>OX122890.1:55675033-57065814 GCA_944738655.2 Andrena hattorfiana | reverse complement strand
GGTGGTTCGGCGATATATTTCGTTAGCCTAGGTGTAGAAGACGTTTGTCCACCCAAAGATTTCGTTTGTCCACCCTGCAGAATCGAATTATTAATAAAAATTGCGAAAAGAAGGACACCCGCCGAAACGATCACGTTTAAGTTCGATTTTTTTGGAATAAATTAACAAATTCGTTCGTCCAACGATGGTTTTCGTTAGCTCAGATGTAGCAGTCGTTTGTCCACGCAAAGATTTCGTTTGTCCACCCCGCAGAATCGAATTATTAATAAAAATTGCGAAAAGAAGGACACCGCCGAAACGATCACGTTTAAGTTCGATTTTTTTGGAACAAATTAACAAAATCGTTCGTCCAACGATGGTTTTCGTTAGTTCAGATGTAGAAGACGTTTGTCCACGCAAAGATTTCGTTTGTCCACCCTGCAGAATCGAATTATTAATAAAAATTGCGAAACGAAGGACACCGCCGAAACGATCACGTTTAAGTCCGATTTTTTTTCGAATAAATTATCAAAATCGGTGGTTCTGCGATATATTTCGTTAGCTTACGTGTAGCAGACGTTTGTCCACCCAAAGATTTCGTTTGTCCACCCTGCAGAATCGAATTATTAATAAAAATAGCCAAGATGTACGATACGGTTGTACCGACCAAGTTAAAGTTCGATTTTTTTCGAATAAATAATCAAAATCGGTGGTTCGACGATATATTTCGTTATCTTAGATGTAGAAGACGTTTGTCCACGCAAATATTTCGTTTGTCCACCCCGCAGAATCGAATTATTAATAAAAATTGCGAAAAGAAGGACACCGCCGAAACGATCACGTTTAAGTTCGATTTTTTTGGAACAAATTAAAAAAATCGTTCGTCCAACGATGGTTTTCGTTAGCTCAGATGTAGAAGACGTTTGTCCACCCAAAGATTTCGTTTGTCCACCCTGCAGAATCGAATTATTAATAAAAATTGCGAAAAGAAGGACACCGCCGAAACGATCACGTTTAAGTTCCATTTTTTTCGAATAAATTATCAAAATCGGTGGTTCGGCGATATATTTCGTTAGCTTAGACGTAGAAGGCGTTTGTCCACCCAATGATTTCGTTTGTCCACCCTGCAGAATCGAATTATTAATAAAAATTGCGAAAAGAAGGACACCGCCGAAACGATCACGTTTAAGTTCGATTTTTTTGGAACAAATTAACAAAATCGTTCGTCCAACGATGGTTTTCGTTAGTTCAGATGTAGAAGACGTTTGTCCACGCAAAGATTTCGTTTGTCCACCCCGCAGAATCGAATTATTAATAAAAATTGCGAAAAGAAGGACACCGCCGAAACGATCACGTTTAAGTTTGATTTTTTTGGAACAAATTAACAAAATCGTTCGTCCAACGATGGTTTTCGTTAGTTCAGATGTAGAAGACGTTTGTCCACACAAAGATTTCGTTTGTCCACCCCGCAGAATCGAATTATTAATAAAAATTGCGAAAAGAAGGACACCGCCGAAACGATCACGTTTAAGTCCGATTTTTTTCGAATAAATTATCAAAATCGGTGGTTCGGCGATATATTTCGTTAGCTTAGGTGTAGAAGACGTTTGTCCACCCAAAGATTTCGTTTGTCCACACTGCAGAATCGAATTATTAATAAAAATTGCGAAAAGAAGGACACCGCCGAAACGATCACGTTTAAGTTCGATTTTTTTCGAAAAAATTATCAAAATCGTTCGTCCAACGATGGATTTCGTTAGTTCAGATATAGGAGACGTTTGTCCACCCAAAGATTTCGTTTCTCCACCCTGCAGAATCGAATTATTAATAAAAATTGCGAAACGAAGGACACCGCCGAAACGATCACGTTTAAATTCGATTTTTTTCGAATGAATTATCAAAATCGGTGGTTCGGCGATATATTTCGTTAGCTTAGATGTAGAAGGCGTTTGTGCACCCAATGATTTCGTTTGTACACTCTGCAGAATCGAATTATTAATAAAAATTGCGAAAAGAAGGACACCGCCGAAACGATCACGTTTAAGTCCGAATTTTTTCGAATAAATTATCAAAATCGGTGGTTCGGCGATATATTTCGTTAGCTTACGTGTAGAAGACGTTTGTCCACCCAAAGATTTCGTTTGTCCACCCTGCAGAATCGAATTATTAATAAAAATAGCCAAGATGTGCGATACGGTTGTACCGACCAAGTTAAAGTTCGATTTTTTTCGAATAAATAATCAAAATCGGTGGTTCGACGATATATTTCGTTATCTTAGATGTAGAAGACGTTTGTCCACGCAAATATTTCGTTTGTCCACCCCGCAGAATCGAATTATTAATAAAAATTGCGAAAAGAAGGACACTGCCGAAACGATCACGTTTATGTTCCACTTTTTTGGAACAAATTAAAAAAATCGTTCGCCCAACGATGGTTTTCGTTAGCTCAGATGTAGAAGACGTTTGTCCACCCAAAGATTTCGTTTGTCCACCCTGCAGAATCGAATTATTAATAAAAATTGCGAAAAGAAGGACACCGCCGGAAACGATCACGTTTAAGTTCCATTTTTTTCGAATAAATTATCAAAATCGGTGGTTCGGCGATATATTTCGTTAGCTTAGACGTAGAAGGCGTTTGTCCACCCAATGATTTCGTTTGTTCACCCTGCAGAATCGAATTATTAATAAAAATTGCGAAAAGAAGGACACCGCCGAAACGATCACGTTTAAGTTCGATTTTTTTGGAATAAATTAACAAAATCGTTCGTGCAACGATGGTTTTCGTTAGCTCAGATGTAGCAGTCGTTTGTCCACGCAAAGATTTCGTTTGTCCACCCCGCAGAATCGAATTATTAATAAAAATTGCGAAAAGAAGGACACCGCCGAAACGATCACGTTTAAGTTCGATTTTTTTCGAAAAAATTATCAAAATCGTTCGTCCAACGATGGTTTTCGTTAGTTCAGATATAGAAGACGTTTGTCCACCCAAAGATTTCGTTTCTCCACCCTGCAGAATCGAATTATTAATAAAAATTGCGAAACGAAGGACACCGCCGAAACGATCACGTTTAAATTCGATTTTTTTCGAATGAATTATCAAAATCGGTGGTTCGGCGATATATTTCGTTAGCTTAGATGTAGAAGGCGTTTGTGCACCCAATGATTTCGTTTGTACGCTCTGCAGAATCGAATTATTAATAAAAATTGCGAAAAGAAGGACACCGCCGAAACGATCACGTTTAAGTCCGAATTTTTTCGAATAAATTATCAAAATTGGTGGTTCGGCGATATATTTCGTTAGCCTAGGTGTAGAAGACGTTTGTCCACCCAAAGATTTCGTTTGTCCACCCTGCAGAATCGAATTATTAATAAAAATTGCGAAAAGAAGGACACCGCCGAAACGATCACGTTTAAGTTCGATTTTTTTGGAATAAATTAACAAATTCGTTCGTCCAACGATGGTTTTCGTTAGCTCAGATGTAGCAGTCGTTTGTCCACGCAAAGATTTCGTTTGTCCACCCCGCAGAATCGAATTATTAATAAAAATTGCGAAAAGAAGGACACCGCCGAAACGATCACGTTTAAGTTCGATTTTTTTGGAACAAATTAACAAAATCGTTCGTCCAACGATGGTTTTCGTTAGTTCAGATGTAGAAGACGTTTGTCCACGCAAAGATTTCGTTTGTCCACCCTGCAGAATCGAATTATTAATAAAAATTGCGAAACGAAGGACACCGCCGAAACGATCACGTTTAAGTCCGATTTTTTTCGAATAAATTATCAAAATCGGTGGTTCTGCGATATATTTCGTTAGCTTACGTGTAGCAGACGTTTGTCCACCCAAAGATTTCGTTTGTCCACCCTGCAGAATCGAATTATTAATAAAAATAGCCAAGATGTACGATACGGTTGTACCGACCAAGTTAAAGTTCGATTTTTTTCGAATAAATAATCAAAATCGGTGGTTCGACGATATATTTCGTTATCTTAGATGTAGAAGACGTTTGTCCACGCAAATATTTCGTTTGTCCACCCCGCAGAATCGAATTATTAATAAAAATTGCGAAAAGAAGGACACCGCCGAAACGATCACGTTTAAGTTCGATTTTTTTGGAACAAATTAAAAAAATCGTTCGTCCAACGATGGTTTTCGTTAGCTCAGATGTAGAAGACGTTTGTCCACCCAAAGATTTCGTTTGTCCACCCTGCAGAATCGAATTATTAATAAAAATTGCGAAAAGAAGGACACCGCCGAAACGATCACGTTTAAGTTCCATTTTTTTCGAATAAATTATCAAAATCGGTGGTTCGGCGATATATTTCGTTAGCTTAGACGTAGAAGGCGTTTGTCCACCCAATGATTTCGTTTGTCCACCCTGCAGAATCGAATTATTAATAAAAATTGCGAAAAGAAGGACACCGCCGAAACGATCACGTTTAAGTTCGATTTTTTTGGAACAAATTAACAAAATCGTTCGTCCAACGATGGTTTTCGTTAGTTCAGATGTAGAAGACGTTTGTCCACGCAAAGATTTCGTTTGTCCACCCCGCAGAATCGAATTATTAATAAAAATTGCGAAAAGAAGGACACCGCCGAAACGATCACGTTTAAGTTTGATTTTTTTGGAACAAATTAACAAAATCGTTCGTCCAACGATGGTTTTCGTTAGTTCAGATGTAGAAGACGTTTGTCCACACAAAGATTTCGTTTGTCCACCCCGCAGAATCGAATTATTAATAAAAATTGCGAAAAGAAGGACACCGCCGAAACGATCACGTTTAAGTCCGATTTTTTTCGAATAAATTATCAAAATCGGTGGTTCGGCGATATATTTCGTTAGCTTAGGTGTAGAAGACGTTTGTCCACCCAAAGATTTCGTTTGTCCACACTGCAGAATCGAATTATTAATAAAAATTGCGAAAAGAAGGACACCGCCGAAACGATCACGTTTAAGTTCGATTTTTTTCGAAAAAATTATCAAAATCGTTCGTCCAACGATGGATTTCGTTAGTTCAGATATAGGAGACGTTTGTCCACCCAAAGATTTCGTTTCTCCACCCTGCAGAATCGAATTATTAATAAAAATTGCGAAACGAAGGACACCGCCGAAACGATCACGTTTAAATTCGATTTTTTTCGAATGAATTATCAAAATCGGTGGTTCGGCGATATATTTCGTTAGCTTAGATGTAGAAGGCGTTTGTGCACCCAATGATTTCGTTTGTACACTCTGCAGAATCGAATTATTAATAAAAATTGCGAAAAGAAGGACACCGCCGAAACGATCACGTTTAAGTCCGAATTTTTTCGAATAAATTATCAAAATCGGTGGTTCGGCGATATATTTCGTTAGCTTACGTGTAGAAGACGTTTGTCCACCCAAAGATTTCGTTTGTCCACCCTGCAGAATCGAATTATTAATAAAAATAGCCAAGATGTGCGATACGGTTGTACCGACCAAGTTAAAGTTCGATTTTTTTCGAATAAATAATCAAAATCGGTGGTTCGACGATATATTTCGTTATCTTAGATGTAGAAGACGTTTGTCCACGCAAATATTTCGTTTGTCCACCCCGCAGAATCGAATTATTAATAAAAATTGCGAAAAGAAGGACACTGCCGAAACGATCACGTTTATGTTCCACTTTTTTGGAACAAATTAAAAAAATCGTTCGCCCAACGATGGTTTTCGTTAGCTCAGATGTAGAAGACGTTTGTCCACCCAAAGATTTCGTTTGTCCACCCTGCAGAATCGAATTATTAATAAAAATTGCGAAAAGAAGGACACCGCCGAAACGATCACGTTTAAGTTCCATTTTTTTCGAATAAATTATCAAAATCGGTGGTTCGGCGATATATTTCGTTAGCTTAGACGTAGAAGGCGTTTGTCCACCCAATGATTTCGTTTGTTCACCCTGCAGAATCGAATTATTAATAAAAATTGCGAAAAGAAGGACACCGCCGAAACGATCACGTTTAAGTTCGATTTTTTTGGAATAAATTAACAAAATCGTTCGTGCAACGATGGTTTTCGTTAGCTCAGATGTAGCAGTCGTTTGTCCACGCAAAGATTTCGTTTGTCCACCCCGCAGAATCGAATTATTAATAAAAATTGCGAAAAGAAGGACACCGCCGAAACGATCACGTTTAAGTTCGATTTTTTTCGAAAAAATTATCAAAATCGTTCGTCCAACGATGGTTTTCGTTAGTTCAGATATAGAAGACGTTTGTCCACCCAAAGATTTCGTTTCTCCACCCTGCAGAATCGAATTATTAATAAAAATTGCGAAACGAAGGACACCGCCGAAACGATCACGTTTAAATTCGATTTTTTTCGAATGAATTATCAAAATCGGTGGTTCGGCGATATATTTCGTTAGCTTAGATGTAGAAGGCGTTTGTGCACCCAATGATTTCGTTTGTACGCTCTGCAGAATCGAATTATTAATAAAAATTGCGAAAAGAAGGACACCGCCGAAACGATCACGTTTAAGTCCGAATTTTTTCGAATAAATTATCAAAATTGGTGGTTCGGCGATATATTTCGTTAGTTTACGTGTAGAAGACGTTTGTCCACCCAAAGATTTCGTTTGTCCACCCTGCAGAATCGAATTATTAATAAAAATAGCCAAGATGTGCGATACGGTTGTACCGACCAAGTTAAAGTTCGATTTTTTTCGAACAAATAATCAAAATCGGTGGTTCGACGATATATTTCGTTATCTTAGATGTAGAAGACGTTTGTCCACGCAAATATTTCGTTTGTCCACCCCGCAGAATCGAATTATTAATAAAAATTTGCGAAAAGAAGGACACTGCCGAAACGATCACGTTTATGTTCCACTTTTTTGGAACAAATTAAAAAAATCGTTCGTCCAACGATGGTTTTCGTTAGCTCAGATGTAGAAGACGTTTGTCCACCCAAAGATTTCGTTTGTCCACCCTGCAGAATCGAATTATTAATAAAAATTGCGAAAAGAAGGACACCGCCGAAACGATCACGTTTACGTTCCATTTTTTTCGAATAAATTATCAAAATCGGTGGTTCGGCGATATATTTCGTTAGCTTAGACGTAGAAGGCGTTTGTCCACCCAATGATTTCGTTTGTCCACCCTGCAGAATCGAATTATTAATAAAAATTGCGAAAAGAAGGACACCGCCGAAACGATCACGTTTAAGTTCGATTTTTTTGGAATAAATTAACAAAATCGTTCGTGCAACGATGGTTTTCGTTAGCTCAGATGTAGCAGTCGTTTGTCCACGCAAAGATTTCGTTTGTCCACCCCGCAGAATCGAATTATTAATAAAAATTGCGAAAAGAAGGACACCGCCGAAACGATCACGTTTAAGTTCGATTTTTTTGGAATAAATTAACAAAATCGTTCGTCCAACGATGGTTTTCGTTAGTTCAGATGTAGAAGACGTTTGTCCACGCAAGGATTTCGTTTGTCCACCCCGCAGAATCGAATTATTAATAAAAATTGCGAAAAGAAGGACACCGTCGAAACGATCACGTTTAAGTTCGATTTTTTTGGAATAAATTAACAATATCGTTCGTCCAACGATGGTTTTCGTTAGTTCAGATGTAGAAGACGTTTGTCCACGCAAGGATTTCGTTTGTCCACCCCGCAGAATCGAATTATTAATAAAAATTGCGAAAAGAAGAACACCGCCGAAACGATCACGTTTAAGTTCGATTTTTTTGGAACAAATTAACAAAATCGTTCGACCAACGATGGTTTTCGTTAGTTCAGATGTAGAAGACGTTTGTCCACGCAAAGGTTTCGTTTGTCCACCCCGCAGAATCGAATTATTAATAAAAATTGCGAAAAGAAGGACACCGCCGAAACGATCACGTTTAAGTTCGATTTTTTTGGAACAAATTAAAAAAATCGTTCGTCCAACGATGGTTTTCGTTAGCTCAGATGTAGAAGACGTTTGTCCACCCAAAGATTTCGTTTGTCCACACTGCAGAATCGAATTATTAATAAAAATTGCGAAAAGAAGGACACCGCCGAAACGATCACGTTTAAGTTCCATTTTTTTCGAATAAATTATCAAAATCGGTGGTTCGGGGATATATTTCGTTAGCTTAGACGTAGAAGGCGTTTGTCCACCCAATGATTTCGTTTGTAAACCCTGCAGAATCGAATTATTAATTAAAATTGCGAAAAGAAGGACACCGCCGAAACGATCACGTTTAAGTCCGATTTTTTTCGAATAAATTATCAAAATCGGAGGTTCGGCGATATATTTCGTTAGCTTAGGTGTAGAAGACGTTTGTCCACCCAAAGATTTCGTTTGTCCACCCTGCAGAATCGAATTATTAATAAAAATTGCGAAAAGAAGGACACCGCCGAAACGATCACGTTTAAGTTCGATTTTTTTGGAACAAATTAACAAAATCGTTCGACCAACGATGGTTTTCGTTAGTTCAGATGTAGAAGACGTTTGTCCACGCAAAGGTTTCGTTTTTCCACCCCGCAGAATCGAATTATTAATAAAAATTGCGAAAAGAACGACACCGCCGAAACGATCACGTTTAAGTTCGATTTTTTTGGAACAAATTAAAAAAATCGTTCGTCCAACGATGGTTTTCGTTAGTTCAGATAGAGAAGACGTTTGTCCACCCAAAGATTTCGTTTCTCCACCCTGCAGATTCGAATTATTAATAAAAATTGCGAAACGAAGGACACCGCCGAAACAATCACGTTTAAGTCCGATTTTTTTCGAATAAATTATCAAAATCGGTGGTTCGGCGATATATTTCGTTAGCTAACGTGTAGAAGACGTTTGTCCACCCAAAGATTTCGTTTGTCCACCCTGCAGAATCGAATTATTAATAAAAATTGCGAAAAGAAGGACACCGCCGAAACGATCACGTTTAAGTTCGATTTTTTTCGAATAAATTATCAAAATCGTTCGTCCAACGATGGTTTTCGTTAGTTCAGATATAGAAGACGTTTGTCCACGCAAAGATTTCGTTTGTCCACCCTGCAGAATCGAATTATGAATAAAATTGCGAAAAGAAGGACACCGCCGAAACGATCACGTTTATGTTCGATTTTTTTGGAACAAATTAAAAAAATCGATCGTCCAACGATGGTTTTCGTTAGTTCAGATATAGAAGACGTTTGTCCACCCAAAGATTTCGTTTCTCCACCCTGCAGATTCGAATTATTAATAAAAATTGCGAAACGAAGGACACCGCCGAAACGATCACGTTTAAATTCGATTTTTTTCGAATGAATTATCAAAATCGGTGGTTCGGCGATATATTTCGTTAGCTTAGATGTAGAAGGCGTTTGTCCACCCAATGATTTCGTTTGTACACTCTGCAGAATCGAATTATTAATAAAAATTGCGAAAAGAAGGACACCGCCGAAACGATCACGTTTAAGTCCGATTTTTTTCGAATAAATTATCAAAATCGGTGGTTCGGCGATATATTTCGTTAGCTTACGTGTAGAAGACGTTTGTCCACCCAAAGATTTCGTTTGTCCACCCTGCAGAATCGAATTATTAATAAAAATAGCCAAGATGTACGATACGGTTGTACCGACCAAGTTAAAGTTCGATTTTTTTCGAATAAATAATCAAAATCGGTGGTTCGACGATATATTTCGTTATCCTAGATGTAGAAGCCGTTTGTCCACGCAAATATTTCGTTTGTCCACCCCGCAGAATCGAATTATTAATAAAAATTGCGAAAAGAAGGACACCGCCGAAACGATCACGTTTAAGTTCGATTTTTTTGGAACAAATTAAAAAAATCGTTCGTCCAACGATGGTTTTCGTTAGCTCAGATGTAGAAGACGTTTGTCCACCCAAAGATTTCGTTTGTCCACACTGCAGAATCGAATTATTAATAAAAATTGCGAAAAGAAGGACACCGCCGAAACGATCACGTTTAAGTCCGATTTTTTTCGAATAAATTATCAAAATCGGTGGTTCGGCGATATATTTCGTTAGCTTAGGTGTAGAAGACGTTTGTCCACCCAAAGATTTCGTTTGTCCACACTGCAGAATCGAATTATTAATAAAAATTGCGAAAAGAAGGACACCGCCGAAACGATCACGTTTAAGTTCGATTTTTTTCGAAAAAATTATCAAAATCGTTCGTCCAACGATGGTTTTCGTTAGTTCAGATATAGAAGACGTTTGTCCACCCAAAGATTTCGTTTCTCCACCCTGCAGAATCGAATTATTAATAAAAATTGCGAAAAGAAGGACACCGCCGAAACGATCACGTTTATGTTCGATTTTTTTGGAACAAATTAAAAAAATCGATCGTCCAACGATGGTTTTCGTTAGTTCAGATATAGAAGACGTTTGTCCACCCAAAGATTTCGTTTCTCCACCCTGCAGATTCGAATTATTAATAAAAATTGCGAAACGAAGGACACCGCCGAAACGATCACGTTTAAATTCGATTTTTTTCGAATGAATTATCAAAATCGGTGGTTCGGCGATATATTTCGTTAGCTTAGATGTAGAAGGCGTTTGTCCACCCAATGATTTCGTTTGTACACTCTGCAGAATCGAATTATTAATAAAAATTGCGAAAAGAAGGACACCGCCGAAACGATCACGTTTAAGTCCGATTTTTTTCGAATAAATTATCAAAATCGGTGGTTCGGCGATATATTTCGTTAGCTTACGTGTAGAAGACGTTTGTCCACCCAAAGATTTCGTTTGTCCACCCTGCAGAATCGAATTATTAATAAAAATAGCCAAGATGTACGATACGGTTGTACCGACCAAGTTAAAGTTCGATTTTTTTCGAATAAATAATCAAAATCGGTGGTTCGACGATATATTTCGTTATCTTAGATGTAGAAGCCGTTTGTCCACGCAAATATTTCGTTTGTCCACCCCGCAGAATCGAATTATTAATAAAAATTGCGAAAAGAAGGACACCGCCGAAACGATCACGTTTAAGTTCGATTTTTTTGGAACAAATTAAAAAAATCGTTCGTCCAACGATGGTTTTCGTTAGCTCAGATATAGAAGACGTTTGTCCACCCAAAGATTTCGTTTGTCCACACTGCAGAATCGAATTATTAATAAAAATTGCGAAAAGAAGGACACCGCCGAAACGATCACGTTTAAGTCCGATTTTTTTCGAATAAATTATCAAAATCGGTGGTTCGGCGATATATTTCGTTAGCTTAGGTGTAGAAGACGTTTGTCCACCCAAAGATTTCGTTTGTCCACACTGCAGAATCGAATTATTAATAAAAATTGCGAAAAGAAGGACACCGCCGAAACGATCACGTTTAAGTTCGATTTTTTTCGAAAAAATTATCAAAATCGTTCGTCCAACGATGGTTTTCGTTAGTTCAGATATAGAAGACGTTTGTCCACCCAAAGATTTCGTTTCTCCACCCTGCAGAATCGAATTATTAATAAAAATTGCGAAAAGAAGGACACCGCCGAAACGATCACGTTTAAGTTCGATTTTTTTGGAACAAATTAAAAAAATCGTTCGTCCAACGATGGTTTTCGTTAGCTCAGATGTAGAAGACGTTTGTCCACCCAAAGATTTCGTTTGTCCACACTGCAGAATCGAATTATTAATAAAAATTGCGAAAAGAAGGACACCGCCGAAACGATCACGTTTAAGTTCGATTTTTTTCGAAAAAATTATCAAAATCGTTCGTCCAACGATGGTTTTCGTTAGTTCAGATATAGAAGACGTTTGTCCACCCAAAGATTTCGTTTCTCCACCCTGCAGAATCGAATTATTAATAAAAATTGCGAAACGAAGGACACCGCCGAAACGATCACGTTTAAATTCGATTTTTTTCGAATGAATTATCAAAATCGGTGGTTCGGCGATATATTTCGTTAGCTTAGATGTAGAAGGCGTTTGTGCACCCAATGATTTCGTTTGTACACTCTGCAGAATCGACTTATTAATAAAAATTGCGAAAAGAAGGACACCGCCGAAACGATCACGTTTAAGTCCGAATTTTTTCGAATAAATTATCAAAATCGGTGGTTCGGCGATATATTTCGTTAGCTTACGTGTAGAAGACGTTTGTCCACCCAAAGATTTCGTTTGTCCACCCTGCAGAATCGAATTATTAATAAAAATTGCGAAAAGAAGGACACCGCCGAAACGATCACGTTTAAGTTCGATTTTTTTGGAATAAATTAACAAAATCGTTCGTGCAACGATGGTTTTCGTTAGCTCAGATGTAGCAGTCGTTTGTCCACGCAAAGATTTCGTTTGTCCACCCCGCAGAATCGAATTATTAATAAAAATTGCGAAAAGAAGGACACCGCCGAAACGATCACGTTTAAGTTCGATTTTTTTGGAATAAATTAACAAAATCGTTCGTCCAACGATGGTTTTCGTTAGTTCAGATGTAGACGACGTTTGTCCACCCAAAGATTTCGTTTGTCCACCCTGCAGAATCGAATTATTAATAAAAATTGCGAAAAGAAGGACACCGCCGAAACGATCACGTTTAAGTTCCATTTTTTTCGAATAAATTATCAAAATCGGTGGTTCGGCGATATATTTCGTTAGCTTAGACGTAGAAGGCGTTTGTCCACCCAATGATTTCGTTTGTCCACCCTGCAGAATCGAATTATTAATAAAAATTGCGAAAAGAAGGACACCGCCGAAACGATCACGTTTAAGTTCGATTTTTTTGGAATAAATTAACAAAATCGTTCGTCCCACGATGGTTTTCGTTAGCTCAGATGTAGCAGTCGTTTGTCCACGCAAAGATTTCGTTTGTCCACCCCGCAGAATCGAATTATTAATAAAAATTGCGAAAAGAAGGACACCGCCGAAACGATCACGTTTAAGTTCGATTTTTTTCGAATAAATTATCAAAATCGGTGGTTCGGCGATATATTTCGTTAGCTTAGGTGTAGAAGGCGTTTGTCCACCCAAAGATTTCGTTTGTCCACCCCGCAGAATCGAATTATTAATAAAAATTGCGAAAAGAAGGACACCGCCGAAACGATCACGTTTAAGTTCGATTTTTTTGGAACAAATTAACAAAATCGTTCGTCCAACGATGGTTTTCGTTAGATCAGATGTAGAAGACGTTTGTCCACGCAAAGATTTCGTTTGTCCACCCCGCAGAATCGAATTATTAATAAAAATTGCGAAAAGAAGGACACCGCCGAAACGATCACGTTTAAGTTTGATTTTTTTGGAACAAATTAACAAAATCGTTCGTCCAACGATGGTTTTCGTTAGTTCAGATGTAGAAGACGTTTGTCCACACAAAGATTTCGTTTGTCCACCCCGCAGAATCGAATTATTAATAAAAATTGCGAAAAAAAGGACACCGCCGAAACGATCACGTTTAAGTCCGATTTTTTTCGAATAAATTATCAAAATCGGTGGTTCGGCGATATATTTCGTTAGCTTAGGTGTAGAAGACGTTTGTCCACCCAAAGATTTCGTTTGTCCACCCTGCAGAATCGAATTATTAATAAAAATTGCGAAAAGAAGGACACCGCCGAAACGATCACGTTTAAGTTCGATTTTTTTGGAATAAATTAACAAATTCGTTCGTCCAACGATGGTTTTCGTTAGCTCAGATGTAGCAGTCGTTTGTCCACGCAAAGATTTCGTTTGTCCACCCCGCAGAATCGAATTATTAATAAAAATTGCGAAAAGAAGGACACCGCCGAAACGATCACGTTTAAGTTCGATTTTTTTCGAATAAATTATCAAAATCGGTGGTTCGGCGATATATTTCGTTAGCTTAGGTGTAAAAGACGTTTGACCACCCAAAGATTTCGTTTGTCCACCCCGCAGAATCGAATTATTAATAAAAATTGCGAAAAGAAGGACACCGCCGAAACGATCACGTTTAAGTTCGATTTTTTTGGAACAAATTAACAAAATCGTTCGTCCAACGATGGTTTTCGTTAGTTCAGATGTAGAAGACGTTTGTCCACGCAAAGATTTCGTTTGTCCACCCTGCAGAATCGAATTATTAATAAAAATTGCGAAAGGAAGGACACCGCCGAAACGATCACGTTTAAGTCCGATTTTTTTCGAATAAATTATCAAAATCGGTGGTTCTGCGATATATTTCGTTAGCTTACGTGTAGCAGACGTTTGTCCACCCAAAGATTTCGTTTGTCCACCCTGCAGAATCGAATTATTAATAAAAATAGCCAAGATGTACGATACGGTTGTACCGACCAAGTTAAAGTTCGATTTTTTTCGAATAAATAATCAAAATCGGTGGTTCGACGATATATTTCGTTATCTTAGATGTAGAAGACGTTTGTCCACGCAAATATTTCGTTTGTCCACCCCGCAGAATCGAATTATTAATAAAAATTGCGAAAAGAAGGACACCGCCGAAACGATCACGTTTAAGTTCGATTTTTTTGGAACAAATTAAAAAAATCGTTCGTCCAACGATGGTTTTCGTTAGCTCAGATGTAGAAGACGTTTGTCCACCCAAAGATTTCGTTTGTCCACCCTGCAGAATCGAATTATTAATAAAAATTGCGAAAAGAAGGACACCGCCGAAACGATCACGTTTAAGTTCCATTTTTTTCGAATAAATTATCAAAATCGGTGGTTCGGCGATATATTTCGTTAGCTTAGACGTAGAAGGCGTTTGTCCACCCAATGATTTCGTTTGTCCACCCTGCAGAATCGAATTATTAATAAAAATTGCGAAAAGAAGGACACCGCCGAAACGATCACGTTTAAGTTCGATTTTTTTGGAACAAATTAACAAAATCGTTCGTCCAACGATGGTTTTCGTTAGTTCAGATGTAGAAGACGTTTGTCCACGCAAAGATTTCGTTTGTCCACCCCGCAGAATCGAATTATTAATAAAAATTGCGAAAAGAAGGACACCGCCGAAACGATCACGTTTAAGTTTGATTTTTTTGGAACAAATTAACAAAATCGTTCGTCCAACGATGGTTTTCGTTAGTTCAGATGTAGAAGACGTTTGTCCACACAAAGATTTCGTTTGTCCACCCCGCAGAATCGAATTATTAATAAAAATTGCGAAAAGAAGGACACCGCCGAAACGATCACGTTTAAGTTCGATTTTTTTCGAAAAAATTATCAAAATCGTTCGTCCAACGATGGATTTCGTTAGTTCAGATATAGGAGACGTTTGTCCACCCAAAGATTTCGTTTCTCCACCCTGCAGAATCGAATTATTAATAAAAATTGCGAAACGAAGGACACCGCCGAAACGATCACGTTTAAATTCGATTTTTTTCGAATGAATTATCAAAATCGGTGGTTCGGCGATATATTTCGTTAGCTTAGATGTAGAAGGCGTTTGTGCACCCAATGATTTCGTTTGTACACTCTGCAGAATCGAATTATTAATAAAAATTGCGAAAAGAAGGACACCGCCGAAACGATCACGTTTAAGTCCGAATTTTTTCGAATAAATTATCAAAATCGGTGGTTCGGCGATATATTTCGTTAGCTTACGTGTAGAAGACGTTTGTCCACCCAAAGATTTCGTTTGTCCACCCTGCAGAATCGAATTATTAATAAAAATTGCGAAAAGAAGGACACTGCCGAAACGATCACGTTTATGTTCCACTTTTTTGGAACAAATTAAAAAAATCGTTTGTCCAACGATGGTTTTCGTTAGCTCAGATGTAGAAGACGTTTGTCCACCCAAAGATTTCGTTTGTCCACCCTGCAGAATCGAATTATTAATAAAAATTGCGAAAAGAAGGACACCGCCGAAACGATCACGTTTAAGTTCCATTTTTTTCGAATAAATTATCAAAATCGGTGGTTCGGCGATATATTTCGTTAGCTTAGACGTAGAAGGCGTTTGTCCACCCAATGATTTCGTTTGTTCACCCTGCAGAATCGAATTATTAATAAAAATTGCGAAAAGAAGGACACCGCCGAAACGATCACGTTTAAGTTCGATTTTTTTGGAATAAATTAACAAAATCGTTCGTGCAACGATGGTTTTCGTTAGCTCAGATGTAGCAGTCGTTTGTCCACGCAAAGATTTCGTTTGTCCACCCCGCAGAATCGAATTATTAATAAAAATTGCGAAACGAAGGACACCGCCGAAACGATCACGTTTAAATTCGATTTTTTTCGAATGAATTATCAAAATCGGTGGTTCGGCGATATATTTCGTTAGCTTAGATGTAGAAGGCGTTTGTGCACCCAATGATTTCGTTTGTACGCTCTGCAGAATCGAATTATTAATAAAAATTGCGAAAAGAAGGACACCGCCGAAACGATCACGTTTAAGTCCGAATTTTTTCGAATAAATTATCAAAATTGGTGGTTCGGCGATATATTTCGTTAGCTTACGTGTAGAAGACGTTTGTCCACCCAAAGATTTCGTTTGTCCACCCTGCAGAATCGAATTATTAATAAAAATAGCCAAGATGTGCGATACGGTTGTACCGACCAAGTTAAAGTTCGATTTTTTTCGAATAAATAATCAAAATCGGTGGTTCGACGATATATTTCGTTATCTTAGATGTAGAAGACGTTTGTCCACGCAAATATTTCGTTTGTCCACCCCGCAGAATCGAATTATTAATAAAAATTGCGAAAAGAAGGACACTGCCGAAACGATCACGTTTATGTTCCACTTTTTTGGAACAAATTAAAAAAATCGTTCGTCCAACGATGGTTTTCGTTAGCTCAGATGTAGAAGACGTTTGTCCACCCAAAGATTTCGTTTGTCCACCCTGCAGAATCGAATTATTAATAAAAATTGCGAAAAGAAGGACACCGCCGAAACGATCACGTTTACGTTCCATTTTTTTCGAATAAATTATCAAAATCGGTGGTTCGGCGATATATTTCGTTAGCTTAGACGTAGAAGGCGTTTGTCCACCCAATGATTTCGTTTGTCCACCCTGCAGAATCGAATTATTAATAAAAATTGCGAAAAGAAGGACACCGCCGAAACGATCACGTTTAAGTTCGATTTTTTTGGAATAAATTAACAAAATCGTTCGTGCAACGATGGTTTTCGTTAGCTCAGATGTAGCAGTCGTTTGTCCACGCAAAGATTTCGTTTGTCCACCCCGCAGAATCGAATTATTAATAAAAATTGCGAAAAGAAGGACACCGCCGAAACGATCACGTTTAAGTTCGATTTTTTTGGAATAAATTAACAAAATCGTTCGTCCAACGATGGTTTTCGTTAGTTCAGATGTAGAAGACGTTTGTCCACGCAAAGATTTCGTTTGTCCACCCCGCAGAATCGAATTATTAATAAAAATTGCGAAAAGAAGGACACCGCCGAAACGATCACGTTTAAGTTTGATTTTTTTGGAACAAATTAACAAAATCGTTCGTCCAACGATGGTTTTCGTTAGTTTAGATGTAGAAGACGTTTGTCCACCCAAAGATTTCGTTTGTCCACCCTGCAGAATCGAATTATTAATAAAAATTGCGAAAAGAAGGACACCGCCGAAACGATCACGTTTAAGTTCGATTTTTTTGGAACAAATTAAAAAAATCGTTCGTCCAACGATGGTTTTCGTTAGCTCAGATGTAGAAGACGTTTGTCCACCCAAAGATTTCGTTTGTCCACCCTGCAGAATCGAATTATTAATAAAAATTGCGAAAAGAAGGACACCGCCGAAACGATCACGTTTAAGTCCGATTTTTTTCGAATAAATTATCAAAATCGGTGGTTCTGCGATATATTTCGTTAGCTTACGTGTAGCAGACGTTTGTCCACCCAAAGATTTCGTTTGTCCACCCTGCAGAATCGAATTATTAATAAAAATAGCCAAGATGTACGATACGGTTGTACCGACCAAGTTAAAGTTCGATTTTTTTCGAATAAATAATCAAAATCGGTGGTTCGACGATATATTTCGTTATCTTAGATGTAGAAGACGTTTGTCCACGCAAATATTTCGTTTGTCCACCCCGCAGAATCGAATTATTAATAAAAATTGCGAAAAGAAGGACACCGCCGAAACGATCACGTTTAAGTTCGATTTTTTTGGAACAAATTAAAAAAATCGTTCGTCCAACGATGGTTTTCGTTAGCACAGATGTAGAAGACGTTTGTCCACCCAAAGATTTCGTTTGTCCACCCTACAGAATCGAATTATTAATAAAAATTGCGAAAAGAAGGACACCGCCGAAACGATCACGTTTAAGTTCCATTTTTTTCGAATAAATTATCAAAATCGGTGGTTCGGCGATATATTTCGTTAGCTTAGACGTAGAAGGCGTTTGTCCACCCAATGATTTCGTTTGTCCACCCTGCAGAATCGAATTATTAATAAAAATTGCGAAAAGAAGGACACCGCCGAAACGATCACGTTTAAGTTCGATTTTTTTGGAACAAATTAAAAAAATCGTTCGTCCAACGATGGTTTTCGTTAGCTCAGATGTAGAAGACGTTTGTCCACCCAAAGATTTCGTTTGTCCACCCTGCAGAATCGAATTATTAATAAAAATTGCGAAAAGAAGGACACCGCCGAAACGATCACGTTTAAGTTCCATTTTTTTCGAATAAATTATCAAAATCGGTGGTTCGGCGATATATTTCGTTAGCTTAGACGTAGAAGGCGTTTGTCCACCCAATGATTTCGTTTGTCCACCCTGCAGAATCGAATTATTAATAAAAATTGCGAAAAGAAGGACACCGCCGAAACGATCACGTTTAAGTTCGATTTTTTTGGAATAAATTAACAAAATCGTTCGCCCAACGATGGTTTTCGTTAGCTCAGATGTAGCAGTCGTTTGTCCACGCAAAGATTTCGTTTGTCCACCCCGCAGAATCGAATTATTAATAAAAATTGCGAAAAGAAGGACACCGCCGAAACGATCACGTTTAAGTTCGATTTTTTTCGAATAAATTATCAAAATCGGTGGTTCGGCGATATATTTCGTTAGCTTAGGTGTAGAAGGCGTTTGTCCACCCAAAGATTTCGTTTGTCCACCCCGCAGAATCGAATTATTAATAAAAATTGCGAAAAGAAGGACACCGCCGAAACGATCACGTTTAAGTTCGATTTTTTTGGAACAAATTAACAAAATCGTTCGTCCAACGATGGTTTTCGTTAGTTCAGATGTAGAAGACGTTTGTCCACGCAAAGATTTCGTTTGTCCACCCCGCAGAATCGAATTATTAATAAAAATTGCGAAAAGAAGGACACCGCCGAAACGATCACGTTTAAGTTTGATTTTTTTGGAACAAATTAACAAAATCGTTCGTCCAACTATGGTTTTCGTTAGTTCAGATGTAGAAGTCGTTTGTCCACACAAAGATTTCGTTTGTCCACCCCGCAGAATCGAATTATTAATAAAAATTGCGAAAAGAAGGACACCGCCGAAACGATCACGTTTAAGTCCGATTTTTTTCGAATAAATTATCAAAATCGGTGGTTCGGCGATATATTTCGTTAGCTTAGGTGTAGAAGACGTTTGTCCACCCAAAGATTTCGTTTGTCCACCCTGCAGAATCGAATTATTAATAAAAATTGCGAAAAGAAGGACACCGCCGAAACGATCACGTTTAAGTTCGATTTTTTTGGAATAAATTAACAAATTCGTTCGTCCAACGATGGTTTTCGTTAGCTCAGATGTAGCAGTCGTTTGTCCACGCAAAGATTTCGTTTGTCCACCCCGCAGAATCGAATTATTAATAAAAATTGCGAAAAGAAGGACACCGCCGAAACGATCACGTTTAAGTTCGATTTTTTTCGAATAAATTATCAAAATCGGTGGTTCGGCGATATATTTCGTTAGCTTAGGTGTAGAAGACGTTTGTCCACCCAAAGATTTCGTTTGTCCACCCCGCAGAATCGAATTATTAATAAAAATTGCGAAAAGAAGGACACCGCCGAAACGATCACGTTTAAGTTCGATTTTTTTGGAACAAATTAACAAAATCGTTCGTCCAACGATGGTTTTCGTTAGTTCAGATGTAGAAGACGTTTGTCCACGCAAAGATTTCGTTTGTCCACCCTGCAGAATCGAATTATTAATAAAAATTGCGAAACGAAGGACACCGCCGAAACGATCACGTTTAAATTCGATTTTTTTCGAATGAATTATCAAAATCGGTGGTTCGGCGATATATTTCGTTAGCTTACGTGTAGAAGGCGTTTGTCCACCCAATGATTTCGTTTGTCCACCCTGCAGAATCGAATTATTAATAAAAATTGCGAAAAGAAGAACACCGCCGAAACGATCACGTTCAAGTTCGATTTTTTTCGAAAAAATCATCAAAATCGTTCGTCCAACGATGGTTTTCGTTAGTTCAGATATAGAAGACGTTTGTCCACCCAAGGATTTCGTTTCTCCACCCTGCAGAATCGAATTATTAATAAAAATTGCGAAACGAAGGACACCGCCGAAACGATCACGTTTAAATTCGATTTTTTTCGAATGAATTATCAAAATCGGTGGTTCGGCGATATATTTCGTTAGCTTACGTGTAGAAGGCGTTTGTCCACCCAATGATTTCGTTTGTACACTCTGCAGAATCGAATTATTAATAAAAATTGCGAAAAGAACGACACCGCCGAAACGATCACGTTTAAGTTCGATTTTTTTTGGAACAAATTAAAAAAATCGTTCGTCCAACGATGGTTTTCGTTACCTCAGATGTAGAAGACGTTTGTCCACCCAAAGATTTCGTTTGTCCACCCCGCAGAATCGAATTATTAATAAAAATTGCGAAAAGAAGGACACCGCCGAAACGATCACGTTTAAGTCCGATTTTTTTCGAATAAATTATCAAAATCGGTGGTTCTGCGATATATTTCGTTAGCTTACGTGTAGCAGACGTTTGTCCACCCAAAGATTTCGTTTGTCCACCCTGCAGAATCGAATTATTAATAAAAATTGCGAAACGAAGGACACCGCCGAAACGATCACGTTTAAATTCGATTTTTTTCGAATGAATTATCAAAATCGGTGGTTCGGCGATATATTTCGTTAGCTTACGTGTAGAAGGCGTTTGTCCACCCAATGATTTCGTTTGTCCACCCTGCAGAATCGAATTATTAATAAAAATTGCGAAAAGAAGAACACCGCCGAAACGATCACGTTCAAGTTCGATTTTTTTCGAAAAAATTATCAAAATCGTTCGTCCAACGATGGTTTTCGTTAGTTCAGATATAGAAGACGTTTGTCCACCCAAGGATTTCGTTTCTCCACCCTGCAGAATCGAATTATTAATAAAAATTGCGAAACGAAGGACACCGCCGAAACGATCACGTTTAAATTCGATTTTTTTCGAATGAATTATCAAAATCGGTGGTTCGGCGATATATTTCGTTAGCTTACGTGTAGAAGGCGTTTGTCCACCCAATGATTTCGTTTGTACACTCTGCAGAATCGAATTATTAATAAAAATTGCGAAAAGAACGACACCGCCGAAACGATCACGTTTAAGTTCGATTTTTTTTGGAACAAATTAAAAAAATCGTTCGTCCAACGATGGTTTTCGTTAGCTCAGATGTAGAAGACGTTTGTCCACCCAAAGATTTCGTTTGTCCACCCCGCAGAATCGAATTATTAATAAAAATTGCGAAAAGAAGGACACCGCCGAAACGATCACGTTTAAGTCCGATTTTTTTCGAATAAATTATCAAAATCGGTGGTTCTGCGATATATTTCGTTAGCTTACGTGTAGCAGACGTTTGTCCACCCAAAGATTTCGTTTGTCCACCCTGCAGAATCGAATTATTAATAAAAATAGCCAAGATGTACGATACGGTTGTACCGACCAAGTTAAAGTTCGATTTTTTTCGAATAAATAATCAAAATCGGTGGTTCGACGATATATTTCGTTATCTTAGATGTAGAAGACGTTTGTCCACGCAAATATTTCGTTTGTCCACCCCGCAGAATCGAATTATTAATAAAAATTGCGAAAAGAAGGACACCGCCGAAACGATCACGTTTAAGTTCGATTTTTTTGGAACAAATTAAAAAAATCGTTCGTCCAACGATGGTTTTCGTTAGCTCAGATGTAGAAGACGTTTGTCCACCCAAAGATTTCGTTTGTCCACCCTGCAGAATCGAATTATTAATAAAAATTGCGAAAAGAAGGACACCGCCGAAACGATCACGTTTAAGTTCCATTTTTTTCGAATAAATTATCAAAATCGGTGGTTCGGCGATATATTTCGTTAGTTTAGACGTAGAAGGCGTTTGTCCACCCAATGATTTCGTTTGTCCACCCTGCAGAATCGAATTATTAATAAAAATTGCGAAAAGAAGGACACCGCCGAAACGATCACGTTTAAGTTCGATTTTTTTGGAATAAATTAACAAAATCGTTCGTCCAACGATGGTTTTCGTTAGCTCAGATGTAGCAGTCGTTTGTCCACGCAAAGATTTCGTTTGTCCACCCCGCAGAATCGAATTATTAATAAAAATTGCGAAAAGAAGGACACCGCCGAAACGATCACGTTTAAGTTCGATTTTTTTCGAATAAATTATCAAAATCGGTGGTTCGGCGATATATTTCGTTAGCTTAGGTGTAGAAGGCGTTTGTCCACCCAAAGATTTCGTTTGTCCACCCCGCAGAATCGAATTATTAATAAAAATTGCGAAAAGAAGGACACCGCCGAAACGATCACGTTTAAGTTCGATTTTTTTGGAACAAATTAACAAAATCGTTCGTCCAACGATGGTTTTCGTTAGTTCAGATGTAGAAGACGTTTGTCCACGCAAAGATTTCGTTTGTCCACCCCGCAGAATCGAATTATTAATAAAAATTGCGAAAAGAAGGACACCGCCGAAACGATCACGTTTAAGTTTGATTTTTTTGGAACAAATTAACAAAATCGTTCGTCCAACGATGGTTTTCGTTAGTTCAGATGTAGAAGACGTTTGTCCACACAAAGATTTCGTTTGTCCACCCCGCAGAATCGAATTATTAATAAAAATTGCGAAAAGAAGGACACCGCCGAAACGATCACGTTTAAGTCCGATTTTTTTCGAATAAATTATCAAAATCGGTGGTTCGGCGATATATTTCGTTAGCTTAGGTGTAGAAGACGTTTGTCCACCCAAAGATTTCGTTTGTCCACCCTGCAGAATCGAATTATTAATAAAAATTGCGAAAAGAAGAACACCGCCGAAACGATCACGTTTAAATTCGATTTTTTTCGAAAAAATTATCAAAATCGTTCGTCCAACGATGGTTTTCGTTAGTTCAGATATAGAAGACGTTTGTCCACCCAAGGATTTCGTTTCTCCACCCTGCAGAATCGAATTATTAATAAAAATTGCGAAACGAAGGACACCGCCGAAACGATCACGTTTAAATTCGATTTTTTTCGAATGAATTATCAAAATCGGTGGTTCGGCGATATATTTCGTTAGCTTAGATGTAGAAGGCGTTTGTCCACCCAGTGATTTCGTTTGTACACTCTGCAGAATCGAATTATTAATAAAAATTGCGAAAAGAAGGACACCGCCGAAACGATCACGTTTAAGTCCGATTTTTTTCGAATAAATTATCAAAATCGGTGGTTCTGCGATATATTTCGTTAGCTTACGTGTAGAAGACGTTTGTCCACCCAAAGATTTCGTTTGTCCACCCTGCAGAATCGAATTATTATTAAAAATAGCCAAGATGTACGATACGGTTGTACCGACCAAGTTAAAGTTCGATTTTTTTCGAATAAATAATCAAAATCGGTGGTTCGACGATATATTTCGTTATCTTAGATGTAGAAGACGTTTGTCCACGCAAATATTTCGTTTGTCCACCCCGCAGAATCGAATTATTAATAAAAATTGCGAAAAGAAGGACACCGCCGAAACGATCACGTTTAAGTTCGATTTTTTTGGAACAAATTAAAAAAATCGTTCGTCCAACGATGGTTTTCGTTAGCTCAGATGTAGAAGACGTTTGTCCACCCAAAGATTTCGTTTGTCCACCCTGCAGAATCGAATTATTAATAAAAATTGCGAAAAGAAGGACACCGCCGAAACGATCACGTTTAAGTTCCATTTTTTTCGAATAAATTATCAAAATCGGTGGTTCGGCGATATATTTCGTTAGCTTAGACGTAGAAGGCGTTTGTCCACACAATGATTTCGTTTGTCCACCCTGCAGAATCGAATTATTAATAAAAATTGCGAAAAGAAGGACACCGCCGAAACGATCACGTTTAAGTTCGATTTTTTTGGAATAAATTAACAAAATCGTTCGTCCAACGATGGTTTTCGTTAGCTCAGATGTAGCAGTCGTTTGTCCACGCAAAGATTTCGTTTGTCCACCCCGCAGAATCGAATTATTAATAAAAATTGCGAAAAGAAGGACACCGCCGAAACGATCACGTTTAAGTTCGATTTTTTTCGAATAAATTATCAAAATCGGTGGTTCGGCGATATATTTCGTTAGCTTAGGTGTAGAAGACGTTTGTCCACCCAAAGATTTCGTTTGTCCACCCCGCAGAATCGAATTATTAATAAAAATTGCGAAAAGAAGGACACCGCCGAAACGATCACGTTTAAGTTCGATTTTTTTGGAACAAATTAACAAAATCGTTCGTCCAACGATGGTTTTCGTTAGTTCAGATGTAGAAGACGTTTGTCCACACAAAGATTTCGTTTGTCCACCCCGCAGAATCGAATTATTAATAAAAATTGCGAAAAGAAGGACACCGCCGAAACGATCACGTTTAAGTTCGATTTTTTTGGAATAAATTAACAAAATCGTTCGTCCAACGATGGTTTTCGTTAGTTCAGATATAGACGACGTTTGTCCACGCAAAGATTTCGTTTGTCCACCCCGCAGAATCGAATTATTAATAAAAATTGCGAAAAGAAGGACACCGCCGAAACGATCACGTTTAAGTTCGATTTTTTTGAAATAAATTAACAAAATCGTTCGTCCAACGATGGTTTTCGTTAGTTCAGATGTAGAAGACGTTTGTCCACCCAAAGATTTCGTTTGCCCACCCCGCAGAATCGAATTATTAATAAAAATTGCGAAAAGAAGGACACCGCCGAAACGATCACGTTTAAGTTCGATTTTTTTGGAATAAATTAACAAAATCGTTCGTCCAACGATGGTATTCGTTAGTTCAGATGTAGAAGACGTTTGTCCACGCAAAGATTTCGTTTGTCCTCCCCGCAGAATCGAATTATTAATAAAAATTGCGAAAAGAAGGACACCGCCGAATCGATCACGTTTAAGTTCGATTTTTTTGGAATAAATTTACAAAATCGTTCGTCCAACGATGGTTTTCGTTAGTTCAGATGTAGACGACGTTTGTCCACGCAAAGATTTCGTTTGTCCACCCCGCAGAATCGAATTATTAATAAAAATTGCGAAAAGAAGGACACCGCCGAAACGATCACGTTTAAGTTCGATTTTTTTGGAACAAATTAAAAAAATCGTTCGTCCAACGATGGTTTTCGTTAGTTCAGGTATAGAAGACGTTTGTCCACCCAAAGATTTCGTTTGTCCACCCTGCAGAATCGAATTATTAATAAAAATTGCGAAACGAAGGACACCGCCGAAACGATCACGTTTAAATTCGATTTTTTTCGCATGAATTATCAAAATCGGTGGCTGGGCGATATATTTCGTTAGCTTAGATGTAGAAGGCGTTTGTCCACCCAATGATTTCGTTTGTACACTCTGCAGAATCGAATTATTAATAAAAATTGCGAAAAGAAGGACACCGCCGAAACGATCACGTTTAAGTCCGACTTTTTTCGAATAAATTATCAAAATCGGTGGTTCGGCGATATATTTCGTTAGCTTACGTGTAGAAGACGTTTGTCCACCCAGTGATTTCGTTTGTCCACCCTGCAGAATCGAATTATTAATAAAAATTGCGAAAAGAAGGACACCGCCGAAACGATCACGTTTAAGTTCGATTTTTTTGGAATAAATTAACAAAATCGTTCGTCCAACGATGGTTTTCGTTAGCTCAGATGTAGCAGTCGTTTGTCCACGCAAAGATTTCGTTTGTCCACCCCGCAGAATCGAATTATTAATAAAAATTGCGAAAAGAAGGACACCGCCGAAACGATCACGTTTAAGTTCGATTTTTTTCGAATAAATTATCAAAATCGGTGGTTCGGCGATATATTTCGTTAGCTTAGGTGTAGAAGGCGTTTGTCCACCCAAAGATTTCGTTTGTCCACCCCGCAGAATCGAATTATTAATAAAAATTGCGAAAAGAAGGACACCGCCGAAACGATCACGTTTAAGTTCGATTTTTTTGGAACAAATTAACAAAATCGTTCGTCCAACGATGGTTTTCGTTAGTTCAGATGTAGAAGACGTTTGTCCACGCAAAGATTTCGTTTGTCCACCCCGCAGAATCGAATTATTAATAAAAATTGCGAAAAGAAGGACACCGCCGAAACGATCACGTTTAAGTCCGATTTTTTTCGAATAAATTATCAAAATCGGTGGTTCGGCGATATATTTCGTTAGCTTAGGTGTAGAAGACGTTTGTCCACCCAAAGATTTCGTTTGTCCACCCTGCAGAATCGAATTATTAATAAAAATTGCGAAAAGAAGAACACCGCCGAAACGATCACGTTTAAATTCGATTTTTTTCGAAAAAATTATCAAAATCGTTCGTCCAACGATGGTTTTCGTTAGTTCAGATATAGAAGACGTTTGTCCACCCAAGGATTTCGTTTCTCCACCCTGCAGAATCGAATTATTAATAAAAATTGCGAAACGAAGGACACCGCCGAAACGATCACGTTTAAATTCGATTTTTTTCGAATGAATTATCAAAATCGGTGGTTCGGCGATATATTTCGTTAGCTTAGATGTAGAAGGCGTTTGTCCACCCAGTGATTTCGTTTGTACACTCTGCAGAATCGAATTATTAATAAAAATTGCGAAAAGAAGGACACCGCCGAAACGATCACGTTTAAGTCCGATTTTTTTCGAATAAATTATCAAAATCGGTGGTTCTGCGATATATTTCGTTAGCTTACGTGTAGAAGACGTTTGTCCACCCAAAGATTTCGTTTGTCCACCCCGCAGAATCGAATTATTATTAAAAATTGCGAAAAGAAGGACACCGCCGAAACGATCACGTTTAAGTTCGATTTTTTTGGAACAAATTAAAAAAATCGTTCGTCCAACGATGGTTTTCGTTAGCTCAGATGTAGAAGACGTTTGTCCACCCAAAGATTTCGTTTGTCCACCCTGCAGAATCGAATTATTAATAAAAATTGCGAAAAGAAGGACACCGCCGAAACGATCACGTTTAAGTTCCATTTTTTTCGAATAAATTATCAAAATCGGTGGTTCGGCGATATATTTCGTTAGCTTAGACGTAGAAGGCGTTTGTCCACACAATGATTTCGTTTGTCCACCCTGCAGAATCGAATTATTAATAAAAATTGCGAAAAGAAGGACACCGCCGAAACGATCACGTTTAAGTTCGATTTTTTTGGAATAAATTAACAAAATCGTTCGTCCAACGATGGTTTTCGTTAGCTCAGATGTAGCAGTCGTTTGTCCACGCAAAGATTTCGTTTGTCCACCCCGCAGAATCGAATTATTAATAAAAATTGCGAAAAGAAGGACACCGCCGAAACGATCACGTTTAAGTCCGACTTTTTTCGAATAAATTATCAAAATCGGTGGTTCGGCGATATATTTCGTTAGCTTACGTGTAGAAGACGTTTGTCCACCCAGTGATTTCGTTTGTCCACCCTGCAGAATCGAATTATTAATAAAAATTGCGAAAAGAAGGACACCGCCGAAACGATCACGTTTAAGTTCGATTTTTTTCGAATAAATTATCAAAATCGGTGGTTCGGCGATATATTTCGTTAGCTTACGTGTAGAAGACGTTTGTCCACCCAAAGATTTCGTTTGTCCACCCTGCAGAATCGAATTATTAATAAAAATTGCGAAAAGAAGGACACCGCCGAAACGATCACGTTTAAGTTCGATTTTCTTGGAATAAATTAACAAAATCGTTCGTCCAACGATGGTTTTCGTTAGTTCAGATATAGAAGACGTTTGTCCACGCAAAGATTTCGTTTGTCCACCCTGCAGAATCGAATTATTAATAAAAATTTTGAAAAGAAGGACACCGCCGAAACGATCACGTTTATGTTCGATTTTTTTGGAACAAATTAAAAAAATCGATCGTCCAACGATGGTCTTCGTTAGTTCAGATATAGAAGACGTTTGTCCACCCAAAGATTTCGTTTCTCCACCCTGCAGATTTGAATTATTAATAAAAATTGCGAAACGAAGGACACCGCCGAAACGATCACGTTTAAATTCGATTTTTTTCGAATGAATTATCAAAATCGGTGGTTCGGCGATATATTTCGTTAGCTTACGTGTAGGAGGCGTTTGTCCACCCAATGATTTCGTTTGTACACTCTGCAGAATCGAATTATTAATAAAAATTGCGAAAAGAACGACACCGCCGAAACGATCACGTTTAAGTTCGATTTCTTTTGGAACAAATTAAAAAAATCGTTCGTCCAACGATGGTTTTCGTTAGCTCAGATGTAGAAGAAGTTTGTCCACCCAAAGATTTCGGTTCTCCACCCTGCAGAATCGAATTATTAATAAAAATTGCGAAAAGAAGGACACCGCCGAAACGATCACGTTTAAGTTACATTTTTTTCGAATAAATTATCAAAATCGGTGGTTCGGCGATATATTTCGTTAGCTTAGACGTAGAAGGCGTTTGTCCACCCAATCATTTCGTTTGTACACCCTGCAGAATCGAATTATTAATAAAAATTGCGAAAAGAAGGACACCGCCGAAACGATCACGTTTAAGTCCGATTTTTTTCGAATAAATTATCAAAATCGGTGGTTCGGCGATATATTTCGTTAGCTTACGTGTAGAAGACGTTTGTCCACCCAAAGATTTCGTTTGTCCACCCTGCAGAATCGAATTATTAATAAAAATTGCGAAAAGAAGGACACCGCCGAAACGATCACGTTTAAGTTCGATTTTTTGGAATAAATTAACAAAATCGTTCGTCCAACGATGGTTTTCGTTAGTTCAGATGTAGAAGACGTTTGTCCACACAAGGATTTCGTTTGTCCACCCTGCAGAATCGAATTATTAATAAAAATTGCGAAAAGAAGGACACCGCCGAAACGATCACGTTTAAGTTCCATTTTTTTCGAATAAATTATCAAAATCGGTGGTTCGGCGATATATTTCGTTAGCTTAGACGTAGAAGGCGTTTGTCCACCCAATTATTTCGTTTGTACACCCTGCAGAATCGAATTATTAATAAAAATTGCGAGAAGAAGGACACCGCCGAAACGATCACGTTTAAGTCCGATTTTCTTGGAATAAATTAACAAAATCGTTCGTCCAACGATGGTTTTCGTTAGTTCAGATATAGAAGACGTTTGTCCACGCAAAGATTTCGTTTGTCCACCCTGCAGAATCGAATTATTAATAAAAATTGCGAAAAGAAGGACACCGCCGAAACGATCACGTTTATGTTCGATTTTTTTGGAACAAATTAAAAAAATCGATCGTCCAACGATGGTTTTCGTTAGTTCAGATATAGAAGACGTTTGTCCACACAAGGATTTCGTTTGTCCACCCTGCAGAATCGAATTATTAATAAAAATTGCGAAAAGAAGGACACCGCCGAAACGATCACGTTTAAGTTCCATTTTTTTCGAATAAATTATCAAAATCGGTGGTTCGGCGATATATTTCGTTAGCTTAGACGTAGAAGGCGTTTGTCCACCCAATGATTTCGTTTGTACACCCTGCAGAATCGAATTATTAATAAAAATTGCGAAAAGAAGGACACCGCCGAAACGATCACGTTTAAGTCCGATTTTCTTGGAATAAATTAACAAAATCGTTCGTCCAACGATGGTTTTCGTTAGTTCAGATATAGAAGACGTTTGTCCACGCAAAGATTTCGTTTGTCCACCCTGCAGAATCGAATTATTAATAAAAATTGCGAAAAGAAGGACACCGCCGAAACGATCACGTTTAAGTCCGATTTTCTTGGAATAAATTAACAAAATCGTTCGTCCAACGATGGTTTTCGTTAGTTCAGATATAGAAGACGTTTGTCCACGCAAAGATTTCGTTTGTCCACCCTGCAGAATCGAATTATTAATAAAAATTGCGAAAAGAAGGACACCGCCGAAACGATCACGTTTATGTTCGATTTTTTTGGAACAAATTAAAAAAATCGATCGTCCAACGATGGTTTTCGTTAGTTCAGATATAGAAGACGTTTGTCCACCCAAAGATTTCGTTTCTCCACCCTGCAGATTCGAATTATTAATAAAAATTGCGAAACGAAGGACACCTCCGAAACGATCACGTTTAAATTCGATTTTTTTCGAATGAATTATCAAAATCGGTGGTTCGGCGATATATTTCGTTAGCTTACGTGTAGGAGGCGTTTGTCCACCCAATGATTTCGTTTGTACACTCTGCAGAATCGAATTATTAATAAAAATTGCGAAAAGAACGACACCGCCGAAACGATCACGTTTAAGTTCGATTTTTTTTGGAACAAATTAAAAAAATCGTTCGTCCAACGATGGTTTTCGTTAGCTCAGATGTAGAAGAAGTTTGTCCACCCAAAGATTTCGTTTCTCCACCCTGCAGAATCGAATTATTAATAAAAATTGCGAAAAGAAGGACACCGCCGAAACGATCACGTTTAAGTTCGATTTTTTTGGAATAAATTAACAAAATCGTTCGTCCAACGATGGTTTTCGTTAGCTCAGATGTAGAAGACGTTTGTCCACCCAATCATTTCGTTTGTACACCCTGCAGAATCGAATTATTAATAAAAATTGCGAAAAGAAGGACACCGCCGAAACGATCACGTTTAAGTCCGATTTTTTTCGAATAAATTATCAAAATCGGTGGTTCGGCGATATATTTCGTTAGCTTAGGTGTAGAAGACGTTTGTCCACCCAAAGATTTCGTTTGTCCACCCTGCAGAATCGAATTATTAATAAAAATTGCGAAAAGAAGGACACCGCCGAAACGATCAGGTTTAAGTTCCATTTTTTTCGAATAAATTATCAAAATCGGTGGTTCGGCGATATATTTCGTTAGCTTACGTGTAGAAGACGTTTGTCCACCCAAAGATTTCGTTTGTCCACCCTGCAGAATCGAATTATTAATAAAAATTGCGAAAAGAAGGACACCGCCGAAACGATCACGTTTAAGTTCGAGTTTTTCGAAAAAATTATCAAAATCGTTCGTCCAACGATGGTTTTCGTTAGTTCAGATGTAGAAGACGTTTGTCCACACAAGGATTTCGTTTGTCCACCCTGCAGAATCGAATTATTAATAAAAATTGCGAAAAGAAGGACACCGCCGAAACGATCACGTTTAAGTTCCATTTTTTTCGAATAAATTATCAAAATCGGTGGTTCGGCGATATATTTCGTTAGCTTAGACGTAGAAGGCGTTTGTCCACCCAATGATTTCGTTTGTACACCCTGCAGAATCGAATTATTAATAAAAATTGCGAAAAGAAGGACACCGCCGAAACGATCACGTTTAAGTCCGATTTTTTTCGAATAAATTATCAAAATCGGTGGTTCGGCGATATATTTCGTTAGCTTAGGTGTAGAAGACGTTTGTCCACCCAAAGATTACGTTTGTCCACCCTGTAGAATCGAATTATTAATAAAAATTGCGAAAAGAAGGACACCGCCGAAACGATCACGTTTAAGTTCGAGTTTTTCGAAAAAATTATCAAAATCGTTCGTCCAACGATGGTTTTCGTTAGTTCAGATATAGAAGACGTTTGTCCACGCAAAGATTTCGTTTGTCCACCCTGCAGAATCGAATTATTAATAAAAATTGCGAAAAGAAGGACACCGCCGAAACGATCACGTTTAAGTCCGATTTTTTTCGAATAAATTATCAAAATCGGTGGTTCGGCGATATATTTCGTTAGCTTACGTGTAGAAGACGTTTGTCCACCCAAAGATTTCGTTTGTCCACCCTGCAGAATCGAATTATTAATAAAAATTGCGAAAAGAAGGACACCGCCGAAACGATCACGTTTAAGTTCGATTTTTTTCGAATAAATTATCAAAATCGGTGGTTCGGCGACATATTTCGTTAGCCTACGTGTAGAAGACGTTTGTCCACCCAAAGATTTTGTTTGTCCACCCTGCAGAATCGAATTATTAATAAAAATTGCGAAAAGAAGGACACCGCCGAAACGATCACGTTTAAGTTCGATTTTTTTCGAATAAATTATCAAAATCGTTCGTCCAACGATGGTTTTCGTTAGTTCAGATATAGAAGACGTTTGTCCACGCAAAGATTTCGTTTGTCCACCCTGCAGAATCGAATTATTAATAAAAATTGCGAAAAGAAGGACACCGCCGAAACGATCACGTTTATGTTCGATTTTTTTGGAACAAATTAAAAAAATCGATCGTCCAACGATGGTTTTCGTTAGTTCAGATATAGAAGACGTTTGTCCACCCAAAGATTTCGTTTCTCCACCCTGCAGATTCGAATTATTAATAAAAATTGCGAAACGAAGGACACCGCCGAAACGATCACGTTTAAATTCGATTTTTTTCGAATGAATTATCAAAATCGGTGGTTCGGCGATATATTTCGTTAGCTTACGTGTAGAAGGCGTTTGTCCACCCAATGATTTCGTTTGTACACTCTGCAGAATCGAATTATTAATAAAAATTGCGAAAAGAACGACACCGCCGAAACGATCACGTTTAAGTTCGATTTTTTTTGGAACAAATTAAAAAAATCGTTCGTCCAACGATGGTTTTCGTTAGCTCAGATGTAGAAGAAGTTTGTCCACCCAAAGATTTCGTTTCTCCACCCTGCAGAATCGAATTATTAATAAAAATTGCGAAAAGAAGGACACCGCCGAAACGATCACGTTTAAGTTCGATTTTTTTGGAATAAATTAACAAAATCGTTCGTCCAACGATGGTTTTCGTTAGCTCAGATGTAGAAGACGTTTGTCCACCCAATCATTTCGTTTGTACACCCTGCAGAATCGAATTATTAATAAAAATTGCGAAAAGAAGGACACCGCCGAAACGATCACGTTTAAGTCCGATTTTTTTCGAATAAATTATCAAAATCGGTGGTTCGGCGATATATTTCGTTAGCTTAGGTGTAGAAGACGTTTGTCCACCCAAAGATTTCGTTTGTCCACCCTGCAGAATCGAATTATTAATAAAAATTGCGAAAAGAAGGACACCGCCGAAACGATCAGGTTTAAGTTCCATTTTTTTCGAATAAATTATCAAAATCGGTGGTTCGGCGATATATTTCGTTAGCTTACGTGTAGAAGACGTTTGTCCACCCAAAGATTTCGTTTGTCCACCCTGCAGAATCGAATTATTAATAAAAATTGCGAAAAGAAGGACACCGCCGAAACGATCACGTTTAAGTTCGAGTTTTTCGAAAAAATTATCAAAATCGTTCGTCCAACGATGGTTTTCGTTAGTTCAGATGTAGAAGACGTTTGTCCACACAAGGATTTCGTTTGTCCACCCTGCAGAATCGAATTATTAATAAAAATTGCGAAAAGAAGGACACCGCCGAAACGATCACGTTTAAGTTCCATTTTTTTCGAATAAATTATCAAAATCGGTGGTTCGGCGATATATTTCGTTAGCTTAGACGTAGAAGGCGTTTGTCCACCCAATGATTTCGTTTGTACACCCTGCAGAATCGAATTATTAATAAAAATTGCGAAAAGAAGGACACCGCCGAAACGATCACGTTTAAGTCCGATTTTTTTCGAATAAATTATCAAAATCGGTGGTTCGGCGATATATTTCGTTAGCTTAGGTGTAGAAGACGTTTGTCCACCCAAAGATTACGTTTGTCCACCCTGTAGAATCGAATTATTAATAAAAATTGCGAAAAGAAGGACACCGCCGAAACGATCACGTTTAAGTTCGAGTTTTTCGAAAAAATTATCAAAATCGTTCGTCCAACGATGGTTTTCGTTAGTTCAGATATAGAAGACGTTTGTCCACGCAAAGATTTCGTTTGTCCACCCTGCAGAATCGAATTATTAATAAAAATTGCGAAAAGAAGGACACCGCCGAAACGATCACGTTTAAGTCCGATTTTTTTCGAATAAATTATCAAAATCGGTGGTTCGGCGATATATTTCGTTAGCTTACGTGTAGAAGACGTTTGTCCACCCAAAGATTTCGTTTGTCCACCCTGCAGAATCGAATTATTAATAAAAATTGCGAAAAGAAGGACACCGCCGAAACGATCACGTTTAAGTTCGATTTTTTTCGAATAAATTATCAAAATCGGTGGTTCGGCGACATATTTCGTTAGCCTACGTGTAGAAGACGTTTGTCCACCCAAAGATTTTGTTTGTCCACCCTGCAGAATCGAATTATTAATAAAAATTGCGAAAAGAAGGACACCGCCGAAACGATCACGTTTAAGTTCGATTTTTTTCGAATAAATTATCAAAATCGTTCGTCCAACGATGGTTTTCGTTAGTTCAGATATAGAAGACGTTTGTCCACGCAAAGATTTCGTTTGTCCACCCTGCAGAATCGAATTATTAATAAAAATTGCGAAAAGAAGGACACCGCCGAAACGATCACGTTTATGTTCGATTTTTTTGGAACAAATTAAAAAAATCGATCGTCCAACGATGGTTTTCGTTAGTTCAGATATAGAAGACGTTTGTCCACCCAAAGATTTCGTTTCTCCACCCTGCAGATTCGAATTATTAATAAAAATTGCGAAACGAAGGACACCGCCGAAACGATCACGTTTAAATTCGATTTTTTTCGAATGAATTATCAAAATCGGTGGTTCGGCGATATATTTCGTTAGCTTACGTGTAGAAGGCGTTTGTCCACCCAATGATTTCGTTTGTACACTCTGCAGAATCGAATTATTAATAAAAATTGCGAAAAGAACGACACCGCCGAAACGATCACGTTTAAGTTCGATTTTTTTGGAACAAATTAAAAAAATCGTTCGTCCAACGATGGTTTTCGTTAGCTCAGATGTAGAAGACGTTTGTCCACCCAAAGATTTCGTTTGTCCACCCTGCAGAATCGAATTATTAATAAAAATTGCGAAAAGAAGGACACCGCCGAAACGATCACGTTTAAGTTCGATTTTTTGGAATAAATTAACAAAATCGTTCGTCCAACGATGGTTTTCGTTAGTTCAGATGTAGAAGACGTTTGTCCACACAAGGATTTCGTTTGTCCACCCTGCAGAATCGAATTATTAATAAAAATTGCGAAAAGAAGGACACCGCCGAAACGATCACGTTTAAGTTCCATTTTTTTCGAATAAATTATCAAAATCGGTGGTTCGGCGATATATTTCGTTAGCTTAGACGTAGAAGGCGTTTGTCCACCCAATGATTTCGTTTGTACACCCTGCAGAATCGAATTATTAATAAAAATTGCGAGAAGAAGGACACCGCCGAAACGATCACGTTTAAGTCCGATTTTCTTGGAATAAATTAACAAAATCGTTCGTCCAACGATGGTTTTCGTTAGTTCAGATATAGAAGACGTTTGTCCACGCAAAGATTTCGTTTGTCCACCCTGCAGAATCGAATTATTAATAAAAATTGCGAAAAGAAGGACACCGCCGAAACGATCACGTTTATGTTCGATTTTTTTGGAACAAATTAAAAAAATCGATCGTCCAACGATGGTTTTCGTTAGTTCAGATATAGAAGACGTTTGTCCACACAAGGATTTCGTTTGTCCACCCTGCAGAATCGAATTATTAATAAAAATTGCGAAAAGAAGGACACCGCCGAAACGATCACGTTTAAGTTCCATTTTTTTCGAATAAATTATCAAAATCGGTGGTTCGGCGATATATTTCGTTAGCTTAGACGTAGAAGGCGTTTGTCCACCCAATGATTTCGTTTGTACACCCTGCAGAATCGAATTATTAATAAAAATTGTGAAAAGAAGGACACCGCCGAAACGATCACGTTTAAGTCCGATTTTCTTGGAATAAATTAACAAAATCGTTCGTCCAACGATGGTTTTCGTTAGTTCAGATATAGAAGACGTTTGTCCACGCAAAGATTTCGTTTGTCCACCCTGCAGAATCGAATTATTAATAAAAATTGCGAAAAGAAGGACACCGCCGAAACGATCACGTTTAAGTCCGATTTTCTTGGAATAAATTAACAAAATCGTTCGTCCAACGATGGTTTTCGTTAGTTCAGATATAGAAGACGTTTGTCCACGCAAAGATTTCGTTTGTCCACCCTGCAGAATCGAATTATTAATAAAAATTGCGAAAAGAAGGACACCGCCGAAACGATCACGTTTATGTTCGATTTTTTTGGAACAAATTAAAAAAATCGATCGTCCAACGATGGTTTTCGTTAGTTCAGATATAGAAGACGTTTGTCCACCCAAAGATTTCGTTTCTCCACCCTGCAGATTCGAATTATTAATAAAAATTGCGAAACGAAGGACACCGCCGAAACGATCACGTTTAAATTCGATTTTTTTCGAATGAATTATCAAAATCGGTGGTTCGGCGATATATTTCGTTAGCTTACGTGTAGGAGGCGTTTGTCCACCCAATGATTTCGTTTGTACACTCTGCAGAATCGAATTATTAATAAAAATTGCGAAAAGAACGACACCGCCGAAACGATCACGTTTAAGTTCGATTTTTTTGGAACAAATTAAAAAAATCGTTCGTCCAACGATGGTTTTCGTTAGCTCAGATGTAGAAGACGTTTGTCCACCCAAAGATTTCGTTTGTCCACCCTGCAGAATCGAATTATTAATAAAAATTGCGAAAAGAAGGACACCGCCGAAACGATCACGTTTAAGTTCGATTTTCTTGGAATAAATTAACAAAATCGTTCGTCCAACGATGGTTTTCGTTAGTTCAGATATAGAAGACGTTTGTCCACGCAAAGATTTCGTTTGTCCACCCTGCAGAATCGAATTATTAATAAAAATTGTGAAAAGAAGGACACCGCCGAAACGATCACGTTTATGTTCGATTTTTTTGGAACAAATTAAAAAAATCGATCGTCCAACGATGGTCTTCGTTAGTTCAGATATAGAAGACGTTTGTCCACCCAAAGATTTCGTTTCTCCACCCTGCAGATTCGAATTATTAATAAAAATTGCGAAACGAAGGACACCGCCGAAACGATCACGTTTAAATTCGATTTTTTTCGAATGAATTATCAAAATCGGTGGTTCGGCGATATATTTCGTTAGCTTACGTGTAGGAGGCGTTTGTCCACCCAATGATTTCGTTTGTACACTCTGCAGAATCGAATTATTAATAAAAATTGCGAAAAGAACGACACCGCCGAAACGATCACGTTTAAGTTCGATTTTTTTTGGAACAAATTAAAAAAATCGTTCGTCCAACGATGGTTTTCGTTAGCTCAGATGTAGAAGAAGTTTGTCCACCCAAAGATTTCGTTTCTCCACCCTGCAGAATCGAATTATTAATAAAAATTGCGAAAAGAAGGACACCGCCGAAACGATCACGTTTAAGTTACATTTTTTTCGAATAAATTATCAAAATCGGTGGTTCGGCGATATATTTCGTTAGCTTAGACGTAGAAGGCGTTTGTCCACCCAATCATTTCGTTTGTACACCCTGCAGAATCGAATTATTAATAAAAATTGCGAAAAGAAGGACACCGCCGAAACGATCACGTTTAAGTCCGATTTTTTTCGAATAAATTATCAAAATCGGTGGTTCGGCGATATATTTCGTTAGCTTACGTGTAGAAGACGTTTGTCCACCCAAAGATTTCGTTTGTCCACCCTGCAGAATCGAATTATTAATAAAAATTGCGAAAAGAAGGACACCGCCGAAACGATCACGTTTAAGTTCGATTTTTTGGAATAAATTAACAAAATCGTTCGTCCAACGATGGTTTTCGTTAGTTCAGATGTAGAAGACGTTTGTCCACACAAGGATTTCGTTTGTCCACCCTGCAGAATCGAATTATTAATAAAAATTGCGAAAAGAAGGACACCGCCGAAACGATCACGTTTAATTTCCATTTTTTTCGAATAAATTATCAAAATCGGTGGTTCGGCGATATATTTCGTTAGCTTAGACGTAGAAGGCGTTTGTCCACCCAATGATTTCGTTTGTACACCCTGCAGAATCGAATTATTAATAAAAATTGCGAGAAGAAGGACACCGCCGAAACGATCACGTTTAAGTCCGATTTTCTTGGAATAAATTAACAAAATCGTTCGTCCAACGATGGTTTTCGTTAGTTCAGATATAGAAGACGTTTGTCCACGCAAGGATTTCGTTTGTCCACCCTGCAGAATCGAATTATTAATAAAAATTGCGAAAAGAAGGACACCGCCGAAACGATCACGTTTATGTTCGATTTTTTTGGAACAAATTAAAAAAATCGATCGTCCAACGATGGTTTTCGTTAGTTCAGATATAGAAGACGTTTGTCCACACAAGGATTTCGTTTGTCCACCCTGCAGAATCGAATTATTAATAAAAATTGCGAAAAGAAGGACACCGCCGAAACGATCACGTTTAAGTTCCATTTTTTTCGAATAAATTATCAAAATCGGTGGTTCGGCGATATATTTCGTTAGCTTAGACGTAGAAGGCGTTTGTCCACCCAATGATTTCGTTTGTACACCCTGCAGAATCGAATTATTAATAAAAATTGTGAAAAGAAGGACACCGCCGAAACGATCACCTTTAAGTCCGATTTTCTTGGAATAAATTAACAAAATCGTTCGTCCAACGATGGTTTTCGTTAGTTCAGATATAGAAGACGTTTGTCCACGCAAAGATTTCGTTTGTCCACCCTGCAGAATCGAATTATTAATAAAAATTGCGAAAAGAAGGACACCGCCGAAACGATCACGTTTAAGTCCGATTTTCTTGGAATAAATTAACAAAATCGTTCGTCCAACGATGGTTTTCGTTAGTTCAGATATAGAAGACGTTTGTCCACGCAAAGATTTCGTTTGTCCACCCTGCAGAATCGAATTATTAATAAAAATTGCGAAAAGAAGGACACCGCCGAAACGATCACGTTTATGTTCGATTTTTTTGGAACAAATTAAAAAAATCGATCGTCCAACGATGGTTTTCGTTAGTTCAGATATAGAAGACGTTTGTCCACCCAAAGATTTCGTTTCTCCACCCTGCAGATTCGAATTATTAATAAAAATTGCGAAACGAAGGACACCGCCGAAACGATCACGTTTAAATTCGATTTTTTTCGAATGAATTATCAAAATCGGTGGTTCGGCGATATATTTCGTTAGCTTACGTGTAGGAGGCGTTTGTCCACCCAATGATTTCGTTTGTACACTCTGCAGAATCGAATTATTAATAAAAATTGCGAAAAGAACGACACCGCCGAAACGATCACGTTTAAGTTCGATTTTTTTTGGAACAAATTAAAAAAATCGTTCGTCCAACGATGGTTTTCGTTAGCTCAGATGTAGAAGAAGTTTGTCCACCCAAAGATTTCGTTTCTCCACCCTGCAGAATCGAATTATTAATAAAAATTGCGAAAAGAAGGACACCGCCGAAACGATCACGTTTAAATTACATTTTTTTCGAATAAATTATCAAAATCGGTGGTTCGGCGATATATTTCGTTAGCTTAGACGTAGAAGGCGTTTGTCCACCCAATCATTTCGTTTGTACACCCTGCAGAATCGAATTATTAATAAAAATTGCGAAAAGGAGGACACCGCCGAAACGATCACGTTTAAGTCCGATTTTTTTCGAATAAATTATCAAAATCGGTGGTGCGGCGATATATTTCGTTAGCTTAGGTGTAGAAGACGTTTGTCCACCCAAAGATTTCGTTTGTCCACCCTGCAGAATCGAATTATTAATAAAAATTGCGAAAAGAAGGACACCGCCGAAACGATCAGGTTTAAGTTCCATTTTTTTCGAATAAATTATCAAAATCGGTGGTTCGGCGATATATTTCATTAGCTTACGTGTAGAAGACGTTTGTCCACCCAAAGATTTCGTTTGTCCACCCTGCAGAATCGAATTATTAATAAAAATTGCGAAAAGAAGGACACCGCCGAAACGATCACGTTTAAGTTCGAGTTTTTCGAAAAAATTATCAAAATCGTTCGTCCAACGATGGTTTTCGTTAGTTCAGATGTAGACGACGTTTGTCCACGCAAAGAATTCGTTTGTCCACCCCGCAGAATCGAATTATTAATAAAAATTGCGAAAAGAAGGACACCGCCGAAACGATCACGTTTAAGTTCGATTTTTTGGAATAAATTAACAAAATCGTTCGTCCAACGATGGTTTTCGTTAGTTCAGATGTAGAAGACGTTTGTCCACACAAGGATTTCGTTTGTCCACCCTGCAGAATCGAATTATTAATAAAAATTGCGAAAAGAAGGACACCGCCGAAACGATCACGTTTAAGTTCCATTTTTTTCGAATAAATTATCAAAATCGGTGGTTCGGCGATATATTTCGTTAGCTTAGACGTAGAAGGCGTTTGTCCACCCAATGATTTCGTTTGTACACCCTGCAGAATCGAATTATTAATAAAAATTGCGAAAAGAAGGACACCGCCGAAACGATCACGTTTAAGTCCGATTTTTTTCGAATAAATTATCAAAATCGGTGGTTCGGCGATATATTTCGTTAGCTTAGGTGTAGAAGACGTTTGTCCACCCAAAGATTACGTTTGTCCACCCTGTAGAATCGAATTATTAATAAAAATTGCGAAAAGAAGGACACCGCCGAAACGATCACGTTTAAGTTCGAGTTTTTCGAAAAAATTATCAAAATCGTTCGTCCAACGATGGTTTTCGTTAGTTCAGATATAGAAGACGTTTGTCCACGCAAAGATTTCGTTTGTCCACCCTGCAGAATCGAATTATTAATAAAAATTGCGAAAAGAAGGACACCGCCGAAACGATCACGTTTAAGTCCGATTTTTTTCGAATAAATTATCAAAATCGGTGGTTCGGCGATATATTTCGTTAGCTTACGTGTAGAAGACGTTTGTCCACCCAAAGATTTCGTTTGTCCACCCTGCAGAATCGAATTATTAATAAAAATTGCGAAAAGAAGGACACCACCGAAACGATCACGTTTAAGTTCGATTTTTTTCGAATAAATTATCAAAATCGGTGGTTCGGCGATATATTTCGTTAGCCTACGTGTAGAAGACGTTTGTCCACCCAAAGATTTTGTTTGTCCACCCTGCAGAATCGAATTATTAATAAAAATTGCGAAAAGAAGGACACCGCCGAAACGATCACGTTTAAGTTCGATTTTTTTCGAATAAATTATCAAAATCGTTCGTCCAACGATGGTTTTCGTTAGTTCAGATATAGAAGACGTTTGTCCACGCAAAGATTTCGTTTGTCCACCCTGCAGAATCGAATTATTAATAAAAATTGCGAAAAGAAGGACACCGCCGAAACGATCACGTTTATGTTCGATTTTTTTGGAACAAATTAAAAAAATCGATCGTCCAACGATGGTTTTCGTTAGTTCAGATATAGAAGACGTTTGTCCACCCAAAGATTTCGTTTCTCCACCCTGCAGATTCGAATTATTAATAAAAATTGCGAAACGAAGGACACCGCCGAAACGATCACGTTTAAATTCGATTTTTTTCGAATGAATTATCAAAATCGGTGGTTCGGCGATATATTTCGTTAGCTTACGTGTAGAAGGCGTTTGTCCACCCAATGATTTCGTTTGTACACTCTGCAGAATCGAATTATTAATAAAAATTGCGAAAAGAACGACACCGCCGAAACGATCACGTTTAAGTTCGATTTTTTTGGAACAAATTAAAAAAATCGTTCGTCCAACGATGGTTTTCGTTAGCTCAGATGTAGAAGACGTTTGTCCACCCAAAGATTTCGTTTGTCCACCCTGCAGAATCGAATTATTAATAAAAATTGCGAAAAGAAGGACACCGCCGAAACGATCACGTTTAAGTTACATTTTTTTCGAATAAATTATCAAAATCGGTGATTCGGCGATATATTTCGTTAGATTAGACGTAGAAGGCGTTTGTCCACCCAATGATTTCGTTTGTACACCCTGCAGAATCGAATTATTAATAAAAATTGCGAAAAGAAGGACACCGCCGAAACGATCACGTTTAAGTTCGATTTTTTTCGAATAAATTATCAAAATCGGTGGTTCGGCGATATATTTCGTTAGCTTAGGTGTAGAAGACGTTTGTCCACCCAAAGATTTCGTTTGTCCACCCTGCAGAATCGAATTATTAATAAAAATGGCGAAAAGAAGGACACCGCCGAAACGATCACGTTTAAGTTCCATTTTTTTCGAATAAATTATCAAAATCGGTGGTTCGGTGATATATTTCGTTAGCTTAGACGTAGAAGGCGTTTGTCCACCCAAAGATTTCGTTTGTCCACCCTGCAGAATCGAATTATTAATAAAAATTGCGAAAAGAAGGACACCGCCGAAACGATCACGTTTAAGTTCGATTTTTTTCGAATGAATTATCAAAATCGGTGGTTCGGCGATATATTTCGTTAGCTTAGACGTAGAAGGCGTTTGTCCACCCAATGATTTCGTTTGTACACCCTGCAGAATCGAATTATTAATAAAAATTGCGAAAAGAAGGACACCGCCGAAACGATCACGTTTAAGTTCCATTTTTTTCGAATAAATTATCAAAATCGGTGGTTCGGCGATATATTTCGTTAGCTTAGACGTAGAAGGCGTTTGTCCACCCAATGATTTCGTTTGTACACTCTGCAGAATCGAATTATTAATAAAAATTGCGAAAAGAAGGACACTGCCGAAACGATCACGTTTAAGTTCCATTTTTTTGGAACAAATTAAAAAAATCGTTCGTCCAACGATGGTTTTCGTTAGCTCAGATGTAGAAGACGTTTGTCCACCCAAAGATTTCGTTTGTCGACCCTGCAGAATCGAAATATTAATAAAAATTGCGAAAAGAAGGACACCGCCGAAACGATCACGTTTAAGTTCCATTTTTTTCGAATAAATTATCAAAATCGGTGGTTCGGCGATATATTTCGTTAGCTTAGACGTAGAAGGCGTTTGTCCACCGAATGATTTCGTTTGTACACCCTGCAGAATCGAATTATTAATAAAAATTGCGAAAAGAAGGACACCGCCGAAACGATCACGTTTAAGTCCGATTTTTTTCGAATAAATTATCAAAATCGGTGGTTCGGCGATATATTTCGTTAGCTTAGGTGTAGAAGACGTTTGTCCACCCAAAGATTTCGTTTGTCCACCCTGCAGAATCGAATTATTAATAAAAATTGCGAAAAGAAGGACACCGCCGAAACGATCAAGTTTAAGTTCGATTTTTTTCGAAAAAATTATCAAAATCGTTCGTCCAACGATGGTTTTCGTTAGTTCAGATATAGAAGACGTTTGTCCACCCAAAGATTTCGTTTCTCCACCCTGCAGAATCGAATTATTAATAAAAATTGCGAAACGAAGGACACCGCCGAAACGATCACGTTTAAATTCGATTTTTTTCGAATGAATTATCAAAATCGGTGGTTCGGCGATATATTTCGTTAGCTTAGATGTAGAAGGCGTTTGTCCACCCAATGATTTCGTTTGTGCACTCTGCAGAATCGAATTATTAATAAAAATTGCGAAAAGAAGGACACCGCCGAAACGATCACGTTTAAGTCCGATTTTTTTCGAATAAATTATCAAAATCGGTGGTTCGGCGATATATTTCGTTAGCTTACGTGTAGAAGACGTTTGTCCACCCAAAGATTTCGTTTGTCCACCCTGCAGAATCGAATTATTAATAAAAATTGCGAAAAGAAGGACACCGCCGAAACGATCACGTTTAAGTTCGAGTTTTTCGAAAAAATTATCAAAATCGTTCGTCCAACGATGGTTTTCGTTAGTTCAGATGTAGACGACGTTTGTCCACGCAAAGATTTCGTTTGTCCACCCCGCAGAATCGAATTACTAATAAAAATTGCGAAAAGAAGGACACCGCCGAAACGATCACGTTTAAGTTCGATTTTTTTGGAATAAATTAACAAAATCGTTCGTCCAACGATGGTTTTCGTTAGTTCAGATGTAGAAGTCGTTTGTCCACACAAGGATTTCGTTTGTCCACCCTGCAGAATCGAATTATTAATAAAAATTGCGAAAGGAAGGACACCGCCGAAACGATCACGTTTAAGTTCCATTTTTTTCGAATAAATTATCAAAATCGGTGGTTCGGCGATATATTTCGTTAGCTTAGACGTAGAAGGCGTTTGTCCACCCAATGATTTCGTTTGTACACCCTGCAGAATCGAATTATTAATAAAAATTGTGAAAAGAAGGACACCGCCGAAACGATCACGTTTAAGTCCGATTTTTTTCGAATAAATTATCAAAATCGGTGGTTCGGCGATATATTTCGTTAGCTTAGGTGTAGAAGACGTTTGTCCACCCAAAGATTTCGTTTGTCCACCCTGTAGAATCGAATTATTAATAAAAATTGCGAAAAGAAGGACACCGCCGAAACGATCACGTTTAAGTTCGAGTTTTTCGAAAAAATTATCAAAATCGTACGTCCAACGATGGTTTTCGTTAGTTCAGATATAGAAGACGTTTGTCCACGCAAAGATTTCGTTTGTCCACCCTGCAGAATCGAATTATTAATAAAAATTGCGAAAAGAAGGACACCGCCGAAACGATCACGTTTAAGTTCGATTTTTTTGGAATAAATTAACAAAATCGTTCGTCCAACGATGGTTTTCGTTAGTTCAGATGTAGAAGACGTTTGTCCACGCAAAGATTTCGTTTGTCCACCCCGCAGAATCGAATTATTAATAAAAATTGCGAAAAGAAGGACACCGCCGAAACGATCACGTTTAAGTTCGATTTTTTTGGAATAAATTAACAAAATCGTTCGTCCAACGATGGTTTTCGTTAGTTCAGATGTAGAAGACGTTTGTCCACACAAAGATTTCGTTTGTCCACCCCGCAGAATCGAATTATTAATAAAAATTGCGAAAAGAAGGACACCGCCGAATCGATCACGTTTAAGTTCGATTTTTTTGGAATAAATTTACAAAATCGTTCGTCCAACGATGGTTTTCGTTAGTTCAGATGTAGACGACGTTTGTCCACGCAAAGATTTCGTTTGTCCACCCCGCAGAATCGAATTATGAATAAAAGTGGCGAAAAGAAGGACACCGCCGAAACGATCACGTTTAAGTTCGATTTTTTTGGAACAAATTAAAAAAATCGTTCGTCCAACGATGGTTTTCGTTAGTTCAGATATAGAAGACGTTTGTCCACCCAAAGATTTCGTTTGTCCACCCTGCAGAATCGAATTATTAATAAAAATTGCGAAACGAAGGACACCGCCGAAACGATCACGTTAAAATTCGATTTTTTTCGCATGAATTATCAAAATCGGTGGTTGGGCGATATATTTCGTTAGCTTAGATGTAGAAGGCGTTTGTCCACCCAATGATTTCGTTTGTACACTCTGCAGAATCGAATTATTAATAAAAATTGCGAAAAGAAGGACACCGCCGAAACGATCACGTTTAAGTTCGATTTTTTTTCGAAAAAATTATCAAAATCAATCGTCCAACGATGGTTTTCGTTAGATCAGATATAGAAGACGTGTGTCCACGCAAAGATTTCGTTTGTCCACCCTGCAGAATCGAATTATTAATAAAAATTGCGAAAAGAAGGACACCGCCGAAACGATCACGTTTAAGTTCGATTTTTTTGGAATAAATTAACAAAATCGTTCGTCCAACGATGGTTTTCGTTAGCTCAGATGTAGCAGTCGTTTGTCCACGCAAAGATTTCGTTTGTCCACCCCGCAGAATCGAATTATTAATAAAAGTTGCGAAAAGAAGGACACCGCCGAAACGATCACGTTTAAGTTCGATTTTTTTGGAACAAATTAAAAAAATCGTTCGTCCAACGATGGTTTTCGTTAGTTCAGATATAGAAGACGTTTGTCCACCCAAAGATTTCGTTTGTCCACCCCGCAGAATCGAATTATTAATAAAAATTGCGAAAAGAAGGACACCGCCGAAACGATCACGTTTAAGTTCCATTTTTTTCGAATAAATTATCAAAATCGGTGGTTCGGCGACATATTTCGTTAGCTTAGATGTAGAAGGCGTTTGTCCACCCAATGATTTCGTTTGTACACCCTGCAGAATCGAATTATTAATAAAAGTTGCGAAAAGAAGGACACCGCCGAAACGATCACGTTTAAGTTCGATTTTTTTGGAACAAATTAAAAAAATCGTTCGTCCAACGATGGTTTTCGTTAGTTCAGATATAGAAGACGTTTGTCCACCCAAAGATTTCGTTTGTCCACCCTGCAGAATGGAATTATTAATAAAAATTGCGAAAAGGACACCGCCGAAACGATCACGTTTAAGTTCGATTTTTTTCGACTGAATTATCAAAATCGGTGGTTCGGCGATATATTTCGTTAGCTTAGATGTAGAAGGCGTTTGTCCACCCAATGATTTCGTTTGTACACTCTGCAGAATCGAATTATTAATAAAAATTTCGAAAAGAAGGACACCGCCGAAACGATCACGTTAAAGTCCGATTTTTTTCGAATAAATTATCAAAATCGGTGGTTCGGCGATATATTTCGTAAGCTTAGGTGTAGAAGACGTTTGTCCACCCAAAGATTTCGTTTGTCCACCCTGCAGAATCGTATTATTAATAAAAATTGCGAAAAGAAGGACACCGCCGAAACGATCACGTTTAACTTCCATTTTTTTCGAATAAATTATCAAAATCGGTGGTTCGGCGACATATTTCGTTAGCTTAGATGTAGAAGGCGTTTGTCCACCCAATGATTTCGTTTGTACACCCTGCAGAATCGAATTATTAATAAAAATTGCGAAAAGAAGGACACCGCCGAAACGATCACGTTTAAGTTCGATTTTTTTGGAATGAATTAACAAAATCGTTCGTCCAACGATGGTTTTCGTTAGTTCAGATATAGAAGACGTTTGTCCACGCAAAGATTTCGTTTGTCCACCCCGCAGAATCGAATTATTAATAAAAATTGCGAAAAGAAGGACACCGCTGAAACGATCACGTTTAAGTTCGATTTTTTTGGAATAAATTAACAAAATCGTTCGTCCAACGATGGTTTTCGTTAGTTCAGATGTAGAAGACGTTTGTCCACACAAAGATTTCGTTTGTCCACCCCGCAGAATCGAATTATTAATAAAAATTGCGAAAAGGACACCGCCGAAACGATCACGTTTAAGTTCGATTTTTTTCGACTGAATTATCAAAATCGGTAGTTCGGCGATATATTTCGTTAGCTTAGATGTAGAAGGCGTTTGTCCACCCAATGATTTCGTTTGTACACTCTGCAGAATCGAATTATTAATAAAAATTGCGAAAAGAAGGACACCGCCGAAACGATCACGTTTAAGTTCGATTTTTTTGGAATAAATTAACAAAATCGTTCGTCCAACGATGGTTTTCGTTAGTTCAGATGTAGAAGACGTTTGTCCACGCAAAGATTTCGTTTGTCCACCCCGCAGAATCGAATTATTAATAAAAATTGCGAAAAGAAGGACACCGCCGAATCGATCAGGTTTAAGTTCGATTTTTTTGGAATAAATTTACAAAATCGTTCGTCCAACGATGGTTTTCGTTAGTTCAGATGTAGAAGACGTTTGTCCACGCAAAGATTTCGTTTGTCCACCCCGCAGAATCGAATTATTAATAAAAGTTGCGAAAAGAAGGACACCGCCGAAACGATCACGTTTAAGTTCGATTTTTTTGGAACAAATTAAAAAAATCGTTCGTCCAACGATGGTTTTCGTTAGTTCAGATATAGAAGACGTTTGTCCACCCAAAGATTTCGTTTGTCCACCCCGCAGAATCGAATTATTAATAAAAATTGCGAAAAGAAGGACACCGCCGAAACGATCACGTTTAAGTTCCATTTTTTTCGAATAAATTATCAAAATCGGTGGTTCGGCGACATATTTCGTTAGCTTAGATGTAGAAGGCGTTTGTCCACCCAATGATTTCGTTTGTACACCCTGCAGAATCGAATTATTAATAAAAGTTGCGAAAAGAAGGACACCGCCGAAACGATCACGTTTAAGTTCGATTTTTTTGGAACAAATTAAAAAAATCGTTCGTCCAACGATGGTTTTCGTTAGTTCAGATATAGAAGACGTTTGTCCACCCAAAGATTTCGTTTGTCCACCCTGCAGAATGGAATTATTAATAAAAATTGCGAAAAGGACACCGCCGAAACGATCACGTTTAAGTTCGATTTTTTTCGACTGAATTATCAAAATCGGTGGTTCGGCGATATATTTCGTTAGCTTAGATGTAGAAGGCGTTTGTCCACCGAATGATTTCGTTTGTACACTCTGCAGAATCGAATTATTAATAAAAATTTCGAAAAGAAGGACACCGCCGAAACGATCACGTTAAAGTCCGATTTTTTTCGAATAAATTATCAAAATCGGTGGTTCGGCGATATATTTCGTTAGCTTAGGTGTAGAAGACGTTTGTCCACCCAAAGATTTCGTTTGTCCACCCTGCAGAATCGAATTATTAATAAAAATTGCGAAAAGAAGGACACCGCCGAAACGATCACGTTTAAGTTCCATTTTTTTCGAATAAATTATCAAAATCGGTGGTTCGGCGACATATTTCGTTAGCTTAGATGTAGAAGGCGTTTGTCCACCCAATGATTTCGTTTGTACACCCTGCAGAATCGAATTATTAATAAAACTTGCGAAAAGAAGGACACCGCCGAAACGATCACGTTTAAGTCCGATTTTTTTCGAATAAATTATCAAAATCGGTGGTTCGGCGATATATTTCGTTAGCTTAGGTGTAGAAGACGTTTGTCCACCCAAAGATTTCGTTTGTCCACCCTGCAGAATCGAATTATTAATAAAAATTGCGAAAAGAAGGACACCGCCGAAACGATCACGTTTAAGTTCCATTTTTTTCGAATAAATTATCAAAATCGGTGGTTCGGCGACATATTTCGTTAGCTTAGATGTAGAAGGCGTTTGTCCACCCAATGATTTCGTTTGTACACCCCGCAGAATCGAATTATTAATAAAAATTGCGAAAAGAAGAACACCGCCGAAACGATCACGTTTAAGGTCGATTTTTTTGGAATAAATTAACAAAATCGTTCGTCCAACGATGGTTTTCGTTAGTTCAGATGTAGAAGACGTTTGTCCACGCAAAGATTTCGTTTGTCCACCCTGCAGAATCGAATTATTAATAAAAATTGCGAAAAGAAGGACACCGCCGAAACGATCACGTTTAAGTTCGATTTTTTTGGAATAAATTAACAAAATCGTTCGTCCAACGATGGTTTTCGTTAGTTCAGATGTAGAAGACGTTTGTCCACGCAAAGTTTTCGGTTGTCCACCCCGCAGAATCGAATTATTAATAAAAATTGCGAAAAGAAGGACACCGCCGAAACGATCACGTTTAAGTTCGATTTTTTTGGAATAAATTAACAAAATCGTTCGTCCAACGATGGTTTTCGTTAGTTCAGATGTAGAAGACGTTTGTCCACACAAAGATTTCGTTTGTCCACCCTGCAGAATCGAATTATTAATAAAAATTGCGAAAAGAAGGACACCGCCGAAACGATCACGTTTAAGTTCGATTTTTTTCGAATAAATTATCAAAATCGTTCGTCCAACGATGGTTTTCGTTAGTTCAGATGTAGAAGACGTTTGTCCACACAAAGATTTCGTTTGTCCACCCCGCAGAATCGAATTATTAATAAAAATTGCGAAAAGAAGGACACCGCCGAAACGATCACGTTTAAGTTCGATTTTTTTGGAATAAATTAACAAAATCGTTCGTCCAACGATGGTTTTCGTTAGTTCAGATGTAGAAGACGTTTGTCCACGCAAAGATTTCGTTTGTCCACCCCGCAGAATCGAATTATTAATAAAAATTACGAAAAGAAGGACACCGCCGAAACGATCACGTTTAAGTTCGATTTTTTTGGAATAAATTTACAAAATCGTTCGTCCAACGATGGTTTTCGTTAGTTCAAATGTAGAAGACGTTCGTCCACGCAAAGATTTCGTTTGTCCACCCCGCAGAATGGAATTATTAATAAAAGTTGCGAAAAGAAGGACACCGCCGAAACGATCACGTTTAAGTTCGATTTTTTTGGAACAAATTAAAAAAATCGTTCGTCCAACGATGGTTTTCGTTAGTTCAGATATAGACGACGTTTGTCCACCCAAAGATTTCGTTTGTCCACCCTGCAGAATCGAATTATTAATAAAAATTGCGAAAAGAAGGACACCGCCGAAACGGTCACGTTTAAGTTCGATTTTTTTCGACTGAATTATCAAAATCGGTGGTTCGGCGATATATTTCGTTAGCTTAGATGTAGAAGGCGTTTGTCCACCCAATGATTTCGTTTGTACACCCTGCAGAATCGAATTATTAATAAAAATTGCGAAAAGAAGGACACCGCCGAAACGATCACGTTTAAGTCCGATTTTTTTCGAATAAATTATCAAATTCGGTGGTTTGGCGATATATTTCGTTAGCTTAGGTGTAGAAGACGTTTGTCCACCCAAAGATTTCGTTTGTCCACCCTGCAGAATCGAATTATTAATAAAAATTGCGAAAAGAAGGACACCGCCGAAACGATCACGTTTAAGTTCGATTTTTTTGGAATAAATTAACAAAATCGTTCGTACAACGATGGTTTTCGTTAGTTCAGATGTAGAAGACGTTTGTCCACGCAAAGACTTCGTTTGTCCACCCCACAGAATCGAATTATTAATAAAAATTGCGAAAAGAAGGGCACCGCCGAAACGATCACGTTTAAGTTCGATTTTTTTGGAACAAATTAAAAACATCGTTCGTCCAACGATGGTTTTCGTTAGGACAGATGTAGAAGACGTTTGTCCACCCAAAGATTTCGTTTGTCCACCCTGCAGAATCGAATTACTAATAAAAATTGCGAAAAGAAGGACACCGCCGAAACGATCACGTTTAAGTTCGATTTTTTTGGAACAAATTAAAAAAATCGTTCGTCCAACGATGGTTTTCGTTAGTTCAGATGTAGAAGACGTTTGTCCACGCAAAGATTTCGTTTGTCCACCCTGCAGAATCGAATTATTAATAAAAATTGCGAAAAGAAGGACACCGCCGAAACGATCACGTTTAAGTTCGATTTTTTTGGAATAAATTAACAAAATCGTTCGTCCAACGATGGTTTTCGTTAGTTCAGATGTAGAAGACGTTTGTGCACGCAATGTTTTCGTTTGTCCACCCCGCAGAATCGAATTATTAATAAAAATTGCGAAAAGAAGGACACCGCCGAAACGATCACGTTTAAGTTCGATTTTTTTGGAACAAATTAAAAAAATCGTTCGTCCAACGATGGTTTTCGTTAGTTCAGATGTAGAAGACGTTTGTCCACGCAAAGATTTCGTTTGTCCACCCCGCAGAATCGAATTATTAATAAAAATTGCGAAAAGAAGGACACCGCCGAAACGATCACGTTTAAGTTCGATTTTTTTGGAACAAATTAAAAAAATCGTTCGTCCAACGATGGTTTTCGTTAGTTCAGATGTAGAAGACGTTTGTCCACGCAAAGATTTCGTTTGTCCACCCCGCAGAATCGAATTATTAATAAAAGTTGCGAAAAGAAGGACACCGCCGAAACGATCACGTTTAAGTTCGATTTTTTTGGAATAAATTAACAAAATCGTTCGTCCAACGATGGTTTTCGTTAGTTCAGATGTAGAAGACGTTTGTCCACACAAAGATTTCGTTTGTCCACCCTGCAGAATCGAATTATTAATAAAAATTGCGAAAAGATGGACACCGCCGAAACGATCACGTTTAAGTTCGATTTTTTTCGAATAAATTATCAAAATCGTTCGTCCAACGATGGTTTTCGTTAGTTCAGATGTAGAAGACGTTTGTCCACACAAAGATTTCGTTTGTCCACCCCGCAGAATCGAATTATTAATAAAAATTGCGAAAAGAAGGACACCGCCGAAACGATCATGTTTAAGTTCGATTTTTTTGGAATATATTAACAAAATCGTTCGTGCAACGATGGTTTTCGTTAGTTCAGATGTAGAAGACGTTTGTCCAGCCAAAGATTTCGTTTGTCCACCCTGCAGAATCGAATTATTAATAAAAATTGCGAAAAGAAGGACACCGCCGAAACGATCACGTTTAAGTTCGATTTTTTTCGAATAAATTATCAAAATCGTTCGTCCAACGATGGTTTTCGTTAGTTCAGATGTAGAAGACGTTTGTGCACCCAAAGATTTCGTTTGTCCACCCTGCAGAATCGAATTATTAATAAAAATTGCGAAAAGAAGGACACCGCCGAAACGATCACGTTTAAGTCCGAATTTTTTTCGAATGAATTATCAAAATCGGTGGTTCGGCGATATATTTCGTTAGCTTAGATGTAGAAGACGTTTGTCCACCCAAAGATTTCGTTTGTCCACCCTGCAGAATCGAATTATTAATAAAAATTGCGAAAAGAAGGACACCGCCGAAACGATCACGTTTAAGTTCGATTTTTTTCGAATAAATTATCAAAATCGTTCGTCCAACGATGGTTTTCGTTAGTTCAGATATAGAAGACGTTTGTCCACGCAAAGATTTCGTTTGTCCACCCCGCAGAATCGAATTATTAATAAAAATTGCGAAAAGAAGGACACCGCCGAAACGATCACGTTTAAGTCCGATTTTTTTGGAATAAATTAACAAAATCGTTCAACCAACGATGGTTTTCGTTAGTTCAGATGTAGAAGACGTTTGTCCACGCAAAGATTTCGTTTGTCCACCCCGCAGAATCGAATTATTAATAAAAATTGCGAAAAGAAGGACACCGCCGAAACGATCACGTTTAAGTTCGATTTTTTTGGAACAAATTAACAAAATCGTTCGTCCAACGATGGTTTTCGTTAGTTCAGATGTAGAAGACGTTTGTCCACGCAAAGATTTCGTTTGTCCACCCCGCAGAATCGAATTATTAATAAAAATTGCGAAAAGAAGGACACCGCCGAAACGATCACGTTTAAGTTCGATTTTTTTCGAATAAATTATCAAAATCGGTGGTTCGGCGATATATTTCGTTAGCATAGATGTAGAAGGCGTTTGTCCACCCAATGATTTCGTTTGTACACCCCGCAGAATCGAATTATTAATAAAAATTGCGAAGAGAAGGACACCGCCGAAACGATCACGTTTAAGTCCGATTTTTTTCGAATAAATTATCAAAATTGTTCGTCCAACGATGGTTTTCGTTAGTTCAGATGTAGAAGACGTTTGCCCACCCAAAGATTTCGTTTGTCCACCCGGCAGAATCGAATTATTAATAAAATTGCGAAAAGAAGGACACCGCCGAAACGATCACGTTTAAGTTCGATTTTTTTGGAATAAATTAACAAAATCGTTCGTCCAACGATGGTTTTCGTTAGTCCAGATGTAGAAGACGTTTGTCCACCCAATGATTTCGTTTGTCCACCCTGCAGAATCGAATTACTAATAAAAGTTGCGAAAAGAAGGACACCGCCGAAACGATCACGTTAAAGTTCGATTTTTTTCGAGTAAATTAACAAAATCGTTCATCCAACGATGGTTTTCGTTAGTTCAGATGTAGAAGACGTTTGTCCACGCAAAGATTACGTTTGTCCACCCCGCAGAATCGAATTATTAATAAAAATTGCGAAAAGAAGGACACCGCCGAAACGATCACGTTTAAGTTCGATTTTTTTGGAACAAATTAACAAAATCGTTCGTCCAACGATGGTTTTCGTTAGTTCAGATGTAGAAGACGTTTGTCCACGCAAAGATTTCGTTTGTCCACCCCGCAGAATCGAATTATTAATAAAAATTGCGAAAAGAAGGACACCGCCGAATCGATCACGTTTAAGTTCGATTTTTTTCGAATAAATTATCAAAATCGTTCGTCCAACGATGGTTTTCGTTAGTTCAGATGTAGAAGACGTTTGTCCACGCAAAGATTTCGTTTGTCCACCCCGCAGAATCGAATTATTAATAAAAATTGCGAAAAGAAGGACACCGCCGAAACGATCACGTTTAAGTTCGATTTTTTTGGAATAAATTAACAAAATCGTTCGTCCAACGATGGTTTTCGTTAGTTCAGATGTAGAAGACGTTTGTCCACCCAAAGATTTCGTTTGTCCACCCCGTAGAATCGAATTATTAATAAAAATTGCGAAAAGAAGGACACCACCGAAACGATCACGTTTAAGTTCGATTTTTTTGGAATAAATTATCAAAATCGGCGGTTCGGCGATATATTTCGTTAGCTTAGATGTAGAAGGCGTTCGTCCACCCAATGATTTCGTTTGTCCACCCTGCAGAATCGAATTATTAATAAAAATTGCGAAAAGAAGGACACCGCCGAAACGATCACGTTAAAGTTCCATTTTTTTCGAATAAATTATCAAAATCGGTGGTTCGGCGACATATTTCGTTAGCTTAGATGTAGAAGGCGTTTGTCCACCCAATGATTTCGTTTGTACACCCTGCAGAATCGAATTATTAATAAAAATTGCGAAAAGAAGGACACCGCCGAAACGATCACGTTTAAGTTCGATTTTTTTGGAATAAATTAACAAAATCGTTCGTCCAACGATGGTTTTCGTTAGTCCAGATGTAGAAGACGTTTGTCCACCCAATGATTTCGTTTGTCCACCCTGCAGAATCGAATTACTAATAAAAGTTGCGAAAAGAAGGACACCGCCGAAACGATCACGTTTAAGTTCGATTTTTTTGGAATAAATTATCAAAATCGGCGGTTCGGCGATATATTTCGTTAGCTTAGATGTAGAAGGCGTTCGTCCACCCAATGATTTCGTTTGTCCACCCTGCAGAATCGAATTATTAATAAAAATTGCGAAAAGAAGGACACCGCCGAAACGATCACGTTTAAGTTCGATTTTTTTCGAATAAATTATCAAAATCGTTATTCCAACGATGGTTTTCGTTAGTTCAGATGTAGAAGACGTTTGTCCACGCAAAGATTTCGTTTGTCCACCCCGCAGAATCGAATTATTAATAAAAATTGCGAAAAGAAGGACACCGCCGAAACGATCACGTTTAAGTTCGATTTTTTTGGAATAAATTAACAAAATCGTTCGTCCAACGATGGTTTTCGTTGACAGAGTCAGTGGTACCGCACTTTACAGAGCGGTACGACGCCGGACCGATTCAATAGTTTTACTATTGTAAGGTACCCTTATCATATATTCTGTTGAATTAAACTTTTAACAGAATTTTTATATTTTTATAAATATTATTGTTGACGGATTTATTTTTACCCTTTGTGAATTTGTAATTGTCCGCAACTTTTGACTAACATCATTGTGTAATGTCCATATTCCTGCTGTATTACGGCAGTAAGCTGTAAAATGTTGTGGGCTATGACATCCGATACCACTTAAAATGTATATCGCATCTTCAATTTGAAATTTTTCTGGGATGCTGTTTAAAACTATTCCATTCGGATATTTCATTTTATTTTGTTGCAAAAAGATTTCGGGGTCTATAACCACATATGATTTTGCTTCTCTCTTTAATTGCACTGCTGATTGACATGTTTTACACGTGACTGTTTGTGTACTGAAGAATTGCGCAACAAAATTAAGAAAATTTTGTTTAAAATCTTCAGTTGTGTTTGTACTAATAAAATCTACTACAAAATATTTTCTCAAATGTACTTTACATTTGCCGCAGATTCTATTTTCTTCGACACTGCAAACATCTGTTACAAGTTTTGAAAATAGCCAATTGGGACTTGTAGTACAATCTACAATATTATTGCGAATTTCAAATATTGTACATAAAATAGCTCCTCGTTCTTCGTACACAGAGTTGTTAATATTCTCCATAGCGTATTTTTTGACAAACATCAGAAATACATTTTCTGAGTTTTCATCGATCCAGTTTTTAAATGTACTATAATTGCAATACGCACTGGTTAATATTTCAACCAATGAGTCGAATGCACACGTATTTTTAATATATATTTTTTTGCCATTAAGAGTAACCAAATTACAGTTATTTCCATTTATTAATATTTCATTTCTTCTTTTCCTTAATGGCCTGTCATATGTGAGGTGAATGTCTGGGCATGGAGTTAAATATTTCCCTCTAGGAGTATTATTTTTGTTTTCGATTAAGGGCTTCTGCATTATATTTAATTTATTGCTTTTTTGTACATCCGCGTTTGTATTTAAATTATCTTTATTTTCATCGTCGTCTATATAATTCCTATTATTAGCTGAAACTTGTAAATCTTTTAATTTATTTGATTTGGCTGCAACATTTAATCCTTTCCAATTTTCCTGTTCCCTTAAATAATCATAAGTATGCGCAGCGTTCTGCGCATTTTCGCCAAAATCACGCGAATCAATTTTTCTTTCTTTTTCTTGTCTAACCTCAGTTTGCAGCAGTGCAATTTTTTCGTTCGTGCGTTTAATTGCAGCACGTTCCTCATTTCGAGAGATTTTCGATAGATTTTATGTGGTGTATGATAAATTTATCCACGCGCATTGGTTTATAATTTGCGCCCAAATCTGAATGCTTCAGATCTTTAAAATATGCTTCACATCTAGAGGATGTCGCTATATTCGATGACAGAGGGAAATATCCCCTTATCACCTGTGTCCAGAGAGGAAAATGTTTAGCTAATTTAACTAGATATGTGACTAATTCTGGACAATAAAATGCGTTGTACCTATCTGTCTCTACACTGTCTTTTGCAATTTGCTCAGCCGCATCTCTGATACTATTTATAAATGCAACTATATTTTCATTTTGATTTAACGTTTCTAAATCATCGTATTCTTTGTCATTCTCGTCACTCGTAAAGGTGAATGACTTTATTCTTTCGAATAAATACGATCGCTTCTGCTCACAAATTACATCATTTCCATCGCAATCTTTGCCATCGTACTCACTGTAAGCGACAATAAATATTGAGCTAAGCAGTGTATTAAAATCTTCCATATTAACACACGATGACATTAGCCCCGCGCATCGCACAAAGAAGTCTTTAATTTTAGGATGCTTTCTATGAAATACATCCTTGCTACAAATAATTTTTATCAAATGGGCAATATCAATTCTGATAAAACAGTGAAGTGGATGTTGCAAAATTTCGCCACTAATCCAACGATAGCAATCGGAAATGTAATTTTTTAAACAACGTTCATTGAATGCTAAGCTGGTTGCATTCAAAAGCGCCAGTGAATAATCGCAATCAACTTCTGGAGGCACTGGTGCCCCGTGTCTTATGATCTCCCTCAACCAGTACGTAATTAAATTTGTATCGTGCTTTTCTGAAAGCATTTGAAATACTGGTTGTATACCATTTGCACCTTTTATAATAATTTGGTATAAGAATATATGTTTCTTCTCACCATTTAGTTTTTCTATTGTTTTTACTAATTTTCCAGTCGCGTCTATTTCTATTTTCCTGCATGTTTTAATTAATGTTTTGTACAATTCCATTTGCATAGGAGACCAGTAAAAACAATAGAAAAGATCTTTTGAAATCTGCTTAATATACCCTGAGTATTGCCCCTTATATTTCAACTCACATAACGAATTAATAGGATCAAGATTTTTGTTGATTCCTAATTCCCGTACAATAGCTTCTTCTCTGATTTTCCTTAAAGTACATTGTCGCGCAACATAAGGTGGTTCAGGATCGCCATAAGTTAAATCTGATACTTCAGCATTTCTGAATTGTCTGGGTTTAATATTTAAAAGTTGTTTCCCAATTGCTACCCTATTTGTTCCTTTTACCGCCCTTTTCTTTTCATGCGGTATTCCCGAAGCATCGACTGTGTCCACTCTTAATACAATACCAGTGCCAGGAGCCGGTTCATGTAAGCAATGAGCTTTAAATTCGGCACCGCATTCATTACAAGTGCCGTATATTTTTAAATATGTTTCCGCTTCCGGAGAATCGAAAATTTTGCCATATTTAAACGTATAAGCGCACGGAAGTTTCGTTTTTAAAAAACAAGCTTTGCAAATAATATCAGTCCAACCGGGACTAAGTATTTTATAAGATTTTCCACGAGCGCCCTTCTCTTTATAAACTTTGGATACAGGAGCAATAGATTTCCATTGCTCCTCAGACAATGTAATATCAAAATATAATGGCGACAGTTTATTATTTATTTTATTCGCATGATTGTTAGGCTCGAAATCTTGACTAGTATTACTTACGTTAGAAACATCAATGCTATCCATCATTTCTTCTTCTTCTTCTCCTTCTTCCACTGGAATTTGGAAATGTTTTTCAAATCTGTCAGCAAATTCCATCGATTGTTCCTCACGTAAAAGTTTAAGGTGTTTGGTGACAACTTATCCGAAATTTTTGCACACACTTCTTCCCACACTTTATCCGAGCGACACTTCAATTTGTGCCTCTCATCGAACACTTCACATTTGTCACACTTCTGCAACGCGTCTAGGATAACACCTGAGTGCATCAGCGCTTTCCTAGGCATTTTTCACAATTGACCACAATGAAATCGCAAAACGGTAAGTAATATAACTCTCACAGATACTTCACAAACCGTAAACGAACGCACGATCTCATCAGAGCGGTCTGTGAACGACTGACTTTCGAGGTGCGTGGTTGGAAAGAATTCGAGAGTATTCGAGAGTATATCGAGAGTAAAATACTATATTGGACGCTTAATAATAAAGAAATTCATCTTTCACAGAAACAAAATGTAAATGTAATTCTTTTTCTTGTACTCCGTAAACACAAAACATATTAAATAGGAAATAGGTGCAGAAATTTGAGGCCCCCAAATTGGGGGCGCCAAAAATTTTCTTGCATAAGGGTGCCAAACATCCTCGCGCCTGCCCTGCTGGTTAGGGATTGCAAATTTACCGATTTTTTCAATTAGCGGTAATTCGGTAAAATTTTCAATCAAAACCGGTTACCGGTAATATACCGGTAATTTTTTAAGGTATTGAAAATATAAGAGTAAACATTACAAAAAAAAATGATTTGAACTCTAATCGAGCATTATAATAAATACATGCAAATAAAACTGTTCTGAACATAAAATATAAAATGATATAACACAGAATAGATATATTTGTATAACTATTGACAATACTTATTAATATGGATCTTCATCACGAAAACAATGAAAAGAATCTTAACTTACATAAATCATTAAATTTTTTTTATTTAACAATTCTTTTTAACAAATAATCACACAAAAAAAAACATCATTTGTCCAAACTTTGGTCTCCTGATAAAGCGCTCTCAGTTTCTACACTTGTTGGTCGGGTAGTCATTAAGAAATCATATGCCATTTGTAGATATTTTCTCTTTACTTTTTCTACTTGAAAATACGTCCATTTTTTTTTATGGCTTGATTCAGATTTTTAGTTTTCTTTTGAATCAGAGTTGGTTCTTCATGAGATACTTCGGATTTCGTCTCTATTAATAATTGAAGTTTTTTTCACTGATAACAACGTAGTAGATATCGACGGAATTAATGAACGCATATATGCGCTATATTGCTATACATAATTGATCAAATTACCGGTAAAAATTTGGCGAATTACCGGTAAAAATTTGAGGGTATTTCTCGCGATTTACCGGTAAATCGGTAAATTTATTTACCGGTATTGCAATCCCTACTGCTGGTAAGTTACCAAATACACTAAACTTTTACGTTGGAACTAATCGGTGGAATTTGCCGACAAATTTGAAAATATATAAATCTTGCGAGGCACCACCAGCCAACGCAAGTGCTAAAACTGCTAAGTAGCGCTTGGCTTCTTAATTTTTAGTGCGGTGTCACAAGTACCTCACCATGAATGAAATTTGCACAGGCACATAAGAATCTACCATCGACAAGCACAGAGCTCACTTCGACATCAATTTGAAAGCAGCATTAGGTAATACTTTATGACAGATTATTACGCTTCTATTGTTATTAATCGTATCATTACTATTTATTATTTGTATATATTGAATTATTCGCTTTGCAGGTATCGTACACTCTGATTTAGGATGGACACATTTCAAAAAATGATTAGCATGCATGAACGACCCATGTCCAGATTTTAAAACATTCAAAAAGTATGTGCAAAAAGTTGGATATGCTGCGAAGGAAGTAGCAAAGGAAAGTTGCGTAGAAGCCACTGCGCTGAAAAGAGAACTCACTATGGAAGAAGCTGAGAGCATCGAAAAGCCATTATAAACGACCATTCGACTGTCCCATTTCTTTATACACAACAGTGTATTTTACGCTAATATTTATATATTCTTTTTTTGAATTGTAATTGTAAATATAAGTCATTACATTTTTGAATTGTAATTATAAATATGAAAAAATACAGTAATTTGTGTTAAATGTGCCAAATATTTGCTTCTATTTGCGTATTTTTACCTGCTATTTCATATTCATAATCCCGCTATGTTTCTCATTTTTCCTTTCTATATATCTCTCCATGAGTGTAATGGAGACAAAAAGTTAGCTAGAAGGTTAGATATACGTGTAGGGACACCTATAAGTTTGCTTCGCTTGGTCAGCTGATTGCGACGTTGCCGCGGTTTCATAAGCCATCGAGATACATATCGTGCCGACAGCACAATTTTCTCAAGTTATAATTTATTTCTTTAGAACGGTGTAGTGAAAACAATTGAAACTCGGCAGATATTTTCATCTATCCATATACTGCATGTACAAAAAAATTGAAAACATTGATAGCATTTCTTCAACATTTTTTCAGATGTTTTATCCGTCAAGATCGTCTCTTTCCATAAGAGTACGTGTAAAATCAGTGAAAATTGAAATCGTTATAACTCAGCAACCGTTTAGTTAAATTTTTTACAGCACATCAGGAAGACTACAAAGAACAACCTCGCAGATTTTCATCAACTTGGTAGCATTTTGAAAATTGGTCCGATACATCCTTAAAGAAATATTGACTTTGGACGATGAAACATTTTTTGTTTATAATTTTTAGCTCGAATAGTAATGATTGGATAAACAAACTGTAAATAGGAAAAATGTGTGCCGTGGCGAGCTTTACAACACTATATTTTTTAAAATTCCAATCTTTTTTAGCGTTTGGTAATTTTTCCCATTTTCGAGCGCTAGATATGTAGAGTCCCCTTATTGCATCCAACCCTTCAATTGCAACACGTTTCAATTCCGAGAGACTTTCGATAGATCTTATAAACTTACATATATTGCGAATGACAAAATCGACGCGCATTGGTTTATAATTTGCGCCCAAATCTGAATGCTTCAGATCATTAAAATATGCTTCGCATCTGGAAGATGTTTTAATATTTGATACCAAAGGGAAATATCCGATCATTTTTTATGTCCAAAGAGGAAAGTGCTTTGCTAATTTCACGAGAGAATTCACAAGCTCTGGACAAAAAAGCGCATTGTAACTATCTGTCTCTGGTGCAACGGAGAAACAGATGCATACTTCTCCCTTGCACTAGTGGGGTCGCTGCCGGTCGCTGCGACCGGCCTTAAGGCGGGATCTCCTACCTGCCGGTCGCTGCGACCTGTTGCAGCGATCCCACTAGTGCTAGAGATAAACAGATGCATACTTCTCCCACCGGCAGCTAGGAGATCCCGCCTTTAAGGCCAATGCACACGAGCGGTGCGGCGTCGTTGCGATTTCGCACCGGTACATATATGTATATAGAAATATTCATAGTATTCACACGTGTCGCAATTTTTTTCGGCAGTATTGTCATATCGCACGACCGTCGCACGACGCCGCACCGCTCGTGTGCATTGGCCCTTACGGACTTTTCGTCAGCGACGACAAATGGACTTTCCTGACTGAGAAAAATCAGTCCCAGGGTTGCCACTTGCCAAGAATGCCAGATTTCAAAGGATCATTTCTATTGTTTTTACTGGTCTCCTCTGCAAATGGAATTGTATAAAACGTTAATTAAAAGGTCCAGGAAAATAGAAATAGACGCGACTGGAAAATTAGTGAACACAATAGAAAAACTAAATGGTGAGAAAAACATATTCTTATATAGAATTATTATAATAGGTGAAAATGATCGAGCCACCAGCATCGGTGGAAATCCACGTTAGCCGATAAATGTAGGAAAGACATACAGGGCGATTCTCGAGCGACGCCTGCCAAAGAGATGCCGCCCGCCTGGTACCCCGTGGCGGGGACAACACCCGGCAGTGCCTCTTCGAATTTTATGACTTTCGATCCTCGAAGGGGTTGGAATACATTAAAAAGTGAGAAATGCCCACGATTTCCGCATTTCTCATCAGATCTCTGCGAAAACGACGTCAATTGATTCCTTATGTTTCGTCGATGAATCTAACAGCAAGAACGACGTAATTCGGGACATAACGAAGGAAATTAGATAAAAATTGATTTATATAATTTCACGCTAGCTTCGTTAAAAATAGTCCAATTTACATAAAATTTGATACGATCTTCATCGGATAAACATAAGGAATCAATTTGCGTCGTTTTCGCAGAGATCTGATGAGAAATGCGGAACTCCAAGATTTTTCACTTCTTAATAGATAGTCCAACCCCTTCGGATCAAAAGCCATAAAATTCGGTGATGCTCTGCGGGGGGTTGTCCTCGCCACGGGGTGCCAGGCGGCATCTCTTTGAGTTTAGTCGCTCCAGAATCACCCTGTATCCAATTGAAATGAAAAAATTAAACTTATTACATAATTGAAAAATAGAATTTATTGATAAATTTTAAAGATATATATTTATATTTTTAGACCCCTCTCCTCCTCCTCCACCACCGCGCCTGTACTTTCCTCTGCCGCCTCCCCAGCCTCTATAATTACTCCTGCCTCTGTAAGACTTTTTGGCACGGCCACGGGAGTGCGTGAGGCGCTTCAGCGCTTTTTTTAACTGAAACAGTAACATAAAAATTAAGACACTTCTTAAAACGGAATAACATTCTGACAATTGCAACGTTTCGCACATAGTAGTTTATTAGTAGGAAGTAAGACATAGACCACATTCCACATACTTACTTCCTTTAACTGCGCCTGCACGTTATGCAGTGCCCCTTCACCCCTCTCCTGCCACCCGTTGTTCGTCTCCTGGGGGGCAGGGGGGGGAGCTATACCACTCTCTTCCGCCACCTCCGCCACCTCCGCTACCTCCGCCACCACCGCCACAACGTTATCCGCGTTGGGGGCACCTAGGGTGTCATTAAGCGCGCTTTCCATCTGAAAATGAAACAAAATATATAAAAAAAAGTTTCAAGTTAAAGGATTTGATTTAACTTGATCAAAAATGCCCTAAAAACTAAAAAATACTTATTTTCTTGTACTACAATTACGATGGTGATATGTCACTTTAAATAAAACCGTGGGGCAGGATATTTCATAAGAGGATATGAATCGATATATTACAGAATCAAGCGTCGAAATGAGCGATGATAAGCGATGAGATATCCTGCGCCACGATTTTATTTAAAGTGACATATCACCGTCGTAATTGTAGTGCAAGAAAATAATTATTTTTTAGTTTTCAATGCGTTTTTCATCAAGTTAAATAAAATCGTTAATATAATTTTTTTTTGTTAATTGTGCATAAAAAGGTACACGTGTCACCGATTTTGATGAAATTTAAACACGTTATAAAACTCAACATTCTGAACAACTTTTTCCTATACATGTTACAGCCGCTCGGCTTTAGTTTTCGAGATATTTGCAAAAAATGTGATAGATAGTAGGTTGGGGATAGATGGTTAACTTTTGGGAAATTTATAAATTTTTTTATCTTAAATTATGCACAATTATGCACCTTTTATACACAATGTATACCATTGTTTGAAATATTTTTTTATATTTTTTTTATTAACGAAGTTGGCTTTACATTATGCAAATAAATTTTTTATGTGGGCCATTTTCATCGGGACGACATAACAAACGACCTGCGTTACGAAAAACAACACGTTTCAGTTTGCCACGTAAAGTAGCACATTTCATCATTTCTAACGAATATTAGCACGTTTGGTCTTCCGCCGCGAAAACTAGCATCAGGCCCGTTCCTGGCCGGGGTGCAGGCACGAAGGTGCCCCCGCACTTGGGCGGCCAAACCCAGGGGCGGCCGCAGGCCATTTATATGTACAATTTTGACTAATAAGAATAATAATCGAAGCTCTTTTGTATAATAAATGTTTGAAACTATGTATATATAGATATAAAAGTAAACACTGCATATTAAATTCTTAATTGAAGAATATTAAATTAATAAGGACGGCAATATTGTTTTTGCACCTGGGCGGCACAAAACCCAGGAACGGCCCTGACTAGAATATTTCAGTGCTTCGCCACGAAGAATAGCACATCTTGGATTATACGGCAGAAACTATCACGACGAAGCGCCGACGGGCGCACAGGACTTTGAAAAAGGTTACAATGTACGCGCGTTACGCGATTCTGTGACGCTGAGCGGCCCACGTACCATTAACCACCACTGTCGACGGCGCACGTTTTGCCAAACTCTTTCGTTTCTGTATTGAAAACGAGAGGTGTTTTACTATTCTGTTGATGATTTCCGAAACGGCTAATTGAATGTTACAAGTCCGAAAAAAAGTTCAATTTTGTCGAACAGTGATAATCTTACAGTAATAGGATAGCAGTTGTTTATCGTCCTGCACAACGAAGACAGACGTGCTGTTTTTCGTAACGCACGTCGTTATGTCGTCCCGATGAAAATGGCCCACTTGAAAAATTTATTTGCATAATGTAAAGCTAACTTCCTTAAAAACAGCCCGATTAAAAGAATCCCTGGTTTCGTGCGTCGAAATCCACGAAATTCAGCGAGGCACGACTTATTCGCGGCATCGCCTTTCAGAACTCAAGCGGGAGAATCACCCTATTTAATAGTATACAATTTTAATACTTACATTCTACATGTTGTCCATTCCTATTAAAATTCCACTTCTTAGATTTCAGCGGACTGTCGACTGTGGACGACTCACCAGGGATGCCCGAAATGTCTCTGATGCACACATTGTCACTTAGCGCCGATTGGTTTGAAGCCTAAACCTAGCTTGGCGCCGATTGGTTTGGAGCCAACAGCTAGCTTGGCGCCGATTGGTTTGTCGTCCCGGCGTCTTCACGAGCACCAGTGACAATCTTGTGTGTAAGGGACATTCCTGGCAAGTGGCAACCCTGGGACTGATTTTTCTCAGTCAGGAAAGTCCATTTGTCGTCGCTGACGAAAAGTCCGTAAGGGCCAATGCACACGAGCGGTGCGGCGTCGTGCGACGGTCGTGCGATATGACAATACTGCCGAAAAAAATTGCGACACGTGTGAATACTATGAATATTTCTATATACATATATGTACCGGTGCGAAATCGCAACGACGCCGCACCGCTCGTGTGCATTGGCCTTAAAGGCGGGATCTCCTAGCTGCCGGTGGGAGAAGTATGCATCTGTTTATCTCTAGCACTAGTGGGATCGCTGCAACAGGTCGCAGCGACCGGCAGGTAGGAGATCCCGCCTTAAGGCCGGTCGCAGCGACCGGCAGCGACCCCACTAGTGCAAGGGAGAAGTATGCATCTGTTTCTCCGTTGCACCAGAGACAGATAGTTACAATGCGCTTTTTTGTCCAGAGCTTGTGAATTCTCTCGTGAAATTAGCAAAGCACTTTCCTCTTTGGACATAAAAAATGATCGGATATTTCCCTTTGGTATCAAATATTAAAACATCTTCCAGATGCGAAGCATATTTTAATGATCTGAAGCATTCAGATTTGGGCGCAAATTATAAACCAATGCGCGTCGATTTTGTCATTCGCAATATATGTAAGTTTATAAGATCTATCGAAAGTCTCTCGGAATTGAAACGTGTTGCAATTGAAGGGTTGGATGCAATAAGGGGACTCTACATATCTAGCGCTCGAAAATGGGAAAAATTACCAAACGCTAAAAAAGATTGGAATTTTAAAAAATATAGTGTTGTAAAGCTCGCCACGGCACACATTTTTCCTATTTACAGTTTGTTTATCCAATCATTACTATTCGAGCTAAAAATTATAAACAAAAAATGTTTCATCGTCCAAAGTCAATATTTCTTTAAGGATGTATCGGACCAATTTTCAAAATGCTACCAAGTTGATGAAAATCTGCGAGGTTGTTCTTTGTAGTCTTCCTGATGTGCTGTAAAAAATTTAACTAAACGGTTGCTGAGTTATAACGATTTCAATTTTCACTGATTTTACACGTACTCTTATGGAAAGAGACGATCTTGACGGATAAAACATCTGAAAAAATGTTGAAGAAATGCTATCAATGTTTTCAATTTTTTTGTACATGCAGTATATGGATAGATGAAAATATCTGCCGAGTTTCAATTGTTTTCACTACACCGTTCTAAAGAAATAAATTATAACTTGAGAAAATTGTGCTGTCGGCACGATATGTATCTCGATGGCTTATGAAACCGCGGCAACGTCGCAATCAGCTGACCAAGCGAAGCAAACTTATAGGTGTCCCTACACGTATATCTAACCTTCTAGCTAACTTTTTGTCTCCATTACACTCATGGAGAGATATATAGAAAGGAAAAATGAGAAACATAGCGGGATTATGAATATGAAATAGCAGGTAAAAATACGCAAATAGAAGCAAATATTTGGCACATTTAACACAAATTACTGTATTTTTTCATATTTATAATTACAATTCAAAAATGTAATGACTTATATTTACAATTACAATTCAAAAAAAGAATATATAAATATTAGCGTAAAATACACTGTTGTGTATAAAGAAATGGGACAGTCGAATGGTCGTTTATAATGGCTTTTCGATGCTCTCAGCTTCTTCCATAGTGAGTTCTCTTTTCAGCGCAGTGGCTTCTACGCAACTTTCCTTTGCTACTTCCTTCGCAGCATATCCAACTTTTTGCACATACTTTTTGAATGTTTTAAAATCTGGACATGGGTCGTTCATGCATGCTAATCATTTTTTGAAATGTGTCCATCCTAAATCAGAGTGTACGATACCTGCAAAGCGAATAATTCAATATATACAAATAATAAATAGTAATGATACGATTAATAACAATAGAAGCGTAATAATCTGTCATAAAGTATTACCTAATGCTGCTTTCAAATTGATGTCGAAGTGAGCTCTGTGCTTGTCGATGGTAGATTCTTATGTGCCTGTGCAAATTTCATTCATGGTGAGGTACTTGTGACACCGCACTAAAAATTAAGAAGCCAAGCGCTACTTAGCAGTTTTAGCACTTGCGTTGGCTGGTGGTGCCTCGCAAGATTTATATATTTTCAAATTTGTCGGCAAATTCCACCGATTAGTTCCAACGTAAAAGTTTAGTGTATTTGGTAACTTACCAGCAGTAGGGATTGCAATACCGGTAAATAAATTTACCGATTTACCGGTAAATCGCGAGAAATACCCTCAAATTTTTACCGGTAATTCGCCAAATTTTTACCGGTAATTTGATCAATTATGTATAGCAATATAGCGCATATATGCGTTCATTAATTCCGTCGATATCTACTACGTTGTTATCAGTGAAAAAAACTTCAATTATTAATAGAGACGAAATCCGAAGTATCTCATGAAGAACCAACTCTGATTCAAAAGAAAACTAAAAATCTGAATCAAGCCATAAAAAAAAATGGACGTATTTTCAAGTAGAAAAAGTAAAGAGAAAATATCTACAAATGGCATATGATTTCTTAATGACTACCCGACCAACAAGTGTAGAAACTGAGAGCGCTTTATCAGGAGACCAAAGTTTGGACAAATGATGTTTTTTTTTGTGTGATTATTTGTTAAAAAGAATTGTTAAATAAAAAAAATTTAATGATTTATGTAAGTTAAGATTCTTTTCATTGTTTTCGTGATGAAGATCCATATTAATAAGTATTGTCAATAGTTATACAAATATATCTATTCTGTGTTATATCATTTTATATTTTATGTTCAGAACAGTTTTATTTGCATGTATTTATTATAATGCTCGATTAGAGTTCAAATCATTTTTTTTTGTAATGTTTACTCTTATATTTTCAATACCTTAAAAAATTACCGGTATATTACCGGTAACCGGTTTTGATTGAAAATTTTACCGAATTACCGCTAATTGAAAAAATCGGTAAATTTGCAATCCCTAACCAGCAGGGCAGGCGCGAGGATGTTTGGCACCCTTATGCAAGAAAATTTTTGGCGCCCCCAATTTGGGGGCCTCAAATTTCTGCACCTATTTCCTATTTAATATGTTTTGTGTTTACGGAGTACAAGAAAAAGAATTACATTTACATTTTGTTTCTGTGAAAGATGAATTTCTTTATTATTAAGCGTCCAATATAGTATTTTACTCTCGATATACTCTCGAATACTCTCGAATTCTTTCCAACCACGCACCTCGAAAGTCAGTCGTTCACAGACCGCTCTGATGAGATCGTGCGTTCGTTTACGGTTTGTGAAGTATCTGTGAGAGTTATATTACTTACCGTTTTGCGATTTCATTGTGGTCAATTGTGAAAAATGCCTAGGAAAGCGCTGATGCACTCAGGTGTTATCCTAGACGCGTTGCAGAAGTGTGACAAATGTGAAGTGTTCGATGAGAGGCACAAATTGAAGTGTCGCTCGGATAAAGTGTGGGAAGAAGTGTGTGCAAAAATTTCGGATAAGTTGTCACCAAACACCTTAAACTTTTACGTGAGGAACAATCGATGGAATTTGCTGACAGATTTGAAAAACATTTCCAAATTCCAGTGGAAGAAGGAGAAGAAGAAGAAGAAATGATGGATAGCATTGATGTTTCTAACGTAAGTAATACTAGTCAAGATTTCGAGCCTAACAATCATGCGAATAAAATAAATAATAAACTGCCGCCATTATATTTTGATATTACATTGTCTGAGGAGCAATGGAAATCTATTGCTCCTGTATCCAAAGTTTATAAAGAGAAGGGCGCTCGTGGAAAATCTTATAAAATACTTAGTCCCGGTTGGACTGATATTATTTGCAAAGCTTGTTTTTTAAAAACGAAACTTCCGTGCGCTTATACGTTTAAATATGGCAAAATTTTCGATTCTCCGGAAGCGGAAACATATTTAAAAATATACGGCACTTGTAATGAATGCGGTGCCGAATTTAAAGCTCATTGCTTACATGAACCGGCTCCTGGCACTGGTATTGTATTAAGAGTGGACACAGTCGATGCTTCGGGAATACCGCATGAAAAGAAAAGGGCGGTAAAAGGAACAAATAGGGTAGCAATTGGGAAACAACTTTTAAATATTAAACCCAGACAATTCAGAAATGCTGAAGTATCAGATTTAACTTATGGCGATCCTGAACCACCTTATGTTGCGCGACAATGTACTTTAAGGAAAATCAGAGAAGAAGCTATTGTACGGGAATTAGGAATCAACAAAAATCTTGATCCTATTAATTCGTTATGTGAGTTGAAATATAAGGGGCAATACTCAGGGTATATTAAGCAGATTTCAAAAGATCTTTTCTATTGTTTTTACTGGTCTCCTATGCAAATGGAATTGTACAAAACATTAATTAAAACATGCAGGAAAATAGAAATAGACGCGACTGGAAAATTAGTAAAAACAATAGAAAAACTAAATGGTGAGAAGAAACATATATTCTTATACCAAATTATTATAAAAGGTGCAAATGGTATACAACCAGTATTTCAAATGCTTTCAGAAAAGCACGACACAAATTTAATTACGTACTGGTTGAGGGAGATCATAAGACACGGGGGCACCAGTGCCTCCAGAAGTTGATTGCGATTATTCACTGGCGCTTTTGAATGCAACCAGCTTAGCATTCAATGAACGTTGTTTAAAAAATTACATTTCCGATTGCTATCGTTGGATTAGTGGCGAAATTTTGCAACATCCACTTCACTGTTTTATCAGAATTGATATTGCCCATTTGATAAAAATTATTTGTAGCAAGGATGTATTTCATAGAAAGCATCCTAAAATTAAAGACTTCTTTGTGCGATGCGCGGGGCTAATGTCATCGTGTGTTAATATGGAAGATTTTAATACACTGCTTAGCTCAATATTTATTGTCGCTTACAGTGAGTACGATGGCAAAGATTGCGATGGAAATGATGTAATTTGTGAGCAGAAGCGATCGTATTTATTCGAAAGAATAAAGTCATTCACCTTTACGAGTGACGAGAATGACAAAGAATACGATGATTTAGAAACGTTAAATCAAAATGAAAATATAGTTGCATTTATAAATAGTATCAGAGATGCGGCTGAGCAAATTGCAAAAGACAGTGTAGAGACAGATAGGTACAACGCATTTTATTGTCCAGAATTAGTCACATATCTAGTTAAATTAGCTAAACATTTTCCTCTCTGGACACAGGTGATAAGGGGATATTTCCCTCTGTCATCGAATATAGCGACATCCTCTAGATGTGAAGCATATTTTAAAGATCTGAAGCATTCAGATTTGGGCGCAAATTATAAACCAATGCGCGTGGATAAATTTATCATACACCACATAAAATCTATCGAAAATCTCTCGAAATGAGGAACGTGCTGCAATTAAACGCACGAACGAAAAAATTGCACTGCTGCAAACTGAGGTTAGACAAGAAAAAGAAAGAAAAATTGATTCGCGTGATTTTGGCGAAAATGCGCAGAACGCTGCGCATACTTATGATTATTTAAGGGAACAGGAAAATTGGAAAGGATTAAATGTTGCAGCCAAATCAAATAAATTAAAAGATTTACAAGTTTCAGCTAATAATAGGAATTATATAGACGACGATGAAAATAAAGATAATTTAAATACAAACGCGGATGTACAAAAAAGCAATAAATTAAATATAATGCAGAAGCCCTTAATCGAAAACAAAAATAATACTCCTAGAGGGAAATATTTAACTCCATGCCCAGACATTCACCTCACATATGACAGGCCATTAAGGAAAAGAAGAAATGAAATATTAATAAATGGAAATAACTGTAATTTGGTTACTCTTAATGGCAAAAAAATATATATTAAAAATACGTGTGCATTCGACTCATTGGTTGAAATATTAACCAGTGCGTATTGCAATTATAGTACATTTAAAAACTGGATCGATGAAAACTCAGAAAATGTATTTCTGATGTTTGTCAAAAAATACGCTATGGAGAATATTAACAACTCTGTGTACGAAGAACGAGGAGCTATTTTATGTACAATATTTGAAATTCGCAATAATATTGTAGATTGTACTACAAGTCCCAATTGGCTATTTTCAAAACTTGTAACAGATGTTTGCAGTGTCGAAGAAAATAGAATCTGCGGCAAATGTAAAGTACATTTGAGAAAATATTTTGTAGTAGATTTTATTAGTACAAACACAACTGAAGATTTTAAACAAAATTTTCTTAATTTTGTTGCGCAATTCTTCAGTACACAAACAGTCACGTGTAAAACATGTCAATCAGCAGTGCAATTAAAGAGAGAAGCAAAATCATATGTGGTTATAGACCCCGAAATCTTTTTGCAACAAAATAAAATGAAATATCCGAATGGAATAGTTTTAAACAGCATCCCAGAAAAATTTCAAATTGAAGATGCGATATACATTTTAAGTGGCATCGGATGTCATAGCCCACAACATTTTACAGCTTACTGCCGTAATACAGCAGGAATATGGACATTACACAATGATGCTAGTCAAAAGTTGCGGACAATTACAAATCCACAAAGGGTAAAAATAAATCCGTCAACAATAATATTTATAAAAATATAAAAATTCTGTTAAAAGTTTAATTCAACAGAATATATGATAAGGGTACCTTACAATAGTAAAACTATTGAATCGGTCCGGCGTCGTACCGCTCTGTAAAGTGCGGTACCACTGACTCTGTCAACGAAAACCATCGTTGGACGAACGATTTTGTTAATTTATTCCAAAAAAATCGAACTTAAACGTGATCGTTTCGGCGGTGTCCTTCTTTTCGCAATTTTTATTAATAATTCGATTCTGCGGGGTGGACAAACGAAATCTTTGCGTGGACAAACGTCTTCTACATCTGAACTAACGAAAACCATCGTTGGAATAACGATTTTGTTAATTTATTCCAAAAAAATCGAACTTAAACGTGATCGTTTCGGCGGTGTCCTTCTTTTCGCAATTTTTATTAATAATTCGATTCTGCAGGGTGGACAAACGAAATCATTGGGTGGACGAACGCCTTCTACATCTAAGCTAACGAAATATATCGCCGAACCGCCGATTTTGATAATTTATTCCAAAAAAATCGAACTTAAACGTGATCGTTTCGGTGGTGTCCTTCTTTTCGCAATTTTTATTAATAATTCGATTCTACGGGGTGGACAAACGAAATCTTTGGGTGGACAAACGTCTTCTACATCTGAACTAACGAAAACCATCGTTGGACGAACGATTTTGTTAATTTATTCCAAAAAAATCGAACTTAAACGTGATCGTTTCGGCGGTGTCCTTCTTTTCGCAATTTTTATTAATAATTCGATTCTGCGGGGTGGACAAACGAAATCTTTGCGTGGACAAACGTCTTCTACATCTGAACTAACGAAAACCATCGTTGGACGAACGATTTTGATAATTTATTCGAAAAAAATCGAACTTAAACGTGATCGTTTCGGCGGTGTCCTTCTTTTCGCAATTTTTACTAATAATTCGATTCTGCGGGGTGGACAAACGAAATCTTTGCGTGGACAAACGTCTTCTACATCTGAACTAACGAAAACCATCGTTGGACGAACGATTTTGTTAATTTGTTCCAAAAAAATCGAACTTAAACGTGATCGTTTCGGCGGTGTCCTTCTTTTCGCAATTTTTGTTAATAATTCGATTCTGCGGGGTGGACAAACGAAATATTTGCGTGGACAAACGTCTTCTACATCTGAACTAACGAAAACCATCGTTGGACGAACGATTTTGTTAATTTATTCCAAAAAAATCGAACTTAAACGTGTTCGTTTCGGCGGTGTCCTTCTTTTCGCAATTTTTATTAATAATTCGATTCTGCGGGGTGGACAAACGAAATCTTTGGGTGGACAAACGTCTTCTACATCTGAACTAACGAAAACCATCGTTGGACGAACGATTTTGTTAATTTGTTCCAAAAAAATCGAACTTAAACGTGATCGTTTCGGCGGTGTCCTTCTTTTCGCAATTTTTATTACTAATTCGATTCTCCAGGGTGGACAAACGAAATCTTTGTGTGGACAAACGTCTTCTACAACTAAGATAACGAAATATATCGCCGAACCACCGATTTTGATTATTCATTCGAAAAAAATCGAACTTTAACTTGGTCGGTACAACCGTATCGTACATCTTCGCTATTTTTATTAATAATTCGATTCTGCAGGGCGGACAAACGAAATCTTTGGGTGGACAAACGTCTTCTACATCTAAGCTAACGAAATATATCGCCGAACCACCGATTTTGATAATTTATTCGAAAAAAATCGGACTTAAACGTGATCGTTTCGGCGGTGTCCCTCTTTTCGCAATTTTTATTAATAATTCGATTCCGCAGGGTGAACAAACGAAATCTTTGGGTGGACAAACGTCTTCTACATCTGAACTAACGAAAACCATCGTTGGACGAACGATTTTGATAATTTATTCGAAAAAAATCGAACTTAAACGTGATCGTTTCGGCGGTGTCCTTCTTTTCGCAATTTTTATTAATAATTCGATTCTGCGGGGTGGACAAACGAAATCTTTGCGTGGACAAACGTCTTCTACATCTGAACTAACGAAAACCATCGTTGGACGAACGATTTTGTTAATTTGTTCCAAAAAAATCGAACTTAAACGTGATCGTTTCGGCGGTGTCCTTCTTTTCGCAATTTTTATTAATAATTCGATTCTGCAGAGTGTACAAACGAAATCATTGGGTGGACAAACGCCTTCTACATCTACGCTAACGAAATATATCGCCGAACCACCGATTTTGATAATTTATTCCAAAAAAATCGAACTTAAACGTGATCGTTTCGGCGGTGTCCTTCTTTTCGCAATTTTTATTAATAATTCGATTCTGCGGGGTGGACAAACGAAATCTTTGGGTGGACAAACGTCTTCTACATCTGAACTAACGAAAACCATGGTTGGACGAACGATTTTGTTAATTTGTTCCAAAAAAAATCGAACTTAAACGTGATCGTTTCGGCGGTGTCCTTCTTTTCGCAATTTTTATTAATAATTCGATTCTGCGGGGTGAAGAAACGAAATCTTTGCGTGGACAAACGTCTTCTACATCTGAACTAACGAAAACCATCGTTGGACGAACGATTTTGTTAATTTGTTCCAAAAAAATCGAACTTAAATGTGATCGTTTCGGCGGTGTCCTTCTTTTCGCAATTTTTATTAATAATTCGATTCTGCGGGGTGGACAAACGAAATCTTTGCGTGGACAAACGTCTTCTACATCTGAACTAACGAAAACCATCGTTGGACGAGCGATTTTGTTAATTTATTCCAAAAAAATCGAACTTAAACGTGATCGTTTCGGCGGTGTCCTTCTTTTCGCAATTTTTATTAATAATTCGATTCTGCGGGGTGGACAAACGAAATCTTTGCGTGGACAAACGTCTTCTACATCTGAACTAACGAAAACCATCGTTGGACGAACGATTTTGTTAATTTATTCCAAAAAAATCGAACTTAAACGTGATTGTTTCGGCGGTGTCCTTCTTTTTGCAATTTTTATTAATAATTCGATTCTGCAGGGTGGACAAACGAAATCTTTGCGTGGACAAACGTCTTCTACATCTGAACTAACGAAAACCATCGTTGGACGAACGATTTTGATAATTTATTCGAAAAAAATCGAACTTAAACGTGATCGTTTCGGCCGTACCCTTCTTTTCGCAATTTTTATTAATAATTTGATTCTGAAGGGTGGACAAACGAAAATTTTGGGTGGACAAACGTGGGCAAACGCTGGACAATCATTCCCCACTGACAAATCGTTAAAAAGTTTTCATGGGGGTGCTGGTGAAAAAATTTTTTTTTTCCATAACTTTTTTTTGAAGGGTGGACAAACGAAAATTTTTGTTGGACAAACGTGGACAAACGATGGACAAACGAATGCCATCGAGTTTTTTTAAAAAATCACATTTGGGGGTGCTAACTTCACAGACCTGGACTTGCCCTATTTTCAATGCGTTTATTCGATTAAAATAAAAATTGATTCTTTTTTTAGATCAATAAATGTATTATTAATCAAAAGAAAAATCACATTTCTGTCTATTATACCTGCGTTACAATGCATCTTCAAAGAATATCTATTTTTAAGGCCGTCACACTGTTGATCCCCCTGAACTGCCTATAAAATCTGTGCCGTTAGGAATTTCGATCCAAATTTTTATCTGGTCCTTTTTCAGACGTTGTCGAATAAAAATATGCAAGAAAGAATTCGATTTTTTGACCGGCGGATGCCCTTAAATATTTTATTAATTTTATTTTTCAGTTATATTCCACCTGGCACACTGGTTCCATAGTTACGTCCCCACTGCTATTTTTCATCAAATGAACATAAAAGTAAGTTGTCAACATGTTAGTACTGTTATCCACGTATTAGGATTGATATTTTGAATGTGTTTCAGAATTATATGCAGTCTTAAGTAACTAATAGAATCCACAAAAACAAACAAAAATGTCTTACTGAGTACGGGCCGGCATTAATATGGATATACAATTAATACTTGTGATTCAAAAGAGTGTTTTTCGAAGAATACTCATTGTCAGAAGAAATTGTAGAGATCGATACGTATAACGAATTATAAAACGTTAGCTGTATCTGATGAGCGATTTTTATAAAACATGTCATTAAACGATGAAAACTCAATATTACATAGTTGACTTGATTCTTTCCTTACCCCGGGTCTCCACCAAGGCGAACACGAACAAAAACATTGCTCGCGAACGTTTTCGTCTGTTTTCGTCGTGTCCACACCGCCGCGAACACGAACAGAACTCCGCGTACGAACGTTGTTACGAAGTAGAGAAGGCACTCGTACTTTCTCAGTAACTTTAGAGTTTATTATAGATAGACTTTTATTACAAAGAATGAAAACCGTGTTTAAGGTAACGAACGCGTTGACAATGTGTATGAGTCGGTGGTCCGTACTGGAGTCTCTGGCGTCAGTGGAGCTCCAAGGGTTTTATACCCCTTGAGGGCACGACGCTTTCCTCTGCTTTTTGGCGGGAATGTCTGGCGGGAAGATCCTCTTGGGAGATCTAGCGCTAAGATCTATTGCGAAGGTTCGGAGAGATCTGGCGCTAGGATCTATCGGGAAAGGTATATCGAGTCCACCTAACGAGAAGTTATGTGATGGTCCTTTGCCACGGGTTTGGGATGATCCTTGTCTATTGGCGCCAGCCTGGCGCATAGTGTAACACCTCCCCGCCTAGATTGGAGTTCGTCCTCGAACTTTGCAGTACTAGTGCTTCTCAATTCAGGCCGTATGATGGGGCACCCAGCTTCGGTCGCTTTGCCCTTCCTTTCGCCTTATGGGTTGTTTGAGAGGTGGTCGTTGTTGTAGCTGTTGCGTAGGTTGATGGACATACCTCTGATTCTACCGAGAAGACAACAAGTCGCGGCGAGGGCGCTTCTAGTAATAAACCCTCGCGCTGGGTTATCGTATTATGATTGCTTGAATCATTATTTGTGTTGTAACAATTTACCTAATAATATGTACATGGTTTACATAAGCAGAGCGCCAACTTGTAAATTTTAAATTTATATATTCCATACATCAATACGCAACCAGACAAAATCATTAGACCGAATTTTATCGTCACCCATCGTGACTCCGATGTAGATAAGATTCGAACTCGATTCTCCATTGATTCTGCTTCCAAGCGAATGCTATCTAAACTTCTTATTTTTTCGTGTAAAGTATCGGAGTCAAATGAAGTCTTTTTTATTTCGGGGATAAAGGCAATCGTGAGGTTATCTGGTAGCGTATGCTTCATTTGTAGCAACCCTAGGTCCAGCGAAGCGCGGGAAGTCTTTTCAGCATTTGCTGCGTACAGTGTTGCTGCAGTCGATACCATAGTGCAGCCGGGCTTGAGGTTCAGTACAAATACCCCAGTTTTAGAAGTAGTGTCGTGAAACGCGTTTTTACAAGACACCTGCATATAATCTTTGAAGGGTACGATCCCTATCCAAGCATTAGGCTCCTCTAATTGATGCGAAATTGAGCGAGAACTCTTAGCTAATGCCATTGGGCAATGCTTTAACGGATCGTCATGTAAATTTTTTGTTCCAATTCGAATGCAGGGGTCTTGCAGGCTTATTGAATAGCGCGGAATGTGTCGTTTACAAATTCGCTTATACCTTAGTTCCTTACACGAAGCAAGTTCGCGCTTAGAACTGGGCATGCAAGATTGCGTGGTGTGATCCATTATAACATGTGGAATTGACAGCTGAATATATTTTAATCTCAGCTGCGGTTGATCAATCGCGGGTACTGGTATCAAGTCATGCGCCATAAAATCGTTTTCCTTCAGGATGGGGATTCTTATCTCGAAACAGAACTTTTTATTATTGAGCGTCGCGATGTTAACGGTACTAAGCACATCTTAGCACATCGAAGTGGTGTTTAACTTTAAAGGGAAGTACCATTTTATTTTGGCCGTATACTTGCATGATTTCCTCCAGAACTGCGTCTAATTTGTCAACACCTAATAAGCTAGGATGAATTTGGCCTTGTTCCGCGTGTATTACAATGGTTCCTAGTAACGAGAGAGAATCGGCAAATTTGCTGACTAGATCGCTAATTATCATTACTTCTTCTAACGAGATAATTTCCTTACGTACTTCCGCGTTAACCTTATTAATTTCCCGAATTAAGTTATTGCTATGGAGGTTTAATTTTTTCTCGAATAGATCTGCGTCGAGCGCCGATGTTTTCAAAATATGCGTTTCGTTTGCAATAAGCTTCGCGAGGCTGTTTTGGCTGGATATAACCTTATCTATTATCCAGTTAAACCATCCGCGTTTCTGCCTCGGTTCGCTTTCTGAGATGCTCACGCTAAGGAGTATATTAGAGGAATATTTTTGCCATCGATGGAATCGATCTACCTGTGACGCTAAGAGTGGATTGATTGTTTCGTTAGCCATAAGTTGGAATGTCGACAGTCTGTGCGCGAGAGCTGAATCAATTTGAATGAGTTCCATCAAATCATAATAAATAACTATTTTCCATTCCTCGTGGAATACCCTAACTGGCCCCATATTGTCGAAGTAGATGTTCGGAAGCCGCGTTAATTCGGTGATTCGATACCCTGATTCGGTTAGTGGTTGTGTCACGTTCCGGGTGGAGGTCTTTAGGATAATGACAATGTGGGGTTAGGAAATCAGGCGCGAATGCGAGATTCGTAACACTGAGGGTTGGAGGGAGTCAGGCACGAATGCGAGATTCGTAACACTGAGGGTTGGAGGAAGTCAGGCTCGAATGCGAGATTCGTAGCACCGAGGGTTAATGGAAGTTAGGCTTGAATGAGAGATTCGTAACACTGAGGGTTGGAGGAAGTCAGGTTCGAATGCGAGATTCGTAGCACCGATCGCTCAGGGAAGGTTTAAAAGGGTGATCGCGCACCTAGGTGACGCCCGTTAGAGCACTCGTGGTTTGTATTTATGACTCGGTAATTGAATTTACCGTTGCATTATTGTAAGAAGCCGCCCGCAATATTACGCGAAATACGTCTAGTCGTATGGTCATGGGAGACCTATGCGAAAGTACGTTTGGTAAACACTATAAGAACTCTCACGTTGGCGAACCGAGATCAGCTGCTGCGGTAGCCTGTTGGTTTGGAGTCTTCGTAACCGAAGGATTTGACACAATAATTCGAAGCGTGATTTAAAGTAAAACTGTTTATTAAATTTGAAGCACGAAAATATGCCATGCACTGTTAATGCGATAGCGGTTAGGGTTTATAATAATGCGTTGGACGATAAGCATTAGCACGTAACATATATATATATATATATAAATGGTTATCATAAAATATATGTATGAACATGAAGCACATGAATATTAGCAATAGAGAATTATAATGTATGCAATATGCAATTGGCAATAATAACAAACAAATTCAATAAGCAAATATAATAGTATAAAGCAATGAGCGTTTGCAAAAATAATAATATGAATCAATAAACGTTACCAATACTAAATAATATAAATGAAGATGATATGCCGTTAGCAAAAGTAAGTAATAATCGCTTACAGTAATTTTCGTAGCTTTATAATCCGTGGGACACTGAACTGAATATTAGTAAAGTAGTCAATAAGACGTATCACTTCGCGGGAGTGGTTTCCGTAGAAGAGAAGCTCCGGTCTCTCAGGCCCTTGTATTTATATGATTTGCAGGAATGTCAGGTGTGAGGGGTATGCGCGGTATGCACCATGACTCATGTACGAAATATGTATCTATAATTAGAACGTGTTGATGAATCATGTATAAAATATGTTCGCAATAAGACTTCCAGGGTTTTTAGTTGGGCTTCTGAAAAGCGGGTACTCAACCCATTGGGTGGATTTTGGATGTTTTGACTGGAGAGGGATGAGAATGGCTTTGATTTGGCGGGTCGTAGAGAGGGGGTGCGACGTGGTCTCGAATTAAGAGGGTTTTTGGGACGAGGGACTTGTTTAAATTTAAATATGATGGAGGAGATCATGCCTCGTAGGGCGAAGAGGGGAAGGGGATGTTGTAGTTGGATGGCCCGATGGGGAAAAGGGGTAAGAGTTGAAGTTTGTGAGATTTCGGTGGAGTTGTGGAGTGATTTATGAGGGAGGCTTGTAATAATACCGCGCGAAAAATAGTGGAACGTCACAGTTGAATCTGAATTGCCATGTTGGCTATCCTGTAACAGAAGAAAAGTTAGCGAATTTGACTCTACTGATATGTACTATTTCACATTTGTTGGGCCTTCGAATCATTATGTTAGTATCGCTGAGAATATCGATAATTTCATAAGGGCCCTCAAATTTAGGATGCAGCGGATTGCTTATCTTCCTATTCTCACGTGCACGCAACCACGCGTAGTCCCCGATCTCGTAATTTCAATGATTCGCAGTCTTATCGAAGGTCTTCTTGACCTTCCTTTTGTAGTCCGTGTTCACCTTTCGGGCCATTACTTCACCCTTCCTAATCCTCAGGCGCAGACGATGGAGATAATCGTGGTAGGATTCGTTTCCGTCTTCCAGTAAATCATCGAGTACAGTGGGTTGTCGCCCAAAGACGAGTTCATAGGGTGAGAACCCGGTACTGCTGTGTTCCGTGCCGTTGTAGCAGTTGACGAAGAATGGGAGCAAGTCGTCCCAATCCCGGTCCGTTGTTCGATTTGCCCTGAGGTATTCCTTTAGGCTCGCATGCATCCGTTTCAAACTTCCGTTGGACTGTGGCCTGAATGGGGTGACTATAACATGCTGGATTTTAAATATAGGAAAGAATTGTTTCGTCAATACGGCGATAAAGTTTTGTCCATTATCGGTTAATATCGTGTGCGGTATTCCGAAATGAGAGATATATTTTTCCGAGAGGACTCGAACAGTGGTTTCAGCGGTTGCTTGCCTGATAGGGTAGGCTTGCACAAATTTAGTCAGGTTATTTTGAATCGTAAGGATGTATGAATGCCCTTGTTCGGTGGTTTCCAGTGGTCCCACGATCTCCAAGGCTATCTTCTGGTTGAACTCAGTCACAGTGTCCGTGATCTGCATAGGTGTTCTTTCCCTCTGTCTATGGATCTTCTTTCTTTGACAGTCTGCACAGCTCGCTATGTAGTCGTGCACTTCCTGGTACATTCCGGGCCAGTAGTAACGTTTGCTGAGAAGTTTCTGGGTCTTGGTTATTCCCTGGTGTCCAAACTCTAAAGATTCATGGAATCGTTGTGAAATCTGTCATCGTTCTTCCCCGTTTTCGGGTTGTTTCAGTAGCTCCGCTCCTAATTCCACGGTAATTGTGGGGTCGTTGAAGATGTCCCTCAAGATCGTCTTCAGTTCTTTTTTATCCCCTTCGTACAAGTTCTCGAACTTGGCCAGGTTCATATAAATGCGGTTGATACCTTCGGATATCAGGTCCTGCAACACTTCGGTTGGGAAAGTTCGACATGTTGCTTTGTCGAATTTTTTATACGTGGCTACAACCAGTAAAAGGTTATCTTCCTCGAGCATCTTGCTTAGCTGATTCTTATTACTTATTTCAAATTGGAGGGGAAGCACATCCTTGGAGACCTCCTTTACAAGTACGAAATTCTTTCGCCAGCCTGGTGGTTGTACCTCGGTAAAGCACACTGGGTTACGACTCAAAGCGTCGGCCACAAGGTTCTGCTTGCCCTTTATGTAACGGATCTTGTAGTCGTATTCCTCCACTGAGATTCTCCATCGCATAAGTCTCGACGAAGGATCTTTCACGTTCATCAACCACGTCAGCGGTTAATGATCAGTTTGGATTACAAATTCCTTCTCGAATAGATAAGGTCTGTAATGTTTTAGGTTCCAGACGAAGGCGAGCAACTCTTTCTCAGTCGTCGAATAGTGTTTCTCTGCCGGGTTTAGGCTCCTGCTTGCGAAAGAGATTGGCCTCAGCGAGCCTCCTTCATCCTCCTGCTCCAAAACGCTGCCAATTGCTGCGTTGGTGGCGTCAGTGGTTAAAACGAAGGGTTTTGTAAAATCTGGAAGCTGTAGTACGCAAGAATTCTTTAAATCTAGTTTCAGGGTTTGAAGAGTATCTCGTTAATCTACCCCAAATTCAAAGGGGGTTCCTTTTTTCAATAGGAGGTTGAGAGGGGCTGCTTTTCGGCTGAAATCCTTGATGAACATCCTGTAATACCCTGCCAATCCGAGGAACTCTTTCACCTGTTTCTCGTTGTTGGGCTCCGAAAACTCACCCACTGCTCTGAGTTTTTCGGGATTAGATTTTACACCATCTTTCGTAATGATGTGTCCCAGATATCCAAGCTCTGGCTTCAAATACTCGCACTTGTTGGGCTGCAACTTGAGTTTCTTGTCGCGCAATCTATCGAAGAGCTGGCGAAGTTTGTGGTTATGCTCCTCCAAGCTTTTACCAAAGACAACTATGTCGTCGAGATAAACGAAACATACAGTCCCTATACGACCAGTCAAGGCGTTATTCATGGTTCGCTGGAATATTGCCAGAGCATTTTTTAACCCGAAGGGCATCCTACAGAATTCGAAGTGTCCATCGGCCGTGGAGAAGGCGGTCTTTTCGCGATGTGGCTTATGAAGAGGAATTTGATGAAACCCGCTTGCCAGGTCGAATGCGGAGAAATAGCGAGCTTGTCCCAGAGAGTACAGAATTTCTTCCATATGTGGAAGGGGGTAATTATCCAGTGACGTCTTGATATTTAATTCTCTAAAATCGATCACAATGCGCCATTTCTTTACTCCTGATGCGTCCATCTTTTTCGATACTACCCATAAGGGAAAATTATAGGGAGATTTGCTGGGTTGGATTACACCATTTTCTAACATCTCCGTAACCTGCATTTTTACTTCTGGCTTGTGTACAACACGATACCGAAATTGTTTCACGTTAACCGATCTATCGTCGCTCGTATCTATCCGGTCGTTCCGCAATATCCGTTTCGGGAAGCTGGTCACCGGGGAGAACAAATATATCCGGATAAAGGCGAATAATGTCCCATATCTCGGCGGCGTCTTTTTCGTTGACATGTCCTAACCTCGGATTTTCGCGTAAGGGTTCTTCTCTCGCTGGGCAACTGCTTGGCGATGCGGCTCGTGCCATGAAAATGATTTCTTGTTTTTCCGTGTCGAGCTTGATACGCTCCGATCTCATCATGGCCATACCGATCAATCCGTCGTATTGGCCGAGGATTCCCGTTTTCACTACGTGGAACTCATATCCGTGTAGGTCGATGCAAAATTTGGACTCCCCTTCCCTTCCGTTGGATGTTGAATACTTGCAAGTTTTGCGTTTTAACAGGCACTCCAGTACAGCTTCTTCAGAAACGAGATTAATTGAAGCTCTGGTGTCAAGCAAGAATTCTCGAGGTCCACTAGGTGTTTTAACCCTTAATGTGGCTAGTTCGACTGATTCTCTGGCATTGTACGCCCGGTGTCGGGTATTGAGGTTGTTGTCCGAAATTTTCTTTCATCACGGCGGTTTTCGCGCGGTTCGTCGCGTCTTCTTGGGTCCCTACGTTCAGGACATTCATTTGCGTAATGGGGTCCGTTGCAAATGTAGCATCGCAGTCTGGAACGTGGTTCATAGCGTCTCCCCTGTTCCTTACGTTCAGGACACTCGCTTGCGTAATGAGGTCCGTTGCAGCTGGGGCACCGTAGAGAGGAACGCGATTCTTCTCTAACATGCTGTGTCCTAGTCGTAGATTCACGTCGCGCAGGGAGGCCTCGGTGGTTCCTATCGTATGCGTGTCTAGGGTCTTGATATTCGCGATCGCGGTGTGGGATGAAGCCGCGATTTATTTGTTGCCCTACCGATTCTTCATGATCGAACTGAATAGCGAAATCGATGGTTTCACGTAGTGTCGAAGGCTTCATGGCCGTACTTAGAAGACGGGTATTTCCGTTTAGTCCACGGAGGAATTGAGTACATGCTAATCTATCTTCGTTACTCTGTATCGCTTCTTTATATACCGCCGAATGAAGAGGGTCGTCAAGTACAGCTCGACGCACTTCGCGCTGGCATTCGGTGAATCGTTTTAAGTAAGTGTCCTAGGGGCGTTCTGCACCAAATGTTGGCGAGGGGGTGAAGCGGGGCTGGGGTACCGCACCGTGGCGAGGGGGAGGCGGGTGGGGGGACCGCGACCTTGGAGCTGACCCATGGAGCATCTGGAGGGGGAACGGGACCTGGCAGTAGGTGGAGGGGGTATCGCCGAAGACACGTCACGCGTCGTACGAAGCAATCCGCAACCCTCTTATCGCCCCAAGGCCAGATCGCGCCCCGATAGCAGCGACGTTCGAACCGGGTGTACGAGAGAGGGGTACGATATGAATCTATCCTTCTCTAGGACCGTAGTCAAAACATACGGATAGCGAAGGTCACTTTCCAAGAATAATGCGGTGTGATGCATAGATGATGCAAGTCGAAACCTGCATTTTGGTATGGCGCAACGTTCGAACCGGGTGTACGAGAGAGAGAGAGAGAGAGAGAGAGAGAGAGAGAGAGAGAGAGAAAGAGAGAGAGAGGTATGATATGAATCTATCCTTCTCTCGAACCGCGTAGACAAAGCATACGAAGGTACGACGCGTAGAAGATGATGCAAGTCGAAACCTGCATTTTCTTAGTGCGTAATAACCGCGCTAAAAAACACATAACGATCGAAGGTCAACTTCCGAGAATAATGAGGTGTGACGCGTAGAAGATGCAAGTCGAAATCTGCATTTTGGTATGGCGCGACGTTCGAACCAGGTGTACGAGAGAGAGGTATGATATGAATCTATTCTTCTCTCTAGGACCATAGTCAAAACATACGGATAGCGAAGGTCAGCTTGCGAGATTTCGCGCAACACGAGGTATGACGCGTAGAAGATGATGCAAGTCGAAACCTGCATTTTCGTATCGCGTAATAACCGCGCCAAAAACACATAACGATGGAATGTCAATTTCCGAGAATAATACGCAGTATCGGTGTGCGAAAATTCAAAGCGAACCGACGCGCGCTTGTAATTATCGTCGTTTTCGTCCGAAGGAGCGATGGCGTCAGCCGCGATGGCGGCGACGTTCGAACATGGAGCGCGAGAGAGAGGTACGATATTTTCGTATACCTCTCTGTCACTATTCCTCTCACGCTCGGAAAAAATATACGGCGGTACGACGCGTAGATGCAATTCGAAACCTACGTTTTGTTATGGCGCAATAACCGCGCCAAAAACACATAACGATGAAAGGTACGCTCCCGAGAATAATACGCAGCAGAGTAGCGCGAAAATTCAAAGCGAACCGACGCGCTTCTGTTCGCGATAATGAGTGCAAGTGAACTTTCGAGAAGAATACGATAAGTAAAAGCGATCACGTAGCAGCAGAATATGACGTGTACAAGAATAAAGCGATGTAAGCTAATACTGGTGTCGGTAGTTTAATTAGGCTAGCGATGAGTATCAAGGACATATTCGGTGCGAGAGGGGCGTCAAGGTATGGTTCCGAGTACCAGGTATCATGCTGTTCTCACGAGAGCGGCGATAGATGTTGCGACATTGCGCAAATCATGTGCTTCATGGTCACGCGAGTACAGTTACAGTGCAGGAGACTATACAATAGAATATATGTTATTCGAAATGCGTAATAAGAGGCATAGATGTTTCGAGATTGTGACATACCTAGTGTAAGAAATGAAGATCGAAAGAACGTTACATAGTTTTTGGGATATTCTGTGCGGACAGGAAAGGACCGTGTAAGGTATCAGACAATACAGGTAGTCGTATGAAAAAAGTAATGTATTTATTAGGAAAGTAGATATATATATATATATATATATATATATATATATATATATATACATGTATACAGTATTATGATACGTTGCGAGCAGCATCTATCATCGAATTCAAGCCTAACGCTAATAGTTCGCAATCTAACAAAGAATTTGGTTCGAAGTGTTCGCTTTCGGAAATGAGTTTTGCATAATCCGCGGTCGGTGTCGTAGCGGCGCGTATAATGGCTACAAAGGAAGCGTACTTGCTGCTTACGGAGATTAGAATTTCCGACAACCACGAGAACGTATGATCGATGCAGCGCTCGTATTTAAACATCTGACGTATCGTAGGTTCAGTCATGTATATGGTGGAAATGCCATTCGATAATTTGACAATTTGTTGACCGCTGATTCGCGTGAAGTCGATGTGCAAATGATCGACGACGATAGGGTCCTGAGGCGACGGAGTTGTGTCGTTTCGGAATCATTGAAATATCTCCGGTTCTTGTTGCAGCAGAAGTTTCCACGTAGACATCAGGAAGTACAGTTCGTTCGATTTGCTGTCGACTATCGCGATTTCAATGCTGCACGAATCTCGATCGATGCGTATTCCAATTGCGATGCGTTTGTAGGTAGTCAAGGTCAAGGGGTAATCACGTCCCAGGATTTGAACGATGGCTTTCTTCGATGCTGATGTGTCACTGTAAGAAACACACGCGCATAGTTGACGATTCGAACGGTTTCGTGTAAATGAAAAAGTATGTAGACATATATGTACTACGTACCTTATATTCGAACGCCGTTGTTTAGTAGGAAAATCCGTATCGTTGCAGCGGTTGAGGCGGTTCTCGCCCATGTGGAAAGAAGCGTTGCAATGTCGGTTAAACATGTTGAATACGCACTACAGCCGAGTCTACTGAACGGTTGCGGATAGTAATTGTTCAAGCACGAACGTACGCGATGTACTGTGGTCTGCAAGACCGATCGGTACCTCTTTTATAGTGGTTTGCACTCACAGATGTGCAAACGTACAGTGTGAGGTGGTAATGGGAGGTAAGTGAGGTTGTACATAGTACGAAAAAAGGAAAAGAAACAGGGAAAAACGTGATGACGGGGAAAAACAGCGCGGGAAGAAGTGTACAGTGAGAAGTGTACTATATGAAGAAGAAAATGTTGATGGAAGAAGCAAGTATCGATGTATAAAGTATTCACGTAAAACTAGATCGTGGGAACCTATCGACAGTAACATGGTATGTATACAGGGTGTCCGCGGGAAGAGTGGACAGCTGGATATCTCCTAAACTATTGGAGACAACAATATTTAGAAAATAGGGAATTGCATAGTTCGAGGGGGCCAACTTATTAGCGCGGACGAATTTTTTTTTCGATTATTATTTTAAAAGATACGATGGTCAAGTTCGGTTTTTTAAATGGAACTATTTTTTCTGAAGACCTGAGTTGATAGTGCGTTCTAAGACAAATTCAATAAGCTTTAATGTATACACGAAAAGAATTTATTAATACGCTGTAAGGGATATTTCACCCTCGACTGCGGGGGCTCGACCTCAATTCGCTACGTTCGACCCAGAAACATACCTTTTTCCGAAGCAAGCCATAAAAATCGGGTGAGGCAATGCGAAGGCCTGTCCTCGCCACGGGGTACCAGGCCGCAACTTTTTGACGGGCGTAGCTCCAGAATCATCCTGTACCTGCCTGTTTCAGAAATAAAATAATTCTTTATTCTTTATCGTATGGATATGGAAGTGTCGCCGATGGATTCCTTGTGGTTTTCCGATGAAAATCATTACAAATGTCGTGTAAATCGGACAACTTTTACATAAGGAATACAAATAACTTGTGTCAAGGTAGTCCGATTTGCATGATATTTGGTATGATTTTAATCGACGGAACGCCAGGAATCCATTGCCGCCAGTTCCCCTTCGATACGATGAAGAAAAGATACAAACATTTGAAATCCTGAACAGTTCTCACTTCTTAATGATATTCCAAACCCTTCGAGGGTCGAAAGTCATAAAATTCGGTGAGGCACTGCGGGGTGTTGTCTTCGCCACGGCAGCAGCACGAGGTTGCTTTGCAAAGTGACCAAGGCGAGCTAAGGACTCTCCAGACTTTTCACTCCGCGAGGCACGCCTCGCGCTGCAGCCTCGCAACGTCTAGACGCGGCTTATCATTTATGCAGTGTGTGACTTGACTACCCTCCGTGTAATCGGTCTGCGCGAAGTAGGGCGCAAGTTCGATGATTATCAGTACTCCTTCCCGAGAGGAATACGATTTACTTTAATTATAGTACATGTGTGTTTTGTAATAAAGTGTTTCTATCGTCTCCTGAATTCAATAACTGGCATCCAGATATCTACGCTCCTACAATCCACCGTCAATACGCCTCGTAGAGAGACACGGGAAGAAAAATGGTAGCCCGCTGTTGACACGTGGTCCTCTCGAATATAAACACGAGCTTTAATATCAAAACAAAAGCATGCGTCATCGTATTCTGTGCGAGAGAAGGTGGGCACTGGGGAGGAGGTATTGCTGTGAAGAGGGCCTCTTCAAGAGAGCAGCCGTTTGTGAGGGATGCAAATTCGATTGGTTCTAATATAATCTGCTCCCTATGGTTGAAATTTAGTCTAGCAACTTTCACACCTACTAACCTAACCAATTGAACTTACATCCCTCTCAAAAGAACCGGCCATCCGAGCGTAGAAGCAAGTGCGAAATAAAAGTAACGGTGCGCTTCTCGATACCGCAGATGTACCTACCTAAGTAGCATTTCTGACGGAAAAGAATTGTCCAGCCTTTGGGCCTGCCATTCCTGGCGTAGACCTTTGGCAGGTAGGTATCTGTTTCAACAGGCAAGGCCACCCGTGGCGCCAGCAAGACCGTCCCCGGTCCTTGCTATTCCAGCGAGTTTTCTTCTAGGGAAAATCAGTAAATTTGCAAGCGCAATATCTCAAAAACCAGTGGGAATCGATTGTATACATTAAAGCTTATTGAATTTGTCTTAGAACGCACTATCAACTCAGGTCTTCAGAAAAAATAGTTCCATTTAGAAAACCGAACTTGACCATCGTATCTTTTAAAATAATAATCGAAAAAAAATTCGTCCGCGCTAATAAGTTGGCCCCCTCGAACCATGCAATTCCCTATTTTTTAAATATTTTTGTCCCGAATTGTTTAGGAGATATCCAGCTGTCCACTCTTCCCGCGGACACCCTGTATATGTGTTGGCGCGAGGGTGTGGAAGCATACGTGAGCACAGTTCTGTGTCAACGAAGAAGAAGGACAGCGAGAAGAAGAATAAGAAAGAGAAGAACAGTGCCTGTATAGTGCACAAGGTCCGAGATACCCGAATGGTCACTAATGACTGAGATGCCAGTACATCCCTACTCGTGAACCACCCCTACCTTACGCCATGGTTATCGCAGCCGTAAAAAATACGAACGCTTCGCCGCGACGACTCATTACAAGTGCGAATCCGGAAGCTGTTCGTCGACAGGAACGATGTACAAGAATATATGGCAAGTATCAGTTGTTCGTCTAACGCTTACGAAGTGTGACAGTAGATATCATACACGTGTGTACTATTTCAGCGAAGAACGAGAAACCGCAGTAGGGCAACGGATGACGGAGGTCCGAATGTTTCGAGAATGCGGCATATTGGCGATGCATAGGTACGTGGATATGACAATAATAGTGAAACATAGAGAGAGAAAAGGAGTATAAAGATATGTGATATGTATTTTTTCTGTGTTGTATGACGTGCCGAGGATTCCGTCCAGGACACCGTTGGAGGCATCGAGGAAGCTGCCATCCCTCTACGAGAAAGTTGTCGTCTCTCTACGAGGATTCCGTCCAGGCCACCGTTGGAGACATCGAGGAAGCTGTCGTCCCTCTATGAGGATTCCGTCCAGCACACCGTTGGAGACATCGGGGAAGATGTCGTCCCTCTACGAGGAAGTTGGCGTCTCTTTACGAGAAAGCTGTCGTCCCTCCCCGAAGAGTGGTGTGTGTGTGTGTGTGTGTGTGTGCGCGCGCGCGTTGTGAAAATAGTTGTGAAAATAGATGCGTCAACAGATGTTCTTAGTGACCAGAACGATGCTCTTCACGATACATTCGTCATGGACAATACTAAATTTGATTATGGCGAATGCATCGTGAGGAGAATCGGTCTTTACTGCGTCGAAGGATTGTACATCGATTTTATTAGTGTCGAGAACGACGAGGCTCCTCACGGTTCATGTGGCATTGAGAATATTACAATTTTTAATGCTACATGCATTGTGGAGAAAATCCGTCTTTACTGTGTCAAGGGCTTGTGCGCCGAGATTATTAGTGCCGATGTGATTAGTGCTGATAACGACGATGCTCTTCGCGGTGCTGTCAGCATTAATAATACTAAAATTGTAAATGCTGTCTGTATCGTGGAGAGAATCGATCTTTACTGCGTCGAGGGCTTGTTAACCGATTTTATTAGTGTCGAGAACGACTAGGCTCTTCATAATGCTGTTGTCATTGAGAATATTTCAATTGTTAATGTCGACAGCGCTGTGTAGAGAATCGGTCGTTACTACGTCGAGGGTTTGTACACCGATATTAGTGCCGATACCGACGATGCTCTGCAATATAGAATTGCAATATAGAATTACTCTGAGAATATTAAAATTATCAGCGTCGCTTGCATCCTGCAGAGAATCGGTCTATACTACATCGAAGGCGTACGTGTGATGGATGAATATGTGTGGGTAATGGATACAGTACACAGTAGTAGGGCTAGGCCGGTTCCAAACCAAATTTGAGTTCCAAGGTCATGATAAGGATTTCCCCTGACCTTGAAATCCAAATTTGAGTTTCAAGGTCGGAGGAAATCCAACGCGGCGGGCAGGCGGTGGATGACGTCATAGAGATGGCGGAGTGGTGGTGGTGCGGGGGGGGGGGTATAGAGCGAGAGCAGATATCGAATCAATCGATACCGAATCAATATCGAACCGATACATCGAAGTACAGTTCCCGCGCGGAAAGAAGACCGGTAGCAGGCGGTCTCGGGCGATGCAGTCCGCCGCTGTGACGATTGGCCGAGTCACCTATTTGGGCACACTTCTAAAGACGGGGCACACGTATTTTGGTTATTGGCTGAAGTAGGCACATACATTGTCGTATCGCGCGACGAAGAGAGCGAACAAAACACGTCGAGATCGAGTTCGTCGGTCAGATCATTCTATCCCACTCGATCTCGACGTGTTTTGTTCGCTCTCTTCGTCGCGCGGTGCGACAATGTATGTGCCTACTTCAGCCAATAACCAAAATACGTGTGCCCCGTCTTTAGAAGTGTGCCCAAATAGTTGACTCGACCAATCGTCACAGCGGCGGACTGCATCGCCCGAGACCGCCTGCTACCGGTCTTCTTTCCGCGCGGGAACTGTACATATGGAGAGGAACCGCAGGTGAAGTGCTACTCTCGAGCGTGGTACCGATTGTCGGTAAGGAAGGAAATATTAATTTTAAGATATTAATATATATGAAAAAACAGAATCTCGGGTAATGGGGCTCGAACCCAAGACCTCCGCGTTACGAGTCAGCCGCCTAACCAACTCCCCTAACGCCAGCTCTCTGACACTAGTCTTTCCTGAATGGTACATACAGGGTGTCCGCGGGAAGAGTGGACAGCTGGATATCTCCTAAACTATTCGAGACAAGAATATTTAAAAAATAGGGAATTGCATGGTTCGAGGGGGCCAACTTATTAGCGCGGACGAATTTTTTTTCGATTATTATTTTAAAAGATACGATGGTCAAGTTCGGTTTTTTAAATGGAACTATTTTTTCTGAAGACCTGAGTTGATAGTGCGTTCTAAGACAAATTCAATAAGCTTTAATGTATACACTTGATTTCCACTGGTTTTTGAGATATTGCGCTTGCAAATTTACTGATTTTCCCTGGAAGAAAACTCGCTGGAATAGCAAGGACCGGGGACGGTCTTGCTGGCGCCACGGGTGGCCTTGCCTGTTGAAACAGATACCTACCTGCCAAAGGTCTACGCCAGGAATGGCAGGCCCAAAGGCTGGACAACTCTTTTCCGTCAGAAATGCTACTTAGGTAGGTACATCTGCGGTATCGAGAAGCGCACCGTTACTTTTATTTCGCACTTGCTTCTACGCTCGGATGGCCGGTTCTTTTGGGAGGGATGTAAGTTCAATTGGTTAGGTTAGGAGGTGTGAAAGTTGCTAGATGAAACAAGAATCATTTTAAAGTTTAAACATTCTATAACATATAAGTGCGTAAAAAATACGTCGCCATGTAGTCTCTGATGGCACTGCTTCAACTGAATGCAGGCAGAATTAGTAGTTATGCTAGGAGAGTTCTGGACCACTGAACGAGGGCGTGCGCGGGCAGGAGGGAATGGCAGTTCTCTGAGTCAGGCAAGAGAGAACCATAGTTTTTCGAGGTGGGAAGGAGAGAACCGTGATATTAGAAGGAGTGAGAGGAGACAAACATAATTTTTCGAGATGGGCGGGTGAGACCCGAGATTTTGGGAGGAGGGCAAGGAGAGAACCAATAGTTTTTCGAGATGAGCAGGGGAGAACCCTGATTTTGGAAGGAGCGGAAGGAGAGAACCAATAGTTTTTCGAGATGGCCGGGGGAGAACCGCGATTTTAGCAGGAGGGGAGGAGAGAACCATAGTTTTTCGAGATGGGCTAGGGAAAACCGCGATTTTTGAAGTATGGGGGAGGAGGAGAAGAAACCAAACAACGAATGGCGGCGGCGGGTGCCTCCGGAGGGTGTGGCGGCGTCGCGAATATTCGAATTTTCATCGGAGACGCGAGAGAGAGAGAGAGAGAGAGAGAGAGAGAGAGAGAGAGATCAGAAGCCTTGTAAAGGTTTGCGCAGTGCTGGTGTCGAGGTGTGCTAGGTATCTACATGCATACATACATACATACCCGCGCAAGTACGTACGTATAGTAACCAGGTATGCAGCGACCGAAAGGGTCGCGGTGGTGGTGGGAATTTAATGTTTTTCTTGAAAAAAGTGCGTCGTCTATATTTACGTGCGCACGTCCGTGCGTATGTATGTTCGTCAAGGTCGAATCGCGTCTCGATCGATGGCGCGGCTCGATGATTCAGGGATGTAATATATATGTATATACGGTGAACGAAATCTACCACGAAGTAAGGGATGTATTGAACAAGCAAAAGAGGAAACAAAAAATTATATTAGAATATATTACGAATACGTAGAAAGGGTGGTTACGAATGATAAATGCAGTAGCGTAAAAAGTCATTCGTTCATAGTATACATACGTACCGAGTACCTATTACGGTGGTATGCGGTTCGCGTCGTGCAACGTCGATTGTAAACCTAACGCTAACAGTTCGGAATCGATCAAAGAATGTTGCTCGTAGTCGTCGCTTTCAAAAATTAGTTTTTCGGAGTCCGTGGATGTGGAGGTGCTTAGGATGTGTACGAAAGTCGCGTATTTGCTGGTTACGGCGTACAGATTCTCCGTCAACCACGAGAACATGTGGCCGATACAGTGTTCGTACTTGGAAATTCGTCGTATGGTATCTTCCGTCATGCACATTACGACGTATCCATCCGAGATTTTCACCACCCGGTTATTGTACACTCGTGCGAAGTCGAACCGCAAATGGTCGATTGAAATAGGATCTTGATTCGTTTGTGCGTTGTTGCAGCAACGATCTAGTATTTCCGGCCCGCGTTGCACTATGAGCTTCCACGATGCCATAGGAAAGCACAATTCGTTGCATTTGGTGCCGGTGATCACGAGCTTGACGCGACAAGGATCCTGGCCAATGCAACTTCCATTGGTGAGACGTTTGTACGCTGTCGAAGTCAAAGGGTACTCGCGTTCCAGGATGAGAATGTTTCTTCGTCTTGGTGGTTTGGACGTAGAAGCGGGTGCATCGCTAGAAGAAAAAACGCACGACACAAGCGTTGATGATGATACGTTGTTCAACAGCGTTTCGAACAGAAAATGTCCAAACGAGTAATATGTACGCGTGTACATGTGTAATTACCTCGTATCGAGTCATTACTGTTGATGGTTGGAAAATTCCATGTCGTTGCAACGTCGTTTGTTTATTGCGAGATTCGGGCGATCGGAGAACGAGAAACAGACGTGTACACTGTTCGCGAGCTTGTGAGCGTATATGCCAAAATAAAGGGTATAAGATCAGTGGGACATCGTTTCATATGTGTTCGCGCACACGTACGTGTATATAGCGTACCGGTATCAGTGGTGTTGTTGAGTACGTGCATGTGTGTGCCAACGTCGGTGAAGTCGTGGTGCGGTAAGTAGTGCGCGGTAGACGTAATGCGATGCAAATTATATATATAGTACGGTACAAAGTACCTATGCAGTAACTGATAGCGGGAGTACGGTGCGAATGATCGACGAATTCACGCAATCCTTCAGGAGTCGCTGAGTACATGTAAGTACATATGTATGTTATGCATGCGCTACATGATAGGGTGCCGAGAAAGTGACTGGATCGCGATCGATGCGAGTAAGTACTTGAGGAAATCAATTGACGTATTTGCTGCATTTCGGCGACACTGTATGCATATTTACATACGTATAGGCATATTAGTGTGCCGGAGAAATCTAAGAATGCTTATTGTTGCGATGTGAGGCACGTGCAATGGTCCAGGTTGGGCAAAGTCTGCGGTAGTGGTGGATGGAATCATCGACGACTAAGGAGAGAAAGACGGACGGAGGAAAAGAAAATAGCGTGGAACGAAGACAGCACGAGGAACACCGGCGAATGCGATTCGCCTACCCCACTCTCGTTCGCCGCTGCTAGTATGGATGGGCTTCGCGCAAGGAAGCGCGACCACGCTACGAAATCATTACAAATTGGACTTTGCAAGCGTTAACGTTTTTCAAACAAAAAAAAAGTTCGTCTACGACAAGCGACAGGCGTATGTTCATTTCGTAAGTAGTGTTTGTATATTAGTGCTACTTACCTGTACGCGTGTGCTACGATCCAGTGATATTTATTGAGGTATGTGTATTTGTTTCATCAACGAAAGTACCCCTCTCTGAGGGGGTACGTTAATGTCAAATTGAGGAAGGCGGTGAAGGTATCCGCCAGATTTGGCGGACCGAGAGGGAGGATGTTGATTTTTGGTTTCATGAGAAGGATGATGAGGGCTTCTGGGGATTGAGGCGATTGTTCGACGTGTAAGTATATGCATTGATTTTTTCGGCTCGATGTTTCCTATCGGAACACGACGTTTTACGCATAATTGTATATGTCTTTATGTTGCAGGCAGTAAAGACTGTTCAGCGAACAATCGCCTCAACATATAAAAAATAAAAAACTTTAAAAAACAAAAAAATTGAAAATATTTATAAAAAATAAAAAAATGTATATTCCAGGATTTTTAATAAATTAATGTACAACAGGTCTTCGTTTTACAAAAAATAGTGTTTACTTTATTTTACAATGCGTGTATGTGCGTCTGTGTAATAATATTTGCAAAGAACAGTGTTCGTTCGGGATCTTCACAGTACGTAGAGGCAGGCAGCTGTAGCCGTCGGCGTCGATGTCATTGTTGTTGGTGTTTGTGTATTATCGTTCTCATTGTCGACGACGTGGTTTCCGTTGCTTTCGCTGTAAAAAAAATAATACGATGCGTTTAGTTGTTGCTTTCGGATGCGCGTAAAGAGAATATAGGAAGAAGCGTGTGCAGTTCTTACGTTAGAGTTTGCGGTGCATGTAATTCAGCTGAGTTTGTCCTCCGGCAACTCCACACATGTATTGTTTTGGTTCTGTAGTCCGTTATAATCCCATTAGTCTCGCTTGCCTAATTTTTGTCAAATTTGACTTCTCTGCTTGGTTTTTGATCACGACTGCTGGATTTATGGACCCTATGCCCTGAGTGCAGTGTCGCTATAATCCTATATAATATCTACTAGGAACTACTTATATAATTTCTTGTGACACCTCTCTTCTGTACTGTCTTATCATCGTCCAACCTGACGTCTTTCTGCTCATTATGGGTCTTCCTGCTAAAAAGTGCAAAGAATGTTTATCTGTGGTGATCAATCCGATCAGCTGTGCTGACTGTGTCATCGTGTGTCATCCTGGGATTACGTGTCTTAGCCGAACGTGTCACCCCTGGCATAACGGCAGGCTTTTAAATTGTGGCCCAAGTACATCTGGAACAGCTGTTGTTGATGTTGACGTCACGGGTTCTCAGCCGGTATTGTCGCAACCTTCATTTCCAACGACCGATGCGCTCAGAGACATTATGAGAGAGCTTATTAGGTCGGAATTTGACCATTTTCGTCAGGATATGGTCTCTAGCATTAGATCAGAGCTCGCGGACATTAAATCGAAAACAATTGAAAAAAATTGAACAGTAGACAGATCAGGGCGGGAAACCTCCATCCATGATCTGCCTGAATCGCCTAATACTGGTCCAGGCTCATCCTGTTAAAAAAAAAAGGGGGGAATTTCATCTCTTGAGTCAACTGCCATTGATCTCCTACTTGAAGGGTATAGTTTGCTCAGGCGAATACTATTTATAACTCCTTTGACTGTATGTTAGATTTAATTTTTGTAAAAGACACTGTAGTTGTTGACAATGCCGTTGATGCCCTTATCTTTCCGGACCTGTATCATCCACTGTTAAATGTGCGTTTTAATGATTTGTTTATGACTACCGACCATAGCCGTGATAGTGTCACTTATTACTATTTCAAACGAGGCGATTACCCTAGTATAATTAACCACTTGAATGCTATAGACTGGGATTCTGAGCCTAGCGGGATTAACCCGGATCTCGCTGTAGATCGTCTATATTCTCATCTTAATGATGTTATTGCGGCCTTTGTCCCTGTGAGGACCTTTAGAAGATCTTACTATCCTCAGTGGTTTTCGCCTCGATTGAGATCTCCCATTCGTGACAAGAAGCGAGCGCACAAAGTTTATAAAACCTCAAACTCTCTCAGCGATTATTTGTTATACTCTAGTCTCCGCTCTCAGTGCAAATTACTAACTAAGACTGACTATCGTGTGTATGTTGATTCTACGGAGAATTCTGCACGGAATAATGTCAGGAGTTCCTGGAGCTTCGTGAATGCTAAACGGGGTGACCATCGATTTCCTACTTCTATGCGCCATGACAGCAGTAGGTAAGCTATGAGAGTTCTGGACCAAATGTGGGCGAGAGGGTGAGGCGGGGCGGGGGGTACCGGCCGCTGGCGCGGGGGCGACTTGGGGAGGGGGGTACCGCGCTCTTGGACGAGATGGGTGCGGGGGTGAGGTAGGGAGGGGGTACCGCGTTCGTTGGTGAGGGGAATGACGTCACAGGGGAAGAGGGATTTCAACATTTTCAAAATGGCGTCGCGCGCGCAGGTCGAGTTCGTGGGCGAGGGGGCTGACGTCACAGGGGAAGGGGGATTTCAAAATTTTCAAAATGGCGTTTACCGCGTTCATTGGTGAGGGGGATGACGTCACAGGGGAAGGGGGATTTCAAAATTTTCAAAATGGCGTTTACCGCGTTCGTTGGTGAGGGGGATGACGTCACAGGGGAAGGGGGATTTCAAAATTTTCAAAATGGCGTCCGCCGCCGCGCAATCTCCGTACACGTGCGGGGATCGGTGCGCAGGCGCGAAAGATAAGGCGCGAAAGGATGTAACGCGGATGCTGTAATTCGACACCGATAACTATTAGAGATTAATTAATCTAAATAGCCCAACCGTCTCACGAAAGAATGCAACGTCGCCCTAGTATAAACATCCGCCGACGAAATGTAATTCGACACCCTCAGAGCGATAATTATTCGGGTATCGCCCAACGTATTTTGAATGAAATAACTATTCAAGTGTGACGTCCCACTATTTTTCGCGCGGTATTATACTAAAGTCTCCCTCATAAATCGCTCCACAACTCCATCAAAATTCCTCAATTCAAGTCTTACCCCTTTTCCCCAATCACTGATCACCTTGACGATGTACCTTAGCGGTCCCCATCTCCAGATGATCTAATTTCAAATCCCCTTCCCCTCTTCGGCCTTCGAGGCGCGAACTCCTTCCACGTTTAAACCTTAGACAAGTCCCTCACTAAAAACTCGCTCATCTCGAGACTATGTCTCACCCCCCCCCCCCTCCTTTTACAACAAACGTATTCAAACCTCCACTTTTCAAACCCCAATCAAAACCCTCCAAACCCATCCAACGGGTGGAGTACCCCTTTTCAAAGCCCCGAAAGAGCCGCCGAAATACGCAATAACGACACATATTTTACGCATGAATCATCAATACGCGCCGATTACATAACACATATTTTAAGCATGAGTCATCACGCATACCGCAAATTCCCCGCATACCTGACATTCCATCGCTTTGTATAAATACCAGCGCCGCATGGACCACACACAGTCAGTTACAGTCAGTCACAGTCAGTCACAGTCAGACACAGTCAGTCACAGTCAGTTAGTTCGGGAACATCTGTTACGCCAAAGTCTCTATTATAAAAGTACAGTGTATAATATAAAATTTCGCTTCAGTGCAACGTCCCCAATAGGGTTACCAAACCTTCTACATCACTGTAAGCATTTATCAATTTATCTTATTGTAAAACACTAACGCTATCGTCTTCTATTATTTTCATTTACTTATGCTTATCTATACTTATATCATTTGATTTTGCTCACGCTTATTGCTTATGTTATTTCCTTATGCTTATGCTATTTGCTTTATATTCTTTGCTCACGCTTATTGCATTTATATCATTTAGCTTCTTACTCTTATTGCTTTATATTGTATTCTTTCGCTTAAGTTATTTGCTTATATTATCTTCTCTTCTTACGCTTATCGCTTTAAATCGTTTCATTGCTTATATTACCGCCTAATTATATTATTGCCTAAGCTTATTGCCTTATGTTAACCTGTTTATAACCAACTCTAACACTTCTTATGTTTATCTTATCTTATGCGTAATATTATTATCATTGATCATCGTTATATAAATGTCTTGTGCTAATGCTTAATGTCCAACGCATTGTTATAATACGTTTACCGCCATTGCTTCAGTAGTGCATGGCTTATTCACACGCGTTCCAATAAATAACGCTTTTGTTTTACCCGACATGTACCCGATTGGAATTCTTGTAATTATCCTTCGAATACCTAGAATCGTTACCAGCCATAGCAACAGCTGATCTCTCTTCGCGAACACCAGGAGTTCTTATCAGTGTTTACAAGCTTACTTTCGCTTAGGGTCCCTCATGCCCAATGCTACACCTATTGAAAAGAACTACGACGCGTGTCTTTTATTGCAATGCAGTAGTTAAGCCAATTATAAAGCCATAAATACAAACCACAAGAGTTCTAACCGGTGTCACTCTGGTGAGCGATAACTCCCTAACCTTCCCTGGTCGATTTATGCTGCGAAGCTGGCCTTCGTGCTGAACGCCTAAACTCCCCAGAGCTGCGAAGCTGGCCTTCGTGCCTAAATACCATCCACCCCTCAGAGCTGCGAAGCTGGCCTTCGTGTCTGAGCTCCTAAACTCCCCAGAGCTGCGAAGCTGGCCTTCGTGTCTGAGCTCCTAAACTCCCCAGAGCTGCGAAGCTGGCCTTCGTGCCTGAACACCTTCCACCCCTCAGAGCTGCGAAGCGGGCCTTCGTGTCTGAACTCCTAAACTCCTCAGAGCTGCGAAGCTGGCCTTCGTGTCTGAGCTCCTAAACACCCCTCAGAGCTGCGAAGCTGGCCTTCGTGTCTGAGCTCCTAAACACCCCTCAGTGCTGCGAAGCTGGCCTTCGTGTCTGAGCTCCTTTCACCCCTCAGAGCTGCGAAGCTGGCCTTCGCGCCTGAGCTCCTAAACTCTCCAGAGCTGCGAAGCTGGCCTTCGTGCTCAACCTCCCAATATTCCCCAACCTTGTCACAGCCCTTACTTCCGCCACCCAGGACGTGACATAATTTTGGTGACAGCGGTGGGATCTTCGTCTACCGTCGATAGAAAAAAGGATCCTTTGACACGGTACCCACAAGGTCCCAATATTTAGTATGTACATTATACGCCCACAGCAGATCGCAGTAGCTTACCGAAGCCGCAGGTTACAAAACATAACTGCATATATGCAGACGTTAATTTGTATTATTGGGAATTTAGCGACGACCAGCGAAGACGACGAAATATGTTTGAGCTGCTCCCAGTTGGATCCAATAAATACGGTGACAGTATACCAAATTCATTATTACCAGACGCCTTTTTCATTCCCCCCTTGCCTTCGATGCAATAACATTATATACCAAACTCGTCCCGTAAATAGGTGCGCCGTGTGTACGGAATTTTACCTCCTTTCTAATGAGAGCTATGACCAATTCTATGTCCTCCCGAACATAGAAGATCTCGATTTCTAAAATAACGACTACCTGACGCGACATAATTTTGGTCACCTAAGGTAGGACGTCACGTAAGAAAAGTAGAGAAGGACGAATTAAACATGTCCGTGTACGGCGAAACCGACGACTCTTGTGTAATGGACCAGGACGCGGGCCCTTCCACTAACGCTGTAGACAATGCAACCGCTGAATTAATGGAACGGGTCCAATTGTTACGGCAAAAACAAGCTGAAATTGAGAGCTTACACGCGAAATTCGTCGTAAACCCGAAACCCAATACGCGTTCGGACGTAGCCACCGGTTTGGACGGCCCCTCGGTAGAAAATCTCTCCAGTCAGATTCAAGCCATCCGCGACATGATGGAAAGACTCCTTGCACCCCCGCCAACGGCAGACAATTTTGCCACACCAGGTTCCTCTCGTTTCGATAGGAAACCAGTACTAAATTATAATTATATTCCGGGCCAGGATCCATCGCCCCAGATCAAATTGAAAGACGCCGTAGAAACGGTCCCAGAGTTTAATGGTCACAATATGTCCGTTTTGCAATTCGCGAGAGCCTGCAATAGAGCTAAGGCTCTGGTTCCCTCGCAATCCGAACCCCAGCTAGCGAGGTTGTTGAGAAATAAACTGCAAGACCATGCGTACTTGGCCGTTGAGGACCGGGTCTTTGACTCCGTACGCGGGTTAATCAAACAACTCAAACGCACATTTTCTCCTGCCAAAACGTCGGACCACTATCGCGGAGAACTGGCCAACGTTATCAAAGGAAATAACGAGCATATATTGGAGTACATTTCGCGGGTCAAGGACCTCCGATTCGCCATTTTAGATGGGGATAGCGAATACTACCACGACTTCGCACGAAATCACCCTGAGGACTTAGACCGGCTAGCCTTGGATTCGTTCGTTGAGGGTCTTCCACCCTACATGAGGACTAGACTGCAACAGCATAACTTCGAAACGCTCGACGAAGCGTTCGATCTAGCTGTCCTTGTGGACAAAAAGATAGACAGGGACCGTCTCAGATTCTCGGAGCAAAAGACTCCCAAGGTAACCTGTCAACTTTGCAATAAGACAGGTCACGACGCACGGTCCTGTCGAAGCAATCAACAATCAGTAATCAACCAAAACCCCGAGATGCACCCTCTAAACCGCGCTGCGGAATATGGGTATCAAGCACCTAAACCCCTGCTGTCATACTGGGACAAAAACCGTCCTCCATCTCCGAAACCTATGGAGGTATACATTTGCAATTACTGCAAGAAGCCCGGACACGCGACCTCGGAATGCAGAAAACGCATCTTTACCATCGACCGGAACCCTAGTACCTACTGGAAAATGGATTCGGGAAATGCCCCACCGGGCACCGATGGATGCGAACCGAGGAGTGGGCCATGCGGGAGCGCACCCACTTACGATGCAACTCAAGACACCAGCGATACTGTAAAAATCGCTATCGTACAACTAAACCCAGTTGGTCAGGTACCATCGGTAAAAATTCACACGTCGGATCTCGTGAAAATACCTGAATTAATGACCGACACACCAGTCACAATACCCACCGTTGAACTAGAAGAATTCGATAGAATAATTCCAGAATCCAAACCGGTACGTCCAAAAGAGACTACGACGCCGACAAGCATCACTCCTATCCCTGACCTAATAAAAAGCAAGTCCCTCTTAGCCCTGGATCCGTCGATCCACCACCTCGAGACACCCGCGAAGGTGCACTCACTCTCACCCCCTGCGCATGACACCAAATCAACCCTTCCCTAACCTCCCAAGAGTCTCTTGCGGATACGCCTGAACAGGAAATAATGGAAAAATCTGAAGAAATCCCTTCGAGGGCAGAACAATCACTCCAGTCAATCTCAACGGGACACATAGTCACCGAGGAAGCAGACCGAGTGAAATCGGACCAACAGAAAATACAAGCCGTCCAGAACTACCCAGTACCTCGCACACCAAAAGCAATTAAGGAATTCCACGGACTGACCGGGTATTACGGAAGATTTATCCCAGAATTCTCTAGAACGATTCGCCCATTGACCTCACTACTCAAGAAGGACGCACATTTTGACTGGGGACTATCCCAACAAGCCGCTTTTAACCACTTAAAACCAGCATTGCAGAAGGAATCTACCCTGCAATATCCGAATTTTAAACTGGAATTCCACGTCACAGCAGACGCCTTATCCCGTAAACCTCCTGCAGTGGAGGCATGCCCCATACGACCGCGAGGAAAATCTGACGATGACTTGGAGGACTGGCTCAAACGTAAACCAAGCAGATCCAAGAGACCACGTTTCTCCAAATCACCGATCCATGCGGCAACGAGTGGCAGCAACACCGTTGACTTTGTAACACCCACTCAACTGCACCGAAAGATGCGTCGGAAATTATCACCAGCAGAAAATCCGCCAAGTTCTCCCCCAGAAAACATACGTGAACGACTGCCTACCACGAGAACAGACCACACTTACATATTACACGTGCAGGTTTTATTGACAAAATACCTTGTGTGCGTGCTCCTCAGCCTATTCACCTCAATTAATATCGCCGACGCATTCACTAAAAGATTCATCTGTCACTTCGGAGCTCCTAGAGCCGTCCTCACCGACCAAGCAGCAAATTTCACTAGCGCTTTCACGAAAGCAGTAGCGCGGAAATGTAAAGTCCAACAATTCCGAACCACAGCCTTTCACCCACAGTCAAATAGCCCTATAAAGAGATTGCACTTCGTATTGACCGAATATTTAAAAATGATTATTGGTAGATACAGTGACTGGGACGAATGGACCAACTTGGCCGCGTTCTCGTATATTACCAGTGTCCACGAGGGCACTTCACATGAATTAAAATTCGGAAAATTAGCTCGGATACCCAGCCGGAACGCGGTTTATGATGAAATCGAAAACGAAACATACCATGGTTACCTTTCGAAACCGAGTAGGAAACAACGTTGCAAAATACATTACGGTCTCCATACCCACGTGCGCGAGAATCCCGGTTGACCCCAAGTCACCACAAAGAAAATACTCTAATCAATTTTCCGCCATAGATCGTTCCTACTGCAACATTTATTGCAACCACCATTTACGCGGTCATGCCGTCCAGAGGGAAGGAAGGAATATCGCATCCCTCCTCCCTAAAGTCATCTCATCCGTCATCATCAGGGAGGCGCCTTCGCAGACTGAGAGCAGCTCCAGGAGGCCACCACCCTTCGCCCCGTATAGACCCCTCTTACGAACAATCAAATCCACCCTGCTCCGTACTGTTAAGAAATGCACGCATTTCTTCATATAGGGGGGGAGGTGTGACGTCCCACTATTTTTCGCGCGGTATTATACTAAAGTCTCCCTCATAAATCGCTCCACAACTCCATCAAAATTCCTCAATTCAAGTCTTACCCCTTTTCCCCAATCACTGATCACCTTGACGATGTACCTTAGCGGTCCCCATCTCCAGATGATCTAATTTCAAATCCCCTTCCCCTCTTCGGCCTTCGAGGCGCGAACTCCTTCTACGTTTAAACCTTAGACAAGTCCCTCACTAAAAACTCGCTCATCTCGAGACTATGTCTCACCCCCCCCCCCTTCCTTTTACAACAAACGTATTCAAACCTCCACTTTTCAAACCCCAATCAAAACCCTCCAAACCCATCCAACGGGTGGAGTACCCCTTTTCAAAGCCCCGAAAGAGCCGCCGAAATACGCAATAACGACACATATTTTACGCATGAATCATCAATACGCGCCGATTACATAACACATATTTTAAGCATGAGTCATCACGCATACCGCAAATTCCCCGCATACCTGACATTCCATCGCTTTGTATAAATACCAGCGCCGCATGGACCACACACAGTCAGTTACAGTCAGTCACAGTCAGTCACAGTCAGACACAGTCAGTCACAGTCAGTTAGTTCGGGAACATCTGTTACGCCAAAGTCTCTATTATAAAAGTACAGTGTATAATATAAAATTTCGCTTCAGTGCAACGTCCCCAATAGGGTTACCAAACCTTCTACATCACTGTAAGCATTTATCAATTTATCTTATTGTAAAACACTAACGCTATCGTCTTCTATTATTTTCATTTACTTATGCTTATCTATACTTATATCATTTGATTTTGCTCACGCTTATTGCTTATGTTATTTCCTTATGCTTATGCTATTTGCTTTATATTCTTTGCTCACGCTTATTGCATTTATATCATTTAGCTTCTTACTCTTATTGCTTTATATTGTATTCTTTCGCTTAAGTTATTTGCTTATATTATCTTCTCTTCTTACGCTTATCGCTTTAAATCGTTTCATTGCTTATATTACCGCCTAATTATATTATTGCCTAAGCTTATTGCCTTATGTTAACCTGTTTATAACCAACTCTAACACTTCTTATGTTTATCTTATCTTATGCGTAATATTATTATCATTGATCATCGTTATATAAATGTCTTGTGCTAATGCTTAATGTCCAACGCATTGTTATAATACGTTTACCGCCATTACTTCAGTAGTGCATGGCTTATTCACACGCGTTCCAATAAATAACGCTTTTGCTTTACCCGACATTGGAATTCTTGTAATTTTCCTTCGAATACCTAGAATCGTTACGAGCCATAGCAACAGCTGATCTCTCTTCGCGAACACCAGGAGTTCTTATCAGTGTTTACAAGCTTACTTTCGCTTAGGATCCCGCATGCCCAATGCTACACCTATTGAAAAGAACTACGACGCGTGTCTTTTATTGCAATGCAGTAGTTAAGCCAATTATAAAGCCATAAATACAAACCACAAGAGTTCTAACGGGTGTCACTCTGGTGAGCGATAACTCCCTAACCTTCCCTGGTCGATTTATGCTGCGAAGCTGGCCTTCGTGCTGAACGCCTAAACTCCCCAGAGCTGCGAAGCTGGCCTTCGTGCCTAAATACCATCCACCCCTCAGAGCTGCGACGCTGGCCTTCGTGTCTGAGCTCCTAAACTCCCCAGAGCTGCGAAGCTGGCCTTCGTGTCTGAGCTCCTAAACTCCCCAGAGCTGCGAAGCTGGCCTTCGTGCCTGAACACCTTCCACCCCTCAGAGCTGCGAAGCGGGCCTTCGTGTCTGAACTCCTAAACTCCTCAGAGCTGCGAAGCTGGCCTTCGTGTCTGAGCTCCTAAACACCCCTCAGAGCTGCGAAGCTGGCCTTCGTGTCTGAGCTCCTAAACACCCCTCAGAGCTGCGAAGCTGGCCTTCGTGTCTGAGCTCCTTTCACCCCTCAGAGCTGCGAAGCTGTCCTTCGCGCCTGAGCTCCTAAACTCTCCAGAGCTGCGAAGCTGGCCTTCGTGCTCAACCTCCCAATATTCCCCAACCTTGTCACAGCCCTTACTTCCGCCACCCAGGACGTGACATAATTTTGGTGACAGCGGTGGGATCTTCGTCTACCGTCGATAGAAAAAAGGATCCTTTGACACGGTACCCACAAGGTCCCAATATTTAGTATGTACATTATACGCCCACAGCAGATCGCAGTAGCTTACCGAAGCCGCAGGTTACAAAACATAACTGCATATATGCAGACGTTAATTTGTATTATTGGGAATTTAGCGACGACCAGCGAAGACGACGAAATATGTTTGAGCTGCTCCCAGTTGGATCCAATAAATACGGTGACAGTATACCAAATTCATTATTACCAGACGCCTTTTTCATTCCCCCCTTGCCTTCGATGCAATAACATTATATACCAAACTCGTCCCGTAAATAGGTGCGCCGTGTGTACGGAATTTTACCTCCTTTCTAATGAGAGCTATGACCAATTCTATGTCCTCCCGAACATAGGAGATCTCGATTTCTAAAATAACGACTACCTGACGCGACATAATTTTGGTCACCTAAGGTAGGACGTCACGTAAGAAAAGTAGAGAAGGACGAATTAAACATGTCCGTGTACGGCGAAACCGACGACTCTTGTGTAATGGACCAGGACGCGGGCCCTTCCACTAACGCTGTAGACAATGCAACCGCTGAATTAATGGAACGGGTCCAATTGTTACGGCAAAAACAAGCTGAAATTGAGAGCTTACACGCGAAATTCGTCGTAAACCCGAAACCCAATACGCGTTCGGACGTAGCCACCGGTTTGGACGGCCCCTCGGTAGAAAATCTCTCCAGTCAGATTCAAGCCATCCGCGACATGATGGAAAGACTCCTTGCACCCCCGCCAACGGCAGACAATTTTGCCACACCAGGTTCCTCTCGTTTCGATAGGAAACCAGTACTAAATTATAATTATATTCCGGGCCAGGATCCATCGCCCCAGATCAAATTGAAAGACGCCGTAGAAACGGTCCCAGAGTTTAATGGTCACAATATGTCCGTTTTGCAATTCGCGAGAGCCTGCAATAGAGCTAAGGCTCTGGTTCCCTCGCAATCCGAACCCCAGCTAGCGAGGTTGTTGAGAAATAAACTGCAAGACCATGCGTACTTGGCCGTTGAGGACCGGGTCTTTGACTCCGTACGCGGGTTAATCAAACAACTCAAACGCACATTTTCTCCTGCCAAAACGTCGGACCACTATCGCGGAGAACTGGCCAACGTTATCAAAGGAAATAACGAGCATATATTGGAGTACATTTCGCGGGTCAAGGACCTCCGATTCGCCATTTTAGATGGGGATAGCGAATACTACCACGACTTCGCACGAAATCACCCTGAGGACTTAGACCGGCTAGCCTTGGATTCGTTCGTTGAGGGTCTTCCACCCTACATGAGGACTAGACTGCAACAGCATAACTTCGAAACGCTCGACGAAGCGTTCGATCTAGCTGTCCTTGTGGACAAAAAGATAGACAGGGACCGTCTCAGATTCTCGGAGCAAAAGACTCCCAAGGTAACCTGTCAACTTTGCAATAAGACAGGTCACGACGCACGGTCCTGTCGAAGCAATCAACAATCAGTAATCAACCAAAACCCCGAGATGCACCCTCTAAACCGCGCTGCGGAATATGGGTATCAAGCACCTAAACCCCTGCTGTCATACTGGGACAAAAACCGTCCTCCATCTCCGAAACCTATGGAGGTATACATTTGCAATTACTGCAAGAAGCCCGGACACGCGACCTCGGAATGCAGAAAACGCATCTTTACCATCGACCGGAACCCTAGTACCTACTGGAAAATGGATTCGGGAAATGCCCCACCGGGCACCGATGGATGCGAACCGAGGAGTGGGCCATGCGGGAGCGCACCCACTTACGATGCAACTCAAGACACCAGCGATACTGTAAAAATCGCTATCGTACAACTAAACCCAGTTGGTCAGGTACCATCGGTAAAAATTCACACGTCGGATCTCGTGAAAATACCTGAATTAATGACCGACTCACCAGTCACAATACCCACCGTTGAACTAGAAGAATTCGATAGAATAATTCCAGAATCCAAACCGGTACGTCCAAAAGAGACTACGACGCCGACAAGCATCACTCCTATCCCTGACCTAATAAAAAGCAAGTCCCTCTTAGCCCTGGATCCGTCGATCCACCACCTCGAGACACCCGCGAAGGTGCACTCACTCTCACCCCCTGCGCATGACACCAAATCAACCCTTCCCTAACCTCCCAAGAGTCTCTTGCGGATACGCCTGAACAGGAAATAATGGAAAAATCTGAAGAAATCCCTTCGAGGGCAGAACAATCACTCCAGTCAATCTCAACGGGACACATAGTCACCGAGGAAGCAGACCGAGTGAAATCGGACCAACAGAAAATACAAGCCGTCCAGAACTACCCAGTACCTCGCACACCAAAAGCAATTAAGGAATTCCACGGACTGACCGGGTATTACGGAAGATTTATCCCAGAATTCTCTAGAACGATTCGCCCATTGACCTCACTACTCAAGAAGGACGCACATTTTGACTGGGGACTATCCCAACAAGCCGCTTTTAACCACTTAAAACCAGCATTGCAGAAGGAATCTACCCTGCAATATCCGAATTTTAAACTGGAATTCCACGTCACAGCAGACGCCTTATCCCGTAAACCTCCTGCAGTGGAGGCATGCCCCATACGACCGCGAGGAAAATCTGACGATGACTTGGAGGACTGGCTCAAACGTAAACCAAGCAGATCCAAGAGACCACGTTTCTCCAAATCACCGATCCATGCGGCAACGAGTGGCAGCAACACCGTTGACTTTGTAACACCCACTCAACTGCACCGAAAGATGCGTCGGAAATTATCACCAGCAGAAAATCCGCCAAGTTCTCCCCCAGAAAACATACGTGAACGACTGCCTACCACGAGAACAGACCACACTTACATATTACACGTGCCGGTTTTATTGACAAAATACCTTGTGTGCGTGCTCCTCAGCCTATTCACCTCAATTAATATCGCCGACGCATTCACTAAAAGATTCATCTGTCACTTCGGAGCTCCTAGAGCCGTCCTCACCGACCAAGCAGCAAATTTCACTAGCGCTTTCACGAAAGCAGTAGCGCGGAAATGTAAAGTCCAACAATTCCGAACCACAGCCTTTCACCCACAGTCAAATGGCCCTATAAAGGGATTGCACTTCGTATTGACCGAATATTTAAAAATGATTATTGGTAGATACAGTGACTGGGACGAATGGACCAACTTGGCCGCGTTCTCGTATATTACCAGTGTCCACGAGGGCACTTCACATGAATTAAAATTCGGAAAATTAGCTCGGATACCCAGCCGGAACGCGGTTTATGATGAAATCGAAAACGAAACATACCATGGTTACCTTTCGAAACCGAGTAGGAAACAACGTTGCAAAATACATTACGGTCTCCATACCCACGTGCGCGAGAATCCCGGTTGACCCCAAGTCACCACAAAGAAAATACTCTAATCAATTTTCCGCCATAGATCGTTCCTACTGCAACATTTATTGCAACCACCATTTACGCGGTCATGCCGTCCAGAGGGAAGGAAGGAATATCGCATCCCTCCACCCTAAAGTCATCTCATCCGTCATCATCAGGGAGGCGCCTTCGCAGACTGAGAGCAGCTCCAGGAGGCCACTACCCTTCGCCCCGTATAGACCCCTCTTACGAACAATCAAATCCACCCTGCTCCGTACTGTTAAGAAATGCACGCATTTCTTCATATAGGGGGGGAGGTGTGACGTCCCACTATTTTTCGCGCGGTATTATACTAAAGTCTCCCTCATAAATCGCTCCACAACTCCATCAAAATTCCTCAATTCAAGTCTTACCCCTTTTCCCCAATCACTGATCACCTTGACGATGTACCTTAGCGGTCCCCATCTCCAGATGATCTAATTTCAAATCCCCTTCCCCTCTTCGGCCTTCGAGGCGCGAACTCCTTCCACGTTTAAACCTTAGACAAGTCCCTCACTAAAAACTCGCTCATCTCGAGACTATGTCTCACCCCCCCCCCCCTCCTTTTACAACAAACGTATTCAAACCTCCACTTTTCAAACCCCAATCAAAACCCTCCAAACCCATCCAACGGGTGGAGTACCCCTTTTCAAAGCCCCGAAAGAGCCGCCGAAATACGCAATAACGACACATATTTTACGCATGAATCATCAATACGCGCCGATTACATAACACATATTTTAAGCATGAGTCATCACGCATACCGCAAATTCCCCGCATACCTGACATTCCATCGCTTTGTATAAATACCAGCGCCGCATGGACCACACACAGTCAGTTACAGTCAGTCACAGTCAGTCACAGTCAGACACAGTCAGTCACAGTCAGTTAGTTCGGGAACATCTGTTACGCCAAAGTCTCTATTATAAAAGTACAGTGTATAATATAAAATTTCGCTTCAGTGCAACGTCCCCAATAGGGTTACCAAACCTTCTACATCACTGTAAGCATTTATCAATTTATCTTATTGTAAAACACTAACGCTATCGTCTTCTATTATTTTCATTTACTTATGCTTATCTATACTTATATCATTTGATTTTGCTCACGCTTATTGCTTATGTTATTTCCTTATGCTTATGATATTTGCTTTATATTCTTTGCTCACGCTTATTGCATTTATATCATTTAGCTTCTTACTCTTATTGCTTTATATTGTATTCTTTCGCTTAAGTTATTTGCTTATATTATCTTCTCTTCTTACGCTTATCGCTTTAAATCGTTTCATTGCTTATATTACCGCCTAATTATATTATTGCCTAAGCTTATTGCCTTATGTTAACCTGTTTATAACCAACTCTAACACTTCTTATGTTTATCTTATCTTATGCGTAATATTATTATCATTGATCATCGTTATATAAATGTCTTGTGCTAATGCTTAATGTCCAACGCATTGTTATAATACGTTTACCGCCATTACTTCAGTAGTGCATGGCTTATTCATACGCGTTCCAATAAATAACGCTTTTGTTTTACCCGACATTGGAATTCTTGTAATTATCCTTCGAATACCTAGAATCGTTACGAGCCATAGCAACAGCTGATCTCTCTTCGCGAACACCAGGAGTTCTTATCAGTGTTTACAAGCTTACATTCGCTTAGGGTCCCGCATGCCCAATGCTACACCTATTGAAAAGAACTACGACGCGTGTCTTTTATTGCAATGCAGTAGTTAAGCCAATTATAAAGCCATAAATACAAACCACAAGAGTTCTAACGGGTGTCACTCTGGTGAGCGATAACTCCCTAACCTTCCCTGGTCGATTTATGCTGCGAAGCTGGCCTTCGTGCTGAACGCCTAAACTCCCCAGAGCTGCGAAGCTGGCCTTCGTGCCTAAATACCATCCACCCCTCAGAGCTGCGACGCTGGCCTTCGTGTCTGAGCTCCTAAACTCCCCAGAGCTGCGAAGCTGGCCTTCGTGTCTGAGCTCCTAAACTCCCCAGAGCTGCGAAGCTGGCCTTCGTGCCTGAACACCTTCCACCCCTCAGAGCTGCGAAGCGGGCCTTCGTGTCTGAACTCCTAAACTCCTCAGAGCTGCGAAGCTGGCCTTCGTGTCTGAGCTCCTAAACACCCCTCAGAGCTGCGAAGCTGGCCTTCGTGTCTGAGCTCCTAAACACCCCTCAGAGCTGCGAAGCTGGCCTTCGTGTCTGAGCTCCTTTCACCCCTCAGAGCTGCGAAGCTGTCCTTCGCGCCTGAGCTCCTAAACTCTCCAGAGCTGCGAAGCTGGCCTTCGTGCTCAACCTCCCAATATTCCCCAACCTTGTCACAGCCCTTACTTCCGCCACCCAGGACGTGACACAAGATCAATTCATAATACGGCAAGAAGTCTTCCGAAAGATAAGAAATCATGACGCGCGACAGGATGCAACGCGTCGAGGCGCGTACGTGCGTGCTCCGCAGATGTTGTAATTCGACACCCTCTGACACAGCGCGAAGCGATAACTATGCGAGATTTATTAATCTAAACAGTACAGCTGCCCCATGATCGTCATGTAAGAATGGGGCATTGCGTTCACGTAAACATCCGCCTACGAAAACATAGAGCGATAATTATTCGAGTTTCGTTTCGAATATTTCAAAGATTGGGACCGCCGTGACGGATGCGAATGCCGTTATCGCGAACGGGGGAATTCGATACATGTGGTAACGCAACGAGTTAGTGCAACTTTACGTTACTCGATTGAGGTGCATGAGAGAAAGAGCGATAGAGAGAATTCGATGATCATCGCCATCAATACTGCAATATATATCCATACATTGACGTGCACGTGTACGTGAATCTGTATAAAAGCAACGTTTAAATGTATCGTTACAGGTATTAACGTGAAAATCATCCATTTATTAAAACATATACGCGTACTATAGTGGTACATGATTTACATCGCGCAACATGGATTGCATTCCTAACGCTAACAATTCGCAATCAATCAAAGAATGTTGTTCAAAGTGATCGCTTTCGGAAATTAATTTTACATAATCTGTTGGTGCGGTAGCGCTACGTAGAACGTTTACGAACGTGGTATATTTACTAGCGTATATATTTTCGGTCAACCAAGTGAACATATGATCGATGCAATGTTCATACGCGAACAGTTTTCGCATCGTGACTTCCGTCATGTATAAGGTAACGCGATTATCGGTAATTTTGACGAGTTGATCATTGTGCATGCGCGTGAATTCGATTCGCAAATGATCAATTTCGATGTAGGTCTGGGGTGTTGTTACGTTGTCGCGTAATTTTTGAAGAATATCAGTCATATTTTGCAGTAGGAGCTCCCACGTAGACATTGAGAAGCTCAACTCGCCACCTTTATTGTCGACAATGGTGATCTCGACGCGGCACGAATCCATGCCAATGCGAATTCCTATCGTGAGCCGTTTATACGCTGTTGAGGTCAGAACGTGTGGAACTCTTTTCGCGTACAGACATTGGGCGAGTGATTTGTAATTGAAAACAGATGTGCTGTTACTCGCCGACGTATTCGAAAGTTTCCGCACCGACTGTATCGCGAGTTACGATCTGGATCCCGCGCATTATTGCACGCTACCAAGTTTCACGTGGGACGCGATGCTCAAGTACACCAGCGTACGATTAGAGCTTCTGGCGGACGTGGACATGTTACTGTTCGTGGAGCGTGGCATACGCGGCGGTCTGAGCCAGTGCTCGCACGGGTACGCGCGAGCCAACAACAAGCACCTGCCTGCAGGGATGTACGACGAGTCGAAGGCATCGACTTATCTAATGTACTTCGACGTCAACAACTTGTACGGTTGGGCGATGTCGCGGGCTATGCCGAAAGGAGTGTTTCGATGGCTGGACAATGCGACAGAGGCCGCGCTCGACGTATCATCCCTACCCGACGGCGAGGACTCCGAGGAATCTGAGGGATACCTGCTGGAGGTAGACATCGAATATCCGAAGGAGGTCCACGACGCCCACGCCGACCTTCCATTCTGCCCGGTGCGCGAGCACGCGGCAGGAGGAAAACAGACTAAGCTGCTTGCTACGCTCGACGATGAGGAGCGATACGTCATCCATTATCGCTACCTGAAACAGTGCGTCCGACACGGTTTACGCGTGACGCGAATTCATCGAGTGTTACGATTCGATCAGTCGCATTGGTTGCGCGACTACATTCGATTGAACACCGATTTGAGGACGCGAGCCACGAGTGAATTTCAAAAGACTCTATATAAATTAATGAACAATGCGGTGTATGGAAAGACAATGGAAAATGTGCGGAATCGCGTAGACGTGCGACTGGTGACGCGGTGGGACGGTCGTTATGGTGCGGAAGCGCTGATCGCGAAACCAAACTTTCACAGTCGGACGATTTTCTCCGAGCAGTTAGTGGCCATCGAAATGCGCAAACTCAAAGTGAAGTTCGACAAGCCGATATACGTGGGGATGATATTCGAAATCGTAACCGTACAACGAACGTTTCCGGTGACGTACATTCTGCACGATTCCGCGGGAGAGCCGATCTCGGGTGGATTCTACGAGTACGATCTACATTCGGTCGTGAATCCGGACGTCTATCTGGTCGAGAAGATTATTTGTCGCAAGGGGAATCAGCTGTACGTTAAGTGGCTTGGATTCGATTCGTCGCGGAACTCATGGATACGCGACAAGGATATTCTCTGATTCGTTATCGTGCTTGATGTTACTGGAACAAATAAATGAATGAATAAATACATATAAATATATACATTGTCCGTTTATTCACATTCTCCTCCTCCTCATTCTCATTCTTCTTCTTCGTGCATATATATGCGTACAATTAAGCTTAATAAAGTAGAGAAAAAATATATATATATACTAATACGTATAAAATACAATTTTGGTTATATTCTACGCTATACATATATTACATATCCATAAATAAATAAATAACATATACAAAAGAAACGTATATGCATATGTACATGCAAAAAATACAAACATACAAGCATTCTATACAATGGGATTCTCGAGGGACTCGTCGGGCTCAAGCTCGAGCTCGGGGATTCGATAATGCCCCCACGGAAGCTGACCCGATCGGTTAAAATATATCGCTTGTCGTCGAACGGGCTGAGAGCGTTCTTTTCTTGACTCACGGTATACACATCGTGCTCTTTGGAGCGTATATTGTTCTGCCGAACTGATTTTTCGGTAAGATCATGAAGACAACGAATGTAATCATCGAATTGTATATCGTTCGCGACTACATGATTCCGCACACCCTTCACTTTCTTAGTCTCACTCGTAGACCCCACTGCAGCGTTAAACGCGTACATCTTAGATCGTAGTCCGACGAACTCGGTCATCAATGTGCCGTTGTTCTCATCTTTCATGAGTCCCGGCACCTTTTTGTTTACGCGGGGCATACCGTACGGATTGTCCACCGCGTAATCACTCGTATCGAATCGGACAACGTCACACTTCATCTTTTCGTACATATCATCGCATTTCACACTATACATTAAACTGTCGGTGTCGGTGTACAGGACCTTACACCGATCACCGAACTCCGCACGCATATACGCATAATGGAACTCGTACAGGCATTCTTTCGATACGTCCAGTACACTCATCCCCACGTATATCGGTTTGTCGAACTTCACTTTGAGTTTGCGCATTTCGATGGCAGTAGAATAGCAAAGGGGATTCTAACCCAGGTCCTCTGAGGGAAGCGCGGGGGCGGAGAGAAACATGGGCGCGGGGCCTGCGGGCAGTGGAAGGGCGGTTGCGCGCGCACGAGCCGCGGAGTGGGGGAAGCCGCAACCGTGGAGGGGATCACTCCGGGCCGAGCCGCCGCGAAGACCTGACCCACCGTCCCGGAAATTTTTTAGAGGGAGGGAATAACCCCCGGAAAGTCTTTCTCAGACTTTGGCCCACCCCAAAAAAATTTTTCCGACCTAACCCAGGGAGGGGACGGCCCCCAGGATTTTTTTTCAAACCAACATGCGTCGGAAATTGTTTAATAATTTATTTTTTATCCGAAATTGTTTCGGACGATGTCGAGAAAGATCGGGAAAGATCGACGTTCTTTTCTTTTACGAACCATGTCTTCGGGACGGAAAGAGAGAGCAATACTTCGTTATAAATCTAAATTCGGAGGAGGGAGAGAGACAGCACTACATAGCGGTACAATCGCAGATATTCTAAAATTTTTAACCAGCGATCTACCAAACCATTATGTAGCAAGCATTCTAAAGCTAAACAGTATTCTAAAGCGTTCCGATTTAACGTCGCAGCGTATCGCGCGATCGTGTGTAACTTGACTCCCCTGGGACAGCTGCGTGCGATGATACCTACCATTTGGCGGCGCGAAGAATGAAATAGAATTATGCGACGTCAGCAGAAATTTTTTTTCCATACCAACAGACATACTTTTTTCCGAACCATTATGTAGCAAGCATTCTGAAGCTAACAAGTTTTAAAGCGTTGCGATTTAACACCGCAGCGTGTCGCGCGATCGTGTGTAATTCGAATCCTCTGGAGCAGCCGTACGGGATGACGTCATGTGGTGGCGCGAAGAAGGCGCGAATCAGAATTATGCGGCGTCAGCTGAAATTTCTTTCTCCAACGCAGAGAAATAATAATTTTTGAAACGCCGAATCTTAAAATTATGTGGCGAGGAGAGAAGGACGATAAATGAAATGGAGAAATAATATAGGTTTGAGAATATATATTGTTATAAACGAATAGACTTTAAAATTAGAAGAATGTAAAATATAATTTAACATTTTTTTTTCCTACGAGCATGGGCTAGAATATCATTGACGGCGCATGCTAACAGTTCGCAGTATACAAGATAATCCTCGTCGTAATATTCGCCATCACGTATGATTTTAGCAGCAGGACGCGTATCTAATGTTTCGCAGGCAGCATCGCTCTGTTACAACACGTTAACAAAAGTTTTAAAGTTTTTCCTCACATCTTCTGCAGTTTGATGCAGCCGCGGATACACATAGCTTATACATGGCTCAAGATTAAATAAAAATGATACTGTGTTCATTTTGAAATACAGCGACTTAATATCCATTGTCATCTTTACAATTGGCGGCGAGAATCATAGAAAGAATTATGCAGAGTCGATAGAAATTGGTGAGGAGTGAAAGAGGGAGACAGACAAGTAAATAGATTGTAATATATGTAAAATGATTATATATTGTTCCATTCATTAAAAAATAGAAATATAAAAAGAAAAAATATAAAAATAGAATATAAATAGTGTCTCGGCAGAACCATCTCTCTCTCCCTCTCTCTCTCTCTCTCTCTCTCTCTCTCTCTCTCTCTCTTTCTCTCTCTATCAATCTCTTTCTTTCTCCTTCTCTTTCCTTCTCTTTTTCTCTTTTTCTCTTCTTCACATCAATCGCAAGACAACTTGAACATTCTCGAACAGCTGATGGACTTCCTATTTACTTTTCGCGACATCATACATACATACTCTTCCCACAACACCTCGTATAAATTCATACACACTCACGCTCTCGTGACCAACCCGAGTGCTCAGTTACACAGAACAGTAAATAACTCGACTATATTCGCCGAAACTGTTACGTATCTATTGTATCGCCTCAATTCTTTATCTCTAAATAAATCGCACTATTCTCAACATTTTTTAGTTCTCTCTATTCAAATAGGATATCAAAATACAATATAAAGAGAAAAAATATAATAATAATAATAATAATAATAATTTAATTTAATTTATTGCCATTTTCGTGTTACAATTTAACGATCAAATAATCTTTCCATTTCATTCCCATGATTGTGTCAGTGTAAGTCCCACCCTTCTAATGTATTCTGTTGTGTCTTAACAATTTTTTCTATTTTACAAGTCTTTCCTAATCTATTCTATGTTACATAATCTTCTTTTATCACTTTCCTGTTCTTCTCATCTTTTCCTTCTCCCTATTATCTCCCGTAGAATAGCCAAGTTTTTCCCTTCTCCTCTAATTACCTCTGCAGAATTCCTGCCACTCTCTCAACTTACTTCACATGTTTCAATCGCGTGTTTCACTGTTTCTTCCTCTTTCTTACATACCCTTTCTTCTTTCATTAGCCAATATTTGCATGTTCTTGTTTCACTACCCTGTATGAATCTTCCTATCCTTTCTAATTCTCCTCTCCTTTTTTAATTTCCCCCCATAAGCATTTCGGCTTATCTCCTGGTTTCCTTGCCACCTCTTTTAATTCTCTTAGGAACTTTGACTCTTTTACTTTCATCTGTCTCTCTTGTTCTTGGATATCAATTACTTATCTGTTCTAATTTTTAATCCACACTTCTTCCCCATTTAATCTTCTTCTTTTCCATTCTTCGTTTGACCATCCCCTCCCTTCCAAGATTCGCATTCTTTCCTTTTCTCGTTACTTCATTTCCTCTCATTAGTCTTCTCCTACATTCATATCGTATCGATCCTTCTTCCGAGTTTATTAGTGTCTCTTCAAACTTCATTACCCTTACTCCCATTTTAATTGCTATGCCATCTCTTCCTGTTTCTTTTAACAGCCAATATGTTGATGTTGATCTCTCCAATTTCATTATCCATCGTATGTATTTTGCCTGCAATTTTTCTATTTCCTCATACCTTCTCCATCCCCATATCGCTGCTCCATACGCCACGGTGTTCCTAACTAGCGCATCAAACAGTTTCATTCTTCTTTCAGTCATCTCTGAATAATCTTTCTCCAATCCCCCCACACTTCTCCTAGTATCATATTCGCTTTCCTAACTACCTTCTTAATATGGTGTTTATCCTCGTTGTTCTCTCCCTCTCGTTCTATAATCTAAATATTTCAGTTCTCTTACTCTTTCTTCTTCATTCCAACGGAATCTTTCCTATTTTCTTCTTCCTCCTGCTTTCCTGCATATCATTATCTTAGACTTTTACACATTTAACTCCAAGCCTTTCTTCTTTATGTATCTCTCGAATCTCTTTATCATATTCTTAGGTCCCTGTGCATTATTTACCATTAACACATCACTCTCGTATGAAATTGTTAAAATTTTCCTTCTACCTATTACGACTCCTCCTTCCTGTTCTTTGCTCATTTCTTCTTTCCAAGTCTGCAAATGCGACATTGAAAAGTGTCAAGCTTAACGGGCACCCTTGTCTAACACCCTTTCCTGTTAAAAAAACTTTCCTATCAGTTCCTTCTTCATTCCTAAAGCGCATATAGTTCTGTCGTGCATTTCCTGTATCCGTATTCTTAGTTGTTCGCCTACTCCTTCTTCATAAAGTCTTTTCCAAATTTCTTCCCTTTCCAATCAATCAAATGCTCTCTTCATATCCGTGAAAAACAGATATAGTTTCCCTCTTTCTTTCTCGTTCTGTAACCATTTTAACTACCGCTATTGCGTCTACTGTTCCTCTCCTTCTCCTGAATCCCATATGCGTATCGTTTAATATCCCATTTTCCATTTGTTCTTCTAATTGTCTCCTTAGAATTTTCACGCATATCTTATAATCCATGTCCATCTAAGTTATGCCCCTATAGTTCTTAACCATCTCCCTTTCTCCTTTTTTTTTTTTTTTTGAGTACAGAACTTACTATTCCTTCTTTCCATTCTTCCGGAAAGTCCCCTTTCTTCCATGTTCTGTTTATCACCTTTGTTTGATTACCTATATTTATGAAGATGATTGCGACCTCGATGTTGAATTAAGATATAATTTAAATGCAGGAGTTTAAATTTTAAGTCTGTTCGACTTTTAATATCTTACATGATTTGAGTTGAGATCGACGTGAGCCAGATCGGTTTCTATCTATATTTACCTAATAAATTTTTATACAGAAGGACTTAATTTGTAAATTATTTTTTGCTATATTCAATAAAAATTGGAATTTTATGTTCATTAAGAATAGGTGTTTACCCTGTGATAATTGTTGGTTGGGCTTCAAATTCTAATTATTCAATATTAGGAGCGATTGGGTCAATTTCACAGTCAGTTTCTTATGAAGTAAGTTTATTTTTAACAATATTTTCTGTAATTTTATTAATTGAAAGTTATTCATTATTGGATTTATATAAATTTCAATATTATATTAAATTTATTTTAATTTTAATCCCAATACTACTACAAGAAAATCGCGGATAGTTCTTTTAAAATCGGAGACCAAGTGCTACTGCACGACAAGACGCGAGCGTTCAAAAACTAACACCTGCGTGGATAGGCTCTAACACGTTTCAAAACACGCACGATAATAATAATTACAGTATAGAGGGCGACGAAGAATCCGCGTTCAGACAAACACTTCATAGAATGGGGCAGTAATAGGGAAATGGTCGCAGTTTTGAAGGAAAGTAACGATACACAAACAATTACATATAAGGATAAGACTAAGAAAGGTAATTTATTGAAAAAGATGGTAAATAAGCGCACAACTAGGCGTCGTCGTCCCAGCCACGTAGGGCGCAGTCGGCCTCCAATAACGACCACAGTCGAGGCCGCGGATCAGGCCCACCGAAGTTGTCCCAATGACGTTCCACACAAAAAAAAAAACCAATTGCAAGACTATTACTGCACGCACGGAAATAGAAACAATAAGCAGATCTACAATCCCCGATGCAATAAGACACTCACCAAATAGGACCCTCAGACCCCATGAGTCTTCGTCATCCTCCCAGAATTCTGCATGCTGGAAGAATCGGTGCCAGTGCACCCGATACTCCCTAATTGCCTCCATATAGACAATGCTGATACAACCCGGCGGGGCGGGGCACTGGAAACGCTAGAGGGATAAACGGATAAATAGGATAATAAAATAACACACACGAAGAACAAACAAACAAACATCACTCGCACGTACTAGTTGTGCGCTTATTTACCATCTTTTTCAATAAATTACCTTTCTTAGTCTTATCCTTATATGTAATTGTTTGTGTATCGTTACTTTCCTTCAAAACTGCGACCATTTCCCTATTACTGCCCCATTCTATGAAGTGTTTGTCTGAACGCGGATTCTTCGTCGCCCTCTATACTGTAATTATTATTATCGTGCGTGTTTTGAAACGTGTTAGAGCCTATCCACGCAGGTGTTAGTTTTTGAACGCTCGCGTCTTGTCGTGCAGTAGCACTTGGTCTCCGATTTTAAAAGAACTATCCGCGATTTTCTTGTAGTAGTATTGGGATTAAAATTAAAATAAATTTAATATAATATTGAAATTTATATAAATCCAATAATGAATAACTTTCAATTAATAAAATTACAGAAAATATTGTTAAAAATAAACTTACTTCATAAGAAACTGACTGTGAAATTGACCCAATCGCTCCTAATATTGAATAATTAGAATTTGAAGCCCAACCAACAATTATCACAGGGTAAACACCTATTCTTAATGAACATAAAATTCCAATTTTTATTGAATATAGCAAAAAATAATTTACAAATTAAGTCCTTCTGTATAAAAATTTATTAGGTAAATATAGATAGAAACCGATCTGGCTCACGTCGATCTCAACTCAAATCATGTAAGATATTAAAAGTCGAACAGACTTAAAATTTAAACTCCTGCATTTAAATTATATCTTAATTCAACATCGAGGTCGCAATCATCTTCATAAATATAGGTAATCAAACAAAGGTGATAAACAGAACATGGAAGAAAGGGGACTTTCCGGAAGAATGGAAAGAAGGAATAGTAAGTTCTGTACTCAAAAAAAAAAAAAAAAGGAGAAAGGGAGATGGTTAAGAACTATAGGGGCATAACTTAGATGGACATGGATTATAAGATATGCGTGAAAATTCTAAGGAGACAATTAGAAGAACAAATGGAAAATGGGATATTAAACGATACGCATATGGGATTCAGGAGAAGGAGAGGAACAGTAGACGCAATAGCGGTAGTTAAAATGGTTACAGAACGAGAAAGAAAGAGGGAAACTATATCTGTTTTTCACGGATATGAAGAGAGCATTTGATTGATTGGAAAGGGAAGAAATTTGGAAAAGACTTTATGAAGAAGGAGTAGGCGAACAACTAAGAATACGGATACAGGAAATGCACGACAGAACTATATGCGCTTTAGGAATGAAGAAGGAACTGATAGGAAAGTTTTTTTAACAGGAAAGGGTGTTAGACAAGGGTGCCCGTTAAGCTTGACACTTTTCAATGTCGCATTTGCAGACTTGGAAAGAAGAAATGAGCAAAGAACAGGAAGGAGGAGTCGTAATAGGTAGAAGGAAAATTTTAACAATTTCATACGAGAGTGATGTGTTAATGGTAAATAATGCACAGGGACCTAAGAATATGATAAAGAGATTCGAGAGATACATAAAGAAGAAAGGCTTGGAGTTAAATGTGTAAAAGTCTAAGATAATGATATGCAGGAAAGCAGGAGGAAGAAGAAAATAGGAAAGATTCCGTTGGAATGAAGAAGAAAGAGTAAGAGAACTGAAATATTTAGATTATAGAACGAGAGGGAGAGAACAACGAGGATAAACACCATATTAAGAAGGTAGTTAGGAAAGCGAATATGATACTAGGAGAAGTGTGGGGGGATTGGAGAAAGATTATTCAGAGATGACTGAAAGAAGAATGAAACTGTTTGATGCGCCAGTTAGGAACACCGTGGCGTATGGAGCAGCGATATGGGGATGGAGAAGGTATGAGGAAATAGAAAAATTGCAGGCAAAATACATACGATGGATAATGAAATTGGAGAGATCAACATCAACATATTGGCTGTTAAAAGAAACAGGAAGAGATGGCATAGCAATTAAAATGGGAGTAAGGGTAATGAAGTTTGAAGAGACACTAATAAACTCGGAAGAAGGATCGATACGATATGAATGTAGGAGAAGACTAATGAGAGGAAATGAAGTAACGAGAAAAGGAAAGAATGCGAATCTTGGAAGGGAGGGGATGGTCAAACGAAGAATGGAAAAGAAGAAGATTAAATGGGGAAGAAGTGTGGATTAAAAATTAGAACAGATAAGTAATTGATATCCAAGAACAAGAGAGACAGATGAAAGTAAAAGAGTCAAAGTTCCTAAGAGAATTAAAAGAGGTGGCAAGGAAACCAGGAGATAAGCCGAAATGCTTATGGGGGGAAATTAAAAAAGGAGAGGAGAATTAGAAAGGATAGGAAGATTCATACAGGGTAGTGAAACAAGAACATGCAAATATTGGCTAATGAAAGAAGAAAGGGTATGTAAGAAAGAGGAAGAAACAGTGAAACACGCGATTGAAACATGTGAAGTAAGTTGAGAGAGTGGCAGGAATTCTGCAGAGGTAATTAGAGGAGAAGGGAAAAACTTGGCTATTCTACGGGAGATAATAGGGAGAAGGAAAAGATGAGAAGAACAGGAAAGTGATAAAAGAAGATTATGTAACATAGAATAGATTAGGAAAGACTTGTAAAATAGAAAAAATTGTTAAGACACAACAGAATACATTAGAAGGGTGGGACTTACACTGACACAATCATGGGAATGAAATGGAAAGATTATTTGATCGTTAAATTGTAACACGAAAATGGCAATAAATTAAATTAAATTATTATTATTATTATTATTATTATATTTTTTCTCTTTATATTGTATTTTGATATCCTATTTGAATAGAGAGAACTAAAAAATGTTGAGAATAGTGCGATTTATTTAGAGATAAAGAATTGAGGCGATACAATAGATACGTAACAGTTTCGGCGAATATAGTCGAGTTATTTACTGTTCTGTGTAACTGAGCACTCGGGTTGGTCACGAGAGCGTGAGTGTGTATGAATTTATACGAGGTGTTGTGGGAAGAGTATGTATGTATGATGTCGCGAAAAGTAAATAGGAAGTCCATCAGCTGTTCGAGAATGTTCAAGTTGTCTTGCGATTGATGTGAAGAAGAGAAAAAGAGAAAAAGAGAAGGAAAGAGAAGGAGAAAGAAAGAGATTGATAGAGAGAGAAAGAGAGAGAGAGAGAGAGAGAGAGAGAGAGAGAGAGAGAGAGAGAGGGAGAGAGAGATGGTTCTGCCGAGACACTATTTATATTCTATTTTTATATTTTTTCTTTTTATATTTCTATTTTTTAATGAATGGAACAATATATAATCATTTTACATATATTACAATCTATTTACTTGTCTGTCTCCCTCCTTCACTCCTCACCAATTTCTATCGACTCTGCATAATTCTTTCTATGATTCTCGCCGCCAATTGTAAAGATGACAATGGATATTAAGTCGCTGTATTTCAAAATGAACACAGTATCATTTTTATTTAATCTTGAGCCATGTATAAGCTATGTGTATCCGCGGCTGCATCAAACTGCAGAAGATGTGAGGAAAAACTTTAAAACTTTTGTTAACGTGTTGTAACAGAGCGATGCTGCCTGCGAAACATTAGATACGCGTCCTGCTGCTAAAATCATACGTGATGGCGAATATTACGACGAGGATTATCTTGTATACTGCGAACTGTTAGCATGCGCCGTCAATGATATTCTAGCCCATGCTCGTAGGAAAAAAAAATGTTAAATTATATTTTACATTCTTCTAATTTTAAAGTCTATTCGTTTATAACAATATATATTCTCAAACCTATATTATTTCTCCATTTCATTTATCGTCCTTCTCTCCTCGCCACATAATTTTAAGATTCGGCGTTTCAAAAATTATTATTTCTCTGCGTTGGAGAAAGAAATTTCAGCTGACGCCGCATAATTCTGATTCGCGCCTTCTTCGCGCCACCACATGACGTCATCCCGTACGGCTGCTCCAGAGGATTCGAATTACACACGATCGCGCGACACGCTGCGGTGTTAAATCGCAACGCTTTAAAACTTGTTAGCTTCAGAATGCTTGCTACATAATGGTTCGGAAAAAAGTATGTCTGTTGGTATGGAAAAAAAATTTCTGCTGACGTCGCATAATTCTATTTCATTCTTCGCGCCGCCAAATGGTAGGTATCATCGCACGCAGCTGTCCCAGGGGAGTCAAGTTACACACGATCGCGCGATACGCTGCGACGTTAAATCGGAACGCTTTAGAATACTGTTTAGCTTTAGAATGCTTGCTACATAATGGTTTGGTAGATCGCTGGTTAAAAATTTTAGAATATCTGCGATTGTACCGCTATGTAGTGCTGTCTCTCTCCCTCCTCCGAATTTAGATTTATAACGAAGTATTGCTCTCTCTTTCCGTCCCGAAGACATGGTTCGTAAAAGAAAAGAACGTCGATCTTTCCCGATCTTTCTCGACATCGTCCGAAACAATTTCGGATAAAAAATAAATTATTAAACAATTTCCGACGCATGTTGGTTTGAAAAAAAATCCTGGGGGCCGTCCCCTCCCTGGGTTAGGTCGGAAAAATTTTTTTGGGGTGGGCCAAAGTCTGAGAAAGACTTTCCGGGGGTTATTCCCTCCCTCTAAAAAATTTCCGGGACGGTGGGTCAGGTCTTCGCGGCGGCTCGGCCCGGAGTGATCCCCTCCACGGTTGCGGCTTCCCCCACTCCGCGGCTCGTGCGCGCGCAACCGCCCTTCCACTGCCCGCAGGCCCCGCGCCCATGTTTCTCTCCGCCCCCGCGCTTCCCTCAGAGGACCTGGGTTAGAATCCCCTTTGCTATTCTACTGCCATCGAAATGCGCAAACTCAAAGTGAAGTTCGACAAACCGATATACGTGGGGATGAGTGTACTGGACGTATCGAAAGAATGCCTGTACGAGTTCCATTATGCGTATATGCGTGCGGAGTTCGGTGATCGGTGTAAGGTCCTGTACACCGACACCGACAGTTTAATGTATAGTGTGAAATGCGATGATATGTACGAAAAGATGAAGTGTGACGTTGTCCGATTCGATACGAGTGATTACGCGGTGGACAATCCGTACGGTATGCCCCGCGTAAACAAAAAGGTGCCGGGACTCATGAAAGATGAGAACAACGGCACATTGATGACCGAGTTCGTCGGACTACGATCTAAGATGTACGCGTTTAACGCTGCAGTGGGGTCTACGAGTGAGACTAAGAAAGTGAAGGGTGTGCGGAATCATGTAGTCGCGAACGATATACAATTCGATGATTACATTCGTTGTCTTCATGATCTTACCGAAAAATCAGTTCGGCAGAACAATATACGCTCCAAAGAGCACGATGTGTATACCGTGAGTCAAGAAAAGAACGCTCTCAGCCCGTTCGACGACAAGCGATATATTTTAACCGATCGGGTCAGCTTCCGTGGGGGCATTATCGAATCCCCGAGCTCGAGCTTGAGCCCGACGAGTCCCTCGAGAATCCCATTGTATAGAATGCTTGTATGTTTGTATTTTTTGCATGTACATATGCATATACGTTTCTTTTGTATATGTTATTTATTTATTTATGGATATGTAATATATGTATAGCGTAGAATATAACCAAAATTGTATTTTATACGTATTAGTATATATATATATTTTTTCTCTACTTTATTAAGCTTAATTGTACGCATATATATGCACGAAGAAGAAGAATGAGAATGAGGAGGAGGAGAATGTGAATAAACGGACAATGTATATATTTATATGTATTTATTCATTCATTTATTTGTTCCAGTAACATCAAGCACGATAACGAATCAGAGAATATCCTTGTCGCGTATCCATGAGTTCCGCGACGAATCGAATCCAAGCCACTTAACGTACAGCTGATTCCCCTTGCGACAAATAATCTTCTCGACCAGATAGACGTCCGGATTCACGACCGAATGTAGATCGTACTCGTAGAATCCACCCGAGATCGGCTCTCCCGCGGAATCGTGCAGAATGTACGTCACCGGAAACGTTCGTTGTACGGTTACGATTTCGAATATCATCCCCACGTATATCGGCTTGTCGAACTTCACTTTGAGTTTGCGCATTTCGATGGCCACTAACTGCTCGGAGAAAATCGTCCGACTGTGAAAGTTTGGTTTCGCGATCAGCGCTTCCGCACCGTAACGACCGTCCCACCGCGTCACCAGTCGCACGTCTACACGATTCCGCACATTTTCCATTGTCTTTCCGTACACCGCATTGTTCATTAATTTATATAGAGTCTTTTGAAATTCACTCGTGGCTCGCGTCCTCAAATCGGTGTTCAATCGAATGTAGTCGCGCAACCAATGCGACTGATCGAATCGTAACACTCGATGAATTCGCGTCACGCGTAAACCGTGTCGGGCGCACTGTTTCAGGTAGCGATAATGGATGACGTATCGCTCCTCATCGTCGAGCGTAGCAAGCAGCTTAGTCTGTTTTCCTCCTGCCGCGTGCTCGCGCACCGGGCAGAATGGAAGGTCGGCGTGGGCGTCGTGGACCTCCTTGGGATATTCGATGTCTACCTCCAGCAGGTATCCCTCAGATTCCTCGGAGTCCTCGCCGTCGGGTAGGGATGATACGTCGAGCGCGGCCTCTGTCGCATCGTCCAGCCATCGAAACACTCCTTTCGGCATAGCCCGCGACATCGCCCAACCGTACAAGTTGTTGACGTCGAAGTACATTAGATACGTCGATGCCTTCGACTCGTCGTACATCCCTGCAGGCAGGTGCTTGTTGTTGGCTCGCGCGTACCCGTGCGAGCACTGGCTCAGACCGCCGCGTATGCCACGCTCCACGAACAGTAACATGTCCACGTCCGCCAGAAGCTCTAATCGTACGCTGGTGTACTTGAGCATCGCGTCCCACGTGAAACTTGGTAGCGTGCAATAATGCGCGGGATCCAGATCGTAACTCGCGATACAGTCGGTGCGGAAACTTTCGAATACGTCGGCGAGTAACAGCACATCTGTTTTCAAATACAAATCACTCGCCCAATGTCTGTACGCGAAAAGAGTTCCACACGTTCTGACCTCAACAGCGTATAAACGGCTCACGATAGGAATTCGCATTGGCATGGATTCGTGCCGCGTCGAGATCACCATTGTCGACAATAAAGGTGGCGAGTTGAGCTTCTCAATGTCTACGTGGGAGCTCCTACTGCAAAATATGACTGATATTCTTCAAAAATTACGCGACAACGTAACAACACCCCAGACCTACATCGAAATTGATCATTTGCGAATCGAATTCACGCGCATGCACAATGATCAACTCGTCAAAATTACCGATAATCGCGTTACCTTATACATGACGGAAGTCACGATGCGAAAACTGTTCGCGTATGAACATTGCATCGATCATATGTTCACTTGGTTGACCGAAAATATATACGCTAGTAAATATACCACGTTCGTAAACGTTCTACATAGCGCTACCGCACCAACAGATTATGTAAAATTAATTTCCGAAAGCGATCACTTTGAACAACATTCTTTGATTGATTGCGAATTGTTAGCGTTAGGAATGCAATCCATGTTGCGCGATGTAAATCATGTACCACTATAGTACGCGTATATGTTTTAATAAATGGATGATTTTCACGTTAATACCTGTAACGATTCATTTAAACGTTGCTTTTATACAGATTCACGTACACGTGCACGTCAATGTATGGATATATATTGCAGTATTGATGGCGATGATCATCGAATTCTCTCTATCGCTCTTTCTCTCATGCACCTCAATCGAGTAACGTAAAGTCGCACTAACTCGTTGCGTTACCACGTGTATCGAATTCCCCCGTTCGCGATAAGGGCATTCGCATCCGTCACGGCGGTCCCAATCTTTGAAATATTCGAAACGAAACTCGAATAATTATCGCTCTATGTTTTCGTAGGCGGATGTTTACGCGAACGCAATGCCCCATTCTTACATGACGATCATGGGGCAGCTGTACTGTTTAGATTAATAAATCTCGCATAGTTATCGCTTCGCGCTGTGTCAGAGGGTGTCGAATTACAGCATCTGCGGAGCACGCACGTACGCGCCTCGACGCGTTACATCCTGTCGCGCGTCATGATTCCTTATCTTTCGGAAGACTTCTTGCCGTATTATGAATTGATCCCGAATAGTTATTTCATTCAAAATACGTTGGGCGATACCCGAATAATTATCGCTCTGAGGGTGTCGAATTACATTTCGTCGGCGGATGTTTATACTAGGGCGACGTTGCATTCTTTCGTGAGACGGTTGGGCTATTTAGATTAATTAATCTCTAATAGTTATCGGTGTCGAATTACAGCATCCGCGTTACATCCTTTCGCGCCTTATCTTTCGCGCCTGCGCACCGATCCCCGCACGTGTACGGAGATTGCGCGGCGGCGGACGCCATTTTGAAAATTTTGAAATCCCCCTTCCCCTGTGACGTCATCCCCCTCACCAACGAACGCGGTAAACGCCATTTTGAAAATTTTGAAATCCCCCTTCCCCTGTGACGTCATCCCCCTCATCAACGAACGCGGTAAACGCCATTTTGAAAATTTTGAAATTCCCCTTCTCCTGTGACGTCAGCCCCCTCGCCCACGAACTCGACCTGCGCGCGCGACGCCATTTTGAAAATTTTGAAATCCCCCTTCCCCTGTGACGTCAGCCCCCTCGCCCACGAACTCGACCTGCGCGCGCGACGCCATTTTGAAAATTTTGAAATCCCCTTCCCCTGTGACGTCATCCCCCTCACCGACGAACGCGGTACCCCCTCCCCACCTCACCCCCGCACCCATCTCGTCCAAGAGCGCGATACCCCTCCCCACCTCGCCCACATTTGGTCCAAAACTCTCATAGCTTACCTACTGAAAGCTCAACCGCTTCGTCGTATTCGGCAATCGCTGATCTCTTTTCTACCTACTTTGGTTTAGTATATACTTCTCCGGTGGGGCAGTTATCGGCCTTGGACATTGACCAAATTTCCTATAAGAATTTAAACCTGAGTCAACTGACTATTTCCATTAGGGACATTTTCACTAAGCTCAATGGTCTTGACACTAGGGCTGCCATCTGTAAAATCAAACCCCGGACAGAGAACATTAAAACCCCGGACATTTCCATTTGAAACCCGGATACTTTGAACTATTTCTTATATGCATGTATTAGGTACGATATCCCAAGACAACAATTTCTGTAAAATATAGTCTGTAACCGTAATCAAGGAAGATAGATAAAATATAGTAGTACAAAATAGAAATTTATTTATGACTTTTTTATACACTTAACTTATAACTAAAAGAACACATAAAATACGCAAATTTAATTTACAACTAAAATAAAATAAAAAAATTGAAACCAATCGATTATGCTAAACGTAGAAAAACATAAATTCTTTTTTTCAAAAGTTAACACGAAAATAATCTTAAACACTATTTTGGGTATATAATTAACGTAGTTATGCAAATCTTTGGTAAAATCAGCACAAGATCAAACTACTAATATCATTCAGTCTTCTTGTATTTGTCCATTGTTCCAATGGCCATTAAAATATCATTCTTGGTGATGAGGAATTTGTAGAAGTCATTGCAAGTATAATTTTTGAAATTGTATTTTATTTTCATTAATGATGCAACTGTACAGAATTCTAACGAATTTCGTTCTTTTGTCCATTGCGATGCAATTAAAGAAACGATTCTTCCGACATTAGCATTGTGAGCGGGTATGGTAAAGAAATATTGCGTTATTTTTATTAATTCAGAATAAGTATGGGCATTCGGAGTTCTAAAAAATTTAAGCCATATTTCATTTATACTTAATTGTTTATCTTCTTCATTGAGCTCTTGACAAAATGTCTTCAAATTTATCCATTCATCAAACAATTTTGTGTCATCTAACGCAATGTTTTTTCTTGTAAAAATGGAAGGCATTTTTGAAGAGTGTTCCATGGTGTGTTTCCAGCTATTGTTGATAAATCCATCCAATCAAATACAGTAAACTCCTTTAAAGGTGTAATCCAGTTTTGAATGTAATCTTTCATTTCTTTATAGAATGAAATAAAATTTTTCATGAATTCATTTTTAGCAAATTCATCTGTTGATTTACTTAAAATATTCTTAACTTTCATCGGCAAGAAATTGTTCACCATTCTGTCTTCTAAGTTTTTTATGATACCAAAAAGTATCTTTTTTGTTTCTATAATGGAGTTCTCAGTTTTTTCCAATTTTTCAATTCTGGTGTGCAAAATATTCATGGTGGAGTGGATGAGAAACAAATACGGTTCTGATAAATCATTCTCAAAAAACTGTTTTATTATTACGGGTGGTCTTTCAATAGCTTCAAAGTAGTTTTTCAAAGCCTGATGTTACGTGAGGGCGTTAAATTTTAAGCGACCGAGCGGTTGAGTCTAATTTTCTCACGCAACGCTTAACGAATTTAAAGACATTGTATAATTTTACTATAACCAGAGTTATTAAGCAAAAATCAGGATTCTTTTTGGGTACGGCTTTTGTCTACAACCCATACAGGTTGCCCAGTCGGGATGTGGTACTTTGGTAGAGACAGGTTCGAACAGAATGAGACAGATTTAAGTAAATATTACCATGTATTACAATAAATAAGCAAAAAGGAAAATCGAAAGGTGGTACAAAAATGGGGAATTTACATGGATTTGCGTTATGAATAACAATACAAGGTTAAATCCCGGTATGTAGAATTTTACAATATTCGGCGCGGTTTCGGAGATTACAGTTGTTCTAAATTGGATTCTAGAGCCAGCGTACGACAAATACGGCCGCGAACGTCAGTCGATAGACAACAATTGACGGACAATAATTAATCGACAATAATTGACCGCGGGAAAACCCCGTAACACGTAATGGATCAATTATGACGCGAGTGCTTGGTTTTGTACATTCTCTATTTGAAAATGATTTAAAAATGTGGTACCCGCGGAAGGAAGGTAAGACAGTTTATCGAGGGAGAATTCCCGTAACACACAATGGTTGGATCAACTGCCCCCTCCGTACATGGGTAACGAAAGAAAAAAAAAACAATTTTTATAAGATTGAAAGATTCAAATGGGGCCCACAATTCACAGACAATTGTTGTATATAGTAACGTACTCTAAAGCACTCACCGACCGTGTACGCGTAGATGGTTAGGCTTTAATACCTACTACTCTCCTTCTTTCTTTTGCTCGAGCGCTCCCTCTCTCTCCCTCTCTCTCTCTCTCTCTCTCTCTCTCTCTCTCTCTCTCTCTCTCTCTCTCTCTCTCTCTCTCTCTCTGTCTCTGCGCGACCTTGTGTGCAGGGCGCCGGTACAAGATGTTGAAGCGCAGGATACGTCGAACAGTACACTGATGTTATAGTGTTAACAGTTTTTTTAAATTATATCGGAGTTGAAGTAACGGTTTAACTTTTATTTATTAGAATGGGAAAATTATAATGATTTAAGATAATGAGTAACGTAATAATCGAGTCTCTACGGGGACTGAGTCTTTTCACGTTAAGTATTAACTATTCACGATGGAACTCTAGCTCAAGGACTATTTCACACAAATAGCAATATCCCTCGGACAGAACGTCTGCGCACTACGCGACTTGCTAGCCGACTGCAACGAACGAACACAGGGTAGGCCTGAGTACTTGGGACTTTGAACAAAGAGCGCCAAAATTGCTGACTCTGCACTTCATGCACACGGGCCCAACCGTCGTCGCTCGAACGTTCCCAGCATCTCAGTGCCTAGGTTGTTATCGCGTCCGGCGTTCTAAGAACGTCGACGGTGTTGGAAGATTTTCGCATGGAAGAATGCAGTGGCGCAGCGGCTCATATAAAATTACTATTATAATTCGATTTGTAAATCATTGACAATTGATCGAGGGAAACTCCCACAACACTCAATGGTAGGATCAGATGTCAATGATGGTGTAACAAAATTTAACAGGGAAGAAAAATATAAGGTGGCCTACTACAATGTTTAGGTTTCGGAATTCTTATCACAACGCGCATTCTAAGAACGTCGACGGCGTTGGAGATTGTTGACAATAATCTTCCATGAGAATATGCCGTGGCGTGACAGGCTTCAAGCAGAATTAAATTATAACTATTAAGAATTTTCACAGACAATCGATTATTGATTGAGGGAAGTTCCCATAACACGTGATGGTTGAATCAGTCGTCGACATCTGTGAATTGACTATTCAATGAGAATTTTCGCAGAAATTTAGAAATGAATTTGAAAAAGTAACCGGCACGTAACACAGGGAGCTTTATTCAAGGAAGTTTTCTAGACAAAAAACTATGGAGGATGTTTTTCATAATCTGTTAATATCCTCAGATCCCTATATAACTTCTTTGACGAAATTATCTGGAAAAGGAATGAAGAAGTATTCACCGGAAATTTTTTGATCTACCAAGCGACATTGACTTCGAAATGTCTGAAGACAAGGAAGATAATTCCGATTGAAGTTTTATTTTTTTAACTTTACATATGTATTATATAGCATTCTGTATTTTGTTACTCGGTATTATTCTTTAAATATCTCTTTTTTGTATATATATTTTATGTTATTTTGCATATGTTGCTCTGCGTGTATATATGTTGTGAAAAGAAATTGAGCGAGTGAGGGAGAGAATAGAAAATTTTGCGTATATAGTGAAAAAGTAGGAATAGTTTTTTCCTATAACAGGTGACATTGACTGCGAAATCTCTGAATACGAGAGAAATAATTCTGTTTGAAATTATATTTTTTAACGTTATATTGTTATATTATTCTGTATATGAGCCGTTTATTTTGAAAGTGGCCTAAGTCCATTTATCTTCAAATCGAGATATTTAAGGGTTTGCGTTTCAATGAATTTAAAAATATACGTATAGGATACTAATGAGTCATACTGCTTAAGTGTATCTATGGGTGTTAAATTTATAGTTCCTATTAAAATAGTGGCAATTATTAAGTGAATAATATGCGTTTTCTTATCAAGAATGGAGTTAGGCCACTTTCAAAATTAACAACCAGATTCATTATAAAATTTGAAGGTGCCCAAGTCCATTCAACATAATTTAAGATGCTTCAAATTGAAAAAAACAATACTGAATTTATTTGACATATCTTTAAAACACTTCGGAAACATAATTTATGCGATTCAAAACATTTTTTAACTACATAACGTACAAAATTACAAACATAAATTTATTACAAAACAATTTACTACTCATCTACATTTTGTGCGTGTGAAAGGGATTTGAAAAAATCATGATGTTCCGGTGGTATATATCGTAATAGGTCAATTATGTCCTTGAATTTTGCTGTTGTAATTTGTCTGATATTTTTATACAGTGGTGTCAATACAATATTTTCGAACTTTCTTGGTCTACCCCGACGTGGTAATACATTCAGGACTTTAAAATTTTCATTCTCATTCATTGATGTCTTATAGAAAATTGTATACGGTTCATTTCTGACAAAATGCATCCAACATATTTTTAACCAGTTTATTGATTCTCCATCAGAATTCTTTACCCTTTTAAAAATTGCGTCTTCTAATAATTTTGTTGATACAAAATCTTCTTGTCTCATTTCATTTACAATAAAATTATTACCTTTCCGACACTTTTTAATAATCTTGTAATAAACTTGGGGAACGAACAGTAAATTATTTTTTTTTAATGACATTTCTACCACGCCAAAATCTCTATCATTTGGTAAAAACGAATGTCCTGATATTAAAAATTTGTGATCTATGATTTTCACATTATTTTCCAAAGTTTGGACAATTTTTAACCACATTAAAGCTACTTTAATGTTTCTATTTTGCCCGGTGCACATGTCACTGTAAGCTATAATGTGTCTTTCACTTCTTAAATTTTTAACATGTTTTAGGATGCATGAAACAATTTCTTGAGCACCTCTGGATGCAATAGTTTCATCCCAAACGTACATGTAAACATTATCGTTATGAAAATTGTGAATACCCAAATTTAGAACATACATATTGCGTTTGTAATATGCTACTGAGGTAGTCAACTTGGGATACGGTAATGCTTTGTGACCTAGCTCCGTGGAGGTTCGCTATCGAACGGATGTTCGGGGTGGCCGAGTGAGTGAGGCAAAGTGAGCTGTGTAACGGTTCTTTATTCTTAACGCCGAGGTACAAGGTTGCCCGGCCAGGTCTGTGCTGGCTAACAGAGTCTTTGCGGCTTATCCTATGACCTATACTAGCGCGGTGGAGTGCGGGCGGCGCGTCGCGATCGCGGGGCGCGGTTCGGTGCGTTTCGGCGGCAGAGGTAGGAGTGGGGGGTGGTCGTTCTGGTGCCTTGGCTGTGTTCTCCACCAATGGCCCTGACCGGGAAGTCTTGAGTCCGCTCGCCCAGTGGGTAAAACCCGCGGGAGAAACGGAGACTGTAGGATGTCCTCCGGGACAGACTAAGTCTGACCCTAAGATTGACGGTGGATATCGACCTGCGTCTAGAGGTCGGCGGACTCGCGTTCCTCTAGGAGCCGTGGAGGTGAGGGAATTCAAAAGAACGCAACGATATAGCTTGTGCATACAAGAGATCGCTGGGAGAGCTCTGACCGTTCGCCTGCAACGCTCGTGGTAGACTCTGCCTGACGGGCCCGCCGCGCTTGCCTATAAGCAGCGCCGTGACGATTTCGCGAGCGAGAGCGCCGCTCGGCGCGTGGCCCCCGTATTTTCCGGAAGTCTGGTGAGTGCATTATCACAGACGGGGCTGCACCAACTGGGTTTAGTTGAACGGTATCGATTTTTACGGTATCGCTGGTGTCTTGGGTTGTATCGTAAGTGGGTGTGCTCCTGCTTGGCCCACTCCACGATTCGCATCCATCGGTGCACGGCGGGGTACTTCCCAACTCCATTTCCCACAAGATTCTAGGATCCTTGTCGATGGTGAAGATGCGTTTTCTGCATTCCGAGGTCACGTGTCCGGGCTATTGCAGAGTTGGCAGGTTACCTTGGGAGTCTTTTGCTCCGAAAATCGGAGACGGTCCCTGTCAATCTCTTTGTCCACAAGGACAGCCAAATCGAACGCTTCGTCGAGCGTTTCGAATTGGTGTTGTAGTAACCTTGTCTTTATGTGAGGTGGAAGACCATCAACGAACGAATCTAAGCCCAGGCGATCTAGGTCCTGAGGGTGATTTCTAACGAAGTCGCGGTAAAATTCTCTGTCTCCTTCCTGAATGGCGAATCAGAGGTCTTTAACTCGCGAAATGTACTCTAGTATGTGCTCATTGGATCCGTTGATAATGTTGGCGAGTTCCCCGCGGTAGTGGTTCGATGTCTTAGCGGGGGAGAAGGTGCGTTTAAGTCGTTTGATTAGATCGTTTACGGAGTCAAAGACCCGACCCTCAACAGCCAAGTACGCATGGTCTTGCAGTTTATTTCTCAACAACCTCGCTAGCTGGGGTTCGGCTTGCGAGGGAACCAGAGCCTTAGCCCTATTGCAGGCTCTCGCGAATTGCAAAACGGACATGTTGTTACCGTTAAACTCTGGGACCGTTTCTATGACGTCCTTTAATGTGATCTGGGGCGATGGACCTTCGTCCGGAACATTATTATATATTATTACCGGTTTCCTATCAAAACGGGAGGAACCTGGAGTGGCAAAATTGTTTGCCGTTGGAGGGTGTGCAAGAAGATTTTCCATCATTTCGCGGATGGTTTGAATCTGACCGGCGAGACCTTCCAACGTGGGGCCGTCTGAACCGGTGGCAACGCCTGAACACGTATTGGATTCCGGGTTTAGAACAAATTTCGCGTGCAAGCTTTCAATTTCGGCTTGTTTTTGCCGCAACAATTGCACCCGTTCCATTAATTCGGCGGTTGCGTTGTCTACAGCGTTAGTGGAAGGGCCCGCGTCCTGGTCCATTACGCAAGAGTCGTCGGTTTCGCCGTACACGGACATGTTTAATTCGTCCTTCTCTACTTTTCTTACGTGACGTCCTACTTTAGGTGACCAAAATCATGTCGCGTCAGGTAATCGTTATTTAGAAATCAGGGTGTTCTATACCCGGGTAAGGATTATCAAATTGATCGAAGCTCCTATTTGAGAGGAGGTAATGTTCTGTGCACATGGCGCATCGTGTCTGTTGGATCCAGATGGGAGCAACTTAAGCAAATGTCGTCATCTTCGGTAGTTGTTGCTATGCTCCCAGAAACACAGATCATTACCTGCATATATGCCGTTAAGCTCTGTAATCTGCGGCTCCGGTAGGATAGTGCGCCACGATGTGGGTATTTAATGCACATGCTAGATATTGGGATATTGTGGGTACCGTAGGTACAGAGAACCTATTTTCTGTTAACAGTAGACGAACATCCCACCGCTGTCACCAAAATTATGTCACGTCCCGGATGGAGGTCTTTAGGACAATGACAATGTGGGGTTAATGGAAGTCAGGCGCGAATGCGAGATTCGTATCACTGAGGGTAAGTGGGAGTCAGGCGCGAATGCGAGATTCGTAGCACTGAGAATGGGAGGATGTCAGGCGTGAATGCGAGATTCGTTGCACTAAGGTTAAGTGGGAGTCAGGCGCGAATGCGAGATTCGTAGCACTGATAGTTGGAGGAATGCAGGCGCGAATGCGAGATTCGTAGCACTAAGGGTTGGAGGATGTCAGGCGCGAATGCGAGATTCGCAGCACTGAGGATGGGAGGATGTCAGACGCGAATACGAGATTCGTAGGACTGAGGGTAAGTGGGAGTCAAGCGCGAATGCGAGATTCGTAGCACTGAGGGTTGGAGGATGTCAGGCGCGAATGCGAGATTCGTAGCACTGAGGGTTGGAGGATGTCAGGCACGAATGAGAGATTCGTAGCACTCAGGGTTGGAAGATGTCAGGCGCGAATGCGAGATTCATAGCACTGATCGACTACGGAAGATTTAAAAGGTAATCGCGCACCTGGGTGACACCCGTTAGAGCACTGGTGGTTTTCGTTCTGGCTTGGTAATTGGATTTACCGCTGCATTAATATAAAAAAAGCCACACGTAATATTTCCGAGAAATATGTCTAACCATATGGTCGTACACGGCCTATGTGAAAGTACGTCTTGTAAACACTGTAAGAACTCTCACGTTCGCGAACCGAGATCAGCTGTTGCAGTAGTCTGTTTTGTTTTGGAGTCTTCGTAACCGAAGGATAGATACAATAATTCGAAGCGTGATTTAAGGTAAAACTGTTTATTCAATTTGCAGCACGAAAATATGCCATGCACTGTTAATGCGATAGCGGTTAGGTTTTATAATAATGCGTTGGACGTTAAGCATTAGCACATAAACATTTATATAAATGGTAATTAATAGCAATATATGTATATGAACATGAAATACATGTGTATAAGCCAAAGATAATAGTATGAAAAGTAATAGGAATTTGCTACGCTAACAATATAAGTCAATGGAGCGTTAGCGAAATGATAATATGAATCAATAAGCGTTAGCTAAGATAACGATATGAATCCTTTAGCGAAATAATAATATGAATCAATTAACGTTAACCATATAAAATGATATAAAGCAATGATCGTTAGCAAAGATAATAATATGAAAAGCAATAAGCGTTAACAATACATAAGATATATATACGGAGATGATATGCCGTATAATAATAATTAGTCATAATTGCTTACGGTAGTTGCCGTAGATAGATTATTCGTCGTTCACTGAATTTAGTTTAAAGGTATATATATGTTTGCACTTAGCGGGAGTATTTCAGTAGAAGAGTGCTCCGGTCTCTCGGGCCCTCGTATTTATACGATTTACAGGATTGTCAGGTATGAAGGGTATGCGCGGTATGCACCTTGACGTATTTACGAAATATGCGCCGCAATAGGACTTCCGGAATTTTTATGAAATATGCGTCTATAATTAGAACGTGTGTGGTGATAGAATAGGACACCCGGGGTTTTTACTTCGGCTTCTGAAAAGGGAACACTCAACCCATTTGATGAATTTTGGTTGGTTTGATTGGAAAGGGGTGAGTGTGGCTTTGATTTGGAGGGTCGTAGAGAGGGGGTGAGACGTGGTCTGGAATTAAGAGGGTTTTTTTGGACGAGGGACTTGTTTAAAATTAGATATGAGGGAGGAGATCATGCCTCGCCGGGCGAAGAGGGGAAGGAGTTTTCGTAGTTGACCATCTGGAGATGGGGACCGCTGAGGTACATTGTCAAAATGATCAGTGATTGGGGAAAAATGGTAAGACGTGAGTTTGAGGGATTTTTTGGAGTTGTGGAGTAATTTATGAGAGAGATTATAAATAATACCGCCCGAAATTTTTTCTTCCATTGTTAGTTTTAGAGGTAAGATGGTCAAGACAAATGAAATAACCTATAAAGCCGGGTCCAGACATGAATGCGTATACGCTGAGCAGGATGAGCGCGCACGAATGGCGCATGCGGAGGGGTCGAAAGTGCCATTGTGTCTTTCTTCACCAACTTCTGTGCTTAACTTAGCCCACTCCGCAGTCGTAAAGATGGTGTGATACATAGTTAGCTAAATAAACATACAGCTCAACCCTCCGAGTCATCCTGTTTACCAATACAGGGTGATTGTCCTGTCAAAGAGTTGCCACCTGGTACTCCGTGGCGAGGACAACCCCCCGCAGTGCCTCACCGAATTTTATGGGTTTCAATCCTTCAAACAGTTAGAATACCATTAAAAAGTCAGAAATGTTCAAGAGTTCCGCATTTCTCGTCACATCTTTGCGAAAACGACATCAATTGATTCCTTATATTTCGCCGCTGAAACTAACACCAAGAACAATGTAATTCGAACCATAATGATGGAAATTTCAGGAAAAATTGTCAGCAGACAATCCATTTTCTTCCTCTGCCTCTGCAGGAGGCGTATTGATAGTGAATAATACTTTGTAGTGGCTATATTGGTGGTATTTTGCTTACGTGCTTCAAAATAAAAGCGGGCTCAGAGCTAGGCAAAAATTCATTCATTCTTTACGATGGGTAATTTATTATTTTTCCAAGAACGTTTTGACAACATCTGTTTGCCGAATTTCTAAATGGCAAACAATTTTATGAGGTTTTTAAGAATTTTAGATATTCTTCAGTCCGTGTTAATCCGTATATTGCTCTATCGCCGCGTAGTACGTGCGATGGCTTCCGACCCGCACGTAGGTACTGTTGTTAATCGTCACGCCGGCTCGCGGGACAATACGGCCATAAACCGTGACCTTAGCGAAATGGTCCGGCCGATCACCCCTGGTAAGTGTTTGTCCACCAGATGTAATATTTTCCTCCTCTTCGTCAAGGGTGAGAAGATTCCTCCTCTACGAACGAATTCACTCAGGGAAGGTCCCCCCTTTTCGAGGAACGGTGTTCCCAATGTGGGTTTCATAATTATATTAAAACTACAATTATTTTCATGCATATGAACAAGATGTCAGCAATATAGCAATTAGAAAGTATTGTCCACCATCAATACGCCACCTGCAGGCTGGAGAGACACAGGAAAAAAAGGGGTTGCCCGCTGACTGCGCGTGTTCCCACCTGCGTGCGTCGTCTTCAAATTGAAGACGGATCCAATATCTTTCGAATAATCACGCGCTCCAATATCAAAACAAAAACAGGCGCAGACGTATGCACTGCGAGAAAGGGTGAGGCGTAGGGAGGAGATTATATTATGACTAATCGGACCTGCATTCGTTGCAGTCGCAACGTTTTCACCTCTTCATAGTAATATTTTCTCTTTATGGCCCACCTTTTCTCGCAGTCCTTTTGTTTTCATATTGTAGCGCGTGTTTATACTGAAGAGATAAGGGGTCCGTCTCCAATTCGAAGGGAAGACGTCACAGGCGGAACCACGGGCAGTCAGTGGACTACCCCTTTTCTTCCTGTGTCTCTCAGAGCCAGGCAAAAATTAATTCGTTCTTTACGAGCGATAATTTATTATTTTTCCAAGAACGTTTCTACAACATCTGTTTGACAAATTTCTAAAGGCCAATAAAAAACGTGTAACATTGTTCAGTCTGAGTAAATCCGCACATTGCTCTGTCGATGGGCAGTGCGTACGATGACTTCGGCCGCGCAGGTACCGTCGTCAACTGCCAACCGCCAACTCGCGGGACAAAACGGTCATAAACCGGGGCCCTGGCGAGATGCTCTGACCGATCAACCTGATTAATTTTTGGGAACCAGATGTATTATTTTCCTCCTCTACTAGCTAATCTCTCTATGTTCGGCAGGTAATAAATCTCCGCTACAGTATAAAAAATAAATTATATTGATGTTCTGAGCGCTGACCGTGACGAACATTAATCTTGTGGTCCGCGTAATGACCAAAAGAAGATGTTCTTATCATAGATTGAAGAATTTTTCCCTGGCAATTGGGTAAGAAACGAAATAACTCTGAACAAGTAGCAGAACGCCTCGCGATGAGACACAGGAAGAAAAGCGGTAGTCCGCTGACTGCGCGAAATTGACCGTCTAGGTGCACCCAGCATAAATATTGTGCAATATATTGCACAATAATTGTACGGAAAAGCAGCATGCCCACGCCATCTGTGAGGGCCCGGCTATAATTAGGCGATTAGTGACGACGGCCCGCTGACTCATGTGGAGCAGCGATCACGGACCCCTCCCATCAACTCGCGATCGATGGAAGGGGGACCTCTTCCTTCCAGGAAATCGAGCGCGATTTCCTGGATCCTCCCTCTGTTCGCGACACTACTACGAGTAACACGGTTTCTTGCTTATGCTACGCGCTTCTTTTGCTCACTATTCGCCTTCGCGACGACTCCCCATCTGCTGGGTAACTTGCTTCGCGCTTATTAGCTGCGTAGGTACTAACGCTTATTTCGACCTAATTACGTCTAAAACAATTAGGCAATTTTGGTGTAAATAGTGTATATTTTTCCTGTGACTCTTAAATATAACTGTCCTCGTGCTCCTGTAATAATAGTTGATTTCTTGTGCGCCTTAATACGCTTATAGCTTCCTAGCGCCGATCCTTTTAATAAGCTTTCTAACAATAATATTAAACGTGTACAGGCCGCTTACCACATCTGGTTCACAAAAATTAATTAGGCTGATCGGTCAGAGCATCTCGTCCCGAGCGTATTGTCCCGCACGTCGGCGGTTGACAACGCTACCTGCGCTCCGAATTCAGTTAGCATTTATAACTGGCAATTTAGTATTTTTGAAGCGAAATTTCTTCTTTTCTTTACGACTAAGTAGGCAATTACTCGTTCTCGAAGCGTTCGTCGGGAAACATCTGTCTCCCAGATGTCGTAAAGGTAATCCGTTGATTGCTCTGTCGACGGGTGGTACACACGGTGGCTTCCACCGCTGACTTGCGGGACAATATGGTCATAAACCACGACCCTGGCGAAACACTCTGGCCGATCAACCTGGCTAACAAAAAGTTTGGTAGACAGATGTCCGGTTTTTCCTCCTGTACATCACCAAGAGGGAAAAGGTTCCTCCACCACCGTCGAAATCGCATAGGAAAGGTTCGCCCTCTTCTAAAAAAAGACCAATTAAGATGGGCAGAATTCGATCAGCGCTCCTCAAGCAAGATTCGTTCACTTCATTCTCCGTGGCCTCACCATTTTACGACCTTCCACACAACGAAATAACTGAAGGTGAAATCAGACGGCACGTGGATCGGCGAGCTTGACACGAGACTCACCGAGCCCACGTGCCGTGAGAACCCTCATGGCTCGCCGACTCGCGAGCTTTGGCGATCCTCGGCGAGCCTAGGCGAGCCGCCTCGGCTCGCCGATCCACGTGCCGTCTGATTTCACCTTTACAAGGGAAGATCGATAAAGATACGATAAAGAATAAAGAATTTCTTAATACATTGTGATGAATATTTCACCCTCGAATGTGGGTCGCCGACCTCGATTCGCTGGGGTCGGCCGAGGATTCATACCTGTTTCAGAAATAAAATATTTCTTTATTCTTTATCGTATCAATATGGAAGTGAGAATTCTCCGTCCATGGATTCCTTATGTTTTTCCAATGAAAATTATACCAAATTTCATGTAAATCAGACTATTTTTAACGAAGTTAGCGAGTACTTTGGGTATCGAACTGCTTAAAACTCATAAGAAAAGACTGGTATCACGCCCATCACTAATCAATTCGCCTCGCGGAGGCAAGATACAGGAAGAGAAGGGGTAGTCCGCTGACCGCGCGTGGATCCGCCTGCGTCATCCTCCCTTCAAATTAAAGACAGCTCCCTTTTCTCTCCAGCACAAACACGTGTTGGAATATGAAAACAAAAGGTCACTCGACGTATGCGTTGCTAGAGAAGGTAACCCGTACAAAGGAGATTATATTATGACTAATCGGAGCGGCATTCCTTGCAGGTTCCACCTCTTCTTGCACTGAATCATCGCACGTTCTTCTGTTTGGATATTCGAGCGCGTGTATAGACTCTAGCGATACGGGATCCATCTTTAATTTGAAGGGAAGCCGACGCAGGCGGGGACACGCGCTGTCAGAGGATTACCCCTTTTCTTCCTGTGTCTGAACGCAAGGCGTACTGGTACTTCTTCAGAGTAATTTCGTTTCCTACACGCTTGCCAGGGAAACATTCTTCGATCTAACATAAGAACATCTTCTTTTGGTCATCGTGCGGACCACAAGATTAGTTTTCGCCACGGTCAGCGCTCGGGACATGATTATAATTTATTTATAGTGTAGTGGAGCACGGTTTATTGTCTGTCGTACGTAGAGGGATTACCTTGTAGCATTTAAGGATTACACCTAAAAACTGTCCTGCAGTTCTACAAGTTATTTGGCAAATGTTTCCTAATTACTTTATAGCGTCCTGGAGACGAAATGTCTAGTGTCATAAAGCGGTAGTAAACCGTAGCTCCTCAGCAATCCATTTTAGGGCATCACGGAGATGGCAGGTAAAGTATTGTTTAATTATATTTATTTGTAGCAACCATAAACTAGGGCTAATAATGCAATCGAAAAGTAATTTTTTGTAATTAAAGTATAGTGATTCACTATTTTGTGGATACAATATTCGAACATGTTTCCCATCAATCCCTCCAATGCAGTTTGGAAAATTCCATTTCATCACTAAGTGTTTTGCAATTTTTTTCAAATCGGAAATATTAGTTTACGTTAAAAATATGGGCACTAATTTGTTGCGTAATTGTTTGAGTACGTTTCTTAATATAACACATATGTATAGTGTTTGTTCTTGAGAATTCGGTTACATGCATTATATTTTCTAAAAAACTATTTTAAAAAAAAGTACAAAGGGTATAGCCGGATAAGATGGTCAAATGTGCCCCTGAACCGAATTCAAATCACGATAGGTCATTCGAAAGCTTATAAAAAAGGAATGATTTCTGTCAAGTTTCAACTTTGTATCTCGACCCGGGGGGTAGTAAAGGGTAAAAATAGAAAATCAGGTTTTTGCCGAATTTCTCCTATACCAGCGGATGAAAAATTTTGAAAAAATTCAGAGGCATATCTGTTATCGGTGCACATATTAGGTAATCATGTCAGATTTTGAAATTGAAAAACCAAGCTGTGAAAAATAAAAAACGCCAAAAAATGCTGAAAAATGCCGGTTTTGTATCGAAGCAGTGTTGACACTATAATTATATTTTTACTGTAAGTCCGCATCATTGTTACTATTGTCTTGAATTTTTTCAGATTTTTCAATTTGGTGCGCCGCAGTTAAAAAAATTAAAAACCGATTTTTTCGCCGTTTTTTCCGTGTCAGGGTAACTTATACGTCGAACTGCTTCATGAAATAAGTGTTTCGTGTGATCTTCAATGTTTCTACATACCGCAAAGCAACATATGAATTAGAGAAATTGGAAAAACCGAATCATTTGAAACTACGCTATGCTCCTTACATTGAAAAGTATCAACCATATTTTTCAACTGTAACGTCCGGTTGCCCGGGGACGACTAAACGTTAGCAGGTTCTCGAAAGGAGAGCGGCGTTCCTTCGAGAATAGGATAGGTAGGGGTTCGTTTGTAGAGTAAAGGAGTAAAATCCAACTTAAAACGTAACAATGACTTTATTCGACAACACTTATTTCTAATAATGAGTATAACTATGATTATATATGGTTTTATGTTTTTATGGTTTTTATGTGTTTTTTTCTATTTATGCTAATTAACTGCGCTGATTAAAGTAAAATATATACAATATGCTTCTGTAGTAAGCACGGCCGCTACCGTTTCCGGAGCAGTTCCCGTAACTTTTGACAGAGTTCTGTGTTCTAAGCTTCTGCTGTGAGAGCGGCCGCTACCGTTTCCGGAGCAGTTCCCGATACTCGTGACAGGGTTATATTCTAGGGTTCCTCAGACCTTGCTTTCGCTAAGAGGCTAAGCTGCTACCTACTAATAGGAGCAACGCTTGAAACCTCCGCGAAAACAAAGTTCTTAACCTTCAAATGAAAGATCCAAAGAGGAGCAACAGTACCTTTGTACTCTGAGAACCAGTCGCTACCGTTTCCGGAGCGTGCTGAAATTCTGCTGGATGGTACTTCAGCTACCTCCAGGAATTAGCATTCGTTGGTCGCAGGAACGTGTTCGTATTCGAATGAGCGTCCTAGGTGTTGCGCAAGCCTCTTTTTATACTGGAAAATTGGTGGACTGGCGCATGCGCAGTGAATTGTTTTCTATTGTTTTGCATATTACTCGCTTATTATGTATTATTTTATCTTGCGCTTTTAACAATATTCCTAACTAATTGTTCTTATTACTACTACAATATTTATTTCTTTAATATTCGCTTAGTTTATAATTTATGTCTAAAAGTATGTACATTGCTTGTACGCGGTAACGCAGATTAGTGTTAACGTAGATCGATCCTATTTTACCGACGGTGGGTAATTACTGATTCGAGTCCCCGTGGGACGTTACACAACGGTGTCAGCGGTGCAGTGTTAAAGTGTCGAGCTGCTAAACCAATGCAAACTTTTTGAACGTAGGTACGAGCCTCGAACTTACAAGTACTCCCTTAGGTTAAGTTTTTTTTTATTAACTATATATATTTCCTAATTATATGACAAAATAATCAATATTTATTTTCAAATGTTTTAAGACTATTTTAAAAACATATTAACCGGAAATATACGTAATAATGAGTTTGGATTGCTTTTTATGCCACCGTTTGTCTTGTCAAGTATCCTATCAATTACGGTATTGTTTAACATTTACTACACTATATTAATATGTGAAGGTGGTTTTTAAATCTCTTACCTTGAACAATTATGGATGGATAACAACAAAAATCGTGTGGTGTATTCAATCTTCATCGCTGTCTTCGTTAATTACAGGTGTCACGTGTTCATTGTTGAATATTTTACTGAGAATTTCTGCAGGCCTTACAATTTTTGATAGGTATCGAGCCTGTGACAAATAATAAATTATTGCAGCTATATGTGAACAGCACCCGACGGTACGGTTACCATTTGCACATTCACAACAATAGCGTTTAATTCCGGAATAGCTTATTGAGTTTGGTGCATAATCAATATAACACCTGTAGGTTTTACTGTTAATATGTCGCGATCTTACTTCGAATTTAATAATATTATTTCTCTCTTTAAGACAACGAAGATTAATATTGTTCTCTTCATCCATCAATTCTGCTAAATATGAGATTGCTTGAGACAATTGATAGGAGTCAGTAAACAGAATTTTGAGATCTTTCTCTGTCATTTCCGGAAAATCAAGAAGCTCGGTAGATGATAGTTGATTAAATGGAATCTTTCGTCTATTCCAATGTTGATTTTCCACTTCCACTGACAAAGAATTCTCAGTGCTTTTTTGAAATGACATTCTTTCTACTATTTCATCACAAAGTTCTACGTCCGAATTTAAGCGTTTCCCGAATGTATTATTTAAAAAACACGCTATTCTACAATATAAACTGACTTTTGGAAGTAACTTATTGTCCATTTGATGGTGGAGAAGTTTGTATTTTTGTCCTATGATGCCGTGAATTGCCTCGACTACCCAGCGAACTTTGGTAACGTGGCGGGATGCATTTGACTCTGCAGTCGATAGCTGATTACGCTTGCCTTTTAACGCAGGCATGAGCACCCTGTAACCGCGTTCCTCTAAATAAGACGTTACGTCGCGAAACCCTCGATCAACAATACAAATATCCCCAGGTTTTAAAAGAGTTTGCAATCCATTTGGATCTTCCATTGCTATTTTCATAATTTGTGCATCGTTCAAGTTTGCACAAAAAGGGCCAAGAATTTCAACCACATAGCCGTTTGTGGTGCAAATTGTGAATGGTTTACACAAAGGTACTTTCTTTTGACCCGAATATGATTTTCGCTGGTATTCATTATTAGAACTTTTCTGATGCCGAATATAGGTTCCATCGAAAATCAGTGCTAATTGATCTGTTATACCATACAACTTTTTTGCAACAAGAGAGGTTTGATTTTCTATTAGGGTTTTTCGAGGAAGTGTCGCGAATCCAAAATAAGAAGGTAGAATGTCTTTTTCAAAAGAATTTATGACCGACCTACAAAAATCAGATACCTGTTGTTCGCGTTCTAATCCAAGAATTGCAGCTACCATACTGTTTGAATTACCAGTACGCAATTTGAACAAGAAAACAACAATAGCTTGTATGACATTTCGCTGCTCAGAATTTCTCAAAGAAGTCATCATTTCCCGAAGTTTTATTAAGTTTTCCCACGTTAAACCGGTAAATACTTTTAACCGCTCTTCAGAAAGTGTAAAATCACCTATTGTATCTTTAATATTTGAATTATTATTAACGGAAAGGTATTCAAAGTAATTTCGTAATTCTTTGGTATCAATTATACTGTTATTTGAATGTATTTTTAAATTCAGAACATCTTCTTGAAACAAACGGTTCTTTAATAAATGACCAGGGCAGCACCGATTTCCTTTAAGAACATATAATCTTCGCATAATAAATACCTGCTTCCTTGTTTCTGCCGGTACATTCACGATATTTTTCGTAACCCCACACACGAAACAGTACCTATGAGTGGAAATAATTCTAGCAAATGGCATTTCAATGTATTCTGTAGATACTTGTTCAACATTCCTCAAATCCATAAGAAACGATGGATCTTCTATTGAGGAACACGATGGAGCAACAGATTCAGGTTCAGATTTGTCGGGTGAAGATTTGTCAATTGAAATTTCGGGTGAAAGTATTTCGGTTGGAGATGTTCTGCGTAAAGATATCGCGGCTGATAAAGTTTCGGATGAAGAGGAGGGTTCAGCTGAAGAAGACGGACGAGCTGAAGAAGATGGTTCAGCTGAAGAAGACAGACAAACTGAAGAAGATGGTTCAGCTGAAGAAAAGGTTTCAGCTGTCGAAAAAGATCGATCTCCAGAAAACGCTGTGACAGTAGATTCCTCAAACTGACAAAATTCCTGAGAATTTTCAGGATCGGAGGCGGTAGTCGTTGCTTCCTTGTACGTGTAAATGCGACACTTATTGCATAACATATCACCAATAGTTACCACTCTTTTCAGAATTTTGGAATATTTTACTGCATCAACTTCCGTCTTGATTTTCCGTATCTGACCATGCGATTTGCGAAGCAAAATATTACACCAAATACACTTAGCATGCAAGGTTTTCCTTTCAACAAATTGTATTTTCTCAGTCGACATATTGGACACACCCACAGATAAACGCACACCGACAAAACAATATTTAAAAACACTTAAAGAAGTTACAACAATTGTAGATATGGTGGGTGAAAGCAAGTCTAATTGAGAAGTTACTACAGATTGTAAATACCAAAGCCATGTAAGAAATATTACACTTTCTTACGATGGGCAACAAATACGCGCGGTATATACCAGCGATTCGCTATATTCTAATGTACAGGAGTCAGGCGAAGTCGTACAGAAAAACGCGGAGGGCTTCTGCGGTGGCGACCGGTGCGTCCCGAAGACCGTACAAGAGTGGCTGCGTCCAGGCGGCGAGGGCATGGCGTCTCTCCCGTGACGCTTCCTCTGGGCCTGGGTTTTCCCCAAGTTCTCCCGCGCGAACGGTCCTAGCCAGTGTATTTAGGCCTCCGGGTGGCAGGCCGCAATTCCGGGGCGCCATTTGAATGGTCGTCCATCGGATTTTCTTACAGCCACGATGACGCGAACTCTGTGACACTCTTTACTAGACTACCCTTGTGCATTCGTCTGTTGCGCTGCCCGCGATCCACATCCACAGCATACACTCTTCACACGCACTTCAGTTATCCAAATCTTCTACGTGCATTCTGAGAAACCATTCAGACCTCACACTCCTGACACACTCGAGATTCTAGCATAAACATCCTTCCTCGGTCCCCATCGCACTGTTCCAAACATGCCTTATCAATCAAACAATCATGATTGGCTTTTCCCATTGCACATTGAAGCCGTGACAGGAATTCTAACATATATTTTGAAAAAGCAGAGAATCGTAAGATCTAATAGACGAAAAGGCTAAATAGTAGCAAAACAACAACACGATATTTGTTGTTATTCATCCATAATTGTTAAAGGTAAGAGATTTAAAAACCGCCTTCACATATTAATATAGTGTAGGAAATGTTAAACAATACCGTAATTGATAGGATACTTGACAAGACAAACGGTGGCATAAAAAGCAATCCAAACTCATTATTACGTATATTTCAGGTTAATATGTTTTTAAAATAGTCTTAAAACATTTGAAAATAAATATTGATTATTTTGTCATATAATTAGGAAATATATATAGTTAATGAAAAAAAAACTTAACCTAAGGGAGTACTTGTAAGTTCGAGGCTCGAACCTACGTTCAAAAAGTTTGCATTGGTTTAGCAGCTCGACACTTTAACACTGCGCCGCTGACACCGTTGAAAAATATGGTTGATACTTTTCAATGTAAGGAGCATAGCGTAGTTTCAAATGATTCGGTTTTTCCAATTTCTCTAATTCATATGTTGCTTTGCGGTGTGTAGAAACATTGAAGATCACACGAAACACTTATTTCATGAAGCAGTTCGACGTATAAGTTACCCTGACACGGAAAAAACGGCGAAAGAATCGGTTTTTAATTTTTTTAACTGCGGCGCACCAAATTGAAAAATCTGAAAAAAATTCAAGACAATAGTAACAATGATGCGGACTTACAGTAAAAATATAATTATAGTATCAAGACTGCTTCGATACAAAACCGGCATTTTTCAGCATTTTTTGGCGTTTTTTATTTTTCACAGCTTGGTTTTTCAATTTAAAAATCTGACACGATTCCCTAATATGTGCACCGATAACAGATATGCCTCTGAATTTTTTCAAAATTTTTCATCCGCTGGTATAGAAGAAATTCGGCAAAAACCTGATTTTCTATTTTTACCCTTTACTACCCCCCGGGTCGAGATACCAAGTTGAAACTTGACAGAAATCATTCCTTTTTTATAAGCTTCTGAATGACCCATCGTGATTTGAATTCGGTTCAGGGGCACATTTGACCATCTTATCCGGCTATACCCTTTGAAGCCCCATAAATATACGTCTGAATCATTTTTAATTATCAATTTTCATTTCTTTCATATAAACATAATATTAAAATAATCAAACATCAAGTTCTGACTACTCGTACGTTTATTGTCCTTCTTTATTTATTTAAATAAAATATCATTATTATATAGGATGTGTTTATTTAAGAGATCGATGTTTGATTGTTTAAAGATCCACTTGCAACAACATCGAATTGAATTTACGGATATGCGAATGTCCGCGAGAACAATAAACAGCTGGATATTTCCCGACGTATTGGAGATAAAGAAATGTATATGTATATGCAATTGCATGGTTCGAGAGGGCAAATATCAGCGCAGGCGAATTTTTTCTTCGATTAATATTTTAAGAAATACGATGGTCAAATTCGATTCCCCCCCCCCCCCCCAAACGGCCGGCTTCTTGCAGAAGCCCTCTTCACAGCAATATCTCCTCCCCAAGGCCCACCTTTTCTTACACCCAATACGTCAACGCGTGCTTTTGTTTTGAAATTCGAACGCGTGTATATACTCAGGAGATAAGGAATACGTCTCCAATTTGAATCGAAGCCGACGCAGGCGGGACCACGCGCAGTCACAACTTTTTCTTCCTCTGTCTGAACGCAAGAAAGATGGTAGTCCGCTGACTGCGCGTAACCCCGCATGCGTCGTCCTCACTATAATTTACAAATTTCTCGAGATTTTTCTAGAAATATGGAGTACTATTTCTTTTCTCGAGAAATGACAAATTTCGAGAAAACAGAAACAATAGTTATGTATCCGTATATTATTCTGAATGCAAATGACAACGATCTGAATGTTTACACAGTATTGACCATGTATGAACCAGTAATGAACATGCAAATAATATATTGTTGCACCGGGGCGTTTCCATCGTCGACCACCCCGACGCAAAGGGATAAAATGATACGCGGGAATATACACGACACAACTATATTTCGAAATACAGAGTAGTGACAGTATAACCCGCACGTCCGAACGCGTTCGGTACAAGACAGTCCACGGCGTCGTCCTGATGGTCTTCTCGAAGGGGGTTGACCCTCTTCTGTCTTCCGCTGCGAGCACCAGCAGGCTATGCACGGGCCTATACCCGGTGCTCGCAACACTGCTCCCCCCTCTGGAAAAGCGGGCGTCCCGACCGCGTTGGCTCCTCTTCGGAATCTCCGTACCCTGGTCTGAAGAAGTGGTCGTGCTGTCTGGGTGGCTTCCTCAGACCGCCGTCTCGGCATTCGCCTTCACGCCCCAAGGAAAAACCACCAAAAACCTGAGGCAAGGCGTGGGTACAACGGGACGAACGGCTGGCGAAATCCTCTCATTGTGAAGTCCTCCAGTAAGGTCCTTCTAGTTCCTTATCCCCCGACGTTCTTGGAACTTTGCCCTCCAACGACGATTCCACTGCGTTGCGTTGGCGAGTTCCCTCGGCGGGTGTCTTCTCCTGTGGGTCCCGCAACGAAATCCACGCGAACTCCGGGCGCGTTCCTCGACGAAACGCTCCAGCTCCTTGTCCCACGACGTCGCTGCCACCCTGCAGCTGCAGCAACAACCCCGGCCCAGCAACCAGGCGCAGCACCGCGGACCTCCAATCCTCCCTCGACGGGATGCCTCTGTTTCCTATTTCGCGACGTCCCTTCAACTCCGCTCCCAGGAACGTCCCACGGCGGCTCCATCGCTCCGACGTCGTAGCATCTCGGACTCGGCTCCCTGAAACAACTCAAGAAAGGGGGCCGGGCTACGAAGGTAGCCTCCGCAGCCCAGTCCACTGGTTAGCTTAAACCTGATCTTTGGACTCTTCCTTTCCATCCTTAGCCTTTCTTCGCGGGGACCTTGACGACCGCAAGAAACATTTCTCGAGCAAGAGACTTCTCTAAGTCGACGAACGGCCTATCTCATCTAACGACTCCACTCTTCGGGGCTCCTCTCTCGGGGGTTTGGCGATCCTGCGACGGTATTCGCCCTCGAACTCCCTCCGTCGCGACTTTGCACTCGGGCATCCTGCGACGATGTTCGCCCTCGAACTCCCTTCGTCGCAGCTCAGCAATTTCGCGCACTCCAGGCGCCTCCACGTTGCTTCGGTGGTGCCGCGCTCCTGGGGACGCCGCTCGCCAGCAACACAACTGCATGGATCCCTGGCCGCCAACCAGAGCCGTGCACCCACCCATGGTGTGGTCCGTGCACTCCCGGACGTCCCTGCGCCTCCGCCGGAGTCGCACCTCCACCACCAATACTCCGACGCTCCCTCTTCAGCGTCCTAACATGGTCTCTTGAGATGACAATTCCCCGAATCCGACGAGTCCCTCGATTCTTCTTGCAGCTACAAATCGAATCGGCATTGTTGAACGTTGTATCTGGTTGGCGTTCGACGACTCACACCGTCCTCACGGAAAACCGTTCTCCCCATGTCAGGAGAAGTCAAAACGTCAATGTCAAAACGTCAATCTTGCACGTAACCCGCGAAAGAGCCAACTTCAGTGCGTAGTCATTTCTATTTGACGTACGCTTGTATTACATTTTACGTTACCCAATGAGAACGATACAATCAGAATTTGGCTTCCTTTTTGTAGGTCGGCTTCCCAAGCTTCCAGAGCCGACCCAGAAATGACCTCCTGATTCTGCTCCCCCTCAGCTTCCTCGCTGAAGCCTCGAAACCGCTCCGATGTCGGCGGGCCTCGACCGCCGTCGACGTTGCTCCTATGGTTGTCCCTCGACGTCGGCGGACCTCGACCGCCGTCGTCGCCCCCGCGTGTGTCCCTCGATGTCGGCGGGCCTCGGCCGCCGTCACCGCCGCTCCTGTGGCTGTCCCTCGTTGTTACCGCTGGCTGGATCGTACGCAACGGCTCCTTGCGTATCGCACGCAACAGCTCCTTGCGTCTCGCACGCAACGGCTCCTCGCGTATCGCACGCGACAGCTCCTTGCGTTTCTTCGGGATCCGTGGCCACGGATCCCACTTCTGACACCATTGTTGCGCCGGTGCGTTTCCATCGTCGACCACCCCGACGCAAAGGGATAAAATGATACGCGGGAATATACACGACACAACTATATTTCGAAATACAGAGTAGTGACAGTATAACCCGCACGTCCGAACGCTACGGCGTTCGGTACAAGACAGTCCACGGCGTCGTCCTGATAGTCTTCTCGAAGGGGGTTGACCCTCTTCTGTCTTCCGCTGCGAGCACCAGCAGGCTATGCACGGGCCTATACCCGGTGCTCGCAACAATATTATCTACTTATTGCAGATAAAGATTGTAAAACGGGGTGGAAAAACATAAGGGACACGTACATGAAAAAGAAGAGGAGTAATAAACATAGTATGGGATCGGCAGCACAACCAAAAAACAAATGGCCGTTGATGAAGCAGTTAACGTTTATGGATAGTGTGTCTTTTGAGAGGAGGCAAGTATTTTGTACACACACATTGAGTTCTAAAATACAATAAATTTCAAAAAATTTATTTCATTCATTTATTATTTATTCTATTTATTCTATTTATGCTATTTATTCTATTATAGTACCCACAGTAATCTCGACGCAATACGCCAAGACGTTGCACATAATAATGCTTCTGAAACGCCGGCCAGCTGGGAAGATGTTTCTGAACCAGAAACATCGCTAGAGGAGGACAATATCGCTCCATCAAGAAAGCGGCCTTGCGGGAATAAAACAAGTTCAGTGCCAAAAAGACATCGACATGATTCCAGCGGCGTGGTCAGTGTGTGAAAAGAAAGAGCTCGCGAACGAGAAACAATATTACAAAGCATCAACGCCTCCAAGGAAGGTGAGAATGATCCCACGATGTTATTTTTTAAGTGTATGGGGGCTACCGCCAAAACATTTCCGCCGCATGTACTTGCACAAGCAAAGAGTGCTGTATTTAAAATAATGAACGATTATGAATTAATATTGACACAAGACACCTGTGCTTGTAATAGTACGATTTGATGTTTTCGAATTTTGTGTAAAAATAAAATATGTGTCTGGAAAATTAACATGTGTAATGTCAGGGACAACGCTTCTTCTGGTGAAATTTGATACTGCACTCTCCTACATGTCTGTTTTTTTAAATTCTTCCCAACAAATTTTAAAACGATATGAACCTGTTCTTTCCTTAACCTAAAGAATGGTCTGTACGTTTCGTCGTTATCCAATAAGTGATTTCTTATTAATATATTAAAATAGCCCTCGGTGATTCGATTCTTTTACATGGTTTTCATTTCCTTTGCTTTTCTTCTTTCAAAATGATCTAGCAGAACTTCCTCCCCCCCCCTCCGCCTCCTCCTTCTCCTACTGCTCATCATCATCATCATCATCATCATCTTCTTCTTCATCTTCTTCGTCGTCGTCGTACGATACATGCGAAAGCAAATTGCAGTTCGTTTTAAAAATTTAAATCACTTTCACAACACACAACCTTCATGTTTGGAATGATCGCGTCCCAGCAAGAGAAGCACCAATACGATCTCGTTTTAGAGTTTAGAGCTATGTTTCTTGCTACAGTAACTCACAAGCAGTGCGTTTTTTTAACAGGATTTTGAACATATACGTATATGTAGTTGTGGACACCTGATTCCGCCCAAGTCCCGTATAAGAAATCATCATCATGGTCCCGCCTGCGTAGTCCTCCCTTCAAATTAAACACGAATCCCTTATCTCTCGCGTGTAAATTATAAACACGCGCTTGAATACCAAAACAAAACTACTCGTGACGCACACATTACCACCACTCCTGTAGGTGTTCCCCCTCCACTGAACATCTTGTCCGGCCGAAAGTTTCCTGCCAGTTCTACTTATACCTAGAGGATGTCATAAATGCAGACACTTTATTACCTTTGGGTTAGGACATCTCCCACACTTTGCTAGAACAGCACTCGTTACTGTGACTTCGAGATGCAAACATCGTGAAAGAACAGAATCGTAGTTGTGCGAAGTGTTGAAAAATGAATCGGAAATTGCTTGCCGTTGTACTCCAAGAAGAAGAAGATGACGACGCACTTCTGGTTGCCCACTTTGACGGGAAGAAAAGGAAGCGAAAGGATGTGAAGGCCTTGTATAAAACTCGCCCCACCGAGGGCTATTCAAGCATACTAATAACCAACCATCTTTTGGGAGATATCGAAACGTTTAGACAATTCTTTAGATTAAATAAAGATCAGGTCGATTTTGTATTAAATCTTGTGGGGGCGGATTTAAAAAAACAGTCGTGTAGGAGAGTGCAGTCTCCCATCTCCCCACAGGAAAAGGTGTTCCTCAAATTAAGGCATGTTAATTTCTTAAAAACATATTTTATTTTTTCGTAACGTAATTTTATTATAGCTGTTGTATATTTTGACTGTTCTCTTAATAATCACGCGCCGACTACTAATTTTCACATACATACGTTGTACGCATTCGCTTCGCTCTTTGCATACTCCACATTTGGTGGGGCCTCGGGGACATATCAGACACAGATCATTAATCAATTTAAGCACAGATGCATTTGCTTGTTCCGCAATTAAGTGCGGCCGAATATTTTTTAACCGTCATCGCCATACTTTTAAAAATATTGAAGTATAGTCGTAATCTTCTTCCAATGATTTGCCGATACTGCTCATTATAGTTTTTCGCTTTCGAGAACTCTTTTTTCCAAAATATCCAGTACAGTGCTGAAATCATTTCTATGCATTTTTGACACCGAACTGGAGGTACTGCCGAGTCATCTTTTCCCTGAAGCAGAAGTTATAATCTCTGATTGTGTTTCTATAACACTTTCACACCTTGTAGGAGTTTCTGTAATATCCACCGATGTTCCTGGAATGTCGCTATCCGTACTGCTTCCAATCTGTTAAACCTCTTCGCTTTCTTCTATATTACTGTCGGTATTATAATAAAAGAAATAAATTAAATTTTTAAAATTGATTACATTTTAGAACTCATAGTGTGTGTAAAACATACTTACCCCCTCCAAAACGAGAGACATTCTTCAAAAAACTTAGTTGCTCCAACAACGGTCATTTTGTTTTTGACATTGGTGCCAACCTTATATCGTATTTGTTACCCCGCTTCATTTTCACGAATGTATCACGTATATTTCTCCATCTTTTTTTCCAATCACCAGCCGAAATTATTAGCTGATATGTTTTTTACAGGTTCCTTGCTACTGGGGAATCATTCCAATCCCTGCCGTATGCATTCAGGATTTCGCCAGAGTATATCAGCATCATTGTAAAAGATACTCTTAAACATATATGCCGCACATTAGTCCCAATATTTATGCCGCAGCCCAGTGGTTCGTATTTTAGAAAAAGTGCACAGCAATTCTCTGCAAAATGGAATTTTCCAAATTGCATCGGAGTACTCAATGGAAAGCACGTTAGGGTATTTTGTCCCAAAAATAGCGGATCGTTGTATTTCAACTACAAGAATTATTTCTCGCTCGTGCTATTAGAATTAGTCGATGCCGACTATAAATTTATTGTAATTGACGTCGGGTCCTATGGAAAAGAAGGGGACAATGGGATATTACAAAAATCGGTGATGGGTCGACAGATTCGGACGGGAACATTCAATTTTCCCACTGCGAAGGCACTGCCAGGATCTCGCATAGTGGTGCCACATGTCATCGTGGGTGACGAAGCCTTCAGACTCACGAAGCACATGATGAAGCCGTATCCGAAGAATCAAGCTGCAGAAGATGAAACAAGGAAAATTTTCAATTATCTTTTGTGCAGAGCACGAAGGGAGAATGCTTTCGGACTGCTATCGCAGTGTTTCCGCATATTCTATTCACCCATCGCGGTATTGCCGGACACGACGGATTCTATCATCACAGTAACGTGCTGCCTGCACAATATGTTGCGTGACGAGTATACGCAAAATAATAGTGCAAATCACCAAAATTCCGAAGCGCAGTTGCCAACGGGCAATATGTTACCGTTGAGTAGAGCAGGAGGCTTCGGGAATTTAGAAAGTTTCGAAGTACGGAATAAATTTCGAAGATATTTTAACGCGGCAGAAGGGGCTGTATAGTGGCAACAAAACTGTCTCGCAGTATAATACGAGAACTATTTGCGTACTAAGTACGTGGCTCTCAAAAGCTATAAGCTGTGTTTAGCGTAACGTTAAAGTAATTTTTAAATTTTTAAATTAAAACTACATACCCATTGTTTATGTATCATTGTGTAAATTAATTCATTTAACTGTGTATACAGGGTGTCCCAAAAATGCCGGAGTGTCTTGAGAGGGGTGACTCGTGGGGTGATTTGAAACAACTTTTTCCTTAGCGAAAATGTTCTTCGAGGCTTTGTTAACGAGATATTAGCAAACAACCCAAAGCAATCAGAGTGCGAGTCTGCCGATCTTCCGCGGTAGCGTGGCTACGCGCTGGACTTGTACTACGAACAAGCAAGTCAGTATATATCGAAGGAAATTGCGTAAAATAACAATTGGAAGAAAAAAGAAATGATTCTCCTGTAGCTTAAAAACCCGTGTCACTGGATCACTGTACCGAGCCTAGTCGTCGATGGACGCGCATAGTGCACAGCTAGTCTCAAGTATATTACCTAACACAAGCGTAGCGGATATATTAACGTCACAACCAAATTCCATATTGAAAAGTAATATTAGAATTTGCATTCGTAATTATTCATTTGTCAAATTACTATTCGTTTGTATTTATAATCAGTTTTTCCTTAATAATGTTTTAGATTTTTGGGCACTGGAATGTCTTTTCCAGCATTCGACACTACATAATTTTGTGCTTTGTGAAGATAGCAGCACCGACAATGGCATATATACGCAAAATATTTCATCGTCGGTCGTTATGCAAGACTGAATAAACAAGCTGTGACAGTCGTCACTCCGGAGGAATTATTTAGGAGGAGGTACTCAGCCGATATGCCAGGGTTTGATGAACTCCTTTCGTTATGAATCGCTTCCTTTATTTCCGACTGCCTATTTACACTATTTACACGCTTGCTCTACAATTTTGTGAGAGGGGGGTCGTCGCGGTTCGACTCGCGGTACTCCAAGTGTCGCTTCGCGAAGCGGTGGAGGCCGGACAGCGTCCGGGCGTCTCGGTTCGGAGCGGTGGAGGAAAGAGACCGGACAGCGTCCGGGCGTCTCTGTTTCGGAACGGTAGAGGAAAGAGACCGGGCAGCGTCCGGGCGTCTCTGTTTCGGAACGGTAGAGGAAAGAGCCCGGGCAGCTTCCAGGCGTCTCTGTCTCGGGATGGTAGAGGAAAGAGACCGGGCAACTCCCAGGCGTCTCTGTCTCGGAACGGTAGAGGAAAGAGACCGGGCAACTTCCAGGCGTCTCTGTCTCGGGACGGTAGAGGAAAGAGACCGGGCAACTTCCAGGCGTCTCTGTCTCGGGACGGTAGAGGAAAGAGACCGGGTAACTCCCAGGCGTCTCAGTCTCGGGACGGTGGAGGAAAGAGACCGGGCAACTTCCAGGCGTCTCTGTCGCGGAATGGTAGAGGAAAGAGAGCGATCGCTCGACCGACGGTACAGTTTGCGTGCACCGGGCAACATCCAGGCAGGCAGGCTGGTAGTGGGGATCCGTAGCCTTACTCGAACTGTCCTGGCTTCGTGACGCCGGGGCTTATGTCCCGATTCTTGGAAATCCTCAGCTGCGAGAAATCGACGCGATCTAGCGGCGCAGTGGGGAGTGAGCGTCATCCGTCTGACGCGAGACCGGCGTGATTCGGGGCGGTTCGGCGATGCTCGGTCGTGGTCGCCCGGGTGCTTGCTTTCTTGCTCACTCCTGGTCGCACCGCTGCGCGCTCGGTTTCTCGCGCTGGGACGCTACGTCACATCCCCCTCTTTCTTCGGAGGATGTGAGCGTAAGAATACGCGGGACGCGAGTTTCGCTTGCATTTTTCATAATATTCTTTATTTATCTTATCACTCTTTCTCCGCTTACTAACTAGACTTATGCCCCTGGGCTACCCACCACCTATTCTTAACCTATGCTTAGAGTTAAATTTATACTAACTTAAACCTAATGATGGTCGGGGAGATACGGCGCAGCTGGATCACTCCCCCGGCCTGGCGGACGCGGAACTGTTGTCCTTCGCGGAGGCGCTCCAAATCCACGGTGGTCCAGCCCTGCTCGTTGGTCCGGCTGTCTGGCGCCTCCGGGGTTGTGGGGGCCTTGGCTGCGGACGAAAGCCCTGGTGCGACAGCGGCGGGGACCCGGGGCATCGGGGTCCTGTCCCGGGTGGCCGCTGGTCGGGGTTTCGGTGTTGGCGGTTGTGGTGTCGGGACTGGTGGCAGCGCCTCCTTCTTTTCGGCGGCTAGTCCTGGCTTGGGGTTGTCTCGGGCCCTCTTTGGTACGGGGCTGACCACGGGAGCGGGTTGCTGGCGCTTTGATGCCACTGGTAATCGGGCGGCTTCCTGTGGTGGCCGACTGGTGGAGGCCGTTCTCCGCGGGCTCGTCTCTTGCGCCGGTGGTGGTGGTGGTTCTGTCCAGGGCCCAGTCCAGAGGGCGATCCGCCGCTTCCTGGTGCGGACTGGTGGCTGAGTTGCTCTGGCCGGCCGGTTGCAGTGTTTTTGTGGTCAGGGGCCATATCGCGGGGGAAGTTAGCTTTCCCCGATTCGGAGACGGCTTCGGGGGCGTAGGCGGCGTCTCCTGGACTGATGAGGGCGTCCTTTCGGGCAGCCGAATGTTCCTGCCCGGCGTGGGTAGCAAGGACGGTGTCCGGCGGCTGATGGGCGGGGGCGACTCCTCGTCCGAGGATTCCCCGAATAACTCCCGGAACGTTTGCCGGAGCCGAGGACTCTCGAGCTCCGGCATGTGGAAGTCGACTTGCAGGATGTCGTCCATGGTGCGACTGTGATGACTCTTTCTCGCGGTCGTCGTTCAGGTTAGCACCGAGATCGCTTTCGGGTTCGTGGAATTGTCCTCTGGCCGGCGGTTCGCTGTTGACATTATTTTCGGTGCAGGGTTTCACGTCTTTCACGTGGGCCCGGCTGCTGCGGTTGTTGTTATCCTTCAAAATAACGATGTTTGGCCCCTGGAACTCGGTGACCCGGTACGGGCCTGCGAATTTTGGTGCGAGTTTCACGGCGAACCCCTGCGCGGCGTCGGATAAATGGTGTTCTCGTTTCATCACGTATGTTCCGATTTTGGGCTGCCAGTCCCGCCGCCTCATATTATAGTATTTTCTCTGACTCTCGAAGGCGCGTGCATGGTTTCGTCTGGCCAGTGCGAGGGTGCCTTGCAGGTGGTCGATCTGTTGTCGTCGGAACTGAGTATCGGTGTGGTTTAGATCCCGTGGGACAGCTTCTGGTGGGCGGTGCAGGGAAGTTGGCGGGAGTAGCTCTCGCCCGTAGGTAAGGAAGGCTGGGGTGAATCCGGTACTCTCGTGTTTGGCCGTGTTATATGCGAATACGAGCTCGTGAATCCAGCAGTCCCAGTGGCGGTGGTTTTCGGCCGTGTACTGCGCGATCATTGTTTTTAGTACTCGATTCACTCGCTCGACGGGGTTGCACTGTGGTGAATAAGGCGGAGTTTTCCTGTGTGTGCTTCCGGCGTCCCTGAGGAGAATCCCGAACTCCCGGCTTTCGAATTGCCGTCCGTTGTCCGTTATAACGATGCGGGGACATCCGTGGCGCAGGAATATTTGGTCCTTTAGGGCCCTGGTGACGGCTGGTGCGGTAGCTTGGCGTAGCGGTTGTACTTCGACCCATTTGGAGAACTTGTCATGGAAGACACACAGCGTAGTGTGGCCCTTGCTGGACCGAAGAAGAGGCCCGACGAGGTCCGCGGAGACCACTTCCCATGGACGGGTGAAGGGGGTCGTGTGCATTTGTCCGGCGGGTGTCTGTTGTGGGATCTTGTATTGTCGGCACGATGCGCATTGCCGGACGTACTGAGCTGCCTCCCGAAACATCCCTGGCCAGTAGTAGCGTTCGGCGAGTCTTGCTGCTGTTTTGGTGGTTCCCAGGTGGCCGGCGGTTGGATTGTCGTGATTTTCGGCGAGCACGGCGGGGCGCATTGATCGCGGTACGCACATCTTCCACTCGGTTGCGGGGTCCGTTGCTCGTCCGGTGAGATCGGGCAATCGCCGCTATAATTGTTCCTTGGCGATTCGGTATTCTGGGTATTTCGCCGGTTCCTGCTGGACTTGCTTTATCATGCGTGTGTACCATGCACATGCTGGGGGTTCGTCGACCGCGTGGACGTCGTCGGGCTGCCTGGAGAGCGCGTCGGCTACCAGGTTGTTAGCTCCTTTACGGTATTTGATAATGAAATCATATTGTTGGAGTTCCAAGCTCCAACGGGCGAGGCGACCGGATGGATCCTCGATGTTTTGTAACCATTTGAGTGCCTGGTGATCGGTCAGGACCGTAAATTGGTAGCCTTCCAGAAAGGGTCGCATTTTTCGAATTCCCCACACTACGGCCAGACATTCTTTCTCGGTAGTGGAGTAATTCCGTTCGGCCGGGTTGAGCGTTCGACTGGCATAGGCGATGACGTGCTCGTCCTCTGCGGTTTCCTGGGTCAGTACTACCCCGAGTCCCTCCTCGCTGGCGTCAGTTTGTAGGGTGAAGGGTTTCGTGATGTCCGGGCACGTTAGGACGGGTGCGGCGGCTAGCTGTCGTTGGAGGGCGTGGAAGGCCGTGTCCTCCTCTGGGCCCCAGGTCCACTTCCGTTTCTTTTGTAGGAGTTTCGTTAGTGGTGCGGTGGTGTCGGCGAAATGGGTAATGAACCTTCTATACCATGACACCATTCCCAGGAATCTGCGTAATTCGCGGATGTTGGTGGGTGCTGGAATTCCCAGGATTGCTTGGACCTTATCGGGGTCTGTCTTGACCCCCTGGGCGGTTACCATGTGGCCGAGGTATTTTAATTCGGTTCGGCAGAACTCGCATTTGCCAGGGTTGATCCGGAGGTTGGCGGTTTGTAGGCGGGGTAGGACTTCGTGCAAGTTTTGCAGGTGTTCTTCGAATGTCCGACCCAGTATTATGATGTCGTCGAGGTATGCAAAGGCTCGAGGTTCTAGTTTCGGTCCGATCACCTGGTCGAGCAGGCGCTGGAACGTGGCGGGTGCGGAGTGCTGGCCGAATGGCATGGCCCGGAACTGGTAGAGCCCGCGGCCTGGCACCGTGAAGGCGGTTATCGGTCGGCTTTCGGGAGCGAGGGGCACTTGCCAGTACCCGTTGGCTAGGTCGATGGTTGAAATGAAACGGGGCTCCCGGAGTTTGCTGAGGGTTGCCTCCACTTGGGGGAGTGGGTAAGCGTCCTTCTCGGTGACCTGGTTCACCCGGCGAAAGTCGATGCAAAACCGCCGTTTTCCATTTTTCTTTCGGACCAGGATGACGGGGGAGCTCCATGGACTTCGGGACGGTTCGATGATTCCCTCGGCTAGCATTTTGTTTACCTCCTCGTTGATAATCTGCTGCATGGCCGGGTTGCGTGGTGTATAGCGCTGCTTCAGCGGGGCGGTAGGTTTCAGGCGGATGGTATGAGTTGCGAGCTGCGTGGTTCCTTGTAGTGTTCGAAACTTGGGTAATTCTTCGTCGAGGAGGCGTTGCAAGGCTTCGGCCTGTGTCGGGGTACATGCCGTCACTCCGTTGGCTGGTTCGATGGTGGCGGCGTTTGGTATCAGCAGGCGTTGCCCGAGGGTCATGTGCACCCTTAACTTTCGCAGGGCATCCATGCCGAGGATGATCGGGTGCGTGAGCGCTGGGAGGACGGCGTAGTTGTGGGTGAGCCGTTGGTTCTCCACTCGAGTTGATGTTCGCAGGTCCCCGGTCAGGGATGCTTCGACCCCGTTTGCTAGGCGGACTCGATGGTGTGTGGGAGTGAGGGAGTCGCCGTGGCGCAGACAATGCTCAGCCACGTCGTTGCGCATGTACGAGCTGGTGGCTCCTGTGTCCAGGAGAGCTCGGTATTGGCGGCCGTGTAGGCGGATGGTGACGAACGGCCGCGTGGCTTGACCGGTCTGTCTTACTGGGGCGCGGGGTTGGCTGGTGGTTGGGAGGCGCAGTCGCGGGAGAGGCGTCCGTCTTGGCCGCAACGCGAACAGAACTGACGTGCGGGCTGCTGGCAATCCTGCCGTCGGTGTCCCCGCTGCCCGCACCTCCAGCAGCAGCTCTCGCGGGTGTAGGTCGTGGCGGCGGCGAGCGTTGGACGAGTGGCGCGTGGCTTGGGCGCGAGTGGGGCCTCGGTGGTCGGGGCACTGGTCTTTTTGTCCTTTTCTATGGCTTCGTACTCGACGGCGGTTTCTAGCAATGCCGTGATGGTGGGGCAGTCCTTTCGGCGAATGTATTGCCGATATTCGGGGAGTAGGTTTCGATGAATTAGCTCGAGTTGTCGATCCGGTGAAAGTTGGCCGTGGCGTCGGATCAGCGTTTGTATTCCGATGAGATACTCGCTGGCTCGCTCCCCGGTCTTCTGTTTCCGTTGTAGGATTGCTTCTTCCAAGTCATACTGGCTGGTGGTCGGGATGTAGAACAAGCGGAAGCTTTTCTCGAAGTCTGCCCACGTCGTCCATGCGGTACGGTTGCTCCGGTGTCATAGGAGGGCCTGGCCCTTTAATAATTCAGGGAGGCAACGAAGGAGCTGGTCGTCGGTGATGCCGTACCCTTCCTGGAGCTCGCATATTCGTTCCAGGAAGTCGCGGGCGTCTTTGGTGCCATCGAAGTGGCAGCCCCACTTGCGTACGCGGTCCATGGCGTTTGCCATGGGGGCAAGCGTGGGGGCGGCGTCGTGCTCGGTGCCCACGATGGTCGGTGGCAAGCTGCTGGTCGTTCTGCCGGTCGGCGGGTTTTCCTCGTCCTTTCCCATTGGATCGGTGGTGACGCTACGTCACAAAGCTATGGACATTTACAACGCATTCGTAGACTGCTTCATTTCGCCCGCTGGAGAAGTTCCTTGACAATATGAAGCCATATTAAAATAATATTTTATTATTTGAAGTATATATTTATATTATGTTCTGATGTACAATATCTTCTGAACTTTGAAATGTAAACTTTTAAAGTGTATTTCCACTTTTGTAACCTGTTATTGTATCTCTGGATGTGCTGCACGGTTTTTAATGTGTCTGCTTTCAATGGATTCGTAAGACAATAAGGAAAAAGAAGATATAGAGGTGATTTCGTCATAAATGGATTGGTACTCGAGATATCTTGAAATTAAAAAGATCAAGTTTGTGAATTTTCAGAAAAAATTTTTTTTCCTTTTAATCACAGTTCCTTTCAGAAAAAATACGAGAATTTAATTATACAGTAATCGAAAGGGTTCGAGTCATACGATAGCCATTGAAAAAAAACATTATTCCGATTGGTTAAAAAGGATATAGTTATTTGGCAAGGTGAAGTTGAGTAATATTTTACTTCTATCGAACGAATGTCGAGTCTCTTCCTTGTCACGCACAATACTTTTTTAAACACCTGCATGGAAGGTGTGATTTTCAAAGCCTGCTGGGCGATTTGCAAAAAAATATGCATGTTCGATTGCTTTTTTATTATGTCCAAATTAATAAATACGTTTAAGTAATTAATAAATATGTTTAAGTAATTAATAAATACATTTGAGCAATTAATAATTTGAAGACTCTTGACAGAAATTTCCACGTAACCTTCTGCTACTTTGACAGAATTCCAACCACCAAATCTACACGAAACCATATGTCATAAAGCATATGGCATATCGCCATATTCACACAGCTCGTAAACTCAATTTTCCTTGGGAGCAAAGTAGAAAACGCGAATACGCATGCGTTACATCTAATTTTTTCACAGGACCCTTGAAATTAGCTATTTAGCTCTTGCTCAGCTGGCGTAAGAAACATCCATTTTCATGCAGGTGTTGAAAAAAAGACATTCCTAACGTTACAGTCACACTGAGTGAACGTAACCCACAGACCACCTTTGCAATGCGTGTACTCAACTGCTTCAGGCACACTAGGAATTCTCTGCAGGGGGGGGGGGATTTGTAGAAGAGGTATGGAGAACTCCCCATACTTTACCGTTTAGAAATGCCGGGTGTTTTCCAGACAGACTGGATTAGCGTAGCCCACTGTGGTGTCCGAGAGTTAATAAATTACTAATTGTAAGGTATGTACGCCGCCCGACATCCCCGATCGACGCATCGGCAACCTCGGAAGCTATTGCGTCGCGGCATCGTGCGCTTTTGCTGAACTTCGGTTGTTTTTCACGCGGCGGCGTCGGTCGCTACCGAACGCAAAGCGGGAGTCAGTCGCTGCCGAACGCCAAACCGGCATGTATCCAATGTGTATCCAATAAACGTTTACAAAATCAGAAGTGGGATTCTACAAGTGCCATGTTAACACGGAGTTTGTAAATCGTATGCGGTTTGTCGATTAGTACCATTCTGATAATCGGTGTGAAACATTTTGACAGTGTCTCGTGTGACGGCGTGACGTTTTGCGTGTTATCTCTCTGTGTGAGGTTCTTGGATTCAGACGAGAAGCTTAGGTAGGATTCTGTGTCTATTTTTGCGAGGAATATGGCCCCGCGGAAGAATTCCGCTCAGTTTACGGTTGAGCAATTGAAGGACATACTTCGACAATGGGGAATTTCCTCAACTGGCAATAAAGCCGAATTAATTAGACGGCTGGATGAGGCTGATCCAAGCGGTAAGTGGAAAGAAGGACGTTCGGGTCTCAGAGAGGGGCAGAGTATCGTCACAGATGAAGAAGTGGAAGGGCCGAGCAACCTCCCAATGGACGAGAGGACGTCTGTTCTGCGACCTGAGGCACCTGCTTGTAGACAAGTTAATATTCGGGACGAGGCCTTACGTAGAGAGGTAGAATCATTACGCAAAGAAAAAGAATTATTGGAACGGGGACTTCGGCTGCAACAACTCGAAAGCAGGAGAGACAGCTCAGCTGTGCGACCGAGCGCAAGTATTAAGTCAATCGGTGAGCTGCTTAGTGACTTCGACGGAGGAGATATATTTGAAAGATGGGAGTGACACTTGTTAGAGTTAGTTCGGAGTTTCGAATTGGACAACAAAATGGCGAAAATTCTAATTGGCACAAAGTTAAAGGGAAGAACACTCGAATGGTTTTGTTACGTCCGAAATCGAGAATGTGATTGATGATTGACTTCGCAACGTAAAGAGGGGATCTTGTCCCGTCGCCTCCGGCGTAACCGTAATCCCTAAGGCCGGTCACGCTTTTTGGAGTACTGTGCGGGGCAGGTAGATTGGCTATTTAAAGATCGAGGAGGAAAAGAAGATGTGCGTTTCGTCTTGGGACTGTCAGCCAGACTCATCAGTAGGGCTATAGGTGGCGGCCCCTGCCCTAGACACACGGGGACTAAGAGGAGTAAACTTGGAACTTGTATATATAGGGTGTCCGCGGGAAGAGTGGACAGCTGAATATCTCCTAAACTATTGGAGACAAAAATATTTAAAAAATAGGGAATTGCATGGCTCGAGGGGGCCAACTTATTAGCGCGGACGAATTTTTTTTCGATTATTATTTTAAAAGATACGATGGTCAAGTTCGGTTTTTTAAATGGAACTATTTTTTCTGAAGACCTGACTTGATAGTGCGTTCTAAGACAAATTCAATAAGCTTTAATGTATGCACTTGATTCCCACTGGTTTTTGAGATATTGCGCTTGCAAATTTACTGATTTTCCCTGGAAGAAAACTCGCTGGAATAGCAAGTACCGGGGACGGTCTTGCTGGCGCCACGGGTGGCCTTGCCTGTTGAAACAGATACATACCTGCCAAAGGTCTACGCCAGGAATGGCAGGCCCAAAGGCTGGACAATTCTTTTCCGTCAGAAATGCTACTTAGGTAGGTACATCTGCGGTATCGAGAAGCGCACCGTTACTTTTATTTCGCACTTGCTTCTACGCTCGGATGGCCGGTTCTTTTGAGAGGGATGTAAGTTCAATTGGTTAGGTTAGGAGGTGTGAAAGTTGCTAGACTAAATTTCAACCATAGGGAGCAGATTATATTAGAACCAATCGAATTTGCATCCCTCACAAACGGCTGCTCTCTTGAAGAGGCCCTCTTCACAGCAATACCTCCTCCCCAGTGCCCACCTTCTCTCGCACAGAATACGATGACGCATGCTTTTGTTTTGATATTAAAGCTCGTGTTTATATTCAAGAGGACCACGTGTCAACAGCGGGCTACCATTTTTCGTCTCGTGTCTCTCTACGAGGCGTATTGACGGTGGATTGTAGGAGCGTAGATGTCTGGATGCCAGTTATTGAATTCAGGAGACGATAGAAACACTTTATTACAAAACACACATGTACTATAATTAAAGTAAATCGTATTCCTCTCGGGAAAGAGTACTGATAATCATCGAACTTGCGCCCTACTTCGCGCAGACCGATTACACGGAGGGTAGTCAAGTCACACACTGCACAAATGATAAGCCGCGTCTAGACGTTGCGAGGCTGCAGCGCGAGGCGTGCCTCGCGGAGTGAAAAGTCTGGAGAGTCCTTAGCTCGCCTTGGTCATTTTGCAAAGCAACCTCGTGCTGCTGCCGTGGCGAGGACAACACCCCGCAGTGCGTCACCGAATTTTATGGCTTTCGACCCTCGAAGGGTTTGGAATATCATTAGGAAGTGAGAACTGTTCAGGATTTCAAATGTTTGTATCTTTTCTTCATCGTATGGAAGGGGAAAGTGATGCCATTGGAATCCTCGCGTTCCGTCGACTAAAATCATACCAAATTTCATGTAAATCGGACTATTTTTAACCAAGACAAGTGAGCTTGAAATGATATAAAAAGATTTTTCATGGAATTTCCTTCATTATGGTCCGAATTACGTCGTATTTGGTGTTAGTTTCATCGGCAATACATAAGGAATCAATTGGCCTCATTTTCGCAAAGATCTGATGAGAAATGCGGAAATCGAAGATTTCTCACTTCTTAATAGGGACTCGAACCCCTTCGTGGGTCGAAAGCCATAAAATTCGAGGGGCACTGCGGGATGTTGTCCTCGCCACGGGGTGATGTGTATGGGGGCGTACCACCATAATTACCCTGTATCTGTTTAAGAAATAAAATAATTCTTTATTCTTTATCGTATGGATATGGAAGTGTCGCCGATGGATTCCTTGTGGTTTTCCGATGAAAATCATTACAAATGTCGTGTAAATCGGACAACTTTTACATAAGGAATACAAATAGCTTGTGTCAAGGTAGTCCGATTTGCATGATATTTGGTATGATTTTAATCGACGGAACGCCAGGAATCCATTGCCGCCAGTTCCCCTTCGATACGATGAAGAAAAGATACAAACATTTGAAATCCTGAACAGTTCTCACTTCTTAATGATATTCCAAACCCTTCGAGGTTCGAAAGCCATGAAATTCGGCGAGGCACTGCGGGGTGTTGTCCTCGCCACGGCAGCAGCACGAGGTTGCTTTGCAAAGTGACCAAGGCGAGCTAAGGACTCTCCAGACTTTTCACTCCGCGAGGCACGCCTCGCGCTGCAGCCTCGCAACGTCTAGACGCGGCTTATCATTTGTGCAGTGTGTGACTTGACTACCCTCCGTGTAATCGGACTGCGCGAAGTAGGGCGCAAGTTCGATGATTATCAGTACTCCTTCCCAAGAGGAATACGATTTACTTTAATTATAGTACATGTGTGTTTTGTAATAAAATGTTTCTATCGTCTCCTGAATTCAATAACTAGCATCCAGACATCTACGCTCCTACAATCCACCGTCAATACGCCTCGTAGAGAGACACGGGAAGAAAAATGGTAACCCGCTGTTGACACGTGGTCCTCTCGAATATATACACGAGCTTTAATATCAAAACAAAAGCATGCGTCATCGTATTCTGTGCGAGAGAAGGTGGGCACTGGGGAGGAGGTATTGCTATGAAGAGGGCGTCTTCAAGAGAGCAGCCGTTTGTGAGGGATGCAAATTCGATTGGTTCTAATATAATCTGCTCCCTATGGTTGAAATTTAGTCTAGCAACTTTCACACCTCCTAACCTAACCAATTGAACTTACATCCCTCCCAAAAGAACCGGCCATCCGAGGGTAGAAGCAAGTGCGATATAAAAGTAACGGTGCGCTTCTCGATACCGCAGATGTACCTACCTAAGTAGCATTTCTGACGGAAAAGAATTGTCCAGCCTTTGGGCCTGCCATTCCTGGCTTAGACCTTTGGCAGGTAGGTACCTGTTTCAACAGGCAAGGCCACCCGTGGCGCCAGCAAGACCGTCCCCGGTCCTTGCTATTCCAGCGAGTTTTCTTCCAGGGAAAATCAGTAAATTTGCAAGCGCAATATCTCAAAAACCAGTGGAAATCAAGTGTATACATTAAAGCTTATTGAATTTGTCTTAGAACGCACTATCAAGTCAGATGTTCAGAAAAAATAGTTTCATTTAAAAAACCGAACTTGACCATCGTATCTTTTAAAATAATAATCGAAAAAAAAATTCGTCCGCGCTAATAAGTTGGCCCCCTCGAACCATGCAATTCCCTATTTTTTAAATATTATTGTCTCCAATAGTTTAGGAGATATCCAGCTGTCCACTCTTCCCGCGGACACCCTGTATATGAACGAGATTAGAGTTTAGGACTTGTGAGACGATTAGACATCTAGCGACGCTGGCGAAAACTAACCGGCGCGATCCCAGTGGCGGGGCTGGGACGTCACAGTTTCATTCTCGACCAGAACCTGTAGGAATGGATATGGACACCTTATTAGCACGCATGTCTGATATGTTTGACCACCGATCAAACCAACTTGATAGGAAGAGGAAAGTCGAACAGAGAATATGGTAGACCAACGAACAATTCAGTGATTATTATTATGACAAATCAATTTTGGCCAGTAAAGTACCGGTGAACGAGGAATAACTGATAGAGTATCTCATCGAAGGCATACCAGATAGGATTCTACGTAATCAAGCACGCACCCACAACTTCTCGACGGCTGCATCTTTCTTGGACGCTTTCAATAAGACTAGTCTTTGTTCGAAATCAAAACCGTTACCTGAGCGGCGCGCGGAAGAAACTCAAAAACTTGATAATCCAAAGACTGCTGATTCTCAACCGAAAAATGACCGCACAGCGGAATGCGCACCCAGTAGATGCAATTGCTATAAAACGGGCCACACAGCAAAGGACTGCAGACTACCCAAGAGGCAGAAAGGATCATGTTTTAACTGCGGGGAAATGGACCACTCAGTGAAGGTTGCAAGGTACCCAGGAAGCCGAAGGGATCATGTTTTAACTGCGGAGAAATGGGCCACATGGTTAAGGATTGTCCCAAGAAGAACGACCAAGTCAACCACGTACGAGAAGAAGTGACGGTGGAAGACGACTTCCAGAAAAACATTTGCAATGTTATAAGCGACGGTACGGTAAATTGTAAATTGTATCTCAATACGCTCCTGGATACAGGCAGTCCGGTAAGTTTTATAAAAGAAAAGTTTATGTGCGGTAAGTTTGGCAGAGTCTCTGGTGTTGACCGGAATAAATTCTTCGGCATAAACTCTTCTAAGTTGCGAATTAAGGGTACCGTTCAAGCAAAAATAATTTTTAATGGTATCACTCGAAATAATGTATCGCTTTTTATTGTGCCGGATAGTACTATGGTGACTTCTGTGGTCTTAGGTCGCGACGTGCTGAAACTATTCGCGATGAGACTTTTAAAAGAAAAGAATAGCGATGCGGAACCTGAGTCGGACGCGGTCATGGATATCATGCACATTAATGTAAGGGAACCGCAGATGAGCGAGGCGGAATCGCTCGTGATTAATCCGAATATTTCGTACGATAAACAGACCGAACTGAAACATTTATTTGAAAGCGAATACACGAAATGTACTCGACCAAGTGAACCAAAGATTAAGATGGAATTAAGTTTGAAATTGCGAGATCACAAGCCGTTTCACTTTGCACTGCGTAGGTTGTCGTTTGCCGAGAAGGGCGAAGTTCAAAAAATATTGGACGATTTGAGTAGTATAGCTAAGTGAGATCTAACGCAGGTCCTCTGAGGGGAGCGCGGAGGCGGGGGGAAGTGATGGCGCGCAGGGGAGCGCGGCGGAGAGAAACATGGGCGCGGGGCCTGCGGGGAGTGGAAGAGCGGTTGCGCGCGCACGAGCCGCGGAGTGGGGGAAGCCGCAACCGTGGAGGGGATCAGTCCGGGCCGAGCAGCCGCGGAGACCTCTCCAGACTTGGCTCACCGTCGGAAATTTTTCAGAGGGAGGGAATGACCCCCGAAAAGTCTTTTCAGACCTTGACCCACCCCGAAAACTTTTTCAGACCTAAACCAGGGAGGGGACGGCCCCCGAAATTTTTTTTCCAAACCGATATGTGATGGAAATTTTCTCCCAATGCATAATAATTAATTTTTAAATCAGAGATCTACCGAACCATTATGTAGAAATATTATTTCAAGCAGATATGTAGCATGCATTCTAAAGCTAACAGTATTCTAAAGCGTTCCGATTTAACATCGCAGCGTGTCGCGCGATCATGTGTAATTCGAATCCTCTGGAGCAGCCGTACGGGATGACGTCATGTGGTGGCGCGAAGAAGGCGCGAATCATAGAAAGAATTATATGGCGTCAGCTGAAATTTCTTTCTCCAACGCAGAGAAATAATAATTTTTTAAACGTCGAATCTTAAAATTAGGCGGTGCCGAGGAGAGAAGGTGGGTAAATAAAATGTAGAAATAATATATGGTTTAAAATGATAATATATTGTTACAAAAAAGAAGAAAAAATATAATAATAATAATAATAAAAGATCAAAATTCAATATAAAAAATAGAATAATAAAAATGTCATATATGAAATAAAAAAAATATAAAAAGAAAAAATATAATAATAATAATAATAATAATAATAATAATAATAATAAAAGATACAAATACAATATAAAAAATAGAAATATAAAAATGGAATGTATGAAATAGAAATAGAAATATAAAAAGAAAAAATATGAAAATAGAATATAAAAAAATGATTAATAATAAAGGAAAAAATAAAATATGAAATATAAAGTATAAAAAATAGAAAAAAATTTAAGTAATCTAAAAGGGGGGGAAGGTGGCGAGGGGGGTGGTGGTGGCGATGGGGGTGGTGATGACGCTGGGGGTGACAGTCGCCGCATCCTCAGGGAGGGCTCCAATCGCCGCCGTCGCGCGAGCATCACGGGGCCGATGCTCGACCCCGAATGCCGCCGCTGCCGCATCCGCGGCTCTTGGGTGATTGGGGGGAGCGCGTCCTCCCCACCCACCAGTCTCGCCCGCATCATGAAAAATATGTCCTAGAACGCAGATACAAACGTCGATATAATAATGACACATTAAACATAATAAATATCAAACACACATAACAATGCAATGTATTACATACCACTGGAGGCAGTGGCGGCGACGAAGGCGGCGACGACGACAGCTGCGGCGACCCCCAATCGGAGGACCAATTTGGTGAATGTGGGGGACAGCGGCTGTAGCGGAGGTGATGGTGGTAGCGATGGTGGTAGTGAGTTCTGAAAAAATAGAACACCACGATATTGAGATGTCTGCCTGAATTAATCTCACTGGATAACAAATGTTATACGCTATAAATGTCGAATTATTTAAAAGTACACACCTCAGGATCACACTCCGGGGCGATGCGTTGTACACCCATTTTTTTGAACAAAAGAAAACTTGCACGAAATGTACAAACTTACACAGAGTTGACTTACGTCTTCAGACGTCTTGAAGACGCAACTGGTCTCGCTGCATCTCCAAGCTCCCACATGTGGGCCCATGCCTAAAGTTGCATAGCTTTGCAAAGTAAGATGTCTTTGTTCTTCACCTTCTTCTTCACTGGCCACGCTCTCCTTCTATGTATTCCACCTGCATTTTCGCTGACCATCCTCACCTTCTATGCATCTTCTTCGAATTATTCACTGGCCATCCTCTCCTTCTTCTTCTTCTTCGCGTGTATCAATTGACTGAATCGTTTCTCCTTCTTTCAACACATCATTCGACTAGACCATACCACATTGATCGTTTATTAGACGTCTATCATACCACTTCGATCATATATTGAACATCTATCAAACGTGTATCGTACCACTTTCAACGCCTAACGTACCCCTCTGAACGTGTATTGAACATCTATCAAACGTGTATCGTACCACTTTCAACGTCTATCGTACCACACTGAACGTGAATCGAACGTGAATCGTACCACTCTGAACGTGAATCGAACGTCAATCGTACCCCTCTGAACGTGTATTGAACATCTATCAAACGTGTATCATACCACTTTCAACGTCCATCGTACCACTCTGAACGTGAATCGAACGTGCATCGAACAGGTATTGAACGGTTTTGATCGTGTGTCGAACGGGTATTGTACCGCTTTGATCGCGTATCCAACCACTTCTGCATAATTATAACTATCGTCTTAATCTAGCGTACATTACATGCAGTAGGTTGGGGAGGGTGAAGAAAAAACATTTATACATTTAAAAAATTGATTTTATTTATTTATTTATGCATTTCACTGTGGCGTTTAGACCACCAGTTGAATATTTTAAATACATTTTGCATGGCACAATGCTTTGCGTGTCTGCCACATCGCAGAGTATTAACTACATTTAGCTTAATTAGAGATTTCATATCCTCGTAGTCAATGTCTAGTGTCCCAATGATCACGCCCGCTCTCGTATCTTCACCGAGGAAATCCGCAAGCCAGTCGCGTTTCTGTAGCACTTTAACGTATACGATATGGGATGCGTCATCTTCTTCGTCGATCGCATCAGCTACAGCCTTCGTAATTAGCTGTTTAGCCATACTGTACGGAACGTCTCCATCATCCCACCGTAGTCCATGATGTTTTGCCACCAACCATCGGATGCTCGATTTGTCGAATTTTGTAAGAAGATATTGCGGCATCGAACTCCCAAAAATATAGTGCGAGAGAATTGTTCCTTTTCGTAGGACAGCCACTTCCTTGACGATAAATCTTCCATCAACGATGAACACTTGCAGGTCAACAAATGTTGGTGCGACCATTATCGGTACGATTTAGAGGTCCGCTCGCTTCTAAGACACATGAGAGAATGGGGTCTTTCTCATAAAGCATCTTGATTTTCACGACGAAATATTTGTATGAATTTAGCACAGGAGAAGGCGGGGCAAGTAGTATGATAATTTAATTTATTTTGCGCACCACGTTTGTCAGCGGATTGTATTCAACCACACGATCATGCTGAATCAGACAGTAGGCCGTAGTATTTATCGGCACATTCTCTTCACACTCGAATTCTATGCGCACGTCCACGGTGCCATTCTTGATCGACTCATTTTGTCGCGAGCAATCAATCACCACGAGGGGACCAAATTGTAAAAATTCGGCCACGGTGAATAATGCTTCGTTGCAACTATGACCATAATACGATTTACGGAATTGCGTATACATGTGTAACAAGATGGCATGCTTATTCTTGTCAAAGTCCAAATTCAGATCATCATATGGGTAAAATTCCGAGTTGAGAAAAAGTTTTATATTGGCCAATTTGCAGTTGCTAAACTTAGTAACATCTTCGCTCATCATATTCTTTCGATCAGTCTGTAGAACAAGGATAATAACTCGCGGCTTCTCCAGCTGTGCGGATGCCTTCACGGCCCACGAATGCTTGGTCGTGCTCTGTAAGAGAGGATACTCGTACAGATCCCACGAGTGAAAACAAATGCTCAGGTTTCTTCCACTTTCCAAAGCATGTAGCAACGATAGCTTATTAACGTCGTTCAGTGTCACATGAGGCATTCGCCATTGCACTTTAAGTAATTCAATTTCTTGTTCCAACATCGGCGATCCTATTAGAGAATTGTTAGCGTTGCGCGATCGCATTAAAATCAATTCGTGACGCGCATTAATAATCATGCGTTTGTAGTCCTCGCAAAATCCCAGCAAATATTTAAGTGGGATGCAAAAATTGAAATGATTTTTCACTATTAGCCCATTGCGTCGTTTCAATCCCCGTCCGGCATTCTCCATATTTTTGTCTTCACCAGATGTCAGCGATACATAGTTTTTAAGCGTGCTAGTTATTCCAACGTTTCTTTGCGATCAATCTCCACGCCATTCAGCTCGTATTGAATGTCATCAAATAAGAACGCCATGCAATTATTTCCCAACGTCACCGTTAATGTATCGCTTGGCTCATTTATCTTCAATTTCCCCTCCAAGTAGAGGAAACTTTCACATGGCAATGTGTATAAATCCTGCTGCTGTATGGGTATTCTTATCTCATCGCTGTATCCAAACGTCGTGTTGACGTATGGGTTGCATGTATGAGTCTCGAGCTTGACGATGCGATTGTCAAACGTCGGCTTCCCTCTAATGCTTAGAATGTCCACTATTTTTTTTCAACTTAAATGCGCACAAGGAATCCCAATGATTTCAAAAATGCAATGTTCCCAGAACTGAGCCTTTTCTTTTTAGTGTAATCAGAGCTGTTGCAGGTGTTGTTGTTATTGTTGTTGTTGTTGTTGTTGTTGCAAACAATTTCACTTGGAAGAAACGAGTTTCTGGAGTCGTTCAGCACAAGCATCTCTTTCGGTCACGTCACATGTATTATCGTCGTCGTCGTCGTACGTGCAATCTGAAGGTAATCTCTTCACCTCGAAAATCGAGCAACTGTCCGCCTTGATCCACAACGCGTATCGTTAGATCCGTAATGACCTGTGCGGTGATTGGAAGGTAAATGATCTGCGCGGGCGTTTCCGATATCCTGATGGGACTCTCGGAGAAAATTCATGTATCGTATGTACGCGCTTCCCATTGTTGTACGCGCTAGCGGTCACGCTACATTCTATGCGAATAATGTTCACGTTCATGATCCAGGTTCTAATACCCAATTCGTCGGGAATCTCAATAGCGATCCAATGTTATTGGGTTTTGTAAAGTCTACGGCGAACGAGCAGTACAGCTCGCTTTTCATGGTATTGTTGTTGGGGTGCAACACTATTGGATACACATCGTCGTCATCGCCATCGTTGGCATTGATGCCACCGAGATTTCGAGGATACCGCTCGAGTAATCGCTGCTTCAAATACTTGGCAATGGCGTCTAGTTCGTAGGAGCCGCGGGGAATCATAATGTATTCATGAATGGTGTCGACGCTGCTGTTGATGTCATAGTTTGCGGTGAAGTAGAATTTATCGTTGCTCGAGTCGATGTTCGGTATTGTATGATAAGTTTCAAAGGTTGTTAGACCAATCTCATAATCATCGTTGCTTAAATCTATGGGTGCAAAGTAGCTCACCGCGAGGGTGCTACTTTTGCCGGTTAGAGTGAATGTTAACGACATATTCCGAGCTGTACGACTCGACTAGTACTGAATCAGAGTGGTGGGAAGTCAATCCTTACATTTGATGCCAATCGTTTGTAGAAAGCGTAGACATAGTTGTCCACAATTGCTCTGATTCCACTTCTGATAAGCCATTCGATTGTATTCGATTTTCACAGCATCTTTATCCAGATATTGTACCAATTCCTTAGGCGGTCGAAGATTCCCAAAGCTGTCGAAATATATAGCTCGACACCCTCTCTTCGCATACGCCACCCAATCAGTCCCCGGCCCCTCGACGTTGCCCAAATTTATGATACCGCTCTCGTTTCGACGTACTCCTCCGGCAGGTAGTGCATTGCGAATGAAAACACCTCTAAAGAATGGAATACGCATACGTTTTGCAAAATCCTCCAATTGCGCGTCGGTAGTTACGCCGACAGGCATTTTTATTTTCTTTTCGGTGTTTTTTTTTTTCGCTTTGATATTCACTGTCCGCGCTTGTATGTTGCGAGATAAAGTCCACGACCTTCCATGGAGTGATTATGGCGTTGCATTTCCTGCAGCTGATGTTGCGCCGCCTTATTATCGTTTACCGCCTTAGCGATCCCCGCCGCTCCACTAGCTAACGATCCGAGAACACCTAGCAGCGGGAGAAGTGGTAATATACCACCACGTTTTGCCACCGGGAGAATCCGCTTTTTCGATGCTCTCTTTGTAGTACTTTTGCGGGTTTTTGTTTTCATCCCCATTCCGATTTTCGTCTTGGCCTTCATAGCTGCCCAAACAGCCGTAGCCGCACCTCTTTCACCTAGAGTCGAGTCTCGCGCAATGATGCGTTTTCGCGCTTTGTCAGCGAGTATGTTATCTGCCGCGTGCCTTTCGCCGAGGTTGTGACTGCGCGAATACGCAATATCGTGTTCTCGACACGCTGCGTCCAACAGATTGATGCCTTGATCACTTCTAGCCAATCGTTTTGCTAGATGTGTTCCTGGGCCGCGAAACTGGTATCCCGAGATATGTAATTCGATAGGTAAGCGCGTTTATCGCCCGATTTAACAAACCACAACCTTTCTTCACTCTCGTTGGCGACATTCATCACAGTTTTTAATCAATGGTGCCGGACCGTCGATATGCGTTCGCTGCCAAGGGCGATTATAATGTTCCAAACACCGACGATACTGCTGAACCTCCGAATCGGCTTTTATATGCTAGGGGATTCTGTCCCACAACTGATCAATGTGTCTGCCAAACTCTCGCAGTAGAATAATCTTTGGTATATATTTCAACTGCTCAGAGGTTAAGTCTCGAATATCACAATTATCCGACAGGACCAGCAGCATTTTGAATACTGAGCTGTTTTGCTTCAGCGTGGACCTATAAATAGGGCGCGTCGCCACTTCGAAGTATCAAAATCATTTTTTGCAGTTCGCGGAGAGGATGCGATTCATGCGACAACCTGTGTCGATACACGTGACAAATTTTGACGATAAATCGCAAATAATATCCTCGAAAACAAGACTCAAACATGGTAGCATGCTACCAAACACTATACGCTGTCCCATTTGCGGCCCATCAAATTGTGGAAAGACCAACGTGTTGGTGAGCTTGTTGGAAAGTCCACACGGCGTCCGCTTCGAGAACGTGTACGTGTTTTCGAAGTTGTTGCAACAGCCGAAATATCAGTATTTGGAGAATTTATTGACTCCGATAGATGGAATTGGCTACTTTACGTTTTCGAATAACAGCGACGTCATCCCACCGAGCGAATCGCTCCCGTATTCAATTTTCATCTTTGATGACGTGGCATGCGACAAGCAAGATACGATACGAGAATACTTTGCAATGGGGCGCCACTCGAACGTTGACTGCTTCTATCTCTGTCAGACGTATGCAAAAATTCCCAAATATCTTATACGCGACAATGCGAATCGGCTGATACTGTTTAAGCAGGATGGTACCAACTTGAAACATGTGTACAACGATCGCGTAAACACTGATAGTATGGTTTCGCGGTAGTAGACAAGGATAGCGCGATGTCCAATGGACGTTATAGAAAAGGATTTAACGAGTTTGTCATACCGTGAGACGGTCCATTGTTCACCTGTCGGTGAGAAAGCAACATCTGCGTTACAACGATGATTGATATCGATAGTCTGGAGATTAAGGATCGTGAGAGAATAGCGAAGGAAATTGCAAACACCAGCAAAGCCATTCGCAAGAAACATCAGGCTTTGAAGTCTGGCAAGATGGAGGAAGATATCGCGTTGGAGAGATACTTTAAACCTATCGTTGAACCCTTGAAACATATCGTGGAAAATACCACAGCAGCAGAAGCTGACGCATCACCATCGATGAGCACAGACGTTGAAGGGAATGAAACATTAACGCCTAAAACAAAAATTCAGCCGAAAGGGAACTCATCGTGCAAGACAAAGAGGAAACCACACATGTCATCGGAATATTCACCCATAACCTCCACACTAGTTCAATCGAAGCGGAAACGACAGAATGCCACGTCAAACGATTCCCCCGTTCCTCCCACACCAATAAATACCGATGTACAATCGCTCACAAACATTGATGACGACGTTTTCGAAACTAGTCCCGATGAGTCGTTTGCAACATCTATTAGACATCAACTCCAAACATCCGAGGGACAAGAAACGTTTCGCAGCCATTTCGGCCCACTGGGGCAAAAATACATGGGCGCAATCCTAAGTGGTGATAGGGATACAACAATGGACTATGTGTATGATGTATACTATGATGATAGTGGAACGATGCTTGGGGATGATGCTTTCGATATAGACAAGGATCATAATATAATCGTAGATGGTGTAAGATACGGAGGAACGTCCGGTCTTTACGAACTGATTTTCAAGAGAATTCCCGACGATGCCCTGTACACCGATGCCGACAAACAAAAATACAAAAGTATACTGCTGACGACGAATGCCCACAGACGCGGTCATAACGCTAAATACCCCATATTGGGCAACAAGGGATACAAGTACAAACATGTAATTGCACCTCTACTCCGCCGTGTATCGGCTAGTAGGGCAGGGAAAGTTCTAAGGACACCGCGAGCGATGATGGTAAACGATAACAAGATCGATTACGTGCATTGGGATGATCCCAACCAGCTGGTGGATCGATTGAATCCACTCATGATCCTGAAAGTCTATCGATTATCGAGGAACTCCGCGAGGTAGGCCTCATTATAAATTAAACCGCACGTCGATGATTTGCACTGTATGCGTCGAGATGCCGATCAACAAATTTGGAGTATCGCTCGAGAAGAGTGGAGCAGCTAGAATGGACTATTACAAATGGAGCGGCATGCTTCGAAATTATATGCGAGATAACGCTCTTTGTGTGGACGGTGCCGACTTTGATGCAAAATCACGCAAGATACTGTGACGTCCCACTATTTTTCGCGCGGTATTATACTAAAGTCTCCCTCATAAATCGCTCCACAACTCCATCAAAATTCCTCAACTCAAGTCTTACCCCTTTTCCCCAATCACTGATCACCTTGACGATGTACCTTAGCGGTCCCCATCTCCAGATGATCTAATTTCAAATCCCCTTCCCCTCTTCGGCCTTCGAGGCGCGAACTGCTTCCACGTTTAAACCAAAAACAAGTCCCTCACTAAAAACTCGCTCATCTCGAGACTATGTCTCACCCCCCCCCCCTCCTCCTTTTACAACAAACGTATTCAAACCTCCGCTTTTCAAACCCCAATCAACACCCTCCAAACCCATCCAACGGGTGGAGTACCCCTTTTCAAAGCCCCGAAAGAGCCGCCGAAATACGCAATAACGACACATATTTTACGCATGAATCATCAATACGCGCCGATTACATAACACATATTTTAAGCATGAGTCATCACGCATACCGCAAATTCCCCGCATACCTGACATTCCATCGCTTTGTATAAATACCAGCGCCGCATGGACCACACACAGTCAGTCACAGTCAGACAGTCAGTCACAGTCAATCAGTTCGGGAACATCCGCTACGCCAGACTCTTTATTATAAAAGTACATTGTATACTATTAGACTTTCGCTTCAGTGCAACGTCCCCAATAGGGTTACCAAACCTTCTACATCACTGTAAGCATTTATCAATTTATCTTATTGTAAAACACTAACACTATCGTTTTCTATTATTTTCATTTACTTATGCTTATCTATTCTTATATCATTTGATTTTGCTCACGCTTATTGCTTATGTTATTTCCTTATCCTTATGCTATTTGCTTTATATTCTTTGCTCACGCTTATTGCATTTATATCATTTAGCCTCTTACTCTTATTGCTTTATATTGTATTCTTTCGCTTAAGTTATTTGCTTATATTATCTTCTCTTCTTACGCTTATCGCTTTAAATCGTTTCATTGCTTATATTACTGCCTAATTATATTATTGCCTAAGCTTATTGCCTTATGTTAACCTGTTTATAACCAACTCTAACACTTCTTATGTTTATCTTATCTTATGCGTAATATTATTATCATTGATCATCGTTATATAAATATCTTGTGCTAATGCTTAATGTCCAACGCATTGTTATAATACGTTTACCGCCATTGCTTCAGTAGTGCATGGCTTATTCACACGCGTTCCAATAAATAACGCTTTTGTTTTACCCTACATTTGAATTCTTGTAATTATCCTTCGAATACCTAGAATCGTTACGAGCCATAGCAACAGCTGATCTCCCTTCGCGAACACCGGGAGTTCTTATCAGTGTTTATAAGCTTACTTTCGCTTAGGGTCCCGCATGCCCAATCCTACACCTATTGAAAAGAACTACGACGCGTGTCTTTTATTGCAATGCAGTAGTTAAGCCAATTATAGAGCCATAAATACAAACCACAAGAGTTCTAACGGGTGTCACTCTGGTGAGCGATAACTCCCTAACCTTCCCTGGTCGATTTATGCTGCGAAGCTGGCCTTCGTGCTGCACGCCTAAACTCCCCAGAGCTGCGAAGCTGGCCTTCGTGCCTAAATACCATCCACCCCTCAGAGCTGCGAAGCTGGCCTTCGTGTCTGAGCTCCTAAACTCCCCAGAGCTGCGAAGCTGGCCTTCGTGCCTGAACACCTTCCACCCCTCAGAGCTGCGAAACGGGCCTTCGTGTCTGAACTCCTAAACTCCTCAGAGCTGCGAAGCTGGCCTTCGTGTCTGAGCTCCTAAACACCCCTCAGAGCTGCGAAGCTGGCCTTCGTGTCTGAGCTCCTAAACACCCCTCAGAGCTGCGAAGCTGGCCTTCGTGTCTGAGCTCCTTTCACCCCTCAGAGCTGCGAAGCTGGCCTTCGCGCCTGAGCTCCTTTCACCCCTCAGAGCTGCGAAGCTGGCCTTCGTGCTCAACCTCCCAATATTCCCCAACCTTGTCACAGCCCTAACTTCCGCCACCCAGGACGTGACAATACGACGCGTAGCTCAGCCGGTGGCTGACAGCGATGCCGTCAATAAACTATACATGGAAAAGAGCATTAAACTTTTGAGAGAGCAGCAGGAAGAATTAGAGAGGAAGCTGGTCGTGTTTCAGAGAGATATGCTGACGTTGCAAAACAGCGTTAAAAAGATATCACAGGCGTCAAATTCAATCCCACAGCAGCGCTGCGAAGGAGAATCATGCGAGACGGTTGAACTTTGGGATTGAATTTCCTCGGACCGATGGGGAGCACATAATGCACATACATGATAATTATCACATCATTCGTGTCAAAGACACCTCTGCGATCAAACATGCAACCATTATCGAAATCCAAAAGTAAAAAAAACCATGACCGCAAGAAGCGGCAACTTGTTGAGGAATTGCATGCTCCAGCTCGAAGACATTTCCCACGGAGGCGCGTCATAGTGTATGGATACGACGATCTGTGGCAAACTGACGTTGTAGAAATGCGTCCATACTCGCGATTCAACCAAGGTCACCACTACATACTCACCGTCATCGATGTGTTGAGCAAGTATGCATGGGCGGTGCCGCTCAAGACTAAAAGTGGTGCTGAGGTGACCAAAGCGTTTGCAAATATATTTAGAGATCGATATCCGAAAAATTTGCAAACCGATCAAGAAAAAGAATTTTACAACGCCGATGTGCAGAAACTCCTGTCAAAGCATGACATTAATCATTATTCGACGTATTCGGTGATGAAGGCCTCCGTCGTAGAACGTTTCAATCGAACTTTGAAGAACAATATGTGGAAAATATTTACGCTCAATGGAACCTACAGATGGATCGATTCGCTATCGCGTCTTCTCGCAGAGTATAACGTGCAGGGGGACATGTACTCGTGATGAAATTCATACAAACAAATTTTTGATATGTCCAGAATGCACATACCCACGTATATCGGTTTGTTGAATTTTACCTCGAGTTTTCGCAATTCAACAGCTATTAAATTTTCCGAAAAAACACTTCGGCTGTGGAATTTGGTTTCGCGATTATTGCCTCCGCGCAATATCGTACTTCCCAATGTGTCAAAAGTTTTACATCCACATGATTTCGTACATTTTCCATAGTTTTACCGAATACCGCGTTGTTCATCAATTTGTACAAATTTTTTTCAAAATCATTTGTCGCGCTTGTTCTAAACCGTGTTTTGAGTCCGATGTAATCGCGGATCCAGGGGGATTGATCGAATTGAAGCACGCGGTGTATCTTTGTAATACGAAGACCGTGACGCGTGCATGCTGCAGGTTGCGATAATGTATAACGTAACGCTGCTTATCGTATACCGTCGCGAGTAACTTGTCCTGTCTGCTGCCAGGTGGTTTGGCACGCGTCGGGCAGAACGATAGATCGGCATGAGCGTCGTGCAGACTTTGTGGATATTCCAGATCTACCTCGAGAATGTATCCCGTGGGCGAATCGACAGCGATTGAAGTCACGTCAAAATTTACAACATCTTCGACCCATTGAAATTTGGCGTATGGCAGGGGTTGACACATTGCCCATCCATACAAATTATTTACATCAAAGTACATCAAGTACGATGACTGTTCCGATGCGTCGTAAGATGGCATGTACTTGTTATTGGCATGTGCGTATCTTCCGGAACATTGACTTAAACCCCCGCGTATACCGCGTTCGATAAACATAACCATATCGACGTCGGTGAGCAATTCGAACGTAATTTTGGTATGTTTTACCATGGCATCCCATGTGAAACCGGGTAGAGTATAATAATGTGCTGAATCTAATCCGTAACTCTTGATGCAACTTTCGCGAAAATTTTCAAAAATATCTGCCAATAACAAGACGTCTGTTTTCAGATACAAGTCACTGTATTCGCCCAAGGTTCTAATGTCGCAACGCTGCCAGACAGTCTCGGCGTGCGCGTAATCGCTCTCGGATACAGTCTCCCCCGTTAACGAACTGTAGAATGACTCGCGCGGCGGTAAGCATGGGTCCTGCAGCTTGTTCGCGCAATGAAGGTATTCATACGGAAAGACACCATTCCGCGTCAATAAATTGAAATCCTCAGCGGATAATGTTTCAAATTTGGATCGTAAAATTTTTAATTGATCTATACTAAGGAAAGATGCTAATTTGTCGAGACTGGTATTGAGAAATTTGTACAAATCGATGAATCGCAATTTAATATAATTTCGCGAGTCTGGTTCAGCCGTATCTTCGACATTTTTTGTGAATGAAATATACTTTTCTTTAGTTATGGGTAATACGTCAACGTGACCTTCGAAATTGCTATTTCCTAGATAATGAAATGTGAATCGTAGCCGGATAAATTATGGAAAACTATGGGGATGTAAAACGCGTTTTTATAATTTAAATTGCACTCCGAATGTGCTGGGGCCTCTAAACCGCCCGGATAGATGACAATGATCGTGAACTCGTACATCATCAGCCTCGAATGGCTCTTCGCAAATATGACAGTGTGTTGCATCGCGAAATGCCGTCAACTGTTCGGTGGTTAAATCAAGCATTGGAACATTACTAGTCAAGATGGGTTTGGCGAAGTTTGCAAAATTTTTTAGTTCATCGACGAACTATGAAACACAATCCGCGTCGCGGCGACATCGATACGTCGATAGCGATGCATCGTATGAACAATGCATATAATATGCTATGCTATGCACATTGTGGTGCTGATACATATGTAATTTATTATCACCCACTCGGTTGTCCTCCGTTTCTTCGATGATGCACTCCAGATCTGCATATAACACGAATGGGAGTCGCTCCTTCCTATCGCGGTTGTCGAAACTGAGCAAATTGTTACCTTCGCTGGGCAGCAGGATGGCACAGTCGTTCATCTTCCCGCAGTCCAGCGAATGAAGCTCCAACTTCTCGGCAGATCCGAAGTAGTGCATGCATCTGTAAACCCCAAAAATGTATTATTTAATTTGTTTCGCGAGACATTTTAACATTTCATATGTTTTCTATACGTACCGATCACAGATGAATTTCTTGGCTTTGTTCTTTCTCAACTGGGCGCTCACCAACCGGGACAAATTCTTGATTAGTACGAAGTGCCCTACATCATCATGCTCTTGATTCATTATGTATAGCAAGTTTACGTGCCGATCCCTCTTTTGGAACGTTGACCGAGATGTTGTTCTGTCGCTCAAATTTTCAATTTGCTCCAGGGACATTGGGAACTCAATGCCCTGGAGATTCAGCACGGAAGCATAATCGGGGTATGAACTTGAGCGGTCAACGTGTCGTTGGACAGGATGAAGAGCGGCGACCATTGCCCATGCGAAACACGCATTGTCCGGGGATTGTACGCTAATTGTTGCTTTCTTCAACAATAAATCCCGCGGTAACGACAACTTGCAGTGGCACCCTGCGCGCAGCGGATTATATTTGTTGACATTGACGGTTAGGTTGAGAATTCTCGTCAATGCCCATCCGCTGTCACGTTCCTGGAACTCTTCCAACGATGCCAGGGTGGGTTCGATGACGTATCGCTGATACCACTCCTGCAGATCGGATGTGTCGAAGAGTTCGCAGTTTCGGGTGTTGATGCTTTTACTCGCATGTTTATCGCCCGTCACAAATTCACCATTGAACACCGTGCTTACTTTGAGGTTTCGATGTTTCCTCAAAGCGCCCCGCACGTGCTCCAGCACAATGGTCGCCGCATCTTGGAGAAAGTTGCGCAGCTCGATGTAATTCGAATTTAGCACGGCACCGGTTAATACGCGGCTATCGAATGCAGTGTCTATTTCACGCCACAAAAGTCCTGTGCTCGAATGTCCTGCACCTTCACGCACGAAACGTCCACGCAACGAATGTTTCAATCCCTCGAGCCGCGCGATTCGAGCAACCAACAATTGTCGAACACCGATCGATAATCGATGACGTTTCACGCGGCTGTGTTCTTCAAACGATTCGATACACTTGTTGCACTGTTCTTCCCACGCGAGGAATTCTTCCCGCGAAATCAATCGTGCAGATTGATCCAACAATTGGCGTTCTCCTTGCGCGAATTTTTCCATGGTCGTAAATGGATTGTATATGTAGTGTCTTTTCCGTGCCACACGTTGGAACGATTTGAGGCTTTGTACAGTTCGGAGCGCGCTTTTATGACTGGTATCGCGATTTGGTATCTCTGTATAACTCTTTCGGTGTTCTCCCTCTCTCGAATGCATTGCATGCAAAAAAAAACGACGATTCGTCCCAACATGGTTCTATGCAGTTTCTGCTGATACTGCATAATTCTTTCTATGATTCACGCGTATGACGAATTAGCGCGCAAGATCATACGACACAGTTTCTGATGACACCTAATTCTAAGATTCGACGCTTCCGAAAGTATTATATTACATTCAACACGTGTCAAGACTTTTATCCTTGAAGGTGGGGCTCAAATTATATGAGATATGCTGCGACGTTAAATCGGAACGCTTTAAAAAATTGGTAGCTTTAGAATAAATGCGGTGGTGGGGGAAGCAATTGCACAGCTATTTAAGTCGGCTCCAGGACGCTATTCCATCAATCCCTCAGTAGTCTCAATCTCTTTCGACGGAACAAATAGTGCTCTGAAAGAAAAATGTGCAGTACCAGTGCCGAAGGAAACGTTGAACGTATGAATTATTACGTTCCGATCGTACAAGATGATGACGTAGCTCAATGCAGGGAAATTACAGTTGCTTGGTAAGACTTAATTTTCACATATTCTCAAATTTTTTATGTTTATTCCTAATACGAGCGAACAATTTCATAGCTTTGATTGTTCTCTTAGTCCACGCCGAGGATCGCGTATCATGGTTAGAAGATACGCATTAACATCCGTGGGTAGCAAATATTTGGAAATTGGAATCAACGTAGGACCGATAGCTGATGTAGAAGTTCTTCTCGGCGACAATCATGGGAATCATCTGATATTACCATGGCATACATGGAATGTACTATTCGAAAGCCGTACAACAATCGAAGAACGTGCAAAATTGCCTGGATCACCTTCGATGCGGATTGATGAATTAACGGTGGAATTTTGTCGGATCTTTGATTCACCGATTGTAAAGATGACAATGGATATTAAGTCGCTGTATTTCAAAATGAATACAGTATCATTTTTATTTAATCTTGAGCCATGCATAAACTATGTGTATCCGCGGCTGTATCAAACTGCAGAAGATGTGAGGACAAAATTTGAATCTTTTATTAACGTGCTACAGCAGAGCGATGTTGCCTGCGAAACATTAGATACGCGTCGTGCTGCCAAAATAATACGTGATAGCGAATATTACGATGAGGATTATCTTGTAGATTGCGAACTGTTAGCATGTGCTATCAATGATATTCTAGCTGATGTTCGCAGGAAAAAAAGTGTTAAATTATATTTTTTCTTCTTCTTTGTAACAATATATTATCATTTTAAACCATATATTATTTCTACATTTTATTTACACACCTTCTCTCCTCGCCACCGCCTAATTTTAAGATTCGACGTTTCAAAAATTATTATTTCTCTGCGTTGGAGAAAGAAATTTCAGCTAAAGCCGCATAATCATATTTCGTTCGTGCCTTCTTCGCGCCACCACATGACGTCATCCCGTACGACTGCTCCAGAGGAGTCAAATTACGTGAGATCGCGCGATACGCTGCGACGTTAAATCGGAACGCTTTAAAACTAGAATGCTTGCTGCATATCTGCTTGAAAAAATATTTCTACATAATGGTTCGGTAGATCGCTCATTCAAAATTATTATTTCTCTACGTGGTGAGGAAAATTTCCATCACATACCGGTTTGGAAAAAAATTTTCGGGGGCCGTCCCCTCCCTGGGTTAGGTCTGAAAAAGTTTTTGGGGTGGGTCAAGGTCTGAGAAGACTCTTCGGGGGTCATTCCCTCCCTCTCAAAAATTTGCGACGGTGGGCCAGGTCTGGAGAGGTCTCCGTGGCTGCTCGGCCCGGACTGATCCCCTCCACGGTTGTGGCTTCCCCCACTCCGCGGCTCGTGCGCGCGCAACCGCTCTTCCACTCCCCGCAGGCCCCGCGCCCATGTTTCTCTCCGCCGCGCTCCCCCGCGCGCCGTCACTTCCCCCCGTCCCCGCGCTCCCCTCAGAGGACCTGGTCTAGAACCCGCTTAGCCTTACTACTTATTAGTCTCACTTCAAACTTCAGTGAAGTGAGATTTTGACATTGCCCTTACTCTAATTTTTTCTAATATCCTCATACCTTCTCCATCCCCATATATCTGCTCCATACGCCACGGTGCTTCTAACTAGCGCATCAAACAGTTTCATTCTTCTTTCAAAGTCATCTCTGAATAATCTTTCTCACTGTATAACCTAAATATTCCAGTTCTCTTACTCTTCCTTCTTCATTCCAACGGAGTCTTTCCTCTTTTCTTCTTCCTCCTGCTTTCCTGCATATCATTATCTTAGACTTTTACACATTTAACTCCAAGCCTTTCTTCTTTATGTATCTTTCCAATCTCTTTATCATATTCGTCAGTCCCTGTGCATTATTTACCATTAACACAACATCATCCGCATATGAAATTGTCCAAATTTACCTTCTACCTATTATGACTCCTCCTTCCTGTTCCTTGCTCATTTCTTTTTCCAGGTCTGCAAATACGACATTGAAAAGTGTCGAGCTTAACGGGCACCCTTGACTAACACCCTTTCCTGTTAAAAAAACTTTTCTATCAGTTCCTTCGTCACTCCTAAAGTGCATATAGTTCTGTTGTACATTTCCTGTATCCTTGTTCTTAGTTGTTCGCCTACTCCTTCTTTTTAAAGTCTTTTCCAAATTTCCATTTGTTCTTCTAATCTCCTCCTTAGAATGTCCGCGTATATCTTACAATTCGTGTCCATTTAAGTTATGCCCCTATAGTTCTTAACCATTTCCCATTCTTTTTTTTTTGGACACAGGACTTACTATTCCTCCTTTCCATTCTTCCGGAAAGTCCCCTTTCTTCCATGTTCTGTTTATCATCTTTGTTTAATTACCTATATTCATGAAGATGATTGCGACCTCGATGTTGGATTAAGATATAATTTAAATGCAGGAGTTTAAATTCTAAGTCTGTTCGACCTTTAATACCTTACATGATTTGAGTTCAGATCGATGTGAGTCAGATCGGTTTGTATCTATATTTATCTAATAAATTTTTGTACGAAAGGACAATTTATAAATTTTTTATTTTTGCTATATTCAATAAAAATTGGAATTTTATATTTATTAGGAATAGGTGTTTACCCTGTGATAATTGTTGGTTGGGCTTCAGATTCTAATTATTCAATATTAGGAACGATTGGGTCAATTTCACAGTCAGTTTCTTATGACGTAAGTTTATTTTTAACAATATATTCTGTAATTTTATTAATTGAAAATTAATCATTATTGGATTTATATAAATTTCAATATTATATTAAATTTATTTTAATTTTAATTGCAATACTACGACAGGAAAATCGCGGATAGGTTTTTAAAATCGGAGACCAAGTGCTACTGCACGATGAGACGCTAAGACGTGGGCGGTCAAAAACTAACACCTGCGTGGATAGGCTCTTACACGATTCAAAACACGCACGATAATAATAATTACAGAATAAAGGGCGACGAACAATCCGCGGTCACAAAAACACATTATAGAATAGGGCAGTAATAGGGGAATGGTCGCAGTTTTGAAGGAAAGTAACGATACACTAGCAATTATATAAGGATAAGACTAAGAAAAGTAATTTATTGAAAAAAGATGGTAAATAAGCGCATAACTAGGCGTCGTCGTCCCAGCCACGTAGGGCACGTTCCAATAGCGACCACAGTCGAGGCCGTGGAGCACACCCAACGAAGATGTCCCCATGACGTTCTACACAAAAAAACCAATTGCAAGACTATTACCACACGCACGGAAATAGAAACAATGACCAGACCTACAATCCCTGGTGCAATAAGACACTCACCAAATAGGACCCTCAGACCCCATGAGCCTTCGTCATCCTCCCAGAATTCTACATGCTGGAAGAACCGACGCCAATGCGCCCGATACCCCCTAATTGCCTCCATATAGGCAATGCTGATACAACCCGGCGGGGCGGGACACTGGAAACGCTAGAGGAATTATTCGGATAAATAGAACAATAAATTTACACAACATGATGCACAAACAAACCCCACTCGCACGTACAACTAAACCAAACATGATTTCCCGCGGCACGATCAAAATGACTGACAACATTCGTTCTGCAGATCACAACGAAATAAGAAGTGCTCAAGAAAATCGAGTCCCATATGCCCTCACTTCTCACTTCTACTTAAGTCCAAACAAAGAAGATGAACTGTCCTACGTTAGCAAAAAGTTTATCTCGCGCATGCACAGGGAAAGACTTCGCGACTAACAAAAAAAAAAACGAATCACCGATTACACCTCGACATTATAATTTTACAGGATTTTCGTCCTATAAAACGATGATACTACCCGCAGGAGGAACAACCCCCGACACAGATTTCACTATAAAAGAATTCCAACACCACCCCGGCATTTACTTCGAAAACCTAGGCGATCTACAGATTTATTGACACACCTGGAAGTTAGTATTACACGTAGACATATCTTACATCTACCAACGCGAAGCGAACCTCCAAGCTGCACAATATGATATATTTGCGCAACGTAAAAAACCTTCTACCGACAACTTACAAAAATTATATAAAATATTCGCCACGAAAATCCAAGACGAGGTAGACCGCGTCGCCAAACTCCTTACCTACGTCCAGCAAACTAGAAGCTCAGCACAAAAACAGCGTCGTGGATAAATAGATGGATTAGGTTACATAGGAAAATCACTCTTCGGGCTAATGGTTTCCGAAGATAGAAAAAAATCGTTCGATGAAAGAACGAAAGACGTTCGATGCACGTTCAGAGTGGTACGACAGACGTTCGATACACGATCAGAGTGGTACGACAGACGTTCGATGCACGATCAGAGTGGTACGATAGATGTTTGGTACACATTAAAGTGACTTGGTCTAGTCAAATGATGAGTTCAAAGAAGGAGAGGATGATCTGTGAAAAATTCGAAGAACATGAGTGCCAGGAGGAAGGGGATGGTCAGTGAAGAAGAAGGTGAAGACCAAAGGCATCCTACTTTGCAACTTTAGGTATAGGTCCTCATGTGATAAATCCCGTTATTGTGGATATTGAAAAGAAGCTATAGTGATACTCGGTTGGTATAATTGCGGGTTTTTCTAAATTGTTTTTGTAAGCCTTCTAATTTGTTTGCTAACTTTATTTAATTCTTCCGGGTGTTTGATTATCCTTTTAATCTTGAAATTTGTGTTTCCGTACGAATTTACGTGGTCTGTGGATGTGTAATTTCCTCTAATGACAAAATTGTAGCCAGGTAAGTAGTACCATGTTTTTTCTATTTCGTATTGTTTTCTAGTTTCTATTGTGAATTTGGCTGTAGGGATTGTATATTTGTTACTTATTGTTATTATACCAGAATCCTTAATGCTATACATATTTGTGCTCTTGTCGTCGCAAGTTACTGCTAGTTGTATCGGTTTCGGCGCGATATAAATCCACGTGCCTGGTTGTTGTAATTCTATCTGGAACGTGTGATTCAGTGTTATAATTCGCATTTTACAATTGTTTGAGGTTTTTGTTAATTTTGTGTACAACTGTACTTCGCACGGTCCGTATGGTATCGCATTGAACATTGGGTGATTAGAGGTGCAGAGGTACAGATCGCTTATTTTCTTACATTTTGCTAGGCTCTGTTCGCTTAGATGTATATAATCTTGCACCGAGGTGTCAAGTACCACGTATGAGTCGAGGTGTTCTATACGCGTAGAACGATTTGTTTATCTTCGTGGGTATCAGGTATACCTTGTTCAATTTGAATTTTTTTCGCGTTTAGCAATGGAATATCTTTCAGAAATAAAATATTTCTTTATTCTTTATCGTATAGATATGGAAGTAACACCGATGAATTCCTTATATTTCTCCTATGAAAATCGTACCAAATTTCATGTAAATCAGACTATTTTTAACGAAGCTAGTGAGAAATTATATAAATTAAGATCTCATCTAATTTCCTTCATTATGCTCCGAATTATGTCGTTCTTGGTGTTAGTTTCATCGGAGAAACATATGGAATCGATTGGCGTCGTTTTCGCAAAAATCTGATGGGAAATGCCAAAATCCTGGACATTTCTCACTTCTTCTTGATGGTATTCAAACCCCATCGAGGGTCGAAAGCCATAAAATTCGGTGTCGAAGACGGTCCTCGAGACCTCATACAACAATAGACCTTTTCAAGTGCTAGAAAAGGGCCAGTGCGGCGCATCGTGGGGCCCTGGTGGCGACGCTTAGGTATAGGAAATACCATCTGCGGCCGCACAAAGAATCCTGCGGCATGCTGAGGCGGCGCCGCGCCGCTCGCCGCCGCGCTTTGGAAATGACACAATTAGCTAGCCCCTCAACTTCCAAGCGAGGTCGCTTTCGTTAGCCCCTCAACTTTCATCCTGGAAAGCGTGGGCAAGCTGATATGCAACAGGAAGCCACTACTAGTTCGATAGAAGGAAACCTCTCGATACCCCAACTTAAACATATTAAACCGACCAACCGTCATTCCCTGTATTATATATCGACTAAGCGTCGCGTCCTTATATTTAATCATTCGATTTAGTATCGAATCCTTATATTATATTTTATTATTTCGACTAAGCGTCAATTACTAAATCGACCAAAGCGTCAAATTCTACATCTTTCTTCTAAACCGAAATCAAACATTATTATGTTTTATTACCGACTTAGCGTCGAAACCAAAATCAAACGTTATTACTCTTCATTGCCGACTTAGCGTCGAAACCGAAATCAAACGTTATCCTTTGATTCCGACCGATACGTCTTAACGCAATTACTTTATGTTCCATTATATTAATATATAATCATAATTCTCACGACTCCCCGTCGTATCATGTGTTCATATGTTACGACCTAGCGTCAAAACCATTTTATTGAATAAACTATTTTGTTACTTCTTGTTAAAAAGAAGGACTCTAGTTTCGTGAAACTCATTTTTTTATCACACGCCACCCGAACACATCCTACAATTTCACAGGTAAACCGCTCTACTTGTGGGATCTCTTGTAATTAACGGCAACGTCTCGTTCAAGAACGTTTAAACGGTGACAACGATGTGTATCCCATAGTGTTGTATCCCAACAACAACACCACCACCATGAAAAGCGAGCTGTACTGCTCGTTTACCGTAGACTTTACAAAACCCAATAACATTGGATCGCTACTGGGATTCTCGACGAATCAGGTATTAGAACCAGGACAGTTTGATGATCCCATCGTTCAGCTCGAGACTCACTCATACAACCCATACGTCACCACGCGTTTGGATACAGCGATGAGATAGGAATACCTATGCAGCAGCAGGATTTATACAAATTGCCGTGTGAAAGTTTCCTTTACTTGGAGGGGAAATTGAAGATAAATAAGCCAAATGGTGCAGCAAAGATGATGTTGGGAAATAATTGCATTTCGTTCGTATTTGATGTGATTGGATATGAGCTGACTGGCATGGAGATTGACCGCAACAGAAAGTTGGAATAACTAGCACGCTTAAAAACTGTGTATCGCTGACATCTGGCGAAGACAAAAATATGGAGAATGCTGGATGGGGCTTGAAACGACACGATGGGCTAATAGTGAAAAATCATTTCAATTTTTGCATCCCACTCAAATATTTGCTGGGATTTTGCGAGGACTACAAACGCATGATTATTAATGCGCATCACGAATTGATTTTAATACAATCGCGCAGCAATAACAATTCTCTAATGGGATCACCGATGTTGGAACCAGAAATTGAATTACTTAAAGTGCAATGACGGATGCCTCATGTGACGCTGAACCACGTTAATAAGCTATCATTGCTACATGCTTTGGACAAAACCTGAGCATTAGTTTTCACTTGTGTGATCTGTACGAGTTACCTCTCTTACAGAGCACGACCAAGCATTCGTAGGCCGTGGAGGCAACAGCGCAGAGAAGCCGCGATACACTATCTTTGTTCTACAGGCTGCTCGAAAGAATGTGATGACCGAAGATGTTACTGGGGCATTATTCACCGTGACCCAATTTTTGCAATTTGGCCCCCTCGTGGTGATTGAGTGCTCACGACAAAATGAGTCGATCAAAAATAGCACCGTGGACGTGTGCATAGAATTCGATTGTAAAGGGAATGTGCCTACAAATACTACAGCCTACTGTCTGATTCTGCACGATCGGGTGGTTGATTACAATCCGCTGACAAACGTGGTGCGCAAAATCAATTAAATTGCCATACTACTTGTCCGCCCTCTCCTGTGCCAAATTCGTACAAAAATTTTATCGTGACAATCAAGATGCTTTACGAGAAAGAGTGCATTCTCCTATCTGTCTTGGAAGCGAACGGACCTCTAAATTGTACTGATAATGGCCATACCAGCATTTGTTGACCTGCAAGGGTTCATCGTTGATGGAAGATTTGTCGTCAAGGAAGTGGCTGTCCTACGAAAGGGAACAATTCTCTCGCACTATATTTTTGGAAGTTCGATGCCACACTATCTTCTTACGAAATCCGACAAATCAAGCATCCGTTGGTTGGTGGCAAAACATCATGGACTACAGTGGGAAGATGGAGACGCTCCATACAGTATGTCTAAACAGCTAATTACGAAAGCTGTTGCTGATGCGATCGATGAAGAAGAAGATGACGCACCCCATATCGTATACGTTAAAGGGCTGCAGAAACGCGACTGGCTTGTGAATTTCCTCGATGCAAATACAAGAGCGGACGTGATCATTGAGACACTGGACATGGACTACGAGAATATCATATCTCTAAATAAGCTAAATGTAGTTAGTACTCTGATGTGACAGACACGCAAAGCAATGTGCCTCGCAAAAAGTATTTAAATATTCAACTGGTGGTCTAAATGCCAGACAGAAATGCGTAAATAGAATATAATCAATTTTGTATGTATATAAAAATGTTTTTTCTTTACCCTCCCTCACCCAATCTCCTACATGTGATGTATGCTGGTTTAAGACGATGGTTATAATTATAATCTAAAAGTGGTTCAATACGTATTCGTTGCGCGCTCAGTGTATTTCAACAGACGTAGGATATACATTCGGAGTGGTACGATAGACGTTCAATACACGTTCAGAGCGGTTCGATAGGCGTTCGATACACGTTCACAGTGGTACGATAGACGTTTGATGCACGTTCAGAGAGGTACGATAGGAATTCGATACATGTTTAGAATGACATGGTCTAGTCGAATGATAATTCAAACAAATGACGAGTACGAAGAAAAAAAATGGAATGGTCAGCAAAAAAAGCTGAAGAACAACGGCATCTTACTTTGCAATGCTACGCACTTCTCGGTTTCAAGATAAGGTTTACATGCGTGAGCCTAGAGATGCTGCGAGACCAGTTGTCTTCAAGTTTTGGCAGACAACGGTCAGATTTTTTGTGCAACAATTTTTCATTAGTGCGACTTTTTTCTGTGCGAAAAATGGGATTAACGCGGATCGCTCCCGAGCATGACCCTGCGCAGTGGCGAAGTAACCCTAAGGTGTGTACCGAATAATCGACAGTGTTTTGCGCATATTGATATTTATTACGTTTAATGGGCTAATATTATATCGATGTTTGTGGGTTCTAGGACTCGCCGCCACCCACGCCATCACCGCCTCCTACGCCATCGCCACCACCATCCCCGCTGCCGTCTCCGCCGCCGCCTCCGCAGGTATGTAATAGTTTGCAATGTTTGTGCGTTTAATGTGATAATATTATATCAATTTTTCCGCGCCGTTGCTGCCGGTGCCGCGGCTGTGGATTCTAAATGATTTGTGGCCCGCGGTGCGGCAGGAGCCGGGTGGTGGTCGTCATCGTCGTCGTCGTCGTGGTCGTCGTTATTTCCTTTATTCTGTAACAATATATAATTTCCTAAACATATATTATTTCTCTATTAATTACCCAACTTCCTCCTTCTCTCCTTGCCACATAATTCTAAGATTCGACGTTTCAAAAAATATTATATTTCGTTCACGCGTTCCGCACGCCGTGAAAATAGTATAATCTCACACAGCTGTCTCAGAGGATTCAAATTGCGCACATTGTTAAATCAGAACGCCTTAAAAATTGTTAGCTTTGGAATGCTTGTTACATATTGGTTCGCTGATCGTTGATTCAAAATTATTATTTCTCTGCGTTGGGAAAAAATTTCTGCTGCATATTGGTGTGGAAAAAAGTTCTGCTGACGTCACATATTGGTTTGGAAAAATTTTCGTGTGTCATCTTTTCCCTTGGTTGGGTCTGTGAAATTTCTGCTGTTGGCCAAGGTCTGAAAAAATTTTCGGGCCTGGGCAAAGGTCATTCCCTCCATCTGTGGAAATTTCCGGCGGCGGGCCAGGTCTGGTGAGGTCTCCGCGGCGGCTTAGCCAGGACTAATTTCCTCCACGATTATGGTTTCCCCCACTCTACGGCTCGTGCGTGCGCAGCCAGATTCCCCTCCCCGCTCCTCCCACGTGCCATCACTCCCCCCGCCTCCGCGCTACCCTCAGAGGATCTGAGTTAGAATCCCCCTAGCCATACTACTGGCACAGACCAGGTATAGAATAGACCTACCAACCAATGTATTTTTCTGTCACCGGTTTGGGGGATCCTAGGACCCCCTTACCATTTCAGTGTCGCATGCAACGTTACCGGTGAAGTCTCGAAACATCTTGTAACGCTACGCGTGGTAGGAATTAGAATTCAGCACGGGTAAAATAAGGTTATTTTTTGACAGTCGAAGCCCGCGATTTACAAATGTTTCTGTTAGAGTAACAATTTAAAAATCGTCTTATGAACATATTCCATTCAACGGAAGAGAAAGGAGGATGAATATAAAACGATATTACATTCGATTTTTAACTTTGCTGTCCTATTCCGGTTTATTTAACGCAAAACAAATTTCATTCGCTTGCAATAACGTAATTTGTAAAAACTGTGCTTTAATGTTTTTTAAGAGCATCTGTTGCTGAACCCCACCCATTCATCATGTGTTTGCGCATACATTAATGATGGTCTATATGATATAATACAGACATATAATAATAACAATAATAATAATAATAATAATAATATCTTTCTACTGTACTATATTATTTAAAAGGAACATATCGAACCCGTACACACTGATTTTGATGGAATTTTGCAAGTGTGCAGAGTAGCCAAAAATATTCGATACATATTTTTTGAAGAAGGAATTCATTCTCCTCCATAACTATTAGAAAAATTCATTTGTTTATACTATATACTAACTGACGTTGACTGACTAATGTTAACTGATGTTCGGATGTTTCAGTAAGTTTATACACTATGTCCGATTTATTTGTATATTATTTTTCACGCGCTATTATTTTACTAACTATTGAAAAAGCAATAAATGTTTCATATGAAACTTTTTTTATTTGATCGAGGAAACTGAATAGTATAGGACGAAAAAGGAGTACGGTATTTAGAATGCAAGAAGTGAATATATTTAAGGTTTGGAATACATAATGTGCTCGACACGACCGTCCTATGCGAGCGACTACAGGAGACCAGAGATGGCCAACAAATTATTTGAAATAAAAATTTGTGTACGAAATTTTTATTTCAAATAATTTGTTGGCCATCTCTGCAGGAGATTGCCTTCGTCGGCTGCCCATCGTCTTGTTCTTTTGTCCATGTCGACGGGATTGACGTCGCATTTCTGCCGCGTCCAACAATGCATTTGCAGACTTCAGAATCTATTGTTCTGGTTTCTCGATTTCAAAAAAATAAAAATGCGATAAAAAGTAAAAAATAATTTTGTCCCTTATTTAATCTATGACACTCAATTTTTTTAAGTCGGCGCCAGATTTACACAGTGCAAATGATGAGGCACCGATATAAAAAAAATTGAGTGTCGTAGATTAAATAACGAACAAAATTATTTCTTACTTTTTAGTGCATTTTTATTTTTTTGAAGTTGGTTTTAATGATAATTTTCCATTTTATTCAACGATGCGCCATTATTGTGGCTTTTACACGCAGGTGGCGAAAAATCTCTCCGTACAGGGGTATAGCGCAGCGGTCAACCCTGTCGTTGCTAAAAATTTTGAAACTGAGACGGGTACGAGACCAGTCGACATTGTTTTCAAACCTCATTACAGTAATCTGGGGTGAGTGGTAAACCGATCATAAAAGCGGAGCGCGCAGCTCGCTTACCTGGGCGAGAAAATTCCAAATAGCTCTTTGCCACGTGAATTTGAAAGAGACCATCCCAAAATTTTAGAAGCTCGGGGATCACTGCTGTCCAGCGGTCGCTGGCAGCTCTCCGAAAGCCGGGACGGCGCATGATTCTAGTGCAGAGATGGGCAAAAAATTATTTGAAATAATAATTTGTGTACGAAATATTTACTTCAAATAATTTTTTGCCCATCTCTGCAGGAGACTGCCTTCGTCGGCCGCCGATTATCTCGTTCTTTTATCGATGTCGACGAGCTCGACGTCGCGGTTTCAGTCACGTCCAACAATGCGTTTGCAGACCTCAGAATCTATTGTTCTGGTTTCCTTTTTTATGATTTTATCTTTAATGCAGGGTATGCATAGATTGAACTTAAGGGGCAACTAATCGGACGTGTTTTTGATAGTAGCGGTGTTTTAATTTCTTTTTCTAGAATTTTTGTGACTGAATGCTTTAACCTTTTAGCTACTCAACGCCACGCTTATACCGGCTTCCGTTAATGCCACTTCTTGGACCGATGCGCCATTATTGTGGCTTTTACACGCAGGTGGCGAAAAATCTCTCCGTACAGGGGTATAGCGCAGCGGTCAACCCTGTCGTTGCTAAAAATTTTGAAACTGAGACGGGTACGAGACCAGTCGACATTGTTTTCAAACCTCATTACAGTAATCTGGGGTGAGTGGTAAACCGATCATAAAAGCGGAGCGCGCAGCTCGCTTACCTGGGCGAGAAAATTCCAAATAGCTCTTTGCCACGTGAATTTGAAAGAGACCATCCCAAAATTTTAGAAGCTCGGGGATCACTGCTGTCCAGCGGTCGCTGGCAGCTTTCCGAAGAGATTGCCTTCGTCGGCCGCCGACCATCTCGTTCTTTTGTCGATGTCGACGGGCTCGACGTCGCGGTTTCGGCCACGTCCAACAATGCGTTTGCAGACTTCAGAATCTGTTGTTCTGGTTTTCTTTTTCATAATTTTATCTTTAATGCAGTGTATGCATAGATACGACTTAAGGGGCAACTAATCAGACGTGTCTTTGATAGTAGCGGTGTTTTAATTTTTTTTCTAGAATTTTTGTGTCTGAATGTTTTAAACTTTTAGCTACTCAACGCCACGCTTATACCGGCTTCCATTAATACCATTTTTTTTTTTAATGATGCGCCATTATTGTGGCTTTTACACGCAGGAGGCGAAAAATCTCTCCGTGCAGGTGTATACTGCCGCGGTCAACCTTATCGTAGCTTAAAATTTTGAAATTCAAGACCATTATACTCATTCATCTTTTTCCTTCAGTGTCGGATCTGTATTCGTACTCAGAATGTTAAAATTCGATGACCACGACATTCTGGCCTTTTCACTGTACGCTCTCTTGAAATCGGTTGAACGGTAACGCGTACCTTTTTTTACAACCCTAAGGGGTTCTTAGGTAAAAGCTTTCAAACGATGCGGGGGGGGGGTCATAAACGCTAGAGTAGTGACATAAGGACAAAGTCAGCGATAGGCCATTCAGTGATCAGTATGCCAATTTCTATCACAGAAGTATCACAAATGGATTACTAGTATTTTTCTGATGAAAATGACACCAAACTTGATAAAATCCTGATTATTTTTTATGACTGTAATGGAAAGTACTTGGAGTAAAGTAATTGAGGAAAGTCATGAAGAATACCTGAATTCTACGTGAACTGACGCGGAACTGCTATGTGTGCCCAGATCTTAACGTAAGCGATACCTACGCTCGTGTATTTACATCGTAGATGTTTTTTTATAATTTTTAAATCCATTCAATAGTTAATAAGGACAGAGCCAATCAATTTGTAACGAAACGTAGGGATTCAGGGGCCTCGGATCCCAAAAACTACGAATATAAATTTTAGAAAAACGTTTTAATTCATTATTTTCAATGATTTTTACGTGTCGTAGATGGGCACCGTCTATTTAGACACGCGCGATGTGCAGAGATTTGCGGGAATGTTAGTAATAGCGTCAATTTTTAATATTTTTCGGCGTACGACACGTGAAATTATTATTTAAATGTTCCACTACATGTAAAATACTAACAATCAATTTCATCTTGCAATTTATAGTTTGTATAAGCTCTGAAGAAGTGCCATATTGCAGCGCCATATAGGCTCCTGATCACCGAAATAGATTTTCAGAGAGGAATCCCGCGTGAGTCGTTGACAAATCGAGCCAAAGCGTAGCTTAGCGAAAGCCCGCCCTCTATGTTAAACTCTCACTCTGAACAAGTCACATGTATACAAGCACGCATACATCTTTCAGTATTTCAATACATTTCAGAGTAGTTCTTGAGTTGGACGCTGTTCATGAACAGAGGTCGCTAAATTCAGTCCTCAAATTATGGGTCGGTAACACAGTTTGGGTGGTGACACGAAGTCCCATAAGGTGATAGGTCTATTCTATACCTCGTCTGTGCTACTGGGGATCATAAAAAGGATATATACAGTATAATATTATTAGAGATGTAGCCAAGATGTACAATAGCAACTTGTACCGGTATTATGGATCTATAACTAACGCCAGAAAGGACTGTTAACCCAAAAATGTAATTATTACTGAAGCATACGCAGAAGTACCTGTGCAAAGTTTGCTGGATTATACGGTTCTGAGGATACTTCGACATGAAGAGAAAATAATTACCGTGGACGAAAATAGTTTAAATAATCTCTAATGTTTAAATGGGGCTGCTATGGGACATCCAGAATAAGCGAGTATAAGCAAAAATTTGAAAACTCTACTATTTGCGATTCAAGCATATTGTCTTCATCTATTATTCCTGTACAACTGATATCGGGTGATCCAAACAGTAAAGAAAAGATTGTGTTGTGGCAGGATATCCAAACATCCACGCCCATTTTGCAAGCCTATTCGAATTGAATACATACGCGAGACAACAAATGTGATAGTACAAGAAGGAAAAAAATTTAAATTCAAATTAACCTTTTAAAGCCGACAGCAGGGAAAATGAACTGCAACAATGTATGCATACGTCACACATTGCTATTTACAATGATTGATGAGAGGGTATGTAATGCGATTGCAGAAAATCCCGGAATTCAAAGATGTTACCTTTGCAAACTGATCTGCAAAGTTTTCAATAATCTCTATTTGATAAAAAAAATAAAAAGTCGAGGACGAGTCGAAAATGAGATTGGGATTATCGTCGTTACACGCGTGCATAAGATTTTTTGAACGTTTACTGCATATATCGTATAACTTGGTCATCTGACAGTGGCAAGTTCGAGGGAAAGCCAATAAGAACAAGGTAGCGAAAAATAAGAACAGAATTCAAGAATCTTTCAGGATTCGAATGGATTTACTTGTAGATAAACCAAAGCCGGGATTCGGTACGACTAACGATGGAAATACCGCTTGCTGATTTTTCACCAATTCTTCTGTGTCAGCAAAAATTACAAGAGTGAATAAAGACATAATAAAACGTTTCCACGTAATGTTGGTGACAATTTCGAGCATGGACCGAATAAAAATAGATGTTTTTAAAAGATACTGCTTAGAAACTGCGGAGAAATTTGTACAAGTATATCCGTGGTATAATATGCCAACGACTGTGCACATAATAGTAATTCATTCCGCGGACATTATGGAACATGCAATACTTCCAATTAGGCAACTGGGAGAAGAAGCACAAGAAAGCCGTAACAAAGATATCAAAAGCCACAGACAACATCACTCTAGAAAATTTTCTAGAAAGAAAATAATGGAAGATGTTTTCTATAATAGGGGTAAAGAGTACAGTGGTTGGCCACCTGACAGTGATTGGCCTTATTTTGAGAAATAAATGAATATAAAGAAATACCAATGTCATGCTCTTTTTTAATGAACACATTCATATTCCTTGTACTTTCTTGCTTCGGATGTAATCAATATTTCTCCACTCATTATATACTGTGATTATATATAAAAGCAAATAGGATGACTCGGCTTTGAAGCTTGGAAATTACAGCCATTTAATCAAAAAACCATAAGAGTACAGTTCAAAGTTTGCGAATAGTTTAATGTATTTATGATATGTATATTTCTCATATTCGGTATATATCGATAAATAAAAGTTGAAACTTTATAAAAGGATTATTTATTTGTTAAAATTATATATATATTATGAAAAAACAGGGGGGCCAACAACTGTCATATGAATAATGTTGAATGATAGTAATTGGCCGGACGGCCAGTGACTGTTTTTTAACCATGTTAATGGTGAAACAGTAATTAGCCCCCTGTTCAAAACAGAAACAAACACGACAAATACATACTATATAAAATATATCCATTTTTATTGAATAATTTTAATCTTATTTCTATCGCCAAATCAGGTAACATTTTCTTTTAGGTTATATTATGTATCAAATAGTGGCCAATCATTGTCGAACCGATTGGACAATTACTGTCTTGACTATGCCAATAACTATATTTCTTCGTAGGAAACATACTTTTTGTATATTTTTATACATTCTTGATTTTTTTTCTAAAGTCTATTTATTTTTAGATTATTAGGGGTTTTTCGTACTTATTTATATTGATTTCCATTTCAAATTTACTAAATTCACATTTATAATTCATTATTTATGTGACATTCTTACTTAAGTGGCCAACCATTGTACTCTTTACTCTATGCGTGTTCCTTCAGATCCATATATAAGCAGCACGAGAAAAATATATCCCACAAAGTCAGTAAAATATCCGAAAGATGTTATTCAGTTTTTTGATACACCTATTGCTGAATCTGGAGGAGAAGAAGAAGAAGAAGAAGAAAGAGAAGAAGAAAAAGATGACGATGAAGATGAAGATGAAGATGAAGATGAAGATGAAGTACAGGAAGAAGAAAAACAGTAAAAGAATATTATAATTAATTAATTGTTTTGTTAACAATATTGTTCTTGAAAATGATGTTCATTACCTGTAAGTATAAAAATGTAAAATGCATTCCACTTCATATTTATTATACATTATTAATTAATTAATTATATAATTATTATATTCTTAATTACAATATTCTTCTCCTCATAATATATTCATTTGTTTTAAATTTGTATAGTTATAGTTAATTTCATTATTTTTATATTCAATATTTAACATTAAAACAGTACATTATTATCATTTTAGAGTCATAGTATTGAAATTTATTCCAACAATTTGTCTTAGATTGAAAAATATTACTTTTTACCAGCTTTCCCTATAAACACGCCACTGTGCGCCGAGGATACGCATATCCCCTTTCCCTAGACACGGTGATACTCGGTGGCCTTCACCGCAGTCCATCAGCCCACCCAGCACTACTTCCCCGATGCCTTCCGAATTTAGTTTTGGGGACTGAAAAAAGTTTTACCGCCTCAATCTTAGTGGGATCAGGTTTTACCCCTTCTGTTGAAATAATAAGGCCTATATAAGATACCTTACGCCTCAAAAATCGACATTTTTCGTGTTGCAACGTTAGATTTGATTTTTATAACCGAGCCAGGAATTTTCGCAACTTCTGCGAATGTTCCTTCAAAGAGTTAGCATAAATAACGACATCATCTATAAGCACAAAAAGCTTCACTCCTTGCAGACCGGACAAGACCAGGTCCATGCACTTTTGGAAAGTGGCCGGGGCATTCTTTAACCCAAAGGGCATCCTGTTAAATTCAAAATGGTCACTAGGCACAAGGAAAGCAGTTTTTGACCTAGATTAAGCGTCCATAGGGATCTGGTGGAACCCAGAAGCTAAATTAAGAACGGTGAAATATTTTGCTCCTCCAAGTTGGTCCAAAATTTCTGTGATGTTAGGCAGCGTATAAGCTTCGTTAATAGTTTTCTCATTCAACATGCGATAGTCTATTACCATCCGCCAACGTGGAATACCCTCCGAGTCCGATTTCTTAGGGACCACCCAAATGGGCAAGTTATAAGGTGAAGCTGATGGACGAATAACATTGCTTTCAAGTAAGGCATCTACTTGTTTTTAATTTCTTCCTTATGAATGAGGAGAAATCGATATTGTTTCCTGTTGATTGGAATTTCATCAGTTGTTACGATTGTATGTTTCAGGGCACAAGTCGAATTCAATTTATCAGACGGGCGGTAAAATTGATGCGGAAATTGATTCACTATTTCCAGTATACTATATAAGTCACTCTATTTCACCAAGATCATCTAGATCCAGAAGCTTTACTATTTGAGCTAATCTACAAATGTCAGGCTTTGACTGGTCTATATTGAATTTTTCTTTCCGAGACATACGCGGTACTGATTGACCCTCTTTGAAGGCTTCTAATTCGATTGGTGGTACTGTTACATAATGTGTTGCGTGTTTTCGCGAAGTCGATTTTGAGTTTAAATTATGCCAACATTCGCCATGAGGTTGATAGGTATTGAAATTCCACCTTTTAAGACAACTAGTTTCCACGTGATCACTTTTCCTACAAAATCCACATCTAATTTCCTTGCGTTCCTAAAACTCGTTTGATTCCTTTTGGCAAATGGACACTGATAACCGAGATGACCTGATGAGGTGGTCTGATGACAACGAAAACATTTGCGGTCCTCATGATTCGTGAAATTGGTTTTAAAGATTTTTGCGCTTTGAATAAAATGTTTTGAATGCTCAACCAATTCCGCATTCAAATTACTCGCGATATTAATAGCAGATTCGAGATTAGGTAATTTCTTATTGCCATCTTCTCTACTTAAGTAAAATCGAATGGTGTCATTCGAAATCCCTTTAATAAAACTGATCATTACAGTGTTTTTAGCAAGTCATTGATTGCTCTCAATTGCTCCGCGTTGTACATTTCTTTGGCAGTTTCTAATCCGCGCTTTTAATATTTCGCTCACCCTCGTTCTAAATACATCTACTGGTTCATTAATGTTTTGGTGTAGTTGCATAAGTTGTGCATTTAAACTGTGGACGTTAAACGACTGAATGTAAAACTTTTTAAGAAGTCCAAATAGTTCGTCCAGTGTTTCAGGTTCTTCTCTATTGGACAATACCAATTTAGCATGCCCTTCGATTTTGTTTCGAATTAAAAAGCATAAATTCTTGCGATCTTCGGGCTTAACTTTTGAATTTACCAATGTACACTGTTTAATGAAGTGAACTAGGGAGCTAGATTTCCCGTTGAATTTAGGGATTGAGTCTTTCATTAGCTTTAAGGAGAAATAAGATTTGAACGGAGCAGCAAATGGATTCGAAGAATTTTATTGCACAATTTCTGTGAAATTTGGTTGAGCGTTCAATTCGCAAGAGCTTATAATGGAACAATTTACTTGCGTCGGCATTAGGTTCAACTCGTGGGGTTGTGCCACGCAAATAGATGGAGTGGTCCCGATTGGATAAGGTAATGAATGATTAGTCAGTTCGGCAGAATTAACAGGGGTACTTGCTTCTATCGGTAGGAAACTTATACTAGAGTTCAGATTTATTGGCCGGTGAGTTCGGTTTCGCGAGCAGCGCGCGAAGAGAAATCAGTTACCACCATCTGACGATCGTGGATTTGTCAGTTGGAGTTGCTAGGCCCCCGAAGGGTATGGCTGGGTAACGGAAACGCTGCTCGGTTCCGCCTGAACGCAGCCGTGTGGCTGTTGTTTATTCTTAGCGTAATAGTTGTGTGAGTTACGAAGCAATGCGTAGACCAATACGAGATAAAGCTATCGAGAACTCGGTTTGGCCTACACGTTAGGAGCGTAGCGCTATCCCCACTACTTCTGGCTCACTCTTATTCTGCGAAGGTGAGAGCGAGATGGAACGAAAGCGAATCAGAGGAACTGAAACCGAGCGAGGTTCGGTACGAGACAGTTGACGCGTTGATACATACTTTGTCTTGCTTCGTTTTTCGTACACCTGATACTCCGTGCTTTGCGTGCGCGACGGGCATGAGTGTTTAGACACGCTTTCATTCCATCTCGCTCTCGCCTCTCGAATTGGAAATCTTTTAACAAACAGATGAACAATTAAACGGTAACTTGTATTTCTTACATAGGTCTGGAACAAACGCAATCTTGATCTCGGCGCCGTTATTTTCACGAGTGCACGTGAACTTGGGGGGAAATTGCTGCACGGCCGCCCGAAGTCACCCTCCTCCGATATTTACCCTCATTCCTGGGGAAACCGTGCCAAAACCCAGGAAAGAGGGGCTGCACTCGCGAGGACTTCTTGATTCCACGTTCACGAGCCGGCGAAACAGCTCTCAAAATGATTGGTCACCCACGGTTTTTTCAGAAGAATCCCACCGCTGTCACCAAATTTTTCGTTGCGAGGCCGCCTGGGAAATCTGGTGCCTCGTGGGATTTCTGCATGGTTCGGTGCCCGTGGAGCCCTGAAAGGCTCTGCTCGCGAAACGTGTTAAGTTAAATGAACTAATTGTCTTGTAACAAATAACTCAAAACTCAATAAACTTAATAAACAGAGACTAAATTAAATTGCCAGATGATTCAGAACTACTTAGAAACAGAACAAGGACATTTTATGAAGATCAAAACTGGATTTATTATAACACGTCAGGATTATAACAAGGTTAATGACGAATTGCGAGGCAAAGAACAAGCTTCTTCGTATGTACCTCTTATTATTAAAACTGTTGCGGGCACCCTATGGATAGAATCCATGGCCCCCTGGTGCCCGCGACGAAGACAAGATGACAGCAAGAAGAAGGCGATCGGACCGATCGCCTGTCAAGCTGTCATTCGAGAGTCAGCCGCGATCATAAGCAGACGTATCGATACCTACATTTCCCTGCACTAGAGATTACTGTTTATTATTATTATTCTTTCATGTTGTGTTACTACTGTTGTATAATAAACTTCCGTTATGTCGAGCACAAAACGAAACATTGGTGTCAGAAGTGGGATGCCCACTCGCGCTTCCGCGGCCTCCGCGAAACCTTCCCCTGAACCGACGGGCGACGCCCCCCTACAAGAGCTGTTCACCAACCTCCAGATAAGCATCGTGGGACAGATGCAGGAACATTGGAGGGACGACGAGGCCCGAAGGAGGAAGAAGGACGCCGAGAACCGGCGGACACAGGCGGCCTTCCAGGCGCGCATGTCAAACCTGGAAGAACGCATCCAAGTCGTATCCGCTTCATTACAAAACAGCCGCAATTCGGTTGGTAGCGGCGCGAGTCTTCGGGGTGGGGAGACGGCTCCCGTTGTAAATAGTGTTGTAAATAGTGTTTCTCCGTCGGTTAACCTTACCCCCGTCGGTGCGCCCGCTGCTGCTCCCTTTTCGGAATCGCACGTACTCCGCTTGGGGTACGCTGTGAAACCGACAATTTTCGACGAAAAAACGTCGTGGGAAGAGTACAAAGTACAGTTCGAGACCATTGCGCGCGCTACTGGGTGGAATGACGAAAAAAAGGCTACAGCCTTGATCGCTTCCCTCGGGGAGTCAGCGAGGAGCGTCCTCACGACGCTCTCCGCTGTCCAATGAGAGAGTTTTGCAGATTTGGTTTCCGCGCTCGATTTCCGCTACGGGGCGAAAAATCTGTCGAATTTGAACTACGTACTCTTCCAGAGCCATAGGCAGCGGAGAGATGAGAGCATCTCCTCGCTTGCCACCAAAATTGAACGTTTAGCGCAGTCCGCTTTCGCCGATTGCTCGGCAGAAACCCGCGACAAACTCGCCGCGTCTCAATTTGTAACGGCATTGTCGAGCTCTGTCATGCAGCGGGAACTGCGACTCGGTGGTTTTACATCTTTAAGAGCCGCCGTGACCAGAGCTCTCGAAATCGAGGCCGTCGAGGCAATGTCTCGCAGCCCCGCGGCCGAATCGCGAGGACGGTACACGGAAAAGCGAAAGGCTAAACCATCCAACAACACTTTTGAAAGGCTCCCGGCGAAACAGCGGAGATTCGAGAAACCCGAGGACCGAACGGACGACCCGCCAAGGATACCGAAGTGCTGGCTCTGCGGCAAGATGGGCCACCTGCGCAAGGACTGCTTCAAGGCCAAGAATGGCCAGCCAGGAGCAGCTCCTACCAGGAAGCTCTACGAGGGAAACGGAAAGAGGACGGCGTAAGGGGAAGACGCCGGACCGTAAGGAACAGTCCCCCGGTCGTCAAGAGTGTGGCGATGCAAGAGACGACTGGGCGTCAAAACCATGTAAGATTATCCTAGATACAGGTTTTCCTATCAACCTTCTGGCCAAAGAGCTGTGTGCGTCGAAGGACATTGCCCGAACAAGACTCGACATTCGCTCCACTACTGGAGAGAAAATGAAAGTGTTCGGCAAGAAGAGCCTGGAAGTCAGCGTTGGAGGACTTTCGAGCATAGAAGACTTCTACGTCGTCGACATGGTGGGAAAGTGCATCTTGGGAGTGGCGTTCCTGAAGAAGCACTGTTGCAACATCGACCTATCCCGGAATGTGTTGTGCCTTCCCGGCAAACCGGAGATACGCCTTGGTGAGCCGACCGCCGAGAAGAGCAAACAAGAAGAAGACAGGGAAACGGTCGTCCCACACCATTTGGAAGAGTTGTATACACGCTGCTCGTCAAGTTTGGCAGAAAGACAGAAAAACCTATTTGCTGAATTACTTCGCGAATTTCAGGACGTTTTCGCCACGGATTTGACTCAGATCGGGAATTGCGACCGGGTTAAACACACCGTCAACACCGGAGATTGCCCGTCCATAAAACAGGCGCCGCGGAGGCTGCCTCTACACCGTCGAGCAGAAGTGGAAGAGCTGCTCAGGAAACTGTTGGCGCAGGGCGTGATCGAAGAATCCCGGAGTCCGCGGTCTTCTCCGATTGTCCTCGTGAAGAAGAAGCATACGATTCTGCGTGGATTTCCGTCGCTTGAACGAGGTTACCAAGAAGGACTCGTATCCTCTACCCCGTATAGAGGATACCCTGGACGCCCTCGCTGGATCTTCGTGGTTCTCAACCGTGGATTTGCAGAGCGGATACTGGCAGATCTCTATGGAGGAAAAGAACCGAGAGAAAACTGCGTTTTCAGTGGGGACAGGACTGTGGCAGTTCAAAGTGATGCCCTTTGGACTCTGCAACGCCCCTGCAACATTCGAACGACTGATGGAGGACGTACTTCAAGACCTGACCTGGAAAATCTGCTTGGTTTACTTGGACGACATCATCATCTACGGGAATGACTTTGAGCAGGAGCTAGAACGCCTCCGGACAGTGTTTTTACGATTACATCAAGCTGGACTATTGATGAACCCCAAGAAATGCTCCTTCTTCTGCCGAGAAGTAAAATATCTGGGCCACATCCTAACGGAGAATGGAATCAAGACGGATCCGGAGAAAATTAAAGCCATTTCGGAATGGCCACAGCCGAAGAACGTCACGGAATTAAGAAGCTTTCTAGGATTGTGCACATACTACCAGAAATTTGTAAAGGATTTCTCCAGGATCGCCAAGCCTCTGTATCGCCTCACCGAGACCAAACAGAACTATCAATGGACCGAAGAATGCCAAAGAATTTTCCAAGAACTGAAGAGGAAACTAAACGGATCCCCGGTATTAGCCTACCCTGTGATAGACAAGGATTTCATTCTGGACACGGACGCCTCTAATTTCGCTATAGGCGGCATCCTCTCACAGGAAAACGAAGGACAGGAAAAGGTCGTAGCCTACTTCTCCACGACCCTGGGAAAAGCGGAAAGGAACTACTGCATCACGCGGAGAGAGCTACTGTAGTGAGAGGGCAGTAGTGAAATCTATCGAACATTTCCATCACTACCTCCATGGACGAAGATTCCTGATAAAGACGGACCATGCAGCGCTTCGCTGGCTCTTGACCTTCAAGCGCCGTGAAGGACAGGTCGCCCGTTGGATCGAACGACTACAAGAATACGACTTTGAGATTCGCCATCGAGAAGGAAAAGCTTACGGAAACGCTGAAGGACTTTCACGAAGACCTTGCATCGAAGAAAATTGTAAGAACTGCATTCGACTGGAGAAGAAAGAAGTAGAAGAAGAAGAAGATGCGCCGTCGAAGAAGAGGAAAGCCGCACAAGAAAGAAGTACGCAAGTTCGAAGACGCAAGTAGAGGGCAGAGACATGGAGACACGGATCCACGTACCCACGCCTTGCCCAGGGTTTTTGGGTGGTTTTCCCCTCGGGCGTGAAGATGTCGAGGTGACGGTCTGAAGAGGCCACCCAGCGTTCTCCACTCTTCTGCACCAGGGTACGGCTGCTGAAGAAGCTGCGGCGGTCGGGAGGACCGCTCCTCCGGAGGGGGGAGCAGTGTTGCGGGCACCCTGTGGATAGAATCCATGGCCCCCTGGTGCCCGCAACGAAGACAAGAGGACAGCGAGAAGAAGGCGATCGGTCCGATGTCAAGCTGTCATTCGAGAGTCAGCCGCGATCATGAGCAGACGTATCGATACCTACATTTCCCTGCACTACAGATTACTGTTTATTATTATTATTCTTTCATTTTGTGTTACTGCTGTTGTATAATAAACTTCTGTTATGTCGAGCACAAAACGTAACAATACTATGTTTTCGAGCGCTTCGGAAGGAGGCGAAGACAAATATCTAATGTTCATCCTTAACTCTTTTCTAATAAATTTAATTTATTTAGTTCAAACTTCGCGCTTTAAGAGCATGCACTAAACACCGCTAGGACGAGGTGTATCGCAATAATATAATATATATTTTTGTTATATTTTATTTGTAATAGTTATACCTAAAACATATATTTATAGATTTTTACATAAATGAATACTTTTTAAATCATAAGAATACAGATTTTGTTCGTTTACATGATCTTCAAGTGGGTATTTCACTTTACCCTACCACTTGAGCGAGGGGAAGATTTTAATACCTCCGGTAAATCTCATTTTCCTTTGTTGTCAAATATTTTTCATAACAAAGGCTTTGATTTTCTTATAGCCTAAGGTCCATTTAAGACTCCTGTTGAAGTCGCGTGTCTTTTTTCCATCCGATTTTATGTTATCACCCTTCAAAAATAAGCGTTCCATTTTATGCTGCTCTCCCCTACGAAACGACGTCGTCGATAACGAGAACGATGATACACCAACACCAACAACGACAACTCCGACTCCGACGGCTACTGCTGCCTGCCTCTACGTACTATGAAGATCCCGAACGAACACTACTTTCGCAAATATTGTTACACACACGCACATACACGCATTGTAAAATAAATACTTTTTTTAAACGAGGACTTGCTGTACGTTTATTTATATACTAACTAGTTTAAAGTACCCGGCGTTGCCCGGGTATTTGTATTTACTATATAATCCGACTCTCCCCCCCCCGCAGCTACTCGCGCCGCGTCACGTATCTGCACTGGCAACCGTGATCCCCACCACCGTGCGGGTAACCATACGCGCATCTCTTGAGCGCACCGCGGTGGACGCCACGTAAGATTTATCTGCCTCGCTTCACTATTTCGCTTATTACTCAGTCCCATTTAGTAATATCGAGATGATAGATAGCCTATAACCTTCCCAAATGTTGTCTCTACACATTTGTGAAAACCGCAGCAGCATTGGTTAAGTAGTTTCCGAGTTTACTGGGTACAAACACAATAATACTTTCCGCTTTGTATGTGTAGAGCAATACCTAGAATATACATTTTTTATAAATATTTTTCAATTTTGTTTTACTTCACCGATGTTGACACACACACATACACACACATACACGTACTCAACACCAACACCGATACCGGTACGTTATATACGCGTACGTGTGCGCGAACACGTATGAAACGACGTCTCACTGATCTTGCACCCTTTACTTTCGCACATACGCTTACAAGCTCGCGAACAGCTAACACGTCTGTTTCTCGTTCTCCGATCGGCCGAATCTCGCAATAAACAAACGACGTTGCAATAACATGGAATTTTCCAACGATCGACATCAACGACTCGATACGAGGTAATTATACATGTACACGCGTACATATTACTCGTTTGGACATTTTCCGTCTGAAACACTGTTGGAAAACGTATCACCAACGCTTGTGTCGCGCGTTTTTTTTTGTAGCGATGCCTCCGCTTCCACGTCTCAGCCACCGGGACGATGAAACATTCGCATCCTGGGACGCGAGTACCCTTTGACTTCGACAGCGTACAAACGTCTCGCCATTGGAATTTGCATCGGCCAGGATCCTTGTCGCGTCGAGCTCGCGATCTCCAACGCCAAATTCAACGAATTGTGCTTTCCTATGTCATCGTGGAAGCTCATACTGCAACGTGGGCCAGAAATACTAAGATCGTTGCCGCAACAACACACGAACGAATTAAGATCCTATTTCAATCGACCATTTGCGATTCGACTTCGCATGAGTGTACCGCGAGCGGGTGGTACAAATCTCGGATGGAAGCGTCGTAATGTGCATGACAGAAGATACCATACGACGAATGTTCAAGTACGAACACTGCATCGACCACATGTTCTCGTGGTTGACGGAGAATCTGTAAGCCGTAACTAGCAAGTACGTGGTCTTCGTTCACATCCTAAGAACCTCCATAACTACGGACTACGAAAAATTGATTTTTGAAAGCGACGACTACGAGCAACATCAGTCTGAGTCTGTTCTCCGTCACAGTCACGCGGGTTTTTGTTGTGCGCTACTGTACGTTGATCATTGTAATTCCTCTTTGAGCATTGCCTATTTCGAAATCTGCTAGTCAGTGTGATCTAAACTGAAAGTTTGACGTCTAGCTTTGTGCTTCTTTGCGTGGGTGACTGATAGTGGTCAACTTGTCCCCTCTCTATACTTCTACCCGTCGGCGTTCCATCTGTTAATCAGTTAAACAGTTCTTTATTGCGACCTGCAATTGGACGTGGGAATCATAATTATCCCGTTATGTCTTCTGGAAAAACGAAATGCAAAGGTTGTGGTTCTATGGTGGTTAATCCAGTGATTTGTGAAGGATGTGGCATGACAACCCACGCTGGTGTGTCCTGTCTTGGCTGTTCGGGTCACCCGTGGTATAACGGTAGACTTTTAAACTGCAAACAGTGTCCTCGCGAGTCAGCTGTTGACGCTGACGTCACACATTTGCCGCTGGTACAGTCGCAATCGTACTTTCCAACGCCGGATGATCTTAGAGCATTAATAAGAGAAGAATTCAAGAACTTTCGAAGTGAATTCGCTGCAAGCATGAAATCTGAAATAGCAGGCATGCGATCCGCTATTAATGACCTGTCCGGGCGCATCCGCCAGTTGGAGGAGAACCCACCATGCTCAAATCCTCTGATGCCGTCTACTTCTGCCGCTACGTACGATATTATTGCGGAAATTTATGACAGGCAAGTCAGAGCGGCAAATCTCATCATACATGAGCTGCCTGAATCGCAGAGTACAGTGCTGGTACAGGTTAGGAAACATGATACGGGTGGAGTTAAGGAGATCCCGTCCATAATCCAGCCATCGGATAATCTGGAGGTGAAAACGCGTAGGCTGGGGAAACCGAAGGGCTCATCTCCTAGGCCCCTGTGTGTTGGCCTCAAGTCATCGGATGCTGTAAGGTCCTTTCTGAGGAACAAGTCGAGGTATACGGGACCCTGCAAGATCTCGGATAATAAGACCCGTTGTCAACGGCAGACTCTTGAACAGCTGAGAACAACACTGCGAGACCTCCACGAACTAGGCGAGACGGATAAGACTATTCGCTATGTCCGTGGAGTGCCGACTATTGTTTCCACCGTTAGCACTCGGAATCGTACCGCAGAAAACTCGTGAATTGCCCCTTAGTATACTATCAAAATGTCCAAGGTCTCAGAACTAAGCTTGACGACCTTAAGGCATCGATAATTAGCTCTGCCGTCCAGTATGACATTATAATACTGGTTGAAACTTGGCTGAATTCTGCGATCTCTACGTCCGAACTTGGATTAGGGGGGTATAGTGTCTTCCGCGAGGATAGATCTCATCTCACGAATACTTTTTCTACACGTTAACCTGTTCACGAATTAACCCAATACATAGTGACCCTGAGCAGCTCTTTGTCCGTGTCCGGCTTGGTTATATTCATTTAATTGTGGGGACCTTATATCTTCCGCCAGCATCTCTACCAGTTCTGTACGAAAAGCACACCGGATGTGTCACTGAGATTTTTCACAGTTTTAGTGATGATATCTTCTGTATTCTCGGTGATTTCAACCTCCCTCATGCTGTTTGGTTTAATGAATCGGGCGTATCCTATTTTAAAAAGCCCGGTATATCTTATTCGGAATCAATGGCCATAGATGTACTTCTTGAATCATATAACTACTGCAATCTGGTTCAGGCGAACGCTGTATTCAAAGCTCGCGATTATATGTAAGACCTTGCCTTTTCAAATGATACTGACGCGGTAATAGACAGGGCAATTGATTACCTTATCGTGCCGGATGCGTAACACCCACCCCTACTCGTGCGGTTAAATGGGATATTTTCGACCGATAATCGCCTGCCTGAAAATGTCACGTATCTGGACTTTAAGCGCAGTGACTACATGGGGATTTTGAATTACTTTAACTCCGTCGATTGGGATTTCGAGATAGCGGGAGTTAACCTTAGTTCAGCCTTAGATCGCCTCTGCTATCATTTTAATTCAGCTATCAGCGATTATATCCCCATAAGATCAGTACGTTCCTCCTTTGCGCAATGGTTCTCTCAGTGCTTGAGGTATCTGATTCTTGAGAAGAAGAGAGCGCATAAGGCGTATAAACTCTCCAATACCGCTTATGATTATTGTAATTTTTCTGGGATCCGAGCTCAGTGTAAGTTATTGTCGAGAATAGATTATCGTGCGCATGTTATATATATTGAGAACTGTGTCCGGAATAATGCCAGGACCTTCTGGAATTTTGTAAATACCAAGTGTGGTATCCGTGGTCTTCCAGAAATTATGCGCTGTGGCGACTGCTCGGCTTCCTCGCACTCTGCAATTCCTAATCTCTTTGCGTCTTTTTTGGCTCTGTGTACAGATCTCCATCACGTTCTCCGGCCTTGAATGTGGACTTCAATACCCATAATAGTCTTAATAGACTCTCTATCTCCATCGGTGACATGTTTTCTAAATTAAACTCGCTTAACACCAAAATAGGGCCTGGAGCCGATGGTATTCCTCCACTGTTTCTCCAACGGTGTAGCTTTATTTTGTCGAGACCACTCTGGAATATTTTTAATGTTGTGGAAAACTAGCCTGATATCACCAATTTTCAAGGCTGGCGACCGATCGGAGATTGGTAATTACCGACCCATTTGTAAAATATCCATCATACCTAACATGTTCGAGGAGATCGTCACGGATAAGTTAACTCCACAGATCATCAGCATCCTGTGTGAGGAGCAGCATGGGTTCCCAAGCGCTCCACCTCTACGAATTTGACGGTGTACCGTAGCTTCGTGTTCCACGCCCTTGATGTAGACTCTCAGGTGGACACAGTCAATACTGATTTCCGGAAAGCATTTGATACAGTTGATCATGGGATTCTGATTCGGAAACTGTCACTTTGGGGCTTTGGTGGACCCCTCCTGTCCTAGATAGAAAGTTACCTTGTGGGTCATGAGCAATGGTGAAGGTATCAAATTGTTTATCATCTCTTATTAGTGTTACCTCTGGCGTTCCCCAAAGATCTCATCTTGGTCCGCTGCTTTTTAATCTATTTATCAACGATCTCGGTGATGTATTTTTGAATACTCGTGTTACGTGAGGGCGTTAATTTTTAAGCGACTGAGCGGTTGAGTCTACTTTTCTCACGCAACGCTTAACGAATTTAAAGAGATTGTATAATTTTACTATAACCAGAGTTATTAAACAAAAATCAGGATTATTTTTGGGTACGGCTTTTGTCTACAACCCATACAGATTGCCCAGTCGGGATGTTGTACTTTGGTAGAGACAGGTTCGAACAGAATGAGACAGATTTAAGTAAATATTACCATGTATTACAATAAATAAGCAAAAAGGAAAATCGAAAGGTGGTACAAAAATGGGGAATTTACATGGATTTGCGTTATGAATAACAATGCAAGGTTAAATCCCGGTATGTAGAATTTTACCATATTCGGCGCGGTTTCGGAGATTACAGTTGTTTTAAACTGATTCTAGAGCCAGCGTACGACGAATACGGCCGCGAACGTCAGTCGATAGACAACAATTGACGGACAATAATTAATCGCCAATAATTGACCGCGGGAAAACCCCGTAACACGTAATGGATCAATTATCACGCGAGTGCTTGATTTTGTACCTTCTCTAATTGAAAATGATTTAAAAATGCGGTACCCGCGGAAGGAAGGTAAGACAGTTTATCGAGGGAGAATTCCCGTAACACACATTGGTTGGATCAACTGCCCCCTCCGTACATGGGTAACGAAGGAAACAAAAACGATTTTTATAAGATTGAAAGATTCAAATGGTGCCCACAATTCACAGGCAATTGTTGTATATAGTAACGTACTCTAAAGCACTCACCGACCTCGTACACGTAGATGGTTAGGCTATTATACCTATTACTCTCCTTCTTTCTTTCGCTCGAGCGCGCACTCTCTCTCTCTCTCTCTGTGTCTGCGCGACCTGGAGTGCTGGGCGCCGGTACAAGATGTTGAAGCGCAGGATACGTCGAACAGTACACTGATGTTATAGGGTTAACAGTTTTTAAATTATGTCGGAGTTGAAGTAACGGTTTAACTTTTATTTATTAGAATGAGAAAATTATAATGATTTAAGATAATGAGTAACGTAATAATCGAGTCTCTACGGGGACTGAGTCTTTCCACGTTAAGTATTAACTATTCACGATGGAACTCTAGCTCAAGGACTATTTTACACAAATAGCAATGTCCCTCGGACAGAACATCTGCGCACTACGCGACTTGCTAGCCGACTGCAACGAACGAACGCAGGGTAGGCCCGAGCACATGGGACTTTGAACAAAGAGCGCCAAAATTGCTGAGTCTGCACCTCATGCACACGGGCCCAACCGTCGTCGCTCGAACGTTCCCAGCATCTCAGTGCCTAGGTTGTTATCGCGTCCGGCGTTCTAAGAACGTCGACGGTGTTGGAACATTTTCGCATGGAAGAATGCAGTGGCGCAGCGGCTCATAAAATTACTATTATAATTCGGTTTGTAAATCATTGACAATTGATCGAGGGAAACTCCCACAACACTCAATGGTAGGATCAGATGTCAATGATGGTGTAACAAAATTTAACAGGGAAGAAAAATATAAGGTGGCCTACTACAATGTATAGGTTTCGGAATGCTTATCACAACGCGCATTCTAAGAACGTCGACGGCGTTGGAGATCGTTGACAATAATCTTCCATGAGAATATGCCGTGGCGTGACAGGCTTCAAGCAGAATTAAATTATAACTATTAAGAATTTTCACAGACAATCGACTATTGATTGAGGGAAGTTCCCATAACACGTGATGGTTGAATCAGTCGTCGACATCTGTGAATTGACTATTCAATGAGAATTTTCGCAGAAATTTAGAAATGAATTTGAAAAAGTAACCGGCACCTAACAACTCGGTTCTTGCTATTTGCTGACAACCTGAAAGTCTATAAAAGAATTCGGACGGTCCAGGATGCGGTCGTGATACAGGCGGATCTGGACAAGTTTGGGCGGTGGTGCACCGTCAATGGCATGAGGCTCTACACATCAAAGTGTGGTACTCAGGGCCTCTAGAGATAGGGTCTGCCTCAATTACCAATATAGGCTGCTGGATGAACCGCTGACGGAGATTTCTGAAGTGATAGATCTTGGAGTCTCTATAACGCCGGGTTTTGACTTTAGAAATCATTATATGCGTTGTACTAATAAGGCGTTGAGAACTCTTGGTTTTATCTGCAGAGTTGCGAAGCATTTTAGAGATGAGGAAGCTTTGAGGCTGTTGTATGTTGCCCTTGTTAGGCCCCACGTTGAATACGCCTCAGTTATATGGAATCCGCGACACACGAAATGTGACTAACTAATCGAGGGGGTTCAGCATAAATTTCTTCGGTTTGTAGCTCGTGTCCTTGGTAACCCAATGGATAGGACAGACCATGACTATGGCCCTGCTCTGCAAACCGTAAATCTCTCCACTCTTGCCGATCGCAGTCAGATTGCTGATATGGTTTTTCTGTTCAAAATCATTAATGCGCTGCGCTCATGTATGCGATAAGCTGCCGTTGTATTCTTGACCTTATTAATAGGCCTACGCGGTACGTTAATCTGCAGTTCAAGGAGGTCGACCCTTTCATAGGCCCGCTCAGCTTTTTTCGCGAGAGGTTATTTAGTCAGTTAACAATTACACGTATAGTTAATTAATATTCTCTAAAGTTTTAGACGGTATAGGCTCTATATTATGTATACAGGGTGTCCGCGGGAAGAGTGGACAGCTGGACCTAAACTATCTCCTAAACTATTGGAGACAAAAATATTTAAAAAATAGGGAATTGCATGGTTCGAGAGGGCCAAATTATTAGCGCGGACGAATTTTTTTTTCGATTATTATTTTAAAAGATACGATGATCAAGTTCGGTTTTTTAAATGGAACTATTTTTTTTGAAGACCTGAGTTGATAGTGCGTTCTAAGATAAATTCAATAAGCTTAAATGTATACTCTTGATTTCCACTGGTTATTGAGATATTGCGCTTGCAAATTTACTGATTTTCCCTGGAAGAAAACTCGCTGGAATAGCAAGTACCGGGGACGGTCTTGCTGGCGCCACGGGTGGCCTTGCCTGTTGAAACAGATACCTACCTGCCAAAGGTCTACGCCAGGAATGGCAGGCCCAAAGGCTGGACAATTCTTTTCCGTCAGAAATGCTACTTTGGTAGGTACATCTGCGGTATCGACAAGCGCACCGTTACTTTTATTTCGCACTTGCTTCTACGCTCGGATGGCCGCTTCTTTTGGGAGGGATGCAAGTTCGATTGGTTAGGTTAGGAAGTGTGAAAGTTGCTAGACTAAATTTCAACCATAGGGAGCAGATTATATTAGAACCAATCGAATTTGCATCCCTCACAAACGGCTGCTTTCTTGAAGAGTCCCTCTTCGCAGCAATACCTCCTCCTCAGTGCCCACCTTCTCTCGCACAGAATACGATAACGCATGCTTTTGTTTTGATATTAAAGCTTGTGTTTATATTCGAGAGGACCACGTGTCAACAGCGGACTACCATTTGTCTTCCCGTGTCTCTCTACGAGGCGTACTGACGGTGGATTGTAGGAGCGTAGATGTCTGGATGCCAGTTATTGAATTCAGGAGACGATAGAAACATATTATTATAAAACACACATGTACTATAATTAAAGTAAATCGTATTCCTCTCGGGAAGGAGTACTGATAATCATCGAACTTGCGCCCTACTTCGCGCAGACCGATTACACGGTGGGTAGTCGGGTCACACACTGCACAAATAATAAGCCGCGTCTAGACGCTGCGAGGCTGCAGCGCGAGGCCTGCCTCGCGGGGTGAGAAGTCTGGAGAGTTCTTAGCTCGCCTTGGTCACTTTGCAAAGCAACCTCGTGCTGCTGCCGTGGCGAAGACAACACCCCGCAGTGCCTCACCGTATTTTATGGCATTCGACCCTTGAAGGGTTTGGAATATCATTAAGAAATGAGAACTGTTCAGGATTTCAAATGTTTGCATCTTTTCTTCATCGTATCGAAGGGGAAGTGGCGGCAATGGATTCCTTATGTTTTGCCGATGAAACTAACACCAAGAACAACGTAATTCAGACCATAATGAAGGAAATTCCATGAAAAATCGTTTTATATCATTTCAAGCTGACTTGATTTGGTTAAAAATAGTCCGATTTACATGAAATGTGGTATGATTTTAATCGACGGAACACCAGGAATCCATTGGCATCACTTTCCCCTTCGATACGATGAAGAAAAGAAGCAAACATTTGAAATCCTGTACATTTCTCACTTTTTAATAGTATTCCAAACCCTTCGAGGGTCGAAAGCCATCAAATTCGATGGGCACTGCGGGGTGTTGTCCTCGCCAAGGGGTGACGGGCGCAGCTCCAGAATCAACCTGTACATACCTTTTTAAGAAATAAAATAATTCTTTATTCCTTATCGTATGGATATGGAAGTGTCGCCGATGGATTCCTTGTGGTTTTCTGATGAAAATCATTACAAATGTCGTGTAATTCGGACAACTTTTACATAGGGAATACAAATAGCTAGTGTCAAAGTAGTCCGATTTGCATGATATTTGGTATGATTTTCATCAGAAAAACATAAGGAATCCATTGGCGTCACTTCCCTTTCGATACGATGAAGAAAAGAATTTCTTAATACGCTGTAAGAGATATTTCACCCTCGACTGCGGGGGCTCGACCTCAATTTGCTACGTTCGACCCAGGAACATACCTTTTTCCGAAAAAAGCCATAAAAATCGGGTGAGGCAATGCGAAGGGCTGTCCTCGCGACGGGGTACCAGGCCGCAACTTTTTGACGGGCGTAGCTCCAGAATCATCCTGTTCCTGCCTGTTTCAGAAATAAAATAATTCTTTATTCTTTATGGTATGGATATGGAAGTGTCTCCAATGGATTCCTTGTGGATTTCTGATGAAAATCATTACAAATGTCGTGTAAATCGGACAACTTTTACATAAGGAATACAAATAGCTTGTGTCAAGGTAGTCCGATTTGCATGATATTTGGTATGATTTTAATCGACGGAACGCCAGGAATCCATTGCCGCCACTTCCCCTTCGATACGATGAAGAAAAGATGCAAACATTTGAAATCCTGAGTAGGTAAGCTATGAGAGTTCTGGATACAGTAGGCGAGGGGGTGAGGCGGGGCGGGGAGTACCGGACCGTGGGCGCGGGGGCGAGGTATGGAGGGGGGTACCGGACCGAGGGCGCGGGAGCGAGGTATGGAGAGAGTACCGTACCTACGGCGAGGGGGGATGACGTCACAGGGGAAGGGGGATTTCAAAATTTTCAAAATGGCGTCGCGCGCGCAGGTCGAGTTCGTGGGCGAGGGGGCTCACGTCACAGGGGAAGGGGGATTTCAAAATTTTCAAAATGGCGTCCGCCGCCGCGCAATCTCCGTACACGTGCGGGGATCGGTGCGCACGCGCGAAAGATAAGGGCGCGAAAGAATGTAACGCGGATGCTGTAATTCGACACCGATACCTATTCGAGATTAATTAACCTAAATAGCCCAACCGTGTCACGAAAGAATGCAACGTCGCCCTCGTATAAACATCCGCCGACGATTCGACACATTATTGCGATAATTATTCGAGATCGATTAATCTAAATAGCCCAACCGTCTCACGAAAGAATGCAACGTCGCGCTAGTACAAACGTCCGCCGACGAAATGTAATTCGACACCCTCAGAGCGATAATTATTCGGGTATCGCCCAACGTATTTTGAATGAAATAACTATTCGAGATCAATTCATAATACGGCAAGAAGTCTTCCGAAAGATAAGAAATCATGACGCGCGACAGGATGTAACGCGTCGAGGCGCGTACGTGCGTGCTCCGCAGATGCTGTAATTCGACACCCTCTGACAGAGCGCGAAGCGATAACTATGCGAGATTTATTAATCTAAACAGTACAGCTGCCCCATGATCATTATGTAAGAATGGGGGGCATTGCGTTCGTGTAAACATCCGCCTACGAAAACATAGAGCGATAATTATTCGAGTTTCGTTTCGAATATTTCAAAGATTGGGACCGCCGTGACGGATGCGAATGCCCTTATCGCGAACGGGGGAATCCGATACACGTGGTAACGCAACGAGTTAGTGCGACTTTACGTTACTCGATTTAGGTGCATGAGAGAAAGAGCGATAGAAAGAGAGAATGCGATGATCATCGCCATCAATGCTGCAATATATATTCATACATTGACGTGCGCGTGTACGTGAATCTGTATAAAAGCAACGTTTAAATGAATTGTTATATGTATTAACGTGAAAATCATCCATTTATTAAAACATATACGCGTACTATAGTGGTACACGATTTACATCGCGCAACATGGATTGCATTCCTAACGCTAACAATTCGCAATCAATCAAAGAATGTTGTTCAAAGTGATCGCTTTCGGAAATTAATTTTACATAATCTGTTGGTGCAGTAGCGCTACGTAGAACGTTTACGAACGCGGTATATTTACTAGCTACAGCGTACATATTTTCGGTCAACCAAGTGAACATATGATCGATGCAATGTTCATACGCGAACAGTTTTCGCATCGTGACTTCCGTCATGTATAAGGTAACGCGATTATCGGTGATTTTGACGAGTTGATCATTGTGCATGCGCGTGAATTCGATTCGCAAATGATCAATTTCGATGTGGGTCTGGGGTGTTGTTACGTTTTCGCGTAATTTTTTAAGAATGTCAGTCATATTTTGCAGTAGGAGCTTCCACGTAGACATTGAGAAGCTCAACTCGCCACCTTTATTGTCGACTATGGTGATCTCGACGCGGCACGAATCCATGCCAATGCGAATTCCTATCGTGAGCCGTTTATACGCTATTGAGGTCAACGGGTAATCCCGCCCCAGGATTCGCACGATTGATGGTTTTGGCGTTTTCGTTGTTTTTGGCGTTGCGGATCTAGAACTGTAAGAAATGTATACACGGAATTAATACTCGGTTCGCTTGCGTTTACAGTGAAAGAAGTAAGTGAATGAAGTAGGTTCAAGACCCTCTTCGAGAAGGAGTACACTCCGAACTAGTCGACCGAGGTGTGCGAAATCGTAACCGTACAACGAACGTGCCCGGTGACGTACATTCTGCGCGATTCCGCGGGAGAGCCGATCTCGGGTGGATTCTACGAGTACGAACTACATTCGGTCGCGAATCCGGACGTCTATCTAGTCGAGGAGATTATTCGTCGCAAGGGAAACCAGGTGTACGTTAAGTGGCTCGGATTCGATTCGTCGCGGAACTCGTGGGTACGCGACAAGGATATTCTCTGATTCGTTATCGTGCTTGATGTTACTGGAACAAATAAATGAATGAATAAATACATATAAATTTATACATTGTCCGTTTATTCACATTCTCCTCCTCCTCATTCTCATTCTTCTTCTTCGTGCATATATATGCGTACAATTAAGCTTAATAAAGTAGAGAAAATATATATATATACTAATACGTATAAAATACAATTTTGGTTATATTCTACGCTATACATATATTACATATCCATAAATAAATAAATAACATATACAAAAGAAACGTATATACATATGTACATGCAAAAATACAAACATACAAGCATTCTATACATATGTACATGCAAAAATACAAACATACAAGCATTCTATACAATGGGATTCTCGTGGGACTCGTCGGGCTCAAGCTCGAGCTCGGGGATTCGATAATGTCCCCACGGAAGGGTGCTGACCCGATCGGTAAAATATATCGCTTGTCGTCGAACGGACTGAGAGCGTTCTTTTCCCCACTCACGGAATACACCTCGTGCTGGCTGGAGCGAATATTGTTCTGTCGAATCGATTTTTCGGCGACATCGCGGAGACAACGAACGATATCATAATTGTATATCGTTCGCGACCACGTGTCTCCGCACACCCTTCACTTTTTTAGTCTCACTCGTAGACCCCACTGCCGCGATAAACGTTCTAGTCGCATACATCCTAGACCGTAGTCCGATGAACTCGGTCATCAAGGCGCCGTTGTTCTCATCTTTCATGAGTCCCGGAACCTTTTTGTTTACGCGGGGCATACCGTACGGATTGTCCACCGCGTAATCACTCGTGTCGAATCGGGCGACGTCACGCTTCATCCATTCATACACATCCTCGCATTCCACACTATACATTAAACTGTCGGTGTCGGTGTACAGAACCTTACACCCATCACCGAACTCCGCGCGCATATATGCATACTGAAATTCATACAGACATTCCTTCGATACATCGAGCACACTCATACCCACGTATATCGGTTTGTCAAACTTAACTTTCAGTTTACGCATTTCGATTGCCACTAACTGCTCCGAGAAGATCGTGCGGCTGTGAAAGTTCGGTTTCGTGATCAGCGCTTCCGCGCCATAACGACCGTCCCACCGCGTCACCAGTCACACGTCTACGCGATTCCGCACATTTTCCATTGTCTTTCCGTACACCGCGTTATTCATTAATTTAAATAAAGTCTTTTGAAATTCACTCGTGGCTCGCGTCCTCAAACCGGTGTTCAATTGGATATAGTCGCGCAACCAATGCGACTGATCAAATCGTAACACTCGATGAATTCGCGTCACGCGAAAACCGTGTCGGACGCACTGTTTCAGGTAGCGATAATGGATGACGTATCGCTCCTCATCGTCGAGCGTGGCAAGCAGCTTAGTCTGTTTTCCTCCTGGCGCGTGCTCGCGCACCGGGCAGAATGGAAGGTCGGCGTGGGCGTCGTGGATTTCCTTGGGATATTCGATGTCTACCTCCAGCAGGTATCCCTCCGATACCTCGGAGTCCTCGCCGTCGGGTAGGGATGCTACGTCGAGCGCGGCCACTGTCGCATCGTCCAGCCATCGAAACCCTCCTTTCGGCATAGCCCGCGACATCGCCCAGCCGTACAAGTTGTTGACGTCGATGTACATTAGATACGTCGATGCCTTCGACTCGTCGTACATCCCTGCAGGCAGGTGCTTGTTGTTGGCTCGCGCGTACCCGTGCGAGCACTGACTCAGACCGCCGCGTATGCCACGCTCCACGAACAGTAACATGTCCACGTCCGTCAGAAGCTCTAATCGTACGCTGGTGTACTTGAGCATCGCGTCCCACGTGAAACTTGGTAGCGTGCAATAATGCGCGGGATCCAGATCGTAACTCACGATACAGTCGGTGCGGAAACTTTCGAATACGTCGGCGAGTAACAGCACATCTGTTTTCAAATACAAATCACTGTACTCGCCCAATGTCTGTACGCGAAAAAAGTTCCACACGTTCACGGCGTGCGCGTAATCAGGCTCCGACGCGGCGCGATCGTTCAGCTGGTTATAAAACGCTTCGCGTGATGGTAAACGCGTATCGTTCAGTTTGGAGTACGACGATACATAGTCGTACGGGAAGACGCCCTTCCTGGTCAGGAGATCGAACTGATCGTCCGACAGGGATTGAAACTCACGTCGTAGAATCGCGGGTCGTTCTTTGCCGAGGTCCGAAGCGAGTTTCTCCAGACTAGCGGCCAAGAACTTCAACGAATCTATGAAACGAAACTTCAATCCCCTCTTCCAATCATTGTTCTCGACGTCGATTCCCTTGACGTGCTTGGTGAACGATATGTACCGCTCCTTCGTCACTGGCAGCAGGTCGATCTGCCCCTCGAACGCGGACGCCAACTCCTTAATCACGAAATGCGCGTCGTAGCCTGATAGATTGTGAAACACTACCGGTATCGTGTACGATCTTTGGAACTGCAAGTTACACGACACGTGGGCCGCGCCTCGGTACTCGCTCGTCGAGTGGCAATGGTCGCGCACTTTTTTATTCCCATCGACGAACGGTTGTCCGCACACGTGACACGCGATTGCTTCGTTAAAACTTTGCCACTGTTGATGCGTCAACGAGTTCATTGGTTTCGCGTTCCGCAACCACGAATACGCATTGTCCGCAAAGTCTCGAAGTTCTTGCACGAATCATTTCACGCACTCGGTTTCGTGACGATACGCCCGATAACGGCACAGAGACGCGTCGGTGGAGCAATGGATGTAGTATCCCACGCTGTACGCTCTGTGCTGCTGGTACGCGTACGTCCGACTCCGCTCCGCAGGCTCGACGTCCTCCAGCATGCATTCGAAGTCCGCGTAGATGATGAATGGCGCTCGTTCCTTATGTTTGAAATTTTTGAAGTGCAACCATTTATCCTCCGCGGACGGCAATTCGACGGCACACTCATTCAGACGTTGGCAGTCCACGTTGTGCTTCGTCAATTGCCCGGATGAATGGAAGAAGCTGAGACATCTGTAACGATAATAGTATTAATAATAAACATAAGAATAAATAATATATCGATCGAAATATTTTTTTTTTGTTACTCACCTATCGCAAACGAATACTTGGCCATTGTGGTTGCCGAGTTGCTTCGAAATGAGTCTCGACATGCTTCGAATGCACGCGAAATGACATCGTTGAGGGTCCTTGGTGTCCTGTATCAATAGCACGTTCGCGTGCCTCTCCCGCTTGTCCTCGGTTAAACGCAGAGGCATGCAGCTTTTGTCGGTCCAGGTGTACACGTTCACCGACACGTCGTTCAACCTCTCGAACTTCGCCAGCTGGTCCAACATCACGGGAAGCGTCACATCGTCCGTGCGAAGTACCGTCGAGTAATGATGATACGACGAGTTCTTGTGTACGTTCGTAGAAGCTGGATACAAACTTGCGACGATGGACCATAAGAAACACGCGTTACTCCCGCTCTGTACAATGACCACTGCCCTTTTAAGAATTACCTCGAAAGTGGTACGTCGCAGCCGGCGCGAAGAGGGTTATGCTTATTAATGATTATTATTAGGATTAGGACAGCCCTCAGAGCCCATCCACTATCGCGATCTTGAAACTCCTCGATCGCCACTAATGTGGGAGCGACCACGCACTTTGAATACCACTCGCGCACGTTCGAAGTCATTAACAGTACGCGATTTCGCGTCCCGAAACTTTTCATGTCTGTATTCTCGTTTAACATAAAGTCTGCGTTCAGAATCGTATTCACGGCCACACCAGAATGTTCCCTGATAGCGTCTGTCACGCGCGATAGCACCATTCGTCGGGCACCCTCTAAAAATCGACGCGGATCGATGTAACCCACGTTAATGACCGCACTAGTCGAAATACGATTCCGAAACGCGGTTTCCACGTCCTCCCATACGACTTTAGGTGCCGTCAATCGAACCGAAACCCCACACCCTACTCGCGAAAACCGTGCCCGCACGATCGTACGTAATGTCTTCGTACGCGCGATTAGCGATGCCAGACGCTGCTTCGATGTCACCGCCACTCCTTCGCCGCACTGATACTCGATGATGAGTCGTAAGCACGCGTCGCACCGATCCATCCAATCTCTGAATTCCGTAATCGTGCGTAAAAGCGTTGACATTCGATAAAGAACATTGAACGTATCCATGAATACCTCCATGTTTACTTCTGCTTCTTCGATATTCAATGTTCAATATTCAATTAAAAGGCGCGCACGATCAGGCACGAGTGGTTGATTCGACTCTTCCACGTGATGCGGTTCTGATCCGGATATCGAAAACTCAGAGGAAGAATAAGGCGTGACAAGTGTTGTCGCACAATAGGAATCGGATGCTCGTCCAAAAATCGTGATAATTCGCGACACAAGAATGTATTCACGGTGATCGTTAATGTTCCAGGGCACAACACTTCGTATACTATGACTGCCCCATTCTCGATGTCGTGTAGCAGTGTTAATGGTGTACACACGATCGCGATAAAATACTTCATTCGTTGTCGATACACATCCCTGTCACCGACGATGCAATATAATGTACATTTACGTACAGTACTATATTGCGCAATATGACGTAGTAGTTGACGTTGCTCGGGTGAGAATCGCATAAATCCAGCTTGAAAGATCCTACTCCACGATGACTCGCATAGTGAGGGCGCGCTTAACTCGCCGCGGATTTTATGTCTCTCGATTTCAAGTGTTTGATCGTTCAACTGTGACATCGTGGATAATGGGTACGCGTTCCCTTCATCGTCGGAAGATGATGACGCAAGCAATGCATCTCGCGCGTCCAATTCGTCGAGTATCCGCACTATTATATTCCGAACGTGTGTTCGAGCTATTTCGATGGTATTTTTAAATAACGATAAACGTTGATGCGTGTTTTGCGATATTCGTTGGGTGTTCAAGTACTCGTTGAGGCAGCGTAAATAGTCACTACACGCTATTAGCCACTCACTGCACCGCTCTTCGGTAGTCAGTACTGGAATCCACTCCGTCAACAACTCGTACGAATTTACGTATATGTCCATGTCTCGCGACACTTTTTGCACGTAACGATTATTCGAGATCTTTACCGAAGGACTGCGCGGCTCTGATTGAATATACTAACCACCTACCCTAGCCGAGATTCATGAGTCGTTATCGCTTCAAATTCTTTTCATCTCACACACACTCTCTCTCTCTCCCTCTCTCACCCTCAACGTCTCAATCAGGTGGCGTGATGTCACACTTGATGTCACACTTGCGTTACCACGTGTATCGGATTCCCCCGTTCGCGATAAGGGCATTCGCATCCGTCACGGCGGTCCCAATCTTTGAAATATTCGAAACGAAACTCGAATAATTATCGCTCTATGTTTTCGTAGGCGGATGTTTACGCGAACGCAATGCCCCCCATTCTTACATGATGATCATGGGGCAGCTGTACTGTTTAGATTAATAAATTTCGCATAGTTATCGCTTCGCGCTGTGTCAGAGGGTGTCGAATTACAGCATCCGCGTTACATCCTTTCGCGCCTTATCTTTCGCGCGTGCGCACCGATCCCCGCACGTGTACGGAGATTGCGCGGCGGCGGACGCCATTTTGAAAATTTTGAAATCCCCTTCCCCTGTGACGTCATCCCCCTCACCAACGAACGCGGTAAACGCCATTTTGAAAATTTTGCAATCCCCCTCCCCTGTGACGTCAGCCCCCTCGCCCACGAACTCGACTTGCGCGCGCGACGCCATTTTGAAAATTTTGAAATCCCCCTTCCCCTGTGACGTCATCCCCCCTCGCCCCCGCGCCCTCGGTCCGGTACCCCCTCCATACCTCGCCCCCGCGCCCTCGGCCCGGTACCCCCCCGCCCCGCCTCACCCCCTCGCCTACTGTATCCAGAACTCTCATAGCTTACCTACTATCCTGAACAGTTCTCACTTCTTAAGGGTGTGGACACGGGTAATGCAGCGCTCTGTATACCGACATAATCTGGCCCGAAACATGGGTTTACGCGCTGACGTTGTTTGTCCTTATATGAGCAAATTTTGGGCTGGGCGAGGTCTCATTCGAAAGATGAAGGTTGAATGCAGCCCGCTCTGGTCATGGTTCAAAGAGATTGTGTTGATATGTAATAATACGAGTGTCCAAAGTAGAGAAAAAATCGACAAAATGCACTGGCAGATTCCATGTATTTGTAGGTCACTAAAAGAGTTTTCTGACACAAACGATGAGCAGAGCGGGCTGCATCGAACCTTCCTCTTTCGAATGAGACCTCACCAAGTCAAAAATCTGCTCATATAAGGACAAACAACGTCAGCCCGTGATTGCATTCCCAAATACGAGTTCCGCCATATTGGCGTTAATACAGAGCAAGTCATGTGACAAATTTAGTTGAGCTAGTGGATACGAGATGGCGCCTACTCGGGAGGACTGCCAACGTGGAATCATAGCAAAACTGAATCGTTAGCTGGATACATGTGCCACAGTAAAAGCGTGATGTAGTCAATGCATGCATTTTCGTACGATTGTAGGTTAGGTTATATGCATTTTAGGCATACATTGACTAGGAACTGTTACGAACTGTACACATTTACTAAATTAACGCTTTTACCGTAACATATACATCACTTGAAATCGCTGTCAAATGTATGTCATAGTAATTGAGGCAGTTAGAGTACCAACGGACTAACCCACATTAAAAATTTTGTTTCCTATTGTATATGATTAGTACAGCCTATTGGAATACGTTATTGCTACTAACTCAATTTCGAAAAAAATGTGGGTTAGTCCGTTGTTACTCTCATTGCCTCAATTATATGGCAAAATACAAGAGATGGGCATTACTTAAATAACCCAAGCCAATTTTTATTTGAAGCACTATGATTGAATTAATTTAATCATGGGGAATTCAATGAAGGCTCGGATGCAATAAGGGGACTAGCGCTCGAAAATGGGAAAAATTATTGTCCAAACGCCAAAAAATATTGGAAAATTAAATGTTGTTAAACTGTATCTTTAAAAATATAGTGTTGTAAAGCTCGTCACGGCACACATTATTTCTATTTACAGTTTCTTTATCGACTCATTGCTATTCGAGCTAAAAATTATAAACAAAAAATTTTTCACCGACTAAAATCATTATTTCTTTAAACATAAATTGCGATAACTTGAGTAAATAAGGGATCGTTTTGAGACTTAAAACATAACTTCAGAAAACTCTAGCGAAGCCGCAAAATGTATGCACAAAACCCTTGTGTTAAATAATGTAATAATATTTAATTAAAAAGAAATACTGGGCATAACCCATGTTTTTCAACGTTCGCCGTTAAAAAGTATCGAGGCAATTTTGACGTACATATAACTTGAGGCGACAAAGTTTTTCCTTAATATACAAGGAACATTTTCACCAATTTTCACACTGAATAATAAATAATTGTAGAAGATAAAGCGATATATATAAATTCCGCGCGGCATCAACAGTCAATGCGAGTGCTAAAACTGCTAAGTAGATCATTATACGCGGCTGCTGACTGTTGGTGGCGCGCGGAATTTATATATATCGCTTTATCTTCTACAATTATTTATTAATCAGTGTGAAAATTGGTGAAAATGTTCCTTGTATATTAAGGAAATACTTTGTCGCTGCAAGTTATATGTACCTCAAAATTGCCTCGATACTTTTTAACAGCGAACGTTGAAAAACATGGGTTATGTCCAGAAATGACATTTTTTAACACAAGGGTTTTGTGCATACATTTTACGGCTTCGCTAGAGTTTTCTGAAGTTATGATTTAAGTCTCATAACGATCCCTTATTTACTCAAGTTATCGCAATTTATGTTTAAAGAAATAATGATTTTGGACGATGAAAAATTTTTTGTTTATAATTCTTAGCTCGAATAGCAATGATTCGATAAACAAACTGTAAATAGAAAAAAATTGTGCCGTGACGAGCTTTACAACACTATATTTTTTAAAATCCAGTTTAATAAAATTAAATTTTCCAATTTTTCTTAGCGTTTGGACAATACTTTTTCGCATTTTCGAACGCTAGTCTCCTTATTGCATCCGAGCCTTGAATTTAAATTTTTCCACTTCTGATATTTAGAAACTGTTTAATATTCATCACTTGGTTTCAGTTTCAACTAAAGCAAGCCTACATTCCACCCGAATGTATATACCTTTTCTAGACATTTCGCGGGTAAATTATAACATAACGTTATTATTCTACGTGAGAATGAATACACGAATCTCTGAGCATGAAGATGCGTATCGACATTGCGAGGCAGCCATGCGAGACACGCCTCGCGGAGTGGAGAATCTGGAAACTACCTCGATCATGATCACTTTGCGAGGCAGGTTCGTGCGACAGTCTTGCCCTACCTCCAGCATAATATTTGCGTCGCCCGAGGCATGCGATTTTTGATCTTGGGACCGCGAAGCACCTTCCAGCACGTCGAAAAATCGACGGCTGATGCCTCGTAAAGTAATAATGGTCGATGTAGTCTCCAGACTCTCCATTCCACAAGGTGTGCCACGCGTGGCGCCTTGCAATGGCGATACGCAGCTTGAGAAACACGCGGACACTCAAACAATCACAGTTCACACGATAGATTTTGCACAAAAAATTACAACAATACTATGACGGTAATCGGAAACTTTACCCGGAATATGTCTAAATACAGTCTTGCTTTGGAAATACTAAAATATAGAAGTGTGTCAGTTGTTATAAAAGTGGCGCCGGTCGAAATTTAAAAAAAAATTGCATTATACGTTTATTATGTATCACGTTGATATAATACGTAAAAATATAAGTGAAATGTAACAAACGAAAAATTTGGACTTGGACCACTTTCATAATAACCGGCACATATAGTGAAAAAGACAGGGATAGTAAGCGCGAAGGTACTTACGATATTTACTGCTTGACAGTCGCTTTTTTTCTGACCATCGAGCCTTTGCTACCCTCAAGGGTGGACAGGGCCCAAACAGCCTTTCTCACTCCCTCAAGATTTTGTATTTCACTGGCACCAAAGACCGAGCGGGGCGTCATCGGCCCGCGTAAAAGTTCGAATGCGCAAAGGTTTGAAAACGCGTTGCGTGCCCGCGCATACTTGCGGGGTGGTCCTTCACCGTCAAGCAAATGGGAAAGGATAATGGTAGAACGAAATATGAATTCTTCACTAATAAAGTCGATAATATGTCCAAAGTATATGCACAGGATAATCAAAAATTCTTTCCTGTCCACATTTCTGTGCACCAAACAGTATTCCCGGAAGTACATATTCTACGTAAATGTATCAGCATACCACCAATCCTAATGTGAAAGAGAGGAACAGGACGCGTATATCCGTTCCTTTCCCATTATCTTCTGTTTAGTCTCTCAGCATCCGTGAACAATGCAGCGACAACGCTAGCTAATCAGTTTCTTGTCGTTTGCACTACGCTGAAGACGCAGAAAGCAATCGGGCTTTTATTTGATGCGCGGATATTGATATATGGAATATTCATAATTTGTGAATTGTTCCATTTCCGTGTGGTTCGTTACTGCAGTGCTGATAACTGTGTGTGATCATTCACATTCATCGTTGTCATGGAATCAAAGAAAGAAGCCGCAGATGCAAGAAATAGACGCTATTCGAAGGGTGATGCAAAAGTGAAGCAGTCTACGTTATCTGCAAAGCGTTTGTCCAAAAATACAAAGCGTCGAGAAAGGTACGTTATGTGTTATGGTACAGATTTGTATGAAGTCACAGTTTGACATGTAGTAGTAGTAGTAGCACGGTATTTTATTGTGTATAATATAGTATTATTCATATTCTTCAAATATGTATATCAACACAGCTATCTTTGACGCTTTACGTACACATATTCTATGCTATGCGCACCGCAACGCATGTCATTACTTTATCCCTCTTGCCCCATTCATTCTTTTCCCATTCGTATGTTCGTCATTATTTAATTAATTAATAATCCGATTTATATCGTGTTTGGACTCATTTTCATGTGAAAAATGTCAGCAGCACGTTCCTGCAACTTTCATACCGATGAGACGAAATGTAGAAATGTTAAATTTCGTTATATATGTTATACAAACTATATGCGTTGTATTAGCATAAAACGTTCAAACTATACGCGTTTCGTTAGGTATGCTTTCCTTATAATGCAGCTGCGACTATTTCAATCGTTGTACGTAGCTTCGAATGGATAAAACATGCACTTTAGATTTTATTTATGTGATGTAGAAGATAATGTTTAAAATTAGCAACAGTCATCGATGATTTGCGATTCGATGTTCAGCATATGTAGTTACGTGTTGAATACGAAATACACAGTGCTTTTTCTTCTGTGGAATTTTGTCCGCAATATATACGTCCATGTGTACCTTCAGCGAAATTTTTTCATTGAGAAGCGCAGTCTTCGAAACATTCTCCAGGCCTCGCTGGCAACCTTTGTCCCAGCCCAGGCAATGTTTACGACATCTCAAGTACCCTGCAGTTGTGGATACTACTACGCGGAAAGCGAATTCTATTCCGTAGCAAGATATTTTCACACAGATTTTCTCGTACACGTTACACGATGTAATTGTCGACATTGTATCATGTTTGCTCTCACCATAATCAGAAAAATGTTATGAATATTTGAAAAAAAATTTATGCAGAAAAAATTAAAAGTAAAAAAGTTGAGCCGTTATTGTTATTCAAAAATGTTGTGTATCTGCAGGGTTGCCAGCAACATTATGCAGAACCGATTATTTAGCGGAGAGGAACACCTACAGGAGTGGTGGTAACGTGTACGTGATGAAAATCCCTGACGCACACATTACTACCACTCCTGTAGGTGTTCTCCCTCCGCTAAATAACGCTGTGTCTCTGTATTAGCAGACCGAGGCGCGGGCTTTACAGTATTGTCTCCGTATGTGCTCGCTGGTCGGGACCGGCGTTGAGCTCCTATCGTGAACAGATCCCTAATTCCGAGTGCTCGTTTCTCGCTTCTTTCTGGCCGAAGGGGGGACTCAGATGGAATCGTGACTGCTCGACGCATGCGCGCGACGGTCAGATAGCCAGGCACGGCATGAATCTTTTTTGCGCCCTAGGCGAACTTTTCAAATTACGCCCTTTATTATAATACATTTATTTGAGATTATTGATAACCTTACGATAAATTTTTATTCGTAGTTTAATCCACTTATAGTACAACTTGTAATATTTAATTTTAAAGTTTATTTTCAACAATACCAGTAATGAAAATATCATTTTGCACCTCTTGTCGACTTTCCGCCATAGGCAGTCGCCTAATTTTGTAGAGTAAAGTCATAAATAATCTCAAATAAATGTATTATAATAAAGGGCGCAATTTGGCAAGTTCGCTTAGGGCGCAAAAAAGACTTGAGCCGGGCCTGCGCCAAGATTTTGCGAAGCAGTTCCCGTGCTCACCGTAAGTGCTTGCGACCATCGCGCACGCTCGTCGCGCATGCAAAGGACGGAGAGTCACGGCGCCCAGAAGACGGAGGAAGACAAAATATCAACGCGTCGTCTGTCTCGTACCGTCCTCGCTCGCTTCCAGTGGCTCTCGCTCGCTGTCGTTCCATCTCGCTCTTGCCTTCGCCGGACAAGAGTGAGACAGAAGTGGTGGGGATAACGACAAGCACGTATCGTGTACACCAAACTGAGCACATACGGAGACAATACTGTATTTCTCGGCTGCTACGACCCCCGTTCTATCCTTCTCTTTTACGACCCATTGATAGCGACAAAGTAACCGCGAGAATCGGAGAATGCTGTTCGCTGAATACCTATACCTATATCGTACAAATTCAATTTCGAACCGAGGGACGCCTTTTATTACTTATCAACTACTCCAATAAGTGAAAATTGTTTAATATACATATTCCTGCTTGGTATCAGTTCCATCGGGCATAATGGTACAAACATTTTTTTTATGAATGAGGTACTGGAAGCGATGTCAAGGTCAAGTTAGTTTTTTGCAATAGAACGGTATATTTTGTTTATTGAGGTGTCACGGGATGGTATTTCGATTTCTCGCTATGTATCTATTTGGAAATTTCGCCCGGGTAATATGTAATCGGTATCCCCATCGATGTGTAGGGTTGACTTTATCTAAAATAAACAAACGTAACCGAGATGTTGATCACATTGAATGATCAATGAAAAATAACGTCTACGTCCCCGTAGAACGTTCGATCCCGTTTCCTGGGAATATCGATCGTTAAATTTTCCATGCATTTCTGAGTACCACAACATCTATCCGGACGTAAGAAAACAATTATATTTTTTTTACTCAAGCCAAAATCCAACTGACCCCAAGGGCCTTACAGACAACAATTTTGCCCATCTGGGCTACAGGTAGGCAGCCTTTGCTGAAAAACCGAAAACAACGCTTCGCGCCCCCAGCGATTCGGCTTGTGTGAGGGTAACGAAAGTCGAGGTCAGTCCCACGCTTTCGAAAAGCTATGTAAAGAGACAGGGTGATGCGCTGGAAAGCGTGCTCGTTGACGAGAACTAGACGGATCTCCAACACCGGCGCGGTCAAGTAGGGTTTACTACGCGAAAGGCAAACGACACGTATTTCTCGGACCCTTCGTTTCTCCGTTATTTTACGATGTTCCATAAAACGAAATACCACCCTGAAGCTCCTCGTTGAATTGTAGGAGGTACAACGTTAAAAATAGGATAATGATTTGGATTGCCGGTCTATCCTTTCTGCGTCGTATTGTCTGAGTGTGCCCAAGGGCAAAATGCTTGTTTGGAAATATTTTTATTCCTTCAGGTTATAATTTATTAGAAATATGGTCCTATGTGTCATACACAATGTTGTACCATTTCAATTATATTATTACCAACTCTCTCTCTCTCTCTCTCCCTCTCCCTCTCCCTCTCCCTCCCTCCCTCCCTCCCTCCCTCTCTCTCTCTCTCTCTCTCTCTCCCTCTCCCTCTCCCTCTCCCTCTCCCTCTCCCTCTCCCTCTCCCTCTCCCTCTCCCTCTCCCTCTCCCTCTCCCTCTCCCTCTCCCTCTCCCTCTCCCTCTCCCTCTCCCTCTCCCTCTCCCTCTCCCACTCCCTCTCCCTCTCCCTCTCCCTCTCCCTCTCCCTCTCCCTCTCCCTCTCCCTCTCCCTCTCCCTCTCCCTCTCCCTCTCCCTCTCCCTCTCCCTCTCCCTCTCCCTCTCCCTCTCTCTCTCTCTCTCTCTCTCCAGTATTATGGATTTTCAAGGAGGGTCATTCCACGCGAATTACAAAATTTTCAAGATTGTGGAAATTGACATTTTTTCATTAAATTATACTTGTTGAACAAAGAGACAGGTAAGAATGAACTTTTGAGTGCTTACGCTGGAGAAGTAAGAGTACCTAATAAAAATTATGTCACTTAAAAGAAAATTTTAGACCATTTATTCTGCAATTGTTTTAAACAAATGCAATTTTATACTAGCAGGGCACTATTTAAAAATTTTAAAAAATGAGGATACAGCCCTACTTGTGCTCTTTATGATCACGTTTTCAGATACGCGGACACTTTAAAATTGGTCGCATGAAAATTAATTGATTGTGACGCTGCGTCGCCCAGCACCGGCTCGACAGACTGAGCCGTGCGTGCTACAATATACAAATATCTATTTCTTTCATTCCTAACCTTGAGTGGCCTTGAAAGTCATAGTACACCATATGGTTGAATTTGTTTTGACATTTATACAATTTCATATCGGGTAATGAAATATGTAGCATTCCATTTAAAAAAACTGAAGGTCACCTTCGGTTCACGGAAAATATCGCGAACACCAAAAAATGACATACCGTATTATGTTGGATATAAAGAATATTAAACGTTTTCCTCTTTCAGTTTTTGTCAAATACTTACCATTCATGAGAACCCTACATAACAATATCAGGTATAGCCATTTGACCGCTGTTAATGCCGCGCGGCTAGCTAGTCCAGCCGGTATTGGGCGACGCAGCGTTACATTCAATTCATTTTCATGCGACCAATTTTAAAGTGTCCGCGTTTCTGAAAACGTGATCATAAAGAGCAAAACTAGGGCTGTATCCTCATTTTTCAAATTTTGAAATAGCGCCCTGCTGGTATAAAATTGCATTTCTTTAAAACAATTGCAGAATAAATGATATAAAATTTCTTTTTTTTAAGTGACATAATTTTTATTAGGTACTCTTACTTCCTCAGTATAAGCACCCAAATGCTCATTCTTACCTTTCTCTTAGTTCAACAGTTATAATTTAATGAAAAAAAGTCAATTTCCACGATCTTGAAAATTTTGAAAAATTCTTTGAAATACGTTTATGTATCACTAAAGACTACAACATATGCAAGTTTCACAAAAATCTCAAATGGTACTCCGAAAAGTGTCGCGTTGAATGACCCAGGATTGAAATGCGAAAAGTATTCTTTTCACACGCGGTCAAGTGCACGCGTACCTGCATACACACACAGCCGCGTATCGCAGCGCAGTCTGCTTGTGGCTGCCTTCGCTTGCGAGTAGCGGAGACGGTTGTGCAGATGTTGCGTGTGAAAAGAAAACGGACCAAAAGTGCATGTCCTTCGGTTTGCGTAGCGAGGGAATCACGTTGTCTAAGAGGAACATTTGTATCACGCTACGTCCCTCTTTGTATCGCGAAGATAAATTAGAATGATATTCACAGTAATGCAATAATAATATTTTCATAAATAAAACATCGTAACATTTGTGATGTTTCCCTAATGATAAATGACACCAAACACGATATAATTTAGATAACACATATTTAGTGGTAATACGCGTCGGCCGCAGAAAAGGACTGCGAATGAAAAAGATGGGGACAATCGGCAGTCCTTTCTTACACTCGCTCTCCTCTCCAACGTTCGAGGCTATCGACAAACTTCTACAAATATAGGAACTGCGGTAAAATCTCGATTAGGGTTAAAAATTGTGACTATGTATCGTTAATGTTAATTTCTATCACCCCTAGTTAGAGTGGTCCCCCTTGGAACCAGTGAAGCGTATAATATGGCACGAGCGCCGATCGTGCCATACCCGATCCGAAATCGAAAATCGGTGAGAGACAACACCGATGAAAACGAGGTTCGCGATAAAAATTATTTTATTTTTGTTTCTTTTTTTATCAATTTTTTACCAACATACTTGTGACGATTTTTGCGATTAAAATGGCACCAAACACGATATGGTTGAGACAATTATATAAGTATAAATGATTCGTATCCATGATAAGTAAAAGTTGTCCGATTTACGTCGTGTTTGGTATCATTTTTTAATCAGGACATTCTAACAAACATGTTGGTAAAAGTTTCATGAAAACGGAACCAAAAATAAAAAAGTTTGTTGTGTCTTTTTGCGAACAAATATATAACTTTATTAGACTGCACATAACGAATATATCAATTGTCAGGTACACCTCGATACAGCCATTAGCGCCGCTATCAAAGCCGAGGCAGAGTATCAGGAAAACATAATGAGAAATAAATTCGCAGAAGGACTATCGCACTCCGCGCAGTGCACAAATTGTTTCGGGTACGGACACTCAGCAACGGAGTGTAGCAGTAAATTCCCAGTAGGGCAAATAGCTCAAATTAGTTGACAATCAAAGTATTGCAATTATTGTCGAAGAATAGGACACACGGTTCTGGAATGCCGGAAGATAAACACCGCGCCGCGATCAACACCGTATAATTCTGTGTCACCAACGACGTCACGTAATTCCGTGTCGCGTCAATCACAACAAATAGAATGTAGATACTGTAAGAACAAGGGACATACTATTCAGGAATGTCGAAAGAAAATGTATAATGACAAACGAAGGTCCGCAGAATCACCAAATCCCGAACAGCAAACGTCCAATCCTTCCGAAAATCCTGTACGCAGTCAAGCCGTGTTCACACTACAACCAATAGAAGTCTGGAGAGCCCCCGGTATAGCATTGTCAACTCCAGAATTTAAACAGAACAAGGCATTAATGATGATAGACACAGGAGCCAATTTAGGCATGATTAAACTAGAAGCCGTTTCGCCAGGCACTAAGATTTTTACCGACATCACCTACAATCTGTCAGGAATTACAGAAGGTTCTCTACCCACTATGGGGTACATTAAAACCAAAATATTAGGGACAATAGCAGAAATTCATGTAGTCAAAACTCTACCTACCGCCCAGGACGGAATTTTGGGTTCAGATTTTTTCCACGACAGTGGAGCCGTTATAGATTACTCGAGGCTAGGGATCACTATAGGAAACGAATTACTCCCGTTTACAAACGTAGAAATAAAAATTCCGGCCCGAATGAGATACCAAATGCCAATTAAAATCCGAAATCAAGGTCTGAAAACGGAATACGTGCCAAAATTAGGCGTACACACCGATACCCTAATGGGTAATGCCATAGTCTCAAATCACAACGAAATAGGACATCTTTACGCCATAAACACATCCTCCAAGGAAATAAAGATAGAAATACCTTCCGGGAGAGACAACACTAATACAGACGCGCTATCACGAAATCCAGTAAATGCACTCCCGCTACAAGTGGAAGGGAAACGATCGCGCTCCCAAACCGCCACAAGTTCGGGATCCCCAAATCCAAGTCCGATGAAACAACCAAAGGGAGATGGATCATCCTCCTCTTCGTCGTCCGAATTCAATCCTGACCAAATACATATAAGAAGGAAATTAAAAAGGAAACATAAAAGCACAACGACAACATCATCAAACAGGCCGACGGAGAAAAAGAGGGTAATCACACCAAAAGGGGAATCAGAAGAAATGGAGGTATCCACCGATAGTTTTGAAGCAAACAAAAATATTCAGGTATCAGTAGAGGTTCACCCCTCCCCTGGACAAATCGGTCTTCCACCGTCAGCCCCTAGACCAACCACCCTTAACCGCCATCGCAGCCCACAACAAATGAAGATGGAAATAATGGAAAAGGATTGGGATCAAATCAGGGAAATAAGCAAAAACGTAGAGGTCCCGAGGAACCATGCTTACAGAAAGCCTCTCAAAATGAATTCTAGTAATAGTAGCAGCAACAAGGGAAAAAACCCACCAATAAGGAGCAAGAAGTACTACGCAAGAGATTCAAACAATAATTTTAAAACATTCATTGGACCACCCCGACAGCAAGTATCATCGCGACGACAGGGACTACGACGACAGCAAATACCGCCACGAACATTACCCAAGATAGCTCACCAGAAATTGATTCAAGGTAGGGTCAAAGAAATTGCAGACCATTTATGGATGAGAAGGGAAACTGCAGGCATATTTATCACTACACATGGGAAACCAGTAGGCAAGGAAAGCATAGAATTTATAACTAGGGAACAAATTAAAATTACCTTACCCCTACCACTTCAGGCAGGAAGTATAATAGAAATTTCCAAACCAGGACGGACCATCTTAGGGATGGTAATACCAGATTCTCCAAACGAAGAAGCCTATCATACCGTAATTAGGAACCTATATAATAAATTAACACAAAAAAAAACATTAACAAAATCTCATTACCCAAAACAGAAATTAATATATCATGGGAAAAATTAAAACAAATGATCACACTAAGGTTCTTACAAACAAACATCAGCATCACAATCTGCAATGGCACTATACAGATGCCATCAGAACAGGATCGCCTAATAATAATTAAGGAAAACCACGAGTCACCAGTAGGAGGACATAAAGGGGTAACCAAAACCTACAACAGAATCAGAAACCTGTACCATTGGCCAAACATGAAAAAGGATGTGAGTCAACACATTAAAACATGCATAAGTTGTCAAAAGAAAAAACTAGTGCGAGTTAAAACTAAGGAACCAATGATAATAACAGATACGCCACTAGATGCCTTTGACAAAATATCCATGGATCTTGTGAGACCATTGCCACTTACAAAGTCAGGGAAAAACATCTATACGCGTTCCTCCTTTCCATACATACACCTTTTCCCACCGGGTGACATCGCGCCGAAATCCGTATTAAAAAAAAAAAAGCGTAAGAAGGATAGAGAGATATACCGACGTCAACGGTACCACGACGTAAACGAACCGCGCATTCCTGAACTATAAGAAAAATAGAGTCGCGTTGTAGAAGAAGAAATCGAGCGCCAGACTTCTTAGAATATATAAAAATACATCTCCCGGGACGAGAGAAAAACCGGGCGGCGAGATGTAACGTACCGCTACGAACCGCCGTACATTTTTCCGTTTCTATCTATATTAATCATCACATATTGTTAATTTCCTTTATATTAGACGTAAGATAGTATACAACGCGTGCGAGAGCGTTTCAAACAGCGCGCGAGAGAGTATAGTGACGCGCAACGCATGCGCATAGCCGCCGATTCAAACTACATACTCAGTGCCGCGAGTAAATCAAGCGCGCGTGCGCATATCGTACGAACAACCGGACGCCAAATATTCTGAGCGTAGTACGCGAGTGGCGCGAACCGGATGTTAATTCTAATTAGTGCGCGAGTTCGCGCAGCAAGTGATTGGTGCCGGCCAAGTACCAGCCACCGGTATAAATACAGGCCCGCCAGCAGCAGTAAGGCAGACTCGGTTCTGCCACCGAACCAAACAGACTCTGGTCGCTTTAACTAGCCCCCTTTGTTTCAAAGGTCAAAAGAAGTATATCTTAAACTCCGTTTCCTTTCCATACGAACTACCAGCATCCATTCGAGGTCGCTTTAACTAGCCCCCTCACATCCTTACGAGGTAGCTTTAGTTAGCTCCTCTACTTCCAATCCGAGGTCGCTTTAATTAGCCCCCTCACATCCATACGAGGTCGCTTTAACTAGCCCCCTCAACTCCGTTCAAAATCGCCTAACCTGCGCCTCCATCTTATCCAGAAAGCGTGGGCCAGCTAATAGGCACCAGAAGATACTACTAGTCTAAAGGAAGGAAACTCTCTGCAGTTCTCAACTAAACATACCAAATCGACCAAACGTCATTTCTTGTACTACGTTATACCGACTTAGTGTCGAGACCTTATATTCAATTAACGATTTAGCATCGTACCATTATACCATATCTTTAATACTAATTACGCAATATTCTTAATTATCGACTTAGCGTCAGAACCGAAATAATACTCTTTATAACCGACTTAGCGTCGAAATCGAAATCAAGCATTATACTTTCTTACCGACCGAAACGTAATCACGAAATTACTTTATGTTCCATTATATTAGTTTATAATCACAATTCAACGACTCAGCGTAAAATCTTATGTTCCATTACGACCTAGCATCAAAATCTATATTCTTGAATAAACTGTTTTGTTACTTATTGTTAAAAGGAAGGACTCTAGTTCTTGAAATTCATTTCTTTATCGCACGCCACTCGAACCAATCCTACTATTTCACAGGTAAACCGCTCTACTTGTGGAATCGCCTGTAACTGAAGGCAACGTCTCGTTCGAGAACGTTACACGTGGTCCTCTCGAATATAAACACGAGCTTTAATATCAAAACAAAAGCATGCGTTATCGTATTCTGTGCGAGAGAAGGTGGGCACTGGGGAGGAGGTATTGCTGCGAAGAGGGTCTCTTCAAGAGAGCAGCCGTTTGTGAGGGGTGCAAATTCGATTGGTTCTAATATAATCTGCTCCCTATGGTTGAAATTTATTCTAGCAACTTTCCCGTGGCGCCAGCAAGACCGTCCCCGGTCCTTGCTATTCCAGCGAGTTTTCTTCCAAGGAAAATCAGTAAATTTGCAAGCGCAATATCTCAAAAACCAGTGGAAATCAAGTGTATAGATTAAAGCTTATTGAATTTAGCTTAGAACGCACTGTCACCACAGGTCTTCAAAAAAAAATAGTTCCATTTAAAAAACCGAACTTGACCATCGTATCTTTTAAAATAATAATCGAAAAAAAATTTTGTCCACGCTAATAAATTGGCCTCCTCGAACCATGCAATTTCCTATTTTTTAAATATTTTTGTCTCCAATAGTTTAGGAGATATCCAGCTATCCACTCTTCCCGCGGACACCCTGTACATACGCGGGTATGTATGTACGTACCTATCACACCTCGAAAACAGAGAATAAATGATCCAACGTTCTTTGCATCAGATTGCGCAAACCGCTCGCTAGAGGGCGGAGGGATGCTCGTTCTCGATCCACGTAAACGTAGAAAAACGCATTTTTCTCGGAAAGTCCGTTTCTCGAAATGGAAAGAAAGAAATGTGACTCAACGCTCTTTGCCATGGATTCCACAAACTGTTGCAATGCTTCTAATCGCTCCCTCTCTCTTCTCTCTCTCTCTCTCTCTCTCTCTCTCTCTCTCTCTCTCTCTCTCTCTCGCGCGCGCGCCTCCGAATCAAATTCGAATTTTCGCGTCGTCGCCGCGGCCGCATCATCCGGTGACACCCGCCGCACCCTCCGGAGGCACCCGCCGCCGCGCGAAGACGCTCGCCATTCGTTGTTCGGTTTCTTCTCTTCCACCCCTGTACTTAAAAAATTACGGTTCTCCCCTTCCCATCTCGAAAAACTATGGTTCTCTCTTGCCCGACTCAGATAACTGTCGTTCCTTCCTCCCCGCGCACACCGTCGTCCAGTGGTTCATAACTGTCATAGTATAACTGCTATCGTAGATTTCACATTAGTAAATGTAGGAGCCGGGAAAAGAGAGTCACGGTGCCGGGAATCGAACCCGAACCACGGTCCCTGTCCTCCGAACTCATAAATGGACGCCACCCATGTGCTAAAGCCACACACTAGGCCGTTGCCTAAATGCCGATATGCCTACTACATAAATTAATAAGGCTTCTTTGCACTTACCAATGTTATTGGCGCATATTCGCCGACAGAAAACAGATCTACTCCGCCCTCTGCGACAGGAGACATGTGCACTTTTCTGTCACTAGGTTGCCGGCACGAAAAAATAGCCTCTCGCTATACGCCTTCGATGCCGGCACGCCCAATATATTCTGTGCCGCACGGTCCAGTTTAGAATATCGCGTCCTATTCTCCCTCCACCACTGTAAAATACATGCTTCCGGCGGTGAAAATTTTTCCTCTATGTACCCTTTGATCTCCGCTTGTTCCGGCTAATTAGAGATATACCGACTAGGGCTTTGGCCGACTGGCCAACTAGCCGATAATTGGCCTCCAAGAAGCCGTCTAGGCGCTGATTACAAAATGGTCGGATAGTCGGCTTAATCGACTAGTCGGCCACTATTCGGTACTTCTTTAATAGAAAAGTTATAAAACTTGTTAGAAAAAGAGAAAGAAAGATGGGTAAGTATTCACAAAAAGGGTACCGATCGATCGGCCTGTTTTGCCGACTAGTCTTATAGACTTATCGGCAAAAAAATCTTGCAGCGTCCCTGACGTTGATTCTGTCATATATAGAATTATAACATATAATATATAACATACAACATTGAACATATCACATAATCTTATTATTGTTTCATACTTACCTGACATTCCGCTCGACGGTGCGCGTGCCCCACTCACGACATTCACGTCGCTTACCTCGGGGTACTCATTCGCAGACGAACACAGGGTCGTGTGAGTCGAGTCTTTGGCGTCTGCCGACAATAGCCGGTCTTTGACGCGAGGGTCCAAAATCATCACAATTATCATTGCTTCGTATGTGTCAATGAAATCGCATTTGCGATCCCAACTCTTCTAGCAGGTTTTTTCGGAATTGAGAGCCGTCGTGCGAGATAGTATCACGCACTGGGAGGAATAACGACTTCCGTAAGTAGTTAATGGTAGAAGTATACTGGCATAGCGTTGGTAAAGAATCCGAATGGATTCTGGACCACTCGCGACTTACCAGATTGTCCAGCATTCCCGGCTCACACAAAACTATATTAATTCCGTGCCGTACCTCGAGTAAGCAACTCAGCATGCCTTCCGGCGAGTTCCATCGCGTGTCCGCGTCGCCGATCAGTTTCAGGGGCTTGGAGTCGAGATTATGCTGTTTCTGGACCGTTTGCAATTTATCGCCTACCAACGCAGACCAATGATAGATGGTCACAATAGTTTTGCACTGTTTATAATGGCAGTGAGGTGTTTCGATTTTTCAATGGAGTCTTTTACCACTAACTGAAAAAAAACTCATTCCATTAAATATGAAATTTTAAGGATTTATTATTCATTTAAGCGCTACGCTCCTACGCATCGCACAGTTTTATTGCTCTAAAAATGTTGGCCACGTTATGGGTGGTAAAATAAATTGAGGTCTTCTCTGAGTATGCCCCACTCGCTCAAGCTTGTTCGCAATTGTGCATTAAGATTATCGCTCGTGTCCGCCTCTGTGATGCACTCTATTTGTAATGTATGCACCGTTAACAAGATGCAACTCTCCGCGGAGCGTGACGTCCAGCCGTCCGTGGTAAAAGCGAATGTCCGTACGTAATCCGATACAGTTAAAATATGTGTAAGGATATAGGTCTGTGATATAGTTACAAATGTTCTTTAATATGACATAAAAGATAGTAATAAATGTCATGAACATTGGAGAAGTTATACTTACAGCTTTCGTATCCTCGCTTATGATGTCCTGCTGATGATGTTTCTTTTTTTTTCTTTCGAATACGCGCGGCACGATTTCATCAGCGAACATGGCCCGGTTGGAAATCCGGTATCGAGGCTCCACAACGTCCATCAGGTGTTTGAAGCCTTTATCAGACACCATGGAGAATGACTGGCAATCAAACATCACCATGCGGGCAATCGCATCAATGATCTCCTTTGCTCGCGGCGACAATGCTTCAAGCATGGGCGCTTTTGTAATTGCCATGGACGAATTTCGCGGTATTGGGAAATTGTGTAATTGTTCAAAATAAAGTTCCATGCATTAGTAGAAGCATAAATATTTTTCTTGCATACCGTTTTCATTGGTGTTGACTTGAATCTAACTGCTCTCACCCCTCTTTGCAGTTGTGAATGCATCACTATTTTGCATCTCCATATACCGTCGAAGGGATGTTGTGCCCCCTCCACCCCCCGCTTTGGTCTTGTATTTCTTGCCACAAGTGTTGCATACACCCTCCTCCCGATTTAATTTGGTGAACCACTTCCAGACAGAGCTTTGGTTCCTACGCGGTGCTCTGGAATCGATGAAGTGGTTGGGGGACGAATGATCATCGCTCGTTCCGCTTTCCGTCACATCCATGACCACGTTTTCGTGGGTGCTTTGCACTAAAAATGGAAGTTACACAGCAAATGCAGGCACAAGATACTCAAGAAAGCTATCTCACAAATCGTGAGTGAGTGTAAACTCACTGGCCGATACTTTGCGAATGCTTCTTGTCAGGGAAAAAATTATAAAAGTTGACTCGGCTGGTGTGAATTCTTGGAAGGGGAGACCAATGTCTGCAAAATGCAGTGATTGGAGGCAAATGACAAGAGTCGCCCATCATTGGTTGTCTTTCGCTTCATTTTGTCCGGGTGGTAGTGCTTTCTGTACTGCAGGTACAGGTAAGATGGCCTGACGCTCCTACGCAGGCGAAGGACCGTTAATCCATGTTAGGGATGTGCTGTTACCAATAAAATAATAACATATTTCGTGCCAAGCACAGCACAGTAAGATTAGTTTCCGAAAAACGCCATAAAAACGAAGGCTAGAACGAATACGGCATTCGTTAGTGACATGCGAAGTTGTGATTTGATTTTCATCCTTCGTCGTAATTGCTGCCGCACAGTGGGAAAAAATCAGTACTTCAGCGGCCAAAAATCTATAACATTTGAACGGATGAAGATAAAGTAATAATTCTTATTTCCTTAATGAAGTTGAAGAGTCCTTTATTAATTAGATAGCATTACGTTACTTATATTAAGTAATACTTAATTACATTAGCTAATACGATAATGTTACTTGCATTATTACTATTTAAAATTCAAAAATATCTCTTCAGGCCATTCTTTTTGAATATCCTTCCCCCTTTGTTGTAGCCTTAAAGATGATATTAAAGGATCCGATGAAAGTAACATAATACAGAAGAGATCTTGTTTAACTCTTTGTCTTGAACCTTTGAAATTTTTTTGTTCTTTTTTTAATAATTAAAGACAGAGTGTTTTTGGGTAGAATGGACCAAGTCTAGAGAGAAACATTTATTTTTAACTACAAGCAATCGCCTACAATGTCTTCGAGTTATTTCCATTGTTTGAAACAAAACAATCACGATGTTTCACAGTTCGACTGTTAAAGTAGTATTATTCTACCATATGTCCCTGCCCAGTGTGTAAAGAATGATATCCGTCCCTAACCGTTTACACATAATCTAGAAATTTAAAGAAATATATACAACTTTGGTGATTGATAAGGTGTGATTCCACAAAGAATATCGAAGGTTAAGACTTAGCTACACTTGCAAAATATGAAGAAAGAGAATTAATCAAGATCTCTTCTGTATTATGTTACTTTCATCGGATCCTTTAATATCATCCTTAAGGCTGCAACGAAAAGGGAAGGTTATTCTAGAAGAGTGGCCAGAAGGGATTGGGGATATTTTCGAATTTTAAATAGTAATAATGTAAGTAACATTATCGTATTAGTTAATGTAATTAACTATTACGTAAACCTCGGTTGTGACACCTATTTTTTCGAATATTGTTGTCACACTGGGTCGATTCGATCCAAGCTAATTTTCAATCAACTGCAGTTTAAAAACTATCTGTTAAATTAAGCCGCAAAAGTTTTGAAATAAAGTTTGAACAATGTAGAATATATGTGCATCGTTGAAAATTAATATTTAAAGTATCATCATGTTTAAAGAAAATTTGAAAAAAAAAGTTCCAGGAAATTTTTATACTTAAAAAAATCGCTGGGGTAGCGTCTCTGCCTATAGAGGGTACACGAAATTACTACTACATGGCACCAGTAGTATCATTTTCAATGATGCCTCAAAGATATTATACCTTAAAGACAAATTTTGGGTCATTTTGACCCAGTGTAACTAATGAAGGACACATTAACTTCATTAAAGGAAAAAGAATTATCACTTTATTTTCATCCGTTCAAAAGTTATAGATTTTTGGCCGCTGAAGCACCGATTCTTTCTCACTGCGCGCCGCACGAAATGAGACAAATTCAATGAAATGAATTTTGCCGTACATGCTCCTTTTCCACGTAGATCGTTCGTTCATTCTCAACATGAGCTGCTTACTTTCAATATAATTACGTCTTTGTCTCGTAATATTTCTGTCACTTTCCTTCTCCCAATACCCGAAATGCGTTTCTTTTAACGGGCTAACGATTTTACGGTCTCACTGGTAGCAAGATGCCTTGAAGATATCTCGCGGAGGGAGACAAGATCGAAACGGGAAGTCCGCTGACTGGGCGTGGTCCCGCCTATGCCGTTCCGCATTCAACTTTGAGACGGATCCTTTATCTCTCGAGTATAAACACGCTGTTACGAGGTAGAGAAGGCACTCGTGCTTTCTCAGTAACGTTAGAGTTTATTGTAGATATCCTTTTATTACAAAGATGAAAACCGTGCTTAAGGTAACGCGTTGACAATGTGTTTGAGTCGGTTGTCCGTACTGGAGTGTCAGGCGTCGGTGGAGCTCCAGGGGTTTTATACCCCTTGAGGGCACGACGCTTTTCTGTGATTTTTGGCGGGAAAAAGAGGCGGGTAAATCAGGTGAGAAGATGTGGCGGGAAGATCCTCTTGAAAGGTCTAGCGCTAAGATCTATTGTGAGAGTCCGGAGAAAAGATCTTGCGCTAGGATCTATCGGGAAAGGTGTATCGGGTGGATCTAACGAGATGTTATGAGTTGGTCCTTTGTCACAGGTTTGAATTGATCCTTGTCTATTGGCGCCAACCTGGCGCATAGCGTAACAACGCGCTCGAATTTCACAACAAAAGCACGCGTCGATGTATTCCGCGCGAGAAAATGTGGGCCTTGGGGAGGAAATATTAAGAATAATATCATAAAAAAGATAACCAGTACATTAGATTCTGAAACCTGCAGACCTAATATATAATTCAATCAAAATGTAATTTCTCAGCTTATGAAAGTAATGATACAGAAGTAACTAACCCATTGTTTATCAACACCATGAATTTTAAAAATAGCATTAAATAAAGTATCGTTGAGAATAAAGTTTTGTTGCGGAGTAAGTTAAAATGAGCTTCTAGTGTTATGCGAATAGATCGTCAGTTAGACAACGCACAGATAATATAAAGACAGATAAAGACACAGAACTATTTACAAACTATTTGCACGTTTTACTGCACGCACACACAGATTGCACGTTGTCCTCACGAGATTGAAGAGAGAAATACTCGAGACCTAAGAAATTTGCCGACTGCGCCAGCGATCTGGCAACGCAAATTGATCGTTATAAAAGGGCACGTGCGATCGCGAAGGAACTCTCGTGTCCCGGAATCCTCGTCAGGATTCCGGAAAGTCACGTGATTAGAGTGAAGGGTCGCGGAGTCCAATACTTACGCGGGCGCCCGCGTCAAGGTCAAAGCAGATCCAATAATGCGCGGCAGGACATTATTTTTGCCTACGACCGAAACGACGACGATTGACGATCGACGCTCGACGTTGCCGTGTGTTGCAATGTTTCACGGGAAAGTGGCTGGGCGATGCGTCGTGCCCTCAGTGATCGTCGTGAGTCGCCAGCGCGGACATTAACACGAACACTTTTATTCGTTACTTATATTCTTCACTTACATCATTTAATAAACGTATCTATTGCTTTTAACCCAGTGGTTATCCTTCCTCCTACAAGAGGTATGATGTAATTCACAGTTGAGTGAGCCACCTGGCCGTAATTAGACGGTAATGCCCAGAGATGGCCCACTCAGCTCCTTTGTCAGCAATAGCTGCCGATTCGTCTCGACCTGCCGAGCGCTAGAGGCACACGCCGCCTCGCTCGCGACGCCGACGGCAGCCTTAGTTTGTCTGCAATAAGTTTGCACGAGCTTTTCACAAAAATTATGGTTAAAAATTGGCAAAAGAATAATTAAGTACACGTGAAATATTTTAAATTATCCTTTATTAAGAGGGGATAATTAGGGGGGTCTGAATAGTCGCAGAGGACCTGGCTTGTCCGTGATGCACAGCTAGACTCGCCGTGCCGGCCAGACAGCACACTTGACACACGGACAGAAAATAGTGGTATGCTTGTAGTAGTGCGGAAAAAACAAGGAGGGGAACTACGGTGGACGTATGGAGGGTAAAGTTTTGACCCACGACCCACGATTTATCACTGTATGACCCCAGACTCTGCATTGACCTGTCGTAGGAGAAACAGTTGTCAAATACATTCGATTAAAAAAAAACTTTATACACCAAATTATATAATTAGTTTTGTTTAGCCTTCCTTAATTTGACTTCAATCCGAAAGCTGTCCTGCATGACGCACGCACACATGCATGCACACTTCTTATAATGTATCCTACTCGTCTGATGCTCCATTTTTACATTACATTGCAATTAATAGCACAGGGTATTAGAAAAATGTTTTTTAAATACCTTAAGCAGATATCTTAAATACGTACTCGATAAAAGTCAATGCGAGGGTGGCTGGTTAAAAAATCGATGCAAAGATGGCTCCTTCTAAGGTCGTTGCGTGAATGACTTATGCATACAGGGTGTTTCACTACAGGTGGTCAATACTCTAAGTCCTGTTGTACAGCTCCGTGAGTCGATACAATTTTTAAACAAATGGGTTTTTTAAAAACAATTTACATATCTGAATTCGTTGTTTAGAAATACACAATAGAAATACACACTTCTTACCCATATTTAATACTTTTAAAGATATTCCATCAAATATGTTTTTCACTCCAACTTTGAGAATTGTTACCACTTGAACGTGGATGTAGACCAAAAACAATACGTGTCAAATATTTTTAGTTATTCTATAAATCTGCAGTTTCATCAAAGTACACGTTTTACATTTCGGGGTGGTCCCTTCTAAGAGCTTTAGTAAAAGTGACCGACCTGCTGTTTGTTTTCCATCTCTTTTGTGACTGAAAAACTGTCATTAAAATGGTGGGGGTATATTCAGTTTCTACGAAAGAGCCTATTCTTCCTGGAAATATTGCGCCATCCCAGGACCCAGGAGTATCGCCACAGGCACGCCACCAGCACCAAGAACGATTTTTGATCTTTAAAACATCATTGACGACAACAACAGCTTCCGACGTTTACAGGGGTATTAACGAAAAAGACTTTTGGAACTAAAAAGACGAAACACCGTAATTGTCAAATTATACACTAACTTAGTGTTTCCCAACCTTGTTTGAGTCACGACTGCCATTTATAATATTAAAATAACCTGCGGACTCCCCCCCCCCCCTTCCCCCACCATTTAAGGTAAAGTAAGGTAAGTTTAATAAGGTAAAGAAAACACATTAAAAATAGGTATTTCTGAAAAATAGGTGTCTGTATGTTTGTTCGCGCTAATCTCGAGAACTACTGGACGGATTGTGATGCGGTTTTCATTACTTTATAGAACATTTTTCGAGGATGGTTTAGATGTATGCAGCATTAACCTATGACAAAAAGAAGCCGAGCAATGACGATTTTATTAAAGCAAGATTTGCGTGAATCGCAGCGCTCATAGAACAACCAAGGATGTGACTCAGCATTCCCACCACTGTGCAAGGAACCGTCACGCGCATGGCTTGAGGGTGGAACGATGGTGTTCGCCACGCTTCTCTACATAGTATAAAGTCATCGGTAGGCGCCTGTTAGAGTATTCGCGCTGATTGCGAGAACAACTGGACGGATTGTGATGCAGTTCTCACCGATTTATAGAACATTTCTCGAGGTAGGTCCAGGCGATTGAAACACTAACCTATAACAAAAAGGATGCCGAGCAGTGGCGATTTTAGTGAAGTATTCCTCGAAAATGCTCTATGGGGTGGTGGGGGTCGCAGTCCGCCTAGTGGTTCTCAAGATTAGTCCGAACAGCCAGACAGGCGCCTACCGGGGACTTGATGTTATACTATGCAGAGATACATACATATAACAAGCCCTAGCAACGCCGGGTACTTTAAGCTAGTTTAATATATTTAATTACCTTATTTAATGTGATGGTTGTGGTTGCATCTGGGAGACCAGCTATTTCTTTTTTTCCCTTATGAAAAATCAGTGTTACATCATTAAGAGAATATGGCAATGTAACCATATTAAAATAAATAAGTACTAAGAATCGGCAGCTAAAACTAACCGCGGTGACCCTCCAGAAAACATTTCGCGACCCACTGTTTGAGAACCACTGCATTAACTGAAACTTCGGTGTAACTGCTCAATCCTTAACAATGTTATAGAATTTATTATGTAGTTCGATTTTTTACATGTTATTTTATAAATTCTGGATTTGAACTAAAACCATAGGGTAAATGACCCAATTACTGACACATTAAGCATTGACGCTGACATTATCTTATAGTTATGTACTTATGGACTAAAAGTATATGTTGTTATTGTTATTTATTATTGTTTAATATGTTTACTTGATGAAAAAAATTTGGTGGATCTTAAAACTTCGATTTTTATGCATAAATTCATCAATTTCAAAAATATATTTGGAGATCTATTACTAACAACCTTCAAATGTGTTTGACTGAATTACTGACACCCCAGTTACCAGCTAACCTAACACTGTTTATATCATTTTAAGGTTATTTCGTGTCATATACATGAGTAACTACTGCAGACAGTAATACCAAAATGCTTGAAACGCTTGTACCAATCACTGTCACCCAATTAATAAGTAAAAAGACTTAATGAATCCTTGAATTCGGATCTTTCTTATTTTCTATGATGTTTATATTATTTAAAATATTATATTTTGTTATGTTAATAGCTTAAATATTACAATTACAGCAATTTATTTAACGCCTTGTTTTCTCTTTCGCTAGTAAGGAAGACATCGTTTCCATTCTCCTAATATTATTCGCTTAAAATTTTTGATCGTTTTATTCAAATTAACGAAGGAAAAATTAAGTACTGTATTTTGTATCGTATAAATAATAGTTTGAATTGTATGCTAAATTTTTTTATGCATAATTTTATAAGATTTATTCGTTATTTTACGTAAAACAGCTTAGGGTGACAGTAATTGGGTAGATGACAGTAAATGGGTCCTTTAATCTATACCTATACTTACTATTGAAACTTGTCCAATAGTGGAGAAATATGCGGTTATCTCAATCAGTATACAGTAATTTATTTCATCCACATTTTCATAATTTATCTTTTTCGAGAGATATAAGGTATTAAGGGGAGAAGTCCGTATAAACGCCTTATTTTTGTATCAATTTTTAGGAATTTTTTACAAAGATACCAATGCGCTAATTCTTTCGGAATTTTAAGAGTACTTAATTTAACATTAGAGCAAGTAAAAAAATTACACCAGTAAAATTATACTAAATACAAAAGAAATAGAGAAATCTGAAATAGGTTTGTTTTCCGAGATGCAAAACGGCACCGGTTGTAGCGTCTCCGGTAGTTATGTAAAACAGACAAATAATTCTTTTTTTTCAATTTATGTGCCAATTGTAAAAAATTTACATATTTCAATAACGATGAAACTTCAAACAATTAGGTGTGATTTTTGCCCAAAATTCCCGTTTTATTTATTTAAAAACGGTGGTTAAAATTAATACAGTATTGTCTCCCGATAGGCTCGATTTGGTGCACACGATGTGGGCTTTTCGCTATCCCCACCATTTCTATCTCACTCTTGTCCGGCGAAGACGAGAGCGAGATGGAACGAAAGCGAGCGAGACACGGTCGCGCATGCCCGCCGCGCACGCAAAGCGTTTCATCTCGCTCGCCCATTCGGCCAGAAAGAAGGGAGAAACGAACACTCGGAATTAGGGCTCTGATCACGATACGGGCTCAACGCCGGTCCCGATCAGTGAGCGGGTCTCCCCTCAGGGAGACAATACTGTAATTTGGTTAAACCTTGTGATTCATATTCTGAGGAATATTATAAACTAAAAGTGTGCAAAATTTGAAGCTGATTGGTCAAATAGTTTTTGTGTTATCTCTGGTGCCAATTTTGAAAACATGGTTTCGAGAAAAACGCGTTTAAAATGCGTTTTAGGTGTACTCGGCGCCTGGAGGCGCGCTGACTCACCAGACTATAGTACCGATACGGAGTTGAATTTCAGTCTATAACTTTGACAATATATTTTTGAAATATTTTAGAAGCGATTTATGGAAAAATTTTTGTTTCTATTTTTCGTTCGATTTATGGGGTCTTCTCATCTTAAGGTACGAGACAGTAGGTTTCCGCCTACTCCCTTTTTCTATGGGAGTTGTTCACTGTCACGTTTTGAGGGAATTTGATTTTATAAGTAGGCTGCTATAATGCCTGCGTATACCAGAATTTAACTGGTACTTCTGAATCTATTAACATTATACGAACTGTATTCAGTAACGTTCGTTTCATCTTCCATGTGACACAATTATTTTGCAGGTCGCAGGGAATAGTCCTGTGATGAGTAATTCATATATGCACGAACAATTGGATGAATTGTTAATTCATAAATTCTATTCCATTATATGATCTGATCCCCCTTATACTATTGCTCGACTCCTTTTCAATTTCAAACAGGTTCATATATTCCAGAAAGCATTTATATGTTTCTGTTTTTGATTTCATTAAATATACTTGCACATATCCACAACTATTTAGTTTTTTAGCCTGTCTTCGCGAGGCATTACTATCCTATGTAATAAGACGCCTAAAGATAGCACAATTTTTGTTGGAAACCACCCTAGAAACAATTTTCCCTGCGAAGTAGGAAATTTTACAACTTTTGGGTACCAACCAGGTACCTGCCTGATTGGTCACCTGAAGAGCATTTTAAAAGGCCTAGGACACATACAGTAAGGAGCATAACTGAACCAATAACCACTAGTTTTGTATAAATCTTTATTTATTGCTAAGAATGTAGAAGAATATTAAAAAATGAACATTATAGTAAGTTTTATTACAGTTAGAAGTAACATCAGAATTTTTTTCAATAATTAATCTCTCCTCGTTTAGCACTGACAAACAAAATGGATCGATTCGGTTTTGCACCACGTCCAATATTTGGCAATATTTAATATATTATTTATTTTTAATATTTCGTTCACAACCCTTTTGCTTGCAAAACTGCACTAATTCGCTTTGACATACTTTCTATTAATTTTTTGCAATAATCCAGAGATATTTTTTCCCACTGTTCTTGAATTCTATCGTACAAATCTGTGATTGAAGTTGGTTGGGAGTCATATGAATCCCGAAGTCGTCTTTTTAGTAAACCCCATAGATTCTCTATGGGGTTGAGGTCGGGGCTCTGTGCAGGCCAATCCAGAACAGAAAATTTTTTTGTACTGAGCCAATTTTTCACACTTTTAGCAGTGTGCTTAGGGTCTCGGTCATGCATGAAAATTACATTTTCATCTTCAAAAGGCATATTTTCAACAGCATCTATGAGATGATCTTGTAAAATATCCTTGTACATGTACTAATTCATGATGCCATTAATTCGGTGCAGTGATCCAACGCCAAATGCTGTTAGGCAACCCCAAAACATTATGGATCCGCCTCCATGTTTTACCGTTTGCTTTACACGTCGTGGTTTGAGCCTTTCATTTTTACGAATTCAGCACCATGACATGCCATCTGAACAAATTCTATTAATTTTGGTCTCGTCTGACCAAATAACCCGTTCCCATTCAGTAGTTGTCCAGTTTTGATATTTTTTAGCAAATTCCAAACGAAGTTTTATATTTTTCTTCGATAACATCGGCTTCTTTTTTTTCTTAATGCTTCCAAACTCAGCTCTTTTGAGGGTTCTTTGTGCTGTCCACTTGCTTACTTGTATATCCGTATCTTCTTTTAATAATTTTGCGGCCATGGTTGCACTTGAAGCTTCACCAGATGTGACAAACCGTATAATTCTTCGTTCATCCTGCGGTGATAATTTTTTTGGTCTTCCTCCAACATTTAATAACATACTTTTACAGTATTTTTTTTCTTATTCTCTGCACTGTCGACTGACTAACACTACACTTTTTCGCCGTCTGACGTGTTGACAAGCCGTCATTCAAAACAGAAATTACTTTTTTTAAACAATTTGAAGCAATTTTCTTCATATTTGCTGTAATTCACTTGCGTACTTTTCCGTTCGATTGATTGCTAGAAACTGAGTGCTGAGACGTAAACTAATATTTTGTAAACATATCAAACTGCTAGATGTAAACATACTGCTGAAACATTCCACATAAACATTCCTTTTACGGACCAGTGCAAAACCGAGTCAATCCATTTTGTTTGTCAGTGCTAAACCAGGACATTAATTGTTGAAAAAATTTCTGATGTTACTTCTAACTGTAATAAAACTTACTGTAATGTTCATTTTTTAATATTCTTCTACATTCTTAGCAATAAATAAAGATTTATACAAAATTAGTGGTTATTGGTTCAGTTATGCTCCTTACTGTACGTGCCCGGCGGCATTTGAAACCTTCTCTAGAAATGGAATATCGATTTTCCAACTTTTGGGTACTTTTCTAGTACCAACAGTAGGTACCTGCCTCGCCTTGGGTCGTGTCATGTTATTTATGAAGAAAAGAAAAGGGTGTTACCAAAACTTTGTGTTCAGCAGTGCCTAAAACCCTTAGGGCCAATAAGATAAACGTAATACCTGTTTTAGGCAACAGGTACTACTCATTTTCGAATTCTCCAGGTTTTGGATTTTTTGCGGCATCTTTGGGTGTCCAGAGAACTTCATACTGAATTTGAACCTTTTAGGTCATCAGGAAATACGAAAAAAGCCTCTGGACAGATGTTGTTAACAAACGAACCTTTAGGCCGGCGTTAATAAAACGCAAATGTGGCACTGGCCTAAGGGCCTACATGTGTATTTTCGGATAAAAAACACGATTTTTTTTCAAATGTTTATGATAGCCACAAGTTTCAGAAGTATTTTAAAAAATATTTCATTGAAAAATTCCAAAAATTGCAGACGGGCCAATGCAGATAAACGTGCCGCGACGGATTTAAAGTCGTTTTCCTCAAAACTTGTGTTTCTCAAGACGGTGAACATTTTAACTCGAGAACAGATCGATATTTTTTATTGAAATTTTAACTGAACCTATAAAACACTTTTCTCCATGAGCTGGAACTCGCTCACTAAGATCGCATAACATTTATCATAGAATTATTTCAGAAAAACCCTCCAAACTTGATATTTGTTGCATAACTCAGTGAATTTTTATTAAAATTTTTCGACCGAGTTCCACCTTGTAGATTTTGTGTTAAAGAATAAGGTAAGTCGGGGGAAGACGCCAATTAACCATAACTCGGAGTTTATGCCGTAGACGTTAGCAAGATCGTGCCGAGTTCTTTTGCCGTGTCCGTTGCTATATATGTATATATTGGAATAAAAAGTACCACACCATCTTTTGTTTCATTTGCATCATTTCCAACGTTTGATTCGGCTTGAAATGGCATCACAATGAGATTAAGATGCCTAACGAATAAGTTTTTTTGTTACATTGGGGTAAGATGCCAAATCGTGAATGAGAAGAATTGTTGTTTTATGTTGTTTTTAAAAATATATATATATTACATTTTTTATAAATGTATTAACCCTTTCACGCCTAGCGTCGGATAAACGATTCCAATATATATATATATATATATATATATATATATATATATATATATATATATATATACACATATATGTAATATGTATATTGGCGGCTAGCATCGTCGTTGCGAAAGGGTTAAGAAACTATAGGCATCTTCCCCTGACTTACCTTGAGCCTCGTAGTCACTAGCAATAAACTTGCGACATTTGTTGCGAGACTTGATGCAGCGCTGTGTAAATACGCCTGAGAATAACTCTAGCAAGTTCGGATTACTTGCGACAGTTGGTATCAGCAAGTGAATTCTGTCATAGCGTAGACACCCAATAATCTTCTCTCAGAGCGAAAGATTTTACTTCCAAACGAATTGGAAATTTTTGGCGAGAGTAGAAAGCACGTAGGTGGACATAGTATTCGATTTCAAATCTACGTGCATGCCAGCATTTTTGTATCACTTTTAGTAATGTTTGGATCAACTAATTCTAAATTCTATTTTGTTGGACTGATATTTTAGTAGATATTTTACGCACAAATATTTGGTATCAACTCTCAGGTGTAACACTGCAGTGTAGACACGCTGGACATATCTTGCGCAAGACTTCTCTCGCAACTACCTGCTGGTAGTGACTTCGGAAAAAAGAAAAGTGGAAACACCCGATAATCTTCTCTCAGAGAGAAAGCCTCATCTTTCCAAACGTGCTGGAAATTTGGAGCCAGAGTAGAAAGCAAGCAGGTGGGCCATCATAGAAAACTGACATGCAGAGTATTTCAGGTGTTCGCCTCCGATTACTTTGGTTTTCGGATATGTATTAGAAGACCGGTAAATAGCAAATACGTGTTTTTTATTTTGGCCCATTTGCATATTTAGGGGGCGAAACTCCCACCCTTCAAAATTCATAAGAAGAGGTACAAAAATTCCTATTGTTAGTTTAAAGAATATTATGACATTGTGTTGAATAAAACATGATATAAAACTTCATATTAGTTTCCTAGAAACAATAGAAAACAATACATAGTGGAAAACATATTTTCTGAAAATTTCTAAAAATTGAGCAGGGGACTGGATTCGTTTCTGGAAAACTCACATTTTAAAACAAATATTTGTTCTACGCCTAATAGTTCTCGAGATATTTCAGAAAATATGTTTTCGACTACAACTTTAGGGGCTGCTTTCACGCCTTCAACATGGTCGATGGTGGTCGATTACACAAAAGACGTGTCAAACTTTTTTCCCTATTTTGCAAAACTGCGAAGTCTGATCAAAATCGACCAAACTGCCGATTTCTACACTTTTTAGTTTTTCTAATATAATTTCAAAACATTTGAGTGTTTTTACATTTGACTATATAAATATGATTATGCATTAGTTCCTTAGTCCCCTCGCGATAGTTTGATTAAAAAGAAAAACAAATTCCCCTACGTTCGGCAAGCAATAAACCGTGACCCGCTATCCGCAACCTCACTTATTGAAACCGTTCCCACCTTCGTTAATTTGTGTTTTTCCATTTCCATGAAAGAGGAATTTACCAAGCTCATGTAGAGTGAATAATATATAGTTTATTAATCTGGATCTGGACATTCGGAAAGCCTCAACGTGACCGTCTCCTCGGTTTTCGCAATCCTGCGCAGCGTTGCCAGGAAATAGGTTCCTACAAGCTATTTGTAGTGTGGTGATAACACCAACTTCCCGTCAACGCTGATCGTGCGCCCGCAGATCAATACTGATCCCTCCGTGCAGAGATGGGCAAAGATAATATCTAGATAAACTCTAATAAACGATACTTTACGTTTATTCGTTATTCGCACCTCCAAATAACAGGATTTATCTTTATTCGAAACATCACGGATAAATAAATTTATTCGACAGTGGAAAATACTTTTTTTATTCGAAGTGAATTTATTCGACCGTGAAAGATAATTTTTTTATTCGATGTGAATTTCGGAAACACAAAATCATAATATCTTTTGTAAAACAAAATTTGTTCTTATAATTCTTGTAATTATTATCATTACAAATTCTATTCAGTTTAATATACCCATATTACCCATACTAACTGTATGTGAATTTTCGTAAATATGAATGTAACATTTCTAATGTAATAATGCTAAAAATAATCCGATTTATATCGTGTTTAAATTCATTTTCATCTAAAAAATCTCAACAGTATGCTACTGAAACGTTCATCATTTTCACGATAGAAAATGTGGAAGTTTTACGTACATCCTATTAATATAAGTATAATCCACCGCAAGCAACAATGTAGCTCGAACCAAGAACAGAAGCCGCCGCCGAACAGCCCAAGTCCTCAGCTCGAGGTGAGATCGTGCCGATTGGGATAAACACGTTGTCGAAAGTCATCCGAAGCCTTCGAATAAAAGTCGAATAAAATAATTATCTTTCGTCGTCGAATGAATTCACTTCGGTCCATAACGGATAAACATAAAGTATCTTTTATTTTAGTTTCTCCAGCTATTATCTTTGCCCATCTCTGTTCTCCAGCCGCATCGCCGTGACTCTTTCAAGCCTCCCTGACGACAAAATAGTAATAGGGGAAATGCGGCAACAGCGCGATCCGACTTTCGATACGTATCGGCAACTATGTCTTTCCTACATTTATCGGCTAGCTTGGACTTCCACCGGTTGTGATGGTACATGGCACGAATATACCATCAGCGCCGGTGACGGAGAATCCTTGAAGCTTCATTTTGTCATTTCTCGAGTCTGTCTCAGTACACGATTCATAAATTCATTATTATTTCAACGTACGGTGGTTATTAGCGTTCAAACGCACCAGACCACCCTGCACAGATGTCTAGTGGAGGCAACTGTACCGGCAAAAGCTTTCTTCTGGCCGATTCCAGGACGAAAGTTGTAATTCACGATTTGTTTACTACACGCGTATACGTACACGCTTTTCCTAGCTTGTGTGAGCGTACGCACACAGTTCAAGGCCCGCGGAGACGGCCCCCTTAATTCCCAAGCCTGAGCTACACGAACATTCGTTCGCATTCGACGCGAACATTGTTCGATTGCCGTTTACACTGAATGAAATTTTGTCGAAAGGCGTGGGGCGCAAACGAGCATTCGTTCCTTTCGTCTAAACGCACCTTAAGGGAGAATTGTTAAAAGAGCAAATGGGTTGATTTATTACTGGCTCTACAATCTAGCCCAAAAGAAACCGTGGAATTTAGCTATCTAATACCCATGTACCCCTTAAGCGTCTTATTATATAGGATATTCATCAACACTGACGTATCGGTAATTATACATGGCTCACCTCACCTGTTTGAATGATATTTTAATTTCTGCCTATACATATAACCCCCACTCGGCTTCAGTTTTTGAGATATTCGTGAAAAAAATTCTGAACGGTAAGTAGTTGGGGCTCGGTTTGTTCAGCAGGCCCCCAAAAATGGTATTTCAGAAATGGATGGTCGTGAGGATTTTAACCAGCAATGCGTAGGGTAAAGAGTACAATGGTTGGCCACTTAAGTAAGAGTGTCACATAAATAATGAATTATAAATGTGAATTTAGTAAATTTGAAATGGAAATCAATATAAATAAGTACGAAAAGCCCCTAATAATCTAAAAATAAATAGACTTTAGAAAAAAATCAAGAATGTATAAAAATATACAAAAAATATGTTTCCTACAAAGAAATAGAGTTATTGGCATGGTCAAGACAGTAATTGTCCAATTGGTTCTACAGTGATTGGCCGCTATTTGATACATAATATAACCTGAAAAAAATGTTACCTGATTTGGCGATAGAAGTAAGATTAAAATTATTCAATAAAAATGGATATATTTTATTTAGTATGTATTTGTCGTGTTTGTTTCTGTTTTGAACAGGGGGCTAATTACTGTTTCACCATTAACATGGTTAAAAACCGGTCACTGGCCGTCCGGCCAATTACTTTCATTCAACATTATTCATATGACAGTTGTTGGCCCCCCTGTTTTTTCATAATATATGTATAATTTTAACAAATAAATAATTCTTTTATAAAGTTACAACTTTTATTTATGGATATATACCGAATATAAGAGATATACATATCATAAATACATTAAACTATTCGCAAACTTTCAACTGTACTTTTATGGTTTTTTGATTAAATGGCTGTAATTTCCAAGCTTCAAAGCCGAGTCATTCTATTTGCTTTTATATATAATCACAGTATATAATGAGTGGAGAAATATTGATATGTTCATTAAAAAAAGGCATGACATTGGTATTTCTTTATATTCATTTATTTCTCAAAATAAGGCCAATCACTGTCAAGTGGCCAATCACTGTACTCTTTACCCCTAGATGGTGCTCATCCGCAAGTTGCCATTGTGCTGTTTACCTATTTACCGCTGTCGATGGAGTATGTAACAACAACCTGTCGAGATATTCTTCTGCAAGAAGGCGATGTTTCTCAAACACTTTTTTCATCTTGAATCTCTCAAAAGTTGGCGGAACCTCTAACGAGATCTAGCCCCAACCAGATCAGAGATAAAATAGGAAAGGCAGTGAAGCTAACCTATAACTTTTTAATAAACGGCAACCGTCAACAAAAATCCACGAGAAAGCAACTTTTCTAAAAGTTCACCGGTTTGGTTTAGGTTTGAGTTAACCCAAACCTAAACGGCCCGTACTCCATATCAAAGTAAAAATGTTAAATTTTTTATGAATATCTGGAAAATTGACGCCAAGGGAGGTTATATATGCAGGAAAAAATTGCGCAAAATCTTTATACTGGCAACATATTCAGAAATCATTGAAATCGATGAGGTGGACCCTCATCTATATAAATACCGTCTATTCCCGTTTCTTTAACCCCTTAACTGGTACGCTCGAGTTAATTCGAGCGCGCTAAACAGGCCAAAATGTGCACACTAGAGATAATTCGAGCGGCGTTGTATTTTATGCTGCTATAATTTTTCACATTCGAATATAATCGAGAATTAAAAATAACAATGTGAAAGCAAAGAAAGTGTTTGTTTACATAAAAAAAAATTGATTTTTTTTGGCCGGTTTTTTTAAAAAAAACTGTGCGTTAAGGGGTTAATTGAAAATAAGGGAATTTGTAATAAATATGTACAAAGTCAATTAAGCTTATGCTTATGTCAAATCAGTAGTTCTCTATCACTTAAGTTACATTGATACAATTAAATTATAAGTTATTCAAAACAATCAAATCGACGAAATTATTTAAATTATCAAAGTCTTAAATATTAACGTGATTTTCTAAATAATAAAAGAATTTAAGATGGCACCTAACGTTAACACTTGAAGAAACCTTATGATTTCTTCCGGACATTAATATAGCAATTATTAACAAATGAATTTGGATAAGATTATTTATCCGTAGATCTTGATCTTCGTCTATGCAAACTAGCTGGTGACGGATCATATGGTGTTGCTGCGAACCCTACATATCTATTGTTCTTCCGATGAAGAAACCCGCCGCTTTGGGGATCCGTTTTATAATAAATTATTCTTCTAATACCGAATGGATCGATATAGCCGAATGATCCAATGTTGTTCCCAGTCTTATCTTGTTCCTCTTCGTGATACTGTCTCTTCAAATAATACTGAAATCCATTGGAAGTTGTATACGATGCATCAAATGGAAGAAAATCTGTTGAACCACTTCGAGAAATAGACCTTGACAGTGGGAGACTGGTTTTAGAATTATCATAAGCTGTACTAGCTGTACTAGCATAAGCCACATCATTAGAGCGTTCCAGGTAATTATTATAAGTATTTTGAAGTTGAGAATAATTTTTCAAATTTCGCACTCCAGAACGATAACTTGCTCGATTCAAGTTGAAGTACTCATTATTTGAGTTGGATGCGGAAGGAATATCCACTCGAGGTCTGGTTGTAGTACTAACATAATAATCCGAATTAATATCATTATTAAGTAAGGGACCAACGTTAGCTGCGTTCGATTGCCTGCAACAAAAATAAGCATTAAAAGTATTTGCATAAAGATTTAGGAGCGATTGAATGATAATTTGTGTACTAAATGATTTTTTTGTTATACCGGATGTCCCAAAATAATATGACATTCCGAAACGTGCAAATTGTTCATGCAAAAAGAAATCAAAAAGTCCTTTACCGTTTAGGGATCCGAGGCTTCGTTCTCGAGATATTAACAGTTGAATATTAGCGGTGGAACTTCCGGGCCGTGCAGTTTAAAGCAAAAACAGCTGTGTGAGCGGTCACTGCTCCGCGCTCAGGTATTTCGGCTTTAAACAGCACGACCCGGAAGTTCCACCGCTAATATTCAACTGTTAATATCTCGAGAACGAAGCCGCGGATCCCAAAATAGTAAAGAACTTTTAAATTTCTTTTTGTATGAACAATTTGTATATTTCGAATTGTCCCATTATTTTGGGAAACTCTGTATACGTTCAGCAGTGAAGCCATTGCCCACCTAACAACACAAGCATGACATGCGTTGAATGGAATGTATAGAGCAGGGATCAGAAAAGTTCTGGGACACTTTAAAAAAATTTTGTTAGAACTTATATGTTTCTTTTAAGAAATATCTGTTACTATGGAATTTTTATTGAAAGAAATGTTACCTTTAGAAACTACTTTAAAAAGTGTTCTCATGGAACGGATATTTTAGAACATTTATTAAAAAAGGTTCAGTAAGATAAAGAAAAGTGCTAAACCATTAGCTACTGACGTTATTTCACAATATAATATCATATTCTTCGTATTTATTTAATAAAAGGTGTGCAAATTGAAAATCATAACATAAGTAATTAAGGGCATCCGCCGGTCAAAAAATCGATTTTTTTGCATATTTTCATTCAACAACGTCTCAAAAAGGCCCAGTTAAAATTTTGGATCGAAATTCCTAACGGCACAGATTTTATAAGCAATTCAGGGGGATCAGCAGTGTGACGACCTTAAAAATAGATATTTTTTGAAGATACATTGTAACGCAGGTATAACAGACAGAAATGTGATTTCTCTTTTAATTAATAATACATTGATTGATCTAAAAAAGAATCAATTTTTGTTTTAATCGAATAAACGCATTGAAAATAGTGCAAGTCCCCGTCAGTAGACGAACGCGCTCGGCGTCAAACTTTAAGTGCGTTTTTCTCGAAACAATTTTTCACGCACTGTCACCACGATAAAAAATGCAATACTTGACCGAATCTAAAAATTCAAACGGGATTCTGCTCGTAATTACACTGGCTTCCGTGCTACTACCCTCTATTGCGAATTTTCATACACTCAGTTTTTTTTTACAAAACATTTTTGTGCGAAAAAACCTATGTTTTGGGGACTATATCGTTTAAACATTTGACAATCATCGCCCAGTTGTTTCTGAACACTGCCTGAGGGTAACGCGATACCGACACGTGTATAATTAAGGAATATCTTTGGTTTTTTATTTTGGATGATCCTGTCTAAAGTTGTCGTGGCGACAGTAGAAGCCAGTTTTTTTTACAACGATGCAGCACGCAATGCATATAAGAGGCAGGGAAAGGACAAAAATGAAATAAAAAAATTGTTTTATACTCTACATTTGTAGCAGAATAAAGTGCAAAAAGTTTTGGACCCATACATTATATACTTTTTTCTAGAAAAAATCATAAACGTCACCTATGTTTTCGCACGATTTTACCGACGGATGTCTTACCCTTAATAGTTTCATAAGAAGTATTGAACAGAAAAGAGAACTTGTGAAGAATAATACCTAAATAACATTTTTTTTATAACTTACATGAACTAAAATACACAAAAATTCTATAATATCTGCGTAGAAATTATCTATGTAGGTAAATATTACAAATAAATAACACATTCAGAATATCGATTTAACTGTAATAATTATTTATTATTGTTGTAGTACTATTCATTGAATAGTACATATTCAGTATTTGTTACAACAATGCAGAACTTTTTGTTTCTGTTATAGAGAATTTTTTATTTTTATATCTTATAAGTTCCATTCCAACTAAATCTTTTATTTTCAAGAACTTTTTCTTTATCAGTTCTCATGGGAGCTTATAATGTGAGAACATTTTTAAAAAAGTTCCACGATCCATGTGTCAAATGGAACCTATTGAAAAGTTCCAGAACTCTTTCGTACCATGGTATGGAGTATTTAACACTTGAGATTCTGCTATGTGTAGAATTCCACATTCGGGAATTTTGCCCTTTTTTATTCTTTGTGTGCATACTACTGTTTTTAGGTTGTTGAAAGTGGATCTTTTGATTTGTACCTCCCCTATCCCCAGACTCTACACTCGTGGCTCCGCTGACGTTGAACACTATATATGAATGTCAACAACGGATCGTCAAACTGTGAATGCTGTTTTTCGCACTATATAACATATCAGCACCAGCGCAACACCGACAAAGCGTTAGCTCGCACACTACGTGCAACTTGACAACTGGTGCATTCTATTTTAACGAATATTCAACAATATACAAAAATATATATTGTCGGACCAACTGGATGAGTTCTTTATTGTTCATTAACCCTTCTTATCAGTAAAATATTATACCTGAATGGATTTGGCGGCCGTGATGGTTGTGCGAGGATTCCAGTCTGGGTAGGCGCTCTTTCGGCTTCCTTCATAGCATCGTAAATGGGTGTGTCCTTACCCACATATATCGTTTTCGATCTAATTGCAACATAATAATTTAACATTAATTAGTATTTCTCATTCGTTTCCAATACTCCAGGTGTCTGTTTTGTTAATGGATCTTTTCATTCAATTTTAAAACGAGTAGTAAATAAAGGAAAGTAAATAAAATTTACAGTTGGATCTTTTTTGCAGAGCATTCAGAAAATCTTATTGTTGCAACACAACGTCAATGATCGATGGTATAAGTCCTTGAGACGCAATATGCAGCTGCTCTTTCGATAAATTAATATCTCAAGAGCTGATTGAAGAATGATTGACACAGTAGAGGGAACTTGTACTACTTTATTTTTCGACTAGATTTATTTCTCGCTTTTGATGTTGCTTTGCTCAGGAATTGTGTGAGACTGACATTCTACGGTTCTCAGCCTTCCGTGATGCATTGTGTAAGTGGAGTTTGGTAATACAGTATTTATTCGCTACGACCTCGCGGGTCGGGAGCTTGGTTAGCATCTAACGAAGAGGGGACACGATTCCGAACGGTCGTTTCTCGTTTCTTTCTTGCTAAAGCCGAGAGCGAAATCGAACGGGAGCGGGACCACAGACGAGGTATAGGATAGACCTATCAACCAATGTATTTTTCCGTCATCGGTTTGGGAGGTCCTAGGACCCCCTTACCATTTTAGTGTCGCATGCAACGTTACCGGCGGAATCTCGAAACAGATTGCGACGCTACGCGCGGAATGAATTAGAGTTCAGCACGGGTATAACTAGATTATTTTTTAAGAGTTGAAGCCCGCGATTTACAAATGTTTTTGTTAGAGTAACAATTTAAAAATCGTCTTATGAACATATTTCGTTTAACGGAAGAGAAAGGAGGATGAAAATAAAACGATATCACATTCGCCTTTTAACTTTGCTGTCCTATTCCGGTTTATTTAACGCAAAACAAATTTCATCCGTTTGCAGTAACGTTATTTGTAAAAAGAGTGCTTTAATGTTTTTTAAGAGCACCTGTTGCTGAACCCCACCCATTCATCATGTGTTTGTGCATACATTAACGATGGTCTATATGATATAATACAGACATATAATAATAACAATAATAATAATAATATCCTTCTACTGTACTATATTATTTAACAGGAACATATCGAACCCACATGCACCGAGTGATCTTTCTAACTATTGAAAATGCAAAAAATGTTTCATATGAAAGTTTTTTTATTTGATGCAGGAAACTGAATAGTATATGAGGGGAAAGGAGTATGGTATTTAGAATGCAAAAAGTATATATTTAAGGTTTGGAATATATAAAGTGCTCGACACGACCGTCCTATGCGAGCGACGGCAGGAGACCAGGCATGGGCAAAAAATTATTTGAAATAAAAATTTGTGTACGAAATTTTTATTTCAAATAATTTTTTGCCCGTCTCTGCAGGAAACTGCCTTCGTCGGCCGCCGATCGTCTCGTTCTTTTGTTGATGTCGACGGGCTCGACGTCACGGTTTCGGCCACGTCCAACAATGCGTTTGCAGACCTCAGAATCTATTGTTCTGGTTTTCTTTTTTATATCTTTAATGCAGTGTATGCATAGATAGGACTTAAGGGGCAACTAATCGGACGTGTCTTTGATAGTCGTTCTGTTTTAATTTTTTTTCTAGAATTTTTGTGTCTGATGTTTTAAACTTTTAGCTACTCAACGCCACGCTTATACGAGCTTCCATTAATGCCATTTTTTTGGAATGATGCGCCATTATTGTGGCTTTTACACGCAAGAGGCGCAAAATTTCTCCGTACAGGGGTATACCGCCGCGGTCAACCTTGTCGTAGCTTAAAATTTTCAAACTGAGACGGGTACGAGACCAGTCGACATTGTTTTCAAACATCATTACAGTAATCTGAGGTGTGAGTGGTAAACCGATCATAAAAGCGGGGCGCGCGGCTTTTTCCTTCAGTGTCGGATCTGTATTCGTACCAGAAAGTCGATGGCCACGACTTTCTGGCCTTTTCACTGTACGCTCTCTTGAAATCGGTTGAACGTTAACGCGTACCTCTTTTTACGACCCTGATGGGTTCGTAGGTAAAAGCTTTCGAACAATGCGGCTCAGGGGTCATAAACGCTAGAGTAGTAACTTAAGGACAAAGTCAGCAATAGGCCATTCAGTAATGAGTATGCCAATTTCTGTCATAGAAGTATCACAAATGGATTACTAGAATTTTTCTGATGAAAATGACACCAAACTTGATAAAATCCTAATTATTTTTAATTACTGTAATGGAAAGTACTTGAGTAAAGTAATTACTGTACTGGAGTAAAATAATTGAGGAAAGTAATGAAGAGTACCTGATTTCTACGTGAACTGACACGGAACTGCTATGTGTGCCCAGATCTTAACGTAAGCGATACCTACGCTTGTGTACCTACATCGTAGAAGTTTTTTATAATTTTTAAATCCATTCAATAGTTAATAAGAACAGAGCCAATCAATTTGTAATGAAGCCTAGGGATTTAGGGGCCTCGGGTCCCAAAAACTACGAATATAAGTTTTACAAAAACGTTTCAATTCATTATTTTCAATGATTTTTACGTGTCGTAGGATGGGCACCATCTATTTAGACACGCGCGAAGTGCAGAGATTTGCGGGAATGTTAGGAATAGCGTGAATTTTTAATATTTTTCGGTGTACGACACGTGAAAATATTAGTTAAATGTTCCACTATATGTAAAATACTAACAATCAATTTCATCTTGCAATTTATAGTTTGTATAATCTCTCAAGAAGTGCCATATTGCAGCGCCATATAGGCTCCTGATCCCCGAAATAGATTTGCAGAGAGAAATCCGGCGGGAGTAGTTGACAAACCGAGTCAAAGCGTAGCTTAGCGGAAGGCCGCCCTCTATGTTAAACTCTAAACAAGTCACACGTATACAAACACGCACACATCTTTCAGTATTCAACACATTTCAGAGTAGTTCTTGGGTTGGACGCTGTTCATGAACAGAGGTCGCTAAATTCAGTCCTCAAATTATGGGTCGGTAACACAGTTTGGGTGGTGACACGAAGTCCCATAAGGTGATAGGTCTATTCTATACCTCGTCTGTGGCGGGACTAAGGGTGCGTTTCAATTCAGTGAGTGTATAGATCGCGGCACAGTCGCTGCGCGCATTAATATCGTTCCGATTCGTTACTGCGATTCATGACGTAAGGATATGAGGTGTGCTCTCACGCAATCTTCCAGATTAGCCAATAACGTGCCCTTCCCAAGGTCCCCCATATTGGATTCTCTACCAATATGATAATTGCATTAAAAACCGTTAACATAACAGTACTGTTGCGAGTCTCGTCCATGGACCTAAGAATTAAATTGAAGGAGCACAATCTCAACTTAGACGAGAAAGTCGAGCCAGGCGATTGGGAGGAGAGAAGTCCTGATGGATGACTTGTAATTGCCAGAGTAGTACGCATGCGCCGCGCTTTATTTAAAATGGAATACTGAATGCTTATATGTATAAGGTGTGTAGAAGGGTGTTTATTAATATGTGGAACAATTTTTCAAGATGGGTTCTACTCATCAAAATAATAAGGCAAGTTAGTGTACGAAATGTCAAATAATGCATAGTTTTGCAGTTATAAGCATTATCATATTCCATAAAATACGGGTCCGAAAGGACTATTTCAGAAAGCAATCAGCTGACAGGCGCCTTCGCCTGTTCACACATCGACACTATCCCCTTTGAGGTTGAAAGACCGGGAATTGTATTTTTCGTTCTAACAGGATTATTGTTACTATTAGCATTATTATTGCTTACTATTAACCCTTAGCGCTCCGTTGGCTCCGCTACGGAGACATTTGTCATTTGTTCCGTAACTCCGAAGGCTCCGCTGCGGAGCCAAATTTTGTAGCATACGTTATCGTCGGCGTTAGCAATTGTTATCTGTAGTTAAAACGTGCTAAGTCTGTACTATTACGATTAAACCATTTTTTGACCTTTTCTATTGTTAGCAACATGGAGAAAAATAAATATTATGATGAAAATGTAGAGCTGAGTGATACTGAAAGACTTATTTGATTTTGAAGAGTTAAAAGACATTGTGGAAGACAATGTTGGTTATGATTCTGACACTTCAAGTAGTAGTAGCGAAATTATACTACCAAAAAGACGAAGAATGAGAATTATTGAAAGTGAAAGCGAAGATTCGTTACAAGACTTAGATGAATGGCGTGATGTTACGGAAGAATTACATATTCCAGATAGAATACCTTTTAGTGTATTGCCACAGGTCATTGGACCACAAGTTCCTACAAATATTGAACAGCCGATACAATATTTTAAATTATTTTTCACGGACGAATTGGTAAATGAAATTATAAAAGAAACCAACAATTACGCAGAAAATGTTCTAAACTTGAAAGAAATATCTTGTAACTCTATTTGGCAAATGTGGCGTGATGTGGAAGAGGATGAATTTTTAGGCTTTTATTGGAGTTATTGTCAATATGGGTACGATACCTCTGGCAAATATGCAAGAATACTGGTCGGTTAAGGACAATACTAGGATCCCTTTTTTTAGTAACATATTTACAAGAAAGAGATTCAACCAGATATTCTGGATGTTGCATTTGAAAACACCTGATCCTGCGAAAAATGATATTAGAACACGTATTCAACGAGCAAGTAATTTTTTAGAATATATAAATTCAAGATTTTCAGACTATTTTATACCTGGAGAAAATATATGCGTTGACGAATCCGTAGTAAAATTTAAAGGAAAAATAAGCTTTATTACATACAATCCCAATAAACCTACCAAGTGGGGCATTCGAATATACGTTTTAGCAGATTCAGAAACAGGATATGTGTATAGCATCCTTCCATATTATGGAAGTATCACTTCCGAAAATCTGCTAAGGCCAGATTTACTGGTTAGCACCAGAATTACCCTGCATCTGTACCAACAATTATTGGATCGGGTACCTACCGCAAAAGGATATCACATGCATACCGACAGGTATTACACTAGTATATCCTCAGCTGAAGAATTAAGAAAAATGAAGTGCCACTTGACCGGTACCATAAAAATAAACAGAAAAGGTGTTCCAACAACTCTGAAGAAACCAAAATTATATGAAAAAAGGACTGTCGCGTACAAACAAGGAAATACAATGCTCTTAGCTTGGAGGGATACGAGGATAGTATCGTTATTGAGCAACTGGCATAATGCTGAAATGATAACTACTAGAAGATTTATACGAGGTGGTACAAACGAAGTAATTGAAAAGCCAAGTGTAGTTGTCGGGCACACAAAGTCGATGGGTGGAGTTGATCAGGCTGATCAATATGCCTCTAGTTATTGCTTTTTGAGGAAATCGCTTAAGTGGTGGCGGAAATTGTTTTTCTGGGGAATGGAGATATCAATAATTAATTCATACATTCTCTATAAAACTGTACAGCACAATAAAAATGAGAAAGCATTGACGCACTTACAGTATAGAAAAATTTTAGTCAATCAACTCGTAGGAGATTTTCGTCACGATAGAAGAAGAGCTTCTACATAAATTTCTGAAATCAGACTAAACGGAAAACTTCACATAATGAGGAAAGGTGCAAAGAGGGACTGCGTTGTGTGCTCTAAAAGGAAACAATTGGGTAGCAGACGTCAAATAAGTGAATACTGTGACACTTGCCCAAGTAAACCCAGAATGCACATGGGAGATTGTTACCAAAGATATCACACCATGGTGAATTACAAAATTTAAAATTTATCTTTTATTTACAATAGGAAAATGTATATTTATAAAATAAATAAAATCAAATGCATTCACAAGGACGTGTAATCTTTTCCGCTCAAAATAAGACTTCCTTTATCTCAGGCGCTCCGCTCCAAAAATGTGCCGGAGTTGCTGGTAAGCAGTACTCGAGAAACGCGCAGAGCGCTAAGGGTTAATATTATAGTAAGATTTACAAATGGATGGATATGGTGATAACGACCCCAAATTTGTTGTTAACTCGGGGCACACACATGTGTCCCCGATCACTAATCCAGTGAAATTAGACGGAAATCCGTCCAATCTACGAAATAATTCCCACCAAGCTAAATTTTGGTATGGGCCTTTATTTGGTCGTTTTGATCAATATGTCAAAAGTCCCCATCGATCCAACTGCCGCTAAAATTTTTACAGAGGGTTGAAAAAAAAAACTGTTTTTCGCGAATATCTTGTTATCTAGCAGTTTTGCGACAAACATAGTTATTATACAATTTATTGCCTAGGAAATTCTCTACAAAAAGGTTTTTTTCGTATGAATAACCATTTTCATGTATGTCGGCTTACCAAGTTTCAACCCCCATGCATTTGACAAGGGAAGATCCCGTGACCCAGAAATTCAAAAAATTATGAAACTCTGTAAATATGTAGGGGAAGTCCTGAGTGCAACGCAATTTTGCTTGCTGCTCAAATTCACTCCAAGAGAGTGCAATTGACCCCTGAATATCCGTTGTTTTTTTCGATTTTGTGTTATAACTCGCGAACCGTAAGAACTGTATGAACTATAACTTTCAAAATGATAGTCCTAATTAAAAGAAATAACTTTTTCTCGATCTCCTACAGTTCGCGAGTAATAATACAAAAAATATTCAGGGGTCAATTGCACCCTCTTGGAGTGAATTTGGGCAGCAAACGAAATTGCGTTGTACTCAGGAGGACTTCCCCTACATATTTACTGAGTTTCATAATTTTCTGAGTTTCCCAGTTCGGGATCTTCGCTTGCCAAATGTATGGGGGTTGAAATTTGGTAAGCCGACATACATGAAAATGGTTACACCTACGAAAAAACCTCATACGACCTTTTTTGTAGAAAATTCCATAGGCTATAAATTGTATAATAACTATTTTTGTTGTAAGACTGCTAGATAACGAGATATTCGCGAAAATCAGTTGTTTTTTCAACCCTTTGTAAAATTTTTAGTGGCGGTCGGATCGATGAGGACTTTTGAAACATTGTTTAAAACATTGTTTGGTGGGAATTATTCCGAAGACAGATCCTAATTGCACTGGACTACACGTGGAGCATCGCTCTGCCGATCCGCTCGACATCACGAACCGATTCGAGCGCCCACGGAACGGCCCAAGGTTCCACGAATCGGTCTGAGGAGACTTCGGGCTCCTTCGATGCGGCATATTAAACTAGTACACTATAGTAGCATGCAGACAATGAAGCTTTAAGAAACGCCGACTATCGAGAAGTTTCCTGAATACGCTTGTAGGCCGCTCGTGAGCAGAGACGTGCGGGCACAGAACCGCAGCTCGCGAAGCCCGCGCTTAACGACGTGTCTGTTGATTTCTGCGGCCGCGAATAATAACGATCGGATATAAATTATAGGCCCGCAAAGGCATTTCCTTCTTCACTGTCCTGAGAGACAGGACGAGGCACGAACAACGACCGCTCTCAAACAGCTTAGGGACTCCAGCAGGAAAGTTCGGCGATAATACCTGGACGCCTGCCTGGAAAGAGAGCGCACTAGGGTCTGTTCCTGGACGTTCGACCGATCTGAAGAGTTCAGCGATAATACCTGGACGGCTATCGGTCGAGAGAGTGCCGAACATCTCCTTAGACGCCCGAGTTTTAAGACAGGAGAGTACGGGAGAACATTCCTGGACGCCCGTTTGATATGCAGAGTTCGGCGACAATACCTGGACGCCAATCGAACGAGAGAGTACAGAGTAACTCCTGGATACCTCAGTAGAATAAAGTCGAGTGCCGCATGCACTTTAGAATCCCGTAAAATTGTATAAACGCAGCGAGATGCAAGGTCTGAATTCAGAATTGTAGCCCTGTCTTATCAACCAAACCATGTGTTCTTACCTTATCCCAATAAACCTTGTCTGTCCAGCAATGATCCTTGTTTCAATCCACGAAGACTACACTATAACTACACTCCGCGTCAAAATTAAGGGAACACTATAATTTCCCGAAAATTTTGGACATTTTCAAATGGCTGTATCTCTGCGAAAAATGGTCGCAAAAAATATATAAAAAACGCATTTTAAAGCTTGAAGTTTCTAGTATTTGAATCAAGGACTCAATTTTTTTTCTTCGTCCATTATGATACTGTTTGATCAAGATGAAGCGCAGGAAACGAAGTTTCAGAAATTTTTGCCTAGTTTGGACGTATGCACGAGCCAAAAAAATTTTTTTCAGATAAATCCAATGAAGGGCTCTTATAGAGCAAACACTTCTCTTTAATTTCATTTGTTTGGTTTTGCTGTATAATTTTGATTGACCGAGTTATTCGCTATCAAAGCAAAAACGGAACTTTTTACTTTGAACGCCTATAACATGCGAACACATGATCGTAGAAAATTTTCCATGAGTGTTTTGGAAAGCTAAGACAGTTTCCTTTCAGAACCATTAGTTGCCAATTCAATGAGATATTTTAACCGTATTAAATTCATTTTAAAATGATCCCAAAAATGGCATATTTACCATTTTCTAGAAAACATGACGCCACTTCAAGGAAAATCATGGAATCATTCAAGTGTCCACGGTTTTTGCGAGTTAAGACTACCCGTAAACGCTGTGCAAAAAGCCGGACCAATCAGATTTTTTTTCCGTATGTCCTCGATGGTCAAACATGCGATATGGTCTGAAAAATTGAAGGATCACCTGTTTTACGTTATGTTTCTCTGTAAAACCCTTTCTTTTGTTCTCGCGGCTTTTGAACGCTTGTTGCACGTTTTTTTGTTAGTTCAACGTCATTTTAGTAAATAGAAAAGATTTAAAAAATTAAAATAAAAAAATTTATCCAAACTCTTCGCAATGACGAAAACTGTACTTCAATAACTGGCATTAGCATCATCGAAAGCGCGCCAAGAGTTGGCGCATGCGTGATCGGATTTACACTTCATTGTGTGTGCGTCAGTATGGAGAGATGAGACCCTGCGGTTCGTCACTCTCGCAGTATTTTCTGACTCCAAACTCACTCTCCGATGCGTGTGTGTATGAGAGCACGTGCGCGCGTTGTGTATGTCTGTGTGTATTTGCATGTGGTCTAATAATGTGTGTTGCCACCTCTCCGCATGACGACTTCCCTCAATCGGTTGCGCATGTTAATGCAGTTACGAATTTTCCTTTGCGGAATTCTGTGCCAAATTTGGTGGAGGGCGTGTGCTAATTGTCCCAAATTCGCCAGGTTCGAGTACTGTTGTCGCAAACGGCGCCCAAGAATGTCCCAAACATGTTCAATCGGATTCAAATCTGGGCTCACTGCTGGATGGCCAAGAACTGATATCCGATTTTGCCGCAGAAATCGTAGCGTATGGGGTGCTGTATGCGCCCTTGCATTATCCTGCATAAGCACGAAGCGGTTCCCCATACGTTGACGCAGGGGGAGTACAACGGGGCGCAGAATCTCGTCCACGTACCGCACGGCGGTCAGCTCACCAGGTGGGAGGACAATTAATGGGGTACGTGAGTACCGTGTTACCCCGGCCCGAACCATAACCGATCCACCATTGAACGCAACAACCGGCCTTGTATGGTTGGCATTATGGCGTTCACCACGACGACGCCAGACCCGAACCCGTCGATCATTCCCGTGGAGGCAAAATCGGGACTCGTCAGTAAAAACGACATTTGCCCATTGTCGCTGGCCCCAGTGCACGTAATGGCGAGCGTATGCCAAACGCTGCCGTTGATGTGTGCGAGTGAGCAACGGGACTCGCACTGGACGCCTTGAACGCAAGCCAACGTCCCTCAATCGACGTCTGATGGTACTACTGGAGATCGGACGTGGCGGATTATGTCTGCGGTTCATAAATTGTCCCGCAATAACGCGTGCAGTGACGATTGGCTCCCGAAGAGCATGTCGCGTAATCATCCTATCGTCTCGCGAACTTGTCGCACGTCTGCGTCCTTGCCCTGATCTGCAAGAGTACTGCCCAGTATTTCGAAATCGAGCATAAACACGATTGACGACCGACGGACTTACACCAAAAGAATTGGCAACTTGTCGCTGACTGTAGCCCTCCTCCAACAAAGTCACAAGTCGAGCGACTTCGTACTCAGTTAGGTGACGTCGGGGCATAATGCGATGCAAAAAAGAAGCGAGCTAAAATTCGAATTTAGAGTCGCAGGTTGCTGCGTGAGTGGCAGGCTACGGCGCAGCGTCTTGTCTTGCTGTGTTGGCGCATGCGCAGTAAGGCGTAGGTCCGACCGCGCATGCGCCAACTCGTGGCGCGCTTTCGATGGTGCTAATGCCAGTTATTGAAGTACAATTTTCGTCATTGCGAAGAGTTTGGATAAAATTTTTTTTTTTAATTTTTGAAATCTTTTCTTTTTACTAAAATGACGTTGAACTAACAAAAAAAAACGTGCAACAAGCGTTCAAAAGCCGCGAGAACAAAAGAAAGGGTTTTACAGAGAAACATAACGTAAAACAGGTGATCCGTCAATTTTTCAGACCATATCGCATGTTTGACCATCGAGGACATACGGAAAAAAAATCTGATTGGTCCGGCTTTTTGCACAGTGTTTACGGGTAGTATTAACTCGCAAACACCGTGGACACTTGAATGATTCCATGATTTTCTTTGAAGTGGCGTCATATTTTCTAGAAAATAGTAATATGTAATTTTTGGGACCATTTTAAAATGAATTTAATACGGTTAAAAAAAATCTCATTGAATTGGCAACTAATGGTTCTGAAAGAAAACTGTCTTAGCTTTCCAAGACACTCATGGAAAATTTTCTACGATCATGCGTTCGCAAGTTATAGGCGTTCAAAGTAAAAAGTTCCTTTTTTGCTTTGATAGCGAATAACTCCGGCAATCAAAATCATACACCAAAACCAAACATATGAAATTAAAGAGAAACGTTTGCTCTATAAGAGCCCTTCGTTGGATTTATCTGAAAAAAATTTTTCTGACCCGTGCATACGTCCAAACTAGGCAAAAATTTCTGAAACTTCGTTTCCTGCGCTTCATCTTGATCAAACAGTATCATAATGGATGAAGAAAAAAAATTGAGTCGTTGATTCAAAAACTAGAAAATTCAAGCTTGAAAATGCGTTTTTTAAATATTTTTTGCGACTATTTTTCGCAGAGAGACAGCCATTTGAAAATGTCCAAAATTTTCGGGAAATTATATTGTTCCCTTAATTTAGACGCGGAGTGAATTACTGTTACTATGAACATTTATTACTTGAAGCGCTAACGACGATGCTTTTTCTTCTGTAGCTTTCAATCGCTTGTGAATTATTCTTCCAATCAGATTCTCCTTCTTCCGTTCCTCTTTGGTGGTACATTCCCACCCCATTATGAACGCCGAGAATCTTACCGGAAAACTATTCAACAATTTCGACATTATTGCCGTATCCGAAGGTTTTACGACCGCACTGTCCAGTTTTCTGCAAATATTTTCAAGTTTTTCAATATCAATTGCAACGGGCTCATCGTTAGTCACTCGAAAATCGTAAAACTGCTGTCAACAGTGCTGTTTCGCATCCTCCGTTGTATCGCCACATAGCTCGTTTAGCTTCCGCCATATTGCTTTCGATGTCGCATAGTTCACCGAATTAATATCTAACACTTGCCCTGCAGACCCCAGCAGCGTAAATGAGGTTTTTGACTGTCGCTTTCTCCATTCCCTTCATTCTTTTACCTTAGTGTCCTTTTTAGGCTGAGCATCCATCCCTTCAAAGTACTCCAGCAAGTCTTATGATTCCAACATAAGCGACACGCTGTATTTCCAAAATACAAAATTTGTGCCGTCGAATTTTGCGAGGATAAAACTGTCCTTATTAACCATCTTCGCAATAATAGGAGATGTATTACCCGACGAAATACTACCGAAAAACTAAGAGACAAAACACGTGCGCAAGAGTACACCACACTAACTCTATACAGGGTGTACCAAGAATGCTGCGGTTCCTTGAAGGGGTTGACTCGGGGGCTGATGGCAAACAAATTTTTCCATTGCGAAAATGTTCTCCGAGGTTTCGTTAACGAGATATTAACAAACAGCACCGACCAATCAGAGCATGAGTCTGGCAACCGAGTTCCCGCGCTAGCGTGGCTGCGCGCCTCGCTGCAGCTGCGAACAAGCAACTCGGCATGCATCGAAGGAAATTGCGTAGAATGACAAGTGAAAAAGACGTAACAAATAAAATCGAACATTTTGTCATGGTTTGTTAGTAGATATAGTAGGGGCGGTCTGGATCAATTGTGGCGAGGGGGTGAAGCGCGGCGAGGAGTACCTTACCGATGGCGAGGGGGGAACGCGACCCGTGGAGGTGGGGATGAGCCTGTGGAGGGGGAACGCGCGCGCTCACATACACGAGCGAGGGGGGGGGGTGGTACCGCCGATGACTCATTACGCGTTGTAGGAAGCACCGCGACAATTCGAAGCGATCCGCAACCCTCTTATCGCCCCAAGACCACGTCGCGCCCCGATAGCTGTGACGTTCGAACCAGGTGTACGAGAGAGACATATCCTGGAGTGCGACAGTGACACGATATCTATCTATCTCTCGGTCCGTATATACAAAACATACGGAGATACGACGAGTAGAAGATGCAAGTCCAAACCCACATTTTGCTGTCGCGCGATTACCGCTCCAAAAACAGATAACTGTAACGGTGGGAGGTACACTCCCGAGAATAATACGCAGCATCGGTGCGCGCTATCTTTGAACCGCGAAAATTCAAAGCGGACCGACGCGCTTCTGGTTGCGATAATGATTGAAGGTAATCCTTCGAGAAGAATATGAGGAGTAAAAGCGCGATATGACTTAAGGTAGAATTCTATGTATCCTCTTGTGTGCAAATGTAAGGGGGTGGGGAGATTTTAGGTAGGAATGTTCGTATATTTAAAGCAGGTCGCATCTTCGACAGGACAAAATCGCGAATGGTAACGCGTAGGAAGACATTTTTTGGGGCAAGCGTTGCGAGTATCGTGCTTTTTATGAAAAAGTAACTAATTAGTTTTGTTAGATTTATGTTGGAAGCGAATGAATTAAATATTAACTTATTGATATTAGCAGTGAACAATATTTATTTGCAGTAATTTCTATCTTCCTTGCCACGTAGCTTATAGCTCCTTACTCTTTGAGCATCCAACTCGTACTGCCTCTCTCTCCCCTATTTCACACTGCTCTCTTTCCTCTCACTCACACACTTATAGCTGTAGGCGTATTGGAGCAGAGATTTATTCACACACACCTCCTTAAATCTATGCTTCAAAATATCTATGCAAATTTAAACTATTCTTAGAGCTTGCCTTAAGGTTCCAAATTTATTTCTTCCTAAGGCTTTTGTCAGAATGCCTGCAATATTATTTTCTGGCTCGACTTTGACAATTCCTATAATTCCCTTTTCATAATACTCATTAACAAAATGATAATGTACCTCAATGTATTTCGAATTTTTTGTTAAATTTCCAAACTTAGCAATAGCAATAGCGCCAGTATTATCTTCATAAATGTTTACAGGTTTGTTTGGTCTTATTTTAAAGTCTTTAAGTAGGTTCAAAATCACTCTGATCTCACTGACTGAATCAGACAAAGCTACGTATTCAGTAGAGGATTTCGTTACACTTCCTTGCTTTCGTGATTTCCAATAGATTACATTCCCAAAAACTCTAATTATATAACCTGTCGTAGATTTTCTATCAATTTTATCACCTGCCCAGTCAGCATAAAAAAACAGTCAATTATATCTACTTCTAAATTTCTTTGATAAGTTAGCTTTAAATCTCTTGTTAAATATAGATACTTTAGTATGCTCAATGCATATTTATAGTGCGATTCATTGTAACAATTTTGAAATCGACTCAAATAATTAACACTATAACTAACATCCAATCTCATATTTGCACTTATGTATAATAAAGCTCCAATCAAATTTCTGTAATTTAAATCACTTGATGCTGACTGTGCTGACTGTAAACTTAAAGTTTGTTCCATTGGTGTATTATACAATTTCGACTCAATAATGTTATACTTTCTGGCTAGTGACTCTATATAATCTTTCTGGTCTATCGTCATTTTACATTTCTCGCGATCGTAATCAATATTTATTCCTAAATACGTGTTGACTTCTCCTAGATTTTTCATACAAAATTTTTCAGATAGTTTGCTTTTTATTTCATTCAATCTTTCTATATTTTTATCGCATATCATCAAGTCATCAACAAATAGGATTAAATAACTTGTATCATTTTTCTCATTTTTTATTTATAGACAGTAGTCATTCTCACTTCTTACAAAACCTAATTTTCTCATATAATTATCAAAACATTCGTACCACGCCCTCGGGCTTTCTCTCAAACCATACAATGCTCTCCTCAATTTACATACTCTCCCGGTGTTATCCGCATATCCCAAAGGTTGTTTCACAAATACTTCCGATTTTACCTGGCCATTCAAAAAAGCCATTTCAACATCTAATTGTATGATTGTTAATTTATTTTGACAACAATAGGATAATAATAATTTCAAAGTCTGTATTCTAGCTACTGGCGAATATAAATCTTCAAGCACTTCAGACTGCTGAAAACCTCTCACTACGAGTCTTGCTTTCTTTCTATTATCGGTTTTATTTGTGAACACCCATTTTGGGTCTAATATTTTTACGTTTCCCGATTTTTCGACTAGCTTCCACGTTTCATTTTTAATTAAACAATTTATTTCCTTATCCATTGCTTCTTTCCATAAATCATATTCATCGCTTTTTAGTGCTTCATCATAACTTGATGGACTATCTGCGCTTACAACATTTACATAAATGCATCTCGTATTTACTAACAAGGAAACATATCGAACCCGAAAATTCTGATTGTAATGAAACTCCGTACGATTATAGAGCATGTCGGAGTATGTAAAAAACGATTTTTTTTCGGCGGAAAAACACTCTGAGGGGGTGAAATCAGCCCCCAAATTTTCAGCGATTTTTCGTTTTTCGAGTATAACTTTGTAACGGTGCGAGGTAGAAGAAAACCGTAAATGGAAAAAATGTTCAGTGTCTGATGCCGTATAACGCGCTGCAAAAGAAATTTTTGTACGTCCAACAATTTATAAATAAATTAAAATTTTCGTTATTTTACATATAATTTCTAACCGTGAGGGTTGGGGACGATCTTTTTCCGTGTAAAAGTTGTAATTCGCAATGGTTTACTAAAATGTAAAAGGAAAAAATTTTGGTTCATTTGTTTATTTGTTTACAAAAATTTTCCGCCTTTGTCCATCTGCCACTTGACAATCGAGGATTTCGATGAAACTTGGTATACAAGCACACCATTTGGAACTATTCGACAAGTATTTGTCTTTATTGGCGGAAATTTATGTTTACAGGGTGAAACTACTCCCTCAAGGTTTAGGGGTGGGAACTTTCTAAAGCGTATAACCGAAAAAGTAATAGACATACAAAGAAATGTTAAATACAAAAATTACTTGAATTTTTATGAGGAATAATATAACGGAAGTGCAACGGGAACGAAATCCTAGGTGGCGTCACAGTAGCCGTAAAATGTATAAAGTATTCGTAAAATGTATTTCCAAACAGTAGTTGCACTCCAGGTGTGTAGTTTTCATTTTTTTTTTTTTGTATTTATGGGAACAATGTGTCAACGTTGAGATTGTGCTCGATTAGGAAAATCCAAAATGCAAAGCATTGTCAAGACACATTCCAGCCGACGTTAGGTCGAAAGTAACATTAAAAATCTGGTCGGAACGTAACAGAATATACAGACAAATAGGTATGCAATCAAAAGTGCTACAGACGAATGTACGGCATCAACGAGGGTATCTCTAACAATGTCTTTACATACGTGAATGATTCTCGAAGATAGTATAATCATTACGATACATATTACCACTGGCAGTTCTAACAGTATTGCCGTAGAAGAATGTTATACTTCTATGAAGAATGTGCGTGGTAGTGAAAGGCTTCGAAGAAATGATGAAAGCATAAGAACTTGTCGCACCATGCACAACGAATAACAGCTGGCGCTCCACAGATTGCACATTTAGGTGGATCTATGTTTTCTTGATTTTTAAAAGCAATATCCACGGGATGTTCAAACGTCGGTTTACAATTAGTAGGTATGTACCCACTTTTGTACCATCCATACCTGAACAAGGCATTGTATCTTGGTGCAGACAATTGATTGTGAGTTAGCGATTGTAGTTTTATTATATTGTTACACAAATGCAAATTAATGTCTATGTTTAAAAGGAGTACTATATCTGTACTATATCTGAAAATTTTCTCACGAAACCTTTCCATACCCGAAATCCGTATACGTCAAGCGGTTGTATCATACCGGTTGTTTTCTTTGGAATAGTGTAAATGGCGACTTGTTTATTGTTGGGAACAAGTTCCAACAGAGAAGCTGGACAGTGCCCAGTCCAGGAATCTAACAGAAGAGCACTTGAGGTCTGTGTATTAGGTATGTATACATTAGTAAACCATTCATGAAATAATTGTGTGCTTAATTTTCCTGATTTTGACGATTTGTATATGTACGTTTGGAGCATTAAATAATGTTTTCTTCACTTGAGGACCAAACGTTCCACTTGATTCTTTCAGCACGATTAGACGGGGAGACATGAGTTTCCCAGCTGCAGAGATTACGGGTAATATGGTATAGCTATGTGTCATTGCTGAAAGGGACTGAACAACTGTCTCCACCTTTTTCGTGCCTTCAACTGCTAACGTACAACCAGAATGCAATTCAAGGTTGAAATTGCTTTCGTCCGCGTTATACACGTGTTCCAGGCCGACAATGTCAATTACACTTTTGATCATGTTAACAAACTCTGTAGCACTGTTTTCCAAAGTTGCAGCGTCCGCCGCGTAAGAGCGGGTAATAAACTTATTTATCTTCCGAGATACAATATTATAATGTCTTTTAAAATTTAATATCCACATTGGCGAGGCTTTAAAATTTTGAAGAGAAACCGCTATATTTGCTTCCAACGCCCATTGTCGCAAATCAGTATCATGGATTATAGCGTTTACGTCCGTAGCAGCACAAAACTAATTAAAAACATAACGGGATATTTGCATTAGTTTTTCCCTTCGATTCCCGCCCTTTTCTAAAGACTGCTCCCACCTGTATAACTGTGACACCGATTTTACCTTTCTGAACTTTTGTCTAACGCTCTCAAGTGACAGACGCTTTTTCTTACCACCTTTCCAATAATCGACTGCGTTTTGTTTGTATTCCAAGTCCACGAGCCCACCTTCTTCTGGAACGCAGGCTTGTTATTCATCTTGTTATTCATCAAGTAAGTCTTCTGGTGATAGTGCCTCTTCATCAACGAAGTCTTCTGAATGTGGTCGAAATGGTTGAAGGAATTCCAACGCCGTGTCTGTTTCCATGGTAAAAGATGTGTCCTCGACACTTCTTCGTATAATATCTGCTACAATATCGTGCAGTTCCACCTCTTGTTGGTTCACATCCAGTCGATTTATATTCGCTACGTCGAATGTTATCATGAGCAACTGGATAACACGAGCAGGATTTATTCGCGCCATTCTTACAAATGTGCACCTTTAACAAATGTGAGAATCGAAAGACTAGGATGACTATCGAACAGTACAGGTCTTACACTAGTGTTGTAATGACTTACGTATCGTAATGTGATGAGAACTATGCACGTACCTTGACAATCGACTCACAAATGCGAATTTTCATTTTGGATCATTGCATTTTATATACAACATCGGCCAACGTAATCGCTGTTTTTCCACGGCTTTTTTTCCACGGCGTAGATTGGCTTTTCTATTTTAAATTTGTCTGGTCACAACAATCGTAAACACGGTTGCCCACACAGCGATGTAAATAGAATTGTTATGCACGTATACGATCTGTTGGAGGGCAGAAGGTCACGATTACGGTGGCCGGTGTTGTAAATAAAACGTCGTGGTCGAGAACGATAAGTTGCATTTGTGAGTCGCCTGTTTCCACTCGTGACAAACATTGTACACAAATTGACCAAGGTAAGAAAGAATCAAATACAAGGTAATTATTTACTTTAGCGATTCCTCACCGATTTTGATGAAATTTGGATATGTTGTAAAACTCCACATTCTGAACAACTTTTTCCTATACATGTTACCCCCGCTCGGCCTTAGTTTCCGAGATATTTGCGAAAAACTTCTGTTGATTTATTCCGACGCAACGGACACAGCGATCAACTTGAGGTGATCGGTCATCTGGGGGATGTGTTTATCTCCGTCCCTGGACACCTCGGGAAGCGCCCCGAGGTGGACAGCACGCGAAGATGTGGTTGAAAAAAATTACTTTTCCTTGGAAAATTACGTTGGAAATGAAGGTCGAGCGGCGGTAACATGTATACAACAAAGTTGCGCTGATGCATCGTAGGCCCACCTGCCGGTCGAGCTCGAGCTCGAGCTGAAAGACGGAGCGAAACAAAGTTTCAAAGTGTCGACTCTTTCGTTTCGTCTCGCCCGTTTTCGGGTTCTCACACTCTCGATAGTAGAAACGCGGCTATAACTACTGAGTAGTAATATTTCACGAGTCTGTCCTGTATTTGCAGTTACTGTGTTACAACGTGGTTTCATATTATAAAGTAAAATGAAGTTATATGAATTTTTGAGCATTTGTAATAATTACGATGAATTAATTGATTTTTTAATTGTACGAAAAGTGATCCAGGGTACTATGAATTGTATGAAATGTGGGAAAGAAATGAAATTTGATCGGCAGAATTTAGAATTTTCGTGTCATACAGTATCTTATATTAAAAATAGCAGTAAGAAACGCATTAAAATACAATGTAATCTGAAAATTAGTGCGTATAAAAATTCTTGGTTCGAACAATCACGCCTCCCTGTTCAAAACATTTGCCGTTTCATCGGTTACCACTTAATGTTAAAACCACCGCGACAAACTTTTCTGGAAACTGAATTGAGTATTTCGTCGAAAACAGCTGTTGACTGGGCAAGTTTTTGCCGAGAATTATGTGTTTTGTGGATAGAGAAGAATTCGGTCCAACTCGGAGGAGATAACGTAATTGTAGAAATTGACGAAGCAAAAATTGGAAAACGGAAGTATCATAAAGGACGACTTGTTACTGGACAATGGGTTTTTGGTGGAATTGAACGTGAAACCAAACGTTTATTCATCGAGCCAGTTCCAAATAGATCATCCACAACTTTGCTGGGTGTGATTCATAAGTGGATTAAACCAGGTTCTACAATTCTATCCGATTGTTGGAAATCATATGATTGTCTACACAAAAAAGGATTTCAACATTTTACTGTAAATCATAAAATGAATTTCGTCGATCCAGATAGTGGGGCACATACCCAAAATATTGAACGTTGTTGGCGTGAAACTCGAGCCAACATTCCACGATATGGAACTCGAAAACAACATTATGTTGGTTACATGGGAGAATTTTTGTTTCGACGGCAACACGACTTTAATACAAGAATAGTTGCATTTTTTTATATCATGGCTGAAATGTTTCCAATTTCTGTCAATAATAATTGAAAATAATGTTTAATGTGAAGTGCACTTATATTTATTTATACCAATCCTAATCTAACACTAACCCAAATTATAACACCAAAGCAAGAAATTTAAAAAATATTTTTGCGAATATCTCGAAAACTAAGACCGAGCGGGGGTAACATATATAGGAAAAAGTTACTCAGAATGTGGAGTTTTACAACATATCCAAATATCATAAAAATCCGTGAGGAATGGCTAAAGTAAATAATTACCGTAATTTTTTTCAAAAAGAAAGTAATTTTTTTCAATCACATTTCCACGTGCTGTCCACCACGGGGCGCTTCGCGCCCCGAGGTGTCCAGGGACAAGTATAAACACATCCCCCAGATGACCAACCACCTCAAGTTAATCGCTGTGTCCGTTGCGTCGGAATAAATCAACAGAAGTTTTTCGCAAATATCTCGGTAACGAAGGGCGAGCGGGGGTAACATGTATAGGAAAAAGTTGTACAAAATCGTGTCCCCGGCAACATATCCAAATTTCATCAAAATCGGTGAGGAATCGCTAAAGTAAATAATTACCAAATACAATACTATTTACGAGCAGTGTTAGGCACAATTAAATTGTTTTGAGAATTAACAAATAGCAATTAAAATTTCATTTATTAACTGTGAATTATATTATTCCTCATAAAAATTCAAGTAATTTTTGTATTTAACATTTCTTTCTATATCTACTTCTTTTTCGGTTATACGCTTTAGAAGGTTCCCACCCCTAAACCTTGAGGGAGTAGTTTCACCCTGTAAACATGAATTTCCGCCAATAAAGACAAATACTTGTCGAATAGTTCCAAATGGTGTGCTTGTATACCAAGTTTCATCGAAATCCTCGATTGTCAAGTGGCAGATGGTAGTAATATGGACAAAGGCGGAAAATTTTTGTAAACAAATAAACAAATGAACCAAAATTTTTTCCTTTTACATTTTAGTAAACCATTGCGAATTACAACTTTTACACGGAAAAAGATCGTCCCCACCCCTCACGGTTAGAAATTATATGTAAAATAACGAAAATTTTAATTTAATTATAAATTGTTGGACGTACAAAAATTTTTTTTGCAGCGCGTTATACGACATCAAACACTGAACATTTGGTCCATTTACGGTTTTCTCCTACCTCGCACCGTTACAAAGTTATACTCGAAAAACGAAAAATCGCTGAAAATTTGGGGGCTGATTTCACCCCCTCAGAGTGTTTTTCCGCAGAAAAAAAATCGTTTCTTACATACTCCGACATGCTCTATAATCGTACGGAGTTTCATTAAAATCAGAATTTTCGGGTTCGATATGTTTCCTTGTGATTATAAAAGAAATGGCATATTTTTTTACATTAAAGTCACTTTTATTATAGAAACCATCTGTCACCATATCAAAATCAAAGACATATTGTCTTGGGGCAGGGTGAGTTTCATGTGCACCCTTCACGACGTATGCCGTGCATTTCGCCGCGGTCTCACTGGCTTCTCATTCGTTTTTTTATTCTTAGATTTCTCTCTCACTTGCTCCTTCCTTTCTTCTTCTACTTCTTCTTCTCTTTGCATCTCTTAGCCTATTTATTTTTTTTCTTTTGCTTTTTCTTTTCTTTTTTTTTCGTGAAGCGCGTTTGACTTACGAATTATCGTACCGACCCCCGGACCAATGAAAGATCAGAAATCATCGGAGGTGCATACCCGAAACCATATAAAAGCAGGGCACATTACCTCGTACCTCCAAAGAGCTAAATCAATTTTCATCGCGGTATTTTGGCACGAAAATTACGAGTGGTTAATAACTGTATTACTGTGCATTCGTCGAACCAGTTATTGAGCACCCCCCAAAACACAACATAATCACGTTCGACACAACTGGACGTATAACGAATGTTAACATTGGGCCCTTGTCACCTATTGTGATCAATGGCATTCACGGCAAACAAACTTGAACAATGATTATACAGTCATTAAAGAAGTCGCCGCTCATAAATATGCCCGCTAAGCCGTTACCTTCTTTAAGAGTTGAAATTACACGTTTTCCTTTCCGACGATCTCACGGCGGAACGCTTGTACTGAAATTATCGATTGTTGGTTGAAACAAAAGGTAGGACTGCTTTTTTCCGATTGAAGTTGTCAACTTCCGTACCCTGATCAATAAGTGTATCTGTTTGGGAATGTAATAGTTCCCAAAGCCACCACACTCACTCTCACCGCAGCACCTCGCGGGCTGCGATACAGCGACTCGGATCGATGAGCGAGCTGCCAATCAGCGACGATCGATCTACCAATCAGCGTGTGCATCGACGCTCTAGAAAAATCGACGAGACACGCGAACGGAATTCAGCCATTTTCGGCACTCTTTGTGTTTTTCCTTGATTGTAACGGTCTCGCTCACGCGTCTCTCGAAATCACCAAAGTTCCCTTCTCAAATCTCAAACTCACGTGTATCGTAAACGAAGTTCTCAATCTCACGGTTCAACTCATCATTATAAATTGCTCAAGTGTACGCTCACGCGCCCCCAATTAATGTAATTGTGGGGACGCCACGTGGTAGTCGATCCACGCGGGTACAAGTGTCTCAAGTTCACTTTATGCAGTCAACCAGTGGCATAAATATTATTCTTACGAGACTGCAATAGAGCCATTCCCACTGTTTCAATAAATTGACGACGTGTTGCACCGAAAGTGTATTGTGACTGAACCTTACCTGTCTAAGACTCCTCTCAAACTCATCCTACCTCAATCTCAAACAGTATCGTTTACCCTATATAGACTTATGGTACGAGCCTGCATGGACACACGCACAGTTTTGCAATTCTCTCAAGCCCGATGCTGTGGTTAACGCCGCTGATGTAGGGCCAGGGTTAGCGCGCGGCCGTGCGAGGTAAAGGCCGTGTCAGGGTGGACCCCCCTGCCACCCTGTCACGCACGCCTGGGTTCGCCAACCCTCGTGGGAGGTGAGTAGGGATTGGGGTCGTCTTGGCGGGGTAACGGCATTACACAGGAGCCGGTGGATCCCAAGGGGGTGTTCCCTCTCCTCCACCGGGTTTTCAGGACCCCACATACGCGCAGTGGCAGTGCGCGTAGGTCGCTGTCACGAGGAGCCCCCGAGGACGATCGCTAAGTCAGACGCGTTGGTGAGTAGGTGAGTGGGTTCTTCCGGTGACGCAGACGTATGGTCTGTCACGCGTCACGTGATGTCATCGGAGTACAGACTCTCCCCGTGATGAACCCCGTGTCAAAGGGATACTGGGTGTTGTAGCCGCGCTTTGTCGCGGGGGGAGAGCGCGAAAGTTTTGCCAGTATAATCTCGTCTACGAGTTCTCCCCCCGTTGGCGCGTGGCTCTCGCACCAGGAGGCCACCATGAAGTTTTAGTGTGTGAACCCCAACATAACTCCCCCTTTCCCCCGGGAGGAGGGGTATCCGGTAGGCATTTCTCTACGTTAAAAAAAGGTCTGCCCTATTTGAAGGAGGTAAACATTTTCTTATAACGAAAAGAAACTCTATCCCCATATCGAGAAATTACTGTACGTGATGCTAATCCACAAGGCATGATGGTTGTCAAGTTGTTACGTCAGAGAACCTAGTGATCTATCATTAATCGTCTCCTTTAATGCTGTTCTTAAAAAATACGTCAAATTTGTAAACCGTTCAATAATTGAATGTTTTATAAACAAATGGCAAAATCCTGTGAGTTTTTCAAGTAGGGATTGGGAATGTCTAAACATCACAGACTTTCCACTTAGAAACTTGATTCAGATTCCAAATGTAGTAAGAATACTTACAACGACACGTTCCCAATCCGAAAATTGTAGATTTAATGAAACTTGGTGTTAATGTAGAGAATATTGGAGTATGCAAAGAGCAATTTTTTCTGCAATAATTGTTCCTGAAAGTGTGAAGTCAACTCTTTAGGTTATTGGGTTTTTTCGTTTTTAAACGAATTTATTTTAATTTTATTTAATTTATTACGATTGTAACCAACGCAGGCCCAACTGAAGATTTCTGTCCATACGCACAACTAAAGGTTTCTTTCCATAAGCCCAACAGTTTCTTTCCAAAAGAGGTCTTAAAGACGTCCAGAAGGCGCCTTGAAGAAGTTCAAAAGACGTCGTAAACACGTCTTTTTCAGGTCTGGTTTAGGAAAAAAAAATTCCTCGGTGAGGAGAATCGAATCCAAACTTTCCGCTTACGAAGCAACCGCTGTTCGCACTTACCCAACACATTTCCTTGTATATATAATGTTTGTTTGCTTCCCCCTGGGGATTACAATCCATACACCTCCACCTCCTCTTAACTCTACAGTCATCTTAACCTATTCCTTAACCTAGTCCTTAAACATATTCCGTAAACCTACACGCATCTTAGCCACCACTCGCCCGCTCTCCCGCTCCCCCACCCCCCGCCACGCACGCCACCTACACCCCCTTCCCTATCCTTTGACCACCGCATCCGTACACCACCACTCACTCTCATTCCTTCTTCTCCCATTCCTCCACTCATTCTCCTCTCCTTTCCTCAGCTCTCCTCATCCACTCCTCATCCCCCCCCGCCCTCGTCATCTAGCACCTCCCCCAGCCTCTCCTGCCACCCTCCTTCCTCCCAACACATACACTCGTCGCACACATTTTACTATATCTTTTGTAGGGCCGCGAAGTCCAATTCTTACAAAGGCGCGCGCGTCAAGTTTAAAGCGGATTCAATAATGCACGGAAGGACATTATTTTTACCATCGATCGAAAGGACGACAATCGACCTTCGACGTTCGACGTTGCCGTGCATAACCGTGCGTTACCGCATTTCTGGAAGCGGCTTCGCGACATTTGGGGAGAGGGGAAGATCCGTATGGAGATCGATGCGGCGTCGCCGGCCACAGGGATCGTCGCGAGTCGCAAACGCTATACCATCATTTTTATTATACTTACTTCTTTTACATTCTTTAATACCCAGTTAATATACATAGTTATTGTGCTCATTCCTTTGGTTATTCTCCCTCTTACACTTTGTTGGATTGCGAGATAGAATAAAACTTTAAATATAAAAATTGCCCAATTTTATGCTTTATCGCGCTACCAAAAGAAAACAAAAGTTATATTAAAAAAACGAAAAGCGTAATAATTTTAAGGGTTGATTTCACTCCTTCGAAGTGAATCTCAGCAGAAAGAAAATTAATCCTTATATACTCCAATATCCTCTATATTCACACGAGGTTTCATTAAAATCAGAATTTTCGGGTTGGGAAGGTTTCCTTGTTAGTCTGATAAAATTAAGCAGAAAACTGTGCAGATTTTTTCTTTCCTTTATACACCTTGTATGAATTATTCGATAATGAACTATAACGCATCTCATATAATATAAATACAGTATTGTCTCCGTATGTACTCGGTTTGGTGTACACGATAGGTGTTCGTCGCTACCCCCACCACTTCTGTCTCACTCTTGTCCGGCGAAGGCAAGAGCGAGATGGAACGAGAGCGAGCGAGAGCCACTGAAAGCGAGCGAGGACGGTACGAGACAGACGACGCGTTGATGTTTTGTCTCCCTCCGTCTTTCGGGCACCGTGACACTCCGTCGTTTGCGTGCGCGACGAGCGTGCGCGATGGTCGCAAGCACTTAGGTGAGCACGGGAACCGCATCGCAAAATCGTGACGCAGGCCCGGCTCAAGCCTTTTTTGCGCCCTAAGCGAACTTGTCAAATTGCGCCCTTCATTATAATACATTTATTTGAGATTATTTATGACTTTACTCTGCAAAATTAGGCGACTGCCTAGGGCGGAAAGTCGACAAGAGGTGCAAAATGATATTTTCATTACTGGTATTGTTGAAAATAAACTTTAAAATTAAATATTACAAGTTGTACTATAAGTGGATTAAACTACGAATAAAAATTTATAGTAAGGTTATCAATAATCTCAAATAAATGTATTATAATAAAGGGCGTAATTTGAAAAGTTCGCCTAGGGCGCAAAAAAGACTCGTGTCGTGCCTGGCTATCTGACCGTGGCGCGCATGCGTCGAGCAGTCACGATTCCATCTGAGTGCTCGCACCCGTCGCGCACGCTCGCCGCGCACGAAAAGCTTTCCATCTCGATCCCCCTTCGGCCAGAAAGAAGCGAGAAACGAACACTCGGAATTAGGGATCTGTTCACGATAGGAGTTCAACGCCGGTCCCGACCAGCGAGCACATACGGAGACAATACTGTAACACGAAATCATGTTAATACGTTGGCTGCTATGTGACACGTCTCACGGTGTTCAGAAATCGCCGAAAGCTGGCCAAAATTCAATTTTCAAAATAGGTATATAACAGCTTTTTGCTATTACAACAGATTTATTGTATATATATAATTTTTTAAATATATTGATTGGTTATTGAGATATAGGCCGTCAAAGTTGACGAAATTTCATACTCCTTAATGTCTTGAAAATGGGTTTATGGAAATGGGATAATGTCTTAAAACTTGAAAATGTTTAATGTGTCAAAGAAAGTTTATCTAAAAAGATCCATATGTGAAACAGTTTACCATTAAAGTAGGTGTTATAAACATAAACTTTTCACAAAAACAAAGTAAAATATCTTTGAATTTACCCTTGTAATTCCCTTCTCAATGTGTTATAAATCTAAGTCATGTTTTAATAAAACGGAAGGAAAACAAAGATGAGTGTCACCGAATGTCACTCTGTAACAAGTTTCTTGATATAAAGTAACATGTCAAATATGATATCTAATTGAGAAAATTTGCGAAAATTTGCGATTTTTTAAGATATTTTAATTTAAAGTGCCAAGTGTGTTTAGTATATGAATAAAACAGCATTCGTTATTTCAAACACTAATAGACCATAGTTTTCTTTTATTATTTTCGACAAATACTTAAACTACGTGACCTACTAACTGCAGAAGTGTTGACTTTTTGCCCTAGAATCGGCAAAATTAAATTTTCTAAATAAATTTAAAAAAAATGAAATTAACGTTGTTGAGAAGAGAAAGTTTAAGATGTCAAACCATCGAGGCCAGAAAGGGACATCGGCATATTGTCGTGTTTAGGTTAAAAGATACGCGTCTGATTTTTGTCAAACTCAAGCGTAGGGCTGTTGCCCAGCCATATATCATTGAGGTTCAAGTCATCGCTTAAGCCGGAACTGATGGTTCCCATAGGTTAAGGGTTCCACTCGGCTGGCCTCGCGTCGACATATTTAGACTGTCGCCAAGGCACCATCGGGAAAATATAAATTAAGTAACGACGCTTCGAAGGATCTTGTCTAGAACATTTCCGAGATTTGGAAGTTTCCCTCTCTTACGCCTCACAACCATCCTCGACAGTGACACGCCTCCACCAATAGTTTGAGTTCATTTATCCCTGCATCCTTAAGACTCCACCCTTGGAAGACTCCTAGAGTCATCGGTCGCGAACGAATGTACCGTCGTGTGAGAAGGAGTTCAGATCGAAACGAGCACTCAACTGATTCAGTTCGTCAGTTCGTCCATACTTATTTTCAAATACAGTCCACTCTTTTTTTGTTATCGTTAAATAAGTGTAATTTATTTACCACCCATCCTCATCGCTATACGGCATCCGAAAATCGATTACGGCTTAGCAATCGTGCACGAGCATTTTCGTACTCAACAAACGTCATCATATTAAATTCAACATTCTAATTATATCGTTTTAGTAAAAAATCGGAAAATAATCAATTTTCATAAAAACTCACTTGAAAACAACGTTTATACCAGTGATAATAGATCCGCCATTGATTTTTTTTTGCAATTTTGACATCAGATTTGTAATCAGCGACCTCGAAAACTGTAGGATAGGGTAAATCCGGGAGACGTGGTCGACCTAATATAAAATAGCTATTAAAACTAATACAGATATTACTTATTTTATCAGAACAAACCTAGTATGTTCAGAATTTTATGCTGATTCAGAAAAACTGGTCGATATTTGCTTTAAGACAATATTTACTGTAAATCGGGTTGAAAATTGAAGTCATGACATCTGACCACCTCTCCCGAGGTGCCGGGAGAAATGGTTTTCGTCGTTGGCAGAGACCACTCACATAATTATTCATGGAAAAATAACATAGAAGAAAGCAAAATTATTTATGAGTGAATACAACTACAGATTCATTGATATTTAATTTTGTTTGTGCGCGAACGTGAAGCTTCGAGCGTTCGCGGGTTTGATTTAGTTTAGTCTTATTTTAGTGTGAAAGATAGTCTATAAGAATAGTCGTTAAGGTAGTCGTTAAGTTTAAACTAAGGTCACGGTCACTCTGTATTTACAAGATGCTGCACAATAGATTATAAAGTTTGTCCACTTAAATTAACACACCCAGTACAGAACTTAATTAACTATATTTAAGATTTAATTGGCTATGGCACAAAGCACGCGAAAAATTGAGCGCGAACTGAACAGTTCGAAATAGCCGAATACTGGAATGTTCCAGAGAAGCGCAAGCACGCGAGAGAGGTAGTACTTATCGATGCGACGATTCGTAGAAGAAGAGAGCGATCGCGGTGATGGATCGGGCCGTTTCGCTGAATTGTGACGTCAGCACCCCACCTAACAGCTGATCGTCCTGAGCAGGACGAGGACAACAACGGTAGGACAAAGCTGCCCACGTGCTGAAGTGAGAGAGCTGCCTAATCAGCTGAGGTGCGCGCCAACAGATGGCCCGACCGATCTCATCACCGCGATCGTGCATACCGCGATCTGGTCGCATTAGCCTGCTTTAAATCGCGCGCGACATCGGCAGCGAATCAGCGCCGGCTTGGCCTGTGGCCGTTTGGGCCAATCCCAAACAAATTTGTTTACGCTAAACAAGTAAAGAACACAAATGAATACAAAAGTAAATAAATAGAGTAAATAAACAATAATAATAATAAAATAATAATAAAAAATAAAATAATAAACAAAAATAATAAAAAAATCATAACTCGACCATCTCTCCTTTCTGCAGCGAGAGATGGTCTTCTCGTTAGTTTTGAGAGGAAGAGTTAATATGGCTAAATACTTTGGCTGCATTGTCCCTCAATATCTCTACTATCTTATTATTTCCAAACATTAAACGAAAATAAACATAGAAGTATATTTTAAATACGATTCTGTACACCGTTGTTTGATAAAAGAGGTTAAATGTAACCTCAGTTTACGTTTTATAGCCTGCAAATCTAGAAAAACACAGAAGGAACCGAAGTGAAGCTATTGATTCAATTGTTTGGCTTCTAGAGAAGTAATTGATCTGCACTTTAACGCGTTTTTACGTATAGAGTCTGAAATATAGCGACTCGACCAACTCTCCGGCCCGACCGCGTCTCCCGGATTTACCCTACCAAGTTTTGACCAAATTTTATATGTTTCTGATATACGCGTCCGCTGTATTGGATTCGCCATTTTGTTATACAAATTTTGAATTTCATATTCGTAATCAGCGACCCCAAAAAACCTCAAGCACGCACTTCTGACTAAATTAAAGTACGTTTTGAGGCGTTTACCACTTTTTAACGATTTGGAACCACTGTGCGCCAGCGGGACACACGATGTCTTTACCTGATGTATTTTATATTGTATTTTTGGCGTCAACAAAACACGTCAAGTTGTTTTAACGATTATATGGCACATCAGGGCATTTGTCTTATCAGTAATGTAAGATGATTTTATTGTTTCTTTTAATTTGATTGAGGAAGAGAGTAAAATAAGTTTTTGAGAAGCCATACTATTGATTTATATATTGGCACCTGGGGAAAGAAAAGTGTAACTCAGGGCTGGCAGCCAACGTGCTAAGGTTGATATAGTATAGTGTCATACTTGTAGAAGTTCACTGACACAATTGATACAATTTTAAAAATAAAAAATCGTAAGAAATGTTTAATTAGTTACTCTACCTTAATATCCGAAATCCGCTCTCATCAGCTATGTAATCCTTAAGACGAAAATATCCAAGAGGGTCTAGCCAGCCCTCTGTTCCAATAACTGTGCCATCGACTAACCTTTTCTCTTTTCTGTATTGCCCATTTAAGGTTTGAAAACGGAAATATCTTTCAGGACCCTCATCCGTCTGCACATGATATTGCGCATTGTGATCAAAATTCCAACCATTTTTTGCAGCGTCAGTCTCGCTCGTAGTTAAGCATAAGACCGAAATCTGAAATGAAAATCTATTCAAGCAGTTCTACCTTTTAGCATTTTAATACATATGCACTAGTGTCATTTACTATAAAAGAAGAAATCTTAACCCGAGTATCCATCAAACACACATTGCTGCCAAACATTTGCGAATGCTCATGAAATTTGATACGTCTGCCCAGTGTCTGCACCAGGTATGAATGAAGCTAAAAGGTATTTACGAACATTTGACACTGACCCGTGGAAAACACAGTTTGTGCAATCATCGCTTCTGAGCCATTCCATGCGAAATCGGACACTTTTTGGAGAAACATTTCGGATGTTGGTGAAACTCGGATATGTTGTAATCTTTAGTGATATATAAACGTATCTCGAACGATTTTTAAAAATTTTAAAAATTGTGGATCCTACAGCTCTTCGAAATATAGTGTTGACTTTTTTCAATAAATTATAACTTTTGAACTAAGAAACTGATAAAAATGAGCTTTTGGGATCTTACAGTGGAGATAAAAGAGTGCCCAGTAAAAGTTATTTCACTATATAAAAAAAACAAATTTTTGACAATTTTTTAATGAAATTGTTCTAGAGAAATTCAATTTTCTCAAAATACGCATTTTTTTAAAAATTTGAAAAAATTGAGGATATAGCCCTGTTTGTCCTGTTCATGGACACGTTTCGAAAACTATGGACACTTTAAAATTGGCCAAATGAAAATTAATTGAATGTGACGTTGCGTCGCCAGCACCGACTCCTCAAGGTGCTAGATGCGCCAAATAGCACTGTACTGTCCGCGGAGCACGTTTTGCCAAACTCTTTCGTTTATGTATTGTAAATAAAAGGTGTTTTACCACTTCAGCTGACTTTTTCCGGGGGAAAAATGTTCGCTGCATCGCGTGGAGCAGTCAAGTTTTCTTCTAGACCCTTAGTTTTTGAAATATATAGAAAGATATCTCCAAAAATTGGTGAATTTCAGGTGTCCCTTTGATCGTTGTTTAAACATATTTAAATGTTTATAATTAAATAATAACTTATATCGTTATGTTCGCGAGGATTCATAGAATAATGTGATGGAACAAGCAACCGAATAACTACCTATTACTACTTCGACACAAAGGATGTTCAAAGTTGAAAATTTACATTTTTTTTTCAAAATCGATTTTCTCGGAAACTGAGGGCGATGGCGACAAACGGTTTGCGGATTCGTGTTCAGCGCATACAAGTCTATAAAAAACGGCTATTGTATATTACAGATCAAAATGGCTGTTGGACAGTGATACGTGGAACGGGAACGAGGCGCGTGGGGAGCACAGTCACTGTACCTCCAATCCATAGTGATGTGTTTTCCCTGCGTTTCACAGCACAACATATCTCTCCATATTGGTTTCAAGCAATAAAAAGTGCGTTTACGTTATATTACACGCATCAGAACGCAACAGAAACGAAACCGTTACATGTTCTGCGTTTGTCAACATTTTGGTATTTTTTATTAAAATTGTGAAAGTTCAGAACAGAAGATATTAACCCATTGAGCTGAAATTTGACAATTATATTACTGTCACGGCTGGGCAAGTTTTCCGCACTGCTACAATGCGGTCTGACGAAAAAAGTGTTTTTCGCTACACCCTAGTGCCCGGATACCTTGGTTATTGAGAATTACTATGTAAACTTTGACGGGATAATTCTCTGAATCCAAGACCAATAATAGAAGTCTGAAAATATATTTCGCTTTCAAAATTTTCAAATAACGAATATCCAAGCGGTCATCACGAAATTTCCAAGGGAACATAAAAAAATTTCATAAAACATGCCCAGGTGGATAACCCAGTACACGGTTATTGACATGAGGGTTAATTTCCACGTGTTGTCACCACGGGATAATACTGTTCGAATGAGCTGAAATTTGGTGTAGCGCAATTTTAAATTAAAAGGAACAAAACTAGGGGGCTTCCGTTCGATTTTTTGTTGAGGAATTTTGAAAATCTATGTTCAAATTCGTTGTTAGCAGTCAGCAAAACCCCTATAAATAATTGTTTAAATAATCGGACTGACATAGAAGTCCGTACATCGAAGCGCATGGGCTGACGCGTTAACGAATTTTCACTTCTTTGACCTCCCATATCTCAGAAACTAATTGTCACCTCAACTTGAAAATTTCGTGTGATTGATGTCTCATCATAAGGTATCGTTTCGCATGAAATTCAGTTCCAAAATCGTGGGACCAAAAATAGTCTATTTCTTGGGTCACTCTTTATTCGACGCATTTATTCGAATAAAACCTTCGAATAAAAAAGTTATCTTTATTCGTCGAATAAATTCTCATCCAATAAAATTATTTATCCCTTGCTCTTCAAATAAAAATAACTTCGGTTATTCAAACCTCGAATAACGAATAAAGATAAAGTATCATTTATTCAATTGTTATTTAAATAAGTTTTTATCTAGATAATGCCCAACTCTGTTACGCTCTACCTCCTTCACTGATACATTGTATATAATCGCGCACGTGGAACGATTTCGAAGAGATAGACCACATGCACGTTTATTCGTCGTTCAATCAGGTCGAATAACGAATAAATTCTTATCCGAATAAATCTGGCTCGAATAACGGTACAGATTTATTCGTGAATAACGAATAATTTTTCGTCGAATAAAATTGTTACTCGTTATTCGCGAATAAATTTATACGAATTATTACGGGATTTATACAAATAATGCCCAACTCTGGCGGTCAGCGTCAGAGATTGGCGGGCTCCAGCTACCGCTGATGGAGGGAGAAACACGTACAGGAACGGTGGTTATGTGTGCATGAACTGTACCTGCGTGGGTCAGTCACGCACACGTAACCACCGCTCCTGTAGGTGTTGCCCCCTCCATCAGCGGTAGCTGGAGCCCGCTGATCCCTGGTCAGCATAGATATACACACATCAGAATAGGTGTGCTTTCGCCGCGAAAAAATTCAGGAACTTCATTGGTCAGAACATTGATTCTTCCTCGATAGCTTCATCTCGTATTGGTCTACGTATAGCGTCGTAACACACACAACTATTGCGCTAAGAATAAACAGCAGCGACACGGTTTCGTTCAGGCGGAGTCGAGCAGCGTTCCCGTTACCCCACCATAACCTTCGGGGGCCCAGCAACTTCAACTGCCAATCCACGATCCTGCTCGAGAAATCGATCTCACCGGCCAATAAATCTGAATTCTAGTATAATTCCCAACAGCTGGCTTCCGTTGGCCAACCAGAAATGCTACTATGCTGTAGGATGGGACCACCGGGGCATCGCCCTTTTTCGAATAAGAAAAAGATCATCAGAATCGGCCTATATGCTGAAGAGTTATGCAGAGACAAACATATAAAAAAAATACATACGGGTCGAATCTATAACCTCCTCCTTTTTGAACTCGGTTAAAAATCGAACATGAGTCGCTGTCTTTTATTCAACCTGTCTCCTTGCTGAAGTCCACAAGGGCATATCAAAACCCCACTCTTAGTCCGGGAGCCAGTAAACATTTTTAGTGTCTCATCGCGGCGGGATTTTTCTATCATTTTTCTAATTAACCATATGCTGAAAGTCAAAGGATGGGCGGTTTGGTAGTCGGGTCCGGGGACAGGGCACGCTCTCGAACATGTCAACTTTGAGAGCGTCCTCGATTCATGGCGACGAGACTGAAACTCCCCTCATTAATCATCAACTTCATACAAAATAAGAAAATCACAGTTGTCTGGCAGACCCCCAAACATATTCCAAACAAATTTCGGCTCACAGTAACGAGGCTGATGTTTGATAGCATAATTGTGTATGTTGTAAAAGCAATACAAAAAGTAGTCTAGCAGTCTATAAGCGGCAATAAGACCTTGCCAGACGTTTACAAATGAATCGAGCATGTAGTAAAATCTCTCATCGTGACATTAAATTTAATACTAACTTTTATAAAAGATGGACGCGACGTTTAATATGAATTATGAAGAGGATATGATTACTTTACAATTTAATGTATTATAATAATAAAAATTTATTAATAAACTATTTTACAGTAACATAAATTAAAATTTAAAACATCTATACGACGTCGCTTCGCAGTCTGAACTTTCGTAATCATAATTGTCGAATTAAGTTTCATCTTGTTCATTGTCAGAATCATTATCTGAATTATAATATATTTCATTCCTGAAGTCATTGCTATCTGTAAGATCTTCCTGGTCAATCAAAACTTCACTTACGAAAGTTGGCAGTTGGTCACCTTCAAACAGTTTAAACTAAGTAAACTGTTATTTACTATCAACTTCTTAAGTGCTTCGTATATTACGAATATTTGGAGAAACGCCCATACGAAATATCCTACTGATTTATCTCCAATCGGACATGGCTTGAATACCAACGTTATTACTGTTTAATTTTCCTGCCTTATACAGAGTCATCCGAATAAAACTGCAACCTATGCGCGCGCCAACAGACGAAAATGGCAACACCGCCTCACGGACGCATTCCACTACAACCATGCACCGGCCCAGCGTTCGAAGGGTTACCAGCGACCACTGGGTAGCAGTGATGTCCGAGCTTCGAAAATTTTAGGATGATCTCTTTCAAATTAACGCCGCAAAGAGCTGTGCGGAATTTCCCGGCCCAGGTAAGCGAGCCGCGCGCTCCGCTTTTATGATCGGTTTACCACTCGCACCCCGGATTACTGTAATGAGATTTGAAAACAATGTCCACTGGTCTCGTACCCGTCTTAATTTAAAAAATTTTAGCTACGACAGGGTTGACCGCGGCGCTATACCCTTGTACGGAGAGATTTTTCGCCACCTGCGTGTAAAAGCCACAATAATGACGCATCGTTCCCAAAAATGACATTAACGGAAGCTGGTATAGGCGTGGCGTTGAGTAGTTAAAAGGTTAAACATTCAAACACAAAAATTCTAAAAAAAAGATTCAAACACCGCTACAATCAAAGACACGTCCCATTAGTTACTCCTTACGTCCGATCTATGCATGCACTGCATATAAGGATAAAATTATAAAAAAGAAAACCAGAACAATACATTCTGAAGTCTGCAGAACTAACACATAATTGAATAAAAATTTAATTTCTCAATTTATGAAAGTAATGACACAGAAACAACTACCGTATTGTTTATCATCATCATGCATTTTACAAAGAGCATTAAATACAGTATTAAATAAACAGTTTGCAAAAGCTTTTCACGACAATTATGGTTAAAAAATTGATAAAAGAAAAATTAAGTAACCGTAAAATATTTTTAATTATCCATCATTAAGAGGGAATAATTTTTCCTCATTTTTAAGCGCAAATTGCATTCCGATACCTTTTATAGTTCAAAAGTTATACGAAAAAGGCCCCAAATTCTTCAACCCCGGTCGGGAAATTTCAAATAGCTCCTTGTGACGTTAATTTGAAAGAGACCATCCTAAAATTTTCAAAGCTCGGACATCACCGCTGTCCAGCAGTCGCTGGCAACCCTCCGAACGCCGGGCCGATGCATGGTTGTAGTGGAATGCGTCCGTGAGGCGGTGTTGCCATTTTTGTCTGTTCGCGCGCGCGTAGGTTGCAGTTTTAACGGATGACCCTGTATAGTATTAGCATTAGTCATCCGGGTACTTATTCTGATAATGATTATAAACCTAGCAAGTCACTCCTTGACAGTAAATATCCCAAATTCTTTCCTCTGTGATCTCATCCGTTCCTTATTGCTTATCTTCGAACTTCGTTCTCTATGTCTCATTCCTTACTGACCGTTAGACTCAAGATAATCCGCACTATCCAAGCTGCTGAACGTATACCTTACACGCAATCCTTCATTGAAGTATCATTATAGCCTGAACTGTAAGGAAGAACATTAAAGAATATTAAATACAACACGGGTTAAGTATCGCTCTCTGTCAATGTCGTTTCGTCGCACATGGAAGGCCAATGACGCCAGGGTCATCGACGATGGTCCGAGATGCTGCGTCAAAAAACGACGAGAGGCATTCGTTTTGACGACTCTGCGTAGCACGCGTCGTGGAAAGTCGCAAAATCTCCTTTGCATTTGCTTACAAAACCTCCACATAATTGTCTAATAGTACTGTTGTAAGAATACTACTATACGTACAACTGTATTTCATTTTGGATTTCATGCTTGTACCAAGATTTTATTAAATACCATAAGAATAACCAGTCTACGGAATACAAGAATAAAATTAACCCTTTGTACAGGTTACAACATAAATAATCGTCGCAATTTTTAAGGACAAATCAATGCATATGTACAAGACGGTGGGCATTTGTAACAAAGATCTGCCGTAAAATTCCTTTTTACCATGAAATTCAAAAACAAATTTAATTTTAATTAATTTTGAACTTTCCTACTTTTCTTTATTTAATTCAATGCGGTAGAAGGAGAAAATGTAAACACAAGGACCTTTCTTTATAGGTATGTTGCAAACGAAGTGTTTTACATTGATGCTTTAAAGTAATTGTAATAATTATTTATCACTCATTTTATATAAAGAATATATTACGTTTATTCTTGAAAAATATGTGCATGGCGCAGATAGTAGTTTATCTTAACTAACAGCAATCCTATAATTTGAAAGCATATTATAAGTATAACCCTGAGCTTGTGTCCCACTTGATGTTCATCTTTATTATTTAAATTCACACATGTATTTCACACATTTACGTTGTTAAGAATAACAAGAGACATAGGAAAGAATGGTGAGATCTTGAGTATTGAGGACAGCGGAAGTAAAGGAAAAGTGACGGTGAAAATACCGTAGCTAACAGGGTCATGAAATCTGAACAGACAATACCTTAGCGACAGTAACTTCACGGTGTCATGGACATTTAGACATTTATTCTAAGAAATTATACGCTAAGCTGGTTCCTATCTAGTGACTAATATATTATTATTACGTTTTTACAATTCGTCAAGTATTTAAAATATTTATTGTTAATTGGATTTGAAATGAGACTGATAACTGCCTCGGGATCTGACATACGTATTCAAATTTAGTAAGAAGATTAAAACGATAAAATACCTGGTACTGAATTAGCTCATTCTAATTTCACTTCAAAGTTGCGGTCCTATACAACTTCATAAACAACGCTTATATATTTAAGGAATAGCATCCATATTAAATGAATTAATTAGTCATTTTGGAAACAATTACGATTTCCTTTTAAATTAAGATAAAATTGAACAATTAATTATAAAATCTTATTAAAACTTTATGTATTAATAATAGTTTATCTACAGTATAGTACAAAAAATTCTTTAATATAATGCAATATATGAAGTTATAGAGCTCGACACATTTTTTTCTGGATATATAATCATGTAGGTATACATCCGTTAATTGCAAAATAAGTGTCCAAGAAAAGGCATATACATTCTACAATTTTTTTAAAAATCATATAAGTAAATAAGAAAGGGAAATCAATTTGAATACACGAACATACAACTGTAGAAAACTTATAACGAGGGCTGATTTATTGCAACACATGTTTTTGACGATAGAGTTCCTCGCTTTGAATAGTCACTTGTTTACTGATTCTTATATTTAAAACAATACGCCATCTTCTTCTAACTAATAATTGATAATTTAAAACAATGTCATCTATGTATCAGATGATACACTATTTACTTTACATGAATTTCGTTTAACTTTTCGCGTGACCGATCAATAAAAAGTAATGTCGAGTAGTACAAAACAAAATTCTGTCGGTTCTAAGGAATAATGGACTCATTCAGGCTTCAATATTTATTCTCCGTAATAAAAGATTTTTCGGTAATTATGCATAAAAGGAGGCCGCAACTCCAATTTTGTTGAATTTCAGATGTTTTGTAGAGGCGAGGATCCTGTGTAATATGAAGTTTGTCCGAAGCATGGAACGATCGTGCTTCAAGAGATCGTGGTGGTAACAATAAACATAGTTACAATATTTGTTGCATCGATACAATACCACAATATCGCACCCTCATACTCAGTGTAAGGTATAGTGAATCACTTTTATCGATATAGGTACTTTGTATTTATTAAAAATATTCACGTCTCATTTTTAAGGACATCCTTCATCCGTCAGTTGCGTATAGCAATAAGCTAAAAAGTCATGCGTCATATACACCGGAAACATTGCGTTCATAAAAGAATAAATAATTCTCATGAATTGTAATAGACTTACAAGTATTAAATGACGAGACATTTGTAACTGCTCAGACAGGTCATCTCACTGATTTGTGTACAACTTTGGGCATGTTTTGTGACAACAAATAAGACAGAAGTGTCATATAAATATAGGTTCCTAAATGCTTTATTAAAAAGTTAGATACAACAAAAGTTTGAAATGATTGGCGTAATTGAAAATTAATGTTGATGAATATGTACGCCGCCGTGTTAATTCGAAAGGACGTATCTGCAACTTTCGATTAAATTGAGTTATTGCTGCCAAATACGAAAGCTATATCTGCATTAAAATTGGAGATATAACAGCTGTTTATATTTCGGACGTAGGTATTTAAATAAGTAATTTTTAATAGTGCTGTAAGTAATCTCATAACAATAATTTTTCTTCACATTTCATACTTTTGTTAAAACTTTCAGCTGTACTTATGAATCCCTAGTAACATTTGTTGTTGGCATACAGTTGGGCCACGCACATAATATTAGTTGGCCAACAGTTAGATTTGGCCCTTTTTTCAGGTTGGGCCAACAACAGATGGCCAAGGTAGGCTTTCCTACTGTTGCCCAATTATTTATATTCTTTCCAAAAGACGTCTTAATGACGTCCAGAAGGCGTCTTAAAGAACTTCAAAAGACGTTGTGAACACGTCTTTTTCAGGCCTGGTTTAAGAATCACAGGTGAGAAGAATCGAACCCAAACTTTCCGCTTACGAAGCAACCGCTGTTTGCACTTACCCAACACATTTCCTTGTAAACACTTCTAATTTCTAGTTACATAACTACCCTGATAACCAAATCTGGGAAGCAGAATCTGACATCAGAACCGTAGTCATCTGTGTCCGCATTTGGCTGCGTTCTGACGTGCAGAGCCTGATGTCAGTGCCTGATGTCAGATCGGCAGCAGATTCGCAGCAGATTCTGCCGTCTGCTACGGTTCTGACGTCAGACTCTGCGCTCTCATGCCAGAGCCAGACCCTGCTACCAATCTGATGTCAGACTGAAGACAGATGGTTATCAGGGTAGTATTAATTGTTTATAAAAACTGTGCAGTGACGCGAAATATTCTACAAAATATCATCATTCGACCTTCAGACTCATTCCTTAAAATTTCACATTCGTCTCAATTATTTATGTATTCACATTTATGTATTTACATACATAAATACATTACGGATTTATAAATAAGAAAAGAAAAATCACAACTTGGAATATAATAATAGGGAATATAATAAAATTTTCTGACGTTTATAAGATGTCAACATTGAATATTCGTAGGCACACTGTTGTAACTTTTTGTTAATTAACCAACCATAATAATTATGGGCCCAACATTGAATATTCGTTGGTACATTGTCGTAATTTTTTTGCCGTAGGCTCTATGTTGGGAATTTGTAGGCAAAAACACTAACTATATCCCAACTAATTCCCAACTGTTGGCTACAGTTGGCCAACCAGAAATGCTACTAGGGATGACTCCAGTAACCGAACGACATGAGGTTTGAGAGAAGGGGTGGGGAGGATGTGTATACTCTAAATCTGAAATTGTTGCTTTGGGAATTTATTAGTTCACAACAACGTTAGTGTTTGTGGGTTTACATTTCACAGCTCAGACTTCTTTACAAATATCTTTGGCCGTACTTCCGAATGGCCCCAGTGGCCGATCGACATAAGGTTCGAGGGGAGGGATGGAGAGGATATGTGGACCCTAAATCTAAAATTGTTGCTTCGTGAATTTATTAATTTTCGAGATATTAATAAAAAACTTTTAGTATTTCTGTTGACTTATTCTGACCTAACGCATTCCACTTTCCAACTTGTTCTGAACATAAGTATTGGTTGGGGCTAGATTAGTGCGGGGGGGGGGGGGGCGTAAAGCATGGTAGCGAACCAATGTGAATTTGGAGATTTGAACCAGAATCTTGCGGATGCGATCCATCATATTAAACAGGATACCTATTACTCTATTGATAGTCAATGCTCTAGGGAAGTGATTCTACAAGTAAAAATAAGACGAAAATATACAGTACAATTTTTTAATATCGCGCTTAGTTTTCGAGAAAATTAGCTTTGAATTTCAGTTAAATATGAGTGCCTTGGAGGCGCCTGAGGAGCGAGCGAAGCTAAGGGGGACGCGTGCAACTGTCCGTAATACAAATTGGGGGGCAGAATGTATCCCCGTTAGAGCTACGTGTATGCAGTAGGGTGGAATGAAAATATACGGATTTTTTTTTTTAGATTTCAGAAATGGAATAGCTCCCAAAAGTTGCCTTATTATACAACTAAAAAAATGCGTGAAAGATCGGTTTTCTACATTTAAGTTTTGAGGTGCCCCGAAGGTCTTCAAAATTCAGAAATTTTGAGTTTTTCTTCTCTTCTTTATTTTTTTTCTTATTTCATTACAAATAAGAAAATAAAGCTGGAATAGTCGTTACGCCATAACATAAACCTGAAAATGAAAGAAAACAAATTTGCTTCCCCTGGCCTAGATTTAAGAGATATCACAAAGGCCACAAATTTCAAGGCATTTTACAACAAATTTGTGGAAAAAGTAATTTAGTTGCTTTTGTATGCTTTTATTAAGATATATTTAGAAGTGTTTTTTCAAATATTACAAAAAAACGAATGTTAAAATTACATCGTATAATCTCTCTTTGTTTCGTACGATGGCATATTTTTGCGAGATAAAAGCCTGCCTCTTATAAAGCCATCGCGTTTCTGATGCCCGCAGACTGCTCCTGAAGCCTCTGTCACTAGCTTGATGCATCGTTCAACTGCTTGGGTGTGACATGGGAATAGAGTTATGTTGTCTCCTATTTCAAACCCAAATTCAACAATGCCTCTTAACTTTTCAGCAGATAAATTTCGAGTCAAAGGTGGTTCAGTGACCTGAGACTCTTGCCAAGCAATGATTTCCGTATACTCCGAGGCTTCAAAATTGAAAGGAGGTATTTCGAAATTTCGAATACCAGTTATTTCTTGAGATCTTGCTTTTAAAATACGACGGAAGCCTAGTTCTCTAATATTCTTCTTTTCATCTGCAAGCATAGCTATAAGAATATTTTCAGGATGACCAAAATATCCATTTTTTTGAATTACGGGATCAATTATCCTTTTTAAGTCATTGCTAAGATATCGGCTATAATTAATGGTTGACCACAAATGTTTTGCTCCTTTTGTGCAAAAAGGATTGCACTTAATTTCAAACCACATCCGACCGTATACTTTCATCACAAAAGTTGCCAGAGTTTTCAATTTTTCACACGGATGAACCTTAGCTGCGTATAAACGTTAAGATTCTATTTGCTGTAGTGATCCATCTAGAATGATTTACTGGACCTGGATCCCTATTTGATAAATCGGAAGAGAATATTCCTGTCGAAATTGCTGTCATTATATCGAGCAGATATTTTTGGTCTGTACTGAGATTTTGGTTAGTTATTCTAGGAAGTGTCGTAGATATAATTTCAAATTCAACTGTAGGGAGTTTTTCGCATCGTTGGAGTTCAGTTCCTATTTGACCTGAGAAACAACGGGGCCCTGATGTTTGGCCATCTAAGTGCAGCATTAAATGGCGCAGAGATAACTCGTTTGCGTGAAGTTGGCACACCAACCATTGCAACGGTCTGTTAAGATTACATTCTAAAAGCCGAATGACACCTCCTTTGGGGCCCGTGTTTACAGCAGTTCCATCACAGCCAACAACAGATAAGAAACTTACGTCAACGGATTTGCTATTTAAATAATTAATTATGGAAATTTTGATGTTTTGCGCCGACCCTGATTGACAAGTTACATGGCCAAAATAATTATCGCCCGGTTCAGACACGAGAACATAGTGTTCCTCAATTTGTATTTTTCGGTAGTACTTAGACCCTTTATTTTCCACTGTCATTGTTCTATCTCTTCTTCCATCGAAATAGAGACCAAGAATGGGCTCCGTTCCCTCGTCTTGTTTTAATTCAGATCGCATTTTTGTTCGTTCGCGTCGAACCTTAGAACGATCTACTACAAAACTTTTATCATCTGACGTTACAATTCCAAAATCTTGTAGCACAGCAGACGCTATAATTGCAGCAGACCTATCAGAGATTCCAGTACGGTCGCAAGCGAGAGCAAGGGAAGGGAGATTAACTCGCATCTGTTTAGATGGTGGTTCCAGAGTATCATCTTGCAGCGTCAGAGCTTTTTCTGGTGGACCTAAGCGAGATATTTGCGTTAACTCTCGGTCTATTGAATCTGACACATTGGTGATCCGATTTCTAACTGATGTGAGCCCATGGCTACAAGAAGGTTGCTGAAAAACCACGTCTCGCTGGGCGAGTGATAAGTCTCTCTCCTTTCTCTCTATTCTATCACTGTCTCTTTTGGTTGTGACTAAATCAATGGACCCAATTATCATATGTCTCTCTGTCCTTTGATCAATTAGAAAAGCTATTTCCCGTTTCGGAACTCGGCGATTTTTTTCACAGGTACACATACTGTCCTCAATATTTTTACATTTACAGCTACAAATGTCAAACAGTCTTTTTGAATTTTCTTGGAATATTCTAATTTTTTTTATAATTTTCATTGCCCTGGCGTTTCTTGTATGGCTTCATTAAATTTCTATACTTATCGTGGTAGGCCCTAATCATTTGTAGAACCCTTTTATGGATTACTACTGGGATAGATGCTTTCTCCCAAATTTGACGAATTTCGACGGCAACTCTTTCTGATATTTCTAATACCGTAGGTTCTTTCGATGTTCTTTCTGGTTTAAATTCCTGTTTGATAAAAAGGTAATATTTCATAACATCATGGTAAGTAGGTAGTTTGTTAGGCCACAACTCTTTGGGGTGCCAAATATGGGGCAATTAGTCTCTTTCCTCGTCTTTATTTGAGCCATACTGTAGTTATAACGAACTAGCTTAAAGTACCCGGCGTTGCTGAGGGCTTCTTATGTTGATCTATTGCTGTATTCCACCTGCGAGAAGCGCTCGGCCCGGCCGCCGCCTGGCGATCACGTCGCGTACTATCCATCGCAAGCCGGCCGAGACATGACTTCTTTATGTACATACAATTTTTTACACAGATTACTTATATTTTACATGATAAAACATAGCCTATATCCGTTCTTGCTGTTCAAGGATACTGTAGTTAAAAATTTGTAATGATTGGTTCAGTACTTTTTGAGAATTTTGTGAGCATACAAACAAACGCTGTAGTTTTATTATAATAGTATAAGTAAATATACAGTATATAGTATATATAAGTATAGTATATATATATATATATATATATATATATATATATATATATATATAAGTATGACAGTATGACAACAAAGATAAAAAGATAGGAAACTATTAAATCGGAATGAATGCTGTGGTAGTATAGCTTTCATAGTGTGAGTACTGACCTTGTCTGTCTGATAGTATGTGTGAAGGAATGTTCGGAAATAGTGGATAGAAGTTATTTCACGGTCATAGTGGATTTCTAATGGAAGTACAGCCATTTTAGGCCAATTGTGGTGAACGTCACAAATACACGTTATTTTGTAGAAATATTCCGATTTTCATCACGGTGGGGGCACCTCAAAACGTTAAGCGAAACAAGAAATACTTTTAGGAACACTTAATGATCCCACTCCCCATATTTCCCCAGGTATTCCAAACCATTTATCGAAAATTAATATTTTCACTCCAGCCTAGTATGCAGTTCAAAAAAATAATTTGTAAAAAAATTAACAATGATTTTATATTAATATTTCGGAAAATAATAAATACCCGAAGCTACAATTTTAGATTTAGGATCCACACCCCCTCCTCTCAAACCTCGTGTCGATCAACCACTGGGGCCATTCGGTACATATATCCAGATTTTCTTACATTAGGGTAAAGTCTCCAATAATCTTCAATTATTTGTAAAATAGGTATATTGTTTTTCTTCCACATTATTGGTCAGCAGATTATTATATTCTGATATAAGTTTGACACCACGTTCAGCGATATCATTTACCACTTATAAATGTGTTGTAATTTGTAAACTTTTCTGATATCACATATCGTTTTTCCACAATGAAGGGTGCTTTTCTAAAAACTCTGTAGGTATATTGTAAACAGACCGCAGTCCCTTAACCAGGTAAAACGGGGTAATATTCACGATTGCCAGGGGCCAGGTAATGATTTTTTTCTGTGCTATTAGAAGGTTCTTTCATTAGAAGGATTTTCATGGGGTAAAGCCTGGAATATTCCCGTAGCTGCATGCAGTAGCTAAACCGCAACGTTATACGTCAAGTTTAACTTCCCGATCCGCGTGGTCGTAGGAATCTACGACACAAGTTTTTCAGTAAATTGTTCAAAGTTGCGTCTGAATATTATTATTATATATATAAGAAAAACACAATAGTTTTTTAAAGAAAATATTAAGTATTCCTTTATGATAGAGCAGTATCAAATTATTTAAAAAATTGACGTAAAATCACTAAAACTCCAAAACTTTAATTAAAATGAGGCACGGAGTCCCGTTCAATTTATTTCAAATTTTTCAGGGATTATTTTTCCGTCTAGTGTTACAATTTTGGGGGGTGCAACGAAAAAAAAGTCGGAAATCATAAAATAAGACTTCACGTGACCGCGCACAATGGCTCAGACGTTTATGTAAAATTAAAAGATTTTGAGAATACTGTTTGAAGTCACACACAAATGATACTATTATACACCTAAGAAATTGTACTTTAATTAAAAAACATTCACGAATTTCTCCATTATCGCGGAAGACAATGATGTGCGAAATTGACGTGAAATCACTAAAATTTCAAAACTTTAACATAAACGCGGCACGGGTTTCCGTTGCCCAATTGCTCTGAAACTTTGTAGAAACCATTTTCCTACCAATAAGGAGAGGTTCCCAGGTGTGCGCCTCTGATTGCTTTGAATTTTGGATATGTTTTAGAGGACCGAAAAATAAGATATACGTGTTTTCTTATAGTGGCCCGTTTTCATATTTAGGGGGTGAAACCACCCCCCAAAGTTATAAGATTTTCAGGTGTTCATCTCCGATTGCTTTGGTTTTTGGATATGTTTTAGAGGACCGAAAAATAAGAAATACGTGTCTTCTTATTTTGGCCTGCTTGAATGTTTAGGGTGTGAAACCCACCCCCAAAGTTATAGGATTTCCAGGTGTTCATCTCCGATTGCTTTGGTTTTTGTATATGTTTTAGAGGACCGGAAAATAAGATATACGTGTTTTTTTATAGCGGCCCGTTTTCATATTTAGGGGGTGAAACCACCCCCCAAAGTTATAAGATTTTCAGGTGTTCATCTCCGATTGCTTTGGTTTTTGGATATGTTTTAGAGGACCGAAAAATAAGAAATACGTGTCTTTTTATTTTGACCTGCTTGAATGTTTAGGGGGTGAAGCCACCCCTCTAATGTTCATACGGGGTACAAAATTGTGTTGAGTAAAACTTCATATAGATTTCATTTGCGGCATAATTTGCTGTATGAACCATGTTCTTGTCGTCAGTCACCCTTATTGGAGGGTAAACTACCTGCAATCGTTTCAATACGTATTTAAGAGACTTGAAAAGTGTCAAAAATGTCATAAAAAAAACTTAAAAACTATAAACACAAATTATTTTATGGTAACACATCAGTGGTTTTATGCTCTCCCATTGCTACCAACAACCCCCTGTGAATAACCCCTAGTTAGTCAGCTAAATCGGGCTTACAGAATTCAAGCAGACTATTTTGTGAAAATTGACTACAAAATGATGGAGATAATTTCAATCTTGCTTAATGAGAAAATAGCCTCCAGTGCACAGTTACATTATTGTAAACAATGAAGACATTTACTTATTGCATTAATTCTTTTTAACTTAAATTTTTAATCTGAATTTCTTACAAGATATATACAATTTACGAAACGATCACTTAAAGTATTTGTATATATACTATCGGAGACCTTACGATTCATATTTGTCACAAAAGTGGTATTCATGAAAAAAATGCTTTAAACAATATGCTTTTTTACACCAGGAGCATCTAACTATCGGTGTTTCATCGCAGAGTGCACATTTCATTTCCGTATTCTGTTCAAAAGTAAAGTCTACAGGATTCACAAAATCTCCTAACTTTTGTTCTGTGTATCCACTTTTATACCAAGGATACTGGAATAGATTTATATATCTGGGTGAAGACAATTGGTTGTGATTGTAATTTAATTACATTATTTCTTAAATGAAGATTAACGTCATAGTTATGCAAAAGTACATCGTTGGAGAAACGCCTACCATAATTCTTCCACACCCTAAATCCATAAACATCTAGAGGTTGGATTTGTCCAGTGGTACCTTTTGGTATCATCTTAATTATAATTTCTTTGCCCACTGGTGTCGCATCACGTACATCTTGTTCACAGTGCCCACTCCAAGAGTCTAGCAACAAAACACTTGTTTGTTTGGTTTTAGGAAAAAAGATCCAACCAGGTTTTGAAATGAGCTGCAATATTAAATTAAAATCCGACGTAACTACACATATACGTATAGTTAATTTTCAATTATCAATAAGAATTTTCTTTAATTAAAATAATTTCAAAATATACATTACCAGATGTGAGTTTTCCAGATTTTGATGCCGTCACGTACACGTTCGTTGGCTTAAATAATGTTTTTTGAACTATTGGTCCAAATTCTCCATTTGCTTCTTGCAAGACCATAAAGAGGGGTGACAACAATCTTCCATCCGCAGTTATTGTTGGTTGTATTGTATAACTATGTGTCGTTGAAAATACAGATTGTACAACACATTCTACTTTTTTTGTGCCTTGCACTGCTAAGGTTCGTCCAGAATGTATTTCTAATTGAAATCCACTCTGGTCTGAATTATATATATTGTCAGGTCCGATTGTGGCACTCAGAGGCTTTACTTCCTTAACAAAGTCTGTAGCTCTGACTTTTAATACTACATCTTAGACTACTAATACTATTTACCTGAATTTCTTTTATATTCGTTCAAAGCTTACGCTCCTTTTAAATATCGTATATAAGCCCGACGTAGCTGACTAACTAGGGGTTGTTCACAGGGAGTTGTCGGTAGCAATGGGAGGGCATAAAACCACTGATGTGTCACCATAAAATAATTTGTGTTTATGGTTTTTTAAGTTTTTTATGACATTTTTGACACTTTTCAAGTCTCTTAAATACGTATTGAAACGATTGCAGGTAGTTTACCCTCCAATAAGGGTGACTGACGACAAGAACATCGTCCATACAGTAAATTATGACGCAAATGAAATCTATATGAACATTAGAGGGGTGGCTTCACCCCCTAAACATTCAAGCAGGCCAAAATAAAAAGACACGTATTTCTTATTTTTCGGTCCTCTAAAACATATCCAAAAACCAAAGCAATCGGAGATGAACACCTGAAAATCTTATAACTTTGGGGGTTGGTTTCACCCCCTAAATATGAAAACAGGCCGCTATAAAAAAACACGTATATCTTATTTTTCGGTCCTCTAAAACATATCCAAAATTCAAAGCAATCGGAGGCGGACACCTGGGAACCTTTGCTTGCAAGTGTCATATTATTAAGAGGTGAAATAAAAAATCGAAAGTTGAAAAATAAGGACCACCTTAGTTTGCATTTGAGCGCGATGAAGCCTGTCCAGGAATGAGTAGCTCACTAATAGAAGTTAAAATTTTTATATTTTTCATTACACAAGTATGCAGGAAAGTAGTGGATTTGTGAGATTCTCGTGATGAAAATAAGTCTAAATTTGACGTCATCCGCACTATGTTTAATTGTATACAACAAAACTGGTTTGTAGAATTCAGAAGTGAGTAGAATTATGTGTAATTAAGTATAGCTCGAAGAAAATCGCACGATTTGGTCTCATTTTACAACGGCAAAACCTTGCTTATCCATTTGTAGTAGGTACTGTCATGAAGATATAGGTAATGGACAATATAGAAGTATAAAGTTTTATTAAGTGCGTATCCAAAGTGCGGAGCGAATTGGACAAACATTTCCCGACAGAAGCGACTGCTCGGCAATCTTCAAAACAGCGTCATGATAGCCATGATGTAAGGACATTACGTGTGCTCTTGCCTTAGAGCATTTACTGTGGAGGTCTCATTGAAAGTTTGAAACTGTCGCCAACATGGTGCGAGAGAGAAAGACGTGTACGAGCGAGAGAAGTATAGAGGTCCCTTCCGACCGTAATGCGCGTGCGCCGTTATCGGGCGAGAGAAAGACGGGCGATTGAGAATGTTCCGTATTTTAGCGGGGAAATGGAGATGCGAATGCGGGTCGGTGCCTGTGGAGTGCTAAACCGCTCTGCTCGTCGGAGTGCGGGTGTTTCAAATAAAACAACGTACACGGAACTGTTTTCAAACTAAACGTCAGAGTATATTTGGACTCCCCAAAAAGCTGGTTAGCGACTGAATGCCAGTGGCGTTATTGAAACAGCCCCGAGCTCGTCAGCGAAGTCGATGCCAAGATCCTCCTGGTCCGCCTGATCCTTGTTGTCCAATCAGAACGATGACATTCCTCAAGCTTCGTCAGTTGGTTGTCCTCTAGCCATCTCCCCGTCCTTGGCCCTTCCTTCACGCTTCCCTCCACTCTCTGTTGGTGGTCGAAGCACGCTTTCCGATTACATAGTTTACATAGGCTACATACAGTACATACATATCTAACAGGTAGCTAAGCGCAACTCTCAGGGTCAAGACGATGACGCCCGAACAAAGTTTATGACTTTATGACTTTCGGCCTCCCCCGACCTGAGTTTTTACCCTTACAGGACATCGACAATTATTAAAAGGGAGGACAGAATTTTAAGTGGTTTTACGAGACGAGCTGCTGCCCGCTCGACGAAACTTGGCACGCAGATGTGCTGGAAAAAGTTATTTACTATCCCCGCCTGGCCTAACTGTAATTTGAAAGCTATTGAATGCAATCTCAGGCTTTCGTATGCCTTCTGAGTTCAAGCATCAGCTGCTAGCATTGTAAGGACATGTTCAAAAGCTATCAAGGAAAAACCCTCGAGAAACACAACGCGCTCTACGTGTTTATGAGTCCTGGCAATAAACTCTTCCTCGTCCTCCGTTTCAAATCTCGCTCCTACATACTCTACATATCGATTACATACAATTTCCCAGCCACGATCAAGCGGTAGCGTAACAAGAATCTATACTTCTCTCTCTCGCACCAGTTCACACGTCTTTCTCTCTCGCAGGATATCGATGCATGTGCATTTCGGTTGAAAGGGACCTCTATACTTCTCTCTCTCTCGCACCAGTTCACACATGTCTTTCTCTCTCGCGTGATGTTGGCGACAGTTTCGAGGCAGTCAATCTTAGACAATGAAACCTCCATGTATATATGCTCTAAGGCTCTTGCGCAGCCTTCCAGATTTGCCAATAACGTGCCCTTCCCAAGATCCTCCATATTGGATCTCAACCAATAGAATAGAATGAATTTGTCAACATTTCAATAACGCGTCCGTAAACATATATATGCATTCATATCCATACATATTTCAATATGGCAGAAATTGGGAATGCGCAGTAGAATACGAAACTAAGCCGCTGATTGAGCACACCTAATGTCCTTACAGCATGATGATAGCCACGATATATTCAATATAATATATTTATGTATCCATGTGCCGTTGAATCTGCAGAAAACTTCACTTCAGGTACGGCATGTATCTATGATATTTTGTACTTTCAGTGTTTGAATGTTCCATATTAATTCTATTACTTACTACTGAAGTTGATTATCGGGTAGATACAACAATATGTTTTCAAAGTTAACTCTTCCTAGACCGTTTTAAGACCAGTACAGTGAACTGTGTTTGAAGGTTATTCATGGTCATTGAAAGTCAAGGACGGAGGAAAATCTCTAGACGGAGGTCTATCTTTTCAAATATAAATGAAAATTTTCAAGAAACTGGAAGTGTGAATACAAAAACATACTTTAGAGTCGCATCGTTTTAGAGAATGCATCAATAACCCAGGTCGTCATTTTGTACACTTGTAATAGCTGCGGGTATGTATGTAAGTGAACTAATTACAGAAGTTTTCGACTTGTTCATTGAAGTAAAATATTTGCCTTTATACATGACCTTCAACAGCCTCGAATAACCTTCTGCCATAGGTACACCATTGTACGCATCTTAAAACACTCTAAAAAAATTATCAGCAGAATTACTCCTATTGATATTAAATTATCCCCCCTTGTAACCAAGCAACATTCGCCTGAACTATGCACCTTTTTCTATCGCCAAAAGTAGATGAGATCTGATGCAGTGTATGGTACTATAGTGCCGTCCAAGCACTCTAACCCGGTTAAGACCCTCGAAAAATGTGTCGAATTTTAGAATTCTTTTTAAAGAAAATATAAGCCGTATTTCGACATAACTGTTCCGCAAAAATCAGCTGCAACTTTTTGTAAATTTAGCTGATAAGTATTAATGTTTAAAGTGTGAGAACACATGAAATTTCGGGGGTACAGCAGGACTCCCAAATAGATTCACGACTCATCGCTGCGCGTTTTGGAGGATTTTCATTAGAATTTATACAAAAACCGACTTTTTAAAAAACCGGTTTTCGAATTCCATTATTCCCAAAAAACCGTTCTTGAATTTTCACAAAAAATATAATTAAAAAACAAAATATCTGTATTTATTTTAAACTTTTTAGTTTTTTTTTGTGTTTATGGAATTACAAAGCTATTACAAAATGTACTCTATCTATACAAAACCAAATAAGTAAAAAAAACTTCAAATATCTCAAATCCGTACAAATACGTCCAATTTTTGAGTTTATTTTAGGGGTCATTCTACTTTGATCGGCCGAAAAATTAAGCTATTTGTAAAGATTTTTTCTGAGTAAATACAACATATAATGAAATACATCGTTTTTGTATTTATTAAGCTACTGTTATATTATACAAAAATAGTTTAAAAAGAATTTTTGCAATTTGTTTTAATTGCCTTTTTACAATGTCTTTTTACGGAGCGTATGTCTCAATTATTTTTTTCTCTTTATTTCTTCCTGCTTGCGAACGAATGGAGGTTCAAATCGACTTGGAAAAAATTACAGGACGTGTAAAACATGTGCCATTTCGGCGCAAATCTCTAATATGGTCCGTAAAAATTCGAGATTTTCCTAAAAAAATTAATAAGTTACCGGATTTTTTCACTTTAAACATTCGCCATTTTGTCCCAGATTAATATTTTATAAAACGGAACGATTAAAGACAAGATAAACTATTGTACTAACTAAATCCTCGTCGTTTTTTTATTTTAGATAACTCAATTACGAACAATGTTGGTCACCGCGAAACGTGTTTCCAAAAACAGCTTCCGGGAAATCAGTTGCAATTTTTCAATAAATAAATACTTTTACACCAAGAGGTAATATAATTACCTGTTAAAGTGTCCCTCACTTGAATACAAAAACATTTACATAAAAATACGCAAAAATTAAATAAAATAAATTCCCAAAGAATCGTTCTTTTTCTACCTCCTGACTGCGAATAACCTTTAAGACCAGAGCCGGCGACTAACAATAAGTCACTTCCACTTAGATAACAAGCACAGCCATTAATAAAATAGTTTCGTATGTATAGGTTTCGTAAATATTTTTACATAAACATAACTATTGTATGTCAAGTAACATATAATTTACGTATGTTAAAATATTAGTTTTTTCAACACCTGCATGAAATTGGGTGTTTTTTTACGCCTGCTGAGCGGGAGCAAAGTAGCCAATTTAAGACGTTTCGCGGTTTCTACTTTTCTCCCAAGGGAAAGACTTCTCGCGCATGCGTATTCGCATCTTTTACTTTATTCCCAAGGAAACCTGAGTTTGCGAGCTGAGTGAATCCATGGCGTTAACCTGTGGTATGGAAAAGCAATTGGTCGACTAATCGATAATGATCATGTGTCTTTATGTTGACATGCCAACTGTCACAGCACCTCTTTTCATTAAAAGATAAAATTAGTGATAATCCGAGTGATAGTGATACGGGGATACTACACGCCCACCGATATAGCAAAAGCTACAAAAGTCGAAATCGAAAGAAAAGTAGACGATGTACTACAAATTTATGGGGTAATTATGCAGAAAAGGTGTTTCAGCACCGATTTGAATGATTTTTTAATATGTTCTCGGGGACATGATTCTAAGCAACTTTTTCCTATACATATCACCGCCGCTCGACCTTCGTTGTCGAGATATTTGCCAAAAGCTTCTGTTGATTTATTTCGACGCAACGCATTCCACTTTCCAACTTGTCCCGGGAATTAGTATTGGTTGGGGCTAGATTAGCGCGGGGCCGCGCGCCCGCTCGCAGGCGCGTAAAGCATGGTAGGGAACCGATGTGAGTTCAGAGATTTGAACCAGAAACTTGCGAATGCCCGTCAATACCCTGACTCTGTTCAGCGATGCCAACGCCGCCGGTTATTAGGATGACTCTAGTTCTAAAACATAATTTTTTTGCAAGGAAGAGGGTGTCTTCGAGAGCACCTGTTGGGTGTGTGGGGACTTCCGTCAACACCTCAACTCACATCGGTTCGCTACCATGCTTTACGCGCCAGCTCGCGGGCGCGCGCCCCCGCGCTAATTCTAGCCCCAACCAATACTAATACCCGGGACAAGTTGGAAAGTGGAATGCGTTGCGTCGGAATAAGTCAAAAGAAGTTTTTCGCAAATATCTCGCAACCAAAGGTCAGCTTCGTCATTAGTTTTTCCCCATGCTGGCGCATACGCTGCCATGAACTTGTACTGTAGGTAGGTTTGCGGCAGAATACATTGTAACAGTAGTGGCAGTTTTTCGCGAATATCTTGGAAACGGTGGTCGAGCGGCGGTAACATGTATAGAAAAAAATTGTTTAGAATCATGTCCCCGACAACATGAAACTCCTTTTCTGCATAATTACCATTTATGGAGGGGCGAAATAACCAAAAAGTGGAGTCTCTATCACAAGCAGTGCTTTTAGTTTCTTTCTTTTTATTTCAATAAAAGCGCAATCGAACATGCATATTTTTTTGTGAATCGCTCAGCAGGCTTTCCAAAACACACCTTTCACGTTGAAAAAAGTATTGTGCGTGATAAGGGAGAGATGCGATTTTACCTCGCGTGAAGTGTTGCCCTCGGTGCGTTCGGACAGCAAACTTCATGTTCGTCAAAATTGCTTTCTTCTCTCCCTTGTCACGCAATGTACTATTATAACGTCATCGGTAATATTGTGTGTATAAAATCATATTTAATTTTTTCATTTAATAATTTAGTATTTTGACGTTTAAGAAGTCATATGAATAAAAATATAAAAAAATGCTGGAGTTATAAGGTGTTTTTCACTCCTACCTTATACGCCCGACCACTGTGCGGCGCGAAAAATACCTTGAAGGTAGAAGTTGAAGTTTATTTATAACCCAGTATACAAACAGACCGCAGTATGCCAGCAGATTGGCAGCAGATTCGAGTTGATCCTGACATCAGATTCGAGGCCTACTATATCCGCATTAAACTATAATTCTGCGGTCGGAGCCTGACATCAGGATCTGACCGTAGATTGATATCAGATTTCGATTAGATCTTGCAGACAAAAACCAACCGTATATTAGCGGCAGAAATCAAGCAGATCCTGATGTCAGGATCTGACCGCAAAACCATAGTTTGATGCGGACATAGTAGGCAATTTTATATAATAGTATACAGGGTGTCCGCGGGAAAACTGAATAGCTGGATATCTCGTAATATCCAATTTATGCCAATTTATTAGTGCAGACGATTTTTTTCGATTATTATTTTAAAAGATAAGATGGTCAAGTTCAGATTTATAAATGGAACTATTTTTTTGAAGAGATCACTTGATAGTACGTTCCAAGATAAATTTAATAAGCTTTAATGTATACACTAGATTTCCACTTGTTTTTGAGATATTGCGCTTGCAAATTTACTTATTTTCACTGGAAGAAAACCCACTGGAATCGAAAGCACCGGGGGTGGTCTTGTTCGCGCTACGGGTGACATTGCCTGTTGAAACAGATACCTACCTGCCAAAGGTCTACGCCAGGAATGGCAGGCCCAAAAACTGAAAAATTCTTTTCCGTCAGAAATGCTACTTACGTAGGTACATTTGCGGTATCGAGAAGCGTACCGTTAATGTTTCAAAACGTCATAACATGTACTTAATTTTCTCACCCAGATTCACTCAGATTCAATTTTCAACTTCAATGGTCTTTTATTTCTCCCTTGCTTCTACGCTGGGATGGCCGGTTCTTTCGAGAGGGATGCAAGTACGATTGGTTAGGTTAGGAGGTGTGAACGTTGCTAGACCAAATTTAAAATATAGGGAGCAGATTGTATTAGGACCAATTGGATTTGCATCCCTCCCAAACCGCTGTTCTCTTGAAGAGGACCTCTTTACAGCAATATCTCCTCCCCAATGTCCACCCTCTCTCGCACGGAATACGTCAACGCATGCTTTTGTTTTGATATTGGAGCTCGTGTTTATACTCGAGAGATAAGGGATCTGTTCGAATTTTTAGGGAGGACCACGCGTCGATAGCGGGCTACCCATTTTCTTCCCGTGTCTCTGCACGAGGCGTATTGACGGTGGATTATAGGAGCGTAGATGTATGGAAGCCAGTTATTGAATTCAGGAGACGATAGAAACACTTTATTACAAAACACACATGTACTATAATTCAAGTAAATTGTATTCCTCTCGGGCAGGAGTACTGATAGTGATCGAACTTACGCCCTACTTCGCGCAGACCGATTACACGAAGGGTAGTCGAGTCTAGGACTGGGATTATTCGAATAATTTAATATTCGAATATTTTACAAGTATTCGAATGCTACGAATAAACTTCGAATATTTGAGTATTCCAATGTTATTATTCGAATACTATTCGAATACTAGTGTATTCGAGTATTATTCGAATACTGATCAGTTGTACAGTTAATCAGTTGATCAGTTAATACATCAGTATTCGAATAGTATGGTGCGAAGTGGGTCAAAATTAGCTTACAAGATTTCACGCTGACAAATGAACCTAAAGAACTTGATTTATAATTCACACCAAACTCTTCGAATACATGAGTATTCGAATACTTAAATATTCAAATAGTATTCGAATACTTGGATATTCGTATTATATTCGCCAAATAATTGAGCAACTGAAGTATTCAAATATTCGAATATTGAAAAATTCGACAAATAGTCCCTGCCCTAGTCGGGTCACTTACCCTTCCACGCTCACACTCCGCGTTCACAATTGCGTTCTCGCTTACGTTCCGAAACTTCCAAATTCTAAACGTTCAACGCGACACTCGTCCGATGATCGACAATATACTCTCCCTTGCCCGTTCGGGCTCGCTTACATTATCGGGTGCTATCGGGCGCTACCGAGCGCTCTCGGTCGACCGCTCGCGGGGAACGTCCAAGACGTCTCTTGGTGTCGCTTGCCTATTAGGTAAGGTCGTACAGGATAGTATGAAAAGGGAGATTCTAATCCTGGTCCTCTGAGGGGAGCGCGGGGGCAGGAGGAAGTGGACGGAGGGAACTCTGGACGGGGGGAGCGGGGAGTGGGAGGTTGGTTGCGCGCCTGAGTTGTTACCCGCCTGACGCGACGCTTCAAGCAAACGCAATCGACCCACCAGCTCGTTGGGAGCTCCCAGTGTACGTAATCGATCTTGTTATCGTTTACCACCATGACTCGCGGTACCGTTAGACCTTTCCCTGCCCTACTAGCCGATACACGAAGGAATAGCGATGCAATTACATGTTTGTACTTGTATCCCTTGTTGCCCAATATGGGATTTTGAGTGTTATGAACGCGTCTGTAGGCATTCGTCGCCAGCAGTATACTTTTGTATATTTGTTTATCGACATCAGTGTATACAACGTCGTCGGGAATTCTCTTGAAAATCAGTTCGTAAAGGCCGGGTGTTCCTCCGTATCTTACACCATCTATGATTATATTATCATCCTTGTCTATATCGATAGCCTTATCCCCAAGCATCGTTCCACTATTGCCGAAGTACACACTGTACACATAGTCCATTGTTGTATCCTCATTCCTACTTAGGATTGCGCTCATGTATTCTTGCCCCAGGGGGCCCAAATGGCTGCAAACCGTTTCTTGTCCCTCGGATGTTTCAAGTTGCTGTCAAATAGATGTTACAAACTACTCATGGGGAGTAGTTTAAAAAACGTCGTCATCATTAGTTGCGAGCAATTGCTCACTGGGAAATGTATTTATTGGCGTGGGGGGAACCGGGCAATCGTTTGACGCGACATTCTGTCGTTTCCGCTTTGATTGAAGTGGTGTGGAGGTTATGGGTGAATATTCCGATGAGGTGTGTGGTTTCCTCCTTGTCTTGCGCGACGTGTTCCATTTCGACCGGATATTTGTTTTAGGCGTTAATGTTTCATTCCTTTCTACGTCTATGCTCACCAGCGGTGATATGTCTATTTCTGCCGCTGCGATATTTTCCACAATATGTTTTAAGAGTTCGACAATAGGTTTAAAGTATCTCTCCAACGCGATATCTTCCTCCATCTTGCCAGTCTTCAAAGCCTGATGTTTCATGCGAATGGCTTCGCTGGATTTTAGAGTTCCTTCGCTATTCTCTCGCGATCCTTAATCTCCAGACTACCGATATCAATCATTGTGTCGCAGAAGTTGCTTTCCCACAAACGTGTTGACGACAATTGGCCATCTCATGCTACGGTAAGCTCGTTAAATCCCTTTCTATAACGTCCATTGGACATCGCGCTATCATTGCCTATTACCATGAAACCATACTCCTGTTGCCAGCAATTACGACACAACACGCAGAAATCCTCGTAAGACATATCAGTGTTTACGCGATCGTTGTATACATGTTTCAAGTTGGTACCATCCTGTTTAAACAGAATCAGCAGATTCGCATTGTCGCGTATAAGATGTTTGGGAATCTTTGCATATGTCTGACAGAGATAGAAGCAGTCAACGTTCGAGTGGCGCCGCATTGCAAAGTATTCTTGTATGGTATCTTGCTTGTCACATGCCACGTTATCAAAGATGGAAATGGAATTCGGAAGCGATTCGCTCGGTGTGATGTCGTCACTGTAATTCGAAAACGTAAAGTAGTCGATTTCATCTATCGGAGTCAATAAATTCTCCAAATACTGATATTTCGGCTGTTGCAACGACTTGGAATACACGTATACGTTCTCGAAGCAGACGCCGTGTGGACTTTCCAACAAGCTCACCAGCAAGTTGGTCTTTCCACAATTTGATGGGCCACAAACGAGGCAGCGTATAGTGTTTGGTAGCATGTTAACAAGCCTGCGCGTTGTTTTTGAAGACATCATTTGCGATTTATCGTCAAAATTTGTCACGCGTACCGTTACAGGTTGTCGCACGAATCGCACCCTCGCTGCAAACCGCGAAAATGATTTTGATACATCGAAGCAGCGGCGCTTTATTTATAGCTCCGCGCCAATGCAAAACAGTTCAGTATTCAAAATGCTTCAATTCCTGTCGGATATTTGCAATATTTGAGACCCAGCCCCTGAGCAGTTGAAATATATACCAAAGATTATTGTACTGTGAGAGTTTGGCAGACACATTGACCAGTTGTGGGACAGACTCCCCGAGTATGTAAAAGCTGATTCAGCACCATTGATTAAAAACTGTGGCGAATGAAAGGAAAGGTCGTGGTTTGTTAAAACGGGCGATAAACGCGTTACCTATCGAATTACATATCATGGGATACCAGTTTTGTGGCCCAGGAACTCATTTGGCAAAACGATTGGCTAGAGGGGATCAAGGCATCAATCCGTTGGAGGCAGCGTATTGCATATTCGCGTAGCAGCGACCTCGGCGAAAAGCACGCGGCAGATAACGTAGTCGCTGACAAAGCGCGCAAACGCATCGTTCCGCGAGACTCGACTCTGGATGAAAGAAGCGCTGCTACAGCTGTTTCGGCAGCTATGAAGGCCAAGACGAAAATCCGAATGGGGATGGAAACAGAACCCCGTAAAAGGACTCTAAGGAGAGCATCGCAAAAGCGGATTCTTCCGGTAGCAAAATGGGGTGGTATACAGGGTGTCCCAAAAATGCTGCGGGTCCTTAAAGGGGGTGATGAGGGGGATGATTGCAAACAACTTTTTCCTTTGCGAAAATGCTCTCCGAGGTTTCGTTAACGAGATATTAACAAAAAACACCGACCAATCAGAGCGCGTGTCTGACGGCCGAGTTCCCGCGCTAGCGTGGCTACGCGCCGCGCTGCGACTTGTGAACAAGCAACTCGGCATGCAACGAAGAAAATTGCGTAGAATGGCAAATGAAAAAGACGTATCAAATAAAATCGAACACGTTGTCATGGTTTGTTTGTTATTTAAAGTGAATAATGAATAAAGGATAAATGGATGAAAATCACGTGTAACGTAAAAAGACGAATACACATTTTTTTTTAGAAGACTTTCTGCTTCTCTTCCCTTCGGACCCTTTCGAACCGATACACGTGGTGTCTGTTTTCTATCTCGAAGCAATGGGTACATTGGCAGTAGAAGGACGGAGCGCGGGCTTTTGTGAAAGTTTTCGTTGCACTTCTGCAAAACATGTGTGTTCCGAAAATGTGCTAGCTTCTTTTTACCTAAAGCCTCTTGGCCTGGTGGGAGTTAACTCATAATGGAACCAGAGAAGCTACTTGGGGGTAGCGGAAGTTGCTTGGAAAAAATCCTGTCAGTCAGTTAGAAATCGCGTTGCAGAAATGTTCACAGCCCAAGAATACTACCGGATGTTCTGGGTGTACGCCCGGAACAACGGGGACGCAAGTGCTGCTGCGCGAGCATTTGCGCTAGAATATCCCGATATCCAAACGCCAAGCGAGGATACGTTTCGTCGGTTAGCGTCGAGGCTTTTCTCGACGGGGTCCATGATGCCGCGAGGCAGCGAGGTGGGCAGACCCGCAGCAGCGCCAAATCCGGGCACCATCGAGAGAATCCTCGACGCCGTTGAAGCCGACCCAACGATCAGTGTGCGCATCTTGAGCCGTCGCGTAAAGTAAGTCACAGTTCAAGATAACTGCAGCAATTATTAATTTAGAAAAAAAATGTTATCTAATAGTGGATGTTTTTGCATTTTGTTCTAGTGTCTGCAAGACGACGATACACCGAATCCCCAGGGATCGGAGGTTGCATCCGTACAAATATGTACGGGTGAGTAGTATAGCTATGCCGATTCTAACTCAAATTTGAGTTTCAAGGTCATGATAAGAATTTCCTCTGACCTTGAAACTCAAATTTGAGTTTCAAAAATCGGCGGAAAATTCCTGCGGGGCGGGCGGCGCGCGGCCGGGCGGCGGATGACGTCATACAGGTGGCGAAGTGGTGGGGGTATAGCGCGAGAGCAGAAGATATCGAATCAATCGATACCGAACCGCATCGAGGAGGAACCGCGGGGTGAATTGCTGCTACTCTGGAGCGTGGTACCAACCACAGTCGGTAAGGTACGAAATATTAATTTAAGATATTAAGAATAATCGAAAAACTGAATCTCGGGCGACGGGGCTCGAACCCAAGACCTCCGCGTTACGAGTCAGCCGCCTAACCAACTCCCCCAACGCCCACTCTCTGACATTTGTCTTTAATGAATGGTACATATACCGAGCGTCACCAAGCATAATCCATTATTTTTTATCCGAAATTGTTTCGGACGATGTCGGGAAAGATCGGGAAAGATCGACGTTCTTTTCTTTTACACACCACGTCTTCGGAATGGAAAGAGACAGAGCATTATTTTAAATCTAAATTCGGAGGAGGGAGAGAGACAGCACTACATAGCGGTACACTCGCAGATATTCTAAAATTTTGAATCAGCGATCTACAGAACCATTATGTAGAAATATTATTTCAAGCAGATATGTAGCACGCATTCTGAAGCTAACAGTATTTATTCTAAAGCGTTCCGATTTAACGTCGCAGCGTATCGCGCGATCTCGCGTAATTCGAATACTCTGGAGCAGCCGTACGAGATGACGTCATGTGGTGGCGCGAAGAAGGCGCGAATCATAGAAAGAATTATGTGGCGTCAGGAGAAAGAATCTTTTCCATATCAACAGACATTCTTTTCTCAACGCAGAGAAATAATTATTTTAATCCCCTCCCACACTGGTCTACCGAACCATTATGTAGAAAACAGACATTTATTTTTATCCAAACCATTATGTAGCGATAATTCTAAAGCTAACGGTATTCTAAAGCGTTCCGATTTAACATCGCAACGTATCGCGCGATCACGTGTAATTCGAATCCTCTGGAGCAGCCGTACGGGATGACGTCATGTGGTGGTGCGAAGAAGGCGCGAATCATAGAAAGAATTATGTGGTGCCAGCAGAAATTGGTGAGGTGAGAAGGAGGAAGACGGATAAGTACATAGAGAAATAATATGATTAAGAGATTTAATTAAAATTAAAAGAATATAAAAATATAAATAGAAATGTAATATAATTTAACATTTTTTTTTCCTACGAGCATTAGCTAGAATATCATTGACGGCACATGCTACCAGTTCGCAATCTATAAGATAATCCTCATCGTAATATTCGCCATCACGTATGATTTTAGCAGCAGGACGCGTATCTAATGTTTCGCAGGCAGCATCGCTCTGTTACAACACATTAACAAAAGTTTTAAGGTTTTTCCTCACATCTTCTGCAGTTTGATGCAGCCGCGGATACACATAGCTTATACATGGCTTAAGATTAAATAAAAATGATACTGTATTCAGTTTGAAATACAAAGACTTCTTATGTAGTGTCGTCTTTACAATTGGAGGCGAGAATCATAGAAAGAATTATGCAGAGTCGATAGAAATTGGTGAGGAGTGAAGGAGGCAGACAGACAAGTAAATAGATTGTAATATATGTAAAATGATTATATATTGTTCCATTAATTAAAAAATAGAAATATAAAAAGAAAAAATATAAAAATAGAATATAAATAGTGTCTCGGCAGAAACATCTATCTCTCCCTCTCTCTCTCTCTCTCTCTCTCTCTCTCTCTCTCTCTCTCTCTCTCTCTCTCTCTCTCTCTCTCTCTCTCTCTCTGTCTATCAATCTCTTTCTTTCTCCTTCTCTTTCCTTCTCTTTTTCTCTTCTTCACATCAATCGCAAGACAACTTAAACATTCTCGAACAGCTGATGGACTTCCTATTTACTTTTCGCGACATCATACATACATACTCTTCCCACAACACCTCGTATAAATTCATACACACTCGCGCTCCCGTGACCAACCCGAGTGCTCGGTTACACAGAACAGTAAATAACTGGACTATATGCGCCGAAACTGTTACGTATCTATTGTATCGCCTCAATTCTTTATCTCTAAATAAATCGCACTATTCTCAACATTTTTTAGTTCTCTCTATACAAATAGGATATCAAAATACAATATAAAAAGAAAAAATATAATAATAATAATAATAATAATAATTTAGTTTAATTTATTGCCACTTTCGTGTTACAATTTAACGATCAAATAATCTTTCCATTTCATTCCCATGATTGTGTCAGTGTAAGTCCCACACTTCTAATGTATCCTATTGTCTCTTAACAATTTTTTCTATTTTACAAGTGTTTCCTAATCTATTCTATGCTACATAATCTTCTTTTATCACTTTCCTGTTCTTCCCATCTTTTCCTTCTCCCTATTATCTCCCATAGAATAACCAAGTTTTTCCCTTCTCCTCTAATTACCTCTGCACAATTCCTGCCACCCTCTCAACTTACTTCACATGTTTCAATCGCGTGTTTCACTGTTTCTTCCTCTTTCTTACATACCCTTTCTTCTTTCTATCCTATCTTCCTATCCTTTCTAATTCTCCTCTCCTTTTTTCATTTCCCCCCATAAGCATTTCGGCTTATCTCCTGGTTTCCTTGCCACCTCTTTTAATTCTCTTAGGAACTTTGACTCTTTTACTTTCATCTGTCTTTCTTGTTCTTGGATGTCAATTACATATCTGTTCTAATTTTTAATCCACACTTCTTCTCCATGTAATCTTCTTCTTTTCCATTCTTCGTTTGACCATCCTCTCCCTTCCAAGAATTTGATTCGCATTCTTTCCTTTTTTCGTTACTTCATTTCCTCTCATTAGTCTTCTCCTACATGCATATCGTATCGATCCTTCTTCCGAATTTATTAGTGTCTCTTCAAACTTCATTACCCTTACTCCCATTTTAATTGCTATGCCATCTCTTCCTGTTTCTTTTAACAGCCAATATGTTGATGTTGATCTCTCCAATTTCATTATCCATCGTATGTATTTTGCCTGCAATTTTTCTATTTCCTCATACCTTCTCCATCCCCATATCGCTGCTCCATAAGCCACGGTGCTTCTAACTAGCGCATCAAACAGTTTCATTCTTCTTTCAGTCATCTCTGAATAATCTTTCTCCAATCCCCCCACACTTCTCCTAGGATCATATTCGCTTCCCTAACTACCTTCTTAATATGGTGTTTATTCTCGTTGTTCTCTCCCTCTCGTTCTATAACCTAAATATTCCAGTTCTCTTACTCTTTCTTCATCATTTCAACGGAGTCTTTCCTCTTTTCTTCTTCCTCCTGCTTTCCTGCATATCATTATCTTAGACTTTTACATATTTAACTCCAAGCCTTTCTTCTTTACGTATCTTTCGAAACTCTTTATCATATTCTTAGGTCCCTGTGCATTATTTACCATTAACACAACATCATCCGCATATGAAATTGTCCAAATTTACCTTCTACCTATTACGACTCCTCCTTCCGGTTCTTTGCTCATTTCTTTTTCCAGGTCTGCAAATGCGACATTGAAAAGTGTCGAGCTTAACGGGCACCCTTGTCTAACAGCCTTTCCTGTTAAAAAAACTTTTCTATCAGTTCCTTCATCACTCCTAAAGTGCATATAATTCTGTTGTACATTTCCTGTATCCTTATTCTTAGTTGTTCGCCTACTCCTTCTTCTTAAAGTCTTTTCCAAATTTCCATTTGTTCTTCTAATCTCCTCCTTAGAATGTCCGCGTATATCTTACAATCCGTGTCCATCTAAGTTATGCCCCTATAGTTCTTAACCATTTCCCTTTCTTTTTTTTCTTTTTTTGAACACAGGACTTACTATTCCTCCTTTCCATTCTCCGGAAAGTCCCCTTTCTTCCATGTTCTGTTTATCACCTTTGTTTGATTACCTATATTTATGAAGATGATTGCGACCTCGATGTTGAACTAGATATAATTTAAATGCAGGAGTTTATATTTTAAGTCCGTTCGACTTTTAATATCTTACATGATTTGAGTTGAGATCGACGTGAGCCAGATCGGTTTCTATCTATATTTACCTAATAAATTTTTATACAAAAGGACTTAATTTGTAAATTATTTTTTTTGCTATATTCAATAAAAATTGGAATTTTATGTTCATTAAGAATAGGTGTTTACCCTGTGATAATTGGGCTTCAAATTCTAATTATTCAATATTAGGAGCGATTGGGTCAATTTCACAATCAGTTTCTTATGAAGTAAGTTTATTTTTAACAATATTTTCTGTAATTTTATTAATTGAAAATTAATCGTTATTGGATTTTATATAAATTTCAATATTATATTAAATTTATTTTCATTTTAATTCCAATACTACGACAAGAAAATCGCGGATAGGTCTTTTAAAAATCGGAGACCAAGTGCTACTGCACAGCAAGACGCGGGCGGTCAAAAACTAACAGCTGCATGAATAGGCTCTTACACGATTCAAAACACGCACGATAATAATAATTACAGTATAGAGGGCGACGAACAATCCGCGTTCAGACAAACACTTCATAGAATAGGGCTGTAATAGGGAAATGGTCGCAGTTTTGAAGGAAAGTAACGATACACTAACAATTAGATATAAGGATAAGACTAAGAAAGGTAATTTATTGAAAAAGATGGTAAATAAGCACACAACTAGGCGTCGTCGTCCCAGCCACGTAGGGCGCAGTCGGCCTCCAATAACGACCACACTCGAGGCCGCGGATCAGGCCCAACGAAGATGTCCCCATAACGTTCTACACAAAAAAAACAATTGCAAGACTATTACTACACGCACGGAAATAGAAACAATAAGCAGATCTACAATCCCCGATGCAATAAGACACTCACCAAATAGGACCCTCAGACCCCATGAGTCTTCGTCATCCTCCCAGAATTCTGCATGCTGGAAGAATCGGTGCCAGTGTACCCGATACTCCCTAATTGCCTCCATATAGGCAATGCTGATACAACCTGGCGGGGCGGGGCACTGGAAACGCTAGATGGATAAACGGATAAATAGGATAATAAAGTAACACACACGAAGAACAAACATACAAACATCACTCGCACGTACAATTAGAGCAAACATAATGTCTCGGGGCACGTGTAAGATGGCCGACAACATCTTTGTCCAGGAGATCGCAACGAAATAAGAAGCGACTAAGAAAATCGAGACCCATTTGCCCTCACTTCTCACTTCTACTCAAGCCCGGACGAAGAAGATAAACTGTACTACGTTCGCAAAAAATTTATCGCACACACACACACACACACACACACACGCGCGCGCGCGCACGAGGAAAGACTCCATGAAACGCCGACTACACCTCGGCATTATAATTTACAGGATTTTTGTCATACAAACGACGATACCACTCGCAGGAGGAACAACTCCCGACATAGATTTCACTATAAAAGAATTTCAACACCACCCCAGACATTTACTTAGGCGATTTACAAATTTATCGAGATAGCTGGAAGTTAGTATTACACGTAAACATATCTTACATCTACCGACGCGAAGCAAACCTCCAAGCTGCACTATATAATATACTTGCGCAATGTAAAAAACCTTGTACCGACAACTTACAAAAATTTTGTCAAACATTCACCGCGAAAATCCAAGACAAGGTAGACCGCATCGCCAAAACTCTTTACCTACGTCCAGTAAAGTAAAAGCTCAGCACAAAAGAGCGTCGTGCACAAATAGACGGATTAGGTTACATATGCAAATCACTCTTGGGGTTAATGGATTCCCGGGAAAGAAAGAAAATCGATGATTTTACTAGACCTTTTCAAAACACAAGATAACAGACCAAAAAAAAAAAGAAAAAGTAAAACGCAATCAAGGGACAAATGCAAATTTTAAGAGCAAATACCAAACTTCTCAACGAGACTATACATGACATACGAGACAACGATAACACACTCTTAAACGCGACGTGACAAATTCAATACTTACTCCAACAGACAGCCAACATTACTAAATTTCCAAAGACAGTAGACGAACCCCTCATACTAATAAACGGCCTCACAGAAACACTATTGCGCGACACGCAAGTCTTGTTAGAATTCATTATGGATATAAAGAAAGGAGTCCTAAACCTACGATTAATACCACCAGCACAAATCATTACGTACCTCACTTCCGCATTAGCACATATTTCGAATGTACTAGACTTCACAATTGGAATAAAATTAGAAAATAAGCCGCCATTATCGAAATCCTCAAGCTCTCCACATTTTCGGATACCAAATCAATTACTGTAGTACTAGATATTTCATTGTTAAACGCGAAAAAATTCTAATTGAGTAAGGTACACCTGATACCCACGAAGATAAACGAATCGTTATACGCGTATAGAACCCCTCGACTCGTACGAGGTACGTGACACCTCGGTGCAAGATTACATACAACTAAGCAAACAGGGCCTAGTAAAATGTAAGACAATAAACGATCTGTACCTCTGCACCTCTAATCACCCGATGTTCAATGCGATACCATACAGACCGTGCGAAGTACAATTGTACACAAAATTAACAAACACTTGTAAAATGCGAATTATGACACTGAATCACACATTTCAGATAGAATTACAACTACCAGGCACGTGGATTTATATCGCGCCGAAACCGATACAACTAGCAGTAACTTGCGACGACAAAAGCACAAATATGCATAGCATTAAGGATTCTGGTATAATAACAATAAGAAACAAATGTACAATCACTACCACCAAATTCACAATAGAAACTAGAACACAATGCGGAATAGAAAGAACATGGTACTACTTAGCTGACCACAATTTTGTCATTAAATGAAATCACACTTCCACAGACTACTGTAAATTCGTACGGAAACACAAATTTCAAGCTTAAAAGGATAATCAAACATCCCGAAGAATTAAATAAAGTTAGCAAACAAATTAAAAGACTTACTAAAACGATTTAGAAAAACCCGAAATTATACCAACCGAGTATCACCAAGCTTCTTTTCACTATCCACAGTAACGGGATTTATCACATGAGGACCTGTACCTAAAGTTGCAAAGTAGGATGTGTTTGTTCTTCACCTTCTTCTTCAGTGACAATCCTCTCCTTATTCACACGCACCTTCTTCCCCTTCTTCTTTGGACACACCATGCGACTAGACCATGCCACTTTGATCGTGAATCGTGAATCGTACCATTCTCCACGTGTATTGAACGGCTTTGATCGTGTTTCTAACGTGTATCGAACGGCTTTGATCGTGTATCGAACGGCTTTGATCGTGTATCGAACGGGTATTGAACGGTTCTTATCGTGCATCGAACGACTTTGATCGTGTATCGAACGGGTATTGAACGGTTCTGATCGTGCATCGAACGGCTTTGATCGTGTATCGAACGGGTGTTGAACGGTTCTGATCCCTGTGTGTGTGTGTGTGTGCGTGTGCGTGTGTGTGTGATAAATTTTTTGCGAGCGTAGTACAGTTTATCTTCTTCGTCCGGGCTTGAGTAGAAGTGAGAAGTTAGGGCAAATGGGTCTCGATTTTCTTAGTCGCTTCTTATTTCGTTGCGATCTCCTGGACAAAGATGTTGTCGGCCATCTTAGACGTGCCCCGAGACATTATGTTTGCTCTAATTGTACATGCGAGTGATGTTTGTTTGTTTGTTCTTCGTGTATGTTATTTTATTATCCTATTTATCCGTTTATCCCTCTAGCGTTTCCAGTGCCCCGCCCGCCGGGTTGTATCAGCATTGTCTATATGGAGGCAATTAGGGAGTATCGGGTGCACTGGCACCGATTCTTCCAGCATGCAGAATTCTGGGAGGATGACGAAGACTCATGGGGTCTGAGGGTCCTATTTGGTGAGTGTCTTATTGCATCGGGGATTGTAGATCTGCTTATTGTTTCTATTTCCGTGCGTGTAGTAATAGTCTTGCAATTGTTTTTTTTGTGTAGAACGTTATGGGGACATCTTCGTTGGGCCTGATCCGCGGCCTCGAGTGTGGTCGTTATTGGAGGCCGACTGCGACCTACGTGGCTGGGACGACGACGCCTAGTTGTGCGCTTATTTACCATCTTTTTCAATAAATTACCTTTCTTAGTCTTATCCTTATATCTAATTGTTAGTGTATCGTTACTTTCCTTCAAAACTGCGACCATTTCCCTATTACTGCCCTATTCTATGAAGTGTTTGTCTGAACGCGGATTGTTCGTCGCCCTCTATACTGTAATTATTATTATCGTGCGTGTTTTGAATCGTGTAAGAGCCTATTCATGCAGCTGTTAGTTTTTGACCGCCCGCGTCTTGCTGTGCAGTAGCACTTGGTCTCCGATTTTTAAAAGACCTATCCGCGATTTTCTTGTCGTAGTATTGGAATTAAAATGAAAATAAATTTAATATAATATTGAAATTTATATAAAATCCAATAACGATTAATTTTCAATTAATAAAATTACAGAAAATATTGTTAAAAATAAACTTACTTCATAAGAAACTGATTGTGAAATTGACCCAATCGCTCCTAATATTGAATAATTAGAATTTGAAGCCCAATTATCACAGGGTAAACACCTATTCTTAATGAACATAAAATTCCAATTTTTATTGAATATAGCAAAAAAAATAATTTACAAATTAAGTCCTTTTGTATAAAAATTTATTAGGTAAATATAGATAGAAACCGATCTGGCTCACGTCGATCTCAACTCAAATCATGTAAGATATTAAAAGTCGAACGGACTTAAAATTTAAACTCCTGCATTTAAATTATATCTAGTTCAACATCGAGGTCGCAATCATCTTCATAAATATAGGTAATCAAACAAAGGTGATAAACAGAACATGGAAGAAAGGGGACTTTCCGGAGAATGGAAAGGAGGAATAGTAAGTCCTGTGTTCAAAAAAAGAAAAAAAAGAAAGGGAAATGGTTAAGAACTATAGGGGCATAACTTAGATGGACACGGATTGTAAGATATACGCGGACATTCTAAGGAGGAGATTAGAAGAACAAATGGAAATTTGGAAAAGACTTTAAGAAGAAGGAGTAGGCGAACAACTAAGAATAAGGATACAGGAAATGTACAACAGAATTATATGCACTTTAGGAGTGATGAAGGAACTGATAGAAAAGTTTTTTTAACAGGAAAGGCTGTTAGACAAGGGTGCCCGTTAAGCTCGACACTTTTCAATGTCGCATTTGCAGACCTGGAAAAAGAAATGAGCAAAGAACCGGAAGGAGGAGTCGTAATAGGTAGAAGGTAAATTTGGACAATTTCATATGCGGATGATGTTGTGTTAATGGTAAATAATGCACAGGGACCTAAGAATATGATAAAGAGTTTCGAAAGATACGTAAAGAAGAAAGGCTTGGAGTTAAATATGTAAAAGTCTAAGATAATGATATGCAGGAAAGCAGGAGGAAGAAGAAAAGAGGAAAGACTCCGTTGGAATGATGAAGAAAGAGTAAGAGAACTGGAATATTTAGGTTATAGAACGAGAGGGAGAGAACAACGAGAATAAACACCATATTAAGAAGGTAGTTAGGGAAGCGAATATGATACTAGGAGAAGTGTGGGGGGATTGGAGAAAGATTATTCAGAGATGACTGAAAGAAGAATGAAACTGTTTGATGCGCTAGTTAGAAGCACCGTGGCTTATGGAGCAGCGATATGGGGATGGAGAAGGTATGAGGAAATAGAAAAATTGCAGGCAAAATACATACGATGGATAATGAAATTGGAGAGATCAACATCAACATATTGGCTGTTAAAAGAAACAGGAAGAGATGGCATAGCAATTAAAATGGGAGTAAGGGTAATGAAGTTTGAAGAGACACTAATAAATTCGGAAGAAGGATCGATACGATATGCATGTAGGAGAAGACTAATGAGAGGAAATGAAGTAACGAAAAAAGGAAAGAATGCGAATCAAATTCTTGGAAGGGAGAGGATGGTCAAACGAAGAATGGAAAAGAAGAAGATTACATGGAGAAGAAGTGTGGATTAAAAATTAGAACAGATATGTAATTGACATCCAAGAACAAGAAAGACAGATGAAAGTAAAAGAGTCAAAGTTCCTAAGAGAATTAAAAGAGGTGGCAAGGAAACCAGGAGATAAGCCGAAATGCTTATGGGGGGGAAATGAAAAAAGGAGAGGAGAATTAGAAAGGATAGGAAGATAGGATAGAAAGAAGAAAGGGTATGTAAGAAAGAGGAAGAAACAGTGAAACACGCGATTGAAACATGTGAAGTAAGTTGAGAGGGTGGCAGGAATTGTGCAGAGGTAATTAGAGGAGAAGGGAAAAACTTGGTTATTCTATGGGAGATAATAGGGAGAAGGAAAAGATGGGAAGAACAGGAAAGTGATAAAAGAAGATTATGTAGCATAGAATAGATTAGGAAACACTTGTAAAATAGAAAAAATTGTTAAGAGACAATAGGATACATTAGAAGTGTGGGACTTACACTGACACAATCATGGGAATGAAATGGAAAGATTATTTGATCGTTAAATTGTAACACGAAAGTGGCAATAAATTAAATTAAATTATTATTATTATTATTATTATTATATTTTTTCTTTTTATATTGTATTTTGATATCCTATTTGTATAGAGAGAACTAAAAAATGTTGAGAATAGTGCGATTTATTTAGAGATAAAGAATTGAGGCGATACAATAGATACGTAACAGTTTCGGCGCATATAGTCCAGTTATTTACTGTTCTGTGTAACCGAGCACTCGGGTTGGTCACGGGAGCGCGAGTGTGTATGAATTTATACGAGGTGTTGTGGGAAGAGTATGTATGTATGATGTCGCGAAAAGTAAATAGGAAGTCCATCAGCTGTTCGAGAATGTTTAAGTTGTCTTGCGATTGATGTGAAGAAGAGAAAAAGAGAAGGAAAGAGAAGGAGAAAGAAAGAGATTGATAGACAGAGAGAGAGAGAGAGAGAGAGAGAGAGAGAGAGAGAGAGAGAGAGAGAGAGAGAGAGAGGGAGAGATAGATGTTTCTGCCGAGACACTATTTATATTCTATTTTTATATTTTTTCTTTTTATATTTCTATTTTTTAATTAATGGAACAATATATAATCATTTTACATATATTACAATCTATTTACTTGTCTGTCTGCCTCCTTCACTCCTCACCAATTTCTATCGACTCTGCATAATTCTTTCTATGATTCTCGCCTCCAATTGTAAAGACGACACTACATAAGAAGTCTTTGTATTTCAAACTGAATACAGTATCATTTTTATTTAATCTTAAGCCATGTATAAGCTATGTGTATCCGCGGCTGCATCAAACTGCAGAAGATGTGAGGAAAAACCTTAAAACTTTTGTTAATGTGTTGTAACAGAGCGATGCTGCCTGCGAAACATTAGATACGCGTCCTGCTGCTAAAATCATACGTGATGGCGAATATTACGATGAGGATTATCTTATAGATTGCGAACTGGTAGCATGTGCCGTCAATGATATTCTAGCTAATGCTCGTAGGAAAAAAAAATGTTAAATTATATTACATTTCTATTTATATTTTTATATTCTTTTAATTTTAATTAAATCTCTTAATCATATTATTTCTCTATGTACTTATCCGTCTTCCTCCTTCTCACCTCACCAATTTCTGCTGGCACCACATAATTCTTTCTATGATTCGCGCCTTCTTCGCACCACCACATGACGTCATCCCGTACGGCTGCTCCAGAGGATTCGAATTACACGTGATCGCGCGATACGTTGCGATGTTAAATCGGAACGCTTTAGAATACCGTTAGCTTTAGAATTATCGCTACATAATGGTTTGGATAAAAATAAATGTCTGTTTTCTACATAATGGTTCGGTAGACCAGTGTGGGAGGGGATTAAAATAATTATTTCTCTGCGTTGAGAAAAGAATGTCTGTTGATATGGAAAAGATTCTTTCTCCTGACGCCACATAATTCTTTCTATGATTCGCGCCTTCTTCGCGCCACCACATGACGTCATCTCGTACGGCTGCTCCAGAGTATTCGAATTACGCGAGATCGCGCGATACGCTGCGACGTTAAATCGGAACGCTTTAGAATAAATACTGTTAGCTTCAGAATGCGTGCTACATATCTGCTTGAAATAATATTTCTACATAATGGTTCTGTAGATCGCTGATTCAAAATTTTAGAATATCTGCGAGTGTACCGCTATGTAGTGCTGTCTCTCTCCCTCCTCCGAATTTAGATTTAAAATAATGCTCTGTCTCTTTCCATTCCGAAGACGTGGTGTGTAAAAGAAAAGAACGTCGATCTTTCCCGATCTTTCCCGACATTGTCCGAAACAATTTCGGATAAAAAATAATGGATTATGCTTGGTGACGCTCGGTATATGTACCATTCATTAAAGACAAATGTCAGAGAGTGGGCGTTGGGGGAGTTGGTTAGGCGGCTGACTCGTAACGCGGAGGTCTTGGGTTCGAGCCCCGTCGCCCGAGATTCAGTTTTTCGATTATTCTTAATATCTTAAATTAATATTTCGTACCTTACCGACTGTGGTTGGTACCACGCTCCAGAGTAGCAGCAATTCACCCCGCGGTTCCTCCTCGATGCGGTTCGGTATCGATTGATTCGATATCTTCTGCTCTCGCGCTATACCCCCACCACTTCGCCACCTGTATGACGTCATCCGCCGCCCGGCCGCGCGCCGCCCGCCCCGCAGGAATTTTCCGCCGATTTTTGAAACTCAAATTTGAGTTTCAAGGTCAGAGGAAATTCTTATCATGACCTTGAAACTCAAATTTGAGTTAATCGGCATAGCTATACTACTCGGGTGCAACATTTGCACGCCGGGGATTACATCCAGCGGGTTCAATATTCCAGGTGGCTGTTGGGAGAAGTGCTAAGAAATCCGTCGTTCACCACGTACATATTGTGGACGGATGCAACCTCCGATCCCTGAGGATTCGGTGTATCGAACATTCCCACAATATGCATGTGTGGAGCGACGAAAATCCCCTAGCGCTTCCTCCACGTGCAGCACAAGTCCGTTGGTCGATCAACCTATGGGCCGGCATTTGTGGCGAATTTATCGTTGGGCCGTACATTCTGCCAGACAGGCTGGACGGCCCAGCGTATAAATATTTTTTAGAACATGTTCTGCCGGATCTTATGGACGATATTCCGTATGAGATCCGACAGAACATGTACTATCAGCATGACGGAGCTGGGCCACATTACGCCGATATTGTCCGCGCTTATTTAGGTGAAACCTTTCAGGACAGGTGGATCGGCCGCGGCGGGCGAGAGGCCCACGTTGCGTGGCCCCCACGGTCACCGGATATGAATCCGCTGGATTTTTTCTTCTGGGGCTACCTGAAGGTAATTTGATTATTGCTGTTACTCTTTACTTATTCCTGTTGTAGATAATTTCTTTTTTACTTACGTTTTGTATTTGTTGTACAACAATCATTTCAGAATGAGGTGTATCGTCAGCCGGTGGACACCCCTGAAGAAGCAATTGCGTTTATCCACGCAGCGGTGGAAAACATAACGCCGCAAACATTACAGGGCGTCCAAAGGCAATTAATTCTCCGCGCTGAAGCATGCGTGGACAATGACGGTCGCCATGTGGAGCAATTCTTCAATTGATAACAATCGGCCCCTTTCGGGGCCACCAATTGTTAAAACGTAGGAACAACACGTTCCATGAAAAGTAAATAAAGTGATCAGTGTTAGTAGCCGTGCAGTGAAGTGAATATTCGGTACGTTGACCTGGACGCACCTGACATTGCGACCCTTAACTTTGGGTAGTGTCGTATACCTGGGATCAGCTGTGCATTGGGCTCGTCCATCGATGACCAGGATCGGTTCAGAGAACCAGTGACACAAGTTTTCAAGTTGCAGGTGAATTTTCGACAAGGGTGAGTTATAGTTACTTTATTGGTGATCATTCATTTTTAAATTTAACGCAAGCTATGGCTTTTTTCCGGCGATAATTCTCAAAATTTCCGTACGAAAATATTTATTCGGGCTTTTTAAACAGACTTATTCGTTATCAGCAACAGTGCTGGCCGTTATTGAATTACGGATTTTTATCACAATAACGAACTACGATCACTTTTCGTTAATTTCCTGTTACATTACCTTTTCGTGGATACGTTTTAACACAAGGAATTTTACGTATTCCTCCCACTTCAAATAATTATTATTTTCGAATCTTCTAAAAAAAAAATGTGTATTCGTCTTTTTACGTTACACGTGATTTTCATCCATTTATCCTTTATTCATTATTCACTTTAAATAACAAACAAACCATGACAACGTGTTCGATTTTATTTGTTACGTCTTTTTCATTTGCCATTCTACGCAATTTTCTTCGTTGCATGCCGAGTTGCTTGTTCACAAGTCGCAGCACGGCGCGTAGCCACGCTAGCGCGGGAACTCGGCCGTCAGACTCGCGCTCTGATTGGTCGGTGCTTTTTGTTAATATCTCGTTAACGAAACCTCGGAGAGCATTTTCGCAAAGAAAAAAGTTGTTTGTAATCATCTCCCGAATCACCCCCTTTAAGGACCCGAAGCATTTTTGGGACACCCTGCATTACCACTTCTCCCGCTGCTAGGTGTTCTCGGATCATTAGCTGACGGAGCAGCGGGAATCACCAAGGCGGTAAACGATAATAAGGCGGCGCAACAACAGCTGCAGGAAATGCAACGTCATAATCGCTCCATGGAAGGTCGTGGACTTTATGTCACCCCATACAAGCGCGGACAGGGAATATCGAAACGAAAAAAACGCGGAAAAGAAAATAAAAATGCGTGTGGGCGTAACTACCGATGCACAATTGAAGAAGTTGGCAAAACGTATGCGTATTCCATTCTTTAGAGGTGTTTTTATGCGTAACGCGCTACCAGCCGAAGTACGTTTAAACGAGATCGGTATCGTAAATTTGGACAATGTCGAGGGGCCGGGAACTCATTGGGTGGCGTATTTCTAGAAACGATCGGCACCAATTTTAAGGATTGACTTCCAACCACTCTGATTCAGTACTAGTCGAGCAGTTTCTCGGAATATGTCGTTAACATTCACTCTAACCGGCAAGAGCAGCACCCTCGCGCTAAGCTATTTTCCACCCATAGATTTGAGCGACGATGATTACGAGCTGGGTCTAACAACCTTTGAAACATATCATACAATACCGAACATCGACTCCAGTAACGATAAATTCTACTTCACCACAAACTATGACATCAACAACAACGGCGTCGACACCGGTCATGAATACATTACGATTCCCCACGGCTCCTACGAACGAGACGCCATTGCCAAGTATTTGAAGCAGCGGTTACTCGAGCGGTATCCTGAAAATCTCGGCGACACCGACAACGACGGCGGCAATGATGTGTATCCTATAGTGTTGCACCCCAACAACAACACCATGAAAATCGAGCTGCACTGTTCATTCGCCGTAGACTTTACAAAGTCTAATAATATTGGATCGCTACTGGGATTCTCGATGAATCGGGTATTAGAACCTGCACGGTGGCACGAATCGGATGATTCAATTAATATCAAGAATGTAAAACTTATTCGCGTAGAATGTAGCGTGACCGCTGACGCGTACAACAATGGAAGACGTGTACATACGATACATGAATTTGCTCCGAGAGTCCCACCAGGATAGAAGATATCGGAAACGCCCGCGCAGATCATTTATCTTCCAATCACCGCACGGGTCATTATGGATTTAACGATACGCGTTGTGGATGAAGACGGACGGTTATTCGATTTACGAGGTGAATGGATTACGATCAGATTGCATGTACGGCGACGGCGACTACAATACGTGTGGAGAGACCGAAAGAGATGCTTGTGTTGAACGACTCCGGAAACACGTTTCTTCCAAACGAAATTGTTTGCAACAGCAACAGCAACAACAACAACTGCAACAACTGCAACAGCTCTGATTACGCTAAAAAGAAGAGGCTCAGTGCTGTGAACATTGCATTTCTGAAATCATTCTGATTCATTGTACACATTTAAGTTGAAAAAAATGGTCGACATTCTAAGCATTGGAGGGAAGCCGACGTTTGATAATCGGATCGTCAAGTTCGAGACTCACACATACAATCCATACGTCAACACGACGTTTAGATACAGAGATGAGATAAGAATACCCATACAATAGTAGGATTTATACACATTGCCGTGTGAAAGTTTTCTCTACGTAGAGGGGAAAATGAAAATAAATAAGCCAAACGATGCATTAAAGGTGAAGTTGGGAAATAATTGGATGGCATTCTTATTTGATGAGATTCGATATGAGCTGAATGGTGTGGAGTATCCTCTCTGTACGAGTGTCCTCTCTTACAAAGCACGACCAAGCATTCGTGGGCCGTGAAGGCATCTGCACAGCTGGAGAAGCCGCGAGGCAATGCCTTTGTTCTACAGACTGATCGAAAGAATGTGATGACCTAAGATGTTACCAAGTTCAACCACTGCAAATTGACCAATGTAAAACTTTTTCTCAAATCGAAATTTTACCCATATGATGATCTGAACCTGGACTTTGACAAGAATAGGCACGCCATCTTGTTTCACATGTATACGCAATTTCGTAAATCGCATTATGGGCGTAATTGCAACGAGGCATTATTCACCGTGGCCGAATTTTTACAATTTGGTCCATTCGTGGTGATTGACTCGCGACAAAATGAGTCGATCAAGAATGGCACCGTGGACGTACGCGTAGAATTCGAGTGTAGAGAGTATGTGCCGGCAAATACTACAGCCTACTGTTTGTTTCTGCACAATCGGGTGGTTGAATGCAATCCGCTGACAAACGTGGTGCGCAAAATCTATTCAATTGCTACGCTAATTGCCTGCCCTCTCCTGTGCCAAATTTGTACAAAAAATTTCATCGTGAAAATAGAGATGCTTTAAGAGAAAGTCTGCATTCTCCTGTCTGTCTTGGAAGCAATACCAACATTTGTTGACCTGCAAGTGTTCATCGTTGATGGAAGATTTGTCGTGAAGGAGGTGGCTGTCCTACGAAAGGGAACAATTCGCTCGTATTATATTTTTGGGAGTTCGATGCCACAATATCTTCTTGCGAAATCCGACAAATCAATCATCCGGTGGTTGACAACAAAACATCATGGACTACGGTGGGAAGATGGAGACGTTCCGTACAATATGGCTAAACAGCTACTTTCGAAAGCTGTTGCCGGTGCGATCGATGACGAAGAGGATGACACACCACAAATCATATATATTAAAGGGCTGCAGAAATGCAACCGGCTTCAGGATTTCCTCGACGAAAATACGAGAGCGGACGTGATCATTGAGACACTGGACATTGAATACGAGAATATCAAATCTCTAGATAAGCTAAATATATTTAATACTCTGCGATGTGGCAGACACGCAAAGCACTGTGCCTTGCAAAATGTATTTAAAATATTCATTTGGTGGTCTAAACACCACAGAGAAATGCGTAAATAAATATAATCAATTTTTTAATGCATATAAAAAATGTTTTTCTTCACCCTCCCCAACCCAACCTCTTGCATGTAATGTATGCTAGATTAAGATGATGGCTGTTCAGACTGGTACCATACATGTTTAGAGTGGTACCATACACGTTCAGAGTGGTACCATAGACGTTCGATACACGTTCAGAGTGGTACGATAGACGTTTTGATACACGCTCAATGTGGTATGGTCTAGTCGAATGATGTGATCAAAGAAGAAGGGGAAGCGGTTCAGCCAAATTGTAAGTGCGAATAAGCAAAATGAGTGGTCGGTGAAAATGAAGGTGGAGAACAACAGCATCTTACTTTTGCAAAGCTACGCACTTCTCGATTTCGAGATAGGAGGGGTTTTTACATGCGAGAGCTTGGAGATGCAGCGAGACCAGTTATCTTTCAAACGTTTGACCAGCAATGGGATACTGGAAAATTATTTCTACGTTTGAACGGGCGATGTGGCGGAATAATCCAGAGGTATGTATCTAGTACTCTGTAATGTTTTTTGGTGTTTATTACATTTTTTTAACGCAATAATATTATATCGGTTATTGTGGGTTCTAGGACTCGCCACCACCTACGCCGTCGCCGCCGGAATGTAATACATGCTGCTATTTTGTGTGTTTGATGTTTATTATGTTTGTTCGTGTATCAATATTATTTCGATGTTTGTATGTTCTAGGGCTCGCTGCCACATTCGCTGATGATGCTAAGGGCCCTGCGGTTACAGATCTTACACGATCGTGAAATGCGGGGCCCAATCTTATTATCGACGGCCCTGCGGCGTTTTCGGCGCCCGCGATCGTCATCGCCCCTCCCCGAAGAGTTCGAGGGGCTCCTATCATCATCGTCGTCGTCGTCGTCGTCGTCGTTGTCGCCGTCGTCGTCGCCGCCATCACCTCCATCACTGCCATCACTGCCATCACCCCCATCACTATCGCTACCTCCACTATCGCAACCATAATTATTTTTTCTTTTTATTTTATATTATATTTCTATTCTATTTTTTTATTCTTTTAATTTTAAATCAATTTCTTAAAACATATATTATTTCTCCATTTTATTTACCCATCTTCCTCCTTCTCTCCTCGCCACTTAATTATCCCCTCCACGATTACGACTTCCCCCACTCCGCGGTTCATGCGCGCGCAACCAATCTCCCACTCCCCGCTGCCCCCAAACCCAAGTCTAACCCCCCACCGCACTCTCCCGCGTGCCCTCACTTCCTCCCGCCCCCCGCGCTCCCTTCAGAGGACCAAGGTTAGAATCCCCCTTGCCATACTACACAGGATAATACTTTTTAATTCCTATGTGGCGATAAGGGATACTTGGCGTTCCGTTGATTAAAATCATACCAAATATCATACAAATCGGACTACTTTGACACAAGCTATTTGTATTCCTTATGTAAAAGTTGTCCGATTTACACGACAGTTGGCATGATTTTCATTGGAAAACCCCAAGGAATCCATCGGCGACACATCCATATCCATACGAAAAAGAATGAAGAATTATTTTATTTCTGAAACAGGTACAAGGTGATTCTGGAGCTACGCCCTTCAAAGAGATACGGCCTGGTAGCCCGGGGCGAGGACAACCCCCCTCTCCGCAGTGCCACACCGAATTTTTTGGCTTTCGACTCTCGAAAGGGTTTGAATACCATTGAAACCTGAGAAATGTCCAGGATTTCCGCATTTCTCATCAGATCTTTGCGAAAACGAAGCCAATTTATTCCTCATGTTTCGCCGATGAATCTGACATCAAGAACGACGTAATTCGTAAAATAATGAAGGAAATGAAAAATTCATTTACATGAAATTTGGTATGATTTTCATCGGAAAAACATAACGAATCCATCGGCATCATTTCCATATCGATAGGATAAAGAATAAAGAATTTCTTAATACGCTGAAATGAATATTTCACATTTACAACCTCGACAGCGGGGCACCGACCTCAATTCGCAACTGTCGGCCGAGGATTCATACCTGTTTCAGAAATAAAATAACAATTTATTCTTTATCGTGTCGATATGAAAGTGGATTCGTTATGTTTTTTCCGATGAACATCATACCAAATTTCATGTAAATCGGACTATTATTAAAGAAATTAGATTGAGGTTATGGAAATGAATTTTTCATTTCCTTCATTATTTTCCTAATTACATCGTTCTTGGTGTCAGTTTCATCGGCGAAACATGAGGAATCAATTGGCGTTATTTTCGCAAAGATTTGATGAGAAATGCGGAAGTCGAAGAGTTCCCACTTCTTAATAGGCACTGTAAACCCTTCGAGGGTCGAAAACCATAAAATTCGGTGCGGCACTGCGGAGGGTTTTCTTCGCCACGGGGTACCAGGCCGCATCTCCTTAGCTGGAATCAGACGGCGCGTTTCTCGCCGAACTTTGCGCGTGAATCGCCGATCCTCGCGCTGTCTGATCGGCGTCACGTAATCGGTCAAATAATTCTTTATTCTTGATGCCACAAATATAGGAATTAAAAATTATTATCCTGTAAGGCCTTGCCTAATAGGCAGGCGACACAATGAGGCGTCTTCGACGTTCCCAGCGAGCGGTCGACCGAGAGCGCTCGGTAGCGCCCGATAGCGCCCGATAAGGTGAATGAGTCCGAGCGGGCTAGGGAGAGTCGATTGTCGATTATCGGAAAAGTGTCGCGTTGAACGGTTAGAATCCGGAAGTTTCGGAACGTAAGCGAGAACGCAATTGTGAACGCGGAGTGTGAGCGTGGAAGGGTAAGTGACCTGACTACCCTCCACGTACTCGGTGTGCGCGAAGTAGGGCGTAAGTTCGATCATTATCAATACTCCTGCCTGAGAGGAATACGATTTACTTTAATTATAGTACATGTGTGTTTTGTAATAAAGTGTTTCTATCGTCTCCTGAATTCAATAACTGGCATCCAGACATCTACGCTCCTACAATCCACCGCCAATGAGCGTCGTGGAGAGACACAGGAAGAAAATGGGTGGCCCGCTGTCGACGCGTGGTCCTTCCTAAAAATTCGAACAGATCTCTTATCTCTCGAGTATAAACACGAGCTCCAATATCAAAACAAAAGCATGCGTTGACGTATTCAGTGCGAGAAAAGGTGAGCATTGGGGCGAAGATATTACTGTGAAGAGGGCCTCTTTAAGAGAGCAGTCGTTTGGGAGGGATGCAAATCCGATTGGTCCTAATACAATCTGCTCCCTATGTTTTAAATTTGGTCTAGCAACTTTCACACCTCCTAACCTAACCAATCGAACTTGCATCCCTCCCAAAAGAACCGGCCATCCGAGCATAGAAGGAATTGCGAAATAAAAGACCATTGAAGTGGAAAATTGAGTAAATTTTATGACGTTTTGAAACATTAACGGTACGTTTCTCGATACCGCAGATGTACCTACATAGCATTTCCGACGGAAAAGAATTATCCAGCCTTATGGCCTGCCATTCCTGACGTAGACTTTTGGCAGGTAGGTATCTGTTTCAACAGGCAATGTCACCCGTAGCGCGAACAAGACCACCCCCGGTGCTTTCGATTCCAGTGGGTTTTCTTCCAGTGAAAATAAGTAAATTTGCAAGCGCAATATCTCAAAAACCAATGGAAATCAAGTGTATACATTAAAGCTTATTATATTTTTTTTGGAACGCACTATCAAATCATCTCTTCAAAAAAATAGTTCCATGTATAAATCCGAACATGACCATCGTATCTTTTAAAATAATAATCGAAAAAAATCGTCTACACTAATAAATTGGCCCCCTCGAACCATCCAATTCCATGTAAAAAATTTTTTATCTCTAACACTTTAGAAGATATCTAGCTGTTGAGTCCTCCCGTGGGCACCCTGTATATTTAAAACCAGTCCGAAAGTTTAAGGGGAAATAATACACTCCGCGTTAAAATTAAGGGAACACTATAATTTCCCGAAAATTTTGGACATTTTCAAATGGCTGTATCTCTGCGAAAAATGGTCGCAAAAAATATTTAAAAAACGCATTTTAAAGCTGGAAGTTTCTAGTTTTTGAATCAAGGCCTCAATTTTTTTTCTTCATCCATTATGATACTGTTTGATCAAGATGAAGCGCAGGAAACGAAGTTTCAGAAATTTTTGCCTAGTTTGGACGTATGTACGGGTCAAAAAAATTTTTTTCAGGTAAATCCAATGAAGGGCTCTTATAGAGCAAGCATTTCTCTATAATTTCATTTTTTTGGTTTTGTTGTATGATTTTTATTGACCGAGTTATTCGCTATCAAAGCAAAAAAGGAACTTTTTACTTTGAACGACAATAACTTGCGAACGCATGATCGTAGAAAACTTTCCATGAGTGTTTTGGAAAGCTAAGACAGTTTCCTTTCAGAACCATTAGTTGCCAATTCAATGAGATTGTTTTTAACCGTATTAAATTCATTTTAAAATGATCCCAAAAATTGCATATTTACCATTTTCTAGAAAACATGACGCCACTTCAAGGAAAATCATGGAATCATTCAGGTGTCTACGTTTTTTGCGAGTTAAGACTACCCGTAAACACTGTGCAAAAAGCCGGACCAATCAGATTTTTTTCCGTATGTCCTCGATGGTCAAACATGCGATATGGTCTGAAAAATTGACGGATCACCTGTTTTACGTTATGTTTCTCTGTAAAACCCTTTCTTTTGTTCTCGCGGCTTTTGAACGCTTGTTGCACGCTTTTTTTTGTTAGTTCAACGTCATTTTAGTAAAAAGAAAAGATTTCAAAAATTATAAAAAAAATTTTATCCAAACTGATCGCAATGACGAAAATTGTACTTCAATAACTGGCATTAGCACCATCGAAAGCGCGCCACGAGTTGGCGCATGCGCGGTCGGACCTATGCCTTACTGCGCATTAAGCTGCAGTGAAAATATTAATTTTCGATAAATGGTTTGGTATACCTGGGGAAATATGGGGAGTGGGATCATTAAGTGCTCCTAAAAGTATTTCTTGTTTCGCTTAACGTTTTGAGGTGCCCCCACCGTGATGAAAATCGGAATATTTCTACAAAAAAAAAACGTGTATTTGTGACGTTCACCACAATTGGCCTAAGATGGCTGTACTTCCATTAGAAATCCACTATGACCGTGAAATAACTTCTATCCACTATTTCCGAACATTCCTTCACACTATGAAAGCTTTACTACCACAGCATTCATTCCGATTTAATAGTTTCCTATCTTTTTATCTTTGTTATCATACTGTCATACTTTATATATATATATATATATATATATATATATATATATATATATATATATATATACTATACTTATATATACTATATACTGTATATTTACTTATACTATTATAATAAAACTACAGCGTTTGTTTGTATGCTCACAAAAATCTCAAAAAGTACTGAACCAATCATTACAAATTTTTAACTACAGTATCCTTGAACAGCAAGAACGGATATAGGCTATGTTTTATCATGTAAAATATAAGTAATCTGTGTAAAAAATTGTATGTACATAAAGAAGTCATGTCTCGGCCGGCTTGCGATGAATAGTACGCGACGTGATCGCCAGGCGGCGGCCGGGCCGAGCGCTTCTCGCAGGTGGAATACAGCAATAGATCAACATAAGAAGCCCTCAGCAACGCCGGGTACTTTAAGCTAGTTCGTTATAACTACAGTATGGCGCAAATAAAGACGAGGAAAGAGACTAATTGCCCCATATTTGGCACCCCAAAAGAGTTGTGGCCTAACAAACTACCTACTTACCATGATGTTATGAAATATTACCTTTTTATCAAACAGGAATTTAAACCAGAAAGAACATCGAAAGTACCTACGGTATTAGAAATATCAGAAAGAGTTGCCGTCGAAATTCGTCAAATTTGGGAGAAAGCATCTATCCCAGTAGTAATCCATAAAAGGGTTCTACAAATGATTAGGGCCTACCACGATAAGTATAGAAACTTAATGAAGCCATATAAGAACCCCCCTGCGCATAATGCAACTCCGCCTACTACGGCCCCGTTGTGGGGGTCTTCCCTGGGGCAGTATCGACAACTTCCCTCAATTCTCCCACATTGGCGACGCGTGGCGGACCACACGTCCACGACACGTAGAGTCGGGCCGGGCGGGGGCGCTGGCGAGCAGGGCCGCCTCGAAACCGCGAACCCCAGGGAGCCTTTCGGCGACCGGGTGGCCGCTGCCGGGGACGACCTCCAAGATTCGTGGGGCCCCCCTTTTCCCTTCCCTCCAACGCCGCCGCGGCAGCATATCCTCCCATCCCTGTCGTAGTGGCCACACCCCCTCTCTCACAGGGGATTGCGGCCGAGGGCTCCATAACCTCTCCCTCCCTTTCCCATCTTCGGGGAACCGACGGCGCGGCCTGGAGCCAACGGGGGAACGGGCCGACCTAGGAGAAAGCTAAGTCATCGCACGGTCTCCCCCGGCTCCGGGTCATCTTCTCGGAGCTCGCCGTCTCGGGGTCGCGATACGGGACGGATGTCCCGTCCGCTCTCTGTTCTCTCCGTCTCCTCCTTCTCGAGCACAACATGCTCGGCAAAGAGGGACACGGTCTCTATCCGCCCTAACTTACACCGTTCACCACCCCCGCTAAAAAAGCATTTTTTTTAAAAATTAGTTTTGAAAATTCGTCGGACATGTTTTAGGCATAAAATAATTTTTATTCGTATGAGGTCTTGTTTTCGAAAAAATGGACCTTGAAATATTGAATATGCATACACTCGATTAAAAATTGTTTTTAGATTCAAAGTGATTAGTTTGAAAACCAAAATTATTCTAGAATTTTTACTTCTGTACAAGTATTCATGTGATACGCGGTTGTATTAAATTTACTAATGAATTCAAAATAAATTTTCAAAATTGATTTCTTTTAAGATGAAGACTCGTATAAAAAAAATTATTCAGCATTTATCATTTATTTTTGCGCAACGACTTACCTTATATCTAATTATACCATCTATCCTGACCCACCGTGTATATCAGAAACTTACAAAGACAACTTTCATTTTTTAAATAAAACCACACATATCACCATGCTTTGTAGCCGGCAAGAAAATAAATTTATACGTATATGACATGTTGATGTTTATGTGATGTTTACTCTCAACATCTTTTCAGTATATTTTTAATTCCACACTGAATTTATATAAAGGGTAAGTAGACATCGAAAGATGTAGAGAGAGAAGAAAGAATGTGATTTCTCGCTATCTCCCGTGTTACGTTCCGCGGCTTTTAGTGTTCGAGCGGCACAATTTATACATGCAAATTCAGATTAGGGGTATCCCACAGTCCTTAGACTATCAGAAATTGCAAGGAAGCTCGCCGCACTCGTAACAGTCAAATCGTTAAATTTTAAATATCTAAGTACCTTATCCGAAGGATAACGGGTAGATTTTGGGATCGTTGGTGCTCTAGTCCCATACGGGTCTTTTCAATGGAATCAGATAGGTAATTAACGAGTAGAATTTAATGATAAATAAAGTTTTAATGTTGAATAATGGATGGAACCAAAAGAACATAACAATGTGAAATATGGTATCAATAAGGAAGGATCAATCAAACATTTCACAAAACATAGGTACCCATACAATCGGAGATAACTCCTGACTAGGGGAATCCCACAGTTCATCGACTGTCAGAAATTATCGTTAAATACACATCAATTAACAGTGTCAAATGAATTGTACAGAAAGGGATAAGAGATGCAACTCACCAGGCAGTCACAATAATGTAAATGTAAGTGTGCTTTAAATTTGCTCTTTGAATTTTGGAAAGTTCTGCGTCGCTGATAAACCTGAATCAGAAAGAGGAATGAGACGCGAACACACACACACTTGATTATAGGATGAAATAGACACGAGTTGGATTATAAAATGAAACCGAAATAATAGTAACTTGATGATAAAAAAAATAATAATAATAAATAATAGTAAAATGAATGATAATTTTAAATTAAATCACTAATATAATAACATATTTTGTAAGCAAAGTTTAGTAGAATGAATTGTTTCGCAAATTTGAGTCTTTCACGCGGTTACACAGTAGACCTGAGAACTCTATCTCTAAAACACTTGCGCACCCAAATGACACGCACCTCGCGATTTACCATCACAGAGTGTCGCAGCTTCCAGCTCCCGGCAGCGGCCTGAGTGGGCCCGCGCCGAAAATGCTTACGCTGCATTTTATCGCTTGAAGGAGTTACCATGGGCCCCTCTACTTAACGAGGCGGTGTGTGTGTGTGCGCGCGCGCGCGTGCGTGCGTGCGAGCGTGCGTGCATGCGTGTGTATGTGTGTGTGTATCTGCGTTCATGTCCATCCATCAGACTCCCGATTAAAATACACAATCGATTTCTACGGAACATTCGTACGTACAAGAGAACATGACATCCCACATTTTGGAAATCATACAATTTCACACAGCTGAGGGCCCTCCCTCAATGTTCATAAATTCATATACATAATTTCTAACTAGGGGAATCCCACAGTCCTTAAACTATCAGAAATCGGACTAGGTATCTAATTTTAACAAAACAATTCCTAATTAATTAATAATCCACACATGCTCCGAAACGTGCGACAAAAACGTGGGAAGGCGCGGTTCCCTGCACCGGATGTAGAGTATACAATTCTGTCAATCTTCTAAGAAGCAACCCAGTCCATGCATTCCTGATGTAGCCGTTACTGATTATGTTACAATGTTTAGCGCGACGGTCAGAGGTGTTCTCAACGAGGGTTCTCCTACAATGCTGCAAGGCATTGTTGAAACGCACCCCTGCCGCTTATACAGAGCGGATTTGGCACAGCAGGAGAACCACTGGGTCTTTTCGAACGCGATTCTCTGGTGAGAACGCCGCTGCGTCAGCACCGCCTTATCCTTATCGCGGGACGGCAATATGTCGAGACGACGACTCCCCAAAGAAAGGAGTTCTTATTTTACTAAATTATCATTAACTATCAGGTAGGAGTACAATCAACGAGGGATTTCCCATAACACTAGGCATTGTTGATGCATACCCCGCCTAAAAAGAAAAATTTTACGTTCCGAACGTAACACCCGCATTGTACTCAATGAGAAGTGTAAAATAACGCAACAAGACTATTGGGAAGGTTATTTTGAGTAAAAAATGTGATTGGACGAAGAATTTTGAGTTTAAATATTTATGCAGATATATGAAATTGGAGCAATTAATTCCCAACCACATTTGCCGAATAGTCTATCTATGTCAGGCATGTCGAACTATCGATTTTCAGAGCTCGAGGCTGTTCAAGATCAAGCGGATTTGACAACGGAGTGGAGTAGTGAGAGCGAAACGTGTAAGTATGTAATACACAGTAGCAACGGGCTCACTACGAGACCTTTTACCGAGAAATAGGGACTGGGAACGGGCGGGCTCGTCCGTAGGCGTAAACGACTGCCCTAGGGCGTAGTTCTTGAGCATCTTTAGTCTATGTAAATGAATTTCTGTCTTTGAAGCTATTAATCGAACGGTATTGCCTTTTCATATAAGATAAGAATAATTTTTACCATTCGTACAAGAACGCAGTATGTATGCGTACCTAATGTATTAAATGGGAAGTAGTAAGAGTAAACTAAATGATGTCACATTGAAGAAAATCTCGAAAAAAGTAGATTCAAGTATTATAAAGTAATGAAAAGAATATATATGCGGAAATTAAAATGAAAATATATAAGAAAAGAAGTTTGTATTGACTAAAAATAAAGACAATCTCATGACCTCTCTTTGGTACTCTCTATGATACTCTCTTTGGTAGTCTCGTGGTCTGAACTGTATATTAGGCTGGAGTGAAAATATTAATTTTCGATAAATGGTTTGGAATACCTGGGGAAATATGGGGAGTGGGATCATTAAGTGCTCCTAAAAGTATTTCTTGTTTCGCTTAACGTTTTGAGGTGCCCCCACCGTGATGAAAATCGGAATATTTCTACAAAAAAAACGTGTATTTGTGACGTTCACTACAATTGGCCTAAGATGGCTGTACTTCCATTAGAAATCCACTATGACCGTGAAATAACTTCTATCCACTATTTTCGAACATTCCTTCACACATACTATCAGACAGACAAGGTCAGTACTCACACTATGAAAGCTTTACTACCACAGCATTCATTCCGATTTAATAGTTTCCTCTCTTTTTATCTTTGTTATCATACTGTCATACTTTATATATACTATACTTGTATATACTATATACTGTATATTTACTTATACTATTATAATAAAACTACAGCGTTTGTTTGTATGCTCACAAAAATCTCAAAAAGTACTGAACCAATCATTACAAATTTTTAACTACAGTATCCTTGAACAGCAAGAACGGATATAGGCTATGTTTTATCATGTAAAATATAAGTAATCTGTGTAAAAAATTGTATGTACATAAAGAAGTCATGTCTCGGCCGGCTTGCGATGAATAGTACGCGACGTGATCGCCAGGCGGCGGCCGGGCCGAGCGCTTCTCGCAGGTGGAATACAGCAATAGATCAACATAAGAAGCCCTCAGCAACGCCGGGTACTTTAAGCTAGTTCGTTATAACTACAGTATGGCGCAAATAAAGACGAGGAAAGAGACTAATTGCCCCATATTTGGCACCCCAAAAGAGTTGTGGCCTAACAAACTACCTACTTACCATGATGTTATGAAATATTACCTTTTTATCAAACAGGAATTTAAACCAGAAAGAACATCGAAAGTACCTACGGTATTAGAAATATCAGAAAGAGTTGCCGTCGAAATTCGTCAAATTTGGGAGAAAGCATCTATCCCAGTAGTAATCCATAAAAGGGTTCTACAAATGATTAGGGCCTACCACGATAAGTATAGAAACTTAATGAAGCCATATAAGAAACGCCAGGGCAATGAAAATTATAAAAAAAAATTAGAATATTTCAAGAAAATTCAAAAAGACTGTTTGACATTTGTAGCTGTAAATGTAAAAATATTGAGGACAGTATGTGTACCTGTGAAAAAAATCGCCGAGTTCCGAAACGGGAAATAGCTTTTCTAATTGATCAAAGGACAGAGAGACATATGATAATTGGGTCCATTGATTTAGTCACAACCAAAAGAGACAGTGATAGAATAGAGAGAAAGGAGAGAGACTTATCACTCGCCCAGCGAGACGTGATTTTTCAGCAACCTTCTTGTAGCCATGGGCTCACATCAGTTAGAAATCGGATCACCAATGTGTCAGATTCAATAGACCGAGAGTTAACGCAAATATCTCGCTTAGGTCCACCAGAAAAAGCTCTGACGCTGCAAGATGATACTCTGGAACCACCATCTAAACAGATGCGAGTTAATCTCCCTTCCCTTGCTCTCGCTTGCGACCGTACTGGAATCTCTGATAGGTCTGCTGCAATTATAGCGTCTGCTGTGCTACAAGATTTTGGAGTTGTAACGTCAGATGATAAAAGTTTTGTAGTAGATCGTTCTAAGGTTCGACGCGAACGAACAAAAATGCGATCTGAATTAAAACAAGACGAGGGAACGGAGCCCATTCTTGGTCTCTATTTCGATGGAAGAAGAGATAGAACAATGACAGTGGAAAATAAAGGGTCTAAGTACTACCGAAAAATACAAATTGAGGAACACTATGTTCTCGTGTCTGAACCGGGCGATAATTATTTTGGCCATGTAACTTGTCAATCAGGGTCGGCGCAAAACATCAAAATTTCCATAATTAATTATTTAAATAGCAAATCCGTTGACGTAAGTTTCTTATCTGTTGTTGGCTGTGATGGAACTGCTGTAAACACGGGCCCCAAAGGAGGTGTCATTCGGCTTTTAGAATGTAATCTTAACAAACCGTTGCAATGGTTGGTGTGCCAACTTCACGCAAACGAGTTACCTCTGCGCCATTTAATGCTGCACTTAGATGGCCAAACATCAGGGCCCCGTTGTTTCTCAGGTCAAATAGGAACTGAACTCCAACGATGCGAAAAACTCCCTACAGTTGAATTTGAAATTATATCTACGACACTTCCTAGAATAACTAACCAAAATCTCAGTACAGACCAAAAATATCTGCTCGATATAATGACAGCAATTTCGACAGGAATATTCTCTTCCGATTTATCAAATAGGGATCCAGGTCCAGTAAATCATTCTAGATGGATCACTACAGCAAATAGAATCTTAACGTTTATACGCAGCTAAGATTCATCCGTGTGAAAAATTGAAAACTCTGGCAACTTTTGTGATGAAAGTATACGGTTGGATGTGGTTTGAAATTAAGTGCAATCCTTTTTGCACAAAAGGAGCAAAACATTTGTGGTCAACCATTAATTATAGCCGATATCTTAGCAATGACTTAAAAAGGATAATTGATCCCGTAATTAAAAAAAATGGATATTTTGGTCATCCTGAAAATATTCTTATAGCTATGCTTGCAGATGAAAAGAAGAATATTAGAGTACTAGGCTTCCGTCGTATTTTAAAAGCAAGATCTCAAGAAATAACTGGTATTCGAAATTTCGAAATACCTCCTTTCAATTTTGAAGCCTCGGATTATACGGAAATCATTGCTTGGCAAGAGTCTCAGGTCACTGAACCACCTTTGACTCGAAATTTATCTGCTGAAAAATTAAGAGGCATTGTTGAATTTGGGTTTGAAATAGGAGACAACATAACTCTATTCCCATGTCACATCCAAGCAGTTGAACGATGCATCAAGCTAGTGACAGAGGCTTCAGGAGCAGTCTGCGGGCATCAGAAACGCGATGGCTTTATAAGAGGCAGGCTTTTATCTCGCAAAAATATGCCATCGTACGAAACAAAGAGAGATTATACGATGTAATTTTAACATTCGTGTTTTTGTAATATTTAAAAAAACACTTCTAAATATATCTTAATAAAAGCATACAAAAGCAACTAAATTACTTTTTCCACAAATTTGTTGTAAAATGCCTTGAAGTTTGTGGCCTTTGTGATATCTCTTAAATCTAGGCCAGGGGAAGCAAATTTGTTTTCTTTCATTTTCAGGTTTATGTTATGGTGTAACGACTATTCCAGCTTTATTTTCTTATTTGTAATGAAATAAGAAAAAAAATAAAGAAGTGAAGAAAAACTCAAAATTTCTGAATTTTGAAGACCTTCGGGGCACCTCAAAACTTAAATGTAGAAAACCGATCTTTCACGCATTTTTTTAGTTGTATAATCAGGCAACTTTTGGGAGCTATTCCATTTCCGAAATCTAAAAAAAAAAAAAAAAATCCGTATATTTTCACTCCACCCTACTGTATATTGAATGTTATAATTGCATCTGTATTGCGAAGTTTTAAATACCTACTCTAGTAGGAATAAATGAAGGGTCGGATGCAATAAGGGGACTAGCGCTCGAAAATGCGGAAAATTATTGTCCAAACGCTAGAAAAGGTTAGAAAATTAAATGTTGTTACACTGTATTTTAAAAAATATAGTGTCGTAAAGCTGGTCACGATACACATTTTTTCTACTTACAGTTTGTTTATCCAATCATCACTATTCAAGCTAAAAATTATAAACAAAAAATTTTTCATCGTCCAAATATTTTTTTAAATGCACTTAATTTTTTTACACCAATCTTTTGCACGATTTAGATTTAACACGATCCGATTTTGCCTTTTTAAAAATCTTCATTTAATTTTAATTCAAAGAAAAAATATTCCTTCTTATTTTTTAGGAAAGTGTTCTCAACTAAAAATAATCGTAGAATTAGTATTTAAGGCTGCTCCACACGCTAAGTAGCGACAATCTCTCTTACATTCTGACTGTACCTCGTAAGTAATGCAGTCAGAAAAAATTGAGTTCGAGGTTTGACGATTTATTTGTATGAATGCGGTCCGGATACAACGCTCCATTTTTTTTAAGTACACGGTATGTTTTTTTCAGGAATTTTTCGGGAACGTATCCATCGGGTAAAAACAAAATTAAGCGTAGGAGAGACCGGGGTAGGTTGTAACACGGGGTAAATTGTAACATAAGTAAAATCTTTTGAATGATGAATCTGGTAACCCACAGCATGCAAGTAGCATTAAAAGATTTTCGCCCAAACAAGAGACTGTTGCCGCTTTCAGAAAAATAAAATACATATTCCTTCAAGGCAATGAATTAGGTCATAGTAGCAAGAAAACATTAGCAGGCGAGACAACAGGACATTTTCGCAGAAGCTGAGGGCTTATTAGTTATTATATGATTCCAGAATACTTGATTAACTGTGGATTAGGATAGCCCTTATTTTTGAACTTCCGACTTTTTTGGATCTTACTCTTCTAAAATATGAAGTTTAGTGAGAAAATGATATGTATCAAATTTCAAAGTGATTGGACAACGGGAACCCGTGCCGCAATTGAGTTGTGTTCGGCTATTTTGGAAGTATCAGTGAATATTTTTTAATAAAAGTACAGTTTATTAGATGTATAATAATAATATGTATGTATTACTTCGAAAAACATTGACGAAATCTTTGAGTTTTATCTTTTAAAATTAGTATACAACGCAGTGCATAAGCTAGAATAGGCAATCGGGGGTCTTAACTACACTGTCCAACACGTATTTGGATCTGCAATATGCATTCCGAGATCCTAGCAGAGTTTTTCATCTCAAACACGAATCCGTAAATAGAATTGCTCTATTACCCTCGGTTTTTGAAAAACATGAGTTTTTGTAAAAAGCACACGATTTTGGGCAAGAATGAGGTATTAGTGAAAAACAAGAATACTAGATAATTCAATTTAGACTCAAAAGATAGAGGAGAGTTTCATGAATATACCGGTGTATACAGTTATTAAATTTGATGGTTTTATATGGTTTTAAATGGCCATCAAAGTTTAAAAAAGTGCCGATGTGCATGATTTCTACGCAATACTTTTGCATTTTTATGAAAAGTTGTTTATCTAACACGAATTCGCTACCCAGTGTCGGATTCTGTAGACATTTCTGAAGAAGAAACCATCAACGAAATGTGTCTCAACGGTTTTTAACTCGGACTGTTTGAGAAAATATCCACCGGGATCGCGTGCACGGTGTTTTACCGTCTGGCGGCAGTGGCGGTCATTGCTCTCCTGGTGCCACTCGCCAAAGTCGTAGCTACACGCAATCGACACGCTGCCCCGTAGAATGGTCCTTAGCTATAGGAGTCAAAATTTTTTTGAGTTTTTCTTGGTCTTCGGCTACTTTCGATGTATCAGGGAATATTTTTTATAACCTTTTATACCTTCGATATAAAAAAGCAAATATGTAACGCGGCGATAGCCTGACTCATTCCGGCCCACGACGAAGAACCCCAGAGTAAGTACCTACCTACGCCAAACGGTACAATTATCCCTTACTCGCTAAGGCGAGCTAGCGACGAAGCCGCTACATTGCAATAAAAGGCCCTTCGCAGGGAAAACCCAGTGAGGGTCGCTAAATGGATGACTGTGCTTTTGCACCTCAGGTAGCTGGCTTACGTACTACCGTGACTCAGACGCTGCTTTATATGCTAATCCTAATTCAATGATTTTGAGTTTATTGTAGGAAGTAATATACAAATCTTACTATTATACATGTAAGAAATTTAACTTTTATTAAAAAATATTCACTGATACTTCTAAAGTAGCCGAAGATAAAAAAAATTAAAAAAATGTTTGATTCCTATAGCTAATCACCACCCTACTGGGCACCGTGTCGATTGCGCATAGCCACGGCCCTGACGAGTCGCGCCAGGTGAGCCATGGCCGCCAGGCGGCAAAACACCGTGCACGCGTTGCCCATGGATATTTTCAGGGAACAGTCCGAATTATAAACCATTCCGACATATTTCGTGGATGGTTACTTCTTCAGGAATGTGTACAGAATCCGATACTGTGTAGCAAATTTGTGTTAGATAAACAACATGGTAAATATGGAAAAATATTGAGAAATCACTATTATTTCAAAACTTCAACTCAATTGCGGCACGGGGTCCCGTTGTCCAATCACTTTGAAACTAATAAGACCAAAAAACTCAAAAAAGTTTATAGCCCAATAGCTAAGGACTACCTGTGAATGCAAGTTATACAGGGTGTCTCAGAATGGATGTACATCCCGGAACATGCAATATCCTGATGCAAAAAGACATCGAAAAGTCCTTAACCGTTTTGGGATCCGGCGTTTCGTTTTCGAGATATTAAGAAAAAACCCCGACCAATCAGAGCGCGAGCCTTCCGCTGGAGCTCCCGCGCTAGCGTGGCCGCGCGCCGGGCCGCGCTGCGACCACGAACAAGCAAGGCGGCATGCATAGAAGAAAATTGCGGACACCCTGTATAGATACCAAAGGAATTAATACAAAGCCTTTAAGTACGTTTCTCTCAGAACTACAACATTTTTCAAGTTGGCGTGCACAATATCTCCAAAACAATTAAACCAATCGATTTTATCTATTGCTTTTGTTAAAGAAAACACTTTTTGGGGGATGGTAAACCCACGGGAAATAAATGAGCTTGAAATATAAGTATTTGTTAAACTCACAAAGGGGAACCCACAATCACCGATCGGAACGCAACTTTGTGGGTTTATAGAGTGACTCAAGACAAGGACAATCGGGCCCTATCGCCCTTTAAGGGGGTGAAAACTAGTCTCAAATTCAAATAGGCACTTCCATTTTTTCGGGTATAACTCCCAAACTACAACAAACAGAAAAAAATGTCTCAAACAGAAGTTTAATCGTACACTAAGCGCTGCAAACTTATGTTAAGAAAATTTCGGAATAAGTTTTTTTCGTCCAGGTATTGTTTTTAAATTCTTCTAAAAATTTTGTTAACGCAAGTTTGAAGTGCTCATTAGGGTGGAGTGAAAATATACGGATTTTTTTTTTTTAGATTTCGGAAATGGAATAGCTCCCAAAAGTTGCCTGATTATACAACTAAAAAAATGCGTGAAAGATCGGTTTTCTACATTTAAGTTTTGAGGTGCCCCGAAGGTCTTCAAAATTCAGAAATTTTGAGTTTTTCTTCTCTTCTTTATTTTTTTTCTTATTTCATTACAAATAAGAAAATAAAGCTGGAATAGTCGTTACACCATAACATAAACCTGAAAATGAAAGAAAACAAATTTGCTTCCCCTGGCCTAGATTTAAGAGATATCACAAAGGCCACAAACTTCAAGGCATTTTACAACAAATTTGTGGAAAAAGTAATTTAGTTGCTTTTGTATGCTTTTATTAAGATATATTTAGAAGTGTTTTTTTAAATATTACAAAAACACGAATGTTAAAATTACATCGTATAATCTCTCTTTGTTTCGTACGATGGCATATTTTTGCGAGATAAAAGCCTGCCTCTTATAAAGCCATCGCGTTTCTGATGCCCGCAGACTGCTCCTGAAGCCTCTGTCACTAGCTTGATGCATCGTTCAACTGCTTGGATGTGACATGGGAATAGAGTTATGTTGTCTCCTATTTCAAACCCAAATTCAACAATGCCTCTTAATTTTTCAGCAGATAAATTTCGAGTCAAAGGTGGTTCAGTGACCTGAGACTCTTGCCAAGCAATGATTTCCGTATAATCCGAGGCTTCAAAATTGAAAGGAGGTATTTCGAAATTTCGAATACCAGTTATTTCTTGAGATCTTGCTTTTAAAATACGACGGAAGCCTAGTACTCTAATATTCTTCTTTTCATCTGCAAGCATAGCTATAAGAATATTTTCAGGATGACCAAAATATCCATTTTTTTTAATTACGGGATCAATTATCCTTTTTAAGTCATTGCTAAGATATCGGCTATAATTAATGGTTGACCACAAATGTTTTGCTCCTTTTGTGCAAAAAGGATTGCACTTAATTTCAAACCACATCCAACCGTATACTTTCATCACAAAAGTTGCCAGAGTTTTCAATTTTTCACACGGATGAATCTTAGCTGCGTATAAACGTTAAGATTCTATTTGCTGTAGTGATCCATCTAGAATGATTTACTGGACCTGGATCCCTATTTGATAAATCGGAAGAGAATATTCCTGTCGAAATTGCTGTCATTATATCGAGCAGATATTTTTGGTCTGTACTGAGATTTTGGTTAGTTATTCTAGGAAGTGTCGTAGATATAATTTCAAATTCAACTGTAGGGAGTTTTTCGCATCGTTGGAGTTCAGTTCCTATTTGACCTGAGAAACAACGGGGCCCTGATGTTTGGCCATCTAAGTGCAGCATTAAATGGCGCAGAGGTAACTCGTTTGCGTGAAGTTGGCACACCAACCATTGCAACGGTTTGTTAAGATTACATTCTAAAAGCCGAATGACACCTCCTTTGGGGCCCGTGTTTACAGCAGTTCCATCACAGCCAACAACAGATAAGAAACTTACGTCAACGGATTTGCTATTTAAATAATTAATTATGGAAATTTTGATGTTTTGCGCCGACCCTGATTGACAAGTTACATGGCCAAAATAATTATCGCCCGGTTCAGACACGAGAACATAGTGTTCCTCAATTTGTATTTTTCGGTAGTACTTAGACCCTTTATTTTCCACTGTCATTGTTCTATCTCTTCTTCCATCGAAATAGAGACCAAGAATGGGCTCCGTTCCCTCGTCTTGTTTTAATTCAGATCGCATTTTTGTTCGTTCGCGTCGAACCTTAGAACGATCTACTACAAAACTTTTATCATCTGACGTTACAACTCCAAAATCTTGTAGCACAGCAGACGCTATAATTGCAGCAGACCTATCAGAGATTCCAGTACGGTCGCAAGCGAGAGCAAGGGAAGGGAGATTAACTCGCATCTGTTTAGATGGTGGTTCCAGAGTATCATCTTGCAGCGTCAGAGCTTTTTCTGGTGGACCTAAGCGAGATATTTGCGTTAACTCTCGGTCTATTGAATCTGACACATTGGTGATCCGATTTCTAACTGATGTGAGCCCATGGCTACAAGAAGGTTGCTGAAAAATCACGTCTCGCTGGGCGAGTGATAAGTCTCTCTCCTTTCTCTCTATTCTATCACTGTCTCTTTTGGTTGTGACTAAATCAATGGACCCAATTATCATATGTCTCTCTGTCCTTTGATCAATTAGAAAAGCTATTTCCCGTTTCGGAACTCGGCGATTTTTTTCACAGGTACACATACTGTCCTCAATATTTTTACATTTACAGCTACAAATGTCAAACAGTCTTTTTGAATTTTCTTGAAATATTCTAATTTTTTTTTATAATTTTCATTGCCCTGGCGTTTCTTATATGGCTTCATTAAGTTTCTATACTTATCGTGGTAGGCCCTAATCATTTGTAGAACCCTTTTATGGATTACTACTGGGATAGATGCTTTCTCCCAAATTTGACGAATTTCGACGGCAACTCTTTCTGATATTTCTAATACCGTAGGTACTTTCGATGTTCTTTCTGGTTTAAATTCCTGTTTGATAAAAAGGTAATATTTCATAACATCATGGTAAGTAGGTAGTTTGTTAGGCCACAACTCTTTTGGGGTGCCAAATATGGGGCAATTAGTCTCTTTCCTCGTCTTTATTTGCGCCATACTGTAGTTATAACGAACTAGCTTAAAGTACCCGGCGTTGCTGAGGGCTTCTTATGTTGATCTATTGCTGTATTCCACCTGCGAGAAGCGCTCGGCCCGGCCGCCGCCTGGCGATCACGTCGCGTACTATTCATCGCAAGCCGGCCGAGACATGACTTCTTTATGTACATACAATTTTTTACACAGATTACTTATATTTTACATGATAAAACATAGCCTATATCCGTTCTTGCTGTTCAAGGATACTGTAGTTAAAAATTTGTAATGATTGGTTCAGTACTTTTTGAGATTTTTGTGAGCATACAAACAAACGCTGTAGTTTTATTATAATAGTATAAGTAAATATACAGTATATAGTATATACAAGTATAGTATATATAAAGTATGACAGTATGATAACAAAGATAAAAAGAGAGGAAACTATTAAATCGGAATGAATGCTGTGGTAGTAAAGCTTTCATAGTGTGAGTACTGACCTTGTCTGTCTGATAGTATGTGTGAAGGAATGTTCGAAAATAGTGGATAGAAGTTATTTCACGGTCATAGTGGATTTCTAATGGAAGTACAGCCATCTTAGGCCAATTGTAGTGAACGTCACAAATACACGTTTTTTTTGTAGAAATATTCCGATTTTCATCACGGTGGGGGCACCTCAAAACGTTAAGCGAAACAAGAAATACTTTTAGGAGCACTTAATGATCCCACTCCCCATATTTCCCCAGGTATTCCAAACCATTTATCGAAAATTAATATTTTCACTCCAGCCTAATATACAGTTCAGACCACGAGACTACCAAAGAGAGTATCATAGAGAGTACCAAAGAGAGGTCATGAGATTGTCTTTATTTTTAGTCAATACAAACTTCTTTTCTTATATATTTTCATTTTAATTTCCGCATATATATTCTTTTCATTACTTTATAATACTTGAATCTACTTTTTTCGAGATTTTCTTCAATGTGACATCATTTAGTTTACTCTTACTACTTCCCATTTAATACATTAGGTACGCATACATACTGCGTTCTTGTACGAATGGTAAAAATTATTCTTATCTTATATGAAAAGGCAATACCGTTCGATTAATAGCTTCAAAGACAGAAATTCATTTACATAGACTAAAGATGCTCAAGAACTACGCCCTAGGGCAGTCGTTTACGCCTACGGACGAGCCCGCCCGTTCCCAGTCCCTATTTCTCGGTAAAAGGTCTCGTAGTGAGCCCGTTGCTACTGTGTATTACATACTTACACGTTTCGCTCTCACTACTCCACTCCGTTGTCAAATCCGCTTGATCTTGAACAGCCTCGAGCTCTGAAAATCGATAGTTCGACATGCCTGACATAGATAGACTATTCGGCAAATGTGGTTGGGAATTAATTGCTCCAATTTCATATATCTGCATAAATATTTAAACTCAAAATTCTTCGTCCAATCACATTTTTTACTCAAAATAACCTTCCCAATAGTCTTGTTGCGTTATTTTACACTTCTCATTGAGTACAATGCGGGTGTTACGTTCGGAACGTAAAATTTTTCTTTTTAGGCGGGGTATGCATCAACAATGCCTAGTGTTATGGGAAATCCCTCGTTGATTGTACTCCTACCTGATAGTTAATGATAATTTAGTAAAATAAGAACTCCTTTCTTTGGGGAGTCGTCGTCTCGACATATTGCCGTCCCGCGATAAGGATAAGGCGGTGCTGACGCAGCGGCGTTCTCACCAGAGAATCGCGTTCGAAAAGACCCAGTGGTTCTCCTGCTGTGCCAAATCCGCTCTGTATAAGCGGCAGGGGTGCGTTTCAACAATGCCTTGCAGCATTGTAGGAGAACCCTCGTTGAGAACACCTCTGACCGTCGCGCTAAACATTGTAACATAATCAGTAACGGCTACATCAGGAATGCATGGACTGGGTTGCTTCTTAGAAGATTGACAGAATTGTATACTCTACATCCGGTGCAGGGAACCGCGCCTTCCCACGTTTTTGTCGCACGTTTCGGAGCATGTGTGGATTATTAATTAATTAGGAATTGTTTTGTTAAAATTAGATACCTAGTCCGATTTCTGATAGTTTAAGGACTGTGGGATTCCCCTAGTTAGAAATTATGTATATGAATTTATGAACATTGAGGGAGGGCCCTCAGCTGTGTGAAATTGTATGATTTCCAAAATGTGGGATGTCATGTTCTCTTGTACGTACGAATGTTCCGTAGAAATCGATTGTGTATTTTAATCGGGAGTCTGATGGATGGACATGAACGCAGATACACACACACATACACACGCATGCACGCACGCTCGCACGCACGCACGCGCGCGCGCGCACACACACACACCGCCTCGTTAAGTAGAGGGGCCCATGGTAACTCCTTCAAGCGATAAAATGCAGCGTAAGCATTTTCGGCGCGGGCCCACTCAGGCCGCTGCCGGGAGCTGGAAGCTGCGACACTCTGTGATGGTAAATCGCGAGGTGCGTGTCATTTGGGTGCGCAAGTGTTTTAGAGATAGAGTTCTCAGGTCTACTGTGTAACCGCGTGAAAGACTCAAATTTGCGAAACAATTCATTCTACTAAACTTTGCTTACAAAATATGTTATTATATTAGTGATTTAATTTAAAATTATCATTCATTTTACTATTATTTATTATTATTATTTTTTTTATCATCAAGTTACTATTATTTCGGTTTCATTTTATAATCCAACTCGTGTCTATTTCATCCTATAATCAAGTGTGTGTGTGTTCGCGTCTCATTCCTCTTTCTGATTCAGGTTTATCAGCGACGCAGAACTTTCCAAAATTCAAAGAGCAAATTTAAAGCACACTTACATTTACATTATTGTGACTGCCTGGTGAGTTGCATCTCTTATCCCTTTCTGTACAATTCATTTGACACTGTTAATTGATGTGTATTTAACGATAATTTCTGACAGTCGATGAACTGTGGGATTCCCCTAGTCAGGAGTTATCTCCGATTGTATGGGTACCTATGTTTTGTGAAATGTTTGATTGATCCTTCCTTATTGATACCATATTTCACATTGTTATGTTCTTTTGGTTCCATCCATTATTCAACATTAAAACTTTATTTATCATTAAATTCTACTCGTTAATTACCTATCTGATTCCATTGAAAAGACCCGTATGGGACTAGAGCACCAACGATCCCAAAATCTACCCGTTATCCTTCGGATAAGGTACTTAGATATTTAAAATTTAACGATTTGACTGTTACGAGTGCGGCGAGCTTCCTTGCAATTTCTGATAGTCTAAGGACTGTGGGATACCCCTAATCTGAATTTGCATGTATAAATTGTGCCGCTCGAACACTAAAAGCCGCGGAACGTAACACGGGAGATAGCGAGAAATCACATTCTTTCTTCTCTCTCTACATCTTTCGATGTCTACTTACCCTTTATATAAATTCAGTGTGGAATTAAAAATATACTGAAAAGATGTTGAGAGTAAACATCACATAAACATCAACATGTCATATACGTATAAATTTATTTTCTTGCCGGCTACAAAGCATGGTGATATGTGTGGTTTTATTTAAAAAATGAAAGTTGTCTTTGTAAGTTTCTGATATACACGGTGGGTCAGGATAGATGGTATAATTAGATATAAGGTAAGTCGTTGCGCAAAAATAAATGATAAATGCTGAATAATTTTTTTTATACGAGTCTTCATCTTAAAAGAAATCAATTTTGAAAATTTATTTTGAATTCATTAGTAAATTTAATACAACCGCGTATCACATGAATACTTGTACAGAAGTAAAAATTCTAGAATAATTTTGGTTTTCAAACTAATCACTTTGAATCTAAAAACAATTTTTAATCGAGTGTATGCATATTCAATATTTCAAGGTCCATTTTTTCGAAAACAAGACCTCATACGAATAAAAATTATTTTATGCCTAAAACATGTCCGACGAATTTTCAAAACTAATTTTTAAAAAAAATGCTTTTTTAGCGGGGGTGGTGAACGGTGTAAGTTAGGGCGGATAGAGACCGTGTCCCTCTTTGCCGAGCATGTTGTGCTCGAGAAGGAGGAGACGGAGAGAACAGAGAGCGGACGGGACATCCGTCCCGTATCGCGACCCCGAGACGGCGAGCTCCGAGAAGATGACCCGGAGCCGGGGGAGACCGTGCGATGACTTAGCTTTCTCCTAGGTCGGCCCGTTCCCCCGTTGGCTCCAGGCCGCGCCGTCGGTTCCCCGAAGATGGGAAAGGGAGGGAGAGGTTATGGAGCCCTCGGCCGCAATCCCCTGTGAGAGAGGGGGTGTGGCCACTACGACAGGGATGGGAGGATATGCTGCCGCGGCGGCGTTGGAGGGAAGGGAAAAGGGGGGCCCCACGAATCTTGGAGGTCGTCCCCGGCAGCGGCCACCCGGTCGCCGAAAGGCTCCCTGGGGTTCGCGGTTTCGAGGCGGCCCTGCTCGCCAGCGCCCCCGCCCGGCCCGACTCTACGTGTCGTGGACGTGTGGTCCGCCACGCGTCGCCAATGTGGGAGAATTGAGGGAAGTTGTCGATACTGCCCCAGGGAAGACCCCCACAACGGGGCCGTAGTAGGCGGAGTTGCATTATGCGCAGGGGGGACGGCAAGCGAATGAAATCGCTAGTTTGCTCCCGCATCAAGTCCCGCCACCCAGGCGCGCAACTCCGCCCCAGAGGACGACCACCTTGGAGGTTTTAGTGAGTTCGAGTCCCACATAACCCTCGGCCCACCCCCGGGGGCTGGGGGTATCTGTGGGGATTTCCTCCAAGTAAAAAAAAAGGGCGGGTAGAAAGAAAAGGTTGCGTTTCGTCCTGGGCCAACAAGTGAATTAATCGGTAAAGCTTAACTGCCTTAGACGCGGAGATGTTAGGAGGTGTCCCAAAATAATGAGACAACCTGAAGCATGCAAATTATTCATGTAAACAGAAATCAAAAAACCCTTTACGGGGTTGAATATTAGCGGTTGATCTTTCGGACCGCGCAGTTGAAAGCCGAAACAGCTGAGCACGGAGCAGTGAGCGCTCACACGCACACGCAAGAGGTACGCGTAGATACAGACGCCCCCACACACAGTAGAACCGTCCACGCTGGTTCAAACCGTTCAAATAGATTAGCGCGGTCGGCACCACGGTGTATGTGAACCTGTATCTACGCGCGCCTCCTGCGTGAGCGTACTTGCGTACACTACCGCGGGCTCAGCTGACTCGGCTTTAAACTGCACAGCCCAGAAGTTCCACCGTTAATATTCAACTGTTAATATATCGAGAACGAAGCCTCGGATCCCAAAACGGTAAAGGGCTTTTTGATTTTCTTTTGCATGAACAATTTCCAATATTTTGGGACACCCTGTATATACAAATCGGTAGTTGAGGGAAAACTCGCGATAGAGAACGATTGGTCAGAATGTACTCTTGTGGCGTAGTCGGAGGTATCGCTACAGTACCCCCTGTCAGTAGGTAACAATACCAGATGGAGGTCTCTTCCGATGAACACGACGGTAAGCGATGTTCATGTACGAGCCCTACCTCGATTCGATGTTGATTTGTCCTATGTGACTGACTGATGCTTCATTGGTAGAAAGTCGTGGGTCGATTATTTGAGACGCGTGCGTGGCTCGAGCCATGGCGAATCGTATACGCTGCTGACCTAGAACTGCTGCGTAGAACTCTCACCGATCAAGTGGGACGTACGATGACGCCACTAATGATCGGGAGGATTGAACGTGATTGAATGGCCACCCTAGGAGAGAGATTACGAGGGCAATATGATGAGAATCGGCCGTCGCTTCCTATTCTTGGGGTCGGCTGCTGCGTGTGTTCTAGACGGGGTCACCAATTTGAGGTGATGATGTGAGAATGTTAAACAATTACAATTAAAATGCAAACGGGATAATATAATGTATTTACACTCAAATCACGTTACTTGCTCCACGTTGGAGCAGCGTGCAGAGGTGTTATTGAATTGTCCATTCGCATCGAGATCTCAAATGTCTTGACCATGAGTCACATTTGTTAGCGTCGTCAAGAAAATGCATACCATCCAAAATAAGGAAAACACCGAGTGGATGGGGAAAGGTTTCCTTGCCCGAACCCAGAGAACACGTGAAGGCTGCAAAACATTAGGTTTATTGCGTTACAGCCCCCGTCATATCTTTCGATTCGGCTCCCCTCGGGACATTCCAACGCACGCCACACTGTTATTCTACATTTTGGATTTATTTTTGTGTAAGGAATTACCCTATGCCCGATTACACCACCCATCCTGACCCATCCTTTATCTGTATTGTTATCATAGTAATCTTGACAAAGGGGACCCAGCCCCAATGACGTTGACATTTGTTGGCATACATATATTGTAAGGTCAACATTCTGAACAACTTTTCCCAAGCCTTAGTTTCCGCGATATTCGTAAAAAATTGTGGATATTCTTCCGAATGGCCCCAGTGGCCGATCGACACAAGGTTTGGCGGGAAGGGGTGTGGACCCTATATCTAAAATTGTACCTTCGGGTATTTATAAAATTCCGAAATATTAATAAAAAATTATTTTCAGTTTTTTACAAATTCTTTTTTTGAACTGCATACACGTAACCCTAAAGGGGTCCAACCTGCCTCCTCAATCTGTTTTACGGACAGCTGGACGCGTTTCCGCGTTTAACCCTGAAGCGCCTAAAAGGCACTCGTACTTAGTTGAAATCAGGGAACCGAACCCTAACCCGTACCCGGTTCGGTACGCCGTATCGTCGAGTAGCCCGCCTAACCGGGTAACAGAATTCATCTGTAACCCGAGTAACCCGGTTAACCGGGTTAATACGGTTACAGTAATACGGTGAAAACCATATTTGTAATCATGTTTCCAAATAGTAACGAATTTTATTTCAATATCTGAGACTCCTTGGTAGGGTGATGCATACACGTGAAAGTAATAAATATGCGAGATCAAAGATTAACTTGGCCACGCCAAATTCGCGAGCGTTCGCCGACGCAGAGTGTAAGATTTTCGACAAAAATCGCTCGACAGCGCAAATATGGACCGATTTCAATACTTTTTTTTAAGATACTCGGAAAGGACTCAGCAATAACGGAGCATTGCAATAAAATCAGTATCTGTTCGTCTAATCTATAGAAAATACTATTTAGCATAACATAACATAACTTTTGCAGATTAAAGATAATAAAAATTATTTTTTGTAACCTTAATATTCACTACAAAATAAACAATTTACTTTAAATTTACAAAATTTATGCTTTAAATAAAGTGTATAGCTGATTTAAATCTTACGTTTTTAAATTATATTATAAAATTAGTTACCACAAAATATTCGATTCTAATTACTTCGAATTACAATTATTACAAAATTATTTTTAAATTTATATATTAAAAATAAAAACAAAACGAATGAAATTGAAATATAATTTAAAAATATAAGATTTAAATCAGCTATACAGTTTATTTAAAACATAAATTTTGTAAATGTAAAGTAAATTTTTTATTTTACAGCTAATATTAAATTTACAAAAACTTAATTTTTAGTATCTTTAATCTGCATAATTTATGTTTTTATGTTATGTTATGCTATATAATGTTTTTTATAGATTAGACCAGGGTTTACTAACTGGTGGCTCGCGATCCACCGGGGGCCCCATCGCTTTGCTGCCACGCTGAACAGTCTCCCTCCATACCGACCAGACTCTGACGATCGCAGTCGATTCTTGCTTCTTTCCTTCTATTTTCGACTGCGATCGTCAGAGTCTGGTAGGTATGGAGGGAGCTATTCAGCGTGGCAGCAAGGCGGAGTGGCCCCCGGTGGCTCGCGAGCCACCAGTTAGTCAACCTTGGATTAGATCAACAGATATGGTTTTTATTGCAGTGCTCCGTTATTGTTGAGTCCTTTACGAGTATTTTAAAAAAAATTATTGCATTCGATCACGATTTGCGCTATCGGCCGATTTTTGTCCAAAATATGACACCGCCGCGATGGTGCCAGTTTACGACCTGGCTGTTCGGTGCTTCGGTACTACCTGCCGCACGGACGAGACCGACTGTCGACAAGATGTCGGGAAATATTCGAATGCTAGAAAATATTAAACAATGGAAGCTGTAAGGCTAAACGCGTACACGGCTGTAGAAGATATTGATGCTAAAAGATATTAATGCTGAGTAATTCTTGAAGTTTAACGAATAAAATATAAGTTCTGTTTCTAACAACCCTCTAAAATTAATCAATCCTGCATAGATTATGTACTCGTATATTTTAAACATTGTGTTTTCATTTGATCTGAATATGTATTGCCCGTATTAAATTCATATATCACTGACTTGGCTTAAGTGACTGTCTAGTCTAGACAAGACTGTCTTATTTCACTAGTAACCGGCTCATAGCGGGTTAACCGGGTTACTTTGGTTTCTTCTATAATTTAAGAACCGTTCCCTCGCGGTTAGTATGGATTACAGAAACTTTCCTTGGTTAACTGGGTAAGGGTTAGGGTTACTAGGCGGTTCGGATCCCTGGTTGAAATTCGAAGCCGATTTTCTCGAAAACAAAACGCGATATTACAAAATTGTATTCTATATTTTCGTCTTATTTTGGCCTGTAGAATCACCCCCTAGAGTACTGACTATCAGTAGAGTAATAGGTATCCCTGTATAATAGGATGGATCGCATCCCCAAGTCTTTGGCACAAATCTCCAAACACACATCGGTTCGCTACCATGCTTTACACACACCCCGTACTAATCTAGCTCCAACCAATACTAATATCCGGAACAAGTTGGAAAGTAGAATGCGTTGTGTCGGAATAAGTCAACAGATATACTAAGAATTTTTTATTAATATCTCAGAAACTAATAAATTTTCGAAGCAACAAATTTAGATTTAAGGTCCACACACCCTCCCCTCAAACCTCGTGGCGATCGGCCACTCAAGCCGTGCGGAAGTACAGCAAAACTGCTGCATCAGCATGGGACCAGCGCGTATATACTGTTTCTATAAATATATCGCGACGGTCGAAAATAAAACAAATGATGATGCTGATAATATTTTCAAGATATTCCAAAAAAAACTTTCATCGATAGTTGCTTGGGATTAGATTGGTTTACCGTCCGCCCATGAAGCGGGGGGGGGGGGGGGGGGGTGGTAGAGAGAGAGTTCGAAAGCCTCGGGGAGGACCTCGAAAACTCGCCGAGCGAAGTTTACATGTATAGAGAAAAGTTATTCAGAAAAAACATATGTTGTTAAGGTTAACATCATTGAGGCTAGGCCTCATTTTATCAATATTTATCGAATTCTGTATTTGTTACAACTTTCTTATATTAGCTACTACTTTTACCACTGGGCTTGTCCCGAAATTTAGATTCTGATTTTATAAAAAAATTATTTATTTATTTTTTTTGTTGGAAAATTCATCTGCATTAGCTAGGTATAATGAGGAAGGGCACATTTCGTGACACCAGAGTTTACAGTTCGAAAGTTTTTAGGCGACAGATAAACACACAAACACTTTCTGCTTTACACAATATTAAGATAGAAAGATCTTCAGGACTTTTAGAATCATCTCTTATCAAAAGTTTTTTATCAGAATAGCCATGAATTTGTTTTTTTCTACCACCCCCCTTTTCATGAAAGGATGAACATAATGACTTAATATTAAAACATAAAAAAACACTGTTTATTGGAAATAACGAACATGGCATAAATTAAAATCCTTGATGTGTCAGTCACCAATTATCGACAAAGTAACGAACACTTTACGTGATCAGTTATGCGCATGAAATTATTATGGCTTTCGTGGTACTTGAGCTGATCACCAGCCGCGTGAAATTAGCATAGCGCTTGGGAAGGGGAATATTCTTTACCATTCGTTTGTGGCAGGTGGCCCAATGGTTTTGATGGGGGTGTACTCTTCCTAACAATAATATGCTACATATAGTGATTTGAATGTTAGCGTCGAGTTATCGGTTGACGGTATATAATTGATACATATTGACAAAATAAATTCAAGTAGGAAATATTAATACATTCAATAAATTGTCAATTACGAATTTAAAGGTAATGAACATACCTCAATGATTTTATATCACAAGAAACTCTGCAATTCCTAGTTCAGTATGCCTTTCTTAAAACAATTAAAATGGAGAAAAATAATATGTAAATGCGTATAAAATATTTAGATAAATAACACATATAATTTTTCGAAAAAGTAATTACTTTGCACATGTAATTCAACTGAATGATCAAATATATAGACAGGAAGTATAAACAAATGTTTGGAAATTAAGGTCCAGTTACGAATTCTATTCAAAGTTAAATTATAAGAGCATTACATTTTATTATATTGTAAACAAAATTTTTTATGTGAGTCGAAATATTATATAAGTTATTTTTTTAAAATGAACTACATATGTTAGTTCTGAATTTAAATATGTGTAGACATTATACTTATATATGACAGCTCGAAGTTCGTATTGTGAACGCAAGTTTGAACAAGCGCCTACCGCGTCACAGATAGAAACAAAGTGCGAATTACTGTATTAGAATGCCACGCAGTAAAATGTAATTTTTTAACACTTTTTCACTTAGAATTACAACTTTGATACACTAATTATAACGTGAGTGTGCTTAGAATTTAGAATAGTGCAGTTAAATATTGAGTTCCATATGAAGGTTATATAAATTCGTCGCAAGAACTAAATCGAATGTGATTGTAGGTGCGGATAGATGTAGTTTAAATTGCATTAAAAAATTTAATTACAAATTTATGATATTGACCTCAGAGTCATCCCCTTATATGTCATTTACATTAAAAGTTATCACAAAATATTCATGATACAAGTCATAAATAATTTTAAACGGTACAATATCAGAACCTATCCTATTCAAATATATTCAACTGATTTTACTATAGATTTATCTGATTTTCGTACAGAATGTAAATAAACATGCCATACAACATATGAGAAAATTATTTTAGATTGTATAACGACAAATGCAGGAAATACAGTTTTTGTTTGAGAATGGTGTTAACGCAATTAAATTATGTATTTCTAGAAATCCATCGCAGTGCGCGGAATTTCTTTTTAAAATAAACAATTTTATTCGTATATTATTAATCGTATAACCTTGACGTATACAAATTCCTTTGTATAGTTTCCTAATAAGATTGACAATGGGTGTGTACACAGTAATCAAATACAAACATTGAAACAGAGGGTGCATATCCACTAGACTAGATTGTAAAAATCTTAAAAATTTAAGGACGTACCGTTAAGATATTCAGGCAACTAAGTGTCCATAGAAGCATAGTTGTTATAATGTTTATTGAAGTATTGTAGAATTATATCACTATGCTGTCTTCTTCCGTATTTTTCTTGATTATCCTTAATTATTTTTAAATGTTATTTTTGAGAGATCGTTTACAAAAATTTCTACATAATTAAAAAAAATTCTATAATTTTTACCGTATGAATACTTAAAACAGATGTACAAATATATATAAAGTATAATGTTATTTTAAGTGACAATTAGCGAATAATAAAATGTTTAAGTATATGTGAGGGAAGCACATATTATAAGAAATATTTTCGGTTTGCCGTAACGAAAAAAAGGGAAAATGAAAAAGTACGTTGATGCATTTACTGTATCTAATATTATTCACTATAAAGTTTGTATATTGCTATTTAAAGTAAATACGTTGATAAAATAGAAAAAGAAAAGAAAGTAAACGAAAAGTATCACTATCTATCACCGGCACAAATATTGACGATGTGAACGCAGAGGACGCAATACGGGAACTGAGGCCCGGTGGATGCTTTGTGCTTTCAATGTATCGTTAACCATTCCATGGATCTCACAATCAGCTCTTTCCTTTGCAACCATGCCCCTACCTCTTCAACGAGATCGCACCGTTTATTCCGACGAGCAAAACCGCGCCTACTTACCACTCCAGATCATCACTCTACACTTACGGTCACCTTGAAAAGCCTCATACATATGGATCTCTTCAATGTGTAATCTTTAATTTACAAATACTTTCACGCATCATGATTGATGATCATGCGTGCATATTGTCAACCTCGTACATAATAAATGATAACCAATTAAAGTACTATGGATAGAAATTCACTAATTTGAATAATGCTTCCTTATTCTATTTCTCTCAGATTACATACCTACTGTAGGGGAAACCCGGGCAAAGCGGATGGGTTTTTGTTTTGCTTTGCTATAAGAGATGGCCCCACGAGTCTTTTCCGATCGAGAAAGCGACCGGTTGTCGACGCCATGACAATTGAATAAAACATGTGATTGCTGTTGTGCGTCGTTTGTGAAGAAAAAACAAAAATTGTGCGTTTTCTTACAAATCTCGCTCAGGTACCTACGTGGCTTGATTATTAATAGTTATCGGTATTTACCACAGTAAATGTTTTTTATAAGAATTCTGTGTTCTTAAGATTCTATTAGAGGTTAACATTTTTAATTTGTTGTTCATACTGGGTTCTTTGGGCAAAGCGGATGGGGGTAAAGCGGATGGTCAATCCTCTTTGCCCTGCTAATCCCGGTCATATTATTATTGCTGTTTTATTTTATTCTAGCATGGTTTTCCAGTACAAACGTAAAACAAGTCAAGCGAAATGGACGGAGAGCAATCTAAAATGCGCCATGGATGCAGTCAATGAGAAAAAATAGTCTATTACGTCTGCAGCCAAAAAATACCTGATTCCGTATACAACATTACAACGGCATTTGAAGTTAGGAAGTTGTAAAAAAAATTGGTTTACCACTGTTTTTACCGAAGAACAAGAAAATGAGTTATGTAATTACTTGAAAGAGTTAGATACTCTATTTTTCGGCCTAACTCGTGCTGATTTCCTGCAACTAGTTTATGATTTTGCAGCAAAAAATAATATTGAGAACCCTTTCAAGAACGGTAAGGCTGGTGAAGATTGGTTTGCCGGTTTTAAGCGAAGACACCCTGATATTGTGCTGCGATCACCTGAACCCACTTCCATCGCTAGAGCAAGAGGCTTTAACAGACCACAGGTGGAGCTGCTTTATTTACTTTTGTGGGAGCAGATAGAGAAATTTAATTTTGATGCAACTACGAGTTACAATATGGATGAGACTGGCGTGAGAACGACGACTTCTAAGCCACCAAAGATTTTGAGTACGAAAGGAAAAAAACAAGTTGGAGTTATTAGCAGTGCTGAAAGAGGTCAACTTACAACTGTTATATGCTGTTGTAATGCTGCTGGCACATATGTCCCGCCATTTTTAATTTTTGCGCGAAAACGGATGCAAGATCGGCTTTTAGATGGTGCCCCTCCAGGTTCCCGAGCCTCCGTGAACGATAATGGTTGGATAAATGGACAAGTTTTCTTGTTGTGGCTTCAGTATTTTGTTGAAATGGTTCGTCCAAATGAAAACCGAAAAGTTTTGTTGCTACTTGACAACCACGAATCTCACAAGTATTATCCAGCCTTAGAATTTGCATGGAAATCACGTTGTTTTCGTATCGTTTGCTCCACATACTACAAACAAAATGCAGCCGTTAGATGTTGCTGTTTATGGACCAATAAAAAAGCATTCTGAACAAGAGCTAAACACTTTTCAAAAAAGTCACCCAGGGAGAATTATCAACCAGTATGATATCGCAAAACTTTTCGGAGGAGCCTACAGCAAAGGTGCCTCTGTACAAAATGCTATTCAGGAATTTAAAAAACCAGGACTTTGGCCCTATAATCCACATGTATTTGGCTCCGAAGACTATGCTCCATCATCAATAACAGACCGTCCATTGGAAGAAAATGCTTCAGAAAATATATCACCACTACACGACAGTATTCCATTTCCTCGTGACAATATCACACCACTTCACGACATTATACCACCGTCACACGACAATACTGCACTACAATGCAGCATTGTAGAGACAGAAAATCTTGAGACGACTATTAAGAGCTAATCACAATTTCAAGTAAGACCAATACCCATTATGGCTGCACCAAAAACAGCTCGTAAAAATAAAAGACAAAGGGCAGAAGTGTTGACATCCAGTCCCATAAGAAATCAGCAAGATTCTAAGTTGCACAAAGTTAATAACAAGAAAACGAAAATAGTCGAAATAGCTGGCCCTACCTGTAGCCGTCGAGCAAAAAAAACGACAAGAAAAGTCTGCCAAAGACAACGAAAATATACGATTCTTTTGCTTGGTGTGTTTTGAGCCATACTCCGACCCCCCATCCGAAGACTGGATTCAGTGCAGCCAATGTACCAGATGGGCCCATGAATGCTGCACTACATATGAAGGATCTGGGAGTTACTTCTGTGACGAATGCCAAGATTGACTTTGAGTTATTTACTAACATCCGCTTTGCCCGACCCCCTCATCCGCTATGCCCAGGGGGATAGGGCAAAGCGGATTGATTGACTTACTTACGTTTTTGATTCTAAAAAGGTTTAAATGTTTTAGTTATCAATTTTTTCCTTATTTTATTTGAAAGCTGATTAATTTTAAATGATTATTAGGATAAAAAATATTTCTCATCTCAATTGTAACTGTGTTATTTTTCTCACTAAACCTTAACACATCCGCTTTGCCCGGGCTTCCCCTACATAAGAAATTTAAAATATAAAAATAACATAAAGATGTATGTGGTCATTGTGGTATTTTATACAAAATTCTGCTGTCCAAATGTGATATAATATGATGAATAATAATTGCAACCTAACCCCATCATACATTATTGCAATTTTAACCAGAGACCATAATTGTTATAACCCTCAAAACTTGTGCTGTAAGAATTAATATCTTTCATTACCGATAACCATTATCGATAACGGGAATTTTATTTTGGTTAGCGATAACCATTGTCAATGGCAACAATTTTTTTATCACATTCAACCGCCGTCAATTGTTATTAACATTACTGGTGATTAACATCCATCAACAAAGAATAGACTAAAACATATTGTAGTTCAATATTTGTAAATATACATATATATATTAATATTATCCATAAAATCCATATATACAGTTTCAAACTTTGTGGCTGTTTTAAAAAATAATAAATGAGAAATATGTGAACGCTTTATAAAATACGTTTTCTTATCTAATTATTGTAACTTCTAACTTCTAATTGCACTTATGTGCATACTGCGGGATTGAATACAACTACGCAGTGTCAAGAAATATAACAAAAAAACTTATTTTGACATTACTAGATGTCTTGAAGCCTCAAGCTAGAAGCAAGAGTTAATAGTTTAGTACTCACAGTGCAAATAATGGTTCATAGACAGATATTGTTTTACAATATTGCATTCTGATACTATAAATAATACAGTACGATAATTCAAAATTTAAATCTCTCTAATCTTACCGCTCTATCTGCTGAATACAACAAATCCAAAATACATGATATACAGTTAATTTTTTCAATTTCCAAATATAAAAGGTATTTCCGAATTATAGGTACAAATTTAATTAGGTAATAAAACATAGAAGCAGAATTGTCTGAATAAACGCACAACCGCAAATCAATTACTCTGGAAGTATTTAATGCTCTAATAAAATTTTTTTTTTAATGTTTCATTCTACTATCCCATTGTCAATATGACGTTACCGTTGAGACACTTATACAATAATTCGCCTTACACCATGGGTATATTTGGTGTCGATATTAAGCTATTGGAAGTTTAATGTAATAAGCCAAAAGTTCGAAGTGATTTTTCAACTTTATAACTTACATCAATTATCTATTCTTTTATCTGCCTACATTGTGATGTCATCAACTAGACTAGACTGGAAGCTCCATACCTTAAGAGTGCTATGGTAAAAAATATGAACAATGAAGTGGCAGACGGTTCATTTTAATTATAATAGACATTTCAGTTCATAATTCGCTAACTACATATGTATACTTATTGTGTACATTGTATGTAAGACGAATCGGTATTTTCAGCTCATATGCCGGTAACATTGTGAATTTACCGATGGTGTATAGCGTATACAAACTTTTTTGTTTTGAATGACCTCCCGAACACTATAGGGAAATTTGCCGGTTTTGCTACAGAATTTCTTCTATATTTAAAATTTCATAAAAATGTTTCCTACAAAAGTATGATAGTTTTATGGCGGCAAGCGTATAGTAGCAACAGTTTTATTCTGTTGGGAGGGTTTAATAAGATGAAACTTTATTTTTTTAAAGTTTTTAAAAGACTCTTAGTGACCTCGAAGGACTTATTGTTGTACATCGTTGAATTCGTTTTTAAAGGGAGCTATCAGGCACCGACATAAAATATAGCATTCCATTTAAAAATACAAAGTTGATCTTCGTATTTCATTAAACACTCCCAACAGAATACAACTATTGTTACTATACGGCGGCCGTGGACCCTACAAAACTGTGCAACTTTCGTAGGAAACATGTTTATGAAATTTTAAATGTATCAGAAATATTTCGGGTGATAATTTAGGTGAAACACCCTCATATTATTATGTAATTACATTCAATGATTTTACAAGAAATCAATGATTAAACAATTTTATTAAAACAAAATTATGAAAAGAAAAACCGGAGGGTGTGAAAAAAATGACCCAGTAACCAATAATTTTAACCCATTATTTCAAATCCAATCGACTTGAAATCAGCCACTCGCGTTCTTTACGAAAACGACAAAAAGCCGTTGCATTATTCGGGTCGCTACTCCGCATCGCGATTTCAATTTATCGCGGCCCTGTCACGGAGTGAAATCGGTCGACGATGTATCGATCGACAGTTTATGTATATGGAGATCGTGTACGAGGGAATATATGTGAACATGAACAATATGATATAAGTAATTAATACAATTACTTAGCACTATAGGGTTTAAGCAAACTGTTAACCTGTATATAGCAATAAAAGATATTTGTAAAGAAGTCTGAGCTGTGAAATGTAAGTCCACAAACAGTAAAAACTAGAAAATAAAAATATATATATAAAAAATTTATGCTAAACGATTTTATTAAAAATTCACTAAAAACTAAAAAATAATTCTTTTCTTGTACTATAGTTTCGATGGCGCTTTTTCACTTTACATAAAATCGTGGAGCAGGATATTTCATAACCGAATATGAATCAATTTAATACACCCTTGCTTTTACTTTTAAAATCCAATGCCAGGATAAACAATCCGGATTGCCTTAATAATTTCTGCGAATGAGTCAAGCTCCCTTAAACGAATCATCCTCCGCCATAAATATTCACAAAGGTGATAATCGAGAGCTGCACTTTTCACGCCTCCTCGTTGCAATCTCAGCCGTAAAGGACGCCATTGAGATTCAATGGCCTGAGTATTAGCTCCTGTTTCATTGTTTATAAATTCAATTGAGTGGTTACACGTCAGGTGCTCATATCCTTCATCACCAAGAACATCATAAGCTTTCCAACAATCTGAAAAAATCTTGCTTCCAGATGCTATATGCTTTTTGATAATAGGAATTAAGGTCGCCTTATCACGTTTATTGAGAGGGCAAATCTCAAGACGAAGCTCATTTGTCTCGATATCAAGAGCACCGAAAATCCATGTACCCTCAATGACACGACCACGCTCGTATTTGCGACGGCCGAATTTCATTTCGTCAATTTCGACGATTTTGCCAGGGCCCCCGATTTGACCTGATTCCTCAAAATACGCATCAAGCCGGACCATGCAAACCTCCCGACAGTAGGACCAAATCTCCATTATAGTACTTTCGGATATAATTTCCCGACCAGGAACCATAATTTCATTAACGATATCAACCTCCTTGAAGCCTCGACTGAAATAATAAGTTAAGCGAAGAACATCTTCCATAGAAATGTTGTGTCGCTCAAACCAACTATTCTCTGCAAGCGTACGCTCAATGCGATGCTTGCGGCACATCCATCGCATGCCGATGCAAACTGAGGACACGCGATAAACTCGGGAAGACGCCTCCAAAATCATTAGTTTTTTCCCATTCTTTGGACATTTTCTTCTATTGGGCAATAGCCCAACAGATTTGCACCATTCGATGCAAGTCTCTCGAGAGAAAAGCACTTCGATTAGCAATCTTTCAATATTCCAACGCCCTTCAAGGGCAATATCGTAAGTTGATGCTGAAGCCATGGTAATAAATATTCAAACTAAGTACGTGACAAAGGAGCAAAAGCCTCAACAACAATCGCACTTGGCTTGCGTCCAGTTTCTGTTACCGTATCCCTATACATTGTATCGTCGGCTGCGAAACAATCGACGGCGACGAGAAGATGGTTGTGATAGTAACGTCTGTATAGGTAGATTTCAATGTATTTTGCCGAAAGTTTTTTATTAATATCTCAGAAACTAACAAATACCCGCAGCTGAAATGTTATATTACAGGTTCTCTCCCCCTCCCGCCCAACCCCTCAAAATTTCAGTTCATTCCGTTGGTTGGGTCATACCGTAGTACAGCCAAAAATACATAATCCCATAACTTTTGAATTCTGACTTCTTTCCTTATTTCTTGGGATTCTGTCCCACTGTGGCAATGGATCGCAGCGTGACTTGATCGCTAGACTCCCTTCGGGAGCAGTCTGGCGACCGATGGTCGCAGTGCCCAGCCTGTGACTAGAGATAATGAGAAACAGACCCTCATCGCAGTATGTTGCGTCTCGAGTAGCCTACGCTGGTATTCAAACAGACTCGCGCCTGGCTCCTACGTCTGGCCCATACCCGACGATCGCAGATACTTGTAGGAGAACAGATATATGCTACCCCATTGCACCAGTATACTACGACCGGTAGCGATCCCACTAGTGCAAGGGAGAAACAGATGCATACTTCTCCCTTTGCACTAGTGGGAACGCTGCCGGTCGCTGCGATCTGTCGTAACTAGAAGATCACACCTTTAACGCACTAGCCAGGGACCTGTACCCAACCGATCAACCTCGAAGACTACGGAAGAAACACCTGAGTGACCTGCTTCCCTGACAATAAGCCAGACTACTTATGTCTATCCACCGTCCATACTATTATAGCTACAGAAACCAAGGATATTAACTTACAACATATGTGCGTAGTTCTATAATGACGCTATTCAATGGAATAAGCTTCTGCGCGATACACTTACTCTACAGCCGGTATTCATAGTCGCTACTTATTCTTAAGCAAATGCTTAAGCATGCGGCATCCTCTACTAACCTAGTAGCTAGTAAAGAATGCCGAATGCTTAAGCATTTGCTTAAGAATAAGTAGCGTCTATGAATACCGGCCATAATGTTATAGCAATTTACCGAATGTCATTATTGGGTAGATTATAAAGGTTCTAGGAAAATATAAAAAAACTATATTAGAACTATTTTCTTTCTACGAATTCCATACATTACTTGCGTTTATAGTGCTTATACCTATATTTCTAAAATACTCTGTACATGTTTCCACATCAATATATTTTTATTGAGAATTTTATTAATCCTTCACGTACAACGTTTACGTTCGCGTTTACAATAGGAAGGTAAATATTTGAAAAATTTATTTTCATATATTAAATCTTCCTTTCCCACAAACAATATATGTAGTCTTTAAAATCTTCATATAAAGTACATAATTTAGCAAAAGACTATAAAGTTCAGCCGTTAGATGCTGTGGTATGATAAATGATTTAAAAAGGAAATATGTATTTAATATCAATGGTGTCAAAGAAGCAACCAATATGATGAAGTACAATACCTCGAAGTTACAGTTTTCGAAATTTTAAACTCATTTAAATTATTTTGCATCGGGATAACATACGGCTATTATTACAATGTTATAAACAATAATAAAATTCCATTGGTTTTAATGTGCTATCCTGTATACTGCATGTGATGGCACACGTTGAAAAATCTGTTTAATACAGAGTGGCAATACATACTTACATGTAAAAATGGAGTGTTACATTTGATTTAATGGTCAACAATATTTCCAAAATAATAGATGCTGGTATGTGAACACTTTTGTAATTATTTATACAATTTTTCTAGAACAACTGTCCTCAAGATTATTTAAGGATCATTCTAGTATTACTAAATTAAAACGGTGCTTTCATCCTCTCGAGTGCGATGCAATTGAAAGTTTATTGTTCTATATAAACAACTGAAAAAGACTTAGAAGAGTAATAACTGATACTAAGAAAAGTGTACTGCATCATATTGTATTTTATACTTCCATGCAAAAAAAACTTTGATAACATAGACACTGTCATATATATAGCTACAAAATCGCACTTATCTGACTCTTTCTCAGACGAAAAGAATTACTTTAATATGTACTCATCAGCTGCAAATATGTTACCCAAAACATTTCGATATATTTAAGCGTGCATGTAATTATATGTACGTCTGTTATATATAATATTACTGACATAATGTATTTATTGAAATCTCGGGTCACCCACCCAATTGGTTACAAATTAAAATCAACATCTGTTAAATATAAATCACAGTGCCCCCCCAAAAAACTGAGATCGGTAGTTGGTTTAGCACTCCACCCCGTGAGGGGGCCGCCACCTTCTGAGGGATTTAAATTCTTCAGGGTTTCATAAACATATTGTCAAAACACGAGTTGCTGGTTCAAATCTTCATGACCATCCATTTCTGAAAGAAATTTTTCCAATCTAATCCCAACCAACTATCGATTTGTGTGTGCTCGCTCACGTCGGCGTGACATACTGAAGTACTCTCTTAGATTATTAGTAACTTCGTAAGCGAGAGTGCGGGGGGTTTGTTTACATGACAAGAACTGTGTCTTAGTTCAAACCAATGGTTGGTTATTATTTTACGCATTTTTTTCGCTAGAATGAAGTGTACTCGTGACCTAAGTTTAACTAAAGTTTTTTGCGAATAGCTCGAAAACTAAAGCCGAGCGGTGGTTACATGTACAGGAAAAAGTTATTCAGAATCGTGCCCCCGACAACATATTTCAAGGTCTTCGAAATCGGTGAGGTGTACCCTTTTATGTACAATTATAGTTTTGTTGATATTAAACATTAAACTCCAATAAAACAATGTCCTAGTGCACGAACATTTCCATTCTATCCTTCAATGATAATGAAGAGAATATTAATAGAATTACCATTGGGAGCATTACTTTACGTTAAAGTTATACCAATGTATCACGTAAATTATTTCTGAATTTTCATTTTTTTTACGAATATGTATGTGGATTTAATAATTAATTTCCTCTCATATTTTACGTGGAACCATCTTTGGTTGACATGATAAATTTTGTATCTCCAACACCGACATTTCTATTTCAGAATTTATATTTCACCTATTTAAAGAATACCAAGTAATGAAAGTTGCCGAACATTATCAAAATCACATACAGCAAAGCCCAGTTCATCTTCTTATAGCGATCTCTTGGTCGAGTTTCACGATCATATTTTCTCCTTCGTTTGCATCGCTTTCACTTTTACGAGCTGAGAATATTGTACACGTTGAATGAATACGCTTGTGTGGGTGTTTACGAAGCGTTCTCTTACAGTGAAATTTTCATACACATATCATTTCAATTTGTTTTTCGTTATAATCTCCATTTGAAATTTTTCCGTTGCTATTAACATTTTACTAATGATATTATAGTATAATATTGCAATTAGTCAGTTAATGTTGAAGAATGCTTTTGCGAAAATATTCTTAAAAAAGTATTTGCAATTTAAATCCATTTAAATTCATTTAAATCCTAAATGATTCAAGTAATTTATGCAGTTAGATAATATCAGTAAAATAGCATTTTTCCTTAAAGTTTACAATAAATGGAGCTTATGTAGTTTCACAAAGTCAACATTGATTACGAACCATAGTAGCAGATATGTATTACACTGATGATTACACAATGTAATGAAAAAATTGATACACATTTGTTAAAAAAACACAGTTATCTATAGAAGTTGAACGCATAGTCATAATTTCTATCAAATAAATAGCTTGTAAGGTTTAAGTAAGTACAAAAATGATAAAGAATATTACGTATCGTACCTGCATATATATAATTTTTATGAAGACTGTACATATAAAATGTCACGTTCCTTTATAATGCAATATATTAATCATAAAAACATGATGTCCAAAGTAAGTATTATAAATGAGTTAACACGTATAAATAATAACTGTATTGCATATTTTATTTTAAAAAAATCATATTTTCGAACCTATATAATAGTTATGAAATTTTCGAAATACATTATAAATTGCATGGACATATCTATTATTAATATTCTTCTTTATTGTATAACATAACTCATTATGTAAGAAGCAAAAGGCAGTACAGTGAAACAACTTCATGACTCTTTGAAAATAAATAATTACTAGGAAACCAATATATGTGAAAAAAACGATAATCTAAGTCGGCAGGAATACACCCGACAGATATTGTATGCCTTTGTTGATTTGACATTCTTTTGTCGCCATCGTAAATATTCTTCAGTTTTATCTACTTTATTATTTCCTTTATTTTGTTGGTAATCTTAGGAAGTGTTGAAAATATTTTCTATTGACTTTACTGTTCTTAAACAGGACAATTCGTAATGACTTAATAGAAATATATGTGTATTACACATCTTAATAATACCTTGATAGTAATGCAATTACTACGTAATCGTGCTTTGCAGGAAATTCAAATCAAAATGTATTACAGAAGTTCAATGAACATATATTACAAACCAATTAATGATACACAACCGTATATGGAAAGAGATCACAATTACGTATATCTACTTGTTTTGAATTTATTAAAGAATTGCTTTGATTGTTTCATTTTTCAACAGGGCGTCTCGAAAGTAAAATGTAAAATGAAAATAAAAAGTTGTATAATGTCTTGCAAAAGCATTCTGCAGTTATATTGATATCGTCTAAAAACACTAATTAAACTATTGTAATAAGTATTTAAATGTATTAATAATCTTTCAATAGATGGTAATAGTAAAAATATAAAAATGCCAAAGTTATGAATAAATATTGATGGATAATATACCTTTTTACGGTCTGAAAATATTCAGTGTAAGTATAAGTAATATAATTTATAATGGATAGAAATACTGCGATCTGAAAGTGATGAAAATTGAAAACTCAATTAAAACTAGTATCCTCGTCCACGAATATATTCCTGTACTTTAGTAGTTCGTAAATATTTATTTAGGTCAAAGACAAGCATTCGCGTTAACATTGAATGTTGAATGCTTTAATACTAATTATTTCATGTATAGGTAGGTACATCTCGTTTATAGATGCATTTCAGAACGTAAAGCCCTTGAGAGGAAAAGAAAAGTGAATTCAAACCATATTATACCTTCACTGGTATGCATTTAATAACCAAAATGTTTACGGAATAACAAATAATAAATTGATAGACAATTGAACACTTTAATATGCAATGTACTTTGCAACAAATGATCCATAGGTTTGTCAACTGTTGAAAATAGAAGAACAAATGCATGATTATCTTTTAATAGTATCTACATACTTCGTGTATAGGTACACATGAGCATCGATATGACAGTGCTGGAAGAATATTATATTACGCGAATTATTATGTATAAAGTATACGTATATTGTGGGTCAAGATATTATTCTGTTATGAACTGGTTGTCATAATTTGTTGTCCACTGCTTAGAAATGTAGTTCATTATAATGTTTATTAATACTGGCAACGCAACGAAAACTGATAAAGTAAACTTTGTGTGTACAAACAAGAAGAAAGAAACGATTCTTATCAATACCAACATTACACAGGAAAAACGTATAAATATGCGGTTTTACTTGCAAACGTCAGTAAATGAATTACTCACTTTTTTTTATTACTTAACGTTTTATTGTGAACAGAAATTCAGAAATTAATTTAGTAAAAAAACAACAGTAATGATATTAATCAAATTATAATTTAATAACGATTATGGGCATTTACGTCAAATATTGGAATATATTTTTTTAATTTTTACGAACACATGTAGGATTAGTAGTCTGGGAACAATGAAAACTTACCAGAATGAATAATGTCACTTGTTTCCCTCGCATTTTTCGTCAATACAACGGAGGGAGCAAATTAAAAGTGTAATAGTCCTGTACTTGTTATTTTGAATTTGCTTCCTGAGATACAGAGACCAATCCTCTCGCATCTAATCGTACCCGATTACTGATTCAACGGCGGCCAAGTCGAAGTCGAATCACATTTAAAAGCCTACGTGAGCAAGGTAAGCTGCCCGTACTTGGCAGAGCAGGCCGCTGTCCGGGCCTACGCCTTCGCAATTTTCCTTTACGGATTATGATATCATTGTGCGCCTAAGGTCACATTTATTTACACGCACAGTCAATACATTAAGGACCATATTTGTTAGAATTTAGTTTTTAATTTTCTTTGCGTAATTTAATTTAATAATACCAGTTAATTGAAAAAAAAATGTAGATATGCAAGGAAATAGTAACACAAGATTTGGCATACATACATTTCCATGATATACGTAGATACCAATACATACCTATTTGAAGAACACGGAAGTGAAAAAGAGAAATGAATGTAAGATCAAAATTAAAATCTGTTGTGCGCTTTTATGAATGGAAGTGTCATAAACGATAAAAGAAAACCTAATTTTAATTTAAAACAGTTAGCAACGCAGCTAAATTATAGTTATAAAAGAATAGGAAGGTGTAATATACTGTGTGAAATAACTATGTTTTTCTTTGATAAGAAAGAAAAAAAGACACCTATCAATATTAGTAAGTGTATGAATTATGTAACAATTCGATATCTCAGTTCATGTATGTATTTGTAACGTGCATACCTCGTATTATACAATTCGATTTAAAACGTGTAATAGTGGGACATTCCACGGGAAATCGGACACTTTTCGGAGTAACATTTCGGATGTTGCTGAAATTTGAATATGTTGTAGTCTTTAGTGATATTAAAACGTACCTCATAGGTATTTTCAAAATTTTGAAAAATGTCGATTTTATAGCTGTTTGAAGTTAAGTGCTAACTTTTTTTTAATACATTATAGCTATGGAAGTAGAGATGATATTGAAGTTTTAAGAAAAAATTATTTCAGTTTAAAAAATAAAAAATTTGACCCATTTTTGTGCAATTATTTGAAACAAATGCAGGTTTTTACATCGGGCACGATTTTAAAAATCCGAAAAAAGAAGAATATAGTTCTATCCTTCCCCTTGATGGACAAATTTTAAAAAATATGGACATTTTAAAATTGATCCTGTAAAAATTGCCGAAAGTTGACGCTGCGTCAAATCACACAGGCTCGACTGGTTGAGCCGTGCGGTACTCGCAGCGGCCAAGTGGCTATATCTGCTATTCTTATACAGTGTTCTCGAATATGGTAATTATTTGTAAAAAACTGAAGAAGGAAAACTTCTACTGTTTTGTATATACAACATAATAGGGTAACTTAATTTTTGGTGTTCGCAATATTTTCCTCGAAACGAAGGTGACCCTCAGTTTTTTAAATGCAATGATATATATTTGATTATCCAATATGAAAGCGACTGTCAAGACAAATTTAACCATATGGTATACTATGGCCTTCAAGCCTACACATGGTTAGTAAAAATTTCTACATTTGTTTATCATTCAGCAACTCTATAGACCCATACAACGGAGAAGCATTGCACAACTTCGCATACGTTGTAACGAATCTCTCCCATCTTATAATTCCCTAATAAATTATTTGCGGGCACGGGTTTATATTAACTTTTACAAATTTTCAATTTTTTCAACCTTATACCCGGGATTCTCTGTACAGAGATACACTTTCATTTATCACTTTGAACACTTTCTATAATAACTAATTAAAAAATGATTAATAAATTATGGTAATCTTATGATGCACCACGTATCAAGCAGCACAGTAGCCCATGCCTACATATACGTGTAACTCTACACAATCAAGCCGTTCCGAAATCTTTAACAATTTTTCCTGACCAAAGGGTTCCTTTGCGTCATATGGCTTCTTTAAAACATTTACCCTTTTCAACGCGCAGAATACATTGATGCAAAACAATTGGTAAATTTGTCGAGAAGCTACATCCTCACCGATTTCAATGACCTTCACATATGTTGAGGCTGCCGTTTCAATGTGCGACCGGCGACTGCGGCCGGCGACGGTACCACTAGTGCAAGGGAGAAACAAATGCATAGTTTTCCCTTGCACTAGTGGGACCGTCGCTGGCCGCAGTCGCCCGTCGCACATTGGAACAGCAGCCTTTGTCAATGTCGTGATTCTGAACAACATTTCCCTTTAAACCTTTTGACGGTCGGCCTCAGTTTCGGAGATATTAATAAAAAACTTTCGGCATAATATATTGAAAGTTACCTCCACACCGATTCCAATGACCTTGACATATGTTACCAAAAACATATGAAAAACTTTGGGCATAATAAGCTACGCTATGCGATGCTATCTTGTAACGTCGATTTTGGTGAAAATGGTTCCATAAGAATGTATTGAAGCTAATTTCTTTAAAACGTAGCATGGCATAGCATAGCACCGCCTAGCATAGCTTAGTTTCCCAGTGGATTCCCGGCTTTAGTATTGGTTGGGGTTTGATTAGGGCGGGGAGGGGGGGGGGGGGCGTGTAAAGCATGGTAGCGCACCGATGTATGCGTTAAACTCGGTAATTCTAGTATTCTAAGTTTTATGCGAATATTTTGTAAACCAAAGCTGACCGCCCAAAAGTTTAAAGGGAAATGTTATTCAGAATGATGACTTTGACAACATATGTGAAGGTCATTGAAATCGGTGAGGGGGTAACTTTTCGACAAGTTTACCAAAAAATTTAACATTCATTTTCAATGTTATAAACAACTTCGCGGATACTTTTTTTTACAAATGTCCATCGATCCATAGGTGTAGATTCACTCCCTAAAAGCAACGACCAATAAATTATCTACACACTGTACAATGAATTTGGAGAATGAGCAAATAGGTGTATTCTGTAGGAGCGAGTATTGTTTGAAAGAGTGGCGTGTGACGTGATTTCAGTGTAAATGATATTTGGGGTGTGTGATTGTGCTAGGAGTCATTTGTCAGGCAGCGCGCAAAGAATGGTTGAGGTGGTCGCGTCGCGGCAACAATAATCTGGGTACACGCTCATCGGGTAAGTGGTTGGGGAAAACCCAGATGGTGTAAACAATACTCCTGCAAGTCAAGATACTAAATGTGATTTTCGCTTCTCACTTTGAAATCAGTTTAGCTTCCGAAATTTTGCCTGTATTCTAGCATATAGACATCGAGGAATAGTTTGGTATGGTTTTAAGCAATAATGTTTCCAACAAAAGTTGCTTGTTTTCTAACGTGGATTACGAAAATAATTGGTTCCACTCCCGCTTTAAATACATGGACAGATGAGTGTGCGTCAGTATCAATACAGATTTAACCCCTTGGCGACCATGGACGAGATATGTCGCTACACGGTATGTGTAGTACGATGGCACGGACGAGTTATCCCGCGACACAATATGGTTCTCACGACGCCATGGACGAGATATCCCGCGTGTTATCAGGTAGCGTATCGCAGAGTAGCGAATCCCAATATTGTGTCGCGGCATAACTCGTCCCACCTTGTCCGTGGCATCGTACGAACAACATAATGTTGTACAAGATCGTTAATAACATAATCGATTGCCCGGAATTAGTAGGGCTAGTTCGATATAATGCTCCGTCCAGAAACCTGCGGAGACGACCCCTATTCGATTCCAGGTTGCCGGCGTATAATCATTGGGCTGTAGACCCACTGAATAGAGCCATGGGGAGTGCGAACGAATTTTTAGAAAACTGTGACCTATTTACTTGTTCCCTGGATTCAATGCGCACTCATTTACGGAACCGCCTTCCGTAGCTTTATGTAAATGTGTTGGGCGGTCTGACTCAAATCATTGTTCTTCTATTTTATATTTCAATGGGGTTTCCCGTTCATATTAATAAATAATAATAATAATAATAATAATAATAATAATAATAATGTTGCGGGATAACTCGTCCGTGGCATCGTACGACAGATACCGTGTCGCGGGATAACTCGTCCACGGTCGCGAAGGGGTTAAAAGAATGGGATGCATGGAACTCGAGACCAGAACGATTAAAACTGATCGTGTGCGTGATTCTCGATATATTGAGGTATTACAACTTACGCGCGTTACCCTATATAATTAGGTAAAACATAAGAGAAATACGGATATACTTGATTAAATTTTCATCGTGAGATGGAGGCCAATCTACTGAAAATGTTTAAATGAAAACGAAATTGAAAATATAGATATTTCATTTCTACATAGATATGTATATTAGTACCCGTTATGTCCCTCTGCTGGGTGCTTGTTTCAAGTGCCCCCACGGATTAGTCGTTCGGGTTAATCCGAAAAAGTGGCAAGAGTAATTTGCGAAACTTGACAGATTGCCCGGAACGAGCCTACCAGAGAAATCCTACTGTGTCTACATCAAGAAGCACAGATAAGGATGAATAAGCTACTTGCAACATGCGGAATTATGTAAATAGGATTTATTTAATGTACTCAAAACACATGCACTTTTTGTATTAATATACGGTAATGGGATTAAAATTCACTATCTGCATACAGTTCGAAGTATTTTCAATGTTCCATTTTTCGGTATAACAATGAGCATCTACGTTTCTTTGGCTGTGGAATTGTTCACTTTCTGTTTAGAGGCATGCCTTGCATTTTCGTGAACATTGAAAATACTTAGAGATGGTAAAGATCTTCTTTCACGCCTTCATGTGGCCCAACCCGTTAACTCTATTACTGCAATATTTTGATGTTTTAACATTAGCAGATTCACTTTGCTGTAACGGCGGAACTAAGGTGAAAGAAAGGCACTTGTGGTGTACATACTATTGTAATAATGTTGCGCCGAATAATAGAACAAGATGCATGATTGCGAAGTGAAAATGGATATGAGAGAGAGAGGGGGGGCGGAGGGAGGGAGAGGGAGAGGGAGAGGGTGAGAGGGAGGGGGAGGGAGAGGGAGCGGGAGAGGGGGAGAGAGAGAGAGAACGTGAGAGTATGTGCGTGTGATAAACAAAACCTTCTTGTTGTTTTGGCCTAATATTTCGTTCTCAAACGTGTAATGAATCTTATTTGCTGCCGATATTTCATTCCAATTGTTTTTTATAGTATGAATAAATGACACATGAAAAGTATCCTTTTCGCTTGCTCTTTAAATAGAGCAAGCGCCGACCACGCGACAGGGTATAAGCATTCGAAAAATAGGAAAGTCTTATGAGGGACGGTCCGCCCGTATCAGTAGGAAAATCGAATCATTTCTCGAAGAAGAGACCTCAGGACTCGAGACGGGACCCTCGACATAAGAAAATTTAGGCTCACTGCACTCGTGATGGTGCGAGTCGATGTTGGTCTTTAACTGTCCCATTGAAAGGATGGCACACCGACATAGTGCGAACCACTGCAGTGGTGCACTATCATTTACACTACTGTGACTCGCTGTCGCCCTTCTCCTTGAAGGTGTGAAATAGTTCAAAGCGGCAAGACAGGTAGCTGAAAAACAAAGCGAATGCTTCAAATACTTCCAAAAAATTGTTTGAACTGGTTGGAATTGATTTATTTATTGCTTTAATAAATATATCAATATGTTTGAATTTATATTAAGTGTCGTTCATTTGGTTTATCACACACGGCTCATATGGCATGTTTATACTTTCAAGAGAAAAAAGCACCCTTTCTCGCTCGTATTGATTGTTTTATTTTATTATTTCCGCATTCAACGGCCGGCTATCCGAAATGAACTGAGCATAACTTCGAATAGGTTTCATAATCAAAGTAATAGGATGGACAATGTTGAATATCTCAGAAACAATGAGTTTTAGGATTTAGCACTTTAGTACTTACATACTCAGAATTTGCTATTCTATTGAATTTGACGATAAAAAATTTGATAGTCCATTTGAAAAAATAAAATTGGCCGCCACATCCGATCTATCCCGTAAAGAAATTAGTTTCACCGTGTGTTGTGTTTCTTACAATCAGATAACCTTTATAAATAATATTTTCGTGTCACGTCCAGAATTGTCGGAACATTCTGGACGAGAAGAGAGTTCTTGCCCCGTTGCCTCCAACGTAACCTAAACCCTAAGGCCGGCCGGTTACGCCGCAATGGAGTACTGTGCGGGGCGGGCGGATTGACTTTGAAGGATCGTGGAGGAAAAGAAGAGGTGTGTTTCGTCTTGGGACCGTCAGTTAGACTCATCAGTAGGGCTATAACTGACGGCCCCTGCCCTAGACACACACGGGGACACAGAGGATATGATTTTGGAACTTGTATATATATGAAATGAGTAAGGGAAATAGATTGGCGAGAAGATTAGACCTCTGGTGGCGCTCGTCGACACTAAGTCGCGGTACCGTGGTGGGGCCGGGACGTCACATCGCTTATAACTTGAAATCATAGATATTTGAGGTGAACCGAGTTAGTGGGACACCTGTATAATACAGCTTCTATACTAGGGTGGTCCTTACATGTGCCAAAAATTTTATTTTCGAATTTTTGACGGGGCCCCATCTCATTTGATTTTCTACCCTAAGAAACTATTTCAATAATTTCTTCACAATTTTTTAACAATATTTAGGGATCGCTACCAAGGTTTGAATTTTAATGAAAAAAATGAAAACACTGTATTAATCGCTCATTTGTATTTATTGATATAAAACATTTAGCATGCAAAATTATTGTTTACATTACATATTAAGATACCTCTTAATATTAAAATCATTCATAATCAGGATACAAAGGTTGATTTTTTTGTATCAGGGTATTTCTTCCTCTACTCTTTTACCAACAAAAGCAAATATTGCTTTTCCTTTTCATCTGTTGTCATCAGTTTATTATATTCCTCCATTAAAGCAACACCATGATCAGCAATATCATTTACTACCCGCACAGAATGGACGATTTTCTTCGCAGCCTTAAAATCGGCGTCATCCTCCCAAGTTTCAACATCTTTATTCAAAAACTGTGATGAGATACCCAGTATCTGGAAAAATCGTAAGGAGTTGCTAGTCACAAAATCTTCGATACTTTTTTCGGTGATGTGTTTGACATCAAAGCTTTTTGTTTTTGGGAAATCATCTACACCTTCGATTTTTAGCGCATCTACCATTTTTGTCTTATTTTGAACTGAAAGTTCGTTGTCGAAGAAAGCAAAAGACACCAGCTCTTCCGACAAGTACCATAAATGGCTCAGTACTTTTTTCATGGCGACGTTGGCCATCATTTGGTTTATACATTGAAAGGCTGTAGGGTATTTTAATAATTGTAAGTCGTTTCTCAGTGCTGACTATCCGGCAGAGACTTGAAACCAATATTTTATATATATCATGGTTGTGAAAATACAAATATCTTTCACAGCTTTCTCTTCCTTTTTCGTCAGTTTAAACTGACGTTTAAATAGGGAAATCTTCAAGTAATACATAGCTTTCGCCATCCATCTAGCATGGTGAAGATCAGCAAGCCTCCTAAATGAAATCCCTTTTTCAGAAACTCCTCCCAAGTAAATGATCGTGAGATGCAACAACTCTTTGTTGTCATCTCGAGATTGATATAGTTGAAGTTGTTTCTGAGCGAAAGAAATCCTGTCTGCAGCAACATTTTCTACGATGTTTGAGGACGTAATATCGGAAATTACTGTTTTATAATTGCTTTATTCAAGTAGGTATCCTAGGCCGATTCTAAATCAATGTGTTATAAATGTTTGTTGGATCGGTGCGAAACTATCCGTTTATACGATCGGTACGGCGCGAATTAATTTAAAGAGTTTAAGGAGCACGAGAGTGTTTTATTTAAGCGTTAATCGGTCCCAGTAAGAGTTAATATTTGAATATATTTACAGAGGTCAAGCACAATAAATAAACAACGATTTACACACACAATTCAGTCAATTACTAACAAGCCCATGGAATATTAAGAATAATTAGAGTTTAAGCAATACAGTTTAAGCGTGAATAAGTTTGCTAGCGAAGCAGAGTCACGAAACAAGTACGAATTCGAAGCAAAGTCGACAGTAAGGCGCAAGCAATGTGCGTAAGCAAATTATATTACCAGTTTGGTTTGAGGTCAGGAACAGAGTGACCGATCCAGGAAATCTCGGTCGATTTCCTGGAAGGAATCGCCTTCTCCCTCCATAGCTCGCGAGTCGATGGAAGGGGACGCGATTCGCGCTCCACATGAGTGAGCAGACCGTTGCCACCTGCCTAATTAGTGACACTTCTCAAAGATGTCGTTAATAGGTCGCTTTCTCGAACACAATGGGTGGCGAGGGAGTGAAGCGTGGCGAGGGGTACCGCACCGTAGGCGAGGGGGAGGCGGGTGACCGTTAACGGAACGCGACCTGTGGAGGTGGGGGATGAGTCAGTGGAACCCATGGAGGTGGGACGAGTCAGTGGTGGGGGAAGACGGCTCATGGACGAGGTGGAGGGGGGTACCGCCGATGACTTGTCACGCGTCGTAGGAAGCGATCCGCAACCCTCGTATCGCCCCATGGCCAAATCGCGCCTCGATATCTGCGACGTTCGAATCGGGTGAACGAGAGGGAGAGAGAGAGAGAGAGAGAGAGAGAGAGAGAGAGAGAGAGAGAGAGAGAGAGAGAGAGAGAGAGAGAGATGTGATATTTACACCGCTTGCCCTCTCTCTATTCCTCTTGGATGAGGGGAGTCACCCTCTCGGTCCGTATACAAAACATAGGGAGGTATGACGCGTAGAAGAGGAAATTCGAAACCGATGTTTTAATATGGCGCGATAACCGCGTCAAAAACAGCTAATGATCGAAGACTAATTGTCGAGAATACTGCGCAGTCAAAGCGGACCGGGGTGCTTCTAATTAGCGTCACCCGAAGGCTAGATCGCGCCCGCGATAGCGGCGGCGGTGTTCGAAGCGGACTAGAGAGAGAGAGACACACGACATACGTCTATCGTTCTCTCGGTCCGTAGAAAGAACATAGGGAGGTATGATGCGTAGAAGATGCAAGTCGAAACCTGCATCGTGGAATGGCGCGCCGAAACCATATAATTGTAACGATGGAAGGTCAAGTCCCGAGAATAATGCGCGGCATCGGTGCGCGCGTGTCATTTCTGAGTCGCAAAAATTCAAAGCGGGCGACGCGCGGCTGGTTGCGATACTGATCGAAGGTAAACTTTCGAGAAGAATATGATGAGTAAAAGCGGGATATGACTTACGGTACAATTCTAGGTATTATCCCAATGGGGTGCTAGGAGGTGGGGTAGAGATTTTAGGTAGGGATGTTCGTATATGTAAAGCAGTTCGCATCTTCGACAGGACAACGTCGCGAATGGTAACGCGCCGGAAGACAATTTTTGGGGCAAGTGTTGCGAGTATCGTGCTTTGTATGTAAAAACTATTTACGTTCGTATGGAAACGTATGTAGAAAGGCACTAGATACTTTTTCATACGTGCACCATAATAATGGAAACGTTGGAACATGAGCATTTCCGTGTATTGGAAAATGTTGGAATGGGCGGAAAAAGATGAGAGGGAGCTGTGAGGTGTAGTGCATTTACATTAAGTGAAAAACGTGTGTGATAATGGAAGCGTACATTGAAACTGTTAAAGCATTAGCAACAAGCTGCACGCTCTTGCACACGATTCCGGAATATCGACACTGGACAGATAGGTGCAACGAATGCATACGAGCAGTCATAGAGTTTCGACGCCAAAACCTGTGTCTGGATAATAGCAAACGTCGTAGGTTACTATTGATCATCCTACCGCTGAAGGTATTACGGATTGGTGTGCGACAAAAAGCGCGAAATCTAGATACGGAGAGAGTGCTGCGACAAGAAGCAGTGTTTGCATTATCATCATCATTGTCGGACGAGGAGAGTTTTGGAAGAGATGATACTCCAACGTCATCTGGGGCTCGTGACCTGGATGCAGAAACAGTGGTGCTATAAACGCTTAAGATTCGCGACACCGTGGGAATTCAATCATTGTGCGAGGCTGCGTGGACCAGTATTGTTAACTACGGGGTTTAATTTTTTACACGCGATCAGCGCGATGTAATGCGATATATAGCGCGATACGGTAGTGCTCGCGAGTGTACGGTGATATGCATTGTGGGGGACAAGGATAGTTTGGGGCTTAAAGAGAAATACATTACCGCGATCGCATGTACACCTTTGATGCTGTTACGCGATATCGAGAACAACTCCACGGAAGTGTATGAGGGATTGTATCCTACAGCAGTAATGCCTGTAGAGGCGTTTCTAGATAACGAATTACGACGTTATGTTCGCGAGTGTCCGAGACGAGTTGAATCGTCCCTCGATCAATTACAGCATTATGTTCATGAGCATACGAGACGACTTACATGGTCATTTATCACCAAGCCAGTAATGTTGGCGATACGAGTAGTAAGGCTATAAGAGTTCTAACGCAGGTCCTCTGAGGGGAGCGCGGGGGCGGGGGGAAGTGAGGGCGCGCGGGGGAGCGCGGCGGAGAGAAACATGGGCGCGGGGCCTGCGGGGAGTGGAAGAGCGGTTGCGCGCGCACGAGCCGCGGAGTGGGGGAAGCCGCAACCGCGGAGGGGATCACTCCGGGCCGAGCCGCCGCGGAGACCTGACCCACCGTCCCCGAAATTTTTCAAAGGGAGGGAATGACCCCCGAAAAGTCTTTTTCAGACGTTGGCCCACCCCGAAAATTTTTTCAGACCTAACCCAGGGAGGGGACGGCCCCTAAGATTTTTTTTCAAACCAACATGCGTCGGAAATTGTTTAATAATTTATTTTTTATCCGAAATTGTTTCGGACGATGTCGGGAAAGATCGGAAAAGATCGACGTTCTTTTCTTTTACGAACCACGTCTTCGGGACGGAAAGAGAGAGAGAGCAATACTTCGTTATAAATCTAAATTCGGAGGGTGGGAAAGAGAGAGCATCACTTTTAAAGCTAAATTCGAGAGAAAGAGACGGCACTACATAGTGGTACAATCGCAGATATTCTAAAATTTTTAACCAGCGATCTACCAAACCATTATGCAGCATTCATTCTAAAGCTAACAGTATTCTAAAGCGTTCCGATTTAACGTCGCAGCGTATCGCGCGATCGTGTGTAACTTGACTCCTCTGGAGCAGCCGCGTGCGATGACATCATTTTGGCGGCGCGAAGAATGTAATATAATTATGCGACGTCAGCAAATCTTAAAATTATGAGGCGAGGAGGATGATGGGTAAATGAAATGGAGAAATAATATAGGTTTAAGAAATTTATTTAAAATATAAAGAATATAAATAAAAGAATATAATAAAAAAATTATCGTGGTGGTGGCGATGGGGACTGCGGCCGCGGCCGTCGCAGTGGCGGCGCCATTGGGCGGTTCGGCACCCATGGGCGCCGCAGCCGAGCCGCCATCGCAGGACCAATAACTTGTTGCAGGTCCTAGAACATATACACAAGCATTGATATAATATTTGCATATAATAAACAGCAAATGTATAAAACAATGCAAACTACTACATACCAGCGGAGGTGGCGGCGATGGAGGTGGCGACGGCCAGTGAGGTGGTGGGGGAGGCGACGGTGGTGGCGAGTTCTGGAAAAAAAATAGAAATCTACGATATAATATTGACACAAACGTCTGATTTGATCTCGCTCGATTTCAACGGTTAAACGCGATAAATGTTAAAATATTTCAAAGTACATACCTCGGGGTCACACTCAGGGGCGATGCGAGTTAATCCCATTTCACTGTACTTGTTGCACAAATGTCAAATTAGACTGATGTCTTCAAAGATTTGAATGCAACTGGTCTCGCTGCATCTCCAAGCTCTCGCGTATGAACTCATATCTTGAAATCGAGAAGTGCGTAGCTTTGCAAAAGTAAGATGCTGTTGTTCTCTACCTTCATTTTCGCTGACCATCCTCTCCTTATTCCCACGCATCTTCTTTCCTTTTTCTTTGGACACATTATTCGACTAGATCATACCACTTTGAATGTGTATGGAACATGTATTGAGCCACTTTTATCGTATATCGAATGTGAATTGAACGTGAATCGAACGGGTATTGCACGACTCTGAACGTGAATCGAACGTGAATCGTACCACTCTGAACGTGAATCGAACGTGAATCGAACCAATTTGAACATCAAACGTACCACTTTCAACATCAATCGAACATGAATCGAACCACTTTCAACATGAATCGAACCACTTTCAACATGAATCGAACCACTTTCAACATGAATCGAACCACTTTCAACATGAATCGAACATGAATCGAACCACTTTCAATATCAATCGAACCACTCCGAACATGTATTGAACCACTTTCAACATGAATCGTACCACTTTCAACATCAATCGAACATGAATCGAACCACTTTCAACATGAATCGAACATGAATCGAACCACTTTCAACATCAAACGTACCACTTTCAACATCAATCGAACATGAATCGAACCACTTTCAACATCAATCGAACCACTTTGATCGTGTATGGTACCACTTTGATCATGTATTGTACGTGTATGGTAACTTTCAACGTCTATCATACCACTCTGAACATGAATCGAACCACTTTCAACATCAATCGAACCACTTTGATCGTGTATGGTACCACTTTGATCATGTATTGTACGTGTATGGTAACTTTCAACGTCTATCATACCACTCTGAACATGAATCGAACCACTTTCAACATGAATCGAACCACTTTGATCGTGTATGGTACCACTTTGATCATGTATTGTACGTGTATGGTAACTTTCAACGTCTATCATACCACTCTGAACATGAATCGAACCACTTTCAACATGAATCGAACCACTTTGATCGTGTATGGTACCACTTTGATCATGTATTGTTCGTGTATGGTAACTTTCAACGTCTATCATACCACTCTGAACATGAATCGAACCACTTTCAACATGAATCGAACCACTTTGATCGTGTATGGTACCACTTTGATCATGTATTGTTCGTGTATGGTAACTTTCAACGTCTATCATACCACTCTGAACGTGTATCAAACCACTTCTACATAATTATAACTATCGTCTTAATCTAGCATACATCATGTGCAGGAGATTAGGTTGGAGAGGGTTAAGAAAAACATTTTATACATTAAAATTGATTATATTTTATTTAAGCATTTCTCTCTGGCGTTTAGACCACCAGTTGAATATTTTAAATACATTTTGCATGGCACAGTGCTTTGCGTGTCTGCCACATCGCAGAGTATTAATTACATTTAGCTTATTTAGAGATTTGATATCCTCGTAGTCAATGTCCAGCGTCTCAATGACCACGTCCGCTCTGGTATTTTCATCGAGGAAATCCACAAGCCAGTCGCGTTTCTGCAACCCTTTTACGAATACGATATGGGATGCGTCATCTTCTTCGTCGATCGCATCAGCTACAGCTTTCGTAATTAGCCGTTTAGCCATACAGTATGGAACGTCTCCATCGTCCCACCGTAGTCCATGATGTTTTACCACCAACCACCGAATGTTCGATTTGTCGGATTTCGTAAGAAGATATTGTGGCATCGGACTCCCAAAAATATAGTGCGAGAGAATTGTTCCCATTCGTAGGACAGCCACTTCCTTGACGACAAATCTTCCATCGACGATGAACCCTTGCAGGTCAATAAATGTTGGTGTGACCATTATCGATACAATTTAGAGGTCCGCTCACTTCCAAGACAGACGGGAGAATGCAGTCCTTCTCGTAAAGCATCTCGATTTTCACGATGAAATTTTGTATGAATTTGACACAGGAGAGGGCGTGGCAATTTAATTGATTTTGCGCACCACGTTTGTCAGCGGATTGTATTCAACCACCCGATCGTGTAGAATCAGACAGTAGGCCGTAGTATTTATCGGCACATTCCCTTTACACTCGAATTCTATGCGCACGTCCACTGTGCCATTCTTGATCGACTCATTTTGTCGCGAGCAATCAATTACCACGAGGGGATCAAATTGTAAAAATTCGGCCACGGTGAATAATGCCTCGTTGCAACTATGTCCATAATACGATTTATGGAATTGCGTATACATATGATACAACATGGCATGCTTATTCTTGTCAAAGTCCAAGTTCATGTCATCGTATGGGTAAAATTCCGAGTTGAGAAAAAGTTTTACATTGGTCAATTTGCAGTTGTTGAACCTAGTAACGTCTTCGCTCATCACATTCCTTCGACCAGTCTGTAGAGCAAGGATAATAACTCGCGGCTTCTCCAGCTGTGCAGATGCCTTCACGGCCCACGAATGCTTGGTTGTACTCTGTAAGAGAGGATACTCGTACAGATCCCACGATTGAAAACAAATGCTCAGGTTTTGCCCACGTTCCAAAGCACGTAGCAAGGATAGCTTATTAACGTCGTTCAGCGTCACATGAGGCATCCGCCACTACATTTTATGTAATTCAATTTCTGGTTCCAGCATCGGCGATCCTATTAGAGCATTATTGTCGTTGCGCGATCGTATTAAAATCAATTCGTGACGCACATTAATAATAATGCGTTTGTAGTTCTCACAAAATCCCAGCAAATATTTGAGTGGGATGCAAAAATTGAAATGATTTTTCAATATTGACCCATCGCGTCGTTTCAAGCCCCATCCAGCATTCTCCATATTTTTGTCTTCGCTAGATGTCAACGATACATAGTTTTTAAGGGTGCTAGTTATTCCAACGTTTCTGTTGCGATCAATCTCCACGCCATTCAGCTCGTATCGAATCTCATCAAATAAGAACGCCATGCAATTATTTCCCAACGTCACCGTTAATGCATCGTTTGGCTTATTTATCTTCAATTTTCCCTCCACGTAGAGGAAACTTTCACACGGCAATGTGTATAAATCCTGCTGTTGTATGGGTATTCTTATTTCTTCGCTGTATCCAAACGTTGAGTTGACGTATGGGTTGTTCGGGTGCACTGGCACCGATTCTTCCAGCATGCAGAATTCTGGGAGGATGACGAAGACTCATGGGGTCTGAGGGTCCTATTTGGTGAGTGTCTTATTGCATCGGGGATTGTAGATCTGCTTATTGTTTCTATTTCCGTGCGTGTAGTAATAGTCTTCCAATTGTTTTTTTTTTTTGTAGAACGTCATGGGGACATCTTCGTTGGGCCTGATCCGCGGCCTCGACTGTGGCCGTTATTGGAGGCCGACTGCGCCCTACGTGGCTGGGACGACGACGCCTAGTTGTGCGCTTATTTACCATCTTTTTCAATAAATTACCTTTCTTAGTCTTATCCTTATATGTAATTGTTAGTGTATCGTTACTTTCCTTCAATACTGTGACCATTTCCCTATTACTGCCCTATTCTATGAAGTGTTTGTCTGAACGCGGATTCTTCGTCGCCCTCTATACTGTAATTATTATTATCGTGCGTGTTTTGAAACGTGTTAGAGCCTATCCACGCAGGTGTTAGTTTTTGACCGCTCGCGTCTTGTCGTGCAGTAGCACTTGGTCTCCGATTTTTAAAAGACCTATCCGCGATTTTCTTGTCGTAGTATTGGAATTAAAATGAAAATAAATTTAATATAATATTGAAATTTATATAAAATCCAATAACGATTAATTTTCATTTAATAAAATTACAGAAAATATTGTTAAAAATAAACTTACTTCATAAGAAACTGATTGTGAAATTGACCCAATCGCTCCTAATATTGAATAATTAGAATTTGAAGCCCAATTATCACAGGGTAAACACCTATTCTTAATGAACATAAAATTCCAATTTTTATTGAATATAGCAAAAAAAATAATTTACAAATTAAGTCCTTTTGTATAAAAATTTATTAGGTAAATATAGATAGAAACCGATCTGGCTCACGTCGATCTCAACTCAAATCATGTAAGATATTAAAAGTCGAACGGACTTAAAATTTAAACTCCTGCATTTAAATTATATCTAGTTCAACATCGAGGTCGCAATCATCTTCATAAATATAGGTAATCAAACAAAGGTGATAAACAGAACATGGAAGAAAGGGGACTTTCCGGAAGAATGGGAAGAAGGAATAGTAAGTTCTGTATTCAAAAAAAAAAAAAAAAAAAAAGGAGAAAGGGAAATGGTTAAGAATTATAGGGGCATAACTTAGATGGACACGGATTATAAGATATGCATGGAAATTCTAAGGAGAAAATTAGAAGAACAAATGGAAAATGGGATATTAAACGATACGCATATGGGATTCAGGAGAAGGAGAGGAACAGTAGACGCAATAGCGGTAGTTAAAATGGTTATAGGTTTAGAAACCTCAAAAGAAAGAGGGAAACTATATCTGTTTTTCACGGATATTGTTAGAAAACTTATGACGGATCGGCGCGAGGAAGATAGGAGCTATTGTAAGCGATACGAAGGAAGTCAAGACTTTTAAGGAACACAAAACTTTATAATTTAAGCGGTTAGGAGTTATTGTGTTTGAATTATGTACAAGGTCACGAAAATTAAACTGATGTTTACACAGACTATTTAAATAAACTTAACTTAATAATTGAATTGTTAAACGCAAGTGCGTAAGCAATTTGTAAGCGAGAAGCAGCAGTTACTCCGCAGATGAGTAATTCCCGTAAGCAGCGAAAGCAAGCGAAGCGCGTAGCATTAGTAAAAGGTGCGTGATATTAGTTTTATAGTCGCGAACAGAATGCTGATCCAGGAAATCACCGTCGATTTCCTGGAAGGAAGAGCTTTCCCCTTCCATAGATCGTGAGTCGATGGAAGGGGCCGCGATCGCTGCTCCACATGAGCAAGCAGGCCGTTGCCTCTGCCTAATTAGCGTTGGGCCTGGGAGATGTCGTCAGAATGCTCACTTCTTGAACAGATATGAAGAGAGCATTAGATTGATTGGAAAGGGAAGAAATTTGGAAAAGACTTTATGAAGAAGGAGTAGGCGAACAACTAAGAATACGGATACAGGAAATTCACGACAGAACTATACGCGCGTTAGGAATGAAGAAGGAACTGATAGGAAAGTTTATTTAACAGGAAAGGGTGTTAGACAAGGGTGCCCGTTAAGCTTGACACTTTTCAATGTCGCATTTGCAGACCTGGAAAGAAGAAATGAGCAAAGAACAGGAAGGAGGAGTCGTAATAGATAGAAGGAAAATTTTAACAATTTCATACGCGGGTGATGTGTTAATGGTAAATAATGCACAGGGACCTAAGAATACGATAAAGAGATTCAAGAGATACATAAAGAAGAAAGGCTTGGAGTTAAATGTGTAAAAGTCTAAGATAATGATATGCAGGAAAGCAGGAGGAAGAAGAAAATAGGAAAGATTCCGTTGGAATGAAGAAGAAAGAGTAAGGGAACTGAAATATTTAGATTATAGAACGAGAGGGAGAGAACAACGAGGATAAACACCATATTAAGAAGGTAGTTAGGGAAGCGAATATGATACTACGAGAAGTATGGGAGGATGTATTGGAGAAAGATTATTCAGAGATGACTGAAAGAAGAATGAAACTGTATCATGCGCTAGTTAGTAGCACCGTGGCGTATGGAGCAGCGATATGGAGATGGAGAAGGTATGAGGAAATAGAAAAATTGCAGGCGAAATACATACGATGGATAATGAAATTGGAGAGATCAACATCAACATATTGGCTGTTAAAAGAAACAGGAAGAGATGGCATAGCAATTAAAATGGGAGTAAGGGTAATGAAGTTTGAAGAGACACTAATAAACTCGGAAGAAGGATCGATACGATATGAATGTAGGAGAAGACTAATGAGAGGAAATGAAGTAACGAAAGAAGGAAAGAATGCGAATCAAAGTCTTGGAAGGGAGAGGATGGTCAAACAAAGAATGGAAAAGAAGAAGCTTAAATGGGGAAGCAGTGTGGATTAAAAATTAGAACAGATAAGTAATTGACATCCAAGAACAAGAAAGACAGATGAAAGTAAAAGAGTCAAAGTTCCTAAGAGAATTAAAAGAGGTGGCAAGGAAACCAGGAGATAAGCCGAAATGCTTATGGGGGGAAATGAAAAAAGGAGAGGAGAATTAGAAAGGATAGGAAGATTCATACAGGGTAGTGAAACAAGAACATGCAAATATTGGCTAATGAAACAAGAAAGGGTATGTAAGAAAGAGGAAGAAACAGTGAAACACGCGATTGAAACATGTGAAGTAAGTTGAGAGAGTGGCAGGAATTGTGCAGAGGTAATTAGAGGAGAAGGGAAAAACTTGGCTATTCTACGGGAGATAATAGGGAGAAGGAAAAGATGGGAAGAACAGGAAAGTGATAAAAGAAGATTATGTAACATAGAATAGATTAGGAAACACTTGTAAAATAGAAAAAATTGTTAAGAGACAACAGGATACATTAGAAGGGTGGGACTTACACTGACACAATCATGGGAATGAAATGGAAAGATTATTTGATCGTTAAATTGTAACACGAAAGTGGCAATAAATTAAATTAAATTATTATTATTATTATTATTATTATTATTATATTTTTTCTTTTTATATTGTATTTTGATATCCTATTTGTATAGAGAGAACTAAAAAATGTTGAGAATAGTGCGATTTATTTAGAGATAAAGAATTGCGGCGATACAATAGATACGTAACAGTTTCGGCGAATATAGTCGAGTTATTTACTGTTCTGTGTAACTGAACACTCGGGTTGGTCACGAGAGCGCGAGTGTGTATGAATTTATACGAGGTGTTGTGGGAAGAGTATGTATGTATGATGTCGCGAAAAGTAAATAGGAAGTCCATCAGCTGTTCGAGAATGTTCAAGTTGTCTTGCGATTGATGTGAAGAAGAGAAAAAGAGAAGGAAAGGGAAGGAGAAAGAAAGAGATTGATAGACAGAGCGAGAGAGAGAGAGAGAGAGAGAGAGAGAGAGAGGGAGAGAAAGAGAGAGAGAGAGGAAGAGATGGATGGTTCTGCCGAGACACTATTTATATTCAATTTTTATATTTTTTCTTTTTATATTTCTATTTTTTAATTAATGGAACAATATATAATCATTTTACATATATTATAATCTATTTAATTGTCTGTCTGCCTCCTTCACTCCTCACCAATTTCTATCGACTCTGCATAATTCTTTCTATGATTCTCGCCTCCAATTGTAAAGACGACACTACATAAGAAGTCTTTGTATTTCAAACTGAATACAGTATCATTTTTATTTAATCTTAAGCCATGTATAAGCTATGTGTATCCGCGGCTGCATCAAACTGCAGAAGATGTGAGGAAAAACTTTAAAACTTTTGTTAACGTGTTGTAACAGAGCGATGCTGCCTGCGAAACATTAGATACGCGTCCTGCTGCTAAAATCATACGTGATGGCGAATATTACGACGAGGATTATCTTATAGATTGCGAACTGGTAGCATGTGCCATCAATGATATTCTAGCTAATGCTCGTAGGAAAAAAAAATGTTAAATTATATTTTTTAATTTTAAAGTCTTTTCGATTGTAACAATATATATTCTCAAACCTATATTATTTCTCCATTTCATTTACCCGTCTTCCTTCTCGCCACATAATTTTAAGATTTGCTGACTTCGCATAATTCTGTTTCATTCTTCGCGCCGCCAAATGACGTCATCGCGCGCGACTGCTCCAGAGGATTCGAATTACGCGAGATCGCGCGATACGCTGCGACGTTAAATCGGAACGCTTTAGAATACTGTTTAGCTTTAGAATGCTTGCTGCATAATGGTTTGGTAGATCGTTGATTAAAATATTTTAGAATATCTGCGATTGTACCGCTATGTAGTGCTGTCTCTCTCCCTCCTCCGAATTTAAATTTATAACGAAGTATTGCTCTCTCTTTCCGTCCCGAAGACGTGGTTCGTAAAAGAAAAGAACGTCGATCTTTCCCGATCTTTCCCGACATCGTCCGAAACAATTTCGGATAAAAAATAAATTATTAAACAATTTCTGCTGCATATTGGTTTGGAAAAAAATTTCGGGGGCCGTCCCCTCCCTGGGTTAGGTCTGAAAAAATTTTCGGGGTGGGCCAACGTCTGAAAAAGACTTTTCGGGGGTCATTCCCTCCCTCTAAAAAATTACGGGAACGGTGGGCCAGGTCTCCGCGGCGGCTCGGCCCGGAGTGATCCCCTCCGCGGTTGCGGCTTCCCCCACTCCGCGGCTCGTGCGCGCGCAACCACTCTTCCACTCCCCGCAGGCCCCGCGCCCAGGTTTCCCTCCGCCGCGCTCCCCGCGCGACCACGCTTCCCCCCGCCCCCGCGCTCCCCTCAGAGGACCTGGGTTAGAATCAGCATAGCCTTACTACTCACGCGCGAATGCGAGATTCGTAGCACTGAAGGTAAGTAGGAGTCAGGCGCGAATGCGAGATTCGTAGCACTGATCGTAGGAGGAATGCAGGCGCGAATGCGAGATTCGTAGCACTGATCGTAGGAGGAATGCAGGCGCGAATGCGAGATTCGTAGCACTGATCGTAGGAGGAATGCAGGCGCGAATGCGAGATTTGTAGCACTGATCGACCAGGGAAAATTTATAATGTAATCGAGCAACTGGGTGACACCCGTTAGAGTACTTGTGGTTTTTAGTTAGGCATGGTAATTGGATTTACTGCTGCATTAATATAAAAAGCCACACGTAATCTTTCCGCGAAATATGTCTAGCCATACAGTCGTACAAGACCCATGCGAAAGTAAGCCTTCTAAACACTATAAGAAATTTCGGCGTTCGAGAACCGAGATCTGCTGTTGCAATAGCCTGTTGTGGTTTGGAATCTTCGTAACCGAAGGATTGACATAATAATTTGTAGCGTGATTGAAAGTAAAAATGTTTATTAAATTGCAGTACGAAAATGCGCCTTGCACCGTTAATGCAAAAGCGGTTAATGATTATAATAATGCGTTAGACGTTAAGCATTAGCACAGGAACATTTATATAAATGGTAATCAATAGTAATATAAGTGTATGAACATGAAATACATGTGTATAAGCCAAAAATAGTATGAAAATCAATAGGAATTTGCTACGCTAACAATATAAAGCAATGAGCGTTAGCAAAGATAATATGAAAAGCAATGAGTAATAATATGAAACAATATAAAGCAACGAGCACTAACAAAGATAATAATATGAAACAATGAGTGATAATATGAATAGCGCAAGCAATACAAAAGATATAAATGGAGATGATATGCCGTGATAATAATGGTAATTATAATCACTTACAATGGTTGATGATTATTGATGGTTGGTCACTGAATCTAATATATAAGTCAAGTGTTAACAATGCTTCGTAGAAGAGATTCCGTAGAAGAGAAGAGAAGAGACTCTGGCCTCTCGAACCCTTGTATTTATATGGTTTGTAGGAATGTCAGGTACGAGGGGTATGCGCGGTATGCACCATGACTCATGTGCGAAATATGCGGTCTATAATTAGAACGTGTTTATGACTCATGCACGAAATATGCGTCGCAATAGGACTTCCGGGGTTTTTATTTGGGCTTTTGAAAAGGGGGTACTCAACCCATTAGATGGATTTTGGCTAGTTAGATTGGAAAGGGGTGAGCGTGGCTTTGACCTCGTGGGTCATAGAGAGGGGGTGAGACGTGGTCTCGAATTAAGAGGGTATTTGGGACGAGGGACTTGTTTGGATTTAAATATGAGGGAGGAATTCGTGCCTCGTAGGGCGAAGAGGGGAAGGGGATTTCGTCGTTGACCATCCCGAGATGGGGACCGCTAAGGTACATCGCCTAGATGGTCAATGGTTGGAGAAAAGGGATAAGAGTTGAATTTTAAGGATTTCGGTAGAGTTGTGGGGTGATTTATGGGGGAGACTTTAGATAATACGGTGCGAAAATTAGTGGGACGTCACACGATCTACAGTTTCATGTCCACTAATATCTTCAATTAAGAAAGTTGGAAAATCAGGTTTGAACTCGCTTTTGATAGACTCTGCTATTGGTTTTCAATTTTTCAAACGTTGTCGGCCAATAGAAGATTTATTAACATTAAACTCTGAAGGGTCACATCCTGTACTTTTCAAAGTAGATGCTACTACCATAGCTGCTTTTCTGTCACTTAATTTAGAGACATCAAGGCTAGCAGCTAAGTGGCTATTAATTATGTCTTTTTGAGCTCGCTTTTGTGACGGTTGCGCTTTTGAAGATTCTGATAAGACTTCGAAATTTGACACAGTTGTTTCTTCGCTGGTGGTAGAAGAAGAAAGTAAGCATTTTTCTGTCAAAGCCAAGATACTTCTGTTTTCACGTTCGTGTGATTTTTTAAAACGTTCTGCTTTCTGTTTCGATTTTTCACTTTTTCTTAAAATTTTTTTTATCTACTAAACCAATTAAACCCCGGCGACCTTTCTGTCGTTGTACTAATAAAAACAGCTTATCCTCTTCTATAGTCATAATATTGGGTCCTTGAATAAGTTTCTACTGTCTTTTTGTTAATGAAAAGACCTTTATTTAAATAGGAAGATACAAAATATCTTACTCAAAATAATTTCCATCGTTAGCTTCAACCTTTCGCCACTTTTCTGGTAATAAGTGGATTCCACGGTAGAAGAAATCCGGTTCTTGTGAAAGAATCCAATCTTCAAGCTATTTTTCAATATCTTCAGAAGAACTGATGTGCTGCGATAATTCTTTAAGGGTCTGACATGAATCCTCATCGAGTAATGCTTCCAGTTCTCGGTCTTCGAACTTTTTCGGAGCACCACAACGATCCTTGTCTTTCACATCAAAATCATTATTCTTAAACCGTCGAAACCAGTTTCTACAACTTCTTTCAGACGGAGCATTGTTACCATAAACCTTTACAAGTAACCGATGACACTCATCACCTCCCGCAAATACTGTTGTGTCGGTACAAAATTCGACATTTTCAATGAAGTAAAAACACTTGTTCTTTAGGCCACACTCAGATGTCATATACTATATCTTAACGCTCGTTTAAAGGACTTTCACAATATTACGACACAGTCTGAAATTCTGTGTAAGTATTATTAGTTTCCCCATCTATAAGGAAATGGCAAAGACTTATTCAAGGACCCAATACTTAACGCTTCACAGTCAGCAATATCAAATAAATCTTCTAATTTTTGTTGCCAGTCTTGTTCTTTCTTCTTTAATGCTTCCGAACGTTTTTTCTTGTTCTCTTTATTTTTTTCAGATTCTACCATTCTTTGAATTTTTTTTCTATTTTACTGATTACATGTTTTTTCAATCTCGTTGGTATACCAGCTTTTTTCCACAAATTTATCACTTCGCATGCAGCCACAGTCGCAGAATCACAAATCGTTTTCTTTTCTTCGCTTTTGTAGTAAAAAAAATTAACGTAATACTTCACCAATAGAAGGCAACTTTGACTGATTCAGATTTGGTATTGACTGGCCGATAAGCCAAATGTTGGTTTTATTCCTAGTTAGTAAACCACGCCACTACTTGTGGACACCATGACAAGTCGAAACAACTATGTATGCTTTCGGAAAAAAATGCCCGTTCTCCTGCTAATTACTGAATGCAACTGAAGTACGGGGCGGGACTCACTACACGCGTTTTCGAGAAATATCGCAATGCCGCGCCTGACCGCTGGAAGCACGGGGAGAAATAACGCAACGTCTCGCCGCGCCGGACGAGGCGAGACATGTAACGCTCGCGCGAGTCAGTGGTGGAAAAGACGTAACAACCGAAAGACGTAGCTGGCGAAAGACATGTATTTTCTATGTTTTCCTTATGTATCTATATTTCTTCTTTTAATATACTCAATAAACTTTATAATCATTCCTACACATGGTTGAAGTGGCCACACAATGCTTTTCTGAAAGTATACTGCTGGTAGCGACCTCTAAAACCTTTTCAAAAATTAAATAAAAAAATACTAGTTCATATTTTCGGGTAGAGAATCTTATGACAGGGTGCCGCGGTCATTTTTCAAAAGTCGAAAAATGAGGACCACCCTATTCTATACTTTTCTCCGTGATTTACCTGTGACAATGCTAAAAACACATTATGTTTCCCACATTTACCGCTCGAAAATCGGAGAGGGTGTTCGAAAACCAGTGGTTGTTTCAGAATATCGGTACTTCAGAACGGAGACACTGAAGACAATACGATGACTATGTATGAAAGTATAGGAGATAAAAATTGTTTTTACATGGAATTACATGGTTTGAGATGGCCAATTTACTAGCGCAGTCGAATGTTTTCTTCGATTATTATTTTAAAAGATTATTTTAAAGATTATTATTTAAAAGATGGTCAAGTTCGGTTTTGTAAACGGAACTACTTTTTTTTTAAAGATCACTTGATATTGCGTTCCACGACAAATTCAATAACATTCATTGTATACAGTTTATTTCCACTGGTTTTTGAGATATTGCGCTTGAACATTTACTGATTTTCACTGGAAGTAAACCTGCTGGAATAGCAAACACCAGGGGTGGACTTGTTCGTGCCACGGGTGACGTTGCCTGTTGAAACAGATACCTACCTGCCAAAGGTCTACGTCAGGAATGGCAGGCCCAAAGGCTGGATAATTATTTTCCGTCAGAAATGCTAGGTAGGTACATCTACGGTATCGGGAAGCGTACCGTTAATGCTTTAAAACGTCATAAAATTTACTCAATTTTCAACTTAAATAGTCTTTTATTTCGCACTTCCTTCTATGCTCGGATGGCCGGTTCTTATGGGAGAGATGCAAGTTCGATTGGTTAGGTTAGGATGTGTGAAAGTTGTTAGAATAAATTTCAACCATAGGGAGCAGATTGTTTTAGGACCAATCGGAATTTCATCCCTCCCAAACGGCTGCTCTCTTGAAGAGGCCTTCTTCACAGCAATACCTCCTCCCCAATGCTCACCTTATCTCGCACGGAATACGTCAACGCATGCTTTTGTTTTGATATTGGAGCTCGTGTTTATATTCGAGAGATAAGGAATCTGTGTGAATTTTTAGGGAGGACCTCGCGTCGACAGCGGGCTACCCCTTTTCTTCCTGTGTCTCTTCACGAGGCGTATTGATGATGGAGGAGCGTAGGAGCGTAGGTGTCTGTGTGCCAGTTATTGAATTCCGAAGACGATAGAAACACTTTAATACAAAAGACGCATGTACTATAATTAAAGTGAGGGAGATGTAACGAGTTATATCGGTGGGACGCGAATCTTCCCCCCACCACGCACGCCTGGCGCGGTCCGCCGCTGCCAAGCGCGGCGGGCGCGTCAGGCAAAGTCTACCACGAGCGATATATGCAAACGGCCAGACATCTCCCAGCGATCACTTGTATACACAAGCTGTATCGCTGCGTATATTTGGATTCCCGTACCTCCACGGCTCCCAGAGGAACGCGAGCTCGCCGACCTCTGGACGCAGGTCGATAGCCGCTGTCAATCTTAGGGTCAGACTTTGTCTGTCCCGGAGGACATCCTACAGTCTCCGTTTCTCCCGCGGGTTTTACCCACTGGGCGAGCGGACTAAAGACTTCCCGGTCAGGGCCATTGGTGGAGACCACAGCCGGGGCACCAGTACGACCAGTACCCTCCACTCCTATTACTACCTCCGAAACGCGCCGAATCTCACGCCGCGACCGCGACGCGCCGTCCGCGCTCCGCCTCCGTGTAACCGTCCGACCACCCCGAACCGTACGCCGCGACCGTGACGCGCCGTCCGCGTTCCGCCGCCGACTAGCCGCTAGTCCTCGCACTAGCGTAAGGCCTAGGTTAAGGAACGAACTCTCTGTTAGCCAGCAAAGACCTGGCCGGGTTTGCTTGTATTCTAGTCCAAATAAACACCTTTTACACAGTTCACCTTGTCTCGTTCACTCGTACGTCCGCTGCTTCGACGATCGCGCGATATGCTGCGATGTTAAATCGGAACGCTTTAGAATACTGTTAGCTTTAGAATGCTTGCTGCATATCTGTTTGAAAAAAATATTTCTACACAATGGTTCGGTAGATCGCTGATTTAAAAATTATTATGCGTTGGGGGAAAATTTCTGCTGCATGTTGGTTTGAAAAAAAATTTTCGGGGGTCGTCCCCTCCCTGGGTTAGGTCTGAAAAATTTTTCGGGGTGGGCCAAGGTCTGAAAAAGACTTTTCGGGGGTCAGGTATCATACCCTCCCTCTGAAAAATTTTGTGGACGGTGGGCCAGGTCTCCGCGGCTGCTCGGGCTGGACTGATCCCCTCCATGATTATGGCTTCCCCCACCCCGCAGTTTGTGCGCGCGCAACCACTCTTCCACTCCCCGCAGGCCTCGCGCCCATGTTTCTTTCCGCCGCAATCCCCCGCGCTCCCCTCAGAGGACCTGCGTTAGAACTCTCCTAGCCTTATTACTCGCGTCATAGTATACGGATACGATGATCTGTGGCAAGCTGACGTGGTAGAAATGCGTCCTTACTCGCGATACAGCCAAGGTCACCACTACGATACTCACCGTTATCAATGTGCTGAGCATATATGCGTAGGCTGTGCGGGTCAAGACAAGTGGCGTTGAGGTGACTAAAGCGTTCGCAAATATATGTAGATATCGTCACTCGAAAAATATGCAAACCGATCAGGGAAAAGAATTTTACAACTTCGATGTACAGAAACTCGTGACTAAACATGGCGTTAATCATTATTCGACGTATTCGACGATGAAGGCCTCCGTCGTAGAACGGTTCAACCGCAACATTTTAATATTGAACAGTATGTGGAAACTGTTTACGCTCAATGGAACCTATATAAGGACCGATGTGCTGCCGCGTCTACTTGCAGAGTATAATGCACGAAATCATAGAACCATCGGAATGCGTGTTTGCGATGTTACCCCCACGATAGCCGTTAAGCTGCTAATCACCGTGTACAGCAACGTAAAGATCGCTGCTCCAACGAGATTCGAGTTGGGCGAGTTTGTACGCGTTAGCAAATTTAAAACCATCTTCGATATAGGTTATACACCGAATTGGACAACAGAGGTGTTCAAGGTAGTCAAAGTACAGGCAACTAATCCCGCAACGTATCTGCTCCTCGATTCCTGTGGAAAACCTGTTGCTAGAGGATTCTATGAACATGAGCTGCAGCGCGTCATCGATCCTGATGTGTATCTAGTGGAAAAAGTGTTGCGTAGGAAGGGCGATATGGTATACGTCAAGTGGCTTGGGTTTGATAAATCACACAATTCTTGGATAAAAAAATAATGTATTGTAAAATAATAATGCATGGCTCAATAAATACAATGATACATATACATATACATGAGTGACCACTTTTATTTTTACATGCAACGCCGCACGCCATCCGTAGCGTACTATTGGTTCCCCCTTAAGCCACGCTCCGTCCAGGAACCCGCCTCAGGTATCAACTCTCGAAAATCAGACTATAGTATGTAGTAGCAGCGACAGTGTCAAAATAGCGACTGACGTTTTATTGATCATCATCGTCCTAGTAGTCGTCGTTTGCGTCACGTGATTTTTCTCACCACGTTCGTCCAAGGGCTGTATTTGATTATACGGTCGTGTATGAGCAAACAATATGCGGTGGTATTAGTGGGCACGTTATATCTACACTCGAAACTGATTCGCATGTCCACCGTGACATTCTTCACCGACTCATTCTGTCGAGAGCAATCTATGATCCCGATAGGGGCGTACCGTAAGAATTCGACCGTGTTCAGCAACGGTTCGCCGTGACCGTAGTACGAACGGGTAAATTTCGCGTACATATCGTACAGGAGCGCGTACACAGATTTATTAAAATTTAGGCTCAGATCGTCGTTCAGATATGTCTCGGAATTCAGAAACAATCGTACGTTCGCGAGTTTGCACGCGTCGAATCTGCTCGCGCTTTTCTTGAGATTATTTTTTCGATCGATTTGCATACCGAACATCACGTATCGCGGTTTCTCGATCTGCGAAGAGGCTTTCACGGTCCACATATGTTTCGTAGTCGTTCGCAGCAACGGATACTCGTGCAGTTCCCACGATCGGAAACTCATCACGATCGGTTGATCACTTTGCAGGAGATGTAGCATCAACAGTTTGTTCGTGTCTTCTAACGCGACGTGGGGCATACGCCATTGTATATTGATCTTAAGATTCGGTATTATCCCGGGGTTTAGAGAAGCTGCGTACATCGCCTTCGTATCAACTCGCGCGCGAATGAGGATCAATTCGTGTCGTGCGTTCATCACGATGCGGCTCTAATCTTCGCAGAATCCTAATAACGCGTATGGGTACGCAGAAATTGAACGTCGCGCTATTAAAAATATCTTTGTCGTGTGCGATGGTATGCTCCCAAGCGGCGTTCATCAGCGCTTTGCGCCTGTCGATGGAAAAAGACGCGTAATGTTTCAGCGCGGTGGTAATTCCCGGATTTCTGGAACGCGAGCGATCTCCGCTCCGCCCAATTCATATCGAACCTCGTCGAACATGCACGCGACGTACTTGTTGTCCAGAAAAACTCTCGCAGCTTCTTTGACTTCCGCAGCAGTTGTCGAGACGGTCAACAAAGAAATGCGTCCTTTGACGTAGAGATAACTTTCGCACGGGAGTGTGTACAGATCTTGTTGCTGAATGGGTATTCTCATCTCATCGTTATTGTCGGACGTTGTGTTGGCGTACGGATTGTAAGCGGGCATCTCGACCTTCGTGATACGATCGTCGAAAGTAGGCGTACTCGTCACGTCCAGTATGGTAGACTTCGTGTTAGACGTGTGTGTGTGTGTGTAAGTTGTATGTAAGTATGTTACGATGAATCCCAAGGGATCTTAGGAAACGCGCGTTTCAATGAGTCCATGGCTTTCCGCTTGTTCTTCTTCTCCTTGTTCCCGTTTTGCTCCCTGTCTTTATTAGTATTTCTGTTGTTGTTGTTGTCGTTGGCGATGGTGGTGGTGGTGGTGGCGGCGGGTGTGTATCGTTTTGACGATGACGCGTGACAGAGACCAGAGGAACGGTAGCAGCGGCGACGGTGAACGATGAGTCGTACGTGTGATCGAACACCAACATGCTATGCACTCAGGTGCGTGCGTTTACGTTACCTTATCGCGCGAACGCCATTGCACGTGCAACCGAAACGTTATTTCCTCTCCGCGAAAATCTATAGGACGATCGAATTGATCAACGATTCGTACCGTTAAATCGTGTATCGCTCGTGCAACGACCAGCACGTAGATGACGTGTAGCGGAGTTTCCGATATCTTATATCCCGGGGGCACGCGAGGCGAAAATTCGTGAATCGTATGTACCTGTTTGTCGTTGCTGTACGCACCGGTAGTGACGTTGCACGTTACTCTGATCACGTTATTGGTTATAATGCTCATGGGTTCGTTGGACTCGTGCCAGATTCTCGGCAATAAGACACGATTCGGGGAAATTCCTAGCAACGAGCCCACATTGTTCGGTTTCGTAAAGTCTACAAAGAACGAGCAGTACAGTTCGCTTTTCATGGTGTTGTTGTTTGCTCGTAGCACTGGTGGATAGTTGTCGTCGTCATCGTCGTTCTCGTTATTACCGCGTCGTCAAGGATGTCGATCGAGTAATCGTTGCTTCAGGTATTTGGCGATAGCGTCTAATTCGTAGGAATCATGGGGGATCGTAATGTATTCGGGAGCGATGTCGACGATTGAGTCCTGGCCGGTGTTATAGTTCACGACAAAGTAGAATTTATCGTTGCTCGAGTCGATGTTCGGTATCATGTGAAACGTCTCCAAGTTGGCGAGTCCTAGTTCGTACTGCCCGTCGCTTAAATCTATCGGTGTATAATAATTGAGCGTGAGCATGCTACCCCGACCCATTAATGTGAGCGTGAGCGACATTGTACCACTACCGCTACAGGTTACGCTGGCGAGACTGCGAGAGAGAAAGTGACTAGGACATACGGTTGCGCGTCAATTTATTATTATTATTATTATTATTATCATTATTTTTATTTATTGAACGGGAAAATCCCATGGTATACGAAGTTAACACAAAAGTAGTATACAGAGTCCGAGCTTACATAACAATATTAACTAAATTTATGAGTAAAATAATCATAATTAAAAGGCTAAACTAAATAGTGTCGTTCTAGTAATTGACAGATCTAAACAGTTCCGACCTAAATGAGTTAAGGGACCCCACGAAGGGGTCAATACCGGTAAAATATTGATTCGCAATAATCATCGCTTTATTGACCGAGTCACATGCATAATAACGATATTTCGGTGGCCTAGAAACAAACAGGGGCCTAGACCGCAGGCTTCTCACAGGAGCATTAAACATAACCAAGGACAGCAAATCCGGACAACTTATAAGGCCATTGATTATCTTATAAAGAAATATCATATCAGAAATACGCCTACGATCCTCAAGAGTGGTTAACTTAAAGGACGCAAGAGCCGGACGATAATTATGGTCCTTCCTATCCATAGGATAGCCCAAAGTGCGAGAGGCGAACCTCAAAAATCTATGCTGTACCCTTTCTATCGACTTTACAAATTTAGCATGCCTAGGACTCCATATAATGGAAGCATATTCGACATGAGGTCTGACAAGGGCAACATATAACAGCCTCAAGGTTTCGACTTTCCTAAAATGTCTAGCAAACCTAGAGATAAAACCTACAGTTCTCATGGCAGTATTAGTACATCGCGCATAATGAGGCCTGAAATCAAAGCTAGATAACTTTCAATCCACAATAAAAGGGACCCACAGAACCCCCAACGAGAGAGCTTACGAAGCAACATAGAGTGATCAACGGTGTCGAAAGCCTTCCGAAAATCAGTATAGACTGTGTCAACCTGCAGGCCATCATCAAGGGCTCTGGACACAAAACCATGGTATACCGCAAGATTTGTGGATGTAGACCGTTTCGGAACAAAACCATGTCGTTCAGCGCAAATGACATTTGTTAATTGTGCGGATAACAAGTCGGTGATAATCGCTTCGAAGACCTTAGGTATTATAGATAATTTACAGATAGGACGATAATTACGAACATCGGAGCGGTCACCGGCCTTAAAGACTGGGGTAACGAGGCTTGACTTCCATCTCGTGGGAAAAACTCCGGTAGTCAGTGAAGCATTGAAAATATTCCAGAGAGGTCGAGCTAGAATAAAGCTACACTGTTTATGGAATAGAGGGGGAATGCCGTCTGCACCCGGACCCTTATTTACATCGGGACCATTGAGCTTGGTGTAAATGTCTCCAATGGAAATAGTGAGCTCATTCAAAATAAGATTTATCTTGGCTAGTGCCGAGGCCAAAATTCTAGAGCTATTTGTATGAGAAATTGTACGCACAAGTGACCGCAATTCGTCTCGTCGAAACATTGAAAGCGGTCGTGTTTGTACTTGATCATGGTTGTAGTTGTCGTTCCCCGTCCGAAATAATCGATCCGTTCTGCGGGTAAAGCAAATTCCCAAAACTATCGACATACTGCATGTGCGATCCGCGTTTCGCGTACGGCACCCAGTGCGTGCCATCGCCGCAATTATCGTCAAGATTTACGATACCGCATTCGTTTCGTCGTACGCGCGCCGGGAGCGTGTCGCGATTAAACACCCCCCGAAAGAACGGACGTCGATGCAATCGCGCTCTAATTGCAGGTTCGTCATAAGTCGTTGCTGTTGATGTTGTTATCGCTGATGTCGCGTTTTCGCCGCCGCCGCAACCTCGGTCGAGCGTAGTATTTTTTCCTCGGTCGTCGTCTCAGGCTCATGCCGGCGCAGCGCTTGTACGGTGCCAGCTGTTTTCGCACGGCCTTCGCGTCGTTGACCGCTTTGGTGATACCCGCAGCTCCACCGGCCAATGCTCCGATAGTCGACAGATCAGGCAGACGAAGCGGTAGAAAGCCTCCGCGTTTCGCTATCGGTAGGACACGGTACTGTCCCGACCGTCGCCGTCTGGACTTGCGTTTCCTTCTCGTAGTTCTTCTTCTACTTCTCATTCCCATGCCGAGTTTAGTCTTAGCTTTCATCACGGCCCACACTCCAGTCGATGCTGTTTTTTCACCGAATGTCGCGTCGTTCGCGAACCCTCGTTCTCGCCCTCGTCCGGCTCACACGCGATCCGCCTCGTGTCGTCCCTCCAAATGCTTTCAACGAGAGTACGCGATATCGTGCTGCCGACATGCGGCGTCCAGCGGATATATACCTTTGTCGCAGCGAGCCAATCGCTTCAGCAGACACGTCCCCGGTCCGCAGAACTGATATCCCGGAATGTGTAGCTCTATCGATAAACAGTTTATGATACCGTTCACGAATCCGGGTCCTGTCTTCGTCGACTTCTTCTTCGTTGATCTACGCGTTACCGCAACCATACATATAAAAATGCCGATACACGGGAATGCAAGGACAGTCGTAAGTCGACGGTTCTTCGATAGCGATCGGTTCAAGGAGCGCTACGATTCTGATTCGCTTGATAGGTGTCGCGGGTATAAATATCAGTGGCGTTACGGGCTCGGCGGGGAGAGAGGGCGCGAACATGCGATTCGCGAAACAACCGAACGCTATTCGCGTGACCGCGAAAAGGACGGTGGAGGATTCGGCGTGGGACGAGAGTTGTTCGCGCAGGCACGGTTCGTTGTTACCGAACAGCGTGCGAGCCCTGATCTGCGGTCCGTCCGAGTGCGGAGAAACGAACGTGCTTCTCAGCCTGCTGGAGAGTCCGGACGGTTTGCGCTTCGAGAACGTGTACGTGTACTGGAAATTGTTGCGACAGCCAAAGTATCGGTATCTGGAGCGAGTGTTGTCGCGCATCGGCGGACTCGGGTACTTTCCCTACTCGGACACCGCCGAGATTGTCCCGCCGAGAGACGTGCGACCCGATTCAATCTTCGTGTTCGACGACGTGGCGTGCGACGAACAGACCACGATTCGCGAATACTTCTCCATGGGCAGGCACGCGAACGTGGATTGCTTTTACCTGTGCCAATCGTATGCGCGAATACCGAAACACTTGAGCAGAGACAACGTGAATTTTCTCGTGCTGTTCAAACAGGACTGGATGAAGTTGCGTCGCGTGTACAACGATCAAGTGAACACGGACATGACGTTCGTTCAACGACCTCTGCGCGAGATGTTGGAGACGACGCTCCGATTTCGTGGTCATCAATAAGATTCGTGCCATGTACGATGGTAGGTATCAACGAGGATTTAACGAGTTCGTGGTAGCGCGTGGACCTCAGTAGATCGCGAGTCCTTCGTCGAGCAACACCTGGATATCTAACGAAGCAGCGACTAGCGGTGTCAACATGGAGAGCACACAGCAACAACAACAAGGAATGAAACAGAAACGGCGTCGTAGACAACAACAGCCACGAGACGTCGAGACGAAGAAGAAAATTGCTGAAATCACCGACGCTATACGAAAGAAATATATGAGCTTGAAACTCGGTAAAATGTCGACGAAAGCTGCTGCGGAGGAGAACGCATGTCCGATCGTCGAACCGCTGAAACAGTTGGTGGAGAACACTGTGGCGTTGCAAACGAGTCCAGCGATACCATCGAAGCCACGACCATCGCTCGTCAAGCGGAACCAACAGCAGCAGCAACAACACCGTTTGAAGAAGAAACGATTATCCTTTACTCCGTCCACAGCCGAAGCGCCGATACGTCCCGAAACGACTCCGTTTCCGGAGTCGAACGACGACGACGACAGCACCGTCTACGAAACAACCGAGGAACAAGATCTGGAGCATGGTGAGACGGACGAATCGATTCGAGAAGTTGTCGATCCAAAAACCACCACCGTCGACAACCTCGACACGTACAACCGAAACGCCACCGAGCCGCTGTCACGCGAATATCTGCACTTGTTGTTCACCGACACCAAGAAACTGATCGACAACATGCATGGCGTATACCTAGGCGACGACAAACAGTTCATGATCGGAGATTCCGTGCTCACCATCGGCGAGAACGACATTGTAACTTGTTACGTCGGTGGGACGACGATATTACTCCGCAACACGCGTCCGACCGAGATAGCGCGTACCGCGCTAGGCCAACTGTCTTGCTCCCCACCACGCGTCCGCGGTTGCCGAGAATAGGCGCGAGAAGGTCAGGCACCGAGTGACTCTCTCGCTGCCGAAAATCCGCGGACGGGGACATATAGGCCGGGGCCGAGGCCTATTGGGACAGACCGCCCCGAGCGTTAGTACGAATAGTACTCCTCTCCCAGAGACCTCCTGTGCGATTCCGCGTTCTTGTGCCTACATTAGATCTTGTGCAATACCAAACTCTCGTGTAAGCACCAGTCCTTGTGTGACGACAGGCTGAGTCACTGTGTCCTTTTGAACACTCCTCCTCCCCAGTTCCCAGAAGGACAGCGTGAGCCATCCTCTCGACGCAGACCGTCATCCGCTATAGATCTCTCGAAGAGAAGTATCTCCCTTCTCGAGAGCGTCCATACTCTCGGTATGGTCTCTCGTCCATAATCTCCGAGTCACACGCGGGTTGTGCCGAACGGAAAAACCGTCTATCCCCCCCCCCTCTCCGCCAAACCGTTACCGACGATCGAGATACCCGCCGCGATCCACCCCGAACTACGCCCCAAGATACGCCCCGCAATACACACCGCGACACACACCGGGACTCGTGATAGTTTATGTGGACCTCACACTGTGTGCCAGCATAAATCTGGCCAGGATATTCTGTATGTATTTATAGTCTTGAATAAATTGTCGTACCCTACTTTACCTCGGCGTACAATCATTCGATCGGTAGCCCTGGACCACCGTCCTGAGCTGGCGATACGGTACCTCCACCGTCCCACCTGTAACCACGCGGTTCATGGTTACAACTGTAGCGTGAAGGGCAAGCGACATGCTGGTACTCAAGGCTTGTACGAACTGCTGTTCATGCGAAAACCTGACGATAAGGCGTACACGAGTGATGATCTCGACGCGTACCGCGACATCTTGTTGTCGACGAACGCGCATAAATTTGACCATTCGGCTAGCAAGCCCACGCTAGGCAACAAGGGCTATAAGTACAGGAAGATCGTGTCGTTGTTGATTAGTGGAGACCGCAACGTGGGCGGAGTCACACACGAAGGTCGAGGATTACCCATCGACGACGCGATGACGGTCACCGATAATGCGATCGATTACGCGTACTGGGACGATCCGAACGAATTGGTCTATAGACTACGATTATTCTTTGCGTCACGCGATGCCGGACACACCGGACAAGATAACGAAATTGCCTCCATCGTGGAGGAACGTCGCGAAGCCAGTCTCGTTGTAAATTGATTGTTCAAATCGACGATGTGTCAGTCTCATTCGCGATCACCGTCCGCGGAATGTCGGTGAACAAGTTTGGCGCATCATTGCACTGCACCGGCGATGCTACTAGTAGTCACAACGACGACAACGTCCAGCGCATGGAGACGATTCGCTCACGTAATCTGTATGTCGCAAATTACGTTCGGGAGAACGCCGTGTGTCTGCCCACCGATCGGTCAAAGTTCGACCGCAAGATGCGTCGCGTGGCACATCCGGAGGAAGATACCGACGTTGCGACGAAACGATACATGGACGACATGGAACGTACCGTCGGGCGTGCCCTCAACACTGTGGAGGAAGACATGAATAAATTGACGACGAGGCGACTGGACACGTTGACGACTGCGATAAATATTGCGACGGAAGGACGCATCAATGACCAGAGACCTTGATAAATACCGTGTTGCAACGACGCTTCGATCGCTTGAAGGATAGACTCAACGAGCTTGCGACACTGACCGCGGAAGTGCACAAACGAAAGGAAGCGCGATGATGAGCGACGACTACGACTACGACAACGACGACAACAAACCCCGCCAAACCCCACGTGCGTCGAGTGCCTGGTACAGTACCTGCTGGTGGTCGTGGAACGTTACCTACGCCATCACCGCTATGAGCACGAGTAAAGAGCGAATAGAATTTGTCGACGAACGCTCCTGCGAGACGAAATTTCCCGCGCAGGCGCGTCGTTACTCGAGGCTACGATGATCTGTGGCAGGCAGATTTGGGGGAAATACGTGCGTACGCTACCCACAATTGTGGTCACAACTACATACTCGCGATCATCGATACGTTCAGCAAGTACGAGTGGGCCGTGCCCGTGAAAACGAAAAGCGGACGCGACGTGACCGAGGCGTTCGCGACCGTGTTGCATCGAAGCGGCAGATGCCCTCGAAGCCTACAAACCGTCATGGGAGAGGAGTTCTACAACGCGGAGTTTCAATGATGCGTTACGTCTCGCGGAATCAACCACTACGCTACGTACAGCGTGATGAAGACATCGATCCTCGAGCGTTTCAATCGAACGCTGAAGAACCTGATGTGGAAACAATTCTCCTTGAACGCCTCCTATCGCTGGTTGGATCTGCTACCTACGCTCGTGCACACCTACAATCATCGTAAACATCGCACGATCAATGCGCGACCCGCCGTCGTCACCTCCGCCACTCGTTTGCCGTTCATCGTATCGTTGTCGAGTGTCGAGCAACAACAATAATGACGACGGGCGAAATTCCACGTCGGCGACAAAGTGCGCGTGAGCAAATTCAAGACGATCTTCGAGAAGGGATACACGCCGCACTAGTCAACCGAGGTGTTCGAAATCACCGCGGTACAACGGACGCACCCTGTAATGTATATTCCACGCGATTCCGCGGGAGAACCGATCTCAGATCGGTTGATTCTATGAGCAGAACTTGATTCTATGAGCACGAACTGCATTCGGTAGCGAATCCAGATGTCTATCTAATCGACAAGATTATTCGTCGCAAGGGGAATCGAGTGTACGTGAAATGGTTTGGATTCGACTCGTCCAAGAACTCTTGGGTACAAGAAAAGGATGGTGTGTGACGCAACAGCAGCAACTCCTTATTATTAAATACATATACATTACACATTTTACATTTATAGCGTTATGCATTTATCCGATTTTTTGTATTTCAAAAAATAAAGAACAATGTATTCCGATACTGTTACACTATTTCTTTTACTGTTTAATATTATATAAGTGTATTAAGAAAAATGACTAATTTGCGCACATTTGTAACATATTTACATACGCTTCCGCAAATTATACGGGATGTCCGCGGATAGACTGGACAGCTGAATATCTGCTGAAGTATTGAAGACAAGAAAATTTTTTTACATGGAATTGCATGGATCGATAGGGCAAATTTATTAGCTCAGACGAATTTTATTATGGATTATTATTTTAAAAAATACAATGGTCAAGTTCGGTTTTTTAAATGGGACCATTTTTATTTATTGATTGATTGATTGATTTATTTATTTATTTATTTATTCGTTCGTTCGTTCGCTCGTTCGCTCGTTCGCTCGTTCGCTCGTTCGCTCGTTCGCTCGTTCGCTCGTTCGCTCGTTCGCTCGTTCGCTCGTTCGCTCGTTCGCTCGTTCGCCCGTTCGCCCGTTCGCTCGTTCGTTTGTGCGTTCATTTGTCCGTTCATTTGTCCGTTCATTTGTCCGTTCATTTCTCCGTTCATTTCTCCGTTCATTTCTCCGTTCATTTCCCCGTTCATTTCCCCGTTCATTTCCCCGTTCATTTCTCCGTTCATTTCTCCGTTCATTTCTCCGTTCATTTCTCCGTTCATTTCTCCGTTCATTTCTCCGTTCATTTCTCCGTTCATTTATCCATTCATGTATCTATCTATCCATCTATCCATCTATCCATCTATCCATTGTTACGTGCCGCGGCCTTTGGCTGTCGAGCGGCACAATTTATACACGCAATTCCGATTAGGGTTATCCCACAGTCTTTAGACTATCAAATATTGCTGTATTGAGTTTATTTGTTAGAAGAGCAAGGAAGCTCGCCGCAGTCGTAACAGTCAATTCTTTTAATTTTTAAATATCTATGTACCTTTTCAGAAGGATAAGGGGTAGATTTTGGGATCGTTGGTACTCTAGTCCCATACGGGTCTTTTCAATGGAATCAGAAAGGTAATTAATGAGTAAAATGTAGTGATAAATAATGCTTTAATGTTGAGTAGTGGAAGCAAGAAAATATAACAAAGTAAAATATGGAAAAGATCAATTGTTGCAAAACGCAGGTACTCGTATAATTGGAGATAACTTCTGATTAGGGGAATCCCATAGTCGATTCACTATCAGAAATTTTCGTGAATTACGCATTAATTATAACGGTGACAAATAAAATGTACAAAAAGAGATAAGGGGTGCAACTCACCAGACAGTCACAATAATGTAAATGACAATGTGCTTTAAATTTCCTTTTTGGAGTTTGGATCGTTCTGAGTCGCTCATAAACCTGAATCAGAAAGAGGAATAAGACGCGAACACGCACACACTTGATTATAGGATGGAGTAGACACGAATTGAACTACAATACGGAATCGAAGATAATAGTAAATTTAACTAAGCAAATTGAACAATAATTTAAATTAAATCATTAATAGAATAACTTATTTTGTAAGTTAAATGAATAATTGTTTCGCAAAGTTGAAAGAATAATTAATGTTTTAATGTGGTTGAAATGAATTGTTTCGCGAAGTTGAGTCTTTCCACGCGGTTACACTGTAGACCGGAGAACTCTATCCCTAAAACACTTCGCGGACCCAATCACACGCACCTCACGATTTACCGTCACAAAGTGTCGCAGCCTCACGCTCTCGGCAGCGGCCAGCGTGGGTCTGCGCCGAAAAGGCTTACGCTGTATTTTATCGCTCGGCCACGCTACCATGTGCCCCTCTACTTACGAGGCGGTGTGTGTGTGTGTGTGTGTGTGCTGACGTCCATCCATCTGACTCCCGACATAAATATATAATCGATCTATACGGAAGATTCGCACGTACAGGAAAACATGACATTCCACATCTCGACAACCATACAATTTCGCACACCTGAGGGCCATCCCCCAATATTCATAAATTCATATGCACAATTTCTGACTAGGGGAATCCCACAGTCTTTAGACTATCAGAAATTGTGTTAGGTATCTAATTTTAACAAAATAATTCCGAATTAGTTAATGCTCCGAAACGTGCAATAAGATCGTGGGAAGGCGCGGTTCCCCGCGCCGGATGTTGAGTATACAATTCCGTCAATCTTCTAAGAAGCAACCCAGTCCACGCACTCCTGATGTAGCCCTTACTGATTATGTTACAATGTTTAGCGCGTCGGTCAGAGGTGCTCTCAACGTGGGTTCTCCCACAATGCTGTAAGGCATTGTTGAAACGCACTCCTGCCACTTACAAATAGCGGATTCGGCACAGCAGGAGAACCACTGGGTCTTTTCGAACGCGACTCCCTTATCCTTATCGCGGGACGGCAATATGTCGAGACAACGACGCTCCAAGAAAAGGGGTTTTGTTCTACTCTAAATATTATTAATTAATAGGCAGGAGTATGATCAACGAGAGATTTCCCATAATGCTAGGCGTTGTTGATGCATACCCTGACAAAAAGAAAAATTTTACGTTCCGAACGTAACACCATCCATCCATCCGTCCATCCGTCCATCCGTCCATCCATCCATCGATCCGTCGGCCCGTCCGCCCGTCCGCCTACTCACTTACCTGCTTACCCGCCTACCCGCTTACACGCTTATTTATTTATTTATTTATTTATTTATTCATTCGTTCGTTCGTTCGTTCGTCCGTTCGTCCGTTCGTCCGTTCGTCCGTTTGTCCCTTCTGGTTCGCTGGTTCGCTCGCTGGTTCGCTCACTGGTTCGATCGTCCGCTCGTCCGCTAGTCCGCTCGTCCGCTCGTCCGCTCGTCCGCTCGTCCGCTCGTCCGCTCGTCCGCTCGTCCGCTCGTCCGCTCGTCCGCTCGTCCGTTCGTCCGTTCGTTCATTTATTTATTTATTTATTTATTTATTTAACGGGACGAAGCCCAGTATATGCATTCGGGATTATAATATCATAGTGTACAGGCGAGATAATAGATATAAAAAATGGAAAGAAACCAATACGAAAAAGAAAGGCCGAAAGCGAATTCACTCAACGATTATAACGGCGTGCGAAAAACGGCTATCACCGATTGTTTGAAAGCCTTCACAGAGGTACCAATAGGATACATACTCTAGACATAGGGTCCCTTTTTTTGTTAACTCGGTGGAAATCCCCGCAGATACCCACAGCCCGCGGGGGCGGGCCGAGGGTTATGTGGGACACGAACCCACTAAAACCACAGAGGTGATCTTCCTCTGGCGCGGAGCTGCGCGCCTAAGGGGAGGGACCTGACGCGAGTGCAAACTAGCGATACGTTCGCAACCCTCCCCCCCCCTGCGCTTCGTGCAACTCCGCGCGAGACAGCCCCTAATCGGTGTCTTCCCTGGGGGAGTATTAATTAACCTCCCCCAGCCATAGTCTCCATGACTGGCGGCGCGCGACGGATCACGCGTCCGCGCCGCCTCTTCCGGGGTCGCTGCTGCTAAGGCGGTTGGTGCCCCCCGACACCCCCGCCCCGCGACCTCGCGTTCGAGCTACTACCCGGCCGCGACGGTAACTAGCGCCGTGACCGGGCCGGGGCATTGACGGCCTTAAGGACCGCACAAACCGCCGCGTCCCGAGGAGGCCTTTACGGCAGCCGGGGGATTACCCCCCCGGCGGACATCTCGGGCGGGCGGCTGGCATACGTGCCTACAGGGCGGCCCGCTTTCGGCTGCCAATATTATTGCCCCGTGAGCTCGATCTCTCTATCGTGAGCGACGTTAAATCGCCGCTCGCCGGTGGGGGGGCCTAGAACTTGAGACCCCCGTTTTCTTCCTCTACAACGCGGTCCACGCTTTGATGTGGGGCCGCCGCTCTCCTTCCCTTCCCCCCTCTCTCCGTCTGCCTCGTGCCACCCCCCTCTCTCACAGGGGGGGGGGGACTGTCGCACCCGTTATGGGGGCGACGCTCCTTCCCACTCCCACACCTGGGGGAGTGGCGTCAAGACGGCCCGGGGTTCGCTGTTGTTACCCGGTGGAGCGGGGCGACTTTCATAACTAAGTCGCCGCACGGCCTCCCCCGCCCCCGGGTCATCTCCCCACGCGCCTCCTGCCAGGGGCCGCGCGGCGGGGTTTGAGACCCGCCCGCTCGCGATCCCTCTCCGCCTCTTCCTTCTCCAGCATTACCTCTTCGGAGAAGGAGGAGACCGCCGCCCAACAGTCCCGATCCTCCGCCATCCGACGCACGACCGTCGGCAGCGAGAGGTCGGGACCCAGCTGCAGCTCGAGGACCCGGCGGTCGTCTTGCCACTCCGGACACCTGGCCAGAGTGTGATCCGCCGAGTCCTCGTCGCCCCGGCCGCAGCTGTGGCACCGCGACGTCATCTCCCGCCCTATGCGACACAGATAATCACCGACACCCCACTTCGGTGATCATCTGCGTCAGGCGGAAGGTCAGCCTGCCGTACCTGCGCCCCACCCATTCACCGAGAATGGGAGAGCCACTCGATCCATTAAGCTCCCATGCGTCGACGGGCCTGGCTCCGCGCCTCGGGTCCTTCCGGCGCCAGTGGGTCCCTCGCTCCGCGGAGATCGTGGGAGGCGAAGTAAACCTCCGCCTCCATCTCCGCGAGCAGGTGGAAAGGAGGGGACCCACCCAGCGCCGACAGCTCGGCGTGCGACACCGTGCGGTATGCCCGCACGGTACGGAGGACCGCGCGGTGATGAACTCTAGCAAGGAGTTCCCGCCCGACGCGACAGTCCTCCAGGTCGCCGGCCCACACCGGGGCTCCGTAGAGCGCCATGGACCGGACGACCGTCACGTAAAGTCGCCGAACTGCCTCGTGAGAGCCTCCCAGGTTGGGCATGATGCGCGCAAAAGCGAACACCTGTCGCTCCAACCGGGGGCCCAGGACCTGAAAGTGACGCGTAAACCGCCAGTAGGTATCCAGGGTCAATCCGAGATATTTCATCGATCGGCCGACCCCGATGCAGGCATCCCCGACCCGCAGGGACGCTCTGTTGGGGATACCACTCCCAACCCTGTCCGCGAGCCATATCGCCTCCGTTTTCTCGAGGGCGACTCGCAGACCGAGCGCCCCTATCGCGGGGATAACGAGCCGCAGTGCCCTCTCAGCGAGGTCAAGTGCCGCCACCCACCGCTGCCCGGACGCCACCACCAGAGTATCGTCCGCGTAACAGACAAGCGAGACGTCCGGCGATGGCATCTCGACCCGCAGCACCGCGTCGTACGCCAAGTTCCATAACAGGGGGCCTAAAACGGACCCCTGTGGTACGCCGCGGCGCACGTGAGCCACCCCGTCCCCGTCCCGGCCGACATAGGAGACCACACGGCCGCGGAGATAGTCCCGGATCAGGCGACGAAGATAGAGCGGGACGCGATGATAAACAAGCGCCCGCTCGATCGCCGCCCAGGAGACGGTGTTAAACGCGTTGGCGATGTCCAGTGACACCGCCACGCTCACACCGCCCCCCTCGGCCGCCCGGCGCGACAGCGATCTGACCAACAGTATGGCGTCTACCGTCGATCGCTGCCGCCTAAAGCCGAATTGGCGGTCGGATAGATCCGGGGATTCCGCGGCTCCCAGGTGGTCCAGGAGGCGGGCAGCCAGAACGCGTTCCAGCAGCTTGCCCGCCTCGTCCAGGAGACATATCGGCCGTTATGCCGAGGGTGACTCTGCGGGTTTTCCGGGCTTCTGGAGCAGCACCAACCTCGCTTCCTTCCATGCTGGGGGGAACCTCCCGGTCTTCAGCACGGCATCGAACACGCGTCCAAGGCCGTTCCCAAGGGCGCCCAATGCGCAGGCCCAGGCTCGCCCGGGCACTCCGTCCGGTCCGGGTGCAACGTTCTTCGAACGCATTCGTTGCACCGCGGAAGCGAGCTCCTCTTCCGTGACCCTCGGGGCATCCGCGATATCGGTGCCCAAGTTAACTCCGGATCCCCCGAATCGTCGACGCCAACCTCCCCTGGAACAGGGGGGGGGACAGGGCCGACAGGACTTCGAGGAGAAACCGGGGTTCGAGGACCTCTGTGACAGGGAGCGCCCAAGGTCCGAGCTTGACGGACACGGCCTTGTACGGGCGCCCCCAAGGGTCCTCGTTGAGGGTCGCGAGGAACTCGTCGCACGAACGGGATTTAGCCCGGGCGATGGCCCCACGGAGCTCCCTGCGCGCCGCGGAAAACGCGGAGCCCAGTTCCCGGAGCCGGTCCTCCGTGATCCGCCGTCGATCCCAACGGCGGGCCTTGGTGTACTTGCGTCGAGCACGCAGGCTGGAGTAGTAAGGCTAGGGGGATTCCAACCCTGGTCCTCTGAGGGGAGCGCGGGGGCGTGGGGAAGTGATGGCGCGCGGGGGAGCGCGGCAGAGGGAAACCTGGGCGCGAGGCCTGCGGGGAGTGGAAGAGCGGTTGCGCGCGCACGAGCCGCGGAGTGGCGGAAGCCGCAACCGTGGAGGGGATCAGTCCGGGCCGAGCCGCCGCGGAGACCTCTCCAGACCTGGCCCACCGTCGGAAATTTTTCAGAGGGAGGGAATGACCCCCGAAAAGTCTTTTTCAGACCTTGGCCCACCCCGAAAAATTTTTCAGACCTAACCCAGGGAGGGGACGGCCCCCAGGATTTTTTTTTCCATACCAATGTGTGATGGAAATTTTCCCCCAATGCATAATAATTAATTTTTAAATCAGCGATCTACAGAACCATTATGTGGAAATATTATTTCAAGCAGATATGTAGCATGCATTCTAAAGCTAACAGTATTCTAAAGCGTTCCGATTTAACATCGCAGCATATCGCGCGATCGTGTGTAATTCGAATCCTCTGGAACAGTCGTACGGGATGACGTCATATGGTGGCGCGAAGAAGGCGCGAATCATAGAAAGAATTATATGGCGTCTGCAGAAAGAATCTTTTCCATATCAACAGACATTCTTTTCCCAACGCAGAGAAATAATAATTTCAATCCCCTCCCACACTGGTTTACCGAATCTTTATGTAGAAAACAGACACATTTTATCCGAACCATTATGTAGCGAGCATTCTAAAGCTAACAGTATTCTAAAGCGTTCCGATTTAACATCGCAACGTATCGCGCGATCACGTGTAATTCGAATCCTCTGGAGCAGCCGTACGGGATGACGTCATGTGGTGGCGCGAAGAAGGCGCGAATCATAGAAATAATTATGCGGCGTCAGCTGAAATTTCTTTCCCCAACGCAGAGAAATAATAATTTTAATCAACTCCCACACTGGTCTACCGAACCTTTATGTAGAAAACAGACATATTTTATCCGAACCATTATGTAGCGAGCATTCTAAATCTAACAGTATTCTAAAGCGTTCCGATTTAACATCGCAACGTATCGCGCGATCACGTGTAATTTGAATGCCCCGTGATGGGGACCGCCATGCAAGATTACATAATTTGGTGGCGTGACGAACGCACGAATCATAGAAAGAATAATGTGGTGTCAGCAGAAATTGGTGAGGTGAGAAGGAGGAAGACGGATAAGTAAATAAAGAAATAATATGATTAAGAGATTTATTTAAAATTAAAAGAATATAAAAATATAAATAGAAATGTAATATAATTTAACATTTTTTTTCCTACGAGCATTAGCTAGAATATCATTGATGGCACATGCTACCAGTTCGCAATCTATAAGATAATCCTCGTCGTAATATTCGCCATCACGTATGATTTTAGCAGCAGGACGCGTATCTAATGTAGGCAGCATCGCTGTTACAACACGTTAATAAAAGTTTTAAAGTTTGTCCTCATATCTTCTGCAGTTTGATACAGCCGCGGATACACATAGCTTATACATGACTTAAGATTAAATAAAAATGATACTGTATTCAGTTTGAAATACAAAGACTTGTTATGTAGTGTCGTCTTTACAATTGGAGGCGAGAATCATAGAAAGAATTATGCAGAGTCGATAGAAATTGGTGAGGAGTGAAGGAGGGAAACAGACAAGTAAGTAGATTGTAATATATGTAAAATGATTATATATTGTTCCATTAATTAAAAAATAGAAATATAAAAAGAAAAAATATAAAAATCGAATATAAATAGTGCAGAACCATCTCTCTCTCTCTCTCCCTCTCTCTCTCTCTATCTCTCTCTCTCTCTCTCTATCTCTCTCTCTCTCTCTCTCTCTCTCTCCCTCTCTCTCTCTATCAATCTCTTTCTTTCTCCTTCTCTTTCCTTCTCTTTTTCTCTTTTTCTCTTCTTCACATCAATCGCAAGACAACTTGAACATTCTCGAACAGCTGATGGACTTCCTATTTACATTTCGCGACATCATACATACATACTCTTCCCACAACACCTCGTATAAATTCATACACACTCACGCTCTCGTGACCAACCTAAGTGCTCAGTTACACAGAACAGTAAATATCTCGACTATATTCGCCGAAACTGTTACGTATCTATTGTATCGCCTTAATTCTTTATCTCTAAATAAATCGCACTATTCTCAACATTTTTTTAGTTCTCTCTGTACAAATAGGATATCAAAATACAATATAAAAAGAAAAAATATAATAATAATAATAATAATAATAATAATTTAATTTAATTTATTGCCACTTTCCTGTTACAATTTGACGATCAAATAATCTTTCCATTTCATTCCCATGATTGTGTCAGTGTAAGTCCCACCCTTCTAATGTATCCTGTTGTGTCTTAACAATTTTTTCTATTTTACAAGTGTTTCCTAATCTATTCTACGTTAGATAATCTTCTTTTATCACTTTCCTGTTCTTCCCATCTTTTCCTTCTCCCTATTATCTCCTGTAGAATAGGCAAGTTTTTCCCTTCTCCTCTAATTACCTCTGCACAATTCCTGCCACTCTCTCAACGTACTTCACATGTTTCAATCGCGTGTTTCACTGTTTCTTCCTCTCTCTTACATACCCTTTCTTCTTTCATTAGCCAGTATTTGCATGTCCTTGTTTCACTACCCTGTATGAATCTTCCTATCCTTTCTAATTCTCCTCTTCTTTTTTCATTTCCCCCCCATAAGCATTTCGGCTTATCTCCTGGTTTCCTTGCCACCTCTTTTAATTCTCTGAGGAACTTTGACTCTTTTACTTTCATCTGTCTTTCTTGTACTTGGATGTCAATTACTTACCTGTTCTAATTTTTAATCCACACTTCTTCCCCATTTAAGCTTCTTCTTTTCCATTCTTCGTTTGACCATCCTCTCCCTTCCAAGAATTTGATTCGCATTCTTTCCTTCTTTCGTTACTTCATTTCCTCTCATTAGTCTTCTCCTACATTCATATCGTATCGATCCTTCTTCCGAATTTATTAGTGTCTCTTCAAACTTCATTACCCTTACTCCCATTTTAATTGCTATGCCATCTCTTCCTGTTTCTTTTAACAGCCAATATGTTGATGTTGATCTCTCCAATTTCATTATCCATCGTATGTATTTCGCCTGAAATTTTTCTATTTCCTCATACCTTCTCCATCCCCATATCACTGCTGCATACGCCACGGTGCTTCTAACTAGCGCATCAAACAGTTTCATTCTTCTTTCAGTCATCTCTGAATAATCTTTCTCCAATCCCCCCCATAATTCTCCTAGTATCATATTCGCTTCCTTAACTACCTTCTTAATATGGTGTTTATCGTCGTTGTCCTCTTCCTCTCGTTGTATAATCTAAATATTTCAAATCTCTTACTCTTTCTTCTTCATTCCAACGGAATCTTTCCTATTTTCTTCTTCCTCCTGCTTTCCTGCATATCATTATCTTAGACTTTTACACATTTAACTCCAAGCCTTTCTTCTTTACGTATCTCTCGAATCTCTTTATCATATTCTTAGGTCCCTGTGCATTATTTACCATTAACACATCACCCGCGTATGAAATTGTTAAAATTTTCCTTCTACCTATTACGACTCTTCCTTCCTGTTCTTTGCTCATTTCTTTTTTCCAGGTCTGCAAATGCGACATTGAAAAGTGCGAAGCTTAACGGGCACCCTTGTCTAACACCCTTTCCTGTTAAAAAAACTTTCCTATCAGTTCCTTCTGCATCCCTGAAGCGCATATAGTTCTGTCGTGCATTTCCTGTATCCGTATTCTTAGTTGTTCGGCTACTCCTTCTTCATAAAGTCTTTTCCAAATTTCTTCCCTTTCCAATCAATCAAATGCTCTCTTCATATCCGTGAAAAACAGATATAGTTTCCCTCTTTCTTTTGTGGTTTCTATATCTATAACCATTTTAACTACCGCTATTGCGTCTATTTTTCCTATCCTTCTCCTGAATCCCATATGCGTATCGTTTAATATCCCATTTTCCATTTGTTCTTCTTATTTTCTCCTTAGAATTTCCACGCATATCTTATAATCCGTGTCCATCTAAGTTATGCCCCTATAGTTCTTAACCATTTCCCTTTCCCCCCTTTTTTTTGTGAATACAGGACTTTGTTACATAGACCCTTCAGGTCCACCCCGTACTCGCTGTCCTCGCGTCGCTTTCTTTCAAAAGGCGATTCAATGGAATCGCCTCGCGTGTAGAAGTCACGTTGTGCTTAGCCCATGGCAACAGTCATAGGGACGGCGCCCGCGCTCGTCTCGGTCTCGGATATTTCGCAATATTCAGGGAAATTAGCAAGGCAATCGACAGCTGCCGACGGGGCAGTATTCCCCACTTATGGGGATCGTTCGAGGTTCGGCCCGCGATCGAGAGCCGGAAAAGATTCATTCATATTCGAGAGTTCAAGTTAGGGAGTCACGACGAGCCGGAGGGCCGTCTAGATACCGCGACCACGTCTCCGCGTTGATTCCGCGTAGCGCGTTCGGCCGATAGTAATTCGTAAAAGGGTAACTCCATCCGACACACCGAGAACGGCCTAGCCGGGAGTGCCCTTGTGCGTCAATCAGGACCGACGTACGACCGCGAAGATAAGCGACGATCCGAGACTAAGAGGCGCGACGGACCCCAGGTCACCGACTTCCGTGTGCTACCCGAAACCAGAACGAGCGACCACGACCTGCGCTAGGTAGAGCGACACGAGGAGCGAGCGAAACGCAAGACGGCAAGCGTGCCGCGCGATAACTGCAAGCGACAGCTGAGACGATGCGCCGTCTCGAGGTATGAAATTCTGACTAATTTCTGTAACAATATATTTTCTTGATTGATTTTTTCCTTTATATCCCTTGTACTCTTTTATTCGACCCCTGTATTACCTCCCCGATCCGCAGTAAGTGTAGTCAAGGCGTGCTTTAGCACCTTAACAGAGCAAGAACCCGATAATTCACCCCAACCGCTCGGGGTGATTCACAAAAGTCCCTTCAGGACGTAACAACTTACTATTCCTTCTTTCCATTCTTCCGGAAAGTCCCCTTTCTTCCATGTTCTGTTTATTACCTCTGTTTGATTACCTATATTTATGAAGATGATTGCGACCTCGATGTTGAATTAAGATATAATTTAAATGCAGGAGTTTAAATTTTAAGTCTGTTCGACTTTTAATATCTTACATGATTTGAGTTGAGATCGACGTGAGCCAGATCGGTTTCTATCTATATTTACCTAATAAATTTTTATACAAAAGGACTTAATTTGTAAATTATATTTTTGCTATATTCAATAAAAATTGGAATTTTAAGTTCATTAAGAATAGGTGTTTACCCTGTGATAATTATTGGTTGGGATTCAAATTCTAATTATTCAATATTAGGAGCGATTGGGTCAATTTCACAGTCAGTTTCTTATGAAGTAAGTTTATTTTTAACAATATTGTCTGTAATTTTATTAATTGAAAGTTATTCATTATTGGATTTATATAAATTTCAATATTATATTAAATTTATTTTAACTTTAATTCCAATACTACGACAAGAAAATCGCGGATGGTTCTTTTAAAATCGGAGACCAAGTGCTACTGCACGACAAACGCGAGCGGTCAAAAACTAACACCTGCGTGGATAGGCTCTTACACGATTCAAAACACGCACGATAATAATAATTACAGTATAGAGGGCGACGAACAATCCGCGTTCAGACAAACACTTCATAGAACAGGGCAGTAATAGGGAAATGGTCACAGTTTTGAAGGAAAGTAACGATACACTAACAATTACATACAAGGATAAGACTAAGAAAAGTAATTTATTGAAAAAGATGGTAAATAAGCGCACAACTAGGCATCGTCGTTCCAGCCACGTAGGGCGCAGTCGACCTCCAATAACGACCACAGTCGAGGCCGCGGATCAGGCCCAACGAAGATGTCCCCATGACGTTCTACACAAAAAACCAATTGCAAGACTATTACTACACGCACGGAAATAGAAACAATAAGCAGATCTACAATCCCCGATGCAATAAGACACTCACCAAATAGGACCCTCAGACCCCATGAGTCTTCGTCATCCTCCCAGAATTCTGCATGCTGGAAGAATCGGTGTCAGTGCACCCGATACTCCCTAATTGCCTCCATATAGACAATGCTGATACAACCCGGCGGGGCGGGGCACTGGAAACGCTAGAGGGATAAACGGATAAATAGGATAATAAAATAACACACACAAAGAACAAACAAACAATCATCACTTGCACATACAATTAGAGCAAACCTAATGTCTCGGGGCACGTCTAAGATGGCCGACATCATCTTTGTCAAAGGAGATCGCAACGAAATAAGAAGCGACTAAGAAAATCGAGTTCCATTTGCCCTCACTTCTCACTTCTACTCAAGCCCGGACGAAGAAGATAAACTGTACTACGTTCGCAAAAAATTTATCACACACACACACACACACGCGCGCGCGCGCAAAGACTTTATGAAACGCCGACTACATCTCGGCATTATAATTTACAGGATTTTTGTCCTACAAACGACGATACCACTCGCAGGAGGAACAACCCCCGACATAGATTTCACTATAAAAGAATTCCAACACCACCCCGACATTTACTTCGAAAACCTAGGCGATTTACAAATTTATCGAGATAGCTGGAAGTTAGTATTACACGTAAACATATCTTACATCTACCGACGCGAAGCAAACCTCCAAGTTGCACTATATGATATACTTGCGCAATGTAAAAAGCCTTGTACCGGCAACTTACAAAAATTTTGTCAAACATTCGCAGCGAAAATTTAAGACAAGGTAGACCGCATGGCCAAAACTCTTTACCTACGTCCAGTAAACTAAAAGCTCAGCACAAAACAGCGTCGTGCACAAATAGGATTAGGTTACATAGGCAAATCACTCTTGGGGCTAATGGATTCCGGGGATAGAAAGAAAATCGATGATTTTACTAGACCTTTTCAAAACACAAGATAACAGACTTAAAAAAAAAAAAAAAAAAAAAAAAGTAAAACGCAATCAAGGGACAAATGCAAATTTTAAGAGCAAATACCAAACTTCTCAACGAGACTATACATGACATACGAGACAACGATAACACACTCTTAAACGCGACGTGAGAAATTCAATACTTACTCCAACAGACAGCCAACATTACTAAATTTCGAGAGACAGTAGACGAACCCCTCATACTAATAAACGGCCTCGCAGAAACACTATTGCGCGACACGCAAGTCTTGTTAGAATTCATTATGGATATAAAGAAAGGAGTCGTAAACCTACGATTAATACCACCAGCACAAATCATAACGTACCCTACTTCCGCATTAGCACATATTTCGAATGGACAAGACTTCACAATTGGAATAAAATTAGAAAACAAGCCGCCATTATCGAAATCCTCAAGCTCTCCACATTTTCGTATACCAAATCAATTACTGTAGTACTAGATATTTCATTGTTAAACGCGAAAAAATTTTAATTGAGCAAGGTACACCTGATACCCACGAAGATAAACGAATCGTTCTACGCGTATAGAACCCCTCGACTCGTACGAGGTACGTGACACCTTGGTGCAAGATTACATACAACTAAGCAAACAGGGCCTAGCAAAATGTAAGACAATAAACGATCTGTACCTCTGCACCTCTAATCACCCGATGTTCAAAGCGATACCATACAGACCGTGCGAAGTACAATTGTACACAAAATTAACAAACACATGTAAAATGCGAATAATGACACTGAATCACACATTCCAGATAGAATTACAACTACCAGGCAAGTGGATTTATATCGCGCCGAAACCGATTCAACTAGCAGTAACTTGCGACGACAAAAGCACAAATATGTATAGCATTAAGGATTCTGGTATAATAACAATAAGAAACAAATATACAATCACTACCACCAAATTCACAATAGAAATTAGAAAACAATGCGGAATAGAAAGAACATGGTACTACTTACCTGACCACAATTTTTTGTCCTCAGATGAAATCACACTTTCACAGACTACTGTAAGTTCGTACGGAAACACAAATTTCAAGCTTAAAAGGATAGTCGAACACCCCGACGAATTAAATAAAGTTAGCAAACAAATTAGAAGACTTACAAAAACGATTTAGAAAAACCCGAAATTATACCAACCGAGTATCACCAAGCTTCTTTATGCTATCCACAGTAACGGGATTTATCACATGAGGACCCATGCCTAAAGTTGCATACGTTGCATAGTAGGATGCCTTCGTTCTTCACCTTCTTCTTCACTGACAATCCCCTTCCTCCTTGCACTAATCTGCTTCGAATTCTTCACAGATCATCCTCTCATTCTTTGGTCTCATAATTTGACTAAACCATATCACTTGATCGTGTATCGAACGGGTATTGAACGGCTTTGAACGTGTATCGAACATGCATCGAACGGCTCTAATCGTGCATCGAACGGCTTCGATCGTGCATCGAACGGCTTTTCTCATGGGGTCTGAGGGTTCTATTTGGTGAGTGTCTTATTGCATCGGGGATTGTAGATCTGCTTATTGTTTCTATTTCCGTGCGTGTACTAATAGTCTTGCAATTGGTTTTTTGTGTAGAACGTCATGGGGACATCTTCGGTGGGCCTGATCCGCGGCCTCGACTGTGGTCGTTATTGGAGGCCGACTGCGCCCTACGTGGCTGGGACGACGACGCCTCGTTGTGCGCTTATTTACCATCTTTTTCAATAAATTACCTTTCTTAGTCTTATCCTTGTAATTATCCTATGTAATTGTTTGTGTATCGTTACTTTCCTTCAAAACTGCGACCATTTCCCTATTACTGCCCCATTCTATGAAGTGTTTGTCTGAACGCGGATTCTCCGTCGCCCTCTATACTGTAATTATTATTATCGTGCGTGTTTTGAAACGTGTTAGAGCCTATCCACGCAGGTGTTAGTTTTTGACCGCTCGCGTTTTGTCGTGCAGTAGCACTTGGTCTCCGATTTTAAAAGAACCATCCGCGATTTTCTTGTCGTAGTATTGGAATTAAAGTTAAAATAAATTTAATATAATATTGAAATTTATATAAATCCAATAATGAATAACTTTCAATTAATAAAATTACAGAAAATATAACTGATAGCGAAGTTAAAAAGCTGACAACAGAAAAGAACAGTAATGCTAGAGATGAGTACACTGAAAGATAAGAGGCTGTTTATTGACAATGACCTAACGAAAAAGGAAAGGGAGATACAAAAAAATATTAAAAACATTGCCAAAGCGGAAAGGCAGCAAGGGGCAAAGGTGAAAGTTGGATACAGGAAAGTAAAAATCAACGATAAGACATTTATTTGGAAAGAGGATGGTAGGCTGAAGGAAGTAAATTTTTGGAGTCGGTAAAGTTCTGTGAACCTCTAAATTATTGCAGGATCACAGAGCTTACAAGGACAACCAACGCACGTCAAAAGGCAGTACCAACACCCGTTCCCCGCGCGCCTGCGGATGCAGATATGCGGGGACAGGGGGTACACAGATTTGGGAAAGAAATAAGAAGTCAAAGAGTGATAGACACATTTAAAATAGGCTACTGGAATATAGCAGGTTTATTCAGAAAAGACAAACAGTTTTGGGATTTCTTAAAAGATCTCGATGTAATAGGATTAGTAGAAACGTGGATTGAAGAGAAACAATGGGATGGATTGAAAGATAAATTGCCACAAAAATTTTCATGGAAATGTAAATATGCCACTAGAGAGAGAAAAAAAGGGAGAGCAATAGGCGGAATTATCACAGGTGTAAGAAAGGGCATAGAAGAGGAGGAATCGAACGCAGGATCGGAACATATACAAGAGAGAAGAATCAGGATACAAAATGAAAAATGGAGAGTAATAACAGTGTACAGCAGAGATATGAAGGAGACGAAAGAAGAGCTAGACCAGATAATAGAGGAGAGGGAGGTGGAGAAACTGATAATCGGAGGATTTTCAATGCGAGAATTGGACAGGAAGGGGGCGATTTTAGAATAGAAGAAAAGCATGATGTAAGGAGATCAAAAGACATAGTTAAAAACACGGAGGGAAAGTTGTTATTAGAGATGGTGGAGGAAAGAGGATGGAATATTCTGAACGGAAATATGGAGGGAGATGAGAAAGGAGAGTACACATACACGGGGCCGAGAGGCAGCACGGTAATTGATTATATAATAACAAATGTCGAGGCGAAAGAAGATATCAAGAAATTCACAGTGGAAGATAGAGTTGAGTCAGACCATATGCCGCTGATAGCAGAACTATATAGGGGAAATAAAATGAGAGAACGAGAGGGTGATCAGGAGGGGAGGTGGAGAGAGAGAAGCGTCTGGATAGAAGAAGGAAAGAGAGAGTTTCAAATGGAATTATACAAAATAAACTTTAATAGGACAGAGGTGAATGAAATGGTAGAAGAAATGGTAGGAAAAGTAAATAATGCAGTACGGAAAGAAGAAGTAAAAATAAAGAAATGGAAATTGGGCAGCTTTAAGTGGTGGAATTCGAATTGTACAAAAAAGAAAAGAGAAGCCAGGAAAGCACTGAGGAACTGGAGAAGAGGCAAAGGAGACAAAGAAGACTATCAGAAGAAAAGAAGGGAGTACAAAAAAGTGTGTGAAGAAAGTAGAAGGGAATTACAAGAAAATATAGAAAACGAGATAATGCAATTAAAGGGAGAAAATCAAATATGGGAATATATAAATAAACAAAGAAAGAAAAGAATAGGGATCTCCAATAAAATAGATTTAAAAGAATGGAAGGATCATTTAAAAATATTGCTAGAAGGCGTCGACTGTAAAAAAGAAGTAGGAGAGTTGGAAGAAATAGACAACACGGAAGGAGAAGAGGAAGAGGAAATAACAGAAGCAGAAGTAAAAGAACATATCAGGAAACTAAAAAAAAAGAAAGCAGCAGGAGAAGACAAAATCGAAAATGAAGCCTGGATTTACGGTAACGTGAAAATAGTAAAAAGGATCACAGAAATTTTCAATAAAGTGTGGAAGGGAGAAGGATTCCCGGAGAGGTGGAAAGAAGGGGTGATTTCACCAATATTCAAAAAAGGAGATAGAGAAAAGGTAAACAACTACCGGGGGATAACGATCCTAAACACAGCATACACAATATATGCTATGGTCCTAGAAAAAAGATTAAAAGAGGAATTGGAAAAGAACCACATAATACCAGAAACGCAAGCAGGATTCAGGAGCGGTAGGTCGACAGTAGATAACATTTTTATTCTGAACTACGTAGCTAACAGAGAAATACAGAAAAAAGGGGGGAAGCTGTATACGTTTTTCGCGGACCTAAGCGCTGCATTTGACAACGTGGATAGAGTAAAACTTCAGAATATAATGAAGAGAAAGGAAATAAGTAAACGCTTGAGAATGAGAATCGGAGAAATTTACAAAGAAACAAGAAATACAATAAAAGTTAACGGAGAAATGTCATCCAAATTCTGGACGACAAAAGGGGTAAGACAGGGATGCCCACTGAGTCCAACGTTATTTACAATATATGTAGCGGACTTGGAGGAAACCATGAGGAAAAACCAAGCAGGAGGAGTTAGAGTAGGGAAAGAAAAAATCTGGACTCTAGCATATGCGGACGATATAGCGTTACTAGCAAATGAACCAAAGGATCTTAAGCACATGATACGAAGATTTGGAAAATACCTGGAAAGGATAGGGTTGCAACTGAACGCAGAGAAATCCAAGGTGCTGATTTTCTATAAAGGAAGAGGAAAGAAGAAGAGAGAATAATGGGGTTGGCAGGGGCACAGTCTGGAAGAAGTAAAGGAGTTCAAATACTTAGGGTATAATTTTCAGAAAAACGGGGGCAGAGAGAAGCATATAAGGGAAGTCATAAAGAAAGCTAGAATAGCAATGGCGCAGATATGGGAAATAGGACAAAGAATGTTCCAGAACAATTTTGAGAGAAGAATGAGGATATTCAGAAGCATAGTCAAAAGTATCTTGCTGTACGCGTCAGAAATTTGGGGATGGATGGAAGCAGAAAAGGTAGAGAAGATACAGGAGAAATACATAAGATGGACTTTAGGTCTGGACTTCAATACACCAGCATATTTAATCCTGGAGGAAACAAAAACGGACAAAGTAAGGATAGAAGCGGGGAAAATAGCAATAAAATATGAGGAGAAAGCGAAACGGCTGAACAAGAATAAAATAGTACAAGAATGCTGGAGGGAAATAGACGTGAAGCAAGCAGAGAAAAAGTCGAAGTGGGAGGAAATGAGAGATGCATACTACATGCAGAAAATAATGGATATCCAAGAAATGGAAATAGAAAGAAGCCGAGGAAGAGAGTTCGCTGTGGAACTAGCGCAAAGGGACAGGGCAGAGCAGGTTCAATGGCAATACGACAGAATACAAGGGGGCAGATTCAACGCAGATTACACAGAAATCAGGGATGACCAGAGAGCAAATTACCTAAATGGAAACTACAGACGCAGAGATCAAAGAATGATTGCAAGGTTCAGATGTGGAAACGAAGAGCGGGGAAGCAAGTACTGGAAGGAGGAAAAAGACACAGTATGCAGACTATGCAATGGGGCAAGAGAGACGCTGGGTCACATGCTACAAGACTGTAAGGAGCTGAAAAGAGAGAATTCAACGATCAGAGGGATTCTAAAGGGAGAAGAAGAAGGAGCAGAGTGGATGCGAATGGTTCTGGAAAAAAGGAGAAGAAAAGAAGAACAAGATGAAAGAAGAAATCAAAACGAAAGAGCATTCTTGAGTTAACAGTCCCAGAAACACTTACATACATAACACATGTAACCCCATTTTGAGGCCGAAAGGCAAAAAATAAACCTATTTAGTACTAATATTGAAACTTATATAAATCCAATAATGAATAACTTTCAATTAATAAAATTACAGAAAATGTTGTTAAAAATAAACTTACTTCATAAGAAACTGACTGTGAAATTGACCCAATCGCTCCTAATATTGAATAATTAGAATTTGAATCCCAACCAATAATTATCACAGGGTGAACACCTATTCTTAATGAACTTAAAATTCCAATTTTTATTGAATATAGCAAAAAAATAATTTACAAATTAAGTCCTTTTGTATAAAAATTTATTAGGTAAATATCGATAGAAACCGATCTGGCTCACGTCGATCTCAACTCAAATCATGTAAGATATTAAAAGTCGAACAAACTTAAAATTTAAACTCCTGCATTTAAATTATATCTTAATTCAACATCGAGGTCGCAATCATCTTCATAAATATAGGTAATCAAACAAAGGTAATAAACAGAACATGGAAGAAAGGGGACTTTCCGGAAGAATGGAAAGAAGGAATAGTAAGTTCTGTATTCAAAAAAAAAAAGGGGGGGGGAAAGGGAAATGGTTAAGAACTATAGGGGCATAACTTAGATGGACACGGATTATAAGATATGCGTGGAAATTCTAAGGAGAAAATTAGAAGAACAAATGGAAAATGGGATATTAAACGATACGCATATGGGATTCAGGAGAAGGAGAGGAACAGTAGACGCAATAGCGGTAGTTAAAATGGTTATAGATATAGGAACCACAAAAGAAAGAGGGAAACTATATCTGTTTTTCACGGATATGAAGAGAGCATTTGATTGATTGGAAAGGGAAGAAATTTGGAAAAGACTTTATGAAGAAGGAGTAGGCGAACAACTAAGAATACGGATACAGGAAATGCACGACAGAACTATATGCGCTTCAGGGATGCAGAAGGAACTGATAGGAAAGTTTTCTTTAACAGGAAAGGGTGTTAGACAAGGGTGCCCGTTAAGCTTCACACTTTTCAATGTCGCATTTGCAGACCTGGAAAAAAGAAATGAGCAAAGAACAGGAAGGAGGAGTCGTAATAGGTAGAAGGAAAATTTTAACAATTTCATACGCGGGTGATGTGTTAATGGTAAATAATGCACAGGGACCTAAGAATATGATAAAGAGATTCGAGAGATACATAAAGAAGAAAGGTTTGGAGTTAAATGTGTAAAAGTCTAAGATAATCATATGCAGGAAAGCAGGAGGAAGAAGAAAATAGGAAAGATTCCGTTGGAATGAAGAAGAAAGAGTAAGAGAACTGAAATATTTAGATTATACAACGAGAGGAAGAGGACAACGACGATAAACACCATATTAAGAAGGTAGTTAAGGAAGCGAATATGATACTAGGAGAAGTATGGGGGGGATTGGAGAAAGATTATTCAGAGATGACTGAAAGAAGAATGAAACTGTTTGATGCGCTAGTTAGAAGCACCGTGGCGTATGGAGCAGCGATATGGCAATGGAGAAGGTATGAGGAAATAGAAAAATTGCAGGCGAAATACATACGATGGATAATGAAATTGGAGAGATCAACATCAACATATTGGCTGTTAAAAGAAACAGGAAGAGATGGCATAGCAATTAAAATGGGAGTAAGGGTAATGAAGTTTGAAGAGACACTAATAAACTCGGAAGAAGGATCGATACGATATGAATGTAGGAGAAGACTAATGAGAGGAAATGAAGTAACGAAAGAAGGAAAGAATGCGAATCAAATTCTTGGAAGGGAGAGGATGGTCAAACGAAGAATGGAAAAGAAGAAGCTTAAATGGGGAAGAAGTGTGGATTAAAAATTAGAACAGATAAGTAATTGACATCCAAGAACAAGAAAGACAGATGAAAGTAAAAGAGTCAAAGTTCCTAAGAGAATTAAAAGAGGTGGCAAGGAAACCAGGAGATAAGCCGAAATGCTTATGGGGGGAAAATGAAAAAAGAAGAGGAGAATTAGAAAGGATAGGAAGATTCATACAGGGTAGTGAAACAAGGACATGTAAATACTGGCTAATGAAAGAAGAAAGGGTATGTAAGAAAGAGGAAGAAACAATGAAACACCCGATTGAAACATGTGAAGTACGTTGAGAGAGTGGCAGGAATTGTGCAGAGGTAATTAGAGGAGAAGGGAAAAACTTGGCTATTCTACAGGAAATAATAGGGAGAAGGAAAAGATGGGAAGAACAGGAAAGTGATAAAAGAAGATTATGTAACATAGAATAGATTAGGAAACACTTGTAAAATAGAAAAAATTGTTAAGACACAACAGGATACATTAGAAGGGTGGGACTTACACTGACACAATCATGGGAATGAAATGGAAAGATTATTTGATCGTCAAATTGTAACAGGAAAGTGGCAATAAATTAAATTAAATTATTATTATTATTATTATTATTATTATATTTTTTCTTTTTATATTGTATTTTGATATCCTATTTGTACAGAGAGAACTAAAAAAATGTTGAGAAAAGTGCGATTTATTTAGAGATAAAGAATTAAGGCGATACAATAGATACGTAACATTTTCGGCGAATATAGTCGAGATATTTACTGTTCTGTGTAACTGAGCACTCAGGTTGGTCACGAGAGCGTGAGTGTGTATGAATTTATACGAGGTGTTGTGGGAAGAGTATGTTTGTATGATGTCGCGAAAAATAAATAGGAAGTCCATCAGCTGTTCGAGAATGTTCAAGTTGTCTTGCGATTAATGTGAAGAAGAGAAAAAGAGAAAAAGAGAAGGAAAGAGAAGGAGATAGAAAGAGATTGATAGAGAGAGAGAGAGAGAGAGCGAGAGAGAGAGAGGGAGAGAGAGAGAGAGAGAGAGAGTGAGAGAGAGATGGTTCTGCCGAGACACTATTTATATTCTATTTTTATATTTTTTCTTTTTATATTTCTATTTTTTAATTAATGGAACAATATATAATCATTTTACATACATTACAATCTATTTACTTGTCTCTTTCCCTCCTTCACTCCTCACCAATTTCTATCGACTCTGCATAATTCTTTCTATGATTCTCGCCTCCAATTGTAAAGACGACACTACATAACAAGTCTTTGTATTTCAAACTGAATACAGTATCATTTTTATTTAATCTTAAGTCATGTATAAGCTATGTGTATCCGCGGCTGTATCAAACTGCAGAATATATGAGGACAAACTTTAAAACTTTTGTTAACGTGTTGTAACAGCGATGCTGCCTGCGAATTATTAGATACGCATCCTGCTGCTAAAATCATACGTGATGGCGAATATTACGACGAGGATTATCTTATAGATTGCGAACTGGTAGCATGTGCCATCAATGATATTCTAGCTAATGCTCGTAGGAAAAAAAATGTTAAATTATATTACATTTCTATTTATATTTTTATATTCTTTTAATTTTAAATAAATCTCTTAATCATATTATTTCTCTATGTACTTATCCGTCTTCCTCCTTCTCACCTCACCAATTTCTGCTGACACCACATAATTCTTTCTATGATTCGCGCCTTCTTCGCGCCACCACATGACGTCATCCCGTACAGCCGCTCCAGAGGATTCGAATTACACGTGATCGCGCGATACGTTGCGATGTTAAATCGGAACGCTTTAGAATACTGTTAGCTTTAGAATGCTCGCTACATAATGGTTCGGATAAAATATGTCTGTCTTCTACATAAAGGTTCGGTAGACCAGTGTGGGAGAGGATTAAAATTATTATTTCTCTGCGTTGGGGAAAGAAATTTCAGCTGTCGCCGCATAATTCTTTCTATGATTCGCGCCTTCTTCGCGCCACCACATGACGTCATCCCGTACACGTGATCGCGCGATACGTTGCGATGTTAAATCGGAACGCTTTAGAATACTGTTAGCTTTAGAATGCTCGCTACATAATGGTTCGGATAAAATGTGTCTGTTTTCTACATAAAGGTTCGGTAGACTAGTGTGGGAGGGGATTAAAATTGTTACGAAGTCATCTCACGGGCCGTGCGAACCGAGACAGGCGGGTTAGTTCGTGTCGCGGCCGCTAGGCGGCCACGGTCCCGAGACGGCTCTCGCGGGCAAAAACGTACGGCCCCACGATATAAAGGCCGCGGCGAGCGGAATCAGGAGCACTTGTGCATGTCGCTATACGGCCTCACGCAATACAAGACGCTCACTTTTTGCTATCCCTGAGGTGTGTCAGTGTTCGGCCATCGCCACCACTGTACCAATACCAGCCTCCGTCCGAAATCGGCCGAGATTTATCTTGCGGCTCACCTAAGTCAGAGAGGTGTCTCTGCGCCCTTTAGGCCGGAGCCCTATTGCACTCTGAAACTCTATCGTACGACTCTCGCATGAACGCGCCTCATAAGGCCATTCTGAGCAGAACGTTCACCAAACTCCGCATCCTGCCTCCTTGACCGCTCGCCGAAAGTCGCCGCCGCCGCGAACCGACGCGCCGCCGAACCGATCGAGTACCGAAGCCCTTCCGCCGCGCTACTAGTACGACAACCGAAGATCTGTAACACCGAACACGCCAAATAAAGAACTGTTACTTGGTTACCCAACGTCAACTCATTCGCCGAACCCGGACATACCGGCTGAGTCGGCACCTAATCCATTCTCCGTCCCACCGGTAACCGCCTCACCACCGGAGACGATTACAAAATTATTATTTCTCTGCGTTGGGAAAAGAATGTCTGTTGATATGGAAAAGATTCTTTCTGCTGACGCCATATAATTCTTTCTATGATTCGCGCCTTCTTCGCGCCACCACATGACGCCATCCCGTACGACTGCTCCAGAGGATTCGAATTACACACGATCCCGCGATATGCTGCGATGTTAAATCGGAAAGCTTTAGAATACTGTTAGCTTTAGAATGTATGCTACATATCTGCTTAAAATAATATTTCTACATAATATGATACCCGGCCGGTAAGGATAGCTCAAGACCGTACGCCAAAACAAAGAGAACATCTTGCAGATCTAAGGATGGAGCTTCATAATTTAACCAGCGCTGGTGTCACGGATAAAACTATACGCTACATAAATGGATCTCCCTGCATCGTCAACGCTGCTCCGAACGCTAGGAAAAAACTAAATTACAGCCCATTGTTATATTATCAAAATTTTCGTGGTCTGCGCACCAAATTAGTGGATCTCTCTTGTGCTGTGTCAACATCTTGTGTGTCTTACGATATCATTGTGTTGTCTGTAACCTGGCTGAATCACAGTTTTACGAACTCTGAACTTTTTCTTAATGACTATATAATTTATCGTTGCGACAGGAATCGCAACACCAGCTCTTGTATTAGGGGGGGGGGGCGGGGTATTAGTTGCGGTTCAAGCCACACATAACCATCATAGTGTTTTAATTGACCCTCCTAAAAATAACATCGAACAGCTGTTTGTAAAAATCAGTATCGGTGACATGTCAGTGATTGTGTGTGCCGTGTACCTGCCTCCTCAATCTGACCCGGCTAAATACGATGTACACTGCCAATCCGTTGAATGGGTCGGGCGGCGCTTTCCGAACTCTGATATCATTGTTGTTGGCGACTATAACCTACCTAATTCTTCATTTCATAATGATATGGATGGTACTCTTTTCCATTTGCCCACTCACCATGGGCCAGAAGGGACAGCGCCGGACATTATCTGTGAATATTTTAACCTTTTGAATCTTCAACAGCTGAACCACGTACATAATCGATATAATCGTATGCTTGATTTATGTTTCTCCTCCAACAAAAATATCTTCATATACAGCGCCATCGAGACCCTCCTTCCTCCTGATCCTCATCACCCCGGCCTTATCCTCTCCTTTCCTCCTCAGTCCTCTAATCCTCCCTCGCCTGTTCGAAGGACATTACCGGACTTCTCTCGCGCTAACTATGACGCCATTAACGACTTCCTTAGTTCGTTTGATTGGGACAACCTGTTGTATGATCTTTCAGAGGATATGGCTGTCGCTGTCCTGTATAAGCATTTAGTTGTAGCAATTGCGAATTTTGTTCCTGTACGCTCAACCCGGAATCCTAATTATCCGTCTTGGTTTTCCGCGGATTTAATTTCGTCAATTAAGGAAAAGAAAAGGTTACATGTTAAGTATAAAAAGACGAATTTATACTCGGACTACCTCCTATTCTCTAACGCTAGAGCTCGTTGTAAAGATCTGTCCATTTCGTGTTGGAACTGTTATGTAAGCAAAGCTGAATCTGCAATTCCTGGTAACTCAAAGTTATTTTGGCGATTTGCAAACTCTCTCCGGAAAGACAAGTCCACTTCTGGTTCCTTGCATATTGACGGGGTACACCTGGTCAATCCTTTGGACATTGCAGAGGGTTTCGCCGATCATTTTAAATCTGTGTATCAAATTGACAATGACTACCATCATAGATTTAACTTCGATTCTCGGGTCAATCTGCCTGATTTTAGTCTGGACCTGAGTGAAATCCTTGAGTCGCTTAGTTCCCTTAATTCAGGGGGCAACCGGGGGGATGATGATATCCCACCAATCTTTTTTAAATCTTGCAGGTTCGTCTTTGCGCGTATTCTATGGATTATATTTAATAAGTCTCTTTCATCGGGTTACTTTCCTGCTTTGTGGAAGTCATGTATTGTCATTCCGGTGCCTAAGGGAGGTAACAGATGTGACATACGGAACTATAGGCCTATATGTATCCAGAATGTTATGCCGAAATTATTTGAAGGTCTAATTGCCTCCAAACTCTCTAGCTCTTTTAAAAGTATTATAATTAATGAACAACATGGTTTTATGCCAGGTAGATCTACGACCACGAACCTGGTTAGCTACCAGTATTACTTAACCAATAGCATAGAGAAGGAACTTCAAGTGGATGTTATCTATACAGATTTTCGGAAAGCGTTCGACTCTGTTAGCCACTCTATCCTTCTATCAAAGCTCGATGCTCTAGGCATACGGGGTGCCGCTTTTTCATGGCTGTCTAGCTTTTTATCTGGCAGGTATTTAAGGGTTAAGTATAAGGAATGTTACTCTTCCAGGTTTTTGGCGCTTTTTGGGGTACCTCAAGGGTCTCACCTAGGGCCGTTACTATTTAACCACTTTATCAATGATATCTGTGATGTATTTGTCCATAGTAAGTTCCTGCTTTATGCTGATGATTTGAAAATCTTTCTATCGATTAGGAACCGTGACGATTCCCTTTTACTCCAACACGACTTGGACAGACTTAACGACTGGTGCGATACAAACAAACTGGTTTTTAACCTTTCAAAGTGTAACGTTGTTCGCTTCAGTCGAAAAACGGTGATCACACTTTTCGACTATAAACTTAGTTCCGCTCAGCTCACCGCCCTTGACAGAATCAAAGATCTGGGTGTCATATTTAGCTCACAATTATCCTTCCGTGAACATTGCCAGCATATCGTGGGTAGGGCTCTCAAAGCTCTCGGTTACGTGATTCGTGTCTCCCGTCACTTTAAACTCAGCTCTACGGTTAAACTTCTCTATGTTTCGTTAGTTCGTCCCCATCTTGAATACGCTGCAATTATATGGTGTCCACATTTTATGTATCTTTCCGTCATGGTCGAACGGGTTCAACATAAATTCCTTCGTTTTATGTCATTTAAGTTAAAAGATCCCATGCCAGTTGCTTGCCGTAATTACCAGCCAATACTGGCTAAATTGAGGCTTATGGCGCTTGAAAAACGTAGGATTATTTCTGATGTGCTATTTACATACAATTTGTTGAATGATAATATTGATTGTTCCGATATTCTTCAACTTATTAAATTTTATGTTCCTATTAGAAATATAAGACGAACCTCCCTTCTTTACATCGAACCGCACCGAACTTTGCTGGGTAAATTCAATGCTATCAATCGTATTGCCTATCATATTAATAAATATTCGAGTAAGATTGACCTTTTTGGCGGTTCGTTGTACTCGTTCAAACAATCGATCTATAATTGTGTCCACAGCTGACTGTTGCTGTTGCTTTTTTTTCTTCCCGTTCTTTCGTTCTCTATTCTGTGTACTTATGTTTCGCTTCGTGTGCTCACATTATTTATGTTCTTTTTCTTTTATATGTATCAATGGGCTTCCGTTAATAAATGTATTATTATTATTATTATTATTATTATTATTATTATTATTACATAATGGTTCTGTAAATCGCTGATTTAAAAATTAATTATTATGCATTGGGGGAAAATTTCCATCACATATTGGTATGGAAAAAAAATCCTGGGGCCGTCCCCTCCCTGGGTTAGGTCTGAAAAATTTTTCGGTGTGGGCCAAGGTCTGAAAAAGACTTTTCGGGGGTCATTCCCTCCCTCTGAAAAATTTCCGACGGTGGGCCACGTCTGGAGAGGTCTCCGCGGCGGCTCGGCCCGGACAGATCCCCTCCACGGTTGCTGCTTCCGCCACTCCGCGGCTCGTGCGCGCGCAACCGCTCTTCCACTCCCCGCAGGCGTCGCGCGCAGGTTTCCCTCTGCCGTGCTCCCCCGCGCGCCCTCACTTCCCCACGCCCCCGCGCTCCCCTCAGAGGACCTGGGTTGGAATCCCCCTAGCCTTACTACTGGCTGGCGGCGCGAGGATCCGCGATCTCCATTGACCACCAATACACCGACCTCCGACCCCCACCCGGCGCCCCGGCTCGCGGCATTGTCGCGTCGCAAATGGATTGCAACGCGCGCCGGAACCAGAGGGCGCCAGCAACGGGGTCGTCGAGGACGTCGCCCGGCAAAGGAGGCCAGGCGACGACGGAGGACGCCATCTGGGCCGAGCCCAACGCGGCGGCTGTTCACCGGCCCGAGGGGCACGTGGCGGCGGGGCGGCGGAGGTGGCCAGCATCACATACATGTGATCAGAACCTGACTCTGCATCCTCCGCCACCCAGCAGTCCGACGTCAGAGCTGCAGTCGCGGGATTAACCCAGGCGTGGTCGATAACAGACTCGCCCTGCAGCCCGTGGTACGTCGTGGCTGCGTAGGGGTTCTTTAAGACGAACCTCATTGCCTCCGCCCACTCGAGCAGCACCTCGCCCCGGGAGTCTGACCTGAGGGCGCCCCACTTGCGAGCGTGGGAGTTGAAATCCCCCAAAAGGACCACCGGCCGAGCTAATTGGGGGGCGAGAAAAGCCCCCACCTCGCTCAGCCGGTCCTCGAACTCCGGGACGGTGAACCTAGGCGCCAGGTAGCAGTCGACCACGAGGAGGTTCCCCCAATTCACTGCCATCCAGCCCCGTCCGTGTTGGACGACAGAACACGACGGGGCGCCTCTTCCCACCTCACACGTCACCGCCACTTGCCGATCCGGGTTGGTGGGCCGAAAGCATCGGTCCTCCAGCGGATACGGCTCGGCGATGACGGCCAGCCCGACCCCCAACTCCACGCGAGCCTGCTCTAGCAGGTCGTGCGCTCACATGGAGTGGTTGAGGTTCGCAAGTAGTATCGAAGCGCCCCACGACATCACGCGTTGTTAACGTCGGCCTCCTCCGATACTCCCGCAGGTCGGGCTGCGCCCCCGGTGGTACTGGAGGGCCCGGGACTCTCCGTCCCGTCGTCTGGGAGGCGGGAACCACCTCCGAAAGAGGCGGCGACTGAGCGCGCCAACTCGCGCGCTTCCTCGCCGCTCGCCTCCCTCGTCCCTCCACTCTCCGTTGGTGGGGCCTCCTTAACCTTCAAAAAGGCCTCCTTCCCGACCGTCTGCGGTCCACCGGGCGGGGAGGGATCTGGGCTGCTCCCCCCTTCCCCTTCTTCTTCTTTTGGGCCTTGGAGGGCCCCCCGGGCGCCGGCGAAGAGGCAACGCTAGCCGGAGTGTCCGAATCTTCGCGGTCCTTCCTCTTGCCGGCGCCAGCCCCGGCCATAGATATAGAGGCCAGGAGACCGGTCTCCAGCGGTACCGGCGAGGTCGCGGGTGGCGGTGACACGGTGGACGCGGGGGAATCGCCCAAGCGCGGCGAAGGACGATTTCCGGACGGCGCCGAGGCGGGCCCCCTCTTCCGGACCTCAGGGCGAACTGCAGGTGGGGGCCAACAAGCCACCCATCCTGTGGCCACTGGGGATCCCAGCCGCCGCGCAGAGCGGGCAGCCGGAGGGGGGGCCTCGCAATAGCGCGCCACGTGCCCACCGGAACCGCAGGGGCGGTGATGGCCACCGCCGCCGTTCTGGGGGTACGCGGGATCGCGACCAGGGCTCCTCCGGGTGCGCCAGTCCGTCGGGGGGCCGACGCCGCTGCAGCCCCCTTTCCGGACCCTCCCTTTCCGCCGCTCCCTGCGGCCGCCCTCGCCGCCTTCTTCTTAGCCCCACGGCCAACGACTTGAGCCCAGGTGCTCTGAGAGGCAACCTGGTTCACTGCGGGCGGGGCCTGGGCGCTCGACGCGCCAGGCGCTCCAGTCGCGTTTGTGGTCGCGGCAGCGGTCGCGGCCCGGCGGCGCTCCCGCCTGATCCGCGCGGGGGTACGATGCGGTGGAGTGACCGCCACACTCCCCACAGCACCGGACGTCGAAGGAGCAATCCCTGGTGGCTCCTTATTCTTCTTACCGGCCTTAGTAGTCGGGGGCATGGGCCCGACCTTCTCCTTGCGCGAAGAAGGCGCTGGCGCGGGAGGGGGAGCACCTCCCGGCTTGCCCGAAGACACGCCCGCCGGCCCACTTGCGGACTCGCGGGTATTCGTCCGCTTCTCCGCCCTCTTCTTCTCCTTGCGGGTCGGGAGCCCAGCCCCGTCTCCGACCGCGTCGCCCCGGCGCAGGACCTTACCTAAGGCCAGGAGACGCGCATCCACCCGCCTCTCCAGCTCCTCCATCCGGCGTAGCACGGCTTCCCACGGCTGCTCGGCAGCAGTGTTGCCGGCGCCTCGGGACGGAGGGTCCGAGACCGAAGCCGAGGGCGGGGATGTTGCCTCCCACTTCCTCTTCTTCTTCTTTTCCTTGGCGGTGGAGCCGCCACCGGCCGAATCGTCGGGCAGGGGATCGCGCCCCGCCGCCGACGAGGGCCCAAGAACAGCCACCGTCGATGATGGCGGGGCACCGGCACCCGTCCAGGGGGGGGCAAACAGGGCGGGAGGAGCTCCGCGCGGGTTGGAAGGGGCACGGACGGGTGGAAGGACATAGCCTCCGACTCCGCCACGTCCACACCCTTGAGCGACGCCCGCGCTTGGAGGCGGGCGTATTTGCCGCGCAGGAACTCCAATTCCCTCTCCCTGACGTGCAGGCACTCCCCAAGCGTGTGCGCCTGGTCGGTAAGTGCCCGCACCTGTGTCGCCAGCTTGTGGGACTTAATTTCCCGCATCCCCTGGCAGAACACCACCTCCCGGGGGGACGACGGGGGGGCGTCGGAACAACCCCCCCCCCCCGGTGGCGTCCCCGCCGCGAATGTGGTCCGCATTCGCGACAGCGCGCACCCCACGGTTGTCGTCACTCCCGATGATTGGGGTGTCGACATCCATTGCCGCAGCGGCGGCAATCTTGGGCCTCGCGTCGCCCCCGTCCTGGGGCATAAGGCCGGGACCACCGACGAGGTAGACCCCGCCGGTGAGTGGCACCGCGGCGACGCACTGATGCTAACGGCTGAAGGGTCCAGCCGCCTCATCATCTTCACCACCTCTTTCTGGAGGATTATAGAAGGTTTCGAACCTCCTGGGTGGCAACCACCTCCACGCTACGCACGTACGGCACACCCCTGGTGGCATGCGGCGCCGACGGCGGAGCCTCCCCGACTCGCGGGCGCGGGACAGGGACTGTCCCGCTCGGGGTATCATCCCCCTTGATCCCCGGGGCTTGCACCGAGGGTGAGTCCGTCCTCAGCGCGTCGTTGCCATGGTCCAGCCTGGGCCTCCTCGACAGTATCACAGGCGCCTTCTGCGCCTTCCCAGGGGCGCACGTCGCGGGATGTGGCTGGATTGCCACGCACGCTAATATCGCCCCTCGCCTGCTCTTCCTCCCTCCCTGCCAGGCCGGACACCCGCGAAGCCGCGATCGAAGACCGGTCCTGAGTTGAGGCTGGTGACCCGCACGAAGCGATCGAACACCGGTCCTCGTTGAGCGCCAGCGACGTAACCCGGTCGCTGGTCGGGGGAGTTGTCCGGTCTCCACCCGGTGGTGTATATAGGGCACCGCCCTGTAGACCCTCCATAAGTGTCCCACGAGTAGTCGCTTACACGGTCGCACAAGGGTAGAGGCGACCTGCCGCTGTGAAGCCTGTACCCGGACCCCTAAGGGCGCGGGCTACGTCTGGGGGCGGCATTTCCCCAACCGGATCATGGTTAGGTGGAGCATACCCGCTCCACCCACGTGTCCCCTCGGAACGCGAGGGGAACACGTGCCCTGGCACTACCATTGGGGCTCAGGGTTAGAGGGTTTTATTATAGAGGTTTTTCCTTACCTCGCGGCCCGGCCGGTTAAGGCGGGACCTTCGGTCCGTGCCTGCTTCGCATACCCTCGGGAGATACCTCTCCGAGGGGTCGTCGTTCCACCAACACGGATTACGAAACGTCCGGGCTTCCCCTCTAAGGCGGGGGGGGGGGGGGGCACCGCATCCTCGGAAAACATTTCCGGGCTGCTGTCCAGCCCAAGACGAAAAAATAGGGGTGAGAAGATGCCATGCCCGCGTCCGCGTCCCTACCCGACTATGTCGTGCAGGGACCCTGGGAGCACCGACGTGGAGGTGCGGTACATGGTCTTACCCCGGTCAGACCTCCAACTTCGTCCAAATTCTCCGCTCCGGGCAGCCTCTGGATCCTCCCCACGCGACCATAAGGCCCGGGGGTACCACCAGAGGCGAAGACCCGGTTGAGAGTACATGGGACCCATCGGAGTTCCCCATCAGCCATGTGCCGGCAAGCCGACAGCCGATGGAGCGCCCTTCCAGAGCTTCGTGGATCGTACACTGATCAGTCGGGGACCACCCGTAACCGATATACGCCGCATACGGACCGACTGATCTGATCCCAATTCCGCTCCCACATAGGGTCCCTCAGGTGAAGATTAGTTCTATAAAATTTAACCTTTTTTTTGGACAGGGGCGAAAATACATTTACGCATACCCAAACCTGATGTCTGGGTTATGCGGGGCTCTCCGATGGTACTGGACTACCCGCTAAAAACCCCCCTCATAGGTGCCTCGTCGACGTTCCACCTTAGACTTTGGAGTACTGGTCTAGACTACTTCCCTCCTTCCTGCAGCATGCGATGGTCCTCCTATGGCTCGCCTCACGGTCACGAGCTCCTTCGTTACAGCAGTCATGGCACGTATTTACAATTCATACATATATACATATATATATATATATATATATATATATATATATATATATATCACCACTGGTACTGGCCCTATCCGCCTTCTCCTCAGCGGCGTCCGTCCTTCCTCCCTGTCGGTCCCATTTTCTTTCCTTTTTCTCTTTCTGGTCACACTGATTCTTGTCCTTCTCCTCTCGGCCATCTCTTCCCTCCTTATACGGAGACGTTTCTCCCTCGCAGTCCTTTCAAGGATCCTCTCTTTCTGCTCCCTATCCTTCATGACCTCCGCGGAATATCGCCTAAAGGCCACCCAACTTTGCTCGTTCTTAGTTATGAGCTCAACTAACGTTTCCGTTTTGAGGTCTCCTCCGATGACCGCTTGCAGGGCTCTCCTCTCTTCGTCATATGTGGGACACACCATTACCACATGTTCCGCATCGTCCCTAATTTCCTCATGGCAGTCTAGGCATTTGTCATTGGCCACTTTGGCGATCTTCTTCTTAAATGCCTGGAAGGCGCCATGCCCCGTGAGGAGTTGCATTGTATAATAGTCCATACCAAAACTCCTCCGTTCTTTACCGGAGAAGGTCCCAACCGACTTGGCCAACCTCCTCGTCCAGTTTGATTGGGAGACCGCATCCCACTTCCTCATGGCGTTCTCCGATGCCAGTTTCCTGTGGGTCACCTCTCTGGCTTTCAGGGCCTGTTTGTTACCTCTATACGCTAGGTCCTTCCTGTCTCTATCCTTCTTAATGAAGACCTCCCTCCACATTCCGGCCTTCAGGTCTATTGGCATTATGCCGGCTAAAATACACAGGGCCTGGAACGACACCGTCCTGTACGCGGTAGTCGTTCTCACCATCGCAGACATTTGGGCCCTCCTAACGATATTTTTCCTGGCCTGAACCGCCAGGGTCGGTTCCAACACCGGACAGGCGTACAGGACAATCGATTCCCACACTGTATAGTAGAGTAGCCTCGATCGCTGGGATGGCCCCCTCGTATTTGGGAGGAGTGCTCCCAAAGCCCCCACCACCTGGTCCGCCCTATTAACCACACCTGTCAGGTGTGGTCTGAAGTTACGTTGGGTGTCCGACGTTACCCCCAGGTATCTGACCTCCCTTTTGGTGGTGATGGACGCGCCCAAAATATGCATGGTAGTTATTCTGCCCGATTTATTGCCACTGAGGTATAATCACCTCAGTCTTCTCCTTGGCAATCTGCAGCCCTGTTTTATCAAACCAGCAGGCCAAGGTCTTCATAGCCCCACGCATGAGCGTATCAAGCTGGGTCGGACTCCTGGCAGTAAACAGTACGGCCAAGTCGTCTGCATACTGCACCGCCTCAGTATTTTTGAGGTGGTTCATTCTTTCCAGGACACCATCGTACACCACATTCCAAAGAAACGGCCCCAATACGGATCCCTGTGGCACCCCCGCCGTGACATTTATTTCCACGGTCCCGTTGTCCGCGTGAATTATGATGCTTCTATCCTTAAGGTAATCCTGCATTACCTTTAAGAGTGTATTTGATATGCCTCTCCTTTTTAATTCGCCCAATATTACCGACCACCTAATCGCGTTAAATGCATTTTTCACATTTATCGCGATTAGGGCGCACATCCTGTTCCTCTCCCTACACCTATCGGCAAAGCTGACCACCTCCATACAGGCATCCACCGTGCCCGAGCCTCTCCTGAACCCATATTGTTTTTGGTGGAATGGGTCCATTCCTAGCTCCCCCTCCAGAAGGGTTTTGATGGCATATTCCCACACTTTAATTAATGCTCGCAATATACTAATGGGCCTATAAGCCCACGGGTCCATTGGGTCTGTACCCGGCTTGGGGATGAGAACGACCCTTGCCTTTTTCCAGGCGGCCGGTATTTCTCCTCTCCTGATGGTGTCCCAAACTAGCTCCTTAAGGTCGTCCTGGTATTTTTTCCCCACAATCGCCACCACCTCAGCTGGGATTTGATCCAGGCCTGGTGATTTCCTGGGCTTTATCCTGGCTACCGACTCACGTACAAGGTCGAGCGTGACATTTTCTCTTATACCCAGGTCCCTCGTCTGTACCCATCTCTGTAGGGGTCCCTCATACTCCTCACACACCCTCTCCGGATCCAATGACTCCACGTCATATGGAATCCATGCCGGCCCAGATGCCGGGGGCCTTCCTCCGGAGATGGTGTGGAGGATGTATTTGTGATCCGACTCAGTGGGATGGGGGAGTATCGAATTCCTCGTATGAATGGCCGCAGTGCGCCTGTCGACCGCCATAAAGTCGATCATATACCTGCCCCCGATACATATAAAGGAGAACTTTCCCTTAGGCCTTATGGGGACCAAGCCTTGTCTACCAACATGGCCCCTCCTATCTGTCTTACCCGCCCCCCCCCCCCAGGCCACCGCCTTAGCGTTAAAGTCGCCCGCCACCACTATCCGCTTACCCGGTGACCAGGCTTCCTTCATAATATTCTCTAACTCGTCCAGGTATTTTGGAAAATCCACTTTCCTATTGGGGAGCAGTAGCAGCTATTCATGACTGTATTCTCCACCTCAACCGCCACTATTCCACCTGCTCTCAGCTTCTTCACCATGGAGGCGAATCTCTCATTAAAACCCGTGGCCCAGATGGATGCATCTCCCGTGCCATCGTTGTCCCATTCAGGGAGCTGTTTGTATGGCTCCGAGATTACCACAACATCCACCTCCATCTCCCAGGCATTCTGTATCATGAGGTCTTGAGCCAGCCTACACCTATTCAGGTTAATCTGTAGGCTCTTAAATGGCCTTGCTGGTCTTCCTCTTGCCCTCGTTCTTGTTCCTGCACGGGTTCCCTGAGGCATTACTGCGTGCCGATTCTACGGCCCCCCGAAACCTGAACTCTCCTTCCTAAAGGGCAGGCAAGGGCGGCAGTCACGTGCGCCACCTTGTTCCCCACCAGTCCGCTCTCCACGCATATGATGCATTTGGGTGCGTTGCCACAGCTGGCGATACTATGGCCCGCTTCTCCACATTTCCTGCACCTTTCCTCCCCTTCTATCCTCTCCTTACAGTCTCTGGCCAGGTGTCCCAGGTTATGGCACTTGTAGCACCTTGTGCTCTTCTGTATGGTCCTTGCCCTTGCCATGGTGAGGCCCGACCTGATATAAAATTTACCCTGAAACAGTGGACAATAACGCAACGGCCTAGGTAGTATGTTAAAGCCGATTAACCCCAGTAGTGAGGAACAGTTAATGTGCCCATTTAGAAGTCTGAATAGGAAGGTAAGTTCAGCTGACAGTAGGCGCTGTTGCATTGTCAAAAAATTAAACCTTTGCAGTATCGGCCTATACAAATCTATGCATAGATTACCCTAGGCGGAACGGAGCATAGTGCATAAACCTATGCTGAACTCTCTCGAGTGCGCCCAGAAGGTAACCCTGGTGAGGAGACCATATCACTGACGCATACTCCAAAAAGGGCCTATCAAGACCGTTGTTTCGGAATTTGCTACGTGAGTCCTGACTTAAGTTTTACAAACAAACTCTTGGTTGAGCGTCCCTTCCCCTTCGTGGGTCGTATCAGCTCTTTCAATAGTTCAGAGCAGAAACGGAGTCACACTGACAAAACTCAACAACAACAGAAAACAATACGACAGGGCGTGGCAAGTACCCACTGCCGGCAAGGTAGAAATCAAGGTTTCACTGTGCTGTTCGCAACTAAAGCGCTTTAGTCGAGCCCCCAGACCTCGACAAGGTAGCACAACCTGGGGGTACGACCCCCGAAGGGGAAGGGACGCTCAACCAAGAGTTTGTTTGTAAAACTTAAGTCAGGACTCACGTAGCAAATTCCGAAACACCGTCATAGAGCAACTTAAAGGTCCGCAGGTTACTGAACCCCTGCGAATGCCGTATTATAAACCCAAGCTGCTTAAAGGCAGCACCCCAAGGTCGCGGACGCTGTTTATGCAGGATAATTGTATCGTATCAAACGAATACGTAAAGATTATCGTACTGGGTGACCTGGAGATTCTCTATTAATTGAACACCAAATAAATAACGGGTCATGGTCACATTGGAGATTCCTAGCATCATCTAAGGAATTAATACGTGCAAATAACTTAAGGTCATCAGTAAAAAACAATGGAGTAGCAAATTGAAAAGAATCCGGGAGATCGTTGATAAAAATGCAAAAAAGCAATGGTCCCAGGTGTGACCCCTGAGGCACTCACGATGAGACAACTATAGGTTGGGATAAACCATCACGCACCCTTACGACGTGGGAATGACCCGTTAGACAGCTACCCACCCACCGCAACAGCCTTCCATGAAATCCGAAGGCCCCCAACTTGCTCCGCAAGATACAATGATCGACAGAATCAAAAGCCTTCTTAAAGTCCGTATACACCACGTCTACTTGCTGCCGCGAGTCCAAAGCGGAAGTAACGTAATTAGAAAAAACTGCAAGATTAGTCACCGTAGATCTGCCCGAAAAAAAACGTGTTGCGCATCAGATAGACTGTCTCTGATTATCCCCGAAAGTTTGCTGGAAACAATTTTCTCAAAAATCTTGGGGAAGCAGCTTAGAAGAGATATTGGTCTATAGTTCGTGACATCGTCCTCCCCCCTCCCCCTCCCCCACGACTTGAAAATGGGAGCAACAACACTCGGTTTCCAGAGAGTCGGAAAGGTCCCAGAGTCAAGCGATAAGTTGAATATAATCCATAGAACTCTGGATAGAGTTCAGTTGGAACTTATTGGACTTGTTGGAGTCCAGAGCCTTAATGGCATTAAACACATCCGCAAGACTAATGTTAATGTTCGATAAATATACGGCGGAATCAAGCTCCCCATCGGAGCTGGCGGATAACCTAGAAGGTGCAACGAAGACAGACTTAAAATGCTTGGCAAAAAGGTTCGCGATAGCCTCATCCGACTCCGAGCTATCGTCTCGAAGGTGCATACGTGCAAGCATTCCGAGTCGCCCCTATTGGAATTCACATGACCCCAGAAAGCCTTAATATTGTGTGAAATGTTGCATTCGAGCCTATCAATGTTGTACGCATAATTATGTTTGAACAACTCCTTGCATCGTGAACGGCGATATGAAAAATTAAGGAAGTCGCACTGTCGGTTAGAGCACTTCCAGATACGGTGTGCTCTTTTCTTGCTTTTAATGGCTTGTCCAAGTTCACGTGAAAACTAGCTAGGGTAGGACGACCTAGAGGTAAAATACATAGGTACATAAGCATCAAGGATTCGATATATCTGTGAATACAGTAAACTAACTGCCTCGTCGACAGAGAGGTTACGCAGGGCGCTGTCCCAATCAATGCAATTAAGAGCAGAGGCGATAGGGCCATAATCCGCTCTAAAAAAAATCGTACTTAACCCTACCCCGCGAGAACGGTCTGTTAGTAAAGAACCGTAAGGCTAATGAAAGTACAGTGTGATACGAGTCCTCTGGAAGCAGAGATTCCTCCGGAGGGGAAATATTAGGCACAGAAAAATTAGAAAAGATTAGATCAAGCATGTTACCATTATTATTACAAACTTGATTGAACTGCAGACAGTTATGGTAATTAAAGCATTCAGCCAACACTGACGCAGATATAATTACATCCGTTGCTCCAGTTTTCACCATTGGGACCACCACAGAACCGGGGCCACTCTGCCAGGTGACACGTGGTAAGTTATAATCGCCCGCCATAAATAAATTCGGATCACCAGCTTGATGAAGCGCCTCATATAAACTGCTACAATGCGCAGCATAAACTGAAAACGGAGACCCGGGCGGAATATAAACAGCCCCGAACACATAAGCAGCAGCGCCCGTGGTGACCCTTTCGAAAACTTGCTCAATGCTACCGACCGACGGGAAAAGCTCGGCAGCACCCAGCTCGTTCCTCACAGCAGTCAAGACCCCCCCCCCCCCCCGCCCCCCGGGAATGCCTACTCGTAGCGGAGCTCCTGTCCTTACGGAAAATACAATAATTTCTTCAGCCTAATTCATTGGACATAATGCTATCAGACGACAACGTTTCAACAAAAACTAAAATATCGTAATTTACATGGTGCGATGAAACAGCTTCGCTCAGCTTGTGTAGCTTGGTGCGCAAGCCTCTTACGTTCTGATAGTAAACCAGCGGATTGTTTGATTAATTATAATTATTTGTATTCTGTGGACAGGGACTCTATCACTCGTGGGATCCAGATATTGCTCTGGATCGTCTGTACCTTCATCTTAATGCGGTGATTGATGCCTATATCCCTCAAAGGACGATAAGGTGCTCTCTCTTCCCACGATGGGTGTAACCGCGCTTAAAGAAGTCGGGAAAAGAAGAAAGCATCTACAGAGTTTAAAGTCTCAAATTCTCGTTGTGACTATTGGAGCTTTTCTAATCTTCGGTCCCAATGTAAGCTTTATTAAAAGTTTTTTAGAAAAAGTTTTCATTAGGTTCTCATTAGAACAAGGACTTACTTATCGTGCTTACGTCGAAAGCGTGGAAAATTCTGTCCAGCGTAATGTTAGGAGTTTCTGGAGCTATGTCAATGCAAAGCGTGACAGTCACGGCCTCCCTAGTAACATATACCATGGCACTTCCTCGGCGTTCTCACATCCTGCTGTTGCCATCCCTTCGCTTCTTACTTTGGGTCTGTGTATACTTCGCCGTCGGGTTCGTTTCTAGCCTCGGATGCGGAAGGTAATTCTTCCAATGACCTAATCCTCAACTCTCTGACCATCTCTATTGGGGACATATTTGATAAATTGAATGCGCTTGATACGAGCAGGGGACCCGGTATCGATGGCATTCCCCCTCTGCTCCACAAGCAGTGTAGTTTTATTATCTCGAGGCCCCTGTGGAATATCTTTAATTCGTCGTTGTCGGGTGGTACGTTTCCGAAGGCGTGGAAGAATATCTTAGTTGCGCCAGTTTTTAAGGCTGGGATCGAGCCGATGTGCAAAACTATCGGCCTATTAGTAAGCTATCGGTAATGCCTAAGCTATTCGAGGAGATTGTAACGAAGTCTTTATCGCCTCACGTTCCTTATTCCCTATGTGATGAACAACGTGGCTTCGAACCGAGGCGCTCTACGACAACCACTCTTGCTGTGTACCTTAGCTTCGTGACCGATACCCTTGATGATGGCTTGCAGGTGGATACAGTGTACACAGATTTTCAAAAGGCCTTTGACACTGTGGATCACTCTATCCTTCTCAGTGAATTGTCCTCCTGGGGTTTTTGTGGGCCTCTGTTATCGTGGATTAGGAGTTATCTCTCCGGTCGCGAGGAAATTGTTAGAAACTCTCTCTTCTCACCGATAAATGTCGCCTCAGGCGTTCCTCAGGGGTCTCATCTTGGTCCGTTGTTTTCTAATATGTTTATTAATGATCTCGTCGATGTATTTGTAGGAACTCTTTTTTGCTGCATGCGTATGACCTTAAGGTCTTTAGGAAACTCCATTGTCAGCGGGATGCAGTCATTATACAGGATGATTTGGACAGGTTCGTGCTATGGTGCAATAGTAATAGTTTAAGGCTCCACACGTCTAAGTGCGTGGTACTTACGGCCGCGCGGGGTGCGTGTAGCGTGAACTTCCCTTACAAGTTAGGGGATGATACTCTCAATGAGGTGTTAGACGTGATTGACCTAGGGGTTTCTACGGGGTGTCCGCGGAAAGACTGGACATCTGGAAGCTGGATGTCTCCTAAAGTATTGGAGATAAAAAATTCTTTTACTGGGAATTGCATGGTTCGAGGGGGCCAATTTATTAGCGCAGACGAATTTTTTTATGGATTATTATTTTAAAAGATACGATGGTCCAGTTCGGTTATTTTATGGAACCATTTTTTTAAAGAGATCACTTGATAGTGCGTCCCAAGACAAAATCAACCAGCTTCAATGTATAAACATTATTTCCACTGGTCTTTGAAATATTGCGCTTGCAAATTTACTGATTTTCCCTGGAAGAAAACCCGCTGGAATAGCAAGCACCGGGGCGGTCTTGCTGTCGCCACGGGTGGCCATTGCCTGTTGAAACAGATACCTATCTGCCAAAGGCCTACTCCAGGAATGGCAGGCCCAAAGGCTGGACAATTCCTTTCTGTCAGAAATGCTACTTAGGTAGGTACATCTGCGGTATCGAGAAGCGCACCGTTAATATTTCAAAATGTCATAAAATTTACTTAGGGTTTGTGGGCAAGGAGAAGTAAGAAAATATGACTCAATTTTCAACTTGAATAGTCTTTTATTTCGCACTTGCTTCTACGCTCGGATGGCCGGTTCTTTTGGGAGGGATGCAAGTTCGATTGGTTAGAGTTACGAGGTGTGAAAGTTGCTAGACTAAATTTCAACCATAGGGAGCAGATTGTATTAGGACCAATCGGAATTGCATCCCTCCCAAACGGCTGTTCTCTTTAAGAGACCCTCTTCACAGCAGTCCTTCCTCCCCAATGCCCACCTTCTCTCGCATGTGTAGCTCGTGTTTATAGGAGAGATAATGGATCTGTGCGAATTTTTAGGGACGACCTGGCGTCGACAACGGGCTTCTACTTTTCTTCGTGTGTCTCTCCACGAGGCGTATTGATGGTGGATTGTAGGAGCGTAGATGTCTGGATGCCAGTTATTGAATTCAGGAGACGATAGAGTCACTTTATCACAAAACACACATGTACTATAATTAAAGTGAATTGTATTCCTCTCGGGCAGGAGTACTGATAATGATCGAACTTGCGCCCCGCTTCGCGCAGACCGATTACACGGAGGGTAGTCGGGTCACACACTGCACAAATGATACAGGGTAATTCTGGAACAACGCCCGTCAAGGAGATGCGGCCTGTTACCCCGTGGCGAGGACAGCCCTTCGCAGTGCCTCGCCCAATTTTTATGGCTTTTTCCGGAAAAAGTTATGAATCCTGAGCCGAACGTAGCGAATTGAAGTCGAGCCTCGGCAGTCGAAGGTGAAATATCCATTACAGCGTATTAAGAAACTCTTTTCTTCATCGTATCGAAAGGGAAGTGACGCCAATGGATCCCTTATGTTTTTCAGATGCAAATCATACCAAATATCATGCAAATCGAATTACTATGACACAAGCTATTTGTATTCGCTATGTAAAAGTTGTCCGAATTACACGACATTTGGTATGATTTTCATCAGAAAACCCAAGTAATCAATCGGCGACACTTCCATATCCATACGATAAAGAATAAAGAATTATTTTATTTCTGAAACAGGTATGAATCCTCGGCCGAACCTGGAAAATCGTGGTGGACCCCCTGCAGTCGAGGATGGAAATGTGAAATATTCCTTACAGCGTAGCAAGAAATTCATCATTCTTTATCGCATCGACCTGAAAGTGACACCAATGGATACCTTATGTTTTTCCGATGAAGAACGTACCAAATTTCATGTAAATCGGTCTATTCTTAACCAAGTCAAGTCAGCTTGAAATGAAATATGTCAATTTTCCATGGAATTTCCTTCATTATGGTCCGAATTACGTCGTTCTTGGTGTTAGTTTCATCAGCGAAACATAATGAATCGATGGGTGTCGTTTTCGCAATGATCTGATGAGAAACGCACAAGTCGAAGATTTCTCACTTCTTAATAGGCACCCGAACCTCTTCGAGAGTCGAAAGCCGTAAAATCGGCACTGCGAAGGGCTGTCCACGCCACGGGGTACCTGGCCGCATCTCCTTAACGAGCGTTGCTCCAGATTTGCCCTGTAACTGTTTCAGACATAAAATAATTCTTTATTCTTTATCGTATGAATAGGGAAGTGTCGCAGATGGATTCCTTGGGATTTTCGGATGAAAATCATGCCAAATGTCTTGGAAATCGGACAACTTTTACATAAGGAAAAGAAATAGCTTGTGTCAAAAAAGTCCGATTTGCATGATATTTCGTATGATTATCATCAGAAAAACATAAGGAATCTGTTGGCTTCACTTCTCTTTCGGTACGACGAAGAAAAGAATTTCTTAATACGCTGTAATGGATATTTCATCCTCGATTGCTGGGGCGGGGGGGGGGGGGCGACCACAATTCGCTACGTTCCGCACAGGGTTCATACCTTTTTCAGGACGACGCCATAAAATTCGCTGAGGCACTGAGAGGGGGGGGGGTTGTCCTCGCCACGCGGTACCAGGCCGCATCCTTCGACGGGCGTAGCTCCAGAATTACCCTGTATCATTTGTACAATGTGTGACCCGACTACCTTGCGTGTAATCGGTCTGCACGATGTAGGGCGCAAGATCAATCATTATCAGTACTTCTGCCCACGATGAATACGATTTACTTGTAACGAGTTATATCGGTGGGACGCAAATCTTCCCCCCACCACGCACGCCTGGCGCGGCCCGCCGCTGCCGCGAGCCGGCCGCGCGCCATGCGGCGCTCTCGCTCGCGAAATTCTCGCGGCGCCGCTTATAGGCCAGCGCGGCGGGCCCGTCAGGCAGAGTCTACCAGGAGCGATATATGCAAACGGCCAGACATCTTCCAGCGATCACTTGTATACCCAAGCTGTATCGCTGCGTATATTTGCATTCCCGTACCTCCACGGCTCCCAGAGGAACGCGAGCTCGCCGACCTCTGGACGTAGGTCGATATCCGCTGTCAATCTTAGGGTCAGACTTTGTCTGTCACGGAGGACATCCTACAAGTCTCCGTTTCTCCCGCGGGTTTTACCCACTGGGCGGGCGGACTAAAGACTTCCCGGTCAGGGCCATTGGTGGAGACCACAGCCAGGGCACCAGTACGACCAGTACCCCCCACTCCTATTACTACCGCCGAAACGCGCCGAATCTCGCGTCGCGACCGCGACGCGCCGTCCGCGCTCCGCCGCCGTGTAACCGTCCGACCACCCCGAACCGTACGCCGCGACCGTGACGCGCCGTCCGCGTTCCGCCGCAGACTAGCCGCTAGTCCTCGCGCTAGCGTAAGGCCTATGTTAAGGAACGAACTATGTTAAGGGACAATGACAGCGCCGAGATCTCGGTAAATATCGACCCTCCAAGCGACGATGAAGACACCACACCGAAGGAGAAGGCCGCTCCAAAGGAGCCACCCCTGATGAGTTTTTCCCCGGTGCCCGGAAACAAACTCTCCTCAGAGGCAACCGCATCAGCTACTACCTCCGACACCTACCTCGCGATCGAACGAGTAAGACGTTGGGGCGGCCACTACGATGGCGGTAAGGGAGCCGAGGACTTCCTTGACCAGCTAGATGATCTACGGGATAGCTACGATGTCACCCTGGACCAGATGTTGCGCTGCCGGGATCTTAAAAGGCTCGGCCCTGCAATGGTTCAGGAACGAGAAGGCCGATATCCCCACGTGGGATGCGTTCCTGGTGGCATTTCGGCAAATATTCTTGCCAAGACGTCGACAGCATGAGCTGGAGATGACCGTCCACCAGCTACGTCACCGCCCGGGCGATGTCATGGACAGATGTCCGCCTCCAGCCAGCTTGATTGGATATATTCCAATCTGCGAGCGGAATATCGCCTCTACATTAAGCGAGCAGACTTCGACTCACTCTCCGGGCTCCTCGCCTTGGCCGCGGACTACGAGGCGCTGCGCGAGGAGGAGCCCAGCAGCGCCTTGGCACCACCGGCCCTTCCAAAAACGGACCTCGCTGAGGTAGGCGGCCGGTATAACCGGGACGAGTGTTGCTGGAACTGAGGCCAGCGCGGCCACTTTCGCCGGGACTGCTGCCGGCCAGGGCGGCGATTCTGTAGCCGCTGCGGAACGGAGGGACGACTCCGTCGCGACTGCAACTGTTCCCCGGCTGCGGGAAACGACGACGGGACCGGCGGACGAAGCCACGATCGGACCACCCAACCCAAACGGCCTCCACAAACCCAGGGACCGATAGCCGCCCCTTTCACCCCGTAATTATCCACGGCCGGGAGTTCCAGGCTCTAGTAGATACGGCAGCCTCCCTGTCATACATCAGCCGGCAAGTGGCCGAATGGTGCGAGAGACACGGCGACCAGGACACGAGCACCGAACGGAGGGTACAAGTAGCCAACAACGCACCGCACCACTAGCAGGAGGAGATGGAGCTAGGGATAATTGTCGGGGACTGTGTCCTTGCCATTACGTGTGGGGTCCTCCCCAGTCTCACGCAAGACCTGATCCTGGGATTCATGCCCTCCAAGCCCTGGGACTAACCGTACAGGTGCGGAATATGCTGTGGAGCCCAGCAGCCGAAGCCGCCGCCATTGAGCCGGTCCCCGGCCTCCAGGAATGCACCGCGGAACAAACACAGCGACTCGAGGCATTCCTCGGCATCGAGCTGCAGCATTTTGACAATTCGCCAGGGCTAACCCACATGGCGAAACATCGCCTGCGATTGAAAGCCGGAGCCGAGCTGGTAAAACACCGCTATACGCGACGCAACCCCGCCATGCAGGCGATAATCGACGAGGAAGTCACCGGAATGCTCGCGGAAGGAATCATTGAGCCGTCCTCCAGCCCGTGGAGCTCGCCGGTGGTCATCGTCAAGAAGAAAAACGGGAAAAAACGATTCTGCATTGACTTCCACCGGGTCAATGAAGCCACCGAAAAGGACGCGTACCCGTTGCCCCAGGTTCAGGCCACGCTGGAAAAATTGCGAGGCGCCAAATATATTTCCACGCTGGACTTGGCCAACGGGTACTGGCAAGTACCCCTCGACCCCGAAAGCCGCCCAATCACCGCTTTCACCGTACCGGGGCGAGGCCTGTTCCAGTTTCGAGTAATGCCATTCGGGTTACACTCCGCTCTGGCTACCTTTCAACGCCTCTTGGACCAAGTCATCGGTCCCCATTTGGAGCCACGAGCCTTCGCGTACCTTGACGATATCATCGTGCTCGGGGCAACCTTCGAGAAACACCTCGACATTCTAAAAGATGTCCTCCAACGACTACGGGCGACCGGTCTAAAACTAAACAAGGATAAGTGCCAATTCTGTCGCCCCGAGCTGCAATACCTCGGGCACACGATCACCAGCGAAGGCGTGGCCACCGATCCCGAGAAGGTGCAAGCGATCGCCCGAATACCCTCTCCAACCACGGTCAAGGAACTACAGCGGTTCCTGGGGATGGTATCCTACTACCGCCGATACATCCCCAAGTTTGCCGACCTAGCCGCGCCGCTGACCCGTCTACTGCAGAAGAAGCAGAAATGGAAGTGGGGTCCCGAGGAAGCAGCGGCTTTTGACGCCCTCCGCCAGCAGATGTCCGTCGCTCCCATCCTGACATGCCCGGACTTCAGTCTGCCTTTCACTCTCCAGACGGACGCTAGTAACGAGGGCCTCGGAGCAGTGCTCACGCAGGAACTGAACGGGGAGGAACGAGTAATAGCGTACGCGAGTCGTACGCTCAACACCGCGGAACGCAACTACTCCGTGACGGAAAAGGAATGCCTCGCGGTAGTATGGGGCATTCGCAAAATGAGGCCGTATCTGGAGGGATATCGGTTCACCGTCCTTACCGACCACCAATCCCTCAAGTGGCTAATAACCATGGACAACCCCTCAGGCCGTTTAGCCTGCTGGGGCGTAGAGCTCCAGCAGTACGACTTCGATATTCAATACCGCCGAGGGGAGACCAACGTCGTCGCGGACGCCCTCTCCCGGCAGCCAGAGGAAGGACCGCCCCCCCCCCCCATCGGAGGAAGTGGACAGCGTGGATACGCCCGCCGGATGCGCCTGGTACGACAGGATGAAGGCTGCCACCGAGAAAGAGCCGCACCGTTATCCGGAGTACCGCGTAATTAGGGGACAACCGCTTCGGGAGGCAGTACTCCGGGAAACACATGACGCCCCCACCGCAGGACATCTGGGCATCAGCAAGACCGCGGCCCGATTGACCCGGCAGTACTTTTGGCCCGGAATGGTCCGCGACGCTCGCCGGTACATACGACGCTGCCAGAGGTGCCTGGAGCACAAGGCATTCCAGCAGTCACCCGCGGGCGACATGCAGACGACGCCAGCAGCTAACCCCTGGGACGTGGTGGCCATCGATCTGGTTGGACCCCTGCCACGGTCAACGAAAGGTTTTACGATGTTGGCCGTGATGCAGGACAAATTCAGCAAGTGGGTCGAGTTACAACCATTGCGTCAGGCCACCGCCCAGCCGTCACTAGAGCCTTCAGGGAGAGGGCGGTACTCCGCTTCGGGTGCCCCCGGCGCGTCATCTCGGACAACGAGAAGCAATTTATAAGTAAGGAATTCACGGAGATGCTTCGGGGGTACGGGATCGAACACCGTAAGACCCCCCCGTATAACCCTCAGTGTAACCCCGTGGAGCGGGTCAACAGGGTCATCAAGACCATGATCGCAAAGCTGATCGACGGGAGCCACCGAGACTGGGACTAGTTACTGCCAGAAGTGAGCTTCGCGTACAACTCCGCTCGCCACGTCTCCACGGGGTACTCGCCGGCGTACCTCAATTACGAAAGGGAGCCGGCCACCCCCGGGGCACACCAGCCGACCACGGACATCGCGGAGGAAGACGACGGGGACCACTACGCCGCGCGATCCGAGGACTTAGATCGCCTTAAAGAGGCCATACGTCTCGCCCGCCACACTCAAGCCGAGGCCATGGAAACCTAGAAGAAGGCGTACAACTTGAGAAAGCGGAACTGACGGCCTCGCATCGGGGAATCCGTCATGCTCCGGGAGCACCCGCTGTCCTCCGCGGAAAAGAATTTCGCGGCAAAACTGGCTCCTAAATTCTCGGGCCCGCACCATGTACGCGAGTACATCGGGCCAAATTTAGTGGTATTACGGTGCGGGCGAAAGAAAAAGGGCACACCTCCAGGACCTCAAGCCGTGCGGGGGGGAGGAGGAGGATCTCCCGACCGCGGTACATGGCACGGACTCGGCATACCCCGCCACGACCAGCGCCGCGGACAGCGACAACGCTACGGCCGCGGGACCCGCGAAAACGGCCACGGCCACTAACCGCAGCCACCAGAGGGCCACGGCGATAAGCCCCGCGACGCAGGATTCGCGCTGGCGAAATTGTCGCGGGGCCACCGATAAGACGGAGCAAGGACTCCAGCCGACAGAAGCAATTCAGCGGTCTCCCGAGCAGTATGCCAGGCAAGAAGCAGAGAATAGCGCACGAAGCCACAAGGCAAGCGGCAGCACCGCTTCGCCACGAAGCCGCATCCCGACCCTTGGAGTGCCGGGTACGGAAGAGGTCGGAAGCACGACCCCCTCCAGCGCCGCCAGCGAAGAGGCGGCTGGAAATTGGCGGCCCTCCACCACCAGCCCGAGGACCACCGCCGAAGCAGCGGACGTACGAGTGAACGAGACAAGGTGAACTGTGTAAAAGGTGTTTATTTGGACTAGAATCCAAGCAAACCCGGCCAGGTCTTTGCTGGCTAACAGAGAGTTCGTTCCTTAACCTAGGCCTTACGCTAGCGCGAGGACTAGCGGCTAGTCGGCGGCGGAACGCGGACGGCGCGTCACGGTCGCGGCGTACGGTTCGGGGTGGTCGGACGGTTACACGGAGGCGGAGCGCGGACGGCGCGTCGCGGTCGCGGCGCGAGATTCGGCGCGTTTCGGCAGTAGTAATAGGAGTGGAGGGTACTGGTCGTACTGGTGCCCCGGCTGTGGTCTCCACCAATGGCCCTGACCGGGAAGTCGTTAGTCCGCTCGCCCAGTGGATAAAATCCGCGAGAGAAACGGAGACTGTAGGATGTCCTCCGGGACAGACAAAGTCTGACCCTAAGATTGACAGCGGATATCGACGTGCGTCCAGAGGTCTGCGAGCTGGCGTTCCTCTGGGAGCCGTGGAGGTACGGGAATCCAAATATACGCAGCGATACAGCTTGTGTATACAAGCGATCGCTGGGAGATGTCTGGCCGTTTGCATACATCGCTCGTGGTAGACACTGCCTGACGGGCCCGCCGCGCTGGCCTATAAGCGGCGCCGCGACAACTTCGCGAGCGAGAGCGCCGCTCGGCGCGCGGCCATCTCGCGGCCGCGCTTGGCAGCGGCGGGCCGCGCCAGGCGTGCGTGGTGGGGGAAGATTCGCGTCCCACCGATATAACTCGTTACATCTCCCTTACTTTAATTATAGTACTTGTGTATTATGTATTAAAGTATTTCTATCGTCATCGGAATTCAATAACTGGCACACAGACACCTACGCTCCTACCATCAATACGCCTCGTGAAGAGACACAGGAAGAAAACGGGTAGCCCGCTGTCGACGCGAGGTCCTCCCAAAAAATTCACACAGATTCCTTATCTCTCGAATATAAACACGAGTTCCAATATCAAAACAAAAGCATGCGTTGACAAGGTGAGAGATAAGGTGAGCATTGGGGAGGAGGTATTGCTGTGAAGAGGGCCTCTTCAAGAGAGCAGCCGTTTGGGAGGGATGCAATTCCGATTGGTCCTAATACAATCTGCTCCCTATGATTGAAATTTAGTCTAGCAACTTTCACACCTCCTAACCTAACCAATCGAACTTGTATCCCTCCCAAAAGGAGCGGCCATCCGAGCGTAGAAGGAAGTGCGAAATAAAATACTATTGCAGTTGAAATTTGAACAAATTTTACGACGTTTTGAAACATTAACGGTACGCTTCTCGATACCGTAGATGCATCTACCTAGCATGTCTGACGGAAAAAAATTATCCAGCCTTTGGGCCTGCCACTCCCTATGGTTGAAATTTAGTCTAGCAATTTCACACCTCCTAACCTAACCAATTGAACTTACATCCCTCTCAAAAGAACCGGCCATCCGAGCGTAGAAGCAAGTGCGAAATAAAAGTAACGGTGCGCTTCTCGATACCGCAGATGTACCTACCTAAGTAGCATTTCTGACGGAAAAGAATTGTCCAGCCTTTGGGCCTGCCATTCCTGGCGTAGACCTTTGGCAGGTAGGTATCTGTTTCAACAGGCAATGTCACCCGTGGCGCGAACAAGACCACCCCCGGTGCTCTCTATTCCAGTGGGTTTTCTTCCAGTGAAAATCAGTAAACTTGCAAGCGCAATATCTCAAAAGCCAGTAGAAATCAAGTGTATACATTAAAGCTTATTAAATTTGTTTTGGAACGTACTATCAAGTGATCTCTTCAAAAAAATAGTTTAATTTATAAATCCGATCTTTAGCATCGTATCTTTTAAAATAATAATCGAAACAAAATCGTCTGCACTAATAAATTGGCCCCCTCGAACCATGCAATTCAATATAAAAAAAAAGTAGTAAGGCTAGGGGGATTCTAACTTTGGTCCTCTGAGGGGATCGCGGGAGCGAGGGGAAGTGATGGTGCGCGGGTGAATGCGGTGGAAGGAAACCTGGGCGCGGGGAGAGCGGGGAGTGCAAGACTGGCTGCGCGCGCATGAGCCGCGGAGTGGGGGATGCCGTAATTGTCGAGGGGATCAGTCCTGGCCGAGCCGCCGCGGAGAGCTCTCCAGACCTAGCCCGCCGCCGAAAATTTTTTCATACCTAACCGAGGAAGGGGATGACCTTGGGCCACCACCCAGAAATTTTTTAGGGAGAGGGGACAACGGCCGAAAACTTTTCCAGGCCAATATGCAGTATCAGCAGAATTTTTCCCCGACAATGCAGAGAAATAATAATAATTTTTTATCAACGATCTACTGCACAGTATTGTGGCAAACAGACATATTTTTTTCAAACAAATATGTAGCAAGCATTCTAAAGCTAGCAAGTTTTTAAAGTGTTCCAATTTAACATCGTAGCGTATCACGCGATCGTGTGTAATTTGAATCCTCTGAAGCAACCATGTGGGATGATGTCATTTGGCGGGCGCGAAGGAGGCGCAAAACATAGAATTATGCAATATCAGCGGAATTTTTTTCCATACCAACAGACATAGAGACATTTTTTTCCCAAACGCAGAGTAATAATAATAGTAGTATGTCTAGGCGGGTTCTAACGCAGGTCCTCTGAGGGGAGCGCGGGGGCGGGGGGAAGTGAGGGCGCGCGGGGGAGCGCGGCGGAGGGAAACCTGGGCGCGGGGCCTGCGGGGAGTGGAAGAGCGGTTGCGCGCGCACGAGCCGCGGAGTGGGGGAAGCCGCAACCGCGGAGGGGATCACTCCGGACCGAGCCGCCGCGGAGACCTGACCCACCGTCTCCGAAATTTTTCAAAGGGAGGGAATGACCCCCGAAAAGTCTTTTTCAGACCTAGGCCCACCCCGAAAATTTTTTCAGACCTAACCCAGGGAGGGGACGGCCCCCGAAATTTTTTTCAAACCAACATGCAGCTGAAATTGTTTAATAATTTATTTTTTATCCGAAATTGTTTCGGACGATGTCGGGAAAGATCGACGTTCTTTTCTTTTACGCACCGCGTCTTCGGGACGGAAAGAGACAGAGCATTATTTTAAATCTAAATTCGAGGGAGAGAGAGACAGCACTACATAGCGGTACAATCGCTTCCGTTCTAAAAATTTTCAAAATGATTTTAAATCTTAGCGTCGCAGCGTATCGCGCGATCTCGCCTAATTCGACTCCTCTGGAGCAGCCGTACGGAATGACGTCATGTGGTGGCGCGAAGAATGTAATATAATTATGCGACGTCAGCAAATCTTAGAATTAGGTGGCGAGGAGAGAAGGAGGACGGGTAAATAAAATGGAGAAATAATATACGTTTAAGAAATTTTATTTAAAATTAAAAGAATATAATTTAACATTTTTTCTTACGAGCATCAGCTAGAATATCATTGATGGCGCATGCTACCAGTTCGCAATCTACAAGATAATCCTCGTCGTAATATTCGCTATCACGTATGATTTTAGCAGCACGACGCGTATCTAATGTTTCGCAGGCAACATCGCCCTGCTGTAGCACGTTAACAAAAGATTCAAATTTTGTCCTCACATCTTCTGCAGTTTGATGCAGCCGCGCATACACATAGTTTATGCATGGTTCAAGATTTAATAAAAATGATACTGTATCTGGTTTGAAATACAGTGGCTTATCATGTAGCATCATCTTTACAATCGGTGAATTAAAGATCCGAATAAATTCCACCGTTAATTCATCAATCCGCATCGAAGGTGATCCAGGTAATCGTGAACGTTCTTCGATGGTTGTACGACTGTTGCATAGCACATGCCATGTATACGATGGTAATATCAGATGATTCCCACGATTGTCACCGAGAAGAACTTCAACATCGATCGTAGGCTGTACGTGGATTCCAATTTCCAAATACTTGCTGCCCATGGATGTTAACGCGTATCTTCTGACCATGATACGCGATACTCGGCGCGGGCTAAGAGAACAATCAAAGCTATGAAATTGTCCGCTCGTATCAGGAATACAATTTTGAGAATATGTGAAAATTAAGTCTTACCAAGCAACTGTATCCTCACCGCATCGAGCTACACCATCATCTCGCACGATCGGAACGTAATAATTCATACGTTCAACGTTTCCTTCGACACTGGTACTGCACATTTTTTTCAGAGCGCTATTTGTTCCGTCGAACGTCACTGAGGGTACTGAGCGATTGATGGAATAGCGACCGGGAGACAGGCTTAAATAGCGGTGCAATTGGTTCCCCCACCGCATTTTATTCTAAAGCTACCAATTTTTCCATAATGTTTTTCAATCTTAACGTCGCAGCATATCGCACCATTGTATGTAATTTAATCCCCATCCTCAAGGATAAAAGTCTCGACACGTGTTGAATGTAATATAATACCTGTGGAAGCGCAGAATCTTAGAATTATGCGGTGTCAGCAGAAACTGTGTCGGATGATTTTGCGCGCTAATTCGTCATACGCGTGAATCACGGAAAGAATTATGCTGTATCGGCAGAAACTGCACAGATCGTCGTTTTTTTGCATGCGGTGCATTCGAGGGAGGGGGTACGCCAAAAGAGTTAGACAGAGATACCAAATCGTGGTATCAGTCATAAAAGCACGCTCCGAACTGCACAAAGTCTCAAATCGTTGCAACCTGTTGCGCGTAAAAGACGTTACATATACAGTCCATTTACAATCACTCCATTTACAATCATGGAATTCGCACACGTAACCCGTCAATTATTGGATCAATCTGCACGATTGATTTCACGGGAAGAGTACCTCGCGTGGGAAGAACGGTGCAACGAGTGTATCGAATCGTTGGAAGAACACAGCCGAGTGAAACGCCCGCGATTATCGATCGGTGTTCAACAATCGCTGATTGCTCGAATCGCGCGACTCGAAGGACTGAAACATTCGTTGCGCGGCCGTTTCGTGCGCGAAGGTGCAGGACATTCGAGCGCAAGACTTTTGTGGCGCGAAATAGACACTGCGTTCGATAGCCGCGTGTTAACCGGTGCCGTGCTCAATTCGAACTATATCGAGCCGCGCAACTTCCTCCAGGATGCGGCGACCATTGTGTTGGAGCATGTGCGGGGCGCTTTGAGGAAACGTCGAAACCTCAAAGTGAACACGATGTTCCACGGTGAATTTGTGGTGGGTGATAAACATGCTTGCAAAAGCATCAACACCCGGAACTGCGAACTCTTCGACACATCCGATCTGCAGGAGTGGTACCAGCGATGCGTCGTCGAACCCACCCTGACATCGCTGGAAGAGTTCGAGGAACGCGACAGCGGATGGGCATTGACGCGAATCGTCAACCTAACCGTCAATGTCAATAAGTACAATCCGCTGCGCGCAGGGTGCCACCATAAGTTGCCGCGGGAAATATCGCTGAAGAAGGCAACGATCAGTGTGCAATCCCCGGACAATGCGTGTTTCGCGTGGGCAGTGGTCGCCGCTCTTCATCCTGCTGAACGAGACACCGAGCGCCCAAGTTCATATCCGCCATATGCTTCCGTATTAAATCTCCAGGGCATTGAGTTTCCAATGTCCCTGGAGCAAATTGGGAAGTTTGAGCGGTTGAACGAAATCTCGATCAACGTCTATAGCTTCGAGGCGGAGAAGACGAAGACGGTCTTTCCGCTGCGTCTCACCAGCCACAAGAGGGATCGGCACATCAACCTGCTCTACATACCGAATGATGGAGATGTAGGGCACTTTGTATGGATCAAGGACTTGTCCCGGCTGGTGAGCGCACAACTGAGCAAGAAGAAGGCAAAGAAATTCAGCTGCGACCGGTACGTATATTAACGTATGAAATGTTGAAATGTCTCGCGAAACAAATTAAATAAAAATTTTTTGTTTTTTTTTTACAGATGCATGCACTACTTCGGATCTGCTGAGAAGTTGGAGCTTCATTCGCTGGACTGTGGCAAGATGAACGACTGCGCCATCCTGCTGCCCAGCGAAGGTAACAACTTGCTCAGCTTCGAGAACCACTGTAGGAAGGAGCGGCTCCCCTTCGTGGTGTACGCCGATCTGGAGTGCATCATCGAGAAAACAGAGGACAGCCAACGAATGGGTGATGATAATAAATTACACACGTATCAACACCACGAAGTTCATAGTATAGCCTACTACATGCATTGCTCGTACGATACATCGCTATCGGTGTATCGATGTCGCCGCGACGCGGATTGCGTTTCATGGTTCGTAGACGAACTAAAAAATTTTGCGAATTTCGCCAAACCCATCCTGACCAGCAATGTTCCCATGCTTGATTTAACTACCGAACAGTGGACGGCATTTCGCGATGCAACACACTGTCATATTTGCGAAGAACCATTCGAGGCTGGCGATATACGAGTCCGCGATCATTGTCATCTATCCGGACGGTTTAGAGGTCCAGCACATTCGGAGTGCAATTTAAATTATAAAAACGCGTTTTACATCCCCATAGTTTTTCATAATTTATCAGGCTACGATTCGCATTTCATTATCGAGGAAATAGCTACCGCTTTCGAAGGTCACGTCGACGTATTACCCATAACTAAAGAAAAGTATATTTCTTTCACAAAAAATGTCGAAGATATGGCTGAATCAGACTCGCGAAATTGTATTAAATTGCGATTCATCGATTCGTACAAATTTCTCAACACCAGTCTCGACAAATTAGCATCTTTTCTTAGCACAGAGCAATTAAAAATTTTACGATCCCAATTTCAAACATTATCCGTCGAGGATTTCAATTTACTGACGCGAAAGGGTGTCTTTCCGTACGAATATCTTGATTGCGCGAACAAACTGCAGGACCCATGCTTACCACCGCGCGAATCATTCTACAGTTCGTTAACGGGTGAGACTGTATCCGAGAGCGATTACGCGCACGCCGAGACTGTCTGGCAGCGTTTCGGCATTAGAACCTTGGGCGAATACAGCGATTTGTATTTGAAAATAGATGTCTTGTTATTGGCAGATATTTTTGAAAATTTTCGCGAAAGTTGCATCAAGAGTTACGGACTAGATTCAGCGCATTATTATACATTACCCGGTTTCACGTGGGATGCCATGCTAAAACATACCAAAATTACATTCGAATTGCTCACTGACGTCGATATGGTCATGTTTATCGAACGCGGTATACGCGGGGGTTTGAGTCAATGTTCCGGAAGATACGCACATGCCAATAACAAGTACATGCCATCTTACGACGCATCGGAAGAGTCATCGTACTTGATGCACTTTGACGTGAACAATTTGTATGGATGGGCAATGTGTCAGCCTCTGCCATATGCTAAATTTCAATGGGTCGAAGATGTTGAAAAATTTGACGTGTCTTCGATCGCTGTCGATTCGCCCACGGGGTACATTCTCGGGGTAGATCTGGAATATCCGCAAAGTCTGCACGACGCTCATGCCGATCTACCGTTCTGCCTGACGCGTGCCAAACCACCTGGCAGCAGACAGGACAAGTTACTCGCGACGGTATACGATAAGCAGCGTTACGTCATCCATTACCGCAACCTGCAGCAGTGCACGCGTCACGGTCTTCGTGTTACAAAGATACACCGCGTGCTTCAATTCGCTCAATCCCCCTGGCTCCGCGATTACATCGAACTCAATACACGGTTTAGAACAGGCGCGACAAACGACTTCGAAAAAAATTTGTACAAATTGATGAACAACGCGGTATTCGGTAAAACTATGGAAAATGTACGAAATCACGTGGACGTAAAACTTTTGACACATTGGGAAGGGCGATATGGCGCGGAGGCAATGATCGCGAAACCGAATTTCCACAGCAGAAGTGTTTTTTCGGAAAATTTAATAGCTGTTGAATTGCGAAAACTCGAGGTGAAATTCAACAAACCGATATACGTGGGTATGTGCATTCTGGACATATCAAAAATTTGTTTGTTCGAATTTCATCACGAGTACATGTCTCCCCTGCACGGGCAAAATTGTAAAATTCTATACACAGACACGGACAGCCTCATTTATCACATTCGATGCGACGATATCTACGAGTCCATGAAACGCGATATCGATAGATTCGACACAAGCGATTATCCTATCGACAATTCATATAATATGCCGTGTGTAAATAAGAAGGTTCCGGGGCTGATGAAAGATGAAAATAACGGTGCGATAATGACCGAGTTCGTAGGTCTTCGAGCGAAAATGTATGCACTCCGCGTAGACGGCAAAAAAGATACGAAAAAGGCGAAAGGCGTCAAGACCAACGTCATAGCCAGAACGATAACTTTCGACGACTACGCGCAGTGTTTGCAAAGGGAGATCGAAATGGTTCGCAGGCAATCGTGCATACGGTCTAAATTGCACAAAGTGTACACCATTTCGGAATCCAAAATCGCTCTAAGTCCGTACGACGACAAGCGGTATATCGTACATGATTCGATCGACACTCTGCCCTGGGGACATTATAAAATACCATTATAAAATTCCGTTGTAAAAAAAAAGAAAAAAATCGATGTAAAATAGAAATTATTGTATTTATTAACTCCTTCATATAAAATGGTTGAATTATTGTATAAAAAATTGTTCACACATGTATATATCATTGTATTTTTTATTGAATCATATATTATTATGTTACAATACATTATTTTTATTTATCCAAGAATTGTGTGATTTATCAAACCCCAACCACTTGACGTACACCTTATCCCCCTTCCTACGCAACACTTTTTCCACTAGATACACATCAGGATCGGTGACGCGTTGCAGCTCGTGTTCATAGAATCCTCCGGCAACAGGTTTTCCACAGGAATCGAGGAGCAGATACGTCGCGGGATTAGTTGCCTGTACTTTGGTTATCTTGAACACCTCCGTTGTCCAATTCGGCGTATAGCCTTTATCGAAGATGGTTTTAAATTTGCTCACGCGCACAAACTCGCCCAACTTGAATCTCGCCGGAGCAGCGATCTTTATGTTGCCGTATACGGTGGCTAGCAGCTTGTCGGCGATTGCAGGGGTAACATCGCGAGGACGCATTCCGATGGTTCTATGTTTTCGCGCGTTATACTCTGTAAGTAGACTTGGTAGTGCATCTATCCATTTGTAGGTTCCATTGAGCGTAAACATTTTCCACATATTGTTCTTCAAAGTTCGATTGAAACGTTCTACGACGGAGGCCTTCATCACCGAATACGTCGAATAATGATTAATGTCATGTTTTGTCAAGAGTTTCTGCACATCGGTGTTGTAAAATTCTTTTCCTTGATCGGTTTGCAAATTTTTCGGATATCGATCTCTAAATATCTTTGCAAACGCTTTAGTCACCTCAGCACCACTTTTAGTCTTGAGCGGCACCGCCCATGCATACTTGCTGAACACATCGATAACGGTGAGTATGTAGTGGTGGCCTTGGTTGAATCGCGAGTATGGACGCATTTCTACAACGTCAGCTTGCCACAGATCGTCGTATCCGTGCACTATAACGCGCCTCCGCGGGAAATGTCTTCGAGCTGGAGCATGCCATTCCTCAACAAGTTGCCGCTTCTTGGGGCCATGGTTTTCTTTACTTTTGGATTTCGATAATGGTTGCATGTTTGATCGCAGAGGTGTCTTTGACACGAATGATGCGATAATTATCGTGTACATGCATTATGTGCTCCCAATCGGCCCAGGGACAAGTTCAGCCACCTCGCATGATTCTCCTTCGCAGCGCTGCTGTGGGATTGAATTTGACGCCTGCGATATCCTTTTAACGCTGTTTTGCAACGTCAGCATATCTCTCTGAAGCACGACCAGCTTCCTCTCTAATTCTTCATGCTGCTCTCTCAAAAGTTTAATGCCCTTTTCCATGTATAGTTTATTGACGACATCGCTGTCAACCACCGGCTGAGCTACGCGTCGTATCTTGCGTGATTTTGCATCAAAGTCGGCACCATCCACACAAAGAGCGTTATCTCGCATATAATTTCGAAGCATGCCGCTCCATTTGTAATAGTCCATTGTAGCTGCTCCACTCTTCTCGAGCGATACTCCAAATTTGTTGATCGGCATCTCGATGCATACAGTGCAAATCATCGACGTGTGGTTTAATTTATAATGAGGCCTACCTCGCGGAGTTCCTCGATAATCGATAGACTTTCGGGATCGTAGGAGTTGTTACCAGCCTGACGCGACGCTTCCAACAAACGCAATCGATCCACCAACTCGTTGGGATCGTCCCAATGCACGTAATCGATCTTGTTGTCGTTTACCATCATAGCTAGCGGTGTTCTTAGACCTTTCCCTGTCCTACTAGCCGATACACGGGGGAGTAGAGGTGCAATTACATGTTTGTACTTGTATCCCTTATTGCTTAATATGGGATATTGAGCGTTATGACTGCGTCTGTGGGCATTCGTCGTCAGCAGTATACTTTTGTATTTTTGTTTGTCGGCATCGGTGTACAGGGCATCGTCGGGAATTCTTTTGAAAATCAGTTCGTAAAGACCGGACGTTCCTCTGTATCTTACACCATCAATGATTATATTATCATCCTTGTCTATATCGAAAGCCTTATCTCCAAGCATCGTTCCACTATTGCCAAAGTATACACCATACACATAGTCCATTGTTGTATCCCTATCACCACTTAGGATTGCGCCCATGTATTTTTGCCCCAGCGGACCGAAATGGCTGCGAAACGTTTCTTGTCCCTCGGATGTTTGGAGTTGATGTCTGATAGATGTTGCAAACGACTCATCGGGACTAGTTTCGAAAACGTTGTCATCAATGGTTGTGAGCGATTGTATACCGGTATTTATTGGTGTGGGAGGAACGGGGGAATCGTTTGACGCGGCATTCTGTCGTTTCCGCTTCGATTGAACTGGTGTGGAGGTTATGGGTGAATATTCCGATGACATGTGTGGTTTCCTCTTTGTCTTGCGCGATGTGTTCCCTTTCGACTGAATTTTTGTTATAGGCGTTAATGTTTCATTCCCTCCAACGTCTGTGCTCATCGACGGTGATGCGTCAGCTTCTGCCGCTGTGGTATTTTTCATGATATGTTTTAAGGGTTCGACGACAGGTTTGAAGTATCTCTCCAACGCGATATCTTCCTCCATCTTGCCAGTCTTCAAAGCCTGATGTTTCTTGCGAATAGATTCGCTGGTTTTTGCAATTTCCTTCGCTATTCTCTCGCGATCCTTAATCTCCAGACTATCGATATCAATCATCGTTGTACCGCAGACGTTGCTTTCCCACCGACGTGTTGACGACAATTGACCATCTCACGGTACGGCAAACTCGTTAAATCCCTTTCTATAACGTCCATTGGGCATCGCGCTATCCTTGTCTATTACCACGAAACCATATTCCCGTTGCCAACAATTACGGCACAAAGCGCAGAAATCCTCGTAAGACATATCAGTGTTTACGTGATCGTCGTACGCATGTTTCAAGTTGGTACCATCCTGCTTAAACAGAATCAACAGATTGGCATTGTCGCGTATAAGATGTTTGGGAATCTTTGCATACGTCTGACAGAGATAGAAGCAGTCAACGTTCGAGTGGCGCCCCATTGCAAAGTATTCCCTTATCGTATCTTGCTTGTCGCATGCCACGTCATCAAAGATAAAAATGGAATTCGGAAGCGATTCGCTCGGTGGGATGACATCGCTGTTATTCGAAAACGTAAAGTAGCCACTTTCATCTATCGGAGTCAATAAATTCTCCAAATACTGATATTTCGGCTGTTGCAACGACTTGGAATACACGTACACGTTCTCGAAGCGAACACCGTGAGGACTTTCCAACAAGCTCACCAGCACGTTGGTCTTTCCACAATTTGATGGGCCACAAATGAGACAGCGTATAGTGTTTGGTAGCATGCTGCCATGTTTGCGCTTTGTTTTCGAGGACATCACTCGTGATTTATCGTCAAAATTTGTCACGTGTATCGTCACAGGTTGTCGCACGAATCGCATCCTCTCCGCGAATTGTGAAAAATGATTTTGATACGTCGAAGCGGCGACGCGCCCTATTTATAGGTCCGCGCTGAAGCAAAACAGCTCAGTATTCAAAATGCTTCTGATCCTGTCGGATAATTGCGATATTCGAGACTTAACCTCTGAACAGTTGAAATATATACCAAAGATTATTCTACTGCGAGAGTTTGGCAGACACATTGATCAGTTGTGGGACAGACTCCCCGAGCATATAAAAGCCGATTTCGAGGTTCAACAGTATCGCCGGTGTCTGGAACATTATAATCGCCCTTGGCAGCGAACGCATATCGACGGTCCGGCACCATTGATTAAAAACTGTAGCGAATGTCGCCGATGCGAGTAAAGAAAGGTAATGATTTGTTAAATCGGGTGATAAACGCGCTACCTATCGAATTACATATCCCGGGATACCAGTTTTGCGGTCCAGGAACACATCTGGCAAAACGATTGGCTAGAGGTGATCAAGGCATCAATCCGTTGGACGCAGCGTGTCGCGAACACGATATTGCGTATTCGCGCAGCAACGACCTCGGCGAAAGGCACGCGGCAGATAACGTACTCGCTGACAAAGCGCAAAAACGCATCGTTGCGCGAGACTCGACTCTGGGCGAAAGAGGTGCTGCTACGGCTATTTGGGCAGCTATGAAGGCCAAGACGAAAATCGGAATGGGGATGAAAGCAAAATTGCGCAAAAGGATTCCAAAAAGAGCATCGAAAAAGCGGATTCCAAAGAGAGCATCGAAAAAGCGGATTCTCCCAGTGGCAAAACGGGGTGGTATATTACCACTTCTCCTGCTGCTAGGTGTTCTCGGATCGTTAGCTGGTGGAGCGGCGGGGATCGCTAAGGTGGTAAACGATAATAAGGCGGCCCAACATCAGCTGCAGGAAATGCAACGTCATAATCGCTCCATGGAAGGTCGTGGACTTTATCACGCACCATACAAGCGCTGACAGGGAATATCGAAACGAGAAAAAAAAACGTCGAAAAGAAAATAAAAATGTCCGCGGGCGTAACTACCGACGCGCAATTGGAGGAGTTTGCAAAACGTATGCGTATTCCATTCTTTAGAGGTGTTTTCATGCGTAACGCGCTACCTGCCGGAGGAGTACGTCGACACGAGAGCGGTATCGTGAATTTGGACAATGTCGAGGGGCCGGGGACTCATTGGGTGGCGTATGCGAAGAGAGGGTGTCGAGCTATATATTTCGACAGTTTTGGGAATCTTCGACCGCCTAAGGAATTGGTACAATATCTGGACAAAGATGTTGTGAAAATCGAATACAATCGAACGGCTTATCAGAAGTATGATCAGAGCAATTGTGGACAACTATGTCTACGCTTCCTACAAACGATTGGCACCAAATTTAAGGATTGACTTCCCATCACTCTGATTCAGTACCAGTCCAGTCGCACAGCTCGGAATATGTCGTTAACATTCACTCTAACCGGCAAGAGTAGCACCCTCGCGGTAAGCTACTTTCCGCCCATAGATTTGAGCGACGATGATTACGAACTTGGTCTAGCAACCTTTGAAACTTATCACACGATACCAACTCGAGCAACGATAAATTCTACTTTGTCGTAAACTATGACATCAACAATAGCATCGACACCACTCATGAATACATTACGATTCCCCACGGCTCCTACGAACTAGACGCCATTGCCAAGTATTTGAAGCAGCGATTACTCGAGCGGTATCCTCAAAATCTCGGCGGCATCGATGATGGTGACAACGATGTGTATCCAATAGTGTTGCGTCCCAACAACAACACCATGAAAAGCGAGCTGTACTGCTCGTTCGCCATAGACTTTACGAAACCCAATAACATTGGATCGCTACTGGGATTCTCGACGAATCGGGTATTAGAACCTGGACGGTGGTATGAATCGGACGATCCAATTAATATCATGAACGTGAACATTATTCGCGTAGAATGCAGCGTGACCGCTGGCGCGTACAACAATGGGAAGCGCGTACATACGATACATGAATTTTCTCCGAGAGTCCCACCAGGATATAAGATATCGGAAACGCCCGCGCAGATCATTTACCTTCCAATCACCGGACAGGTCATTACGGATCTAACGATACGCGTTGTGGATCAAGACGGACGGTTGCTCGATTTTCGAGGTGAAGAGATTACCATCAGATTGCACGTACGACGGCGACGACGATAATACGTGTGGCGTGACCGAAAGAGATGCTTGTGTTGAACGACTCCAGAAACTCGTTTCTTCCAAGTGAAATTGTTTGCAACAACAACAACAACAACAACAACAACAACAACAACAACAGCTCTGATTACACTAAAAAGAAAAGGCTCAGTTCTGCGAACATTGCATTTTTGAAATCATTGGGATTCCTTGTGCACGGTTAAGTTGAAAAAAATGGTGGACATTCTAAGCATTGGAGGGAAGCCGACGTTCGACGATCGCATCGTCAAGCTCGAGACTTGCACATACAACCCATACGTCAACACGACGTTTGGATACAGCGATGAGATAAGAATACCCATACAGCAGCAGGATTTATACACATTGCCGTGTGAAAGTTTCCTCTACTTGGAGGGGAAATTGAAGATAAACAAGCCAAGCAATACATTAACGGTGACGTTGGGAAATAATTGCGTGGCGTTCTTATTCGATGAGATTCGATACGAGCTGAATGGCGTGGAGATTGATCGCAACAGAAACGTTGGAATAACTTGCACGCTTAAAAACTATGTATCGCTGGCATCTGGCGAAGACAAAAGTATGGAGAATGCCGGATGGGGCTTGAAACGACGCGATGGGCTAATAGTGAAAAATCATTTCAATTTTTGCATCTCGCTTAAATATTTGCTGGGATTTTGCGAGGACTACAAACGCATGATTATTAATGCGCGTCACGAATTGATTTTAATACGATCGCGCAACGACAACAATTCTCTAATAGGATCGCCGATGTTGGAACCAGAAATTGAATTACTTAAAGTGCAATGGCGGATGCGTCATGTGACGCTGAACGACATTAATAAGCTATCGTTGCTACGTGCTTTGGAAAGTGGAAAAAACCTGAGCATTTGTTTTAACTCGTGGGATCTGTACGAGTATCCTCTCTTACAGAGCACGACCAAGCATTCGTGGGCCGTGAAGGCATCCGCACAGCTGGAGAAGCCGCGAGTTATTATCCTTGTTCTACAGACTGATCGAAAGAATGTGATGAGCGAAGATGTTACTAAGTTCAACAACTGCAAATTGGCCAATGTAAAACTTTTTCTCAACTCGGAATTTTATCCATACGATGACCTGAACTTGGACTTTGACAAGAATAAGCATGCCATCTTGTATCACATGTATATGCAATTCCGTAAATCGTATTATGGACATAGTTGCAACGAGGCATTATTCACCGTGGCCGAATTTTTACAATTTGGTCCCCTCGTGGTGATTGATTGCTCGCGACAAAATGAGTCGATCAAGAATGGCACCGTGGACGTGCGCATAGAATTCGAGTGTAAAGAGAATGTGCCTGCAAATACTACGGCCTACTGTCTGATTCTACACGATCGTGTGGTTGAATACAATCCGCTGACAAACGTGGTGCGCAAAATCAATTAAATTGCCCCGCCCTCTCCTGTGTCAAATTCATACAAATATTTCATCGTGAAAATCGAGATGCTATACGAGAAGGACTGCATTCTCCCGACTGTCTTGGAAGCGAACGGACCTCTAAATCGTATCGATAATGGTCGTACCAACATTTGTTGACCTGCAAGGGTTCATCGTCGATGGAAGATTTGTCGTCAAGGAAGTGGCTGTCCTGCGAAAGGGAACAATTCTCTCGCACTATATTTTTGGGAGTTCGATGCCGCAATATCTTCTTACGAAATCCGACAAATCGAACATCCGGTGGTTGGTGGCAAAACATCACGGGCTACGGTGGGACGATGGAGACGTTCCATACTGTATGGCTAAACGGCTAATTACGAAAGCTGTAGCTGATGCGATCGACGAAGAAGATGACGCATCCCATATCGTATACGTTAAAGGGTTGCAGAAACGCGACTGGATTTCCTCGATGAAGATACGAGAATGGACGTGGTCATCGAGACGCTGGACATTGACTACGAGGATATCAAATCTCTAAATAAGCTAAATGTAATTGATACTCTGCGATATGGCAGACACGCAAAGCACTGTGCCATGCAAAATGTATTTAAAATATTCAACTGGTGGTCTAAACGCCAGAGAGAAGTGCTTAAATAAAATAAAATCAATTTTTTTAATGTATAAATGTTTTTTCTTCACCCTCCCAACCTCCTGCATGTAATGTACGCTAGATTAAGACGATAGTTATGCAGAAACGGTATGATTCATGTTCGATTCACGTTCAGAGTGGTATGATTCATGTTCAATACCCGTTCGATACCCGATCAAAGCCGTTCGATACCCGATCAATGCCGTTCGATACCCGATCAAAGCCGTTCGATACCCGATCAAAGCCGTTCGATACCCGATCAAAACCGTTCGATACCCGATCAATGCCGTTCGATACCCGATCAAAGCCGTTCGATACCCGTTCGATACCTGATCAAACCCGTCCGATACCCGATCAAAGCCGTTCGATACATGTTCGGAGTGGTTCGATTGATGTGTCAAAGAAGGAGAAACGATTCAGTCAAATGATACACGCGAAGAAGATAAAGGAGAGGATGGCCAGTGAGTAGTTCGAAGAAGATGCATGGAAGGTGTTGATGGTCGGTGAAAATGCAAGTGGAGTACATAGAAGGAGAGGGTGGTCAGTGAAGAAGAAGATAAGTATATGGAGGAGGATGGTCAGCGAAAATGCAGGTGGCCTGTGATGAAGATGGCGAAGAACAACAGCATCTTACTTTTGCAAAGCTACGCACTTCTCGATTTCATGATATGAGTTTATACGCGAGAGCTTGGAGATGCAGCGAGACCAGTTGCTCTTCAAATCGTGACAGCGAGCTGTCTAATTTCTGTGTGACAGTTTTTGCCAATATTGTGCTTTTTTTTAACATGGGATTACGCAGGATCGCGCCGGAGTGTGACCCCGAGGTATGTAATTTTAAATATTTTTATATTTATCGCGTTTAATCGTTGAAACCGAGTGCTATTAAATCAGACGTTTGTGCGAATATTATATTGCTAATTATCTTTTAGAACTCGCCACCACCATCGCCGCCCCAATCGCCTCCGCTACAACCGCCACCCCCACATTCCCCAAATTGGTCGAGCGACTGGGGGTCGCCGCAGCCGTCGCCGTCGCCGCCTTCGTCACCGCCGCCGCCTCCACTAGTATGTAATACATTGCAATGCTTTATACATTTGATGTTTATTATGTTTAATGTGTCATTATTACACTGACGTTTGTATCTGTGTTCTAGGACATATTTTTCATGATGCATGTGGAGCTGGTGGGTGATGAAATTGTGCCACCGTCGCCCCCATCACCCCCACGACCGCCTCAAGTGGTATGTAATTCTCTGCATTGTTTGTGTGTGTGTGTGTGTGTGTGTGTGTGTGTGTTTCATATTTAATATATTTATTTATTTATTTATTTATGTGCTTAATTATAATGACATTTGTGTGTATGTTCTAGGACCTGCAACAAGTCATTGGTCCTGCGATGGCGGCTCGGCTGCGACGGCCTTGGACACCCTAGCGTCGGATGGGGCCCCTGCGGCGGCCACATCGTCCAGCACCCGCCTGGATTGACGTCCGGGGCCCGCTGCCGCCACCACCACATCCAGGGTGGGTAATGGCGCCCCCGGTCCAGGCGGCGTCGCCGGCGTCATCATCGTCATCATCGACTGACACACCTCCATGGTGGCCCCCGGCGACGCCGTCGCCGTCGCCGTCGTCCTCTTCGCCGTCGCCATCACCAACCCCCTCTCCACCTTCCCCTTTAACGTAGTTTTTTATATTTTTTATATTTTTCTATTTTTTCTATTTTTTTTCTATTTTTCTATTTTTTCCCTATTTTTCTATTTTTTTCCTATTTTTATATTTTATATTTTATATTTTATATTTTATATTTTATATTTTATATTTTATATTTTATATTTTATATTTTATATCCTTTTTATTATATTCTTTTTTATTATATTCTTTTTTATGTATTCTTTTTTATTATATTCTTTTTTTTATTATATTCTTTTTTATGTATTCTTTTTTATCATATTCTTTTTTTATTATATTCTTTTTTATATATTCTTTTAATTTTTGTAACAATATATATTCTCAAACCTATATTATTTACCAATTTCATTTATCCTCCTCCTCTCCTCGCCACGTAATTCTAAGATTCGGCGTTTCAAAAAAATTATTATTATTTCTCTGCGTTGGAGAAAGAAATTTCAGCTGACGCCGCATAATCCTGATTCGCGCCTTCTTCGCGCCACCACATGACATCATCGCACGCGGCTGCTCCAGAGGAGTCGAATTACGCTGCGACGTTAAATCGGAACGCTTTAGAATAAATACTGTTAGCTTTAGAATGCTTGCTACATATCTGCTTGAAATAATATTTCTACAGAATGGTTCTGTAGATAGCTGATTCAAAATTTTAGAATATCTGCGATTGTACCGCTATGTGGTGCTGTCTCTCTCTCCCTCGAATTTAGATTTAAAATAATGCTCTGTCTCTTTCCGTCCCGAAGACGCGGTGCGTAAAAGAAAAGAACGTCGATCTTTCCCGACATCGTCCGAAACAATTTCGGATAAAAAATAAATTATTAAACAATTTCAGCTGCATGTTGGTTTGAAAAAAATTTCGGGGGCCGTCCCCTCCCTGGGTTAGGTCTGAAAAAATTTCGGGGTGGGCCAAAGTCTGAAAAAGACTTTTCGGGGGTCATTCCCTCCCTTTGAAAAATTTCGGAGACGGTGGGTCAGGTCTCCGCGGCGGCTGGGTCCGGAGTGATCCCCTCTGCGGTTGCGGCTTCCCCCACTCCGCGGCTCGTGCGCGCGCAACCGCTCTTCCACTCCTCGCAGGCCCCGCGCCCAGGTTTCCCTCCGCCGCGCTCCCCCGCGCGCCCTCACTTCCCCCCGCCCCCGCGCTCCCCTCAGAGGACCTGCGTTAGAACCCGCCTAGACATACTACTAATAATTTTTTTATCGACGATCTAACGAACTAATATGTAGCAAACAGACATTCTAAAGCCGACAATATTTCAAACATCGCAGCGTATCGTGCGATCATAAGTAATTTGAATAATATAAACAGACACTTTTAAATATCAACAGACACTTTTTTCCCAATGCAGAGAAATAATAATTTTAATTCCCTCCCACACTGATCTGTCGAACCAATATGTAGCAAACAGACGGACACTCTACAGCTAAAAATTTTCAAAATGTTTTTTCAATCTTAACATCGCAGCGTATCGCGCAATCACGTGTAATTTGAATCCCCCGTGATGGAACCGCCGTGCAAGATGACATTTGGTGGCGTGAAGAACGAACGAATCATAGAAAAAATTATGTGATGTCAACAGAAATTGGTGAAGAGAGAAGGAGGAAGGCGGGTAAATAAATAGATTGTAATATATGTGTAATCGTCTCCGGTGGTGAGGCGGTTACCGGTGGGACGGAGAAGGGATTAGGTGACGACTCAGTCGGTATGTCCGGGTTCGGCGAATGAGTTGATGTTGAGTAACAAAGTAACAGTTCTTTATATGGCGTGTTCGATGTTACAGATCTTCGGTTGTCGTACTAGTAGCGCGGCGGAAGAGCTTCGGTACTCGATCGGTTCGGCGGCGCGTCGGTTCGCGGCGGCGGCGACTTTCGGCGAGCGGTCAAGGAGGTAGGATGCGGAGTTTGGTGAACGTTCTGCTCAGAATGGCCTTATGAGGCGCGTTCATGCGAGAGTCGTACGATAGAGTTTCAGAGTGCAATAGGGCTCCGGCCTAAAGGGCGCAGAGACACCTCTCTGACTTAGGTGAGGCGCAAGATAAATCTCGGCCGATTTCGGACGGAGGCTGGTATTGGTACAGTGGTGGCGATGGCCGAACACTGACACACCTCAGGGATAGCAAAAAGTGAGCGTCTTGTATTGCGTGAGGCCGTATAGCGACATGCACAAGTGCTCCTGATTCCGCTGGCCGCGGCCTTTATATCGTGGGGCCGTACGTCTTTGCCCGCGAGAGCCGTCTCGGGGCCGCGGCCGCCTGGCGGCCGCGACGCGAAATAACCCGACTGTCTCGGTTCGCACGGCTCGTGAGGTGACTTCGTCACATATGTAAAATTATTATATATTGTTACATTAAAATAGAATATAAATAGTGTCTCGGCAGAACCATGTTTCTCTGTCTCCGTCTCTGTCTCTGTCTCTCTCTCTCTCTCTCTCTCTCTCTCTCTCTCTCTCTCTCTCTCTCTCTCTATCAATCTCTCTTTCTTTCTCCTTCTCCTTCCTTCTCTTTTTCTCCTTTTCTCTTTTTCACATCAATCGCAAGACAATTTGCACACTCTAGAACAGCTGATGGACTTCCTATTTACTTTTCGCGACATCATACATATATACATACACACTCTCCCACACAACACCTCACATACACTCATACACACTTACGCTGTCGTGACCGACCTGAGTGCTCAGTTACAGAGAATAGTAGTATCTCGTCATTATTCGCTGAAACTGTTATATATCTATTGTATCGCCTCAATTCTCTATCTCTAAATAAACCGCACTATTCTCAACATTTTTGAGTTCTCTATATACAAATAGAATATAAAAATATAAAAACAAAATATAAAAAGAAAAATGTTAAATATAAAATAAAAAAGAAAAAATATAAAAATACAATATAAATAGAAAAAATATTAAATATAAAATAAAAAAGAAAAAATATAAAAATACAATATAAAAAGAAAAAATATAATAATAATAATTCAATTTATTGCCCACTTTCGTGTTACAATTTAACGATCATATACTTTTTCCATTTCAGTCCCGTGACTGTGTCAGTGTAAGTCCTACCCTTCTAATGTTTCCTGCTGCGTTTTAACAATTTTTTCTATTTTTCATGTGTTTCGTAATCTAATCTATGTTACATAATCTTCTTTTATCACTTTCCTGTTCTTCCCATCTTTTCCTTCTCCCTATTATCTCCTGTAGGGTAGCCAAGTTTTTCCCTTCTCCTCTAATTACCTCTGCCCAATTCCTACCACTCTCTCCACTTACTTCACATGCTTCAATCGCGTGTTTCACTGTTTCTTCCTCTTTCTTACATACCCTTTCGTCTTTCATTAGCCAATATTTACATGCCCGTGTCTCACTACCCTATATGAATCTTCCTATCCTTTCTAATTCTCCTCTCCTTTTTTCATTTTTCCCCCATAAGCATTTCGGCTTATCTCCTGGTTTCCTTGCCACCTCTCTTAATTCTCTTAGGAACGTTGACTCTTTTACTCTCATCTCTTTTTCTTGTCCTTGAATGCTTTTTACTTATCTGCTCTATTTTTGATCCACACTTCTTTCCCCATTTAATCTTCTTCTTTTCCATCCTTCATTTGACCATCCTCTCGGTTCCAAGAATTTGATTTTCATTCTTTCCCTTTTCATTACTTCATTTCCTCTCATTAGTCTTCTCACACATTCATATCTTACCGATCCTTCTTCCGAGTTTATTAGTCTCTCTTCAAACTTCATTGCTCTTAATCCCATTTTAATTGCTATGCCATGTCTTCCTGTTTCTTTTAACAGCCAGAATGTTGGTGTGGATCTCTCCAATTTCATTATCCACTGTATGTATTTCGCCTGCAATTTTTCTAATATCCTTATACCTTCTCTATTGTGTTCATCCTCGTTGTTCTTTCCTTCTCACTGTATAACCTAAATATTCTAGTAGTATGTCTAGGACAGTTCTAACTCTGGTCCTCTGAGGGGAGCGCGTTGGCGGGAGGGAAGTTTTGGCGCGCGGGGTGTGTGGTGGGGGGAAACCTGGACGCGGGGGCAACGGGGAGTGGAAGACTGGCTGCGAGCGCACAAGCCCCCGAGTGGGGGAAGCCGTAATCATGGAGGGGATCAGTCCAGGCCGAGCTCCAGATCTCCAGATCTGGCCCACTGTCGAAAATTTTTCAGAAGGAGAGTATGACCCTCTGAAAAAATTTCGGGGGGCAGGTCTTGTCTGAAAAATCTTTTTTCAGTCTCGATCCGCCCCCAGAATTTTTTTCCCCAAATCTTTTTCAAACCCCTATCCACACCATATATTTTTCAGGGGGAGGGGACGACCGCCGGAATATTTTTTCCAAACCAATATGCAGCAGAATTTTGTTCCCCCAAATGCAGAATAATAATAATAATAATATTTTTAATCAACGTTCCAGCGAACCAATATGTAGCAAGCATTCTAAAGCGTTCCGATTTAATATCGCAGCGTATCGCGCGATCTGGCGTAATTTTCAACCTCAGGACACCTGCATGCGATGATGTCATTTGGTGGCGCCACGTACGCTCGAACGAAATATGATTATACGGCATCTGCAGAATTCGGAAACGTCGAATCTTAAAATTATGTGACGAGGAAAGAAGGAGGAGGAATACAGGCAAATAAAATGAAAAATAAAGTGGAGAAATAATATATGTTTAAGAAATATATTGTTACAAACGAAAAGAATGTAAAATACTATATAAATATAATTCAACATTTCTTTTCCTGCGAACATCAGCTACAATATCATTGATGGCGCATGCTAACAGTTCGCAATCTACAAGATATTCCTCGTCGTAATATTCGCTATCACGTATTAGTTTAGCAGCACGACGCGTATCCAATGATTCGCAGGCAACATCGGTCTATTTCAACACGTTAACAAAAGTTTCAAATTTTTTTTTCACATCTTCTGCAGTTTGATACAGCCGCGGATACACATAGTTTACACATCGCTCAAGGTTACATAAGAATGATACCGTATTCAGTTTGAAATACAGTGACTTATCACATCATGTCATCTTTACAATCGGTGGATCAAAGATACGACAAAATTCGACCATTAAATCATCAATCCGCATGGAAGGTGATTCAGGCAATTGTACCCGTTCTTCGATGGTTTCACGGCTGTCGAATAACACATTTCATGTACGCCATGCTAATATGAGATGATTCCTATGATTGTCGCCGAGAAGAACTACATCAGCCATAGGTCCTGCGTTGATTCCAATTTCCAAATATTTGCTACCCATGGATGTTAATGCGTATATTCTGACCATGATACGCGATCCTGGGCGCGGTCTAAGAGAACAATCAAAGCTATGAAATTGCCCGCTCGTATCAGGAATAAACATAAAAAATGTCGAGAATGTGTGAAAATAAGCCTTACCTGTAATAATATATATTCTCCCCGCATGTAGCTATGCCACAATTTCGCATGATTGGAACGAAATAATCCTCGCATCCAACGAGTAATTCGGCACTACACAATTTTTTTGTAGCCGTGTCTCGTCCATCAAAGTCACTGAGGCTACTGAGCGATTGATGGAATAGCGTCCTGGAGCCGGCTTAAATAGAGGTGCAATTGCTTCTCCCCACCATCGCATTTTATTCTAAAGCTACCAATTTTTTCCATAATGTGTTGCAATCTTAACGTCGCAGCATATCACACGATTGCATTAAATTTGAGCCCCATCCTCAAGGATAAAAGTCTCGATGTGTTGAATGTAATATAATACTTTGGGAAGCGTCGAATTTTAGAATTATGCGGTGTCAACAGAAACTGTGTCGAATGATCTTGCGCGCTATCAGCAGAAACTGCATAAGACCATGTTGGGATGGATCGTGTTTTTTTTGCATGCAATGAATCCGAGGGAGGGGATACACCAAAAGAGTTAGACAGAGATACCAAATTGTGGTACCAACCATAAAAACGCGCTCCAAACTGCACAAAGCCTCAAATCGTTGCAACGTGTTGCATGGAAAAGGCATTACATTTACATTCCATTTACAACCATGGAAAAATTCACGCAAGTAGAACGTCAATTGTTAGATCAATCTGCACGATTGATTTCACGAGAAGAATACGTGGGAAGAACGGTGCAACGAATGCATCGAATCCTTAGAAGAACACAGCCGCGTCAAGCGTCCTCGATTATCGATCGGTGTTCGACAATCGTTGGTTGCTCGAATTGCGCGGCTCGAAGGACTGAAATATTTGTTGCGCGGACGTTTCGTGCATGAAGTTGCCGGACATTCGAACACAGGACTTTTGTAGCGCGAAATAGACACTGCGTTCGATAGCCGCGTATTAACTGGTGCCATGCTACATTCGAACTATATCGAACCGCGCAACTTCCTCCAGGATGCGGCAACCATTGTGTTGGAGCATGTGCGGGACGCTTTGAGGAAACATCTAAACCTCAAAGTGAACAGGTGTTTAACGGTGAATTTGTGGCCGGTGACAAGCATGCTTGTAAAAGAATCAACATCCGCAACTGCGAACTCTTCGGCACATCCGATCTGCAGGAGTGGTACCAGCGATGCGTCATCGAAGTCACCCTAGCATCGCTGGTAGAGTTCCAGGAACGCGACAGCGGATGGGCAGTGACGAGAATTCTCAACGTGATCGTCAATGTCAACAAGTACAATCCGCTGCGCTCGGGGTGTCACTGCAAGTTGCCGAGGGAATTGGTGCTAAAGAGAGCGATCATTAGCGTACAATCCCAGGACAATGCTTCGCGTGGGCAGTGGTCGCCGCTCTCCATCCCGCGGAAAGAAATGCCGATCGCTCAAGCTCATGCCACGACTATGCGTCAGTGCTAAATCTCCAGGGCATTGAGTTTCCAATGTCCCTCGAGTAAATTGGAAAATTTGAGCGACAGAATGCCATCTCCATTAACGTGTACAGCTTCGAGGTGGAGAAGATGAATACACGTCGAATCGAGAACACGGCGATGTAGGGCACTTCGTGCTAATCAAGGACTTATCCCGATTGGTGAGCGCACAGCTGGGCAGGCATGATGGAAAGAAATTCATCTGTGTATTGGTATGTATATAAACTTATGAAATGTTGAAATGTCTCCTGAAGAAATTTAAATAAAAATTTTTTTTTGGGTTTTTGCAGGTGCATGCACTACTTCAGATCCGCCGAGAAGATGGAGGCGCATGCAGTGGACTGCGGGAATGTGAATAATTGTGCCATCCTACTGCGCAGCGAAGGCAACAACTTGCTTATTTTCGGCAACCACTGCAGAAACAGATCTTGAGTGCATCTTGGCGAAAACGGAAGACAGCCACCGAATGGGTGATATAGACAATAAATTATGTAAATATCAGCACCACAATGTGCACAGCATTGCATATTATATGCATTGTTCGTACGATACATTGCTATCGATGTATCGATGTCGTCGCGACGCGGATTGTGTTTCATGGTTCGTAGACGAACTGAAAAATTTTGCAAACTTTGCCAAGCCCATTCTGACCAGTAATACTCAAATGCTTGATTCAACGACCAAACAGTGGACGACATTTCGCAATGCAACACATTGCCATATGTGCGAAGAAACATTCAAGGCTAGCGATATACGAGTCCGCGATTATTGTCATCTATCCGGACAGTTTCGGGGCCCAGCACATTCAGAGTGCAATGCAAATTATAGAAATGCGTTTTACATCCCCATAGTTTTCCATAATTTAACCGGCTACGATTCACATTTCATTATCGAGGAAATAGCTACCGCTTTCGATGGTCACGTTGACGTATTGCCCATAACTAAAGAAAATTATATTTCTTTCACAAAAAATGTCGAAGATACGGCTGAATCAGACTCGCCAAATTGTATTAAATTGCGATTCATCGATTCGTACAAATTTCTCAATACCAGTCTCGATAAATTAGCATCTTTCTTAGCGCAGATAAATTAAAAATTTTACGATCGGAATTTGAAACATTATCCATTGAGGAATTCAATTTATTGACACGAAGGGGTGTCTTTCCGTATGAATATCTTGATTGTGCAAACAAGCTGCAGGATCCATGCTTACGACCGCGTGAGTCATTCTACAGTTCGTTAATGGGTGAGACTGTAGTAATAAGGCTATGCCGATTCCAACTCAGGTCTTCTGAGGGGAGTGCGGGGGCGGGGTGAAGTGAGGGCGCGCGGGGGACCGCGGCGGAGAGAAGCATGGGCGCGGGGCCTGCGGGGAGTGGAAGAGCGGTTGCGCGCGCACGAGCCGCGGAGTGGGGGAAGCCGCGATGATGGAGGGGATCACTCCGGGCCGAGCAGCAGCGGAGACCTGGCCCACCGTCGGAAATTTTTCAGAGGGAGAGGCCCACCCCCGAAAAGTCTTTTTTCAGACCTTGACCCACCCCGAAAAGTTTTTCAGACCTAACCCAGGGAGGGGCGGCCCCAGGATTTTTTTCCAAACGAATATGCAGCTGAAATTGTTTAATAATTTATTTTTTATCTGAAATTGTTTCTGACAATGTCGGGAAAGATCGGGAAAGATCGACGATCTTTTCTTTTACACACCACGTCTTCGGGACGGAAAGAGACAGAGCATTATTTTAAATCTAAATTCGGAGGAGGGAGAGAGACAGCACTACATAGCGGTACACTCGCAGATATTCTAAAATTTTGAATCAGCGATCTACAGAACCATTATGTAGAAATATTATTTCAAGCAGATATGTAGCATGCATTCTGAAGCTAACAGTATTTATTCTAAAGCGTTCCGATTTAACGTCGCAGCGTATCGCGCGATCTCGCGTAATTCGAATCCTCTGGAGCAGTCGCGCGGGATGACGTCATTTGATGGCGCGTAGAACGCTCGAACGAAATAGAATTATGCGACGTCAGCAAATCTTAAAATTATGTGGCGAGGAGAATGATGGGTGAATAAAATTGATAAATAATATAGGTTTAAAATGATGATATATTGTTACATAAAAAGAAAATATAAATGAATATAAATATAATTCAACATTTTTTTTCCTACGAGCATCAGCTAGAATATCATTGATAGCACATGCTAACAGTTCGCAATCTACAAGATAATCCTCGTCGTAGTATTCGCTATCACGTATGATTTTAGCAGCACGACGCGTATCTAATGTTTCACAGGCAACATCGCTCTGCTGTAGCACGTTAACAAAAGATTCAAATTTTGTCCTCACATCTTCTGCAGTTTGAAGCAGTCGCGGATACACATAGTTTATGCATGGCTAAAGATTAAATAAAAATGCTACTGTATTCATTTTGAAATACAGCGACTTAATATCCATTGTCATCTTTACAATCGGTGAATTAAAGATCCGAAGAAATTCCACCGTTAATTCATCAATCCGCATCGAAGGTGATCCAGGCAATTTTGCATGTTCTTCGATTGTTGTACGGCTTTCGAATAGCACATTCCATGTATGCCATGGTAATATGAGATGATTCCCACGATTGTCGCCTAGAAGAACTTCTACATCAGCCATCGGTCCTAGGTTGATTCCAATTTCCAAATATTTGCTACGCACGGATGTTAACGCGTATCTTCTGACCATGATACGTGATCCTCGGCGCGGACTAAGAGAACAATCAAAGCTATGAAATTGTTCGCTCGTATTAGGAATACAATTTTGAGAATATGTGAAAATTAAGTCTTACCAGGCAACTGTAATCTCCCCTCATTGAGCTACACCATCATCTTGTACGATCGGAACATAATAATTCATACGTTCAACGTTTCCTTCGACACTGGTACTGCACATTTTTTTTCAGAGCACTATTTGTTCCGTCGAAAGTCACTGAGGCTACTGAGCGATTGATGGAATAGCATTCGGGAGATTGTCTTAAATAGCGGTGCAATTGGTTCCCCCACCACCGCATTTTATTCTAAAGCTACCAATTTTTCCATAATGTTTTTCAATCTTAACGTCGCAGCATATCGCACGATTGCATGTAATTTAATCCCCATCCTCAAGGATAAAAGTCTCGACACGTGTTGAATGTAATATAATACCTGTGGAAGCGCAGAATCTTAGAATTATGCGGTGTCAGCAGAAACTGTGTCGGATGATTTTGCGCGCTAATTCGTCATACGTGTGAATCACGAAAAGAATTATGCTGTATCGGCAGAAACTGCACAGAACCATGTTGGGACGGATCGTCGTTTTTTGCATGCGGTGCATTCGAGGGAGGGGGTACGCCAAAAGAGTTAGACAGAGATACCAAATCGTGGTATCAATCATAAAAGCACGCTCCGAACTGCACAAAGTCTCAAATCGTTGCAACCTGTTGCGCGTAAAAGACGTTACATATACAGTCCATTTACAATCACTCCATTTACAATCATGGAATTCGCGCACGTAACCCGTCAATTATTGGATCAATCTGCACGATTGATTTCACGGGAAGAGTACCTCGCGTGGGAAGAACAGTGCAACGAGTGTATCGAATCGTTGGAAGAACACAGCCGAGTGAAACGCCCGCGATTATCGATCGGTGTTCAACAATCGCTGATTGCTCGAATCGCGCGACTCGAAGGACTGAAACATTCGTTACGCGGCCGTTTCGTGCGTGAAGGTGCCGGACATTCGAGCGCAAGACTTTTGTGGCGCGAAATAGACACTGCGTTCGATAGCCGCGTGTTAACTGGTGCTGTGCTCAATTCGAACTATATCGAGCCGCGCAACTTCCTCCAAGATGCGGCGACCATTGTGTTGGAGCACGTGCGGGGCGCTTTGAGGAAACGTCGAAACCTCAAAGTGAACACGGTGTTCAATGGTAAATTTGTGGCGGGTGATAAACATGCGTGCAAAAGCATCAACACCCGGAACTGCGAACTCTTCGGCACATCTGATCTGCAGGAGTGGTACCAGCGATGCGTCGTCGAACCTACCCTGGCATCGCTGGAAAAGCGCTGACCGTCAATGTCAATAAGTACAATCCGCTGCGCGCGGGGTGCCACCACAAGTTACCGCGGGAAATATCGCTGAAGTATGCAACGATCAGTGTAAAATCCCCGGACAATGCGTGTTTCGCGTGGGCTGTGGTCGCCGCTCTTCATCCTGCGGAAAGAAATACCGATCGCCCAAGTTCATATCCACCATATGCGTATTAAATCTCCAGGGCATTGAGTTCCGAATGTCCCTGGAGCAAATTGGGAAGTTTGAGCGGCAGAACGAAATCTCGATCAACGTGTACGCCTTCGAGGCGGAGAAGACGAAGACGGTCTTTCCGCTGCGTCTCACCAGCCAAAAGAGGGATCAGCACGTCAACCTGCTCTACATACCGAATGATGGAGATGTAGGACACTTTGTATGGATCAAGAACTTGTCCCGGCTGGTGAGCACGCAGCTGAGCAGACACGGGAAAAAGAAATTCATCTGTGATCGGTACGTATAGAAACATATGAAATGTTAAAATGTGTCGCGAAACAAATTAAATAAAAAATTTTTTGTTTTATTACAGATGCATGCACTATTTCGGATCTGCCGAGAAGTTGGAGCTTCATTCGCTGGACTGTGGCAAGATGAACGACTGCGCCATCCTGCTGCCCAGCGAAGGCAACAACTTGCTCAGCTTCGAGAACCACTGTAGGAACGAGCGGCACCCCTTCGTGGTGTACGCCGATCCGGAGTGCATTATCGAGAAAACAGAGGACAGTCGAACGGGTGATAATAAATTACATATGTACCAGCATAACAATGTGCATAGTATAGCCTATTATATGCATTGTTCGTACGATACATCGCTATCGACGTATCGATGTCGTCGCGACGTGGATTGTGTTTCATGGTTCGTTGATGAACTTAAAAATTTTGCAAATTTCGCCAAACCCATCCTGGCCAGCAATGTTCCCATGATTGATTTAACTACCGAACAGTGGACGGCATTTTGCGCTGCAACACACTGTCATATTTGCGAGGAACCATTCGAGGCTATCAATATACGAGTTCGCGATCATTGTCATCTATCCGGACGGTTTAGAGGCCCAGCATATTCGGCGTGCAATTTAAATTATAAAAACGCGTTTTACATCCCCATAGTTTTTCATAATTTATCCGGCTACGATTCACATTTCATTATCGAGGAAATAGCTACCGCTTTCGAAGGCAGCGTTGACGTATTGCCTATAACGAAAGAAAAATATATTTCATTCACAAAAAATGTCGAAGATACAGCTAACTCAGACTCGCGAAATTGTATTAAATTGCGATTCATCGATTCGTACAAATTTCTCAACACCAGTCTCGACAAATTAGCATCTTTTCTTAGCACAGATCAATTAAAAATTTTACGATCCAAGTTTGAAACATTATCCGCCGAAGATTTCAATTTATTGACGCGAAAGTGTGTCTTTCCGTACGAATACCTTGATTGAGCGAACAAGCTGCAGGACCCATGCTTACCGCCGCGCGAATCATTCTACAGTTCGTTAACGGGTGAGACTGTATCCGAGAGCGATTACAAACACGCCGAGACTGTCTGGCAGCGTTTCGGCATTAGAACCTTGGGCGAATGCAGCGATTTGTATTTGAAAACAGATGTCTTGTTATTGGCAGATATTCTTTAAAATTTTCGAGAAAGTTGCATTAAGAGTTACGGACTAGATTCGGCGCATTATTATACTTTACCCGGTTTCACGTGGGATGCCATGCTAAAACATACCAAAATTACATTCGAATTGCTCACTGACGTCGATATGGTCATGTTTATCGAACGCGGTATACGTGGGGGTTTAAGTCAATGTTCCGGAAGATACGCACATGCCAATAACAAGTACATGCCATCTTACGACGCATCGGAAGAGTCATCGTACTTGATGTACTTTGACGTGAACAATTTGTATGGATGGGCAATGTGTCAACCCTTACCACACGCCAAATTTCTATGTACCTGTACGCGCTTTTAGGCATACAACCCTTTTTAAATCTCTGGACTACTCCTCCTGGGTTGGACATACTGATCCCCTGCATACATTAAGTGGTCTCGCAAACAGATATAACGGGGATATTGATTCCTTTGCTGATACCCTCTCGAGTTTTAAGTCTAACGTTCGAATGGCCTTGTTTTCGGATGGCTTTATATAGAGGTAACCTAGACCTACACGGTGTTTACTACGTATACTAATTATCCCACTCCTTTGTCACTTTTACGCTGTCTTTATTGTTCGAGTTAAACATAATGTCGGTTGGCTGTTCTGTCTGTTATAATTATTGTATTGATATACTTTGTCTTAATGGGCTTGTCCCGTGAATAAATATTATTATTATTATTAATATATGTATCATTGCATATGTATCATTGTGTATATATATATATATATTAACTGGATTATAAATGGTTAAAAATAAAAAATTGTTCACACATTTACATATATGTATCATTGTATTTATTGAACCATGTATTATTATTATTTTTACAATACATTATTTTTATTTATCCAAGAATTGTGTGATTTATCAAATCCCAACCACTTGACGTACACCTTATCCCCCTTTCTACGCAACACTTTTTCCACTAGATACACATCAGGATCGGTGACGCGTTGCAGCTCGTGTTCATAGAATCCTCCGGCAACAGGTTTTCCACAGGAATCGAGGAGCAGATACGTCGCGGGATTAGTTGTCTGTACTTTGGCTATCCTGAACACCTCCGATGTCCAATTCGGCGTATAGCCTTTATCGAATATGGCTTTAAATTTGCTCACGAGCACAAACTCGCCCGACTTGAATCTCGCTGGAGCAGCGATCTTTATGTTGCTGTATACGGTGGATAGCAGCTTGTCGGCGATCGCAGGGGTAACATCGCGAGGACGCATTCTGTTGGTTCTATGTTTTCGCGCGCTATACTCTGCGAGAAGACGCGATAGCGAATCGATCCATCTGTAGGTTCCATTGAGCGTAAACATTTTCCACATATTGTTCTTCAAAGTTCGATTGAAACGTTCTAAGACGGAGGCCTTCATCACCGAATACGTCGAATAATGATTAATGTCATGCTTTGACAAGAGTTTCTGCACATCGGCGTTGTAAAATTCTTTTCCTTGATCGGTTTGCAAATTTTTCGGATATCGATCTCTAAATATCTTTGCAAACGCTTTGGTCACTTCAGCACCACTTTTAGTCAAGACTGCTCAAGAGCGGCACTGCCCATGCATACTTGCTCAACACATCGATGACGGTGAGTATGTAGTGGTGACCTTGGTTGAATCGCGAGTATGGACGCATTTCTACAACGTCAGCTTGCCACAGATCGTCGTATCCATGCACTATGACGCGCCTCCGTGGGAAATGTCTTCGAGCTGGAGCATGCAATTCCTCAACAAGTTGCCGCTTCTTGGGACAATGGTTTTCTTTACTTTTGGATTTCGATAATGGTTGCATGTTTGATCGCAGAGGTGTCTTTGACACAAATAATGTGATAATTATCATGTATGTGCATTATGTGCTCCCCATCGGTCCGAGGACAAGTTCAGCCGCCTCGCATGATTCTCCTTCGCAGCGCTGCTGTGGGATTGAATTTGACGCCTGCGATATCTTTTTAACGCTGTTTTGCAACGTCAGCATATCTCTCTGAAACACGACCAGCTTCCCCTCTAATTCTTCCTGCTGCTCTCTGAAAAGTTTAATGCTCTTTTCTATGTATAGTTTATTGACGGCATCGCTGTCAGCCACCGGCTGAGCTACGCGTCGTATCTTGCGTGATTTTGCATCAAAGTCGGCACCGTCCACACAAAGACCGTTATCTCGCATATAATTTCGAAGCATGCCGCTCCATTTGTAATAGTTCATTCTAGCTGCTCCACTCTTCTCGAGCGATACTCCAAATTTGTTGATCGGCATCTCGATGCATACAGTGCAAATCAGCGACGTGTGGTTTAATTTATAATGAGGCCTACCTCCCGAAGTTCCTCGATAATCGATAGACTTTCAGAATCATGAGAGTTGTCACCAGCCTGACGCAACGCTTCCAACAAACGCAATCGATCCATCAGCTCGTTGGGATCATCCCAATGCACGTAATCGATCTTGTTGTCCTTTACCATCATAGCTAGCGGTGTTCTTAGAGCTTACCCTGCCCTACTAGCCGATACACGGGGGAGTAGATGTGCAATTACATGTTTGTACTTGTATCCCTTATTGCTTAATATGGGCTATTTAGCGTTATGACTGCGTCTGTGGGCATTCGTCGTCAGCAGTATACTTTTGTATTTTTGTTTGTCGGCATCGGTGTACAGGGCATCGTCGGGAATTCTCTTGAAAATCAGTTCGTAAAGACCGGACGTTCCTCTATATCTTACACCATCAATGATTATATTATCATCCTTGTCTATATCGAAAGCCTTATCTCCAAGCATCATTCCACTATTGCCAAAGTATACACCATACACATAGTCCATTGTTGTATCCCTATCACCACTTAGGATTGCGCCCATGTATTTTTGCCTCAGCGGACCGAAATGGTTGCGAAACGTTTCTTGTCCCTCGGATGTTTGGAGTTGATGTCTAATAGATGTTGCAAACGACTCATCGGGACTAGTTTCGAAAACGTTGTCATCAATGGTTGTGAGAGATTGTATACCGGTATTTATTGGTGTGGGAGGAACGGGGGAATCGTTTGACGTGGCATTCTGTCGTTTCCGCTTCGATTGAACTGGTGTGGAAGTTATGGGTGAATATTCCGATGACATGTGTGGTTTCCTCTTTGTCTTGCGCGATGTGTTCCCTTTCGACTGAATTTTTGTTTTAGGCGTTAATGTTTCATTCCCTCCAACGTCTGTGCTCATCGACGGTGATGCGTCAGCTTCTGCTGCTGTGGTATTTTTCATTATACGTTTTAAGGGTTCGACGACAGATTTGAAGTATCTCTTCAACGCGATATCTTCCTCCATCTTGCCAGTCTTCAAAGTCTGATGATTCTTACGAATGAATTCGCTGGTTTTGGCAATTTCCTTCGCTATTCTCTCGCGATCCTTAATCCCCAGACTATCGATATCAATCATCGTTGTACCGCAGACGTTGCTTTCCCACCGACGTGTTGACGACAATTGACCATCTCACGGTATGGCAAACTCGTTAAATCCCTTTCTATAACGTCCATTGGACATCGCGCTATCCTTGTCTATTACCACGAAACCATATTCCCGTTGCCAACAATTACGACACAAAGCGCAGAAATCCTCGTAAGACACATCAGTATTTATGTGATCGTCGTACGCATGTTTCAAGTTGGTACCATCCTGCTTAAACAGAATCAACAGATTCGCATTGTCGCGTATAAGATGTTTGGGAATTTTTGCATACGTCTGACAGAGATAGAAGCAGTCAACGTTCGAGTGGCGCCCCATTGCACAGTATTCTCGTATCGTATCTTGCTTGTCGCATTCGCGCAGTAACAACCTCGGCGAAAGGCACACGGCAGATAACGTACTCGCTGACAAAGCGCGAAAACACATCGTTGCGCGTGACTCGACTCTAGGTGAAAGAGGTGCTGCTACGGCTGTTTGGGCAGCTATGCAGGCCAAAACGAAAATCGGAATGGGGATGAAAACAAAAACTCGCAAAAGGACTCCAAAGAGAGCATCGAAAAAGCGGATTCTCCCAGCGGCAAAACGGGGTGGTATATTACCACTTCTCCTGCTGTTAGGTGTTCTCGGATCGTTAGCTGGTGGAGCGGCGGGGATCGCTAAGGCGGTAAACGATAATAAGGCGGCGCAACATCAGCTGCAGGAAATGCAACGTCATAATCGCTCCAGGGAAGGTCGTGGACTTTATCTCGCACCATACAAGCGCGGACAGGGAATATCGAAACGAAAAAAAAAACACCGAAAAGAAAATAAAAATGCCTGTCGGCGTAACTACCGACGCGCAATTGGAGGAGTTTGCAAAACGTATGCGTATTCCATTCTTTAGAGGTCTTTTCATGCGTAACGCGCTACTAGCCGGAGGAGTACGTCGAAACGAGAGCGGTATCGTGAATTTGGACAATGTCGAGGGGCCGTGGACTCATTGGGTGGCGTATGCGAAGAGAGGGTGTCGAGCTATATATTTCTACAGTTTTGTGAATCTTCGACCGCCTAAGGAATTGGTACAATATCTGGATAAAGATGCTGTGAAAATCGAATACAATCGAACGGCTTATCAGAAGTACGATCAGAGCAATTGTGGACAACTATGTCTACGCTTTCTACAATCGATTGACACAAAATTTAAGGATTGACTTCCCATCAGTCTGATTCACTACCAGTCCAGTCATACAGCTCGGAATATGTTGTTAACATTCACTCTAACCGTCAAGAGTAGCACCCTCGCGGTAAGCTACTTTCCGCCCATTGATTTGAGCGACGATGATTACGAGCTTGGTCTAGCAACCTTTGAAACTTATCACACAATACCAAACATCGCCTCGAGCAACGATACCGCCTAAGGAATTGGTACAATATCTGGATAAAGATGCTGTGAAAATCGAATACAATCGAACGGCTTATCAGAAGTACGATCAGAGCAATTGTGGACAATTATGTCTACGCTTTCTACAATCGATTGACACAAAATTTAAGGAATGACTTCCCATCACTCTGATTCACTACCAGTCCAGTCGTACAGCTCGGAATATGTTGTTAACATTCACTCTAACCGGCAAGAGTAGCACCCTCGCGGTAAGCTACTTTCCGCCCATAGATTTGAGCGACGATGATTACGAGCTTGGTCTAGCAACCTTTGAAACTTATCACACAATACCAAACATCGACTCGAGCAACGATAAATTCTACTTTGTCGTAAACTATGACATCAACAATAGCATCGACACCACTCATGAATACATTACGATTCCCCACAGCTCCTACGAACTAGACGCCATTGCCAAGTATTTGAAGCAGCGATTACTCGAGCGGTATCCTCAAAATCTCGGCGGCATCGATGACGGTGACAACGATGTGTATCCAATAGTGTTGCGTCCCAACAACAACACCATGAAAAGCGAGATGTAATGCTCGTTCGCCATAGACTTTACGAAACCCAATAACATTGGATCGCTGCTGGGATTCTCGACGAATCGGGTATTAGAACCTGGACGGTGGCATGAATCGGACGATCCAATTAATATCATGAACGTGAACATTATTCGCATAGAATGCAGCGTGACCGCTGGCGCGTACAACAATGGGAAGCGCGTACATACGATACATGAATTTTCTCCGAGAGTCCCACCAGGATATAAGATATCGGAAACGCCCGCGCAGATCATTTACCTTCCAATCACCGCACAGGTCATTACGGATCTAACGATACGCGTTGTGGATCAAGACGGACGGTTGCTCGATTTTCGAGGTGAAGAGATTACCATCAGATTGCACGTACGACGGCGACGACGATAATACGTGTGGCGTGACCGAAAGAGATGCTTGTGTTGAACGACTCCAGAAACTCGTTTCTTCCAAGTGAAATTGTTTGCAACAACAACAACAACAACAATAACAACAACAACTGCAACAGCTCTGATTACACTAAAAAGAAAAGGCTCAGTTCTGGGAACATTGCAATTTTTAAATCATTGGGATTCCTTGTGCGCATTTAAGTTGAAAAAATGGTGGACATTCTAAGCATTAGAGGGAAGCCGATGTTTGACGATCGCATCGTCAAGCTCGAGACTCACACATACAACCCATACGTCAACACGACGTTTGGATACAGCGATGAGATAAGAATACCCATAGAGCAGCAGGATTTATACACATTGCCGTGTGAAAGTTTCCTCTACTTGGAGGGGAAATTGAAGATAAACAAGCCAAGCGATACATTAACGGTGACGTTGGGAAATAATTGCGTGGCGTTCTTATTCGATGAGATTCGATACGAGCTGAATGGCGTGGAGATTGATCGCAACAGAAACGTTGGAATAACTAGCACGCTTAAAAACTATGTATCGCTGACATCTGGCGAAGACAAAAGTATGGAGAATGCCGGATGGGGCTTGAAACGACGCGATGGGCTAATAGTGAAAAATCATTTCGATTTTTGCATCCCGCTTAAATATTTGCTGGAATTTTGCGAGGACTACAAACGCATGATTATTAATGCGCGTGATGAATTGATTTTAATACGATCGCGCAACGACAACAATTCTCTAATAGGATCGCCGATGTTGGAACCAGAAATTGAATTACTTAAAGTGCAATGGCGGATGCCTCATGTGACGTTAAATGACGTTAATAAGCTATCGTTGCTACATGCTTTGAAAAGTGGAAAAAACCTGAGCATTTGTTTTCACTCGTGGGATCTGTACGAGTATCCTCTCTTACAGAGCACGACCAAGCATTCGTGGGCCGTGAAGGCATCCGCACAGCTGGAGAAGCCGCGAGTTATTATCCTTGTTCTACAGACTGGTCGAAAGAATGTGATGAGCGAAGATGTTACTAAGTTCAACAACTGCAAATTGGCCAATGTAAAACTTAGTCTCAACTCGGAATTTTATCCATATGATGACCTGAACTTGGACTTTGACAGGAATAAGCATGCCATCTTGTATCACATGTATACGCAAATCCGTAAATCGTATTATGGACGTAGTTGCAACGAGGCATTATTCACCGTGGCCGAATTTTTACAATTTGGTCCCCTCGTGGTGATTGATTGCTCGCGACAAAATGAGTCAATCAAGAATGGCACCGTGGACGTGCGCATAGAATTCGAGTGTAAAGAGAATGTGCCTGCAAATACTACGACCTACTGTCTGATTCTGCACGATCGTGTGGTTGAATACAATCCGCTGACAAACGTGGTGCGCAAAATAAATTAAATTACCATACTACTTGCCCCGCCCTCTCCTGTGCCAAATTCATACAAATATTTCATCGTGAAAATCGAGATGTCTTATGAGAAAGACCCCAATCTCTCGTCTGTCTTGGAAGCGAGCGGACTTCTAAATCGTACCGATAATGGTCGTACCAACATTTGTTAACCTGCAAGGGTTCATCGTCGATGGAAGATTTGTCGTCGAGGAAGTGGCTATCCTGCGAAAGGGAACAATTCTCTCGCACTATATTTTGTGGGAGTTCGATGCCGCAATATCTTCTTACGAAATCCGACAAATCGAGCATCCGGTGGTTGGTAGCAAAACATCACGGGCTACGGTGGGACGATGGAGGCGTTCCGTTCAGTATAGCTAAACAGCTAATTACGAAAGCTGTAGCTGATGCGATCGACGAAGAAGATGACGCATCTCATATCGTATACGTTAAAGGGCTGCAGAAACGCGACTGGCTTGCGGATTTCCTCGATGAAAATACCAGAGCGGACGTGGTCATTGAGACGCTGGACATTGACTACGAGGATATCAAATCTCTAAATAAGCTAAATGTAATTAATACTCTGCGATGTGGCAGACACGCAAAACACTGTGCCATGCAAAATATATTTAAAATATTCAACAGGTGGTCTAAACGCCAGAGTCAATACCCGTTCAATACCCGATCAAAGCCGTTCAATACTCGATCAAAGCCGTTCGATACTCGATCAAAGCCGTTCAATACCCGTTCGATACTCGTTCGATACCCGATCAAAGCCGTTCGATACCCGTTCGATACCATTCAATACCGTTCAATACTCGTTCGATTCATGTTGAAAGTGGTGTGATCTAGTCGAATGATGTGTCAAAGAAGGAGAAACGATTCAGCCAAATGATACACGCGAAGAAGATAAAGGAGAGGATGGTCAGTGAGTAATTCGAAGAAGATGCATAGAAGGTGCTGATGGTCCGCGAAAATGCAAGTGAAGTACATAGAAGGAGAGGGTGGTCAGTGAAGAAGAAGAAGAAAAAGATAAGTACATGGAGGAGGATGGTCAGCGAAAATGCAGGTGGCCTGTAATGAAGATGTTGAAGAACAAAGGCATCCTACTTTGCAAAGCTATGCACTTCTCGATTTCATGACAGGGGTTGCATCCAAGAGCCAGGAGATGCAGCGAGACCAGTTGCCTTTTAATCGCGACAGCGAACAGTCTGTAATTATTTCAATTTTCATTTTGTGTGAAAAGAAGAAGAAGAATGGGATTATTACGCATTGCCCCGGAGTGCAGAGACAGTTCAGAGGTATGTACTTTTAAATATTTTAACATTTATCGCGTTTAACCTTTGTTATCCAGTGAGATTAAAAATCAGACGTTTGTAGTCCTCGCAAAATCCCAGCAAATATTTAAGCGGGATGCAAAAATTGAAATGATTTTTCACTATTAGCCCATCGCGTCGTTTCAAACCCCATCCGGCATTCTCCATACTTTTATCTTCGCCAGATGTCAGCGATACATAGTTTTTAAGCGTGCTAGTTATCCCAACGTTTCTGTTGCGATCAATCTCCACGCCATTCAGCTCGTATCGAATCTCATCAAATAAGAACGCCACGCAATTATTTCCCAACGTCACCGTTAATGTATCGCTTGGCTTGTTTATCTTCAATTTCCCCTCCAAGTAGAGGAAACTTTCACACGGCAATGTGTATAAATCCTGCTGCTGTATGGGTATTCTTATCTCATCGCTGTATCCAAACGTCGTGTTGACGTATGGGTTGTATGTGTGAGTCTCGAGCTTGACGATCGCATCGTCAAACGTCGGCTTCCCTCTAATGCTTAGAATGTCCACCATTTTTTCAACTTAAATGCGCACAAGGAATCCCAATGATTTCAAAAATGCAAAAATGTTCGCAGGACTCGCCACCACCGTCGCCCCCCTCGCCTCAACCGCAGGGACCCAACTCGCCACCGCTACAGCCGCCGCCTCCGCGCTCCCACAATTGGTCTTCCGATTGGGGGTAGCCGCGGCCGTCGCCGTCGCCGCCTCCAGTGGTATGTAATACATTGCATTGTATTGTGTGTTTGATGTTTATTATGTTTAATGTGTCATTATTACACCGACGTTTTGTATCTGTGTTCTAGGACATGAATGCGCGGCTGGAGGAGGAGGAGGAGGAGGAGGAGGAGGAGGTGGTGGCGCCCCCCGCCACAGGATCGCGGTTGGTCGGGTGATGGTAGTTCGGCTGCGGCACCCTTGGGTGCCGTATCAGCGAGTGGGGTTCCTGCCGTTGAGGCGGCCGCGGTCCCCATCGCCGCCATGGATAGACGCGCGACGGTTACGACAACCGCTGCCGCAGCTGCCATCTCTACCCCCCGAGCGGATGGCTATATCGCCATCGCCCTCACCACCATCGTCGCCCTCACCGCCACCCCCTTAGAATAGTTTAAAATTTTTTTCCATTTTTTCCTATTTTTTTTATATTTTTTCCATTTTTTATATTCTATTTTTCTATTTTTCTATTTTTATATTCTAGTTTTATATTGTATTTTTTATATTTTTTCTTTTTCAATTGTATTTTCTTTTATTTTATTATTTTATTTTCTTTTTTCTATATTATATTCTTTTTTATATTATATTTATTATTTAATTGTGTTTTCTTCTCTTTTACATTTATATTGTTTTATATTTTTATATTCATTTATATTTTCGTTTTATGTAACAATATATAATCTCTTAAACGCATATTATTTATCAATTTCATTTATCCTCCTTCTCTCCTCGCCACATAATTTTAAGATTCGGCGTTTCAAAAATTATTATTTCTCTGCGTTGAGAAAAGAATGTCTGTTGAAATGGAAAGGATTCTTTCTGCTGACGCCATATAATTCTTTCTATGATTCGCGCCTTCTTCGCGCCACCACATGACGTCATCTCGTACGGCTGCTCCAGAGGATTCGAATTACGCGAGATCGCGCGATACGCTGCGACGTTAAATCGGAACGCTTTAGAATACTGCTAGCTTCAGAATGCATGCTACATATCTGCTTGAAATAATATTTCTACATAATGGTTCTGTAGATCGTTGATTCAAAATTATTATTTCTCCGCGTTGGGGGAAAATTTCTGCTGCATATTGGTTTGGAAAAACATTTCGGGGGCCGTCCTCTCCCTGGGTTAGGTCTGAAAAATTTTCGGGGTCGGCCTAGGTCTGAAAAAGACATTTCGGGGGTCATTCCCTCCCTCTGAAAAATTTCGAGGACGGTGGGTCAGGTCTCCGCGGCTGCTCGGCCCGGACTGATCCCCTCCACGGTTGCGGCTTCCCCCACTTCGCGGCTCGTGCGCGCACAACCGCTCTTCCACTCCCCGCAGGCCCCGCGCCAAGGTTTCTCTCCGCCGCGCTCCCCCGCGCGCCCTCACTTCCCACAGCCCCCGCGCTCCCCTCAGAGGACCTGAGTTGGAATCGGCATAGCCGTACTACTGACTGTATCCGAGAGCAATTACGCGCACGCCGAAATTGTCTGGCCGCGTTTCGGCATTAGAACCTTGGGCGAATACAGCGACTTGTATTTGAGAACTGATGTCTTGTTATTGGCAGATATATTTGAAAATTTTCGCGGAAGTTGTACCAAGAGTTATGGATTAGATTTAGCACATTATTATACATTACCTGGTTTCACGTGGGATGCTATGCTAAAACATACCAAAATTACATTTGAATTGCTCACCGACATCGATATGGTCATGGTTATCGAACGCGGTATACGCGACAGTTTAAGTCAATGTTCCGGAAGATATGCACATGCCAATAATAAGTACATGTCATCTTACGACGCATCGGAACAATCATCGTACTTGATGTACTTTGATGTGAACAATTTGTATGGATGGGCCATGTGTCAACCCCTGCCACATGCCAAATTTCAATGGGTCGGAGATGTTGCAAATTTTGATGTGTCTTCAATCGGTGTCGATTCGCCCACGGGATACATTCTCGAGGTAGATCTGGAATATCCGCATCACCTGCACAACGCTCATGCTGATCTACCGTTCTGCCCGACGCGTGCCAAACCACCCGGCAGCAGGCAGGACAAGTTGCTCGCGACTGTATACGATAAGCAGCGTTACGTTATCCATTATCGCAACCTGCAGGAGTGCATGCGTAACGGTCTTCGTATTACAAAGATACACCGCGTGCTTCAATTCGCTCAATTCCCCTGGCTCCGCGATTACATCGGACTAAATACACGGTTTAGAACAGGCGCGACAAACGATTTTGAACAAATTTGTACAAATTAATGAACACCGCGGTATTCGGTAAAACTATGGAAAGTGTACGAAATCATGTGGATGTGAAACTTTTGACACATTGGGAAGGGTGATATGGCGCGGAGGCAATGATCGCGAAACCGAATTTCCACAGCAGAAGTGTTTTTTCGGAAAATTTAAAAGCTGTTGAATTGCGAAAACTCGAGGTGAAATTCAACAAACCGATATACGTGGGTATGTGCATTCTGGACATATAAGAAATTTGTTTGTACGAATTTCACCACGAGTACATGTCTCCCCTGCACGGGCCAAATTGTGAAATTCTATACACAGACACAGACAGCCTTATTTATCATATTCAATGCGAAGATATCTACGAGTCCATGAAAGATAATATCGGTAAATTCGACACCAGCGATTATCCTATTGTTGGAGATTGGACGAGTGTACCGTCGACGTCAAACGCGTCACTAGTCGTGTCGTCTGCTACGCGCGGCAGCCGACTCGAGTCTTCACCGATCTGTACTAATTAGGCCATCTCTGGGCCACAATGCGTAATTGTAACTATTAGGTAAATCACCTGGCGGCGTGTGAGTCACGAATTATGTAATCACGTGACTTCCCGGAATTCACGTCTGAATTCCGGGAAGAATCTTCCTTCTTCTCCATCGAGACGTTATCGGGAGCACATGTACCGCGATCGCGCGCCATTTATATCAATCAGTTACATTCATACAGTCACTCTGTTCGCGAGTTCACTTTTCTTTAATATTCTTGTAAATATAGTTTTGTTGTTTGTGTCTGTTTTGTGCGGATCGTGAGTGATAACATAGTTATAAATTAAAGACAAACTTTTGGTGCTAAGAGGTGTATTTTACTAAACTACTCTATACAGTCTATCCCTTTCTCAATCGAACGCGAACACCTATCGACAATACATATAATATGCCGCGCTTAAATAAGAAGGTTCCGGGGCTCATGAAGGACGAAAATAACGGTGCGATAATGACCGATTTCATAGGTCTTAGAGCGAAAATGTATGCACTTCGCGTAGACGGCAAAAAAGATAGGAAAAGGCGAAAGGCGTCAAGACAAACGTCATAGCCAGAACGATAACTTTCAACGTCTACGCGCAGTGTTTGCGAAGGGAGATCGAAATGGTTTGCAGACAATCATGCATATGGTCTAAATTGCACAAAGTGTACACCATTTCGGAATCCAAAATCGCTCTAAGTTCATATGGCGACAAGCGGTATATCGTACCCGATTCGACCGACACTCTGCCCTGGGGATATTACAAAATTCCGTTATGAAATTACGTTGTAGAATAGAAATTGTATTTATTGTATTTATTGTGTAATATAAATATTGGAATTATTATGTAAAAATAAAAGTGGTCACTCATGTATATGTATATGTATCATTGTATTTATTGAGCCATGCATTATTATGTTACAATACATTATTTTTATTTATCCAAGAAATGTGTGATTTATCAAACCCCAGCCACTTGACGTATACCTTATCCCCCTTCCTATGCAACACTTATACATCAGGATCGGTGACGCGCTACAGCTCGTGTTCATAGAATCCTCCGGCAACAGATTTTCCACAGGAATCGACGAGCAGATACGACGCGGGATCAGTTGCCTGTACTTTGGCTATCTTGAACACCTCCGTTGTCCAATTCGGTGTATAGCCTTTATCGAAGATGGTTTTAAATTTGATCACGCGGCCAAACTCGCCCAACTTGAATTTCACTGGAGCAGCGATCTTTATGTTGCTGTATATGGTGGCTAGCAGCTTATCGGCAATCGCAGGGGTAACATCGCAAGGACGCATTTTGATGGTTCTATGATTTCGTGCATTATACTCTGCAAGTAGATGCGATAGCGCATCGGTCAATCTATAGGTTCCATTGAGTGTAAACAGTTTCCACATATTGTTCTTCAAAGTTCGATTGAAACGGTCTACGACGGAGGCTTTCATCACCGAATACGTCGAATAATGATTAATGTCATGCGTTGTCAAGAGTTTCTGCACATCGGTGTTGTAAAATTCTTTTCCTTGATCGGTTTGCAAATTTTTCGGATATCGATCTCTAAATATCTTTGCAAACGCTTTAGTCACCTCAGCGCCACTTTTAGTCTCGAGCGACACCCCAAATTTGTTGATCGGCATCTCAATGCATACAGTGCACATCATCGGCGTGCGGTTTAATTTATATAATGAGACCTACCTCACAGAGTTCCTCGATAATCGATAGACTTTCATGACCGTGTGTGTTGTTACCCGCCTAGCGCGACGCTTCAAGCAAACGCAATCGATCCACTAGCTCGTTGGGATTGTCCCAGTGCACGTAATCGATCTTGTTATCGTTTACCACCATGACTCGTGGCACCGTTAGACCTTTCCCTGCTTTATTCGTTGACGCACGAAGGAGTAGTGGCGCAATTACGTTTGTACTTATATCCCTTGTTACCCACTATGGGCTTTTTAGCACCATGACCGCGTCTGTGGGCGTACGTCACCAGAAGTATAATTTTGTATTTTTGTTTATCGGCATCGGTGTACAGGGCATCTTTGAGGATTTTCTTGAAAAACAGTTCGTAAAGGCCAGGTGTACATTGGGAAATTTATTTAACGGCGCGCGAGGAACCGAGGACTCGTTTGATGTGACATTCTGCCGTTTTCGCTTCGATTGAACTAGTGTGGAGGTTATGGGTGAATATTCCGATGACATGTGTGGTTTCCTCTTTGTCTTGCGCGATGTGTTCCTTTTCGGCTGAATTTTTGTTTTAGGCGTTAATATTTCATTCCCTTGAACATCTGTGCTCATCGACGGTGATGCGTCAGCTTCTGCTGCTGTGGTATTTTCCACGATATGTTTTAAGGGTTCGACAACAGGTTTAAAGTATCTCTCCAACGCGAAATCTTCCTCCATCTTGCCAGTCTTCAAAGCCTGATTTTTCTTGCGAAAGGATTCGCTGGTTTTTGCAATTTCCTTCGCTATTCTCTCACGATCCTTAATCTCCAGACTATCGATATCAATCATCGTTGTACCGCAGATGTTGCTTTCTCACCGATAGGTTGATGACAATTGACCGCCTCACGGTATAGCAACCTCGTTAAATCTTTTTCTATAACGTCCATTGTATATCGCGCTATTCTGGTCTATTACCGCGAAATCATACTCCCGTTGCCAACAATTACGACACAAAGCGCAGAAATCCTCGTAAGACATATCAGTGTTTACGTGATCGTTGTACACATGTTTCAAGTTGGTACCATCCTGCTTAAACAGAATCAGCCGATTCGCATTGTCGCGTATAAAATGTTCGGGAATTTTTGCATACGTCTGACAGAGATAGAAGCAGTCAACGTTCGAGTGGCGCCCCATTGCAAAGTATTCTCGTATCGTACCTGGCTTGTCGCATGCCACGTCATAAAAGATAAAAATTGAATTCGGGAGCGATTCGCTCGGTGGGATGACGTCATTGTTATTGGAAAACGTAAAGTAGCCAATTCCATCTATCGGAGTCAATAAATTCTCCAAATACTGATATTTCGGCTGTTGCAACGACGTGGAATACACGTACACGTTCTCGAAGCGAACGCCGTGAAGACTTTCCAACAAGCTCACCAACACGTTGGTCTTTCCACAATTTGATGGGCCGCAAATCAGACAGCGTATAGTGTTTGGTAGCATGCTACCATGTTTGCGTCTTGTTTTCGAGGATATCATTTGCGATTTATCGTAAAAATTTGTTACGCGTATCGTCACAGGTTGTCGCACGAATCGCATCCTCTCCGCGAACTGCGAAATATGATTTTGATACGTCGAAGCGGCGACGCGCCCTATTTACAGGTCCACGCTGAAGCAAAACAGCTCAGTATTCAAAATGCTTCTGGTCCTGTCGGATAATTGTGATATTCGAGACTTAACCTCTGAGCAGTTGAAATATATACCAAAGATTATTCTACTGCGAGAGTTTGGCAGATACATTGATCAGTTGTGGGACAGACTCCCCGAGCATATAAAAGCCGATTCTGAGGTTCAGCAGTATCGTCGGTGTTTGGAACATTATAATCGCCCTTGGCAGCGAACGCATATCGACGGTCCGGCACCATTGATTAAAAACTGTGGTGAATGTCGCCAACGAGAGTAAAGAAAGGTTGTGGTTTGTTAAATCGGGCGATAAACGCGCTACCTATCGAATTACATATCCCGGGAAACCAGTTTTGCGGCCCAGGAACACATCTAGCAAAACGATTGGCTAGAGGTGATCAAGGCATCAATCCGTTGGACACACTGTGTCGAGAACACGATATTGCGTATTCGCGCAGTAACAATCTCGGCGAAAGGCACACGGCAGATAACATACTTGCTGACAAAGCGCGAAAACGAATTGTTGCGCGAGACTCGACTCTAGGTGAAAGAGGTGCTGCTACGGCTGTTTGGGCAGCTATGAAGGCCAAGACGAAAATCGGAATGGGGATGAAAACAAAAACCCGCAAAAGTACTACAAAGAGAGCATCGTAAAGCGGATTCTCCCGGTGACAAAACGTGGTGGTATATTACCACTTCTCCCGCTGCTAGGTGTTCTCGGATCGTTAGCTGGTGGAGCGGCGGGGATCGCTAAGGCGGTAAACGATAATAAGGCAGCGCAACATCAGCTGCGGGAAATGCAACGCCATAATCGCTCCATGGAAGGTCGTGGACTTTATCTCGCACCATACAAGCGCGGACAGGGAATATCAAAGCGAAAAAAAAACCGAAAAGAAAATAAAAATGCCTGTCGGCGTAACTACCGATGCGCAATTGGAGGAGTTGGCAAAACGTATGCGTATTCCATTCTTTAGAGGTGTTTTCATGCGCAATGCACTACCTGCCGGAGCAGTACGTCGAAACGAGAGCGGTATCATAAATTTGGACAATGTCGAGGGGCCGGGGACTGATTGGGAATATTCGACCGCCTAAGGAATTGGTACAATATCTGGATAAAGATGCTGTGAAAATCGAATACAATCGAATGGCTTATCAGAAGTACAATCAGAGCAATTGTGGATAACTATGTCTACGCTTTCTACAAACGATTGGCATCAAATGTATGGATTGACTTCCCACCACTCTGATTCAGTACTAGTCGATTCGTACAGCTCGGAATATGTCGTTAACATTCACTCTAACCGGCAAGAGTAGCACCCTCGCGGTAAGCTCCTTTCCACCCATAGATTTGAGCGACGATGATTACGAGCTTGATCTAGCAACCTTTGAAACTTATCATACAATACCGAACATTTTTCATATATGCTGATGAACTGTGACAGCGTATATATACGCCTTTCGAAGGCAAAGTGTTAAAACCGCAGTCGGGGTTTGTGGACTTATTCGTCTCACTACTCTAAATACAATAAAAACTACAACCTAGACTCTATTAAAACGATTTCCAAACTTAATCCTGTATACCTACTGAAATTTGTAAACTTTTGGTATGCAGCAAGTCAACAAAATACTAATGGTCTATTTATAAAAATTTTAAATGTAAAAAATTAGTCAACTAGCCCCGGACTCCCCTATAGAAAAGATTGTACGCTCAAAATATACGCATTGCAATACACACAATGATGTTTTAAACTTTTTATCGACTTTTTCAGATCTAGTACTAGATAGTTTTCTAGGCATCTTTGCCAAAAAAAAACAAAAACTTTTGGTTATAAAGTAGCTCGATACGATTTGACATCTTGATTGGAAGAAATAGCATGATGAATTTTTTCTCTATTCTTGGGGTTGACGTCCATTGTGCGTTGGGACAAAAGCGGGCTCAAAACGAAGCGAGAATTTATTCTTTGTTTACGATCAGTAATTTCATATTTTTACTATCAATGAGCGAATATCAAAATCTTTGTCGGATGAGTGGCACAGATTTTGGAAATTTGTTGAATTTAATACGGCCACATATAAGTAAAACAAATACAACCTTTAGGTGGTGTATTCCACCTCAAACAAGATTGGCGGTGACGTTACGTTATTTAGAGACTGGCGATTAGTCTTTCCTATTTGTTTAAAATTTCTAAACAGAGCGTGTCAAGAAGCGTGTTTGAGGTCTGCTCATGTATTATAAATGCGTTGGGCAACTGGTGAAGGTAAGTAATAACATTTGTGTCGTATGCTTTTATAATATTTATTATCTCTCTCTCTCTCTTTCGGTTTCACTCACTCACTCACTCACTCGCTCGCTCACTCATTCTCACTCTTCACCCACTCTCCCATTCTCTAGCACGTGCTCCATTTCCTCTCCAAATAAAATAATATTTATTCTATTAATTAAAACTAATTGGCTATGCCGGGGCAAAGCGCGAATCCTTAGAAATATATTTTCGTGGAGACAATGATGGAGACGTGATAGACTCATGCGATGGTCTCCTTGCTCTCATTGATGGTCCAGGAGCCACATGACGTGGTTCGTCAATATGGACACCATTTTGTGCATTCTGTTCTGCACTGGGTCCAGCTTGATTTTCTGGGGGCTGTTAAAATAAAGTCATTTATAACTTACTGAAGTTTGCATGATAATGGCGAATTTTACATATAATTGATAAAAGATGCAATAATTATAAGTGTTTAAATAAAATTATTAATTGCAGATGCCAAGAAAATGAAGCTCGAGACCAACAAAAATTATTCTATATTTTCGTGTTACTTTAACCTGTACAATCACACCTTAAAGGATGACCATGAATCAACGCAATATGCCCAGTTTCTTCTTATACGCGCTATTATTTCTCTAACTATTGAAAAAGCGAAAAAAATGTATGGAAGTTTCATGATGGAAACTTAATGTAACAATAGGATTTACGTTTATCCCTTATGTAAACAACCAAAAATTTCACGGTTGTTGGGCAACCGGGACACCCGGGTACCCCATGTTCCGATACATCTCAAATACAGCGATAATTTTACTTTCGTACTTCTTCGAAACACTTAGTTTTCCATTCCTATAATATACCAAGTGCCGTTTTAAACTATTTGAGCGGATAAATTACTCGAAACTACAACATAATTGGAGCTTTACTAATTGAAATCTTTTTTTAAATTTTTTTTCAAAAACGTATATCGGGGCACAAGACTTCAAAGAATGGGGATCGGGAGCGGTTTTGCGATATTTTCACCCGAACACAAAAAATTACTAAAGGAAACATAGAAATGGGTACCCGGGTACCCGGTTGCGTACATAAGGGTTAAACTATTATTTACAGAGTCTTCGGTATGAATGTAATTTGCTAAATGGAACCATATATTATTATTAATGGCACTGTATTATGCAATTTCAAGACACGATCAACGATGTATATGAAGTGTATATTGAAATTTCTGTCAATAATAGTTTTAACGTAAATCCTAATATTCTATTAAGTAAGAATGCATCAAATGCATACAACTCATTATCAAATGCATTATCCATCAAATGCAACAACAACTTTCATATGAAACATTTTTCCGCGTTTACAATAATTAGAAAAATAACAGCGTGTATACAAACAAACCGGACTAGCTGTATACAGTGCAAATCAACGACAACTGCTATATGAAATAAGTCGTTAGTTATTGACTTCATCAAAGAATGGTGATATTTCAGCTGACAGTCATTAGTTTATTCACCCCTGTATTTTATGTGTATGTTTATATACTGTACTGTACCGCTATGTTTCCTTCAACATCCACTATGTATGTTACAATATTATAGGTATGTTATTATTGGAACGCGAAAGTTTATGTAAGTATTATACCTACTTATTACGGTAATTACGACCTTGCTATATCGTGGCCGTTACTATACTCGAACTAATTTGTAACCAAGGTCTTTATGTGCCAAAAATACGCAACTTATCCGAAGCATATGCGTTGCATAAAATGTGTAAAATAAAAAATATATTTGTAAATCTGTGACGTCCCACTATTTTTCGCGCGGTATTATTTCAAGTCTCCCTCATAAATCACTCCACAACTCCATCGAAATACTCCAAACTTCAACTCTTACCCCTTTTCCCCAACCATCGGGCCATCTAGACGATGTACCTTAGCGGTCCCCATCTCGGGATGGTCAACTACGAAATTCCCTTCCCTTCGCCCTACGAGGCGTGATCTCCTCCTTCATATTTAAATTTAAACAAGTCCCTCGTCCCAAAGAAACCCTCTTATCTCGAGACCACGTCTCACCCCCTCTCTATGATCCACGAAGTCAAAGCCACATTCACCCCTTTCCAATCAAACCACCCAAAATCCATCCAATGGGTTGAATACCCCCTTTTCAGAAGCCCAAATAAAAACCCCGGAAGTCCTATTGTAACACATATTTCGCGCATGAGTCATCAACACGTTCTAATTATAGATGCATATTTCGAACATGAGTCATGGTGCATACCGCGCATACCCCTCATACCTGACATTCCTGTAAATCATATAAATGTGAGGGTCCGAGAGACCGGAGCCCTCTTCTACGGAAATACTCTCGTGAAGTTCAAACATATATATACCTTTAAACTAAATTCAGTGAACGACGAATAATCCATCTACGGCAACTATCGTAAGCAATTACGATTAATTATTGATATACGGCATATCAGCTCCATATATATATACACAATATCAACAATATCTTCTGTATTGTTAACGCTTATTGCTTTTGATATTATTATTTTTGCTAACGCTCATTGCTTTATATCATTTCATATTGTTAACGCTAATTGATCCATATTATCATTTCGCTAAAGGATTCATATCGTTATCTTAGCTAACGCTTATTGATTCATATTATCATTTCGCTAACGCTCATTGACTTATATTGTTAGCGTAGCAAATTCCTATTACTTTTCATACTATTAGCTTTGGCTTATACACGTGTATTTCATGTTCAAACACATATATTGCTATTAATTACCATTTATATAAATGTTTCTGTGCTAATGCTTAACGTCCAATGCATTATTATAAAACCTAACCGCTATCGCATTAACAGTGCATGGCATATTTTCGTGCTGCAAATTGAATAAACAGCTTTACTTTAAATCACGCTTCGAATTATTGTGTCTATCCTTCGGTTACGAAGACTCCAAAACAAAACAGGCTACTGCAACAGCTGATCTCGGTTCGCGAATGTGAGAGTTCTTACAGTGTTTACAAGACGTACTTTCGCATAGGCCGTGTACGACCATATGGCTAGACATATTTCGCGGAAATATTACGTGTGACTTTTTTTTATATTAATGCAGCGGTAAATCCAATTACCAAGCCAGAACGAAAACCACCAGTGCTCTAACGAGTGTCACCCACGTGCGCGATTACCTTTTAAATCTTCCCTGGTCGATCAGTGCTACGAATCTCGTATTCGCGCCTGACATCCTCCAACCCTCAGTGTTACGAATCTCGCATTCGCGCCTGACATCCTCCCACCCTCAGTGCTACGAATCTCGCATTCGCGTCTGACTCCCACTTACCTTCAGTGCTACGAATCTCGCATTCGCGCCTGACTTCCATTAACCACACATTGTCATTGTCCTGAAGACCTCCACCCGGGACGTGACATTATCAAGACTCTAGTCATTGAGGCGTCCTTCCGTCGCAATATTTATCGCAGTCGTCAACGTGTCCAGTCGCCTCGTCGTCAATTTATTCATGTCTTCCTCCGTAGTGTCGAGGGCACGCCCGACGGTACGTTCCATGTCGTCCACGTATCGTTTCGTTGCACCGTCGGTATCTTCCTCCGGATGATCCTCGGAGTAATCCTCGACCTTCGTGTGTGACCCTGCCCACGTTGCGGTGTCCACTAATCAACAACGACACGATCTTCCTGTACTTATAGCCCTTGTTGCCTATCGGGAGCTTGCTAGCCGAATGGTCAGATTTATGCGCGTTCGTCGACAACGAGATGCCGCGATACGCGTCGAGATCATCAGGTTTTCGTATGAACCGCAGTTCGTACAAGCCTTGAGTACCCGCGTATCGCTTGCTCTTCACGCTAACGTTGTAACCGTGAACCACGGGGTTACCGGTGGGACGGTGGAGGGACCGTATCGCCAGCTCAGGATGGTGGTCCAGGGCTGCCGAACGAATGATTGTACGCCGAGGTAAGGTAGGGTACGACAATTTACTATAACTACGCACAGAATATCTCGGCCAGGTCTATGCTGGCACACAGTGTGAGGTCGGCATAAACTATCGCGAGTCGCGGTGTGTATCGCGGCGCGTGTCGCGGCGCGTATCTCGATCGTCGGTAACGGTTTGGCGGAGAGGATAGACGGTTTTCCCGTTCGGTATCCTGGCGGGCCAACCCTGCCACTGGATCCTGGTCGGAGAGTCTGTGATCCGTTCACCCCGTCGGCACAACCCGCGGGTGAGTCGGAGAGTGTATTGTTACGTTTCGGGTTTGGCATAATCAAACTTTAATGTACAACAAGAGTAACAGAACATGAACAGGAACGGTCGACAAAAATAAATGTCTAATACAAGGGAAATGTGGTGTTCTCAAATACGTCTGCTCGCAATGGTGTCTGTCTCTCGAGTGGTCCGATCGATCGGATTGTCTTCTTCTCGATTATCTTCTTGTTCCGGTCGCGAGCACCAGTAGGCTTTGGATTCCATCCATAGGGTGCTAGCAACAGTATGGGCGCTCTCGAGAAGGGAGATGACTCTGTTCGGGAGATCGATAGCGGATGACGGTCTGCGTCCAGATGATGGCTCACGCTGTCCTTCTGGGAACTGAGGAGGAGGAGTGTTTTAAAAAGACGCAGTGATTCAGCCTGTCGTCACACAAGGACTGGTGCTTACAGGAGAGCTTGGTAATGCACAAGATCTAATGTCGGCACAAAAACGTGGGATCGCACAGGAGGTCTCTGGGAGAGGCGTACTGTTCGTACTAACGCTCGGAGCCGTCTCTCCCAAATAAGCCTCTGACCCGGCCTATATGTCCCCGTCTGCGGATTTTCGGCAGCGAGAGAGTCACTCGGTGCATGACCTTCTCGCGCCTATTCTCTGTAACCGCGAACGAGTGGTGGGTAGCAATTTGGCCTAGCACGGTACGCGCTACCTCGGTCGGACGCGTGGTAGGGGCAAGATCGTCGTCCCACCGACGCAACTCGTTACAACGTCGTCTTTCTCGATGATGGTGAGCACGGAATCACCGATCATCAACTGTTCGTCGTCGCCTATGTACACGCTGTACACGTTGTCGATCAGTTTCTTGGTGTCGATGAAGAACAAGTGCAGATATTATTATTATTATTATTATTATTATTATTATTATTATTATTATTACTATTACTATTACAATTACTACCGCTACCGCTGCCATTGCCGCTGCCGCCGCCACTGCTGCCGCTGCCGCTGCCACTGCCATTGCCATTATTATTATTATTATTATTATTATTATTCTTGTTATTATTATTATCATTGCTCTTATTGTTATTGTTGTTATTGTTGTTATTGTTGTTATTGTTGTTATTGTTGTTGTTGTTATTGTTGTTATTGCTGTTGTTGTTATTATTGTTATTATTGTTATTGTTATTGTTATTGTTATTATTGTTACTGTCATTATTGTTATTGTCATCATTGTTAATGTCATCATTGTTATTGTCATCATTGTTATTGTCATCATTGTTAATGTCATCATTGTTATTGTCATCATTGTTATTGTCATTGCTATTGCTATTGCTATTGCTATTGCTATTGTTATTGTTATTATTGTTATTGCTATTATTGTTATTATTGTCATTATTGTCATTATTGTCATTATTGTCATTATTGCTATTATTGTTATTATTGTTATTATTGTCATTATTGCTATTATTGTTATTATTGTTATTATTGTCATTATTGTCATTATTGTCATTATTGTCATTATTGCCATTATTGTCATTATTGTTATTATTGTTATTATTGTTATTATTGTTATTATTGTTATTATTGTTATTCATATTGTTATTGTTATTGTTATTATTATTATTATTATTATTATTATTATTATTATTATTATTATTATTATTATTATTGTGACGTCCCACATATTTTCGCGCGGTAACTTTTAAACTCTCCCCAATAAATTCGCAATACAACCGCACAAAATCTCTCCAAACCCCAACTCTTGCCCCTTTTCCTGACCCCTGACCGCCTTGGCGATGTACCTTAGCGGTCCCCATCACAAGACGGTCAACCCCTAAAAACCCCCTCCCCTCTAAGCCCGTGAAACAAAATCCTCACACTCTTATTTGAAACTAAACAAGTCCCTCGTCCCAGAAACCCCCTTAATTCGAGACCACGTCTCACCCCTTCTCTAACACCTTCCAATTAAAGACCACAATTACCCCTTTCCCATCAAAGCACCAATAATCCATTCGATGGGTTGAGTGTCTCCTCTTCGTAAGCATAAAAACCCCAAAAGCCTAAGCGATGAATATTTGGCGTACATGTCTTAAGCACGTCGGATAATGGAGACACCATGCAAAAACCCCGGAAGACCAAAATTCTATTGTCTGCGAGTCTAATTATAGACTCCACCTGCGTATCTATAAAAACCCCGGAAATCTTCCGTGCTTACCGCGTGTACCCTTCATACCCTAAACCGAAAAGAGTATAAATATGAGGGCCCGCGCGAAGAGAGCGCTCTTTCGACGAAAACCATCTCCGGAAGCTCTTTCGACAAAATCTATCACCGAAGGCTCTTTCGACAAAATCTATCACCGAAGGCTCTTTCGACGAAAACCATCTCCGGAAGCCATTGTTAACGCTACGAGTATAATTAAATCATAGTGCAACAATCATCATTTCACCAATCATAGTAAGCTATTACCATTATCTTTAATACCATTGGATATCATCCACATTTCATACTATTTTTCATATTGCGATTATACTACGTATCTTATTAACGCTTATTGCAATCATATTATTATTTTGTCTTGTCAACGCTTATTGCGATTATACTACGTATCTTATTAACGCTTATTGCAATCATATTATTATTTTGTCTTGTCAACGCTTATTGCGATTATACTACGTATCTTATTAACGCTTATTGCAATCATATTATTATTTTGTCTTGTCAACGCTTATTGCGATTATACTACGTATCTTATTAACGCTTATTGCAATCATATTATTATTTTGTCTTGTCAACGCTTATTGCGATTATACTATTTGTCTTACTAACGCATATCGTTTACATCTTTCTACTTTATTATCGTATATTGTATTTCATATTCATACATTCATATACTAAAATTAAGTACCTTTTATATAAATGTCCTGTGCTAATGCTTAATGTCTAACGCATTTAATTGTCAACTACCCTGTCTCATAGACAGTGCAAGCAACGCCTGCTTAAAACTAATAAACCGCTTTGCTTAACTCGCGCTTCGAGTCATTGTGTTAATCCTTCGGCTACGAAGATCCCCAAATCCAACCGAGCTGCCGCAACAGCTGATCGCGGGCAACGACCGCGGAAAGTGTATTACGGTGTTTACCAACTTACTTTTGCATAGCTCTCGCTCTACCGTATGGCTTGACGAATTTCGCGGAATTATTACGTGTGTCTTTTACCATAATGCAACGGTAAATCCGATTACCGAACCCCCCAATCAAAACAAGTGCTCTAACGGGTGTCTCCCCGATATAAACCAGTTCATTAAACCTTCCCTGGTCGATTAGTGTGCAGAATTACACATTTCTCGCCTGTCGTTCCGCAACCCCTCAGTGTGCAGAATTACACATTCTCGCCTGATGTTCAAGACGGTTAGTGTGCAGAATTACACATTTCTCGCCTGTCGTTCCGCAACCCCTCAGTGTGCAGAATTACACATTTCTCGCCTGACTCCCAAAACGATTAGTGTGCAGAATTACACATTTCTCGCCTGTCGTTCCGCAACCCCTCAGTGTGCAGAATTACACATTTCTCGCCTGACTTTCCCTAAATCCTCAGAGTGCTGAATTTCACATTCTCGCCTGCCGTCCAAAACGATTAGTGTGCAGAATTACACATTTCTCGCCTGACGTTCGAAACGGATAGTGTGCAGAATTACACATTTCACGCCTGATTCCCTCACCTCCCGGTGTGCTGGATTATATATGCGCGCCTGGGCTTTATTTAACCCCACTATGTCATTTGTCCCCTAAATCCTGAACCCGGGACGTGACATTATTATTGGCATTATTAATGGCAGAATCTGAGCCATTAATTCGCAAAGTAACGTAGCTTGTAAACTGAGTAAATACTATTAAACTATAAGCTAATTTTCTGGGCGAAAGTGCTTAACATGCCTATTTAGCGACGTCAAAAACGAATTTAGGGAGCCAATGAAAGGGTCAATGCAGTTAAAGTACTGGTTTGCCGCACTCATAGCTCGATCAAGATGGTTTACCCTGTAATACTGGTACTGAGGGACCCTCGAAAAAAGGGGCCTAGAACGCACGTGTGTCTGCGGAGCATTGAAAGTAACCGAGACAAGCAGATCAGAGCAATGAATGTGACCATTGATAACCTTATATAGGAAAATCATGTCCGCACTAAGCCTACGATCCCCGAGAGTGATAATATTAAAGTATGCCAACGTAAAGCGATGATCATGATCGTCCCTACTCATAGGATTCCCAAGGACACGTAAAGCGAACCTGAGAAATTTGTGCTGCATTCTTTCAATTGATTTGATGTATTTCGCGTGCCTTGTGCTCCAAATAATCGAGGCATATTCCACATCAGACCTGACAAAGGCAACGTATAAAAGTTTCAGAGATTGCCTATCTCTAAAGTGCCTTGCAAATCTGTAGTTAAAACCCAGAGATATGATACAGATATTACAAACCCCAAGATCAGTAAATTCAGAGACCTCACTAAGAGTTACATTATTTAACTTATAAAGGTGTATAACGCAAGACCTAGCGCGGGAGGCCCTGACCACCACACACTTCCCCGTATGAAACTGCAACCTGTTCACAGTGTACCATTGCTCAAACCTAGCTAACAATAAGTCCTCCTGCATACTGACTGCATTCTGGTCACACTGGATAGATCTGAGCACCTTAAGGACGTCAGCGTTCAGCAAGACATTGGTATTTGAGAATATTTCAACAATATCATTAATAAAAACATTAAAGAGCAGGGGACCAAGGTGCGACCCCTGAGGAACGCCAGAGGTGACACTGATCGGGAAGGGCCGATAATTCGTTACCATTACAATCTGCTCACGCCTCGAGAGATAGCTCTCAAACCAGGATAAGAGGGGCTCACAAAAACCATGCTGTTCGTCGTACAGGTAGATAGAGAGCTGGGAAGACAACATATCAGTAACAAGTTCTTCAAAGACTTTGGGCAATGTAGATGATTTACTAATGGACAGATAGTTACGAACATCAGAACGTTCCCCAGCCTTGAATACGGGAGTAACAGGGCTTAACTTCGAAATCAAGGGAAAAACTCCACTATTCATATATTTTCGTTACAGCGGCTCGGAAGCGTTTCGGGTGTACGCGTAGTGGTTGTCGGCGGTGGTTTTTGGATCGAGAAATTCCTGAATCGCTTCTTCCGCCTCACCCTGGTCTAGAATATATTCCTCGGTTGTTTCATAGTCGGTGTCGTCGTCCTCGTCCTCGTCCTCGTCGTCCTCGTCCTCGTCGTCGTCGTCCTACTCGTCCTCGTCCTCGTCCTCGTCCTCGTCGGCCTCGTCCTCGTCGTCGTCGTCCTTCTCGTCCTCGTAGGCGTCGTCCTCGTCCTCGTCGTCCTCGTCCTCGTCGTCCTCGTCCTCGTCGCCCTCGTCGTCGTCGCCCTCGTCGTCGTCGCCCTCGTCGTCGTCGCCCTCGTCGTCGTCGCCCTCGTCGTCGTCGCCCTCGTCGTCGCCCTCGTCGTCCTCGTCGTCGTCGTCCTCGTCCTCGTCGGCGTCCTCGTCGTCCTCGTCGTCCTCGTCGTCCTCGTCGTCCTCGTCGTCCTCGTCGTCCTCGTCAGTAGAAAGGCTAGGACAGTTCTAACCCTGGTCCTCTGAGGGGAGCGCGGGGGCGGGGGGAAGTGAGGGCTCGCGGGGGAGCGCGGCGGAGAGAAACATGGGCGCGGGGCTTGCGCGGAGTGGAAGAGCGGTTGCGCGCGCACGAGCCGCGGAGTGGGGGAAGCCGCTACCGCGGAGGAGATCACTCCGGGCCGAGCCGCCGCGGAGACCTGACCCACCGTCCCCGAAATTTTTTAGAGGGAGGGAATGATTCCCGAAAAGTCTTTTTCAGACCTTGGCCCACCCCGAAAATTTTTTCAGCCCTAACCCAGGGAGGGGACTGTCCCCGAAAATTTTTTTCCTAACCAATATGCAGCAGAAATTTTCCCCCAACGCGGAGAAATAATAATTTTGAATCAACGATCTACAGAACCATTATGTAGAAATATTATTTCAAGCAGATATGTAGCATGGATTCTAAAGCTAACAGTATTCTAAAACGTTCCGATTTAACATCGCAGCATATCGCGCGGTCATGTCTAATTCGAATCCTCTGAGAAAGCCGCGGGAGATGGCGTCATTTGGCGGCGCGAAGAAGGCGCGAATCATAGAATTATGAAACAATTTTTTGAAACGTCGAATCTTAAAATTAGGCGATGGCGAGGAGAGAAGGAGGGTAAATGAATCGGAGAAATAATATAGGTTTAAGAAATTTATTTAAAATTAGAAGAATGTAAAATATAAAGAAAAAATATAAATATAATAAAAAGAAGATAATAATAAAATAGAATAATAAAACAAAATAAAAGAAAATACAATTAGAAAAATAAAAATACAATATAAAAAGAATATAAATATAAAAAGAATATAAATATAAAAAGAATATATAATATAAAATAAATGAAAAGAAAAATAGAATAATAATAATAATATAAATATAAAAAATAGAAAAAATAGGAAAAAATATAAAAAACTATTCTATGATGGGGGAAGGTGGCGAGGGGGGTGGTGGTGGTGGCGAAGGTGTTGATGATGACGATGATGACGATGGGGATGGTCGCCGCATCCTCAGAGTCTCCAATCGCCGCCGTCGCGCGACCATCACGGGGCCGATTCTCGACCCCGAATGCCTCCGCCGCCGCGGCTCTTGGGGGACTGGGGGCGCGTGCTCCTCGCCCACCAGTCTCGCCCGTAACATAAAAAATATGTCCTAGAACACAGATACAAACGTGGATGTAATAATGACACATTAAACATAATAAACATCAAACACACATAACAATGCAATGTATTACATACCACTGGAGGCGGCGGCGGTGACGAAGGCGGCGACGGCGACGGCTGCGGCGACCCCCAATCAGACAACCAATTGGGGGAATGCGGGGGCAGTGGTTGTAGTGGAGGCGATGGTGGCGGCGATGGTGGTGGCGAGTTCTGGAAAAATAGAACACCACGATATTGAGATTTCCGCCTGATTTAATCTCACTCAATTTCAAAGGTTACACGCGATAAATGTCAAAATATTTCAAAGTACATACCTCAGGATCACACTCCGGCGCTATCCGCGTTATTCCCATTTTTTTTCAAAAGTATCACTCACACACAAAAACAACTTCAAAAAAAAATTCTGACTGTTATCTACTACGATTTGTAGGCAACTGGTCTCGCTGCATCTCCAAGCTCCCACATGTGAGTCCATGCCTAAAGTTGCATCCGTTGCAAAAAATAAGATGTCTTTGTTCTTCACCTTCTTCTTCACTGACCACCCTCTCCTTCTATGTATTCCACCTGCATTTTCGTTGACCATCCTCACCTTCTATGCATCTTCTTCGAATTATTCACTGGCCATCCTCTCCATCTTCTTCTTCGCGTGTATAATTTGGCTGAATCGTTTCTCCTTCTTTCAACACATCATTCGACTAGACCATACAACATTGATCGTTTATTAGACGTCTATCACACTACTTCGATCACATATTGAACATTTATCAAACGTGTATCATACCACTTTCAACGTCTATCGTACCACTCTGAACGTGAATCAAACGTGAATCGTACCACTCTGAACGTGTATTGAACATCTATCAAACGTGTATCATACCACTTTCAACGTCTATCGTACCACTCTGAACGTGAATCGGACGTGAATCGTACCACTCTGAACGTGAATCGTACCACTCTGAACGTGTATTGAACATCTATCAAACGTGTATCATACCACTTTCAACGTCTATCGTAGCACTCTGAACGTGAATCGAACGTGAATCGTACCACTCTGAACGTGTATTGAACATCTATCAAACATGTATCATACCACTTCCAACGTCTATCGTACCACTCTGAACGTGAATCGAACCGCTTCTACATAATTATAACTATCGTCTTAATCTAGCGTACATTACATACAGTAGGTTGGGGAGGGTGAAGAAAAAACATTTATACATTTAAAAAATTGATTTTATTTATTTATTTATGAATTTCTCTCTGGCGTTTAGACCACCAGTTGAATATTTTAAATATATTTTGCATGGCACAGTGCTTTGCGTGTCTGCCACATCGCAGAGTATTAATTACAGTTAGCTTATTTAGAGATTTTATATCCTCGTAGTCAATGTCCAGCGTCTCGATGACCATGTCCGTTCTCGTATCTTCATCGAGGAAATCCGCAAGCCAGTCGCGTTTCTACAGCCCTTTAACGTATACGATATGGGATGCGTCATCTTCTTCATCGATCGCATCAGCAACAGCTTTCGTAATTAGCTGTTTAGCCATACTGTACGGAACGCCTCCATCGTCCCTCGGTAGCCCATGATGTTTTGCCACCAACCATCGGATGCTTGATTTGTCGGATTTCGTAAGAAGAAATTGGGGCATCGAACTCCCAAAAATATAGTGCGAGAGAATTGTTCCATTTCGTAGGATAGCCACTTCCTTGACGACAAATCTTCCATCGACGATGAACACTTGCAGGTCAACAAATGTTGGTATGACCATTATCGATACAATTTGGAGGTCCGCTCGCTTCCAAGACAGATGAGAGAATGGGGTCTGTCTCATAAAGCATCTCGATTTTCACGATGAAATTTTGTATGAATTTGGCACAGGAGAGGGCGGACAAGTAGCGTGGCAATTTAATTTATTTTGCGCACCACGTTTGTCAACGGATTGTATTCAACCACCCGATCGTGCGGAATCAGACAGTAGGCCGTAGTATTTGCAGGAACATTCTCTTTACACTCGAATTCTATGCGCACGTCCACGGTACCGTTCTTGATCGACTCATTTTGTCGCGAACAATCAATCACCACGAGGGGACCAAATTGTAAAAATTCAGCACCGGTGAACAATGCCTCGTTGCAACTATGTCCACAATACGATTTACGGAATTGCGTAAACATGTGGTACAAGATGGCATGCTTATTCTTGTCAAAGTCCAAATTCAGATCATCATATGGGTAAAATTCCGAGTTGAGAAAAGGTTTTACATTGGCCAATTTGCAGTTGTTAAACTTAGTAACATCTTCGCTCATCACATTCTTTCGATCAGCCTGTAGAACAAGGATAATAACTCGCGGCTTCTCCAGCTGTGCAGATGCCTTCACGGCCCATGAATGCTTGGTCGTGCTCTGCAAGAGAGGATACTCGTACAGATCCCACGATTGAAAACAAATGCTCAGGTTTTGTCCACTTTCCAAAGTATGTAGCAACGATAGCTTATTAACGTCATTTAACGTCACATGAGGCATCCGCCATTGCACTTTAAGTAATTCAATTTCTGGTTCCAACATCGGCGATCCTATTAGAGAATTGTTATCGTTGCGCGATCGTATTAAAATCATTTCGTGACGCGCATTAATAATCATGCGTTTGTAGTCCTCGCAAAATCCCAGCAAATATTTAAGTGGGATGCAAAAATTGAAATGATTTTTCACTATTAGCCCATTACGTCGTTTCAAGCCCCATCCGGCATTCTCCATATTTTTGTCTTCCCCAGATGTCAGCGCTACATAGTTTTTATGCGTGCCAGTTTTCCCAACTTTTCTATTGCGATCAATCTCCACGCCATTCAGCTCGTATCGAATCTCATTAAATAAGAACGCCATGCAATTATTTCCCAACATCACCGTTAATGTATCGCTTGGCTTATTTATCTTCAATTTCCCCTCCAGGTAGAGGAAACTTTCACATGGCAATGTGTATATATCCTGCTGCTGTATGGGTATTCTTATCTCATCACTGTATCCAAACGTCGTGTTGATGTATGGGTTGTATGTGCGAGTCTCGAGCTCGACGATGCGATCGTCAAACGTCGGCTTCAGTGATTTCAAAAATGCAATGTTCGCAGGACTGAGCCTTTTCTTTTGAATGAAATCAGAGCTGTTGTTGTTGTTGTTGTTATTGCAAACAATTTCACTTGGAAGAAACGAGTTTCTGGAGTCGTTCAACACATGCATCTCTTTCGGTCACGCCACATGTATTATCATCGTCGCCATCGTACGTGCAATCTGATGGTAATCTCTTCACCTCGAAAATCGAGCAACTGTCCGTCTTGATCCACAACGCGTATCGTTAGATCCGTAATGACCTGTGCTGTGATTGGAAGGTAAATGATCTGCGCAGGCGTTTCCGATATCTTATATCCTGGTGGGACTCTCGGAGAAAATTCATGTATCGTATGTACGCGCTTCCCATTGTTGTACGCGCCAGCGGTCACGCTGCATTCTATGCGAATAATGTTCACGTTCAAGATATTAATTGGTTCGTCCGATTCATGCCACCGTCCAGGTTCGAATACTCGATTCGTTGAGAATCCCAGTAGCGATCCAATGTTATTGGGTTTTGTAAAGTCAATGGCGGACGAGCAGTACACCTCGCTTTTCATGGTGTTGTTGTTGGGGTGCAACACTATTGGATACACATCGTCGTCACCGTCATCGGCGTTGCCGAGATTTTGAGGATACCGCTCGAGTAATCGCTGCTTCAAATACTTGGCAATGGCGTCTAGTTCATAGGAGCCGTGTGGAATCCTAATAATTTCAGGAGTGGAGTTGACGCTGCTGTTGATGTCATAGCTTGCGGTGAAGTAGAATTTATCGTTGCTCGAGTCGATGTTCGGTATCGTATGATAAGTTTCAAAAGTTGTTAGACCAAGCTCATAATCATCGTCGCTCAAATCTATGGGTGGAAAGCAGCTTACCGCGAGGGTGCTACTCTTGCCGGTTAGAGTGAATGTTAACGACATATTCCGAGCTGTATGACTCGACTAGTACTGAATTAGAGTGGTGGGAAGTCACTTCTTAAATTTGGAGCTAATCGTTTGTAGAAAGCGTAGACATAGTTGTCCACAATTGCTCTGTTCGTACTTTTGATAAGCCATTCGATTGTATTCGATTTTCACAGCATCTTTATCCAGATATTGTACCAATTCCTTAGGCGGTCGAAGATTCCCAAAACTGTCGAAATATATAGCTCGACACCCTCTCTTCGCATATGCCACCCAATGAGTCCCCGGCCCCTCGACATTGTCCAAATTTACGATACCGCTCTCGTTTTGACGCACTCCTCCGGCAGGTAGTGCATTGCGCATGAAAACACCTCTAAAAAATGGAATACGCATATGTTTTGCCAACTCCTCCAATTGCGCGTCGGTAGTTACGCCGACAGGCATTTTTATTTTCTTTTCGGTGTTTTTTTTCGTTTTGATATTCCCTGTCCGCGCTTGTATGGTGCGAGATAAAGTCCACAACCTTCCATGGAGCGATTATGGCGTTGCATTTCCTGCAGCTGATGTTGCGCCGCCTCATTATCGTTTACCGCCTTAACGATCCCCGCCGCTCCACCAGCTAATGATCCGAGAACACCTAGCAGCGGGAGAAGTGGTAATATACCACCCCGTTTTGCCACTGGGAGAATCCGCTTTTTCGATGCTCTCTTTGGAGTCCTTTTGCGATTTTTTGTTTTCATCCCCATTCCGATTTTCGTTTTGGCCTTCATAACTGCCCAAACAGCCGTAGCAGCACCTCTTTCACCTAGAGTCGAGTCTCGCGCAACAATTCGTTTTCGCGCTTTGTCAGCCAGTACGTTATCTGCCGCGTGCCTTTCGCCGAGGTTGTTACTGCGCGAATACGCAATATCGTGTTCGCGACACGCTGCGTCCAACGGATTGATGCCTTGATCACCTCTAGCCAATCGTTTTGCTAGATGTGTTCCTGGTCCACAAAACTGGTATCCCGGAAGTAGGTAGGCTATGCCGATTCTGGGACTGCGGGGTGAGGGGGAGAGGCGTGGCGGGGGGTACCGCGCTCTTCCGCGACATAGGCGAGGGGGTGAGGCGGGAAGGGGGGGACCGAGTTCGTTGACGAGGGGGATGACGTCACAGGGGAGGGGGATTCAAAATGGCGTCTATCGAGTTCGTTGGTGAGGGGGATGATGTCACAGGGGAGGGGAATTTTCAAAATTTTCAAAATTGCGTCGCGCGCGCAGGTCGAGTTCGTGGGCGAGGAGGCTGACGTCACAGGGGAGGGGGGTGGATTTTCAAAATTTCAAAATGGCATCGCGCGCATTTCGTATTGGCGCCACCTATTGGATGTTTAAGGTACTTTGGGCCCGCGTCGGTATTTGGGCCCGCCTTGGTAAATTTTCCAGGTTATTCATACACTTCGTATTGGCGCCACCTATCGGATGATTAAGGTACTTTGGGTCCACGTCGGTATTTGGGCCCGTCTTGGTAAATTTTCCAGGTTTTTCATACATCTCGTGTGGGCGTCACCTGTTGGATGTTTAAGGTATATTTGGGCACGCGTCGCCGCCGCGCAATCTCCGTACGCGTGCGGGGATCGGTGCGCAGGCGCGACCGCGACCGATTCGTGAAAATTCAAATCGAGTCTTCGATGATGATGATTTCTGAGAAAGAGGGCGAACCAGGATTTCTGAGAAAAGATAAGGCGATCATGGCGCGCGACAGGATTGAACGCGTTTTTATGCCTACGTGCACGCGCTTCCTGCCGTGTGTTTATATTTGAATCGTGGGACCGATGCACACCCACGTGCAATGACGTAAACTTTTCTACTAGTTTTGATTTATTCTTTTGCTGTTGTCTGCCTCCTTTTTCGTTTACTTTAAAATATTCTAATAATTTTGTCAAATTTTCTTCTGTAGTTGCATTTTCATTTTTTTCATCAGTTTTGCGTCGTCTGATTTCGCTTTTATCGTAAAATTAAAGCAAAGTTTTTCCATTGTTGTTTCCAAATAGCTAACAAAATGTCGTTTTATAATGAGTTTATCCTTTTTTCTCTAATTTATCTTGAGGAGATAATAGCCAAACTGAGTTTCACTGTAAACACAAGATATTTATTATTTACAATTATTTACAAAGTTTAACTTATCCTACTGTACACGCTTACCTGTAAACACAAGAAACGACATTAAAAGCTATTATTCCACAAAATTTATGTAAGGAAGTGACAATTTATTCGAACAATCTTAATCAACCAAATTTTATAATTCACGTGGCTTTTCTCTCTTATCAGCTCTCAGTCCCCCGTCTTGTTCCACAGACATGCGCAATACGCATCTAATTCAAAACGAGCTTTAAAAGGAATACGTTAATTTTACCTGACTTCTATCGTATTTCTTTTACACATATAGCGATAATTATTGTAAATCAATCGGCGCGATAGCCCATGGAATAAACATTGCAACGCGCCATGCCGTGTGTTTATATCTGAGCATTGACTTTTCCCAAGACCATGCCTCTAAGAAGGAAGTACCCTCGAGAAAACGCAATGTCCCTGAAGCAATAAATTAGGCGTTGCGTTCACGCGAGCAACTAAGCGATAATTATTCGGGGTAGAGTTCCGAGTATTTTCAGGATCGAGAACAGGGCGACGTCTCAAGCACCCTTCTCGAGGGTCTGCGAGTCAAGCGTCGTGGGAGCGTGTAAGGGCGAAAAGAATTCGTACATAAACCCACGGATATCTGGTTTACAGCAGACCGGTGTTATGGTCAAGCGTCGTGGGAACGCGATTGACATTCGCTAAGACCGCGCCTCTAAGAATTAATATATGGATATGAATATGTAGGAAAGGATATTATAAATGATACTTTACAGGTATTGATATGAAAGTTGTACATTTATTATTAAACATATATGTACGTACTACAGTGGCATACTGACATATTAATATTAAGATTTTTAAGATTTAGTAATTTTTTTAACTTAATTATCCCACTCAATAACATTGTCAGCAAATAGATTAGTTAATGACAAATCCTCGGGAACTTGCACAGGGTCAGTTTGAACTGCAACAACGCTATCCCGAAGCCCCGATATTTTATTCGTGCAAACGGCGTTAAAATCAATCTTTTCCGCTTTAACGTTGCGCCAAACCACACTCTTTGGAGCATACGCACGATTCCGCAGAGGTATATTTCTATGTACATAATCATCATCGTCGTCATTGCCTAAAAACGTGTCTTCCACATATCGATGTATCCAAAATTGCTTATCCTCGTAGCGGTTATTCTCATAGTATTCATTTAGTGGGTCATCGCGTATTTCCTCAGCATGACGAAAAACTTTTAAATAAATGTCGCCATCCGGATTTACTTCCGCCTCATGAAGTTCTGCACATCGAATTTCTTCGGTTTGAACCGCAACATTTCGACACGCCACATACACATTCGGGCTGCACGAATGGATAAGTGTCGCAGCAGCGGTGATCGTAGCGGTAGCGGGACGTTTCAAATTCACGGGCAATGACATAATCTGAAACCATTTTTCTTATAATTCTCAAAGTTGCTAACACAACGATTCACTAAAATATGGTGATGGAAACTTACGGTATTAATCGATTGTACTTCCGTGCGTTGAACGGCGGACGATATCCTTCAAAGCAATCTCGCTTGCAACAATAACAACAACAACAACAACACTTTGATGCGATAGTCTTCAATGTAATTGCAATGGACTCAGGCACAATAAATTTTTAAAACGTTTCTCGTAGTAACGTAAGACCTGACTGATGCAGTGGTACGAGCGAACTGTTTTTAACGTGGCCGTTCCAGTGATTAGACATACGTAAACATATAGCGTTAATTATTCGGGGTAGAGTTCCGAGTATTTTCACGATCGAGAAGGCTGTAAGTCAATCCATGGTGTATACATAACGGTGCACCGCGCGATATCATATGTTTATATCTGAGTCGTGAGAGTAGTACAGTGATCGTGTAAGGGCGAGGAAAATTTGAAGATACGTTCGAACTGCAACTAACGTAAACATAGTGCGATGACATCGTAAGGATCTCGGATAGGGTAGGCGACTAGTATATTAAATTCGGCAGTTGCTCGGTAGAGATTGTGAAATACGTTACGCGTGCATAAGTATCACGAGACATGGACTTTTTCGTGAATTCGTACGAATTGTTGCGGAGGATAATCCCACTGCTGCGTACCGACGAACAGTGCTACGAATGGTTCGTATCGTGTGACGAGCTCGTGCGCCTTATCCACGAACATTTTAAGACCCGAAGAGTATCAGAATCGGAACAACAACGTTTGACATTACTTATGAGTAGTGTTGAAATAGTGCGAACGTGTGTCCGAAGTAAAATAGCGTGCATAGTCGCTGAACTGGACGCGTGAGACGCATTGCTCGCGTCATCATCTTCCGATGACGATAACGATGGCGAGGTGAATCATTTGTCGACGTTGCTGCAGTTGGATGACGAATCACTGACGATCGAGAGGCATAAGATCCGCGTCGCGTTAAGCCCACCATCATTATTCGAGAGGTCGTGGATCAGCGTCTTTCGACACGGATTTATGCAATTGTCGCGCGAGCATCGCCAATTGTTACGGTATATCGCGCGAAACAGTACTGTGGGTAAATGTACATTGCATTGCATCGTTGCTGATAAGGACGTACATCATAAGCGTACGAAGTACATTACCGCGATCGTGTGTACGCCGTTGACGCTTCTACACGACATCGAGAACGGAGCGGTCGAAGTACTGGAAGTGCTGAATCCTGATACAAGAACAATTACAATTAATAGGTTTTTGGGTCGGGAATTGGCACGATATTTGGATGACCGTACGAGCCTGCCGCGAAACTCGAATCTCGTCCTTATACCGCTGAGTTTCCGATTTCCCGATTGTGAGTATGATCGCATCACCTGGAAGAGTCGCATCATGAAATCAGGTGAAATCGAGCGTTTCTGGGAAATTAATTATTTCTGAAGTGAACTCTTTGTGAATAAGCGAACATGGAGGTGTTCATGGACACGTACAGGGTTTTATCCCGGATGTCCAAGGTTTTACGCAGTATTGCGGAATTTCGAGACTGGGCTGATCATTGCGACGCCTGCCTGCAGCTCATCGTCGAGTATCAGAGCAGCGGAGGAGTGTCCGTGGCCGCGAAACAACGCCTGGTGTCGCTGCTCGCGCGAATAAAGACATTGCGCGCGATCGTGCGGGAAAAGTTTTCGCGAGTAGGGTGCGGGGTTTCGGGCCGATCGACGGCTCCCAAAGTCGTATGGGAAGACGTGGAATCTGCGTTTATAGGCCGTATTGCAACCGGTGCGGTAATCAAAGTGGGTTACGTCGATCCGCGTCGATTTTTAGAAGGTGCTCGACGAACTGTGATCTCGCGCGTCACGGACGCTTTCACGACGCATAAGAGCGTGTCCGTGAATACAAACTTGAACGTGGAGTTTACGTTGGGTGAGAATACGGACCAGAAAAGTTTCGGTACGCGAAACCGCGTACTGTTAATGTCTTGGAATATGCACGAGTGGTATTCGAAGCACGTGGTCGCTCCGACGCTAGTAATGCTCGAGGAGTTTCAAGATCGCGACAGTGGATGGACCCTAAGGGCTGTGCTAAATATTTGAATAAATATTAATAAGCATAATCCACTTCGAGGTGGTTGCGACGTACCGCTTCCGCGCGCCGTCGTCCTGAAAAAAGCGGTGGTTAACGTAAAGAGCGGGGACAATGCGTGCTTCTTGTGGGCTATCGTCGCCAGTTTGTACCCTGCTGTTGCTGCTACGAACGTGAGTAGGGATTCATCGTACCAACACTACTCGGCGGTACTTCGCACGGACGGTATGACTCTTCCCGTGACGTTGGACCAGCTCGCGAAGTTCGAAAGGGTGAACGACGTGTCCGTAAACGTGTACGCGTGGTCCGACGGAAGCTGCGCGCCTCTGCGTTTGACCGATGACAAGCGAGAGAGACACGCGAACCTCCTACTGGTGCAGGACCCCAACGAGCCCCAACGATATCACTTCGCGTGCATTCGAAGCATGTCGAGGCTCATTTCGAAACAGCTCGGCAATCATGGCCATCAAGTATTCGTTCGCGAAAGGTGAGTAAAATATGGTATATTTCGATCGATGTATTATTTATTCTTATGTTTTATTATTACTGATGTTGTTATCGTTTGTAGGTGCCTATGTTACTTCTACTCGTCCGAGCGATTGACGAAGCACGACGTGGACTGCCAGCGTCTGAACGAGTGCGCCGTCGAATTGCCGTCCGCGGAGGACAAATGGTTGCAGTTCAAGAATTTCAGAAACAAGGAACGAGCGCCATTCGTCGTGTACGCGGACTTCGAGTGCATGCTGGAGGACGTCGAGCCTGCGGAGCGGCGTCGTACGTACACGTACCAACAACGCAGAGCGTACAGCGTTGGATATTACATCCATTGCTCCACCGACGCGTCTCTGTGTCGTTATCGCGCGTATCGGCACGAATCCGAGTGCGTGAAGTGGTTCGTGCAAGAACTGCGTGACTTTGCGAACATTGCGTATTCGTGGTTGCGGAACGCGAAACCGATGAACTCGTTATCGAATGAACAGTTGCGCAGTTTTAACGACGCGATCGTGTGTCACGTGTGCGGACAACCCTTTGTTGACGGGGAGCAAAAAGTACGCGACCATTGTCACTCGACGAGCGAGTACCGAGGCGCGGCACACGTAACTTGCAGTACCAAAGATCGTACACGATACCGGTAGTGTTTCATAATCTATCAGGCTACGACGCGCATTTCGTGATCAAGGAGTTGGCGACCGCGTTCGAGGGACAGATCGACCTGTTGCCGGTGACGAAGGAGCGGTACATATCGTTCACCAAACACGTCAAGGGAATCGACGCCGAGAACAACGATTGGAAGCGGGGATTGAAGTTTCGATTCATCGACTCGTTGAAGTTTTTGGCCGCGAGTCTGGAGAAACTCGCTTCGGACCAGTTTCAATCCCTGTCGGACGACCAGTTCGATCTCCTGACCAGGAAGGGCGTCTTCCCGTACGACTACGTGACGTCGTACACCAAGCTGAACGATGCGTGTTTACCGTCCCGCGAAACGTTCTATAACCGGCTGAACGATAGCGCCGCGGCGGAGCCTGTTTACGCGCACGCCGTGAACGTGTGGAATACTTTTCGCGTACAGACATTGGGCGAGTACAGTGATTTGTATCTGAAAACAGATGTGTTGTTACTCGCCGACGTGTTCGAAAGTTTCCGCACAGACTGTATCGCGAGTTACGATCTGGATCCCGCGCATTATTTTACGCTACCGAGTTTCACGTGGGACGCAATGCTCAAGTACACCGGCGTACGATTAGAGCTTCTGACGGACGTGGACATGTTACTGTTCGTGGAGCGTGACATACGCGGCGGTCTGAGCCAGTGCTCGCACAGGTATGCGCGTGCCAACAACAAGCACCTACCGACGGGGATGTACGACAAGTCGAAGGCGTCAACGTATCTGATGTACTTTGACATCAACAACTTGCACGGCTGGGCAATGTCGCAGGCTATGCCGCGAGAAGGGTTTCGATGGCTGGACGATGCGGAGGTGGCCGCCCTTGACGTGTCATCCCTGCCCGACGGCGAGGGAGTCGAAGAATCCGAGGGATACCTGTTGGAGGTGGACATCGAATATCCCAAGGAGATTCACGACGCGCACGCCGACCTTCCATTCTGCCCGGTACGCGAGCATACGCCAGGAGGAAAACAAACCAAGCTGCTTGCCACGCTCGACCATAAGGAGCAATACGTCATTCACTATCGCTACCTGAAACAGTGCGTGCGACATGGTTTACGCGTGACGCGAATTCATCGGGTGTTGCGATTCGATCAGTCGTATTGGTTGCGCGACCACATTCGATTGAACACCGATTTGAGGACGCGAGCCACTAGTGAATTTCAAAAGACTCTATTCAAATTAATGAACAATGCGGTGTACGGCAAAACAATGGAGAATGTGCGGAATCGCGTAGACGTGCGACTGGTGACTCGGTGGGACGGTCGTTACGGCGCGGAAGCGCTGATCGCGAAACCGAACTTTCACAGTCGCACGATCTTCTCCGAGCAGTTAGTGGCCATCGAAATGCGAAAACTCAGAGTGAAGTTCGACAAGCCGATATACGTGGGAATGAGTGTACTGGACGTATCGAAAGAATGCCTGTACGAATTTCATTATACGTATATGCGTGCGAGGTTCGGTGATCGGTGTAAGGTCCTGTACACCGACACCGATAGTTTAATGTATAGCGTGGAATGCGAGGATGCGTACGAATCGATGAAGCGTGACGTAGCCCGATTCGACACGAGTGATTACGCGGTGGACAATCCATACGGTATGCCACGCGTAAACAAAAAGGTGCCGGGACTCATGAAAGATGAGAACAACGGTGCCTTGATGACAGAGTTCGTCGGGCCACGATTTAAGATGTACGCGACTAGAACGTTTAACGCTACAGTGGGGTCTACGAGTGAGACGAAAAAAGTGAAGGGTGTGCGGAGACACGTGGTCGCGAATCATGTACAATTCGACGATTACGTTCGTTGTCTTCGCGATCTCACCGAGAAATCGGTTCGACAGAACAATATACGCTCCAAAGAGCACAGTGTATATACCGTGAGTGAGGAAAAGAACGCTCTCAGTCCGTTTGACGACAAGCGGTGTATTTTAGCCGATCGGGTCAGCACCCTTCCGTGGGGTCATTATCGAATCCCCGAGCTCAAGACTCACGAACGTCTCGAGCTTGAGCCCGACGAGTCCCTCGAGAATCCCATTGTATAGTATGTTTGCATGTTTGCATGTTTGTATGTTTGTATGTTTGCATGTCCATATGTATATACGTTTCTTTTGTACATGTTATTTATATATTTATAAATATGTAATATATGTATAGCGTAGAATATAAGCAAAATTGTATTTTATACGTATTAGTATATATATATATATATATATATATTTTCCTTCTTTATTAAGATAAATTGTACGTATATATGTGGCGAACAAGAATGAGGAGGAGGAGGCGGAGGAGGATGTAAATAAACGGACAATGTATATATATTTATATGTATTTATTCATTCATTCATTTATTTGTACCAGTAACATCAAGCACGATAACGAATGAGAGAATATCCTTGTCGCGTATCCACGAGTTCCGCGACGAATCGAATCCGAGCCACTTAACGTACACCTGATTCCCCTTGCGACGAATAATCTTCTCGACCAGATAGACGTCCGGATTCGCGACCGAATGCAGTTCGTACTCGTAGAAACCACCCGAGATCGGCTCTCCCGCGGAATCGCGCAGAATGTACGTCACCGGGAACGTTCTTTGTACGGTTACGATTTCGAACACCTCAGTCGACCAGTTCGGAGTGTATCCCTTCTCGAAGAGGGTCTTGAACTTGCTCACGCGTACCTTGTCGCCGACGTTGAATTTCGCGCGTCGTCGAAAGCCTTCCGTTGCGGAGGGGGTTCATTCGCGGCGAACGACAAACGCGTCGCGGGGGTTACGTCAACGGGTCGGGCGTTGATCGTTCGATGCTTGCGATGATTGTAGGTGCGTACGAGCGTAGGTAACAGGTCGACCCAGCGATAGGACGCGTTCAAGGAGAATTGTTTCCACATGAGGTTTTTCAGCGTGCGATTGAAATGTTGGACGATCGACGCTTTCATCACGCTGTGCGTGGAGTAGTGGTTGATCCTGCATGTCTTCGCGCATCGTTGAAACTCCGCGTTGTAAAACTCCTTTCCCATGTCGGTTTGTAAACTTCGCGGGCATCTATCGCTCTGCCGCAATACGGTCGTGAACGCCGCGGTCACGTCGCGTCCACTTTTCGTTTTCACGGGTACGGCCCACGCGTACTTGCTGAACGCATCGATGATCGTTAGTATGTAGTGATATCCTCGATTTTGCTTCGCGTACGGACGCATCTCAACCAAATCGGCCTGCCATAAATCATCGTAGCCGCGAATCACGACGCTGCGCCGTGGGAAATTACGTCTCGCGGGAGCGTGTAGTTCATTCCCTAGTTGTACTCGTTCCTTGTTCATGCTTCGCGGTGGGCTGGGGATGGTCGCGACGTTTCAAGGACGTTAGAAGTAGTATCAGTTCCTCGAGTACTCGCAAAATGCAATCGGCGCACGTTCTTCGCAATCGTTCGTTATTATTATTAGACGTTTCGGATCCGTAGTCGTTATCGTCACCATCAGTGATCATCGTCGTTGGCGCCGTCGTAGATCCTCGTCTGCTTTTCGCGGCTCCTTTCGTTTGTACAAATCCGTGTCCGTTATCGCAGTCGACGATGTGGTAAACTCTTCGAGTCTGTCTGTCAAGTGATTCAAGCGTTGCTCCATCGCGTTATTTAAATCATCCTCTAGTTGGGACAATTGCGCGTTATAGATATCCGTCATCGTTCGTTGTACTCGCGTCTCGAGTTGAGATCGTTGATACTCGGCGTCCAGTCGCGCGATCGCGATAGCCGTTTCGATTTTTTGGTTAAAGCGTTCGTCCATCGAGGACAATAATCTCGTCATTGTCATTCTCGCTTCGTCGCTGTTGTTGTTGTTGTTGTTGTTGCGTAACGCGGTGCCAAACTTGTTCACCGACATAACGATGCGTGTGCGCGAACACTACTGACGCGATGATCACCGAATCGTTCAATTTAAGATGCGTCCGTCCTCGCGAAGTTCCTCCACGATGGATGCGATTTCGTTATCATGACCCGTGTGACCTGCCGCGCGCGATGCTGTGAGTAATCTAAGTCTATCGACCAATTCGTTCGGGTCATCCCAGTACACGTAATCGATCGCGTTATCGGTGACAGTCATCGATTCGTCAATGGGCAATCCTCGACCTTGTCGCGTGCCCGCGCCGCCCGTGCCGTCCACGCAGCCCGCGCCGCCCGCGCCGTACCTAACGCGTCTGACTCCCGATGTACGCACCCCACCGATTATCGCGGATATGATTTTCTTATACTTATATCCCTTGTTTCCCAGCGTGCGCTTGCTCGGCGAATGGTTTCGCTTCTGCGCGTTCGTCGATAGCAAGATGCGACGGTACGCGTGAATATCCGCATCTGTGTACGTGCGAACGTTGGGTACTCGCATGAACAGCAATTCGTACAAACCCCGAGTCCCCACGAATCGCGTTCCGTTCACGCGAATGTCATCACCGTCCTCGTCGATGGTGAATACGGAATCGCCGATCATTAGGTCTTCGTCGGACCCCAAGTATACACCGTACACGTTGTCGATTCGTTTCTTGGTATCGGTGAAGAACAGTCGCAGGTATTCTCGCGACTAGGGTCCCTTGGCGTTCCGTACATACACTTCGACATCATCAATGGGGTTGCGTAGCGAATCCAAATCATGAACCTTTGCTGACGACTCATCATCCTGAATTTTTTCGTCGTCTTTGTGATCGATAACATGAACAACATCACCAACAACATCATCAACAACATTATCGTCAACATCATTGTTGTCATTATTAGTATCGTTGTCATTGTCATTGCCGTTGTCAGCGTCGTCATCAATGTCAGCGTCAGCGTCGTCATCATTGTCAGCGTCGTCGTCGTCGTCGTGGTCGTCGTCGTGGTCGTGGTCGCGGTCGTGGTCGTGGTCGTGGTCGCGGTCGCGGTCGCGGTCGTGGTGGTCGTGGTCGTCGTGGTCGTCGTGGTCGTCGTGGTCGTCGTGGTCGACGTGGTCGTCGTGGTCGTCGTGGTCGTCGTGGTCGTGGTCGTCGTCGTGGTCGTGGTCGTCGTGGTCGTGGTCGTCGTGGTCGTGGTCGTCGTGGTCGTAGTCATCGTGGTCATGGTCGTGGTCGTGGTCGTCGTGGTCGTGGTCGTGGTCGTCGTGGTCGTGGTCGTCGTGGTCGTGGTCGTGGTCGTCGTGGTCGTGGTCGTGGTCGTCGTCGTGGTCGTGGTCGTCGTCGTGGTCGTGGTCGTGGTCGTGGTCGTGGTCGTGGTCGTCGTGGTCGTCGTGGTCGTCGTCGTCGTGCACGTCGTCGTCGTCGTGGTCGTCGTCGTCGTCGTGGTCGTCGTCGTCGTCGTCGTGGTCGTCCTCGTCGTCGTCGTCGTGGTCGTCCTCGTCGTCGTCGTCGTGGTCGTCCTCGTCGTCGTCGTCGTGGTCGTCCTCGTCGTCGTCGTCGTGGTCGTCCTCGTCGTCGTCGTCGTGGTCGTCCTCGTCGTCGTCGTCGTGGTCGTCCTCGTCGTCGTCGTGGTGGTCGTCGTCGTGGTGGTCGTCCTCGTCGTCGTCCTCGTCGTCGTCCTCGTCGTCGTCCTCGTCGTCGTCCTCGTCGTCGTCCTCGTCGTCGTCCTCGTCGTCGTCCTCGTCGTCGTCCTCGTCGTCGTCCTCGTCGTCGTCCTCGTCGTCGTCCTCGTCGTCGTCCTCGTCGTCGTCCTCGTCGTCGTCCTCGTCGTCGTCCTCGTCGTCGTCCTCGTCGTCGTCCTCGTCGTCGTCCTCGTCGTCGTCCTCGTCGTCGTCCTCGTCGTCGTCCTCGTCGTCGTCCTCGTCCTCGTCCTCGTCCTCGTCCTCGTCGTCGTCGTCGTCGTCGTCGGCGCCGCCGCCGCCGCCGCCGCTAGAATCTGGAAGGTTATTCGGACGTTCCTTGGTTATCGACGGAGTAATGGGTCGAAGTCTCTTCGATGGTTGCTGTTGATCGTATTCATGTTTCCTCTTCACTGGTCGCGATCGTGGCGTTGAGCGCGTTATCAACGCGGACGAGTTCTCGATCAATCGTTTCAGCGGTTCAACGATGGGCCGCGTACTCGCTTCCACAGCCGCTTCCGTAGCCATTTTACCAATTTTCAAGGCTAAGCACTTTTTACGTACAACGTCGCTGACTTTGGCGATTTCCACTTTTGCGTCCACGCTCCGACGTTTCGTCCCATTTTGATGCTTTGTTCCTTTTTGATGTTTCGTTCCTTTTTGTCGATGACGTCGACGATGTTTTTGTGAATGCTTCGCGTCGACGTTGCTCGAGGTTATAGCAGTCGTCGCCGTCGATTCGTTGGCCATTTCGTGTTGCTCGATGAATGACTCGCGGTTTACTGATGTCAATGAGCTACGACAAACTCGTTAAATCCTCTTCGATACCGACCTTCGTACATGGAAGTACCCTTATCGATCACCACGAAATCGTATCGTCGACGCCAACATCTCGCACACAAGTCGTTGAACGACTCGAACGTCATGTCTGTGTTCACGTGATCGTTGTACACGCGACGCAAGTTTTTACCTTCTTGTTTGAATAGCATGAGAAAATTCGCGTTGTCCCTGATCAAATGTTTAGGTATTCTAGCGTACGATTGACATAAATAAAAGCAATCCACGTTCGCGTGGCGACCCATGGAGAAGTATTCGCGTATCGCGTTCTGTTCGTCGCATGCCACGTCGTCGAACACGAAGATCGAATCGGACCGAGCGTCTCTCGGTGGGACGATCTCAGCGTTGTCCGAGTAGGGAAAGTATTCGATCCCGTCGATGACCGACAACACCTGTTCGAGATATCGATACTTTGGCTGATGCAACGATTTCGAGTATACGTACACGTTCTCGAAACGCAAACCGTTCGGACACTCTAGCATACTCAGAAGCACGTTCGTTTTTCCACATCCGGACGGCCCGCAAATCACGCCTCGCACGCTGTTCGGCAACAACGGACCGTGTCTGTTCGATCGACTCGCATCCCTATCATCCTCGAGCATTCTGTTCGCGGTCACGCGAATAACGTCCGACTGTTTCGCGAATCGCATATTCGCAAGCACGTCTATGACGAGGGATGACTATTTATATTCGTGGTGCGCGTCGCGCAGGTCACTATCACAGTGATCGGTGGAGCGTGCGTACGCGTTTATTATTGTAGTAGTTATCGTGACTATTCTAACGTATATGGTTGCATCAACGACTGTGACGTCTCACGGACTAGGGAAGAATCAGAGGAGGAAGAATAATAATCAGAAGAAAAAGACTGGATCGGGTCTCGTGAACGGTATCATAAACCGTCTGCCGTTCGAACTACACGTTCCGGGTTATCAGTTCTGCGGACCGGGAACGCGATTGCTAAAGCGATTGGCTCGTGGCGACGAAGGTGTGAATACTCTGGACGCAGCGTGCCGCGACCACGATATCGCGTACTCTCGTCGAAAGGATTTAGAGGGGCGACACGAGGCGGATCGTGCGTTAGCCGAACGAGCGCGAGAACGCGTATTCGCGAACGACGCGACCTTTGGCGAAAAAGCCGTAGCGACTGGAGTGTGGGCAACGATGAAGGCTAAGACCAAACTCGGCATGGGTATGAGAAGGACTAAACGTAAACAGAGAAAGTCTGGAAGGAAACATCCTCAACGGCGTCGACGACATCGTAATCTACGAGTGGCGAAACGCGGTGGCTTTCTTCCGTTTCTTCCGTTCGTGTTGCCCGCTTTATCAGCTATCGGAGCATAGGCCGGTGGAGCGGCTGGTATAACCAAAGCGGTCAACGATTCGAGGGCCTCTCGAAAACAGCTGGAAGAGACGTTGCGTCATCATCGAGCGATGGAAGGGCGAGGGATGCACCTGACACCGCACAAGCGAGGCGCGGGCTTGAACCTGAAACTGCGGCGCCAACGACGAGTGCGATCAATGAAAAAAAAAACGCCGATCGCGTAGGCGCGTGGCGACGGTGGCGGCGATAACGCAACAACCTATGACGAACCTGCAATTAGAACGCGAATGTGCCAGCATCCCGTTCTTTCAAGAGGTGTTTATGCGCGATACGCTTCCCACGCGTGTACGAAGCAACGAATCGTATCGCGATGTTTAATAATAAATGTACAACTTTCATATCAATACCTGTAAAGTATCATTTATAATATCCTTTCCTACATATTCATATCCATATATTAATTCTTAGAGGCGCGGTCTTAGCGAATGTCAATCGCGTTCCCACGACGCTTGACCATAACACCGGTCTGCTGTAAACCAGATGTCCGTGGGTTTATGTACGAATTCTTTTCGCCCTTACACGCTCCCACGACGCTTGACTCGCAGACCCTCGAGAAGGGTGCTTGAGACGTCGCCCTGTTCTCGATCCTGAAAATACTCGGAACTCTACCCCGAATAATTATCGCTTAGTTGCTCGCGTGAACGCAACGCCTAATTTATTGCTTCAGGGACATTGCGTTTTCTCGAGGGTACTTCCTTCTTAGAGGCATGGTCTTGGGAAAAGTCAATGCTCAGATATAAACACACGGCATGGCGCGTTGCAATGTTTATTCCATGGGCTATCGCGCCGATTGATTTACAATAATTATCGCTATATGTGTAAAAGAAATACGATAGAAGTCAGGTAAAATTAACGTATTCCTTTTAAAGCTCGTTTTGAATTAGATGCGTATTGCGCATGTCTGTGGAACAAGACGGGGGACTGAGAGCTGATAAGAGAGAAAAGCCACGTGAATTATAAAATTTGATTGATTAAGATTGTTCGAATAAATTGTCACTTCCTTACATAAATTTTGTGGAATAATAGCTTTTAATGTCGTTTCTTGTGTTTACAGGTAAGCGTGTACAGTAGGATAAGTTAAACTTTGTAAATAATTGTAAATAATAAATATCTTGTGTTTACAGTGAAACTCAGTTTGGCTATTATCTCCTCAAAATAAATTAGAGAAAAAAGGATAAACTCATTATAAAACGACATTTTGTTAGCTATTTGGAAACAACAATGGAAAAACTTTGCTTTAATTTTACGATAAAAGCGAAATCAGACGACCCAAAAACAAACATATATGCCATAACCTCAATTTCTACACCTACTAAGCAAACTTATATCATACCAGAAGGATTACAACCTTTAAATCTACACAAAGAGATTCTAAAATGTGAAATTATTAATAAAGTGAAAACATCTTTAAAAAAAAGACATGAAAAAAGGGAAGTTTGGATTACCTTAACAAATGAATTAAAGGAAACGTACATTGACGAAGGTAATATTCAATTTGATGGATTTTTGCTAGAGAAACCTGATGAAAAAAATGAAAATGCAACTACAGAAGAAAATTTGACAAAATTATTAGAATATTTTAAAGTAAACGAAAAAGGAGGCAGACAACAGCAAAAGAATAAATCAAAACTGGTAGAAAAGTTTACGTCATTGCACGTGGGTGTGCATCGGTCCCACGATTCAAATATAAACACACGGCAGGAAGCGCGTGCACGTAGGCATAAAAACGCGTTCCATCCTGTCGCGCGCCATGATCGCCTTATCTTTTCTCAGAAATCCTGGTTCGCCCTCTTTCTCAGAAATCATCATCATCGAAGACTCGATTTGAATTTTCACGAATCGGTCGCGGTCGCGCCTGCGCACCGATCCCCGCACGCGTACGGAGATTGCGCGGCGGCGACGCGTGCCCAAATATACCTTAAACATCCAACAGGTGACGCCAACACGAGATGTATGAAAAACCTGGAAAATTTACCAAGACGGGTCCAAATACCGACGTGGACCCAAAGTACCTTAAACATCCGATAGGTGGCGCCAATACGAAGTGTATGAAAAACCTGGAAAATTTACCAAGGCGGGACCAAATACCGACGCGGGCCCAAAGTACCTTAAACATCCAATAGGTGGCGCCAATACGAAATGCGCGCGGCGCCATTTTGAAATTTTGAAAATCCACCCCTCTCCCCTGTGACGTCAGCCCCCTCGCCAACGAACTCGACCTGCGCGCGCGACGCCATTTTGAAAATTTTGAAAATTCCCCTCCCCTGTGACGTCATCCCCCTCACCAACGAACTCGATAGACGCCATTTTGAATCCCCCTCCCCTGTGACGTCATCCCCCTCGTCAACGAACTCGGTACCCCCCTCCGCGCCACACCCCCTCGCCCATGTCGCGGAAGAGCGCGGTACCCCCCGCCCCGCCTCTCCCCCTCACCACGCAGTCCCAGAATCGGCATAGCCTACCTACTTCCGGGATACCAGTTTTGTGGACCAGGAACACATCTAGCAAAACGATTGGCTAGAGGTGATCAAGGCATCAATCCGTTGGATGCAGCGTGTCGCGAACACGATATTGCGTATTCGCGCAGTAACAACCTCGGCGAAAGGCACGCGGCAGATAACGTACTGGCTGACAAAGCGCGAAAACGCATCGCTGCGCGTGACTCGACTCTAGGTGAAAGAGGTGCTACTACAGCTGTTTGGGCAGCTATGAAGGCCAAAACGAAAATCGGAATGGGGATGAAAACAAAAAATCGCAAAAGGACTCCAAAGAGAGCATCGAAAAAGCGGATTCTCCCAGTGGCAAAACGGGGTGGTATATTACCACTTCACCCGCTGCTAGGTGTTCTCGGGTCATTAGCTGGTGGAGCGGCGGGGATCGCTAAGGCGGTAAACGATAATAAGGCGGCGCAACATCAGCTGCAGGAAATGCAACGCCATAATCGCTCCATGGAATGTCGTGGACTTTATCTCGCACCATACAAGCGCGGACAGGGAATATCAAAACGAAAAAAAAACACCGAAAAGAAAATAAAAATGCCTGTCGGCGTAACTACCGACGCGCAATTGGAGGAGTTGGCAAAACGTATGCGTATTCCATTTTTTAGAGGTGTTTTCATGCGCAATGCACTACCTGCCGGAGGAGTGCGTCAAAACGAGAGCGGTATCGTAAATTTGGACAATGTCGAGGGGCCGGGGACTCATTGGGTGGCGTATGCGAAGAGAGGGTGTCGAGCTATATAATTCGACAGTTTTGGGAATCTTCGACCGCCTAAGGAATTGGTACAATATCTAGATAAAGATGCTGTGAAAATCGAATACAATCGAATGGCTTATCAAAAGTACGAACAGAGCAATTGTGGACAACTATGTCTACGCTTTCTACAAACCATTAGCACCAAATTTAAGGATTGACTTCCCACCACTCTAATTCAGTACTAGTCGAGTCATACAGCTCGGAATATGTCGTTAACATTCACTCTAACCGGCAAGAGTAGCACCCTCGCGGTAAGCTGCTTTCCACCCATAGATTTGAGCGACGATGATTATGAGCTTGGTCTAACAACCTTTGAAACTTATTATACGATACCGAACATCGACTCGAGCAACGATAAATTCTACTTCACCGCAAACTATGACATCAACAGCAGCGTCAACTCCACTCCTGAAATTATTAGGATTCCACACGGCTTCTATGAACTAGACGCCATTGCCAAGTATTTGAAGCAGCGATTACTCGAGCGGTATCCTCAAAATCTCGGCGACGCCGATGACGGTGACGACGATGTGTATCCAATAGTGTTACACCCCAGCAACAACACCATGAAAAGCGAACTGTACTGCTCGTTCGCCATAGACTTTACGAAACCCAATAACATTGGATGACTACTGGAATTCTCAACGAATCGGGTATTCGAACCTGGACGGTGGCATGAATCCGACGATCCAATTAATATCATGAACGAGAACATTATTCGCATAGAATGCAGCGTGACCGCTGGCGCGTACAACAATGGGAAGCGCGTACATACGATACATGAATTTTCTCCGAGAGTCCCACCAGGATATAAGATATCGGAAACGCCTGCGCAGATCATTTACCTTCCAATCACCGCACAGGTCATTACGGATCTAACGATACGCGTTGTGGATCAAGACGAACAGTTGCTCGATTTTCGAGGTGAAGAGATTACCATCAGATTGCACGTACGACGGCGACGACGATAATACATGTGGCGTGACCGAAAGAGATGCTTGTGTTGAACGACTCCAAAAACTCGTTTCTTCCAAGTGAAATTGTTTGCAATAACAACAACAACAACAACAACAACACCACCACCAACAACAGCTCTGATTACATTCAAAAGAAAAGGCTCAGTCCTGCGAACATTGCATTTTTGAAATCACTGGGATTCCTTGTGCGCATTTAAGTTGAAAAATGGTGGACATTCTAAGCATTAGAGGTAAGCCGACGTTTGACGATCGCATCGTCAAGCTCGAGACTCACACATACAACCCATACATCAACACGACGTTTGGATACAGCGATGAGATAAGAATACCCATACAGCAGCAGGATTTATACACATTGCCATGTGAAAGTTTCCTCTACTTGGAGGGGAAATTGAAGATAAATAAGCCAAGCGATACATTAACGGGGATGTTGAGAAATAATTGCATGGCGATCTTATTTGATGAGATTCGATACCAGCTGAATGGCATGGAGATTGATCACAATAGAAACGCTGGGATAACTAGCACGCATAAAAACTATGTATCGCTGACAGTAGTAAGGCTAGGGGGATTCCAACTCGGGTCCTCTGAGGGGAGCGCGGTGACGGGGGGAAGTGAGGGCGCGCGGGGGAACGGGGCGGAGAGAAACATTGGCGCGGGACCTGCGGGGAGTGGAAGAGCGGTTGCGCGAGCACGAGCCGCGGAGTGGGGGAAGCCGCAACCGTGGAGGGGATCAGTCCGGGCCGAGCAGCCGCGGAGACCTGGCCCACCGTCGGAAATTTTTCAGAGGGAGGTGCCCACCCCCGAAAAGTCTTTTTCAGACATTGACCCACCCTGAAAAATTTTTCAGACCTAACCCAGGGAGGGGACGGCCCCCGAAATTTTTTTTTCCAAACCAATATGCAGCAGAAATTTTCCCCCAACGCGGAGAAATAATAACTTTGAATCAGCGATCTACAGAACCATTATGTAGAAATATTATTTCAAGCAGATATGTAGCATGCATTCTGAAGCTAACAGAATTCTAAAGCGTTCCGATTTAACGTCGCAGCGTATCGCGTGATCTCGCGTAATTCGAATCCTCTGGAGCAGTCGCCCGGGATGACGTCATTTGATGGCGCGTAGAACGCTCGAACGAAATAGAATTATGCGAGGTCAGCAAATCTTAAAATTATGTGGCGAGGAGGATGATGGATGAATAAAATTGATAAATAATATAGGTTTAAAATGATTATATATTGTTACAAAAAAAGAAAATATAAATGAATATAAAAATATAAAACAATATAAATATAAAGAAAAGAAAACACAATTAAATAATAAATATAATATAAAAAAGAATATAATATAGAAAAAAGAAAATAAAATAATAAAAGAAAATACAATTAAAATAGAAAATAGAAAAATAAAATACAATATAAAACTAGAATATAAAAATAGATAAATAGAAAAATAGGAAAAAATATAAAACTATTCTAAGAAGGGGGGTGGTGGCGATGAAGGCGACGAAGGTGGCGAAGGCGACGAAGGCGACGAAGGCGTCCACGTATCCCACTCGATAGGGTCATCAGCAAATAGTTCACTTAATAATAAATCTACAGGAACTTGCGCAGGGTCAGTTTGAACTCCAACAACGCCAGCCCGAAGCCCCGATATTTTATTCGCGGAAACGTTATCATAATCAGTCTCTGTTTTCACGTTTCGCCAAACCATACTCTTTGGAGCATGCGTACGATTCCGCAGAGGTATATTCCTATACACATCATCACAGTCCAAAAACATTTGGTCCGCATATCGACGCACCCAATATTGCTCATCATCGAGGTACTCATACGCATGGTCATTCGTTAGGTTGCGAAATACTTTTGAAAAAATGTCACCATCCTGAATAGCTTCCGCCTCATAAAGTTCTGCGCATCGAATTTCTTCGGTTTGAACCGCAACATTTCGACACGCCACATACACTTTCGGACTGTGTGAATGAATAACTGTCGCAGCAGCGGTGATCGTAGCGGTAGCTGAACGTTTCAAATTTATGGGCAATGACATAATCAGAAACCGATTTTTCTTATCATTCTCAAAGTTACTAACACAACGATTCACTAAAAAATATGATAATGGAAACTTACGGTATTAATTGATTGTATTTCCATGCGTCGAACGACTGACGATATCCTTGGAAAGCAATCTCCTTCAAAAGCAGACTCCTTCAAAAACGATCCACTTCAAAAAGCGATTCACTTTGAAGCAATTGCACCTAAGGCGCTCGACATAGTTACGATAAATTCTTTAAAAAAAAAACGTTTCTCTCGGTAACATACGTCTTGACCGCTGCAGTAGCATTTTGAGATCTGATTTACGGCGTGAAGAACGCTCGAACGAAACAGAATTAAGCGACGTCAGCAAATCTTAGAATTACGTGGCGAGGAGAGAAGGAGGACGGATAAATAAAAGGGAGAAATAATATACGTTTAAGAAATTTTATTTAAAATTAAAAGAATATAATTTAACATTTTTTCCTACGAGCATCAGCTAGAATATCATTGATGGCGCATGCTACCAGTTCGCAATCTATATGATAATCTTCACAGTAATGTTCGCTATCACGTATGATTTTAGCAGCACGACGCGTATCTAATGTTACGCAGGCAACATCGCCCTGCTGTAGCACGTTGACAAAAGTTTCAAATTTCGTCTTCACATCTCTTACATTTTGATGCAGCTGCGCATACACATAGACTATACATGGTTCAAGATTTAATAAAAATGTTACTGTATCCGGTTTGAAATACAGTGGCTTATCATGTAGCATCATCTTTACAATCGGAGAATTATAGATCTCACAAAAATCCATTGTTAATTTATCCATCTGCATCGAAGGTGATCCAGGTAATCGTGAACGTTCTTCGATGGCTGTACGACTGTTGCATAGCACATGCCATGTATACGATGGTAATATCAGATAATTCCCCCGATTGTCACCGAGAACCATTTCTACATCGGCCGTAGGCCGTACGTGGATTCCAATTTCCAAATACTTGCTGCCCATAGATGTTAATGCGTATCTTCTGACCATGATACGCGATGTTCGGCGCGGGCTAAGAGAACAATCAAAGCTATGAAATTGTCTGCTCGTATTAGGAATACAATTTTGAGAATATGTGAAAATTAAGCCTTACCAATAAACTGTATCCTCCCCGCATTGAGCTACGCCATCATCTCGCACGATCGGAACGTAATAATTCATACGTTCGACGTTTGCTTCGGCACTGGTACTGCACATTTTTTTTTCAGAGCACTATTTGTTCCGTCGAAAGTCACTGAGGCTACTGAGCGATTGATGGAATAGCATTCGGGAGATTGGCTTAAATAGAGGTGCAAATGCTTCCCCCACCACCGCATTTTATTCTAAAGCTACCAATTTTTCCATAATGTATTTCAATCTTAACGTCGCAGCATATCGCACGATCGCATGTAACTTGAGCCTCATCCTCAAGGATAAAAGTCTCGACACGTCAGCAGAAACTGTGTCGGATGATTTTGCGCGCTAATTCGTCATACGCGTGAATCATAGAAAGAATTATGCTGTATCGGCAGAAACTGCACAGAACCATGTTGGGACGGATTCGTCGTTTTTGCATGCGGTGCATTCGAGGGAGGGGGTACGCCAAAAGAGTTAGACAGAGATACCAAACCATGGTATCAGTCTTAAAAGCGCGCTGTAAACTGCACAAAGCCTCAAATCGTTGCAACGTGTTGCGAGGAAAAGACAATACATTCCATTTACAACCATGGAATTCGCGCAAGTAGAAAGCCAATTATTGGATCAATCTGAACGATTGATTTCGCGGGCAGAATTCCTCGCGTGGGAAGAACGGTGCAACGAGGGTATCGAATTGTTGGAAGAACACAGCCAAGTGAAACGCCCGCGATTATCGATCGGTGTTCAACAATCGCTGATTGCTCGAATCGCGCGACTCGAAGCACTGAAACATTCGTTACGCGGCCGTTTCGTGCGTGAAGGTGCAAGACATTCGAGCGCAAGACTTTTGTGGCGCGAAATAGACACTGCGTTCGATAGCCGCGTGTTAACTGGTGCCGTGCTCAATTCGAACTATATCGAGCCGCGTAACTTCCTCCAAGATGCGGAGACCATTGTGTTGGAGCACGTGCGGGGCGCTTTGAGGAAACATCGAAACTTCAAAGTGAACACTGTATTCAACGGCGAATTTGTGGCGGGTGATAAACATGCTTGCAAAAGCATCAACACCTGGAACTGCGAACTCTTCGGCACATCCGATCTGCAGGAGTGGTACCAGCGATGCGTCGTCGAACCCACCCTGGCATCGCTGGAAGAGTTCCAGGAACGTGACAGCGGATGGGCATTGACGAGAATCCTCAACCTAACCGTCAATGTCAACAAATATAATCCGCTGCGCGCAGGGTGCCACCACAAGTTACCGCGGGAAATATCGCTGAAGAATGCAACGATCAGTGTACAATCCCCGGACAATGCGTGTTTCGCGTGGGCAGTGGTCGCCGCTCTTCATCCTGCGGAAAGAAATACCGATCGCCCAAGTTCATATCCGCCATATGCTTCCGTATTAAATCTCCAGGGCATTGAGTTCCCAATGTCCCTGGAGCAAATTGGGAAGTTTGAGCGGCAGAACGAAATCTCCGTCAACGTGTACGCCTTCGAGGCGGAGAAGACGAAGACCGTCTTTCCGTTGCGTCTCACCAGCCACAAGAGGGATCGGCACGTCAACCTGCTCTACATACCGAATGATGGAGATGTAGGGCACTTCGTACTAATCAAGGACTTGTCCCGGCTGGTGGTCATGCAGCTGAGCAGGCACAAAGCAAAAAAATTCATCTGTGACCGGTACGTATATAAGCTTATTAAATGATGAAATGTCTCGCGAAACAAATTAAATAATACATTTTTGTTTTATTACAGATGCATGCACTACTTCAGATCTGCCGAGAAGTTGGAGCTTCATTCGCTGGACTGTTGGCAAATGAACGACTGCGCCATCCTGCTGCCCAGTGAAGGCAAAAATTTGCTCAGCTTCGAGAAACGCGACAGGAAGGAGCGGCTCCCCTTCGTGGTATATGCTGATCTGGAATGCATCATCGAAAAAACAGAGGACAGTCACCGAATGGGTGACAGTAAATTACATATGTACCAGCACCACAATGTACATAGCATAGCCTATTATATGCATTGTTCGTATGATATATCGCTATCGACGTATCGATGTCGCCGCGACGCGGATTGCGTTTCATGGTTCGTCGATGAACTTAAAAATTTTGCAAATTTCGCCAAACCCATTCTGACCAGCAATGTTCCCATGCTTGATTTAACCACTGAACAGTTGGCGGCATTTCGCGATGCAACACACTGTCATATTTGCGAGGAACTATTCGAGGCTATCGATATACGAGTCCGCGATCATTGTCATCTATCCGGACGGTTTAGAGGTCCAGCACATTCGGCGTGAAATTTAAATTATAAAAACGCGTTTTACATCCCCATAGTTTTTCATAATTTATCCGGCTACGATTCACATTTCATTATCGAGGAAATAGCTACCGCTTTCGAAGGCAGCGTTGACGTATTGCCTATAACGAAAGAAAAATATATTTCATTCACAAAAAATGTCGAAGATACAGCTAACTCAGACTCGCGAAATTGTATTAAATTGCGATTCATCGATTCGTACAAATTTCTCAACACCAGTCTCGACAAATTAGCATCTTTTCTTAGCAGAGATCAATTAAAAATTTTACGATCCAAATTTGAAACATTATCCGCCGAGGATTTCAATTTATTGACGCGAAAGCGTGTCTTTCCGTACGAATACCTTGATTCCGCGAACAAGCTGCAGGACCCATGCTTACCGCCGCGCGAATAATTCTACAGTTCGTTAACGGGTGAGACTGTATCCGAGAGCGATTACGCACACGCAGAGACTGTCTGGCAGCGTTTCGGGATTAGAACCTTGGGCGAATACAGCGATTTGTATTTGAAAACAGATGTCTTGTTATCGACAGATATTTTTGAAAATTTTCGCGAAAGTTGTATCAAAAGTTACGGATTAGATTCAGCGCATTATTATACTCATCCCGGTTTCACCTGGGATGCCATGCTAAAACATACCAAAATTACATTCGAATTGCTCACCGACGTCGATATGGTTATGTTTATCGAACGCGGTATACGCGGGGGTTTGAGTCAATGTTCCGGAAGATACGCACATGCCAATAACAAGTACATGCCATCTTACGACGCATCGGAACAGTCATCGTACTTGATGTACTTTGATGTAAATAATTTGTATGGATGGGCAATGTGTCAACCCCTACCACACGCCAAATTTCAATGGGTCGAAGATGTTGCAAGTTTTAACGTGTCTTCAATCGCTGTCGATCCGCCCACGGGGTACATTCTCGAGGTAGATCTGGAATATCCACAAAGTCTGCACGGCGCTCACGCCGATCTACCGTTCTGCCCGACGCGTGCCAAACCACCTGGCAGCAGACAGGACAAGTTACTCGCGACGGTATACGATAAGCAGCGTTACGACATCCATTACCGCAACCTGCAGCAGTGCACGCGTCACGGTCTTCGTATTGCAAAGATACACCGCGTGCTTCAATTCACTCAATCCCCCTGGCTCCGCGATTACATCGATCTCAATACACGGTTTAGAACAAGCGCGACAAACGACTTCGAAAAAAATTTGTACAAATTGATGAACAACGCGGTATTTGGTAAAACTATGGAAAATGTACGAAATCACGTGGACGTAAAACTTTTGACACATTGGGAAGGGCGATTTGGCGCGGAGGCAATGATCGCGAAACCGAATTTCCACAGCAGAAGTGTTTTCTCGGAAAATTTAATAGCTGTTGAATTGCGAAAACTCGAGGTGAAATTCAACAAACCGATATACGTGGGTATGTGCATTCTGGACTTATCAAAAATTTGTTTGTACGAATTTCATCACGAGTACATGTCTCCCCTGCACGGGCAAAATTGTAAAATTCTATACACAGACACAGACAGCCTCATTTATCACATTCGATGCGAAGATATCTACGAGTCCATGAAACGCGATATCGATAGATTCGACACAAGCGATTATCCTATCGACAATTCATATAATATGCCGCGCGTAAATAAGAAGGTTCCAGGGCTGATGAAGGACGAAAATATGGGCGCGATAATGACCGAGTTCGTAGGTGTTAGAGCGAAAATGTATGCACTTCGCGTAGACGGTAAAAAAGATACGAAAAAGGCGAAAGGCGTCAAGACCAACGTCATAGCCAGAACGATAACTTTCGACGACTACGCGCAGTGTTTGCACAGGGAGATCGAAATGGTTCGCAGGCAATCATGTATACGGTCTAAATTGCACAAAGTGTACACCATTTCGGAATCCAAAATCGCTGTAAGTCCGTACGACGACAAGCGGCATATCGTACCTGATTCGATCGACACTCTGCCCTGGGGACATTATAAAATACCATTATGAAATTCCGTTGTAAAAAAAAAATCGATGTAAAATAGAAATTATTGTATTTATTAACTACTTCATATAAATGGTTGAATTATTGTATAAAAAAAAAATTGTTCACACATGTATATATCATTGTATTTTTATTGAATCATATATCATTGTATTTTTATTGAATCATATATTATTATGTTACAATACATTATTTTTATTAATCCAAGAATTGTGTGATTTATCAAATCCCAACCACTTGACGTACACCTTATCCCCCTTTCTACGCAACACTTTTTCCACTAGATATACATTAGGATCGGTGACGCGTTGCAGCTCGTGTTCATAGAATCCTCCGGCAACAGGTTTTCCACAGGAATCGAGGAGCAGATACGTCGCGGGATTAGTTGCCTGTACTTTGGCTATCTTGAACACCTCCGTTGTCCAATTCGGCGTATAGCCTTTATCGAAGATGGTTTTAAATTTGCTCACGCGCACAAACTCGCCCAACTTGAATCTCGCCGGAGCAGCGATATTTATGTTGCTGTATACGGTCGCTAGCAGCTTGTCGGCGATCGCAGGGGTAACATCGCAAGGACGCATTCTGATGGTTCTATGTTATCGCGCGTTATACTCGGTGAGAAGACGCGATAGCGAATCGATCCATCTGTAGGTTCCATTGAGCGTAAACATTTTCCCCATATTGTTCTTCAAAGTTCGATTGAAACGTTCTACGACGGAGGCCTTCGTCACCGAATACGTCGAATAATGATTAATGTCATGCTTTGACAAGAGTTTCTGCACATCGGCGTTGTAAAATTCTTTTCCTTGATCGGTTTGCAAATTTTTCGGATATCGATCTCTAAATATCTTTGCAAACGCTTTGGTCACCTCAGCACCACTTTTAGTCTTGAGCGGCACTGCCCATGCATACTTGCTCAACACATCGATGACGGTGAGTATGTAGTGGTGGCCTTGGTTGAATCGCGAGTATGGACGCATTTCTACAACGTCAGCTTGCCACAGATCGTCGTATCCATGCACTATGACGCGCCTCCGTGGGAAATGTCTTCGAGCTGGAGCATGCAATTCCTCAACAAGTTGCCGCTTCTTGGGACAATGGTTCTCTTTACTTTTGGATTGCGATAATGGTTGCATGTTTGATCGCAGAGGTGTCTTTGACACGAATGATGTGATAATTATCATGTACGTGCAATATGTGCTCCCCATCGGTCCGAGGACAAGTTCAGCCGCCTCGCATGATTCTCCTTCGCAGCGCTGCTGTGGGATTGAATTTGACGCCTGCGATATCTTTTTAACGCTGTTTTGCAACGTCAGCATATCTCTCTGAAACACGACCAGCTTCCTCTCTAATTCTTCCTGCTGCTCTCTCAAAAGTTTAATGCTCTTTTCCATGTATAGTTTATTGACGGCATCACTGTCAGCCACCGGCTGAGCTACGCGTCGTATCTTGCGTGATTTTGCATCAAAGTCGGCACCGTCCACACAAAGAGCGTTATCTCGCATATAATTTCGAAGCATGCCGCTCCATTTGTAATAGTCCATTCTAGCTGCTCCACTCTTCTCGAGCGATACCCCAAATTTGTTGATCGGCATCTCGATGCATACAGTGCAAATCATCGACATGTGGTTTAATTTATAATGAGGCCTACCTCGCGGAGTTCCTCGATAATCGATAGACTTTTAGAAACATGAGAGTTGTTACCAGCCTGACGCGACGCTTCCAACAAACGCAATCGATCCACCAGCTCGTTGGGATCGTCCCAATGCACGTAATCGATCTTGTTGTCGTTTACCATCATAGCTAGCGGTGTTCTTAGACCTTTCCCTGCCCTACTAGCCGATACACGGGGGAGTAGAGGTGCAATTACATGTTTGTACTTGTATCCCTTATTGCTTAATATGGGATATTTAGCGTTATGACTGCGTCTGTGGGCATTCGTCGTCAGCAGTATACTTTTGTATTTTTGTTTGTCGGCATCGGTGTACAGGGCATCGTCGGGAATTCTCTTGAAAATCAGTTCGTAAAGACCGGACGTTCCTCTATATCTTACACCATCAATGATTATAATATCATCCTTGTCCATATCGAAAGCCTTATCTCCAAGCATCGTTCCACTATTGCCAAAGTATACACCATACACATAGTCCATTGTTGTATCCCTATCACCACTTAGGATTGCGCCCATGTATTTTTGCCCCAGCGGACCGAAATGGCTGCGAAACATTTCTTGTCCCTCGGATGTTTGGAGTTGATGTCTAATAGATGTTGCAAACGACTCATCGGGACTAGTTTCGAAAACGTTGTCATCAATGGTTGTGAGCGATTGTATACAGGTATTTATTGGTGTGGGAGGAACGGGGGAATCGTTTGACGTGGCATTCTGTCGCTTCCGCTTCGATTGAACTGGTGTGGAGGTTATGGGTGAATATTCCGATGACATGTGTCGTTTCCTCTTTGTCTTGCGCGATGTGTTCCCTTTCGACTGAATTTTTGTTTTAGGCGTTAATGTTTCATTCCCTCCAACGTCTGTGCTCATCGACGGTGATGCGTCAGCTTCTGCTGCTGTGGTATTTTTCATGATATGTTTTAAGGGTTCGACGACAGGTTTTGAAGTATCTCTCCAACGCGATATCTTCCTCCATCTTGCCAGTCTTCAAAGCCTGATGTTTCTTACGAATGGATTCCCGGGTTTTGGCAATTTCCTTCGCTATTCTCTCGCGATCCTTAATCTCCAGACTATCGATATGAATCATCGTTGTACCGCAGACGTTGATTTCCCACCGACGTGTTGACGACAATTGACCATGTCACGGTATGGCAAACTCGTTAAATCCCTTTCTATAACGTCCAATGGACATCGCGCTATCCTTGTCTATTACCACGAAACCATATTCCCGTTGCCAACAATTACGACGCAAAGCGCAGAAATCCTCGTAAGACATATCAGTGTTTATGTGATCGTCGTACGCATGTTTCAAGTTGGTACCATCCTGCTTAAACAGAATCAACAGATTCGCATTGTCGCGTATAAGATGTTTGGGAATTTTTGCATACGTCTGACAGAGATAGAAGCAGTCAACGTTCGAGTGGCGCCCCATTGCAAAGTATTCTCGTATCGTATCTTGCTTGTCGCATGCCACGTCATCAAAGATAAAAATTGAATTCGGAAGCGATTCGCTCGGTGGGATGACATCGCTGTTATTCGAAAACGTAACGTAGCCAATTTCATCTATCGGGGTCAATAAATTCTCCAAATACTGATATTTCGGCTGTTGCAACGACTTGGAATACACGTACACGTTCTCGAAGCGAACACCGTGAGGACTTTCCAACAAGCTCACCAACACGTTGGTCTTTCCGCAATTTCATGGGCCGCAAATCAGACAGCGTATAGTGTTTGGTAGCATGCTACCATGTTTGCGTCTTGTTTTCGAGGACATCATTTGCGATTTATCGTCAAAATTTGTTACGCGTATCGTCACAGGTTGTCGCACGAATCGCATCCTCTCCGCGAACTGTGAAAAATGATTTTGATACGTCGCAGCGGCGACGCGCCCTATTTATAGGTCCACGCTGAAGCAAAACAGCTCAGTGTTCAAAATGCTTCTGGCCCTGTCGGATAATTGTGATATTCGAGACTTAACCTCTGAACAGTTGAAATATATACCAAAGATTATTCTACTGCGAGAGTTCCAGAGATACATTGATCAGTTGTGGGACAGACTCCCCAAGCATATAAAAGCCGATTCCGAGGTTCAGCAGTATCGTCGGTGTCTGGAACATTATAATCGCCCTTGGCAGCGAACGCATATCGATGGTCCAGCACCATTGATTAAAAACTGTAGCGAATGTCGCCGATGCGAGTGAAGAAAGGTTGTGGTTTGTTAAATCGGACGATAAACGCGCTACCTATCGAATTACATATCCCGGGATACCAGTTTTGCGGCCCAGGAACTCATCTGGCAAAACGATTGGCTAGAGGAGATCAAAGCATCAATCCGTTGGACGCAGCGTGTCGCGAACACGATATTGCGTATTCGCGTAGCAACGACCTCGGCGAAAGGCACGCGGCAGATAACGTTCTCGCTGACAAAGCGCGAAAACACATCGTTACGCGAGACTCGACTCTAGGTGAAAGAGGTGCTGCTAAATCTGTTTGGGCAGCTATGAAGTCCAAGACGAAAATCAGAATGGGGATGAAAACAAAATTGCGCAAAAGGACTCCAAAGAGAGCATCGAAAAAGCGGATTCTTCCAGTAGCAAAACGGGGTGGCATATTACCACTTCTCGCACTGCTAGGTATTCTCGGATCATTAGCTGGTGGAGCGGCGGGGATCGCCAAGGCGGTAAACGATAATAAGGCGGCGCAACATCAGCTGCAGGAAATGCAACGCCATAATCGCTCCATGGAAGGTCGTGGACTTTATCTCGCACCATACAAGCGCGGACAGGGAATATCAAAAAGAAAAAAAAACACCGAAAAGAAAATAAAAATGCCTGTCGGCGTAACTACCGACGCGCAATTGGAGGAGTTGGCAAAACGTATGCGTATTCCATTCTTTAGAGGTGTTTTCATGCACAATGCATTACCTGTCGGAGGAGTACGTCAAAACGAGAGCGGTATCGTAAATTTGGACAATGTCGAGGGGCCGGGGACTCATTGGGTAGCGTATGCGAAGAGAGGGTGTCGAGCTATATATTTCGACAGTTTTGGGAATCTTCGACCGCCTAAGGAATTGGTACAATATCTGGATAAAGATGCTGTGAAAATCGAATACAATCAAATGGCTTATCAGAAGTACGAACAGAGCAATTGTGGACAACTATGTCTACGCTTTCTACAAACGATCGACACCAAATTTAAGGATTGACTTCCCACCACTCTGATTCAGTACTAGTCGAGTCGTACAGCTCGGAATATGTCGTTAACATTCACTCTAACCGGCAAGAGTAGGTGAACGATTGTACTTACCCTCGCGGTAAGCTACTTTCCGCCCATAGATTTGAGCGACGATGATTACAAGCTTGGTCTAACAACCTTTGAAACTTATCACACAATATCGAACATCGACTCGAGCAACGATAAATTCTACTTCACCGTAAACTATGACATCAACAACAGCGTCGACACCATTCATGAATACATTACGATTCCCCACGGCTCCTACGAACTAGACGCCTAGACTAGAAATACAATAATTCTTTATTCCTTATCGTATGGATATGGAAGTGTCGCCGATGAATTCCTTGTGGTTTTCCGATGAAAATCATTACAAATGTCGTGTAAATCGGACAAGTTTTACATAAGGAATACTTGTGAAAAGCTTGTGTCAAGGTAGTCCGATTTGCATGATATTTGGTATGAAATTAATCGACGGAACGTCAGGAATCCATTGCCGCCACTTCCCCTTCGATACGATGAAGAAAAGATACAAACATTTGAAATCCTGAACAGTTCTCACTTCCTAATGATATTCCAAACCCTTCGAGGGTCGAAAGCCATAAAATTCGGTGAGGCACTGCGGGGTGTTGTCCTCGCCACAGCAGCAGCACGAGGTTGCTTTGCAAAGTGACCAAGGCGAGCTAAGGACTCTCCAGACTTTTCACTCCGCGAGGCACGCCTCGCGCTGCAGCATCGCAACGTCTAGACGCGGCTTATCATTTGTGCAGTGTGTGGCTTGACTACCCTCCGTGTAATCGGTCTGCGCGAAGTAGGGCGCAAGTTCGATGATTATCAGTACTCCTTCCCGAGAGGAATACGATTTACTTTAATTATAGTACATGTGTGAATTCAATAACTGGCATCCAGACATCTACGCTCCTACAATCCACCGTCAATACGCCTCGTAGAGAGACACGGGAAGAAAAATGGTAGCCCGCAGTTGACACGTGGTCCTCTCGAATATAAACACGAGCTTTAATATCAAAACAAAAGCATGCGTCATCGTATTCTGTGCGAGAGAAGGTGGGCACTGGGGAGGAGGTATTGCTGTGAAGAGGGCCTCTTCAAGAGAGCAGCCGTTTGTGACGGATGCAAATTCGATTGGTTCTAATATAATCTGCTCCCTATGGTTGAAATTTAGTCTAGCAACTTTCACACCCCCTAACCTAACCAATTGAACTTACATCCCTCCCAAAAGAACCGGCCATCCGAGCGTAGAAGCAAGTGCGAAATAAAAGTAACGGTGCGCTTCTCGATACCGCAGATGTACCTACCTAAGTAGCATTTCTGACGGAAAAGAATTGTCCAGCCTTTGGGCCTGCCATTCCTGGCGTAGACCTTTGGCAGGTAGGTATCTGTTTCAACAGGCAAAGCCACCCGTGGCGCCAGCAAGACCGTCCCCGGTCCTTGCTATTCCAGCGAGTTTTCTTCCAGGGAAAATCAGTAAATTTGCAAGCGCAATATCTCAAAAACCAGTGGAAATCAAGTGTATACATTAAAGCTTATTGAATTTGTCTTAGAACGCACTATCAACTCAGGTCTTCAGAAAAAATAGTTCCATTTAAAAAACCGAACTTGACCATCGTATCTTTTAAAATAATAATCGGAAAAAAAATTCGTCGGCGCTAATAAGTTGGCCCCCTCGAACCATACAATTCCCTATTTTTTAAATATTTTTGTCTCCAATAGTTTAGGAGACATCCAGCTGTCCACTCTTCCCGCGGACACCCTGTATGTCACGATGTCCGACACTCAATCGCCACCCAGCAATCCGATGTTTCATATCCGATAGAACTCCAGACAAAAGAATCGGCCCTCCACTCTGTAAATTCCGATAGTAATAACCGATTCCGTTGCCAAGGAAAAACAAATGAATGTCAGCCGTTCCAAGCCTATTGTCGTGTAACGTTCAATCTTCCCCACTCTAAATCTAATTAATACTGAGTACTGCGTGAGCCGAAATTATTATTATCCCACGTGTACCTCTAAGGAGCTGTCGCGTTACGAGTCTCATTTAGAAATAAAACATCGTTTTATTTCACTTCCACTGGTTTCACGTGCTATTCCGAGCCGCCCAACAAGACACGTGGGAACTAGTACTCCAATTTTATACTGTGTCATGAATTTTGCGGATTTCTCCGTGACACATAACCACAAATCCAAACTTAGACAGTAATAAATAAATAAATAATAAAAAATGTATTACAACAAATTTTGAATTAAACGATTTTATTTAAAACGCTGTAAAAACTAAAAAATAATTGTTTTGTTGAACTACCATTTCGATGTTGTTTTGTCAATTTAAATAGAATCGTGGAGCAAGATGTTTCATAATAGAATATGGATCAATTTAATACAGAATCAAGCGTCGAAATGAATTTGTTGTGAGATATCCTGCTCCACGATTTTATTTGAAGTGAAAAAACAACATCGAAATGGTAGTACAAGAAAATAATTATTTTTTAGTTTATAATTTCGCCATTGTCTCGGCTTAATATTTAAAAGTTGCTCTCCAATTGCTAACCTAGTATTTTCTTTTCATGCGGTATTCCCGAAGTATCGACTGTGTGCACTCTTAAAACAATGCCAGTGCCAGGAGCCGGTTCATATAGGCAATGAACATTAAATTCGGCACCGCATTCATTGCAAATGTTAATATATAAACCAGAAAGTGTTTGTGTGATTGTCTGTCGCCTAAAAACTTTCGAACGCTAAACTCTCGGGTCACGAAATGTGTCCGAAATTCTTAACTAATTCAGATGAATGTGACTATTTTCACAAAAAAAATGGGTAAAATTAGTTTGGAAAATTAGAATCTAAATTCCGGGCGAAGCTGAGTAGTAAAGGTATATAGTACCATATATTTTCAAATATGTTTCCGTTTCCGGAGAATCGAAAATTTTGCCATATTTAAACGTATAAGCGCACAGAAGTTTTGTTTTTAAAATACAAGTTTTGGAAATAATATCGGTCCAACCGAGGCTAAGTATTTTATAAGATTTTCCATGTGTGCCCTTTTCTTTATAAATCTTCAATAAAGTAGCAATAGATTTCCATTGCTCCTCAGACAATGTAATATCAAAATATAATTGCGCCAGTTTAGTATTCATTTTATTTGGATTATTGTGAGGTTCGAATTCTTGGCTAAGTAGTATGACTTTCGTTTGAAACATTAATGCTATCCACTAGGAGTGTGCGGATCGTCCCGAGGCTCAGGATCGCAAGATTCGGGCTACAAGCTTGGCCGCCATGAGCGGGCAATTTGATTTCAGGTCGGCTCGGCAAAATTCGGCCGCGATCGACTCGAAAGCCAGCTATTAACAGAAGAACGAAACGGAAAGAATTCTGTATATCATTTATATCGATACCAGTGATAAGTTTTTACTTTTCTGTCTCCTGTTGAATCATAATTAACCGAGCCATCAGTAACCGAACAAAATTGTTACCTGAGAACGTAGTACAATGATGTTTCTTACATGTTAATTGAAAATAATAAAATATTCGCCATCCTGTATATTTTAGTTACTATGAAACGTCCACGAAATATTTCTTTTTGTATGCGTATAGTTATTTGTACGTTTTTTATTTTAAACCTGAACCTACCCCAAAAACATAATATCCTATATATCCCGTTTACATAAAGTACTAAGTATGAAGTATATTTTATTAACATTTTAAAATATTGTCGATGTAAAAATAGTCTTCCTCCCAAGTTTTGAACATGGTATTTATTTAACTATGTATATGGACATATTCAGTATTCACAGACTATTTGATAGCAATGAAAAAATATATATATATAAATCAATAATAAAATACAAATTATGATTCAACAGCAGACAGAACGGTAAAAACTTATCACTGGTAATGATATACATAATTTTTTCCGTTCTCGATCTCCTGTTAATAGCTGTCTTTCGAGCCGATCGCGGCCGGGTTTTGCCGAGCCGATCTGCAATCAAATTGCCCGCTCATGGCGGCCAAGCTTGTAGCCCGAATCGAGTCTCGGGATCTCGAGCAATGCGAAAGTATCAGGACCTCGCCCGATCCCGCCCGAAATTTTCCGGCCCGTCCCGAGCCCGAAACGTCGGGTACACGAACACCCCCACACCCCTGCTAACCACTATTTCTTTTTCTCCTTCTTCTTCCACTGGAATTTTGAAATGTTTTTCAAATTTGTTAGCAAATTTCACTGATTGTTTTTAACGTAAAAGTTTAGTGTATTTGGTGACAACGTATCAGAAATATTTATAAATGCGTAGTTACTTTCTTTCGCTGACGGCCCTCAGCGCTGCGCCCTAAAGCGGCGCGGCACCAAGGGCCACTTCTGAAACGTAAACACATGTTTGCCATACTCTCGAATTCTTTGCAACAACCCACGAAAGTCAGTTAGTCTTCAGACACAACTCTTGCAAGATCGTGCGTTCATTTACGGCTTGTGAAGTAACTGTGAGAAGATTATATAATTTTTCGTTTCGCGATTTCATTGTAGAGATTAGTGAAAAATGCCTAGAAAAGCATTGATAGACTCTGGTGTGATTCTGCACATGCTGCAGAAGTGTGACAAGTATGAATTATTCGATGGGAGCTGCAAATTGAAGTGTCGTACGGATAAAGTGTGGAAAGAAGTAGCTGCAAAATTTTCAAGTAAGTTGTCGCCAGACACATTAAATTTTCACGTTAGAACCAATAGATGGAATTTGTTAACAAATTTGAAAAAACATTTCGAAATTCCGGTTAAAGAAGAAAAAGAAATAGGGGATAGTATCAATGTCAGTAACGAAAGTAATATTAGCCAAGAATTCGAACCTGACAATAATCCGAATAAAATGAATAATAAACTGCCGGAATTATATTTTAATATTACATTGTCTGAGGAGCAATGTAAATCTATTGCTCCTGTATTGAAAGTTTACAAAGAAAAGGGCACTCGTGGAAAATCTTACAAAATACTTAGCCCCGGTTGGACCGATATTATTTCCAAAACTTGTTTTTTAAAAACAAAACTTCCGTGCGCTTATACTTTTAAATATGGAAAAATTTTCGATTCTCCGGAAGCGGAAACATATTTGAAAATATATGGTATTTGCAATGAATGCGGTGCCGAATTTAAAGCTCATTGCCTATATGAACCGGCTCCTGGCACTGGCATTGTATTAAGAGTGCACACAGTCGATACTTCGGGAATACCGCATGACAAGAAAAGAGCAGTGAAAGGAACAAATAGGGTAGAAATTGGGCAACAATTGATAAATATTAAACCCAGAAAATGGAGAAACGATGTAGCATCAGATTTAACCTGCGACGATCCTGAATCTCCTTATGTTGCGCGACAATGCACTTTAAGAAAAATCAGGGAAGAAGCCATCGTACGGGAATTAGGAATCAATAAAGATCTTGCTCCTATTAATTCGTTATGTGAGTTAAAATATAAGGGGCAATACGCGGGATACATTAAAGAGATTTCAAAGGATCATTTCTATTGTTTTTACTGGTCACCTATGCAAATGGAATTGTATAAAACATTAATTAAAACGTTCAGGAAAATAGAATTAGACGCGACTGGACAATTAGTGAAAGTAATAGAAAAAATAAATGGTGAGAAGAAACATATATTATTGTATCAAATTATTATAAAAGGCGCAAATGGTATACAACCAGTATTTCAAATGCTTTCAGAAAAGCACGATACTAATTTAATTACGTACTGGTTGAGAGAAATCGTAAGACACGGGGCACCAGTGCCTCCAGAAGTTGATTGTGATTATTCACTGGCGCTTTTGTATGCAACCAGCTTAGCATTCAATGAACGTTGTTTGAAAACTTACATTTCGGATTGTTATAATTGGATTAGTGGAGAAATGTTGGAACATCCACTTCACTGTTTTATCAGAATTGATATTGCCCATTTGATAAAAATTATTTGTAGCAAGGATGTATTTCACAGAAAGCATCCTAAAATTAAAGACTTCTTTGTGCGATGCACGGGGCTAATGTCATCGTGTTGTAACGTCTCACGCAGACGCAAACCCAGCGTTACCGACCATAAGTAAAACAGTATTACTTATAACATTGCGCAGACCTTTATACATATTTTTATATATAAATTAGGAATTAAGCGAAACAAGTATCTTAGGAATATTAGGAATAATATAATGTAACTGTTAGCGAAAGCCTAGGACAAAGCATAATGTAATAAATAAGTAAAATGTAAATTAAAGAAATAAGGATTCACTGCGCATGCGCCAAACACTAAATCCTGGGTATAAAAGGAGGTGCACGCAGCACAGTAGTCACTTCAGACTCTGCCAACAGAAGCGAGCTCGCCCCGGAGACGGAAGCGGCCGCTCTAGCAGCAGACATTGCCAAGAGTACGAGCTCGCCCTGGAGACGGAAGCAGCATTACACTGCGACATACATATAATACTAGTTCATATAAAATACAAAAAACCCCAAAAACATAAAATACATAATCATAGCTGTAGTCAATATTAAGTTGTTATTGTTAAAGTAGAATTAAGTGTTGCTGAATAAATAGCCATTGTTAAGTTAAAAGTTTGGATTTTAATCCTTAACTCTCTACCAACGAACCCCACCTATCCTGTACTTGAGGGGAAGCCGCTCTCCTCTCAAGAACCTGCTAGCACTCAGTCGCTCCAAAGCAACTGGACGTTACAGAGTGATAATGTGGAAGATTTTAAGACACTGCTTCAGTCAATATTTATTGTCGCTTACAGTGAGTACGATGGCAAAGATGCCGATGGAAATACAGTAATATGTGAGCAGAAGCGATCGTATTTATTCGAAAGAATAAAGTCATTCACATTTACGAGCGACGAGAATGAAAAAGAATACGATGATTTAGAAACTTTAAATGAAGATGGGAGTATAGTTGTATTTATAAATAGAATCAGGGATGCGGCTGAACAAATTACAAAAAACAGTGTAGAGACAGATAGATATAACGCATTTTATTGTCCAGAACTTGTCCCTTATCTAGTTAAATTATCTAGACATTTTCCTCTCTGGACACAGGTGATGAGGGGACATTTCCCTCTGTCATCGCATGTAGCGACATCCTCTAGATGTGAGGCATATTTTAAAGATCTAAAGCATTCAGATTTGGGCGCAAATTATAGACCAATGCGCGTCGATAAATTTATCATTCAGCACATAAAATCTATTGAAAATCTCTCGAAATTGGAACGTGCTGCAATTAAACGCACCAATGAAAAAATTGCACTGCTGACTACTGAATAAAGACGTGAAAAACAAAGAAAAATTGATTCACGTGATTTTTGCGAAAATGTGCAGGACGCTACGGATACTTGTGATTATTTAAGGGAACAAGAAAATTGGAAAGGATTAAATATTGAAGTGAAATCAAGTAAATCAAAAGATTTACAAGTGGACAACGATGAAAATATACAAAATCGAAGTCCAACCGCAGATGTAGAAAAAAGCAATACATTGAATGTAATACAGAAGCCCTTAATCAACAAAAAAAATACTCCTAGAGGGAAATATTTAACTCCATGCCCAGACATTCACCTCACATATGACAAGCCATTAAGGAAAAGAAGAAATGAAATATTAAGAAATGGAAACAACTGTAGTTTGGTTAATCTTAATGGCGAAAAAATATATATTAAGAATACGTGTGCATTCGACTCATTGGTTGAAGTATTCACCAGTGGGTATTGCAACTATAGTACATTCAAAAACTGGATCGATGAAAATTCAGACATTATATTTTTTATGTTCGTCAAAAAATACGCTATGGAGAATATTAACAACTCCGTGTATGAAGAGCGAGGAGCAATTTTATGTACAATATTTGAAATTCGCAATTATATTGTAGATTGTACTACAAGCCCCAATTAGCTATTTTCAAAACTTGTAACAGACGTTTGCAGTGTCGAAGAAAATAGAATCTGCGGCAAATGTAAAGTACATTTGAGAAAATTTTTTGTAGTAGATTTTATTAGTACAAACACAACTGAAGATTTTAAACAAAATTTTCTTAATTTTGTTGCGCAATTCTTTAGTACACAAACAGTCACGTGTAAAAAATGTAAATCAGCAGTGCAATTAAAGAGAGAAGCAAAATCATATGTGGTTATAGATCCCGAAATCTTTTTGCAACAAAATGAAATGAAATATCCGAATGGAATAGTATTAAACACAATCCCAGAAAAATTTCAAATTGAAGATGCGATATACATTTTAAGTGGCATCGTATGTCATAGCCCCCAACATTTTACAGCTTACTGCCGTAATACAGCAGGAATATGGACATTACACAATGATGTTAGTCAAAAGTTGCGGACAATTACAAATCCACAAAGGGTAAAAATAAATCCGTCAACAATAATATTTATAAAAATATAAAAATTCTGTTAAAAGTTTAATTCAACAGAATATATGATAATGGTACCTTACAATAGTAAAACTATTGAATCGGTCCGGCGTCGCACCGCTCTGTAAAGTGCGGTACCACTGACTCTGTCAGTGGTCACAAGTGCCAGCCATGGCACTTGTACTCGCGGATCATACGATCACGCGAGTCGATCGACGCCGACGTAACTTTCCAAGAAAGTGACGAAGGATATAATAAATTTAATTCACCCTTTAATTCGATTCTCGAGGGTGTACAAACGAAATCACTGGATGGACAAACGTCTTCTACATCTAAGCTAACGAAATGTATCATCGAAATAACGATTTTGATTATTTATTCGAAAAAAATCGAACTTTAACTTGGTCGGTTCAGCCGTATCGTACATCTTGGCTATTTTTTATTAATAATACGCTTCTGCAGGGTGGGCAAACGAAATCTTTGGGTGGACAAACGTCTTCTACATCTAAACTAACGAAAACCATCGTTGGACGAACGATTTTGATAATTTATTCGAAAAAAATCGAAATTTAACTTGGTCGGTTCAGCCGTATGGTACATCTTGGCTATTTTTATTCATAATTCGCTTCTACAGGGTGGACAAACGAAATCTTTGGGTGGACAAACGTCTTCTACATCTGAGCAAACGAAAACCATCGTTGGACGAACGATTTTGATAATTTATTCGAAAAAAATCGAACTTAAACGTGATCGTTTCGGCGGTGTCCTTCTTTTCGCAATTTTTATTAATAATTCGATTCTGCAGGGTGGACAAACGAAATCTTTGGGTGGACAAACATCTTCTACATCTGAACTAACGAAAACCATCGTTGGACGAACGATTTTGATAATTTATTCGAAAAAAATCGAACTTAAACGTGATCGTTTCGGCGGTGTCCTTCTTTTCGCAATTTTTATTAATAATTCGATTCTGCAGGGTGGACAAACGAAATCTTTGGGTGGACAAACATCTTCTACATCTGAACTAACGAAAACCATCGTTGGACGAACGATTTTGATAATTTATTCGAAAAAAATCGAACTTAAACGTGATCGTTTCGGCGGTGTCCTTCTTTTCGCAATTTTTATTAATAATTCGATTCTGCAGGGTGGACAAACGAAATCTTTGGGTGGAAAAACGTCTTCTACATCTGAACTAACGAAAACCATCGTTGGACGAACGATTTTGATAATTTATTCGAAAAAAATCGAACTTAAACGTGATCGTTTCGGCGGTGCCCTTCTTTTCGCAATTTTTATTAATAATTTGATTCTGCAGGGTGGATAAACGAAATCTTTGGGTGGACAAACATCTTCTACATCTGAACTAACGAAAACCATGGTTGGACGAACGATTTTGATAATTTATTCGAAAAAAGTCGAACTTAAACGTGATCGTTTCGGCGGTGTCCTTCATTTCGCAATTTTTATTAATAATTCGATTCTGCAGGGTGGTCAAACGAAATCTTTGGGTGGACAAACGTCTTCTACATCTGAACTAACGAAAACCATCGTTGGGCGAACGATTTTGATAATTTATTCGAAAAAAATCGAACTTAAACGTGATCGTTTCGGCGGTGTCCTTCTTTTCGCAATTTTTATTAATAATTCGATTCTGCATGGTGGACAAACGAAATCTTTGGGGGGACAAACGTCTTCTACATCTGATCTAACGAAAACCATCGTTGGACGAACGATTTTGATAATTTATTCGAAAAAAATCGAACTTAAACGTGATCGTTTCGGCCGTGCCCTTCTTTTCGCAATTTTTATTAATAATTTGATTCTGAAGGGTGGACAAACGAAAATTTTGGGTGGACAAACGTGGACAAACGCTGGACAATCATTCCCCACTGACAAATCATTAAAAAGTTTTCATGGGGGTGCTGGTGAAAAAAATTTTTTTTTCCATAACTTTTTTTTGAAGGGTGGACAAACAAAAATTTTTGTTGGACAAACGTGGATAAACGATGGACAAACGAATGCCATCGAGTTTTTTTAAAAAATCACATTTGGGGGTGCTAACTTCACAGACCTTCATGAATGGTATGTATTATATGAAGCATACATTCTTATTGTACAGTTGATTCTCCTTTAACACGGTACTTTGGGAATATGGTTTTGATGTAACGAATGTATTGTATTATAAAAGGATCCACTCTACAATATATTAACAACACTATCGAAACAAAAAGTTCATGTGCTCCATCATCGACACCCATCACAAACAGTCCAAGGCGTCGTGTATCACCGTCTCAATGCTTATCACCGAAAACCAACAGATTTTTACAATTCAAACGAATTATTCACATTCTACGCAGTAAGTGCAATAGATTAAGACAAAAGCAATGGAAGGAGAAGGAAAAAAACAAAAGTCCCAAGTAACAGTATTAGAAAAAGCATCACGTGCTCTTTCTGCGGATGCACAGGCTTTGATATTATCGCAGATGAAACTAATAAACATTAGTAAATACGGACGCAGGTACGATGATAGGCTAAAAGATTTTGCACTATCGATATATTATCATTCCCCTAAAGCCTATAGATTTCTTAGGAAATCTTTGTATTTGCCGACAATACCGACATTACGTACATATCAGCAGAAATTTCATGTTTACCCCGGTGTAAATACGCAAGTGCTAAACATGTTGCAAGCAAAATTTTCGACCGCTGCTGTAGAAGACAAAGTAGTCTCGCTGGTTTTCGATGAAATTCACTTGCATAGTGAAGTATATTATGATCCACATATGGATCAATTTCGTGGTGTGGCTGATGACGGAGATACAAGGCAGCCGGAATGCGCGATATCCGCATAAACGTGCATGATAAGATGAGTTAACAAAAATGCGAAACAGACAATAGGATATTGGTTCCTGTCCAGTGCAGGAAATTCTACTAAAACGCAAAGCATTATACAAAAAACAGTCGCACAAATATATGAAATAGGTTTAATACCAAAGGTAATCGTCTTCGACCAAGGGCCCCGGTATGTTGGGTTGCTTAAAACTTTAAATGTTAACGCCAAGAAACCATATTTTTATCACAAATCGGAAAAACTTTTTGTCATATTTGACTCTCCACATTTGTTCAAATCTGTACGAAACAATTTCAGCAAGAGTGACATCGAGTATAATGGAAAGATCGCAAGTTGGGGAGATGGCTAAAAAATGTATGCATTAAGCACAAAACGACCTTTAAATTTGGTGCCCAAATTAAATAAACGCCATTTTGAGCTAACACACTTTAGCAAAATGAAGGTTTCCTTAGCGGCGCAAGTATTTAGCGAAGCAGTATATAGAGCACTGCTATGCTATAAAGCAATTTTTCCAAATGAATTTCCTTCTGAAAATACTGGTACGGAGGAATTTATTTTTGATATGGATAAATTATTCGATTCTTGTAATAGTTTATTACAAGAGAAGACTCTAAGAAACAAAATGAATTTTGCCATATCCCATAATAGTGAGCATAATACATTTCTAAAAGACACGCTCAAAAAATTAGAAACCATTCGATTTTGTAAGACAAAAGTTCCCCCATGCATAAAAGTATGGATTTTAACAATAAATAGTATATTACAACTTTCGAACGAATTACGAACACAATATAATATACCGTATTTAAAAACAAGACGATTAAATCAAGACAGTCTAGAAAATCTTTTTGCCACCGTAAGACAACAACATGGATGTTCAACCAATCCTTCTCCGCAACAGTTCGAAAATGGTATAAAACATATATTTATTACTCAACTGTCAAAAATATCGTCAATAACTAACTGTAATGACGATTTTCAATCTTTTTGCATAAAATTAAGCGAAATACATCATTTCAAAAGCGACAATGTACATAATACCGAAGCAACACATAATATTCCAGAAACCATTTCAAATGATGGACATATTGTTGAAGAAGATGTTGAGTCATTTGGTGAAAATAATGCAATTTATTATATAACAGGATTCCTCTGTAAAAAGTTTTTAAATGCCGTAAATTGTGAATTTTGTAGAAGTGTATTAATAGATACTGAGGACCCTTCATTCGAAGAGTATAAACTATTTGCTACGCTAAAAAATGATTGCAACACTGCAGGTTTGCTATTTCCGAAATCAAATGTATTCGAAACTATTCAGTCTTGGGAACAAATGTTTAAAGCATGCGTAACGTCCCACGGGGACTCGAATCAGTAATTACCCACCGTCGGTAAAATAGGATCGATCTACCACAGACGAGGTATAGAATAGACCTGTCACCTTATGGGACTTCATGTCACCATCCAAACTGTGTTACCGACCCATAATTTGAGGACTGAATTTAGCGACCTCTGTTCATGAACAGCGTCCAACTCAAGAACTACTCTGAAATGTGTTGAAATACTGAAAGATGTGTGCGTGCTTGTATACATGTGACTTGTTTAGAGTGAGAGTTTAACATAGAGGGCGGGCTTGCGCTAAGCTACGCTTTGGCTCGGTTTGTCAACGACTCACGCCGGATTTCTCTCTGAAAATCTATTTCGGGGATCAGGAGCCTATATGGCGCCGCAATATGGCACTTCTTGAGAGCTTATACAAATTATAAATTGCAAGATGAAATTAATTGTTAGTATTTTACATGTAGTGGAACATTTAACTAATATTTTCACGTGTAGTACACCGAAAAATATTAAAAATTGAAACTGTTACTAACATTTCCGCAAATCTCTGCACATCGCGCGTGTCTGAATAGATGGTGCCCATCCTACAACACGTAAAAATCATTGAAAATAATGAATTGAAACGTATTTGTAAAGTTTATATTCGTAGTTTTTGGGACCCGAGGCCCGTAAATCCCTACGTTTCGTTACAAATTGATTGGCTCTGTCCTTATTAACTATTGAATGGATTTAAAAATTATAAAAAACTTCTACGATGTAAGTACACGAGCGTAGGTATCGCTTACGTTAAGATCTGGGCACACAGCAGTTCCGTGTCAGTTCACGTAGAAATCAAGTACTCTTCATTACTTTCCTCAATTACTTTACTTCAAGTACTTTCCATTACAGTCATTAAAAATAATTAGGATTTTATCAAGTTTGGTGTCATTTTCATCAGAAAAATACTAGTAATCCATTTGTGATACTTCTATGATAGAAATTGCCATACTCATTATTGAATGGCCTATTACTGACTTTGTCCTTATGCCACTACTCTAGCGTTTATGACCCCCGAGCCGCATTGTTCGAAAGCTTTTACCTGCGAACCCATCAGTGTCGTAAAAAAAGGTACGCGTTACCGTTCAACCGATTTCAAGAGAGCGTACAGGGAAAAGACCAGAAAGTCGTGGCCATCGAATTTTCACTTTCTGAGTACGAATACAGATCCGACACTGAAGGAACAAGATGAATGAGTATAATGGTCTTGAATTTCAAAATTTTAAGCTACGATAAGTTTGATGGTGGCGGTATACTCCTGCACGGAGAGATTTTTCGCCTCCTGCGTGTAAAAGCCACAATAATGGCGTATCATTCCAAAAAAATTGGCATTAATGGAAGCCGATATAAGCGTGGCGTTGAGTAGCTAAAAGTTTAAAACATTCAGACATAAAAATTCTAAAAAAAAAATTAAAACACCGCTCCTATTAAAGACACGTCTGATTAGTTGCCCCTTAAGTCTTATCTATACATACACTGCATTAAAGATAAAATTATGAAAAAGAAAACCAGAACAATAGATTCTGAGGTCTGCAAACACATTGTTGGACGTGGCCGAAACCGCGACGTCGAACCCGTCGACATCAACAAAAGAACGAGATGGTCGGCGGCCGACGAAGACAATCTCTTCGGAGAGCTGCCAGCGACCGCTGGACAGCAGTGATCCCCGAGCTTCGAAAATTTTGGGATGGTCTCTTTCAAATTCACGTGGCAAAGAGTTATTGGGAATTTCCCGGCCCAGGTAAGCGAGCTGCGCGCTCCGCTTTTATGATCGGTTTACCACTCACCCCAGATTACTGTAATGAGGTTTGAAAACAATGTTGACAGGTCTCGTACCCGTCTCAGTTTCAAAATTTTTAGCTACGACAGGGTTGACCGCTGGGTTATACCTCTGTACGGAGAGATTTTTCGCCACCTGCGTGTAAAAGCCACAATAATGGCGCATCGGTCCAAGAAGTGGAAAATCATAATTAAAACCAACTTCAAAAAAATTAAAATGCGCTAAAAAGTAAAAAATAATTTTGTTCCTTATTTAATCTACGACACTCAATTTTTTTATATCAGCGCCTCATCATTTGCACTGTGTAAATCTGGCGCCGACTTAAAAAAAATTGAGAGTCGTAGATTAAATAAAGAACAAAATTATTTTTAATTATTATATATCTGTATTATATCATATAGACCATCATTAATGTATGCACAAACACATGATGAATGGGTGGGGTTCAGCAACAGGTGCTCTTAAAAAACATTAAAGCACTCTTTTTACAAATTACATTATTGCAAGCGAATGAAATTTGTTTTGCATTAAATAAACCGGAATAGGACAGCAAAGTTAAAAGGCGAATGTAATATCCTCCTTTCTCTTCCGTCGAACGGAATATGTTCATAAGACGATTTTTAAATTGTTACTCTAACAGAAACATTTGTAAATTGCGGGCTTCGACTCAAAAAGTAACCCAGTTATATCCGTGCTGAATTCTAATTCCTACCACGCGTAGCGTTACAATCTGTTTCGAGACTTCGCCGGTAACGTTGCATGCGACACTAAAATGGTAAGGGGGTCCTAGGACCCCCCAAACCGGTGACAGAAAAATACATTGGTTGATAGGTCTATTCTATACCTCGTCTGTGGATCTACGTTAACACATAACTAATCTGCGTTACCGCGTACAAGCAATGTACATACTTTTAGACATAAATTATAAACTAAGCGAATATTAAAGAAATAAATATTGTAGTAGTAATAAGAACAATTAGTTAGGAATATTGTTAAAAGCGCAAGATAAAATAATACATAATAAGCGAGCAATATGCGAAACAATAGAAAACGATTCACTGCGCATTCGCCAATGTACCAATTTTCCAGTATAAAAAGAGGCTTGCGCAACACCTAGCGCGCTCATTCGAATACGAACACGTTCCTGCGACCAACGAATGCTAGTTCCTGGAGGTAGCTGAAGTACCATCCAGCAGAATTTCAGCACGCTCCGGAAACGGTAGCGACTGGTTCTCAGAGTACAAAGGTACTGTTGCTCCTCTTTGGATCTTTCATTTGAAGGTTAAAAACTTTGTTTTCGCGGAGGATTCAAGCGTTGCTCCTATTAGTAGGTAGCAGCTTAGCCTCTTAGCGAAATCAAGGTCTGAGAAACCCTAGAATATAACCCAGCCACGAGTATCGGGAACTGCTCCGGAAACGGTAGCGGCCGCTCTCACAGCAGAAGCTTAGAACACAGAACTCTGTCAAAAGTTACGGGAACTGCTCCGGAAACGGTAGCGGCCGTGCTTACTACAGAAGCATATTGTATATATTTTACTTTAATCAGCGCAGTTAATTAGCATAAATAGAAAAAACACATAAAAACCATAAAAACATAAAACAATATATAATCATAGTTATACTCTTTATTAGAAATAAGTGTTGTCGAATAAAGCCATTGTTACGTTTTAAGTTGGATTTTACTCCTTTACTCTACAAACGAACCCCCACCTATCCTATTCTTGAAGGGACGCCGTTCTCCTTTCGAGAACCTGCTAACGTTAGTCGTCCCCGGGCAACCGGACGTTACACATGCATAGATAATATGCTACATATACACAACGTAACCTGCGTCCTCGCAGATATAGAACAAGCGTTTCCTGTAGTTCTTTGTAATCAGCCGCACTCGCAATCATTTATATTAACCTTTAGAGGGCCGGGCTGGCCACTATAGTGGCCACTGGAAATTTTAAAAATTGAACTTGTTTCTAAGGGTTTTTGATATCGCTAATCACGATTCCGTGGTCAGAGTATTGAAATTTTACGCAGAAACAGTGTTGCCAACCTAAACAAGCCTAAATGAATAACAGCAGTTACATTCATATATTATTCTTTCCTTTGGCGTTACCCAGGGCTAACGACGTGGACGTAGAAAGTTTTGTAGCACTTTTTTGTTTTTTTGGGGTTTTTTGTGTTACTTTTGTATTTTTTTTTGGTATTTTCTGATTGTACTATTTATTATACGAGCTGCACTCGTGCAACGCATACATTATACAAAACGAATAATGAATGTGTATGTCTTTGTTGCGATTTTTATCCGTTTGTTCATACTTCTTGTCCTTCCAAATGAAAAAAAAAATTTATATGTCGGAAATTTGAATTTACGGTATTGATTGTTTCGTACGGAAATCCTCAAAACAGGGTGTTATGCACAATGCAGTGTCACATGTAGAGCATATATAAAGAGTTCGACGTCTAGTTTGCCGTAATGAACACAAATTGTATCGTCGGTTTTTAACCAGTAATTTTGGAAAATGACGACCTATTATTCGAGAGGGTTTGGGCAGATCAGAAATGGAGTCATTCGGATCAAGATTCAGTAAAGCCCTAATCACTTATAAACGAAATGAAGGAAAGGATACACGTTCATTATTTATTTTGTATAATGCATACGTTGCACGAGTGCAGCTCGTATAATAAATAGTAAAATCAGAAAAATAAAAAAAACACATGAAAAAATAACACAAAAAACCCCAAAAACAAGAAAAGAGCTACAAAACTTTCTACGTCCATGTCGTTAGCCCTGGGTAACGCCAAAGGAAAGAATAATATATGAATGTAACTGCCGTTATTCATTTAGGCTTGTTTAGGATGGCAACACTGTTTCTGCATAAAATTTTGATAATCTGACTTGAGAATCGTGATTAGCGATATCAAAAACCCTTAGAAACATTTCAAGTTCAAATTTTAAAAATTCTAATATATGCCATACCGTTCGGGGCCGGGCTGGCCACTATAGTGGCCACCTAGGCCGCTCAACATCCAGAGGGCCCTCCCCCCCTCGGGAGCGGCGCTAAAGGCCGCTCCCCGTGCGATCGAGCGGCTCCGGGGTGAGCGACGGCGGCCGATAGTTGGGCCGCCCTCCGTTGTTGGTGTGTGTGTGTCAACATCACACACGAGGCGGGCGGCCCCTACGGCCATTTATGCCGTCGCCCCGCCCGCCCGGCCCCGCGCTACATCAGTGGGCCGGGCCGAAAGCAGCTCGATCGCGGGGCCGTGGGGTGGCGGTGTCGGGGGACACCGCTCGCCCTAGCAGCAGCGGCCCCAGTGGCGACGCGGACGTGTGGTCCGTCGCGCGTCGTCGGTGCGGAATCTGGGGGAGGTATAACTCCCCCAGGGATGACCCCGGCACGTCTGCCGGGGCTGTAAGGGTGGCGCTGCAGCATGCGCAGGAGGGGTGGGCAAGCGAAAGTATCGCTAGTTTGATCTCGCCAAAGTCCCTCCCCTCAGGCGCGCAGCGCTGCCCCCGAGGACAACCACCGTGGTGGTTTTAGTGGGCGCAAGCCCCACATAACCCCTGGCCCTCCCCCGAGGGCTGGGGGTATCCGTAAGGGATTTCCACCACGTCAACAAAAAAAAAAAAAAAAAGTGGCCACCTAGGAATTCGGATACTTTGCCGGCCATTTTGGTGCTATATATGCATAAATTTTAAGTAAATAAAATTTACAATTTCAATGAAAAAATCCCGGCCCTCTAAAGGTTAACTTTTTTAAAAATGCGATGCCATTGGAAGGCGCGACATTTACGACGCGAAATTGAATGTCAACCCAGGGGATTGAAAAAGTATAAAAAATTTAATATTTAATTAATTTTAATTTTTAATTAATTTAAAAATTTCATTGTACAATCGTGCATACATATTTTAAAGAATATATTGTATGTTTATATCGTATAATAATTTATTATATCCTACACCTCTCTTAACTTTTACTATTATGTATAAATAATTCCTAAGTATAAACTAATGTAACTATACTATATAACTAAGTGTAAGTATAAACTTATATTACTTAATTGTAACATATGTTTCATAATTATATATATTTCATTATATCATATAACTTCAATCTTTTTTACAGAAATCTCGTCGCAAGAAAGACGCGCAACACTTTTTCATGATACACTTTATACACTATGTTTTAACTTATCACGTTATTACAAAATATAAATTGTAGCATGAAAGATTTGTTATGCGTCTTTATTGTGATGTAATTTCACAGAATTCAAATTTGTGATCTGAGATTTCTGGGATTATAGAACTACGGAGCAACTTGCGGAGTGAGGCGAAAGGAGGGGGTGCTTAATACGGTTCCCACTCAGCAGAGGGCACTGAAACTCGTATACGATTTTTTATATAGCGCTCTTATGGGACCTTCCACTCTATCTAATACTCTTTGGCAAAAGCTTCCAATAAACTAGCCAAATATGTGCATAAACCGCCAATGAGTAAAATGGTTTTCGATCATATAAAGCCAGTATATGAAGAACTGAGCAGAAACGATTTATTGCATCGTTATTTAGGAGGCTATACTCAAAACAACAACGAATCGTTCAACTCAGTCGTGTGGTCGATAGCACCCAAAACTACATCTAGCGGCAAACTACTGGTCGATGTTGCAGCAGATATAGCAGTTATTGCAGCAGATATTGCAAATGACAGTTGGACCAAATTGCTACAATTTTTGCATGGAGGCAGACGCGAGTCGCATCAAGGCTGCTGAGCGCGCTATGTCGGACGCGACAAAAGAGGCTTGAAAAAGTTCAAAATCTTTTAGGAAAGAGTCTGAACAGGCTGGCGTCAATTTGGAAGGGCAGTTATATGGCGCAGGAATCGCCGAGTAAAGGTAAAGTTGCATTTTTTCACTTTATTCGTAAAAAATGTGAAGTAAAACATTCAACGTGTTTTTCTCGAAATGACATTTTCCAAAACGGCGTTTCGCATAACTTCCACAATTTTCATCCGATTGATTTGAAATTTGGAGACACTCTTCTCTTATGAATAATCTATGGAAGTGCGTAGCGGTTTTGCGATATCTTGAATATGTTCTTTGCAATTGACAATTTTATAAAAAAAATGCACTTTTTTCTCCCCATGGTCACCATTTCAAGACAAATTAATGTTTCTGGATTTTCCTACGTACTTCCATAGGTTTAGGCATGCAGAAAATAAATCGTGATAAATAACGTATAGCCGTGAGATTGAACACCGTGGAAAACGTTGCTCCTCAAGATCTTGCGTATCACGGCTATACTGCCGCCATTTTGTAAGAAAAAAAAATACGATTTTTTCCGGCGGGAGTTGTATAATAACAGGCTTCTTATTCAATTTTCTGTTCATTTCATTATCTTGCTAAAAAAAATGCCGAAAATGACTGCAAATTCGCTCCGTCCAAGGTGGCCTAACCCCTTAAGTATTTTGCTGGAAGCATCCAAAACACAACGTTATCTACTTTATTCCACGACTTCAAAATAGCTTGTGCCATTTTAAATGCAACATTTACATCACCATCTACATCTGCCCTTGATCATTTAATTACAAAGAGAATTTTGCAATATTCGAACAGAAGTAATCATTTATCACAACTAATTCAAGCGGAAAATATGAATATAAAGCGAGCACAATTCCAACGTATGGAAGTTACAGAATTAGAGTTTTTCCCGAGATTAACTTACACAGATCTACAGGGTGTCCGCGGGAAGAGTGGACAGCTGGATATCTCCTAAACTATTGGAGACAAAAATATTTAAAAAATAGGGAATTGCATAGTTCGAGGGGACCAACTTATTAGCGCGGACGAATTTTTTTTCGATTATTATTTTAAAAGATACGATGGTCAAGTTCGGTTTTTTAAATGGAACTATTTTTTCTGAAGACCTGAGTTGATAGTGCGTTCTAAGACAAATTCAATAAGCTTTAATGTATACACTTGATTTCCACTGGTTTTTGAGATATTGCGCTTGCAAATTTACTGATTTTCCCTGGAAGAAAACTCGCTGGAATAGCAAGGACCGGGGACGATCGTGCTGGCGCCACGGGTGGCCTTGCCCGTTGAAACAGATACGTACCTGCCAAAGGTCTACGCCAGGAATGGCAGGCCCAAAGGCTGGACAATTCTTTTCCGTCAGAAATGCTACTTAGGTAGGTACATCTGCGGTATCGAGAAGCGCACCGTTACTTTTATTTCGCACTTGCATCTACGCTCGGATGGCCGGTTCTTTTGGGAGGAATGTAAGTTCAATTGGTTAGGTTAGGAGGTGTGAAAGTTGCTAGACTAAATTTCAACCATAGGGAGCAGATTATATTAGAACCAATCGAATTTGCATCCCTCACAAACGGCTACTCTCTTGAAGAGGCCCTCTTCACAGCAATACCTCCTCCCCAGTGCCCACCTTCTCTCGCACAGAATACGATGACGCATGCTTTCGTTTTGATATTAAAGCTCGTGTTTATATTCGAGAGGACCACGTGTCAACAGCGGGCTACCATTTTTCTTCCCGTGTATCTCTACGAGGCGTATTGACGGTGGATTGTAGGAGCGTAGATGTCTGGATGCCAGTTATTGAATTCACACATGTACTATAATTAAAGTAAATCGTATTCCTCTCGGGAAGGAGTACTGATAATCATCGAACTTGCGCCCTACTTCGCGCAGACCGATTACACGGAGGGTAGTCAAGTCACACACTGCACAAATGATAAGCCGCGTCTAGACGTTGCGATGCTGCAGCGCGAGGCGTGCCTCGCGGAGTGAAAAGTCTGGAGAGTCCTTAGCTCGCCTTGGTCACTTTGCAAAGCAACCTCGTGCTGCTGCTGTGGCGAGGACAACACCCCGCAGTGCCTCACCGAATTTTATGGCTTTCGACCCTCGAAGGGTTTGGAATATCATTAGGAAGTGAGAACTGTTCAGGATTTCAAATGTTTGTATCTTTTCTTCATCGTATCGAAGGGGAAGTGGCGGCAATGGATTCCTGACGTTCCGTCGATTAATTTCATACCAAATATCATGCAAATCGGACTACCTTGACACAAGCTATTTGTATTCCTTATGTAAAACTTGTCCAATTTACACGACATTTGTAATGATTTTCATCGGAAAACCACAAGGAATCCATCGGCGACACTTCCATATCCATACGATAAAGAATAAAGAATTATTTTATTTCTGAAACAGGCAGGTACAGGATGATTCTGGAGCTACGCCCGTCAAAAAGTTGCGGCCTGGTACCCCGTGGCGAGGACAGGCCTTCGCATTGCCTCACCCGATTTTTATGGCTTGCTTCGGAAAAAGGTATGTTTCTGGGTCGAACGTAGCGAATTGAGGTCGAGCCCCCGCAGTCGAGGGTGAAATATCCCTTACAGCGTATTAAGAAATTCTTTTCTTCATCATATCGAAATGAAAGTGACGCCAATGGATTCCTTATGTTTTTCTGATGAAAATCATACAAAATATCAAGCAAATCGGACTACTTTGACACTAGCTATTTGTATTCCCTATGTAAAAGTTGTCCGATTTACACGACATTTCAAATGATATTCAGCGGAAAACCCCAAGGAATCCATCGGCGACACTTCCATATCCATACGATAACGAATAAAGAATTATTTTATTTCTTAAAAAGGTATGTACCGGCTGATTCTGGAGCTGCGCCCGTCACCCCGTGGCGAGGACAACACCCCGCACTGCCCATCGAATTTTATGGCTTTCGACCCTCGAAGGGGTACGAGTCCCTATTAAGAAGTGAGAAATGTTTTCCCTATCTCCCTATCCTTCATGACCTCCGCGGAATATCGCCTAAAGGCCACCCAACTTTGCTTGTTCTCAGTTATGAGCTCAACTAGCGTTTCTGTTTTGAGGTCTTCTCCGATGACCGCTTTCAGGGCTCTCCTCTCTTCGTCATATGTGGGACACACCATTACCACATGTTCCGCATCGTCCCTTATTTCCTCATGGCAGTCTAGGCATTTGTCATTGGCCACTTTGGCGATCTTCTTCTTAAATGCCTGGAAGGCGCCATGCCCCGTGAGGAGTTGCATTGTATGATAGTCCATACCAAAACTCCTCCGTTCTTTACCGGAGAAGGTCCCAACCGACTTGGCCAACCTCCTCGTCCAGTTTGATTGGGAGACCGCATCCCACTCCTCTTGCCACTTCCTCATGGCGTTCTCCGATGCCAGTTTCCTGTGGGTCACCTCTCTGGCTTTCAGGGCCTGTTTGTTACCTCTATACGCTAGGTCTTTCCTATCTCTATCCTTCTTAATGAAGACCTCCCTCCACATTCCGGCCTTCAGGTCTATTGGCATTATGCCGGCTAAAATACACAGGGCCTGGAACCACACCGTCCTGTACGCGGTAGTCGTTCTCACTATCGCAGACCTTTGGGCCCTACTAACGATATCTTTCCTGGCCTGAACCACCAGGGTCGGTTCCCACACCGGACAGGCGTACAGGACAATCGATTCCCACACTGTATAGTAGAGTAGCCTCGATCGCTGGGATGGCCCCCTCGTATTTGGGAGGAGTGCTCCCAAAGCCCCCACCACCTGGTCCGCCCTATTAACCACACCTGTCAGGTGTGGTCTGAAGTTACGCTGGGTGTCCCAGGTATCTGACCTCCCTTTTGGTGGTGATGGACGCGCCCAAAATATGCATGGTAGTTATTCTGCCCGATTTATTGCCTCTGAGGTATAATCACCTCAGTCTTCTCCTTGGCAATCTGCAGCCCTGTTTTATCAAACCAGAAGGCCAAGGTCTCCATAGCCCCACGCATGAGCGTATCAAGCTGGGTCGGACTCCTGGCAGTAAATAGTACGGCCAAGTCGTCTGCATACGCCACCGCCTCAGTATTTTTGAGGTGGTTTATTCTCTCCAGGACACCATCGTACACCACATTCCAAAGAAACGGCCCCAACACGCATCCCTGTGGCACCCCCGCTGTGACATTTATTTCCACGGCCCCGTTGTCCGCGTGAATTATGATGCTTCTATCCTTAAGGTAATCCTGCATTACCTTTAAGAACGTATTTGATATGCCTCTTCTTTCTAATTCGCTCAATATTACCGACCACCTAATCGCGTTAAATGCATTTTTCACATCTATCGCGATTAGGGCGCACATCCTGTTCTTCTCCCTACACCTATCGGCAAAGCTGACCACCTCCATACAGGCATCCACCGTGTCCGAGCCTCTCCTAAACCCATATTGTTTTTGGTGGAATGCGTCCATTCCCAGCTCCCCCTCCAGAAGGGCTTTGATGGCATATTCCCACACTTTAATTAATGCTGGCAATATACTAATGGGCCTATAAGCCCCCGGGTCCATTGGGTCTTTACCCGGCTTGGGGATGAGAATGACCCTTGCCTTTTTCCAGGCGGCCGGTATTTCTCCTATCCTGATGGTGTCCCAAACTAGCTTCTTAAGGTCCTCCTGGTATTTTTCACCCACAATCGCCACCACCTCAGCTGGGATTTGATCCAGGCCTGGTGATTTTCTGGGCTTTATCCTGGCTACCGACTCACGTACAAGGTCCAGCGTGACATTTTCTCTTATACCCAGGTCCCTCGTCTGTACCCATCTCCGTAGGGTTCCTGCATATGTTTCTCTCCTCTCCTCCGGTGTTGTAACGAAGAGTTTTTCTGCAATTTCCCTAGCCCTAGCCACCGATAAGGTCTTTCTCGGCTGTCTGCCTTTAACCCTAGCCATGACAAGCTTGAAGGGCTTTCCCCAAGGGTCGGAGTTCACCATATCAATTAGCTCAGACCAACCCCCCTACTTGGCCCTCCAAATGGTTATCTGGAGTTGCCTCTTTGCCTTGGTGTATGCGCTCCTTGCCTCGGCGACCTCCAACGTACTCCTCTTCTTCTTCCTTTTGCGCTGGTGGATTCTCCTGGCTGTGGGCATACCCTTTCTGGCCACTGCGATCTCCGGGGTCCACCATGGATTAGGTTTCCTCGTCCCCCTCGGGACTTTCTTTTTCGTTAAAACCCTCTCCGTAACTGCTTCTAGGACCTTTTGCATCTTCATGGCAATAGGCTCTGAGACGCCTTCCCGGTCGTCGCCGAGTATCCCTGCCCTTCCTTCCTCATACTCCTCACACACCCTCTCCGGATCCAATGACTCCACGTCAGATGGAATCCATGCCGGCCCAAATGCCCGGGGCCTTCCTCCGGAGAAGGTGTGGAGGATGTATTTGTGATCCGACTCAGTGGGATGGGGGAGTATCGTATTCCTCGTATGAATGGCCGCAGTGCGCCTGTCGACCGCCATAACGTCGATCATAGACCTGCCCCGTTACGTATAAAGGAGAACTTTCCCTTAGGCCTTATGGGGACCAAGCCTTGTCTACCAACATGGCCCCTCCTATCTGTCTTATCCGTCCTCCAGGCCACCGCCTTAGCGTTTAAGTCGCCCGCCACCACTATCCGCTTACCCGGTGACCAGGCTTCCTTCATAATATTCTCTAACTCGTCCAGGTATTTTGGAAAATCCACTTTCCTATTGGGGGAGCAGTAGCAGCTAATCATAACTGTATTCTCCAACTCAACCGCCACTATTCCACCTGCTCTCAGCTTCTTCACCATGGAGGCGAATCTCCCATTAAAACCCGTGACCCAGATGGAGGCGTCTCCCGTGCCATCGTTGTCCCATCAAGGGAGCTGTTTGTATGGCTCCGAGATTACCACAACATCCACCTCCATCTCCCAGGCATTCTGTATCATGAGGTCTTGAGCCAGCCTACACCTATTCAGGTTAATCTGTAGGCTCTTAAATGGCCTTGCTGGTCTTCCTCTTGCCCTCGTTCCCCACATCCCTATAGGTCCTTTTCGGCTTCACTATCTCCTTTACTGGTGCCGACACCCCAGGTTGGGCACTTCCATTCGCTCTCCCCCCATTCTGGTCAGGGGGAATTGGCACACCCTTCTTCCACCTGGTAATTGCTTGTGCTGCTCCCGCCTCGGCCACCAGGGTTGCTGCCCTTTCACATCCTCGGGCAATCCTGTTCACAAAGCCCAGCACCCATTTTACGGAGGCGACCTTGGACGACGCCTTCCTGGAGGTCAGGTCCTCCCTCACCGAAATACACGTCTCCGCAATTCCATTTAAGTGAGTGGCCACCCCCACCAGGAGATTACCTGTCCTGTTCATCAGGGTGTTATCCCCTACAGGTAGCCCCGCACTCTCCATAGCACCAACCCGGGGGCCGGATGGGGCCGCTGTCTTACTCACCAGCGAGTCCCTTCCACCCCTTCCTCCACACAACGCCTCCTCTACACGGGAGGTCGAGCTCGACCTCATTCTGGCCGCCACTTTATCTGCTTCCGATCCACCGAGCACAATCATAAGATTTCTTAGCTGCGGTCTGGCCTCTCTCCCCGATCCTTCGGGTGGGATTCCATTGGGGTCCGCTTTACTATCGTTCTCCCCGTCCTTGTCTGTGTGGCCCTCCTGTGTCTCACTCTCCTTTATCTCCCCAGGTAGGACAGTAGATACTATCTTCGGGGATGTCCTCGCCAGAGACTACCCTAAAAACACCCCATATGGGGGTACCTCCACCTTTTCAATAGGGGACCTCGACAGGGACCAGCCCTTTTTGGTTCCCCCACCCGTGGGGGATGGAGTCTCTGGGATCGTTACCGATTCCCTACTCACATAATCTTCTCGCTCGCGCCTCGGCTTCTCCCCCCCCCCCTCGAGACAGAATGACCTTAAAGAAATCTCCCGCGGAGGGCCTCGGGCCATCCTTCTTTCCCTTGGGCAGTACCCAGTCCTCGCCCCCAGGGCTCCTCGTCTCAATACATTCGATACCGTCGTTGTCTTGCCAGAGATTTTCGCCAGGTCCTGCCGCTGTATCTTTTTCAGGGGCATTCGCCCCGGTGGCACCGTCCCGCTGCATCAGCACGGTGTCATCGGTCTTAGTTGGTCTTACTCCCTCCTCGCTGCCGACGGGGCAAGAGAGGGAGGATGGTCTAACACCTTCATTCGCCTGTTTGACATCCGAGGCCAGGCTGAAATTCGACATTATTCCATATGTGTCTTCAAGGGCGACGGCCCCACCGCTCAGCGGATTTCTCTTACCAATGGCCCTGGTGTTCTGGCCCCGGTCTTCCCCCGGCATAAAAACCGGAGGGATCCCGCACGCTCGATAGATCCTGTCCCCTGCGAAACACCCTTGCTTCGGCCTGTTCTTCGGGCCCGGAATGGGGGACCTCCTCTTCTTCCTCTCTCCGCTGCCATACCATGTGAATCAGGTCCCCTCTGGAGGGGAGGGCACCACCCTTCCCATCGTATCAGCGATGGGGGGGGGGGGGAGGGAACCACCCGAGGGACGTAGTCCACTCTCCTAGTTTTATTAATCTTCTCCTCTTCTTTCAGGTTCCCCCGAAGGAGGTCCTGGCATTTTCTTGGTCTCTTCACCGTCAGGTAAGTAGCGAGTCGGATCTTGAACTCGTATTCTTTGTGCCCATGTCCTTTCCTTTCGGTTTCAGGTTCATTCGCTGGGTCCAGCTCTCGAACTGCGGCCGACCCTTAGCCAGGTAGGCAGCATCCCCCAGCAGCCGATATGCCCGGAACTAATTCCGTGCACATCGCCCGAAGGAGAACTTAGCCGCTTTCCCAGAGCCCCCTCTCCACGCTCAAGGCGGTCGACCCTGGAGGGGGCCTCGAAAGTTTACCTGCACTCATTAGCGCGAACAGAAGCGTACCGATGCTGCTGCGCATTATTCCCGAACCTTCCATCGTTACTGTTATCTATTGTTGGTGTGCTTATCGCGTCATACCAAAATATCGGTTTCGAATTGTATCTTCTTCGCGTCGTACCGTCGTATGTTTTTTCCGACCAAGAGAGAAATAGCGACAGAGAGGTATGGTATCGCACCTCTCTCTCGCGCTCCTTGTTCAAATGTCGCCAGTTTCGAATTGCATCTTCTACGCGCCGTACCGCTGTATGTTTTTCCGACCAAGAGAGAAATAGCGACAGAGAGAGAGCGAAATCATACCTCTCTCTCGCGCTCCTTATTCAAACGTCGCCGCTGTCCGCTTTGAAATTTCGCGGTCCGAGAGAGCGCGCCCCGATGCTGCTACGCATTATTCTCGGTTTAATTATTCTCGAAAGTTGACCTTCGAAAATTATGTATTTTTGGAACGCGCCGTAACAAAATGCAGGTTTCGACTTGCATCTTCTACGCGTCACACCGCATTATTCTCGGAAATTGACCTTCGATGTCCGTATGTTTTGAATATGGTCCTAGAGCGTGGGAGGGAGAGGGAGAGCGGTGTAAATATCATACCTCTCACTCTCTCTCGTACACCTGGTTCGTTCGAACGTCACAGATATCGGGGTGCGATCTGGCCATGGGGGTTGCAGATCGCTTCCTACGACGCGTGCGAGTCATCGGCTGTACCCCCTCCCCCTGCTCCGTGGGCCGTCTTCCCCCACTACTGACTCATCCCCACCTGCTGCTCCAGGTTCGCGGTCCCTACCTCCACGGGTCGCGGACCCCACACCCGCTTCTCTCCTCGCCACGCGTTGGTCCAGAATCGGCTTAGTATATCTACTTTCCGAGACGTATTCGTACGACGACCTGAACCTGGATTTCGATAACTCTAAATACGCGCTCCTGTACGATATGTACGCGAAATTTACCCGTTCGTACTACGGTTACAGCGAACGGTTGCTGAACACGGGCGAATTCTTACGACACGCCCCTATCGCGATCATAGATTGCTCTCGACAGAATGGGTCGGTGAAGAACGCAACGGTGGACATGCGAATCCGTTTCGAGTGTAGAGATAACGTGCCCACTAATACCACCGCATATTGTTTGCTCATACACGACCGTATAGTCATGCAGCTCTTTGACGAACGTGGTGAGAAAAATCACGTGATGCAAACGGCGACTACTAGCACGATGAAGATCGCAAATAGGTCAGTCGCTATTTTGACACTGTCGCTGCTACTACATACTACTACATACTACTGCCTAATAATGTTATCTTTCGTGGTCGCCCTACAAGGGTTTAAGACTGAACGTAACACATTCGTCCTACGCTCGCCTGTTGCCGTTCGAGAAGCTTCAAGCGACCTGGGTCACAGCGCATCATCACGGGCTCCGCTGGTCCGACGGCTGGGTACCGTACCATAGGCTTCTAGAAATGCTTACCCGCGAGCTCGCAACCGTTGATGTAGTGTTCGTGAAGGAAGTGGAGAAAAAGGCTTGGTTACTACAACTGCTCCTACGTACAGACGTAACCATCGTAGATATCACTGAGATGTACGAGAAGAAGAATGACAAGGATGGCAACGACGATGACGCCCGACGAGGACAACGATGGCACCGATGTTGAGGATGATTATTGCGGAATCGTCCGTGATTCAGTCGCTCCTAACCTGAAATCAATGCCTACAACGAACACTGTACGATGCGATTTCCACGTTAAGAAAATTTGGAAGCATATGCACTGTGGAATCTAACGTGCGTCACACGCACACGCACACGCACACGCACACGCACACGCGCACACAAACACACACAAACACACACACGCACAAACACACACACACACACACACACTCTCTCTTTCACATATTCTACGTACGAAATCCAGCAATGCCCATAAACATTCTGTTTTTGTTTCTGTTTTCAAGTTCTACTGAATACGTGCTACACTTTCTTTTATCTTATATATTATATTTCTTGCACCTTATATGTTCTATATATTATATTCCTTATATCTTACATATATTATGGACACTTAATGCATAAAGAACGGACTTTTTTCATGAAAATATGTTAAGGATTTTATTAACACGCCTCCTCCTGCTCCTCCTCCTCCTGCAACGACGATGGCTACCACCTCCACCACCAACACACTGTACATGTACGGTTGTAAACCACCATAAAAGTGGCACTCATCGGTCTTACAAACTTCACTCCATTGCGTACGTTAGTACCTGCACAGTTAGTATCCGCATCCGTTCAGTAGACTTAGCTGTAGTGCGTATTCAAAATGTATAATCGACGTTTGATCGGCACTTCCTACATGTTCGGGAACCGTATCAATCACTGCAACGATAAGGATTTTCCTAACCTACAACATCAACAGTAACAACATGAACAACAAAAGCAGAATATAAGGTACGAAGTACACATTTGCATACTTTTCGATTTACACGAAACCGATTGAAGCATTAACTCTGTGCGTGTGTTTCTTACAGCGATAAATCTACATCAGCATCGAAGAAAGCCGTAATACGAATCATGGAGTATGATTACCCATTGACCTCGACCAACTACAAACGTCTCGTAATTGGAATTCGTATCGGTCGGGATTGGTATTGCGTTGAAATCGTGATAGGCGATAGCAAATTCAACGAACTGTGTTTCCCCATGTCTACGTGGAAGCTTCTGTTGCAACAAGAACTTGAGATACTTGAACGTTTCCGTAACGACACAACTCCATCGCATCAGGACCCTATCATCGTTGATCATTTACGCATCGACTTCACACGAATCAACAGTTAACGAATTGCCAAAATATCGGATGGTAGTTCCATCATCTGAGTTTGTCCTCTGGCAACGCAGCACGTGTTTTGTTACCGCTCTGAGTCCGTTAAAATTTCGGTGTATTTTTCTTTCGCCTTACTCGTCTTAATTTGACGTCTCAGATAGTCTGGACTTTCTGATCACGGCTGTGGTATTAGAGGGTTCGTGCCCTCAGTGTAGTGTCTCTTTAATTAAGTCGCTTATTGAACTGAGCTACTTATAAAGTTGTTTCTGGCAACTTTCGTTCGGTTGTCTGTTCACTTCTAAACTCTACAGCTGTGAGCATTATGGGTCCTCCTGCTAAGAAGTGTAAAGGCTGTGGATTTTCGGTGTCCAATCCGGTCATCTGTGCTCATTGTGGTACTATTTCTCATCCTGGGCCTTCGTGTCTTGCACGGACCTGTCACCCATGGTATAACGGCAGACTTTTAAATTGTGACCCAAGTTCATCCGGATCACACGCTGTTGACATTGACGTCACAGGAGCTCAGTAGGTTCAGGCGCAATCTACGTTTCCGACTGTCGATGCGCTCAGGGATATCATGAAAGAGCTAATCAGATCGGAATTTGATTCTATTCGGCAGGACATAGTCACTAGCATTCGATCTGAGCTGGTGGACATCAGATCGATAACTAATGATCTTGATGCCCGGGTACGCCAGCTTGAGCAAAATTCATCTTGCCCACCTGCTCTGTCTTCCTCGAGTCCTGCGGTGACGGAAGAGATCATCGCGGAGTTGAACGATAGGCAGCTCAGGGCTAAAAATCTAATTATTCATGGTTTGCCTGAGACACCGAATACCTCCCCTGGTCTCTCTTCACGTAATGACCGGGAGGGAGTTACGTCCATCCTGAGTCAAATCCAGCCATCAGACTATGCCGATATAACGCTGCACAGGATTGGAAAACCTAAGGGTTCTGCTCTAAGGCCTCTTTGTGTTGGTCTTAAATCATCGGAGGTGGTTATCAACATCTTGAGAGGCAAGTCTCGTTACTCTGGGCTTTGCAAAATCTCGGATGATAAGACTAGGACTCAGCGTCGGGCTCTGGATCAGCTAAGGATGAGGCTACGGGCATTACACGAAGGAGGTGAAGGCAACTGGACTATCCGGTATATCCATGGAGTACCGACCATCGTCGAATGAAGAACAACTCGTGATGCTGCCTCAAAAAACCCTTAAGTTGTCCCATGGTCTATTACCAAAACGTCCGTGGACTTAGAACAAAACTGGATGAATTGAAGTCCGCTATTATGTGCTCGGCCGTTCGTTATGATATTATTATCTTAGTGGAAACATGGCTCAATGAGTCTATCTCTTCGTCTGAGTTGGGTCTAAGTGACTTCAATATTTTTCGCGTTGATAGATCCTCCTGCACCAGTAGTTCCTCCACAGGTGGTGGGGTCCTTGTCGCAGTTAGAAGTTCGCTGCCCTGCACGATGATTCGTCCCATATCGGATGATTTGGAACAGCCCTTCGTGCGGGTGCGCTTTCAGACCAAGTACCTAATTTTTGGTGCTCTATATCTTCCGCCAGCCTCCCACCCCGACCTCTATGAGAAACATGTCGGCTGCGTCTCGCAGATATTTCACGATTTTACTCAAGATGTTTTCTGCATTTTCGGGGATTTCAATTTCCCACATGCAGTCTGGACCACGTGCCCGGGCTTAAACTGTTTGAAAAAATCGGGTATATCAGGTGCTGAGTCTGCAGCCATTGATCTCCTTCTTGAGGGTTATAGTTACTGTGACCTAGCTCAGGCGAATACTATTTTCAATTCCTTTGAATGTTGGCTAGATTTACTTTTTGTTAAGGACACCGTAGTTGCTGTTGACATTGCCGTTGATGTCCTGATCTCTCCAGATCAGTATCATCCGCCGTTAATTGTGTGTTTGAATGATTTGTTTTTGCCTACTGACCATAGTCGTGATTGTATCACTTATTTTGATTTTAAACGAGGTGGTTACCCCAGTATAATAAATCACTTGAATGCTATTGACTGGGATTCTGAGTCCCGCGGGATAAGCCCAAATCTAGCAGTAGATCGTCCATATTCCCATCTAAACGATGCTATTGAAGCCTTTGTCCCTGTTAAGACCTATAGACGTTCTCTCTATCCTCGGTGGTTTTCGCCTCGGTTGAGATCTCTCATTCGTGACAAGAAGCGTGCGCATAAAGACTATAAAACCTCTAACTCTCTCAGTGACTACTTATTATTCTCTAGTTTTCGCTCGCAGTGCAAACTACTATCTAAGGCTGACTATCGTGCGTATGTTGACACTACTGAGAACTCTATATGGTACAATGTTAGTGCTTTCTGGAGTTTCGTGAATGCCAAACGGGGTGACCAGGGCCTTCCGACAACCATGCACTGTGGAAGCTCGGTCGCTTCGTCTGGTTTGGCAGTCGCTGATCTCTTTGCAACCTACTTTGGATCGGTATATACTTCTCCGTGCGGGCAGTCATCGGCCTTGAACACTGACCATATCTCCTACAAAAATCTTATTTTGAATGAGCTCACTATTTCCATTGGAGACATTTACACCAAGCTTAATGGTCTCGATGTAAATAAGGGTCCGGGTGCAGACGGCATTCCCCCTCTATTCCATAAACAGTGTAGCTTTATTCTAGCACTACCTCTCTGGAATATTTTCAATGCTTCACTGACTACCGGAGTTTTTCCCACGAGATGGAAGTCAAGCCTCGTTACCCCCGTCTTTAAGGCCGGTGACCGCTCCGATGTTCGTAATTATCGTCCTATCTGTAAATTATCTATGATACCTAAGGTCTTCGAAGCGATTATCACCGACTTGTTATCCGCACAATTAACAAATGTCATTTGCGCTGAACAACATGGTTTTGTTCCGAAACGGTCTACATCCACAAATCTTGCGGTATACCATGGTTTTGTGTCCAGAGCCCTTGATGATGGCCTGCAGGTTGACACAGTCTATACTGATTTTCGGAAGGCTTTCGACACCGTTGATCACTCTGTGTTGCTTCGTAAGCTCTCTCGCTGGGGGTTCTGTGGGTCCCTTTTATTGTGGATTGAAAGTTATCTAACTGGGCGGCAACAGACTGTCAGGGTGTCGAATTGTCTTTCCTTTCCGATAAGTGTTACCTCGGGTGTTCCTCAGGGGTCGCATCTTGGCCCTCTACTGTTCAACGTATTCATTGACGATATTGCCGTAATTCTCTCAAATACTAGCTTCCTCCTGTATGCTGATGACTTGAAACTGTTTAGAATTATTCGGGGAATCGAGGATGTTCTCAGTATGCAGGACGATTTAGTTAGATTGGAGCAGTGGTGTACTGTCAATGGGTTGCATTTTAACACGGCAAAGTGTGTCGTGCTTAGAGCCGCTCGCGCAAGGTCGTGTGTGAAATACCCCTATCACTTAAATAATGTGGTTCTTAGGGAAGTGTTTGAGATAATTGATCTTGGAGTCTGTATTACACCCTGTTTTGATTTCAGGCCTCATTATGCGCGAAGTACTAATACTGCCATGAGAACTGTAGGTTTTATCTCTAGGTTTGCTAGACATTTTAGGAACGTCGAAACCTTGAGGCTGTTATATGTTGCCCTTGTCAGACCTCATGTCGAATATGCTTCCATTATATGGAGTCCTAGGCATGCTAAATTTGTAAAGTCGATTGAAAGGGTACAGCATAGATTTTTGAGGTTCGCCTCTCGCACCTTGGGCTATCCTATGGATAGAATGGATCATGATTATCGTCCGGCTCTTGCGTCCTTTAAGTTAACCACTCTAGAGGATCGTAGGCGTATTTCCGATATGATATTTCTTTATAAGATAATCAATGGCCTTATAAGTTGCCCGGATTTGCTGTCCTTGGTTATGTTTAATGCTCCTGTGAGAAGCCTGCGGTCTAGGCCCCTGTTTGTTTCTAGGCCACCAAAATATCGTTATTATGCATGTGACTCGGTCAATAGGGCGATGATTATTGCGAATCAATATTTTACCGGTACTGACCCCTTCGTGGGGTCCCTTAACTCATTTAGGTCGGAACTGTTTAGATCTGTCAATTACTAGTACGACACTACTTAGTTTAGCCTTTTAATTTTGATTATTTTACTCATAAATTTAGTTAATATTGTTATGTAAGCTCAGACTCTGTATACTACTTTTGTGTTAACTACGTATACCATGGGATTTTCCCGTTCAATAAATAAATAAATAAATAAATAAATCATATACATGGCCGAAGCTACGATACACCAAATGTTCAAATACGATCGTTGCATCGATCATATGTTTTCGTGGTTGTCGGAAATTCTGAACTTCGTAAGCAGCAAATACGCGTCCATTGTCGACATTATACGCACCACTACGACATCGACCGCGGACTATCAAAAACTTATTTCAGAAAGCGAATCCTTCGAACCGCAATCTTTGTTAGATTGTGCACTATTAGCGTTATGCTTGGATTCGATGATACGCGATGCTCGCAACGTAACACAATAATGTGCACATGTCTATATATACTTTCCCAATAAATACAACACTTTTTCATACGAATACCTGTATTGTCTGATACCTTACACGATTCTATTCTATCCGCACAGGATATCACTTATCCCAAAAACTATGTAGTGCTCTTTTGATCTTCATTCCGTACTAGACACATTATCCTGCAATGTAATTGTACTCGTATACCCATAAATCACCTGAGCTACGCAACGTCAATACATCTACATTTCCACTCACATAGCATATGCACATTATTCTCGGAAGTGGACCTTCCATCGTTACAGTTTTTGGCGCGGTTATCGCGCGATGACCGTGCAGGTTTCGACTTGCATCTTCTGCGTGTCATACCTGCGCATGTTTTGACCACCGACCGAGAGATGAATAGAGACATAGAGATATACATAAATATACGTTCGCGGTCGCGCCTGCGCGTACTGATTTCGCGGCTGTAACACGACTATCGCTGGTGCGATCTGACCTTGGAACGTAAGAGGATTGCGGACCGCTTGGAATTTTTGTACCTTCGACAGCGCGAGATGAGTCATCAGCCATACCCCCTCCCCACCTCTCATACGCGCGCGCGAAGGTGTGTGTGTGTATCAGCGCACGCGCGCTCCCCCTCCACTGGTTCATCCCCACATCTATGGGTCACGTTCCCCCACCCGCCTCCCCCTCGCCCTGGTGTGGTACCGCCCACCCCGCTTCACCCCCTCGCCCTGCGTTGATCCAGACCCGACGTAGCTTATCTACTGTCATTTATTCATAGTATAAAAAAAAATTGGAATGAAATATCAGCAGGAAATAAGATTCATTACACGTATGAGAATGAAATATTTGGTACTGGCTCGCACTCATCTTTCCTTGTATTTAAAGCTGGGGTGGAAACAATTATTTTCATAATCCACGTTAGAAAACAAGCAACATTTGTTGGAAACATTTTTCTTAAAACCATTCCAAACTATTTCTCGATGTCCAGATGCTAGAAGAGAGGCAAAAGGTCGGAAGCTAAAATGGTCCAAAATGAGAAGCGTAAATCACGTTTAGTATCTTGACCTGCAGGAATAGGTATCTTTTACACCACTTGGGTTATCCCCAACCACTTACCCGATGACCGTCTACCCAGATTATTGTTGCCGCGACGCGACCCCTCTCAACCATTCTTTGCGAGCCGCCTGACAACTGACTCCAGCCACAATCACACGCCCCAAATATAATTTACACCGAAATCACGTCACACGTCACTCTTTCAAACAATACTCGCTCCTACAAAACATACCTATCTGCTCATTCTCCACATTCATTGTACAGTGTGCAGCAAAATTATTGGTCGTTACTCTTAGGGGGTGAATCTACACCTCTGCATCGATGGACATTTGTAAAAAAAAGTGCCCGCAAAGTTGTTTATAACATTGAAAATTAATGTTAAATGTTTTGGTAAACTTGTCAAAAACCTACCACCTCTCCGATTTCAATGACCTTCACATATGTTGCAAAAGTCATCATTCTGTACAACATTTCCCTTTAAACTTTTTGGCAGTCGGCTTTGGTTTACGAAATATTCGCAAAAAAGTTTATTTAACACTAGAATTACCGAGTTTAACACATACATCGGTTCGCTACCATTCTTTATGCCCCCTATCTAGCCCCAACCAATACTAATACCGTCGGTTATGAAACAGATTTCAATATATTATGCCGATAGTTTTTCATATGTTTTATATAACATATGTCAAGCTCATTGAAATTGGTGTGGAGGTAGCTTTCAATCCCATAAAAAACTTCAAAATAGTAAAAAAAATTACGGCAAGTAAATGAAATCAAATAAATCACGAAAAATATAAAATAATAATAATTACAGAATAAAAAAAGATGTGAAATCAAAATGAACTGCAAGTACATAAAGGTGCTTTCCAACTGCGCTTAAGATGACACAACTACATATACACAGCTAAAATGCTGTGTTCATACATTCCATTACTCATATCGCATTTAAAAATATTGTAATTTAAAGATTTACAAAATTAATGATGTACAAAAATTGCGCCAATTATAACAATGGTTATTTATACAATGAAAAAATGTACTAAACAATATTAATCAGATATATTTTTATACAAATAAATATTTTAATACGAATAAATATTTTATTTATTCAAAATACTTGGCACTGCGAAACCGAAAAAATGTTAATTGTCTTAGTATTAATAATTTACAATAACACCCTTCCAATTTAAAATACATAAACATATACATACACATATTAGAAACGCAGTCAGATTTATTCTACACATATATTTAATTCTAATATCATAAGTAGCATATGCACACGCACGCAGAAGAAAGAAAGAAAAAGATTAAGGCAATTTATACATATTTATTCAGTTTAGCAACACTAATTCGGAGAGCAGCGCCAAGTATTTTGAATAAATAAAATATTTATTCGTATTAAAATATTTATTTGTATAAACATATATCTGCTTAATATTGTTTATTACATTTTTTACTATCAATTTTTTTTCTATCAATCAGCAACTCTGCACATCCATACAACGGAGTAGTAGGGCTAGGAGAGTTCTAACGTAAATTTGAATTTCAAAGCCATTTCCCCCACCCCTTCCCGACCTTGAAACTCAAATTTGAGTTTCAAAAGTCGGCGGAAAATTCGCGCAGGCGGCGGGCGGGCGGCGCGGCCGGACGGCGGCGGATGACGTCATACAGATGGCGGAGTGGTGGAGGTATAGTCGGACCGCATCGAGGAGGAACCGTGGGTGAATTGCTGCTAATCTGGAGTGTGGAACCAACCGCAGTCGGTAAGGAAGGAAATATTAATTTAAGGGGGTAGACACGGGTAATGCAGCGCTCTGTATACCGACATAATCTGGCCCGAAATATGGGTTTGCGCGCTGACGTTTTTGTCCTTATATGAGCAAATTTTGAGCTGGGCGAGGTCTCATTCGAAAGATGAAGGTTCAATGCAGCCCGCTCTGGTCATGGTTCAAAGACATTGTGTTGATATGTAATAATACGAGTGTCCAAAGTAGAGAAAAAATCGACAAAATGCACTCGCAGATTCCATGTATTTGTAGGTCACTAAAAGAGTTTTGTGACTCAAACGATGAGCAGAGCGGGCTGCATCGAACCTTCCTCTTTCGAATGAGACCTCACCCAGTCAAAAATCTGCTCATATAAGGACAAAAAACGTCAGCCCGTAATTGCATTCCCAAATACGAGTTTCGCCATATTGGCGATAATACAGAGCAAGTCACGTGACAAATTTAGTTGAGCTAGTGGATACGAGATGGCGCCTACTCGGGAGGACTGCCAACGTGGAATCATAGCAAACCTGAAGCGTTAGCTGGATCCACGAGCCACAGTAAACGCGTGATGCGGTGAATGTATGCATTTTCGGACGATTGTAGGTTAGGTTATATGCATTTTAGGCCAGGAACTGCTAGGAAATGTATACATTTACTAAATTAACGCTTTTACCGTCACACGTACATCACTTGAAATCTCTGTCGTATTTATATCATAGTAATTGGGGCAGTTAGAGCAACAACGGACTAACCTACATTAAAAAAAATTTCCTATTGTACATCGATGGCTTACAATTAGTGCACACATATTGTCTGTCCATTTTTAGCGTTTTTGAGAAAAACAGGTTCAAACATTCAATGGTACATTTTAATTAAATAAATACTTTTTGCATTATTGTATTATCATATATATGTAATATAAGTATCACTGAAAATATGTAATTAGTAGTATAAGTTAGAATCTGCAAAATAATAATAATGATTCGATAATAATACATGGAAGATGAACATGCTATATGTAACCAAGTACAGAGGAGGACATACTATACTGAATGATATTATATAAAAATGAATGAAAGGAATAATACTGGAAATAATGTCACTTCAATATTATATTTATTTTGAAAGTAACAGGAATAAAAAAGTAATTATTCGTTTTCATTTTTGTCAATGTTCATGGGAATTGGAATTAGATCACGTTGTGATTTTGCTGATGGTATGCTAATGATAAATGCCTTGTAGTATTCAGGAATAATTCAGTTGTGATACAGATCTTTTTTCTTCGCGATAGATATAGGAAGACTTTTTTTAAATTTTTTATTTATTGTCACATTTTTTCAAGACTATTTTCGTCCTCTGGCATGGACACACAACATTTGTGCACTCAACATAATAAATTTAGGGACATACAATAAACAAAAATATTATTTTTGATAAATTTATAAAAAAGATAAAAATGTAATTTTTATGCAGCATAAAGAAACAGTCAAGCACTATTTGTTGCATATAAAAACTCAAATTTCATAAAAAGTGGACATACAATATGTGTCCACTAAGCAATCGATATGATAGTAGAGCCTATTGGAATACGTTATTACTACTAACTCACTTTCGAAAAAAATGTGGGTTAGTCCGTTGTTGCTCTCACTGCCTCAATTATATGGCAAAATTCCAGAGATGGACATTACTTAACCGTTTAGTGCTTAGACACTTTTCCCGGCGGAAAAAAATTATTTATTGCGATTAGTTAACTGAAAAATGGTGCCAATACATGCACTTGATCGTTCTTTTTCCCAAAAAAGCCAATGGCAATATCATTTTCTAAATGTGACGTATACATCACACTGGGCGCTAAAGGATAACCCGAGCCAATTTTTATTTGAATCAATTTTATTGATTAATTTATGATTGAATTAATTTAATGGGTAATTCAATTATCGGCCATGAATAATTTTCTCGTGTTTATTCGTACTTTCTCGACTAAATATATGATTCGCAACTAAAGTACTAATAAATACGAGAAAATTATTCATGGTCGACGGATGAAAGGCTTTAGACTACAAATATGATAAAAAATTATTTATTTTAATTATAAAAATTATAACTGTACATTGCTCCTCTCCCTCCTCTTCCTCCTCTTCCTCCTCTTCCTCTTCTGCCACCTCTTCCTCCTCTTCCTCCTCCCCCACCTCTTCCTCCTCTCCCACCTCTTCCACCTCTTCCTCCTCTCGCATACTCCAGCTGTCTCAACTTTCTCTTCATGTCCCTGTTCTGTAATATGAAAAATAAACATAAATCTTATGTTAATTACTGCAATAGTGTCTAAACATTTTCACACTTTCGTGAGAATGTAACAAATTAAAAAAGATCGTTTTGCGTGAGATCACCCACGTATGTACATACCTCCTTCTTCAAGGGCAACACCAGTTGCCAATAGGCCTTACTGTTAGCCATTTCCCGACTACTCCGTCCCGACGACGGAGTTCGGCCGCTAGAAGAACTGGACGGACTCCGTCGTCGTGACGGAGTCTGCCGGCTGCTATGACTCCGTCTTCGGGACGGAGCCTGCCCGCTGCTGGGACTCCGTCGTCGGGACGGAGTCTGCCGGCTGCTGGGACTCCGTCTTCGAGACGGAGTCACTTCCTTTTCTCCCTTCTGACTGATTTCTTTTTCAGACATCTAAAAAAGAGTCGAAGAAACAGTGAAACTATTGAACGTGATTAAAATGAATTTGAAAGTGTAGTAGAAGAGCCAGAGTTGGCCAAAATGTAATCTAATTACAAATTACAAATTACGATTAAAATGTAATTGTGTGATTGATTACACATTCTTTTCTGTAATCGTTAATTTAGGTAGTTGACCACAATTTTGTCAACTATCTAAATTGAAGGGTCGGATGCAATAAGGGGACTAGCGCTCGAAAATGGAAAAAATAATTGTCGAAACTAAGAAATAATGGAAAATTAAATGTTGTTAAACTGAATTTTAAAAAATATAGTGTTGTAAAGCTCGTCACGACAAATATTTTTTCTTTTTACAGTTTGTTTATTCAATCTTTGCTATTCGAGCTACAAATTACAAACAAAAAATTCGTCATCGTCCAAAATCATTGTTTCTGTAAACATAAATTGCGATAACCTGAGTAAATATTAAGGGATCGTTGTGAAACTTAAAACATAACTTCAGAAAACTCTAGCGAAGTCGAAAAATATATGCACAAAAACCTTATGTTAACAAATGTAATAATATTTAATTAAAAAGTAATACTGGACATAACCCATGTTTTTCAACGTTCGCCGTTAAAAAGTGTCGAGGCAATTTTGAGGTACATATAACTTGCAGCGACAAAGTTTTTCCTAAGGAAGATTTTCACCAATTTTCACACGGATTAATAAATAATTGTAGAAGATATGACGATATATATATATATATATATATATATATATCCTAAAATTTTCAAAGCTCGGACATCACCGCTGCCCAGCGGTCGCTGGCAACCCTCCGAACGCCGGACCGATGCATGGTTGCAGTGGAATGCGTCCGTGAGGCGGTGTTGCCATTTTCGTCTGTTCGCGCGCGCGTAGGTTGCAGTTTTAACGGATGACCCTGTATATATATATATATCTCGCGCGCCACCAACAGTCAGCGGCCGCGTATAATGCGCTACTTAGCACTCTTAGCACTCGCTTTGACTGTTAGTGCCGCGCGGGATTTATATATATCGTCATATATTCTACAATTATTTATTAATCAGTGTGAAAATTGGTGAAAATCTTCCTTGTACGAAAAACGTTGTCGCTGCAAGTTATACGTACCTCAAAATTGCCTCGATACTTTTTAACGGCGAACGTTGAAAAGCATGGGTTAGGTCCAATATTACTTTTTAATTCAATATTGTTACAATTGTTAACATAAGGGTTTTGTGCACACATTTCACGGCTTCGCTAGAGTTTTCCGAAGTTATGTTTTAAGTTTCATAACGATCCGTTAATATTTACTCAAGTTATCGCATTTTATATTTGCAGAAATAATGATTTTGAACGATGAACAATTTTTTGTTTATAATTTTTAGATCGAATAGTAATGATTGGATAAACAAACTGTAAATAGAAAAATGTGTGTCGTGACGAGCTTTACAACACTATATTTTTTAAAATACAGTTTAACAACATTTAATTTTCCATTATTTCTTAGAGTTTCGACAATTATTTTTCCCATTTTCGAGCGCTAGTCCCCTTATTGCATCCGACCCTTCAACAGAAAATAATGTGTAATCAATCACACAATTACATTTCGTAATTTATGATTTGTAATTAAATTACGTTTTGCCAAACTCTGAGAAGAGTACACGTTTAGCAAGTTAGTACATTTGGGTACAATATAGGCTTCCTTTAGCCAAGATTTAGCGGATGAGGAGAATCTTCAGATTTCTAAATGCTGGAATTTCCAAGTACGAAGGCTTTGAAATTCAAACATTTCTAAAATTTGTAATTGTGAGGTTATCAAGTTTCAAAATATTTGGTAATTATGCAGAACAGGTGTTTCAGCACCGATTTCAATGATTTTTGGATATGTTGTCGGGGACATGATTCTGAATAACTTTTTCCTATACATGTTACCGCCGCTCGACCTTCGTTTCCGAGATATTTGCGAAAAACTTCTGTTGATTTATTCCGACGCAACGCATTTCACTTTCAAACTTGTTCCGGGTATTAGTATTGGTTGGGGTTAGATTAGTGCGGGGGGCGCGCGCCCGCTCACGGGCGCGTAAAGCATGGTGGGGAACCGATGTGAGTTTAGAGATTTGAACAAGAAACTTGCGGATGCCCATCAACACCCTGACTCTGTTCGGAGGTGCTGGCGCCGCCGGATATTAACATGATACTGGTTCTAAAACATAATTTTTTTGCAAGGAAGAGGGTGCCTTCGAGAGCACCTGTTGGGTGTGTGGGGACCCCCGCCAACACCCCACCTCACATTGGTTGGCTACCATTCTTTACGCGCCCGCGAGCGGGCGCGCGCCCCCCGCACTAATCTAGCCCCAACCAATACTAATACACGGGACAAGTTTGAAAGTGAAATGCATTGCGTCGGAATAAATCAACAGAAGTTTTTCGCAAATATCTCGGAAACGAAGGTCACTTTGTTTTGTCCCATGCTGGCGCATACGCTGCCACAGACGCGTACTATAGATAGGTATACGGCAGAATACATTGTAGTAGTAGCAGCAGTTTTTCGCGAATATCTTGAAAACGAAGGTCGAGCGGCGGTAACATATATAGGAAAAAGTTGTTCAGAATCATATCCACGACAACATACCCAAAAATCATTGAAATCGATGCTGAAACACCTGTTCTGCATAATTACCAAAAATTTGTATTTTTAAATTTCCAACATTTGTGATTTTAAAATTTCCAATTTTTCCAATTCTGATGTTTAGAAACTGTTTAAATTTCATCACTTGTGTTCACTTTCAACTAAAGGAAGCCTATATTGCACCCGAATGCACCTTTTCTAGACATTTCGCAGGTAAATTATAACATAACTTTCCTATTTTACGTGAGAATGAATACGCAAATATCTGAGTGTGAAGCTGCGTATCGACATTGTAAGGATGCCGCGCGAGGTACGCTTCGCGGAGTGGAGAGTCTGGAGACTCGTACTACAGTCTCGCGCTACCTCCAGCATGATATTTGCGTCGCCCGAGCAAGCGATTTTTTATCTTGGGACCACGAGGCACCTTTGAGCACGTCGAAAACTCGATGGCTGATGCCTCGTAAAGTAATCATGGTCGAGGTAGTCTCCAGACTCTCCATTCCACGAGGTGTGCGACGCGAGGCGCCTCGCAATGGCGATACGCAGCTTGAGAAACACGCGGACACTCAAACAATCACAGTTCACACGATAGATTTTGCACAAAAATAACAACAACTTTACCCGGAATATGTCTAAATACAGTCTTGCTTTGGAAGTACTAAAATATAGAAGTATGTCAGTTGTTATAAAAGTGGCGCCGGTCGAAATTTAAAAAAAAAATTGCACTGTAAGTTTATTATGTATCACGTTGATATAATACGTAAAAATATAAGTGAAATGTAACAAACGAAAAATTTGGACTTGGACCACTTTCATAATAACCGGCACATATAGTGAAAAAGACAGGGATAGTAAGCGTGAAGGTACTTACGATATTTACTGCTCGACAGTCGCTTTTTTTCTGACCATCGAGCCTTTGCTACCCTCAAGGGTGGACAAGGCCCAAACTGCCTTTCTCAGTCCCTCAAGATTTTGTATTTCACTCGCACCAAGAACCAGGCGGGGCGTCATCGGCCCGCGTAAAAGTTCGAATGCGCGAAGATTTGAAAACGCGGCGCGTGTCCGCGCATACTTGCGGGGTGGTCCTTCACCGTCAGGCAAGTGGGAAAGGATAATGGTAGAACGAAATATGAATTCTTTGCTAATAATGTCGGTGATACGTCAAAAGTATATGCACAGGATAATAAAAAATTATTTCCCGTGCACATTTCTGTGCACCAAACAGTATTCCCGGAAGTACATACAATCTACGTAAATGTATCAGCATACCACCAATCCTAATGAGAAAGAGAGAAACAGGATGCGTATGTCCGTCCCTTTCCCACTATCTTCTGTTTAGCCTCTCAGCATCTGTAAACAATGCAGCGACAACGCTAGCTGATCAGTTTCTTGTCGTTTGCACTACGGTGAAGACGCAGAAAGCAATCGGGCTTTTATTTGATGCGCGGATATTGATATATGGAATATTTATAATTTGTGAATTGTTCCATTTCCGCGTGGTTCCTTACTGTAGTGCTGATAACTGTGTGTGATCATTCACATTCATCATTGTCATGGAATCAAAGAAGGAAGCCGCAGATGCAAGAAATAGACGCTATTCGAAGGGTGATGCAAAAGTGAAGCAGCCTACCGTATCTGCAAAGCGTTTGTCCAAAAATACAAAGTGTCGAGAAAGGTAAGTTATGTGTTATGGTACAGATTTGTATGAAGTCACAGTTTGACATGTAGTAGTAGTAGTAGCACGGTATTTTATTGTATATAATATAGTATTATTCATATTCTTCAAATATGTATATCAACACAGCTATCTTTGACGCTTTACGTACACATATTCTATGCTATGCGCACCGCAACGCATGTCATTACTTTATCCCTCTTGCCCCATTTATTCTTTTCCCATTCGTATGTTCGTCTTATTTAATTAATTAATAATCCGATTTATATCGTGTTTGGACTCATTTTCATGTGAAAAATGTCAGCAGCACGTTCCTGCAATTTTGATACCGATGAGACGAAATGTAGAAATTTTAAATTTCGTCATATAAAACGTTCAAACTACATATACCCGTTTCGTTAGATATGCTTCCTTTATAATGCAGTTGTGATTATTTCAATCGTTGTACGTAGCTTCGAATGGATAAAACATGCACTTGAGATTTTATTTATGTGATGTAGCAGATAATGTTTAAAATTAGCAACAGTCGTCTATGATTTGCGATTCGATGTTCAGCATATGTAGTTACGTGTTGAATACGAAATACATAGTGCTTTTTCTTCTGTGGAATTTTGTCCGCAATATATACGTCCATGTGTACCTTCAGCGTAATTTTTTCATTGAAAAGCGCAGTCTTCGAAACATTCTCCAGGCCTCGCTGGCAACCTTTGTCCCAGCCCAGGCAATGTTTACGACATCTCAAGTACCCTGCAGTTGTGGATACTACTACGCGGAAAGCGAATTCTATTCCGTAGCAACATATTTTCACACAGATTTTCTCGTACACGTTACACGATGTAATTGTCGACATTGTATCATGTTTGCTCTCACCATAATCAGGAAAGTGTTATGAATATAAGAAAAAAATATTTATGCAGAAAAAATTAAAAGTAAAAAAGTTGAGCCGTTATTGTTATTGAAAAATTGTTGTGTATCTGCAGGGTTGTCAGCAACATTATGCAGGACCGATTATTTAGCGGAGAGGAACACCTACAGGAGTGGTGGTACGCACACATTACTACCACTCCTGTAGGTGTTCCCCCTCCGCTAAATAACGCTGTGTCTCTGTATTATCAGCCGAGGCGCGGGCTTTATTTCTCGGCTGTTACGACCCCCGTTCTATCCTTCTCTTTTACGACCCATTGATAGCGACAAAGTAACCGCGAGAATCGGAGAATGCTGTTCGCTGAATACCTATACCTACAGGGTGTACGCGGGAAGAGTGGACAGCTGGATATCTCCTAAACTATTGGAGACAAAAATATTTAAAAAATAGGGAATTGCATGGTTCGAGGGGGCCAACTTATGAGCGCGGACGAATTTTTTTTCGATTATTATTTTAAAAGATACGATGGTCAAGTTCGGTTTTTTAAATGGAACTATTTTTTCTGAAGACCTGAGTTGATAGTGCGTTCTAAGACAAATTCAATAAGCTTTAATGTATGCACTTGATTCCCACTGGTTTTTGAGATATTGCGCTTGCAAATTTACTGATTTTCCCTGGAAGAAAACTCGCTGGAATAGCAAGGACCGGGGACGGTCTTGCTGGCGCCACGGGTGGCCTTGCCTGTTGAAACAGATACCTACCTGCCAAAGGTCTACGCCAGGAATGGCAGGCCCAAAGGCTGGACAATTCATTTCCGTCAGAAATGCTACTTAGGTAGGTACATCTGCGGTATCGAGAAGCGCACCGTTACTTTTATTTCGCACTTGCTTCTACGCTCGGATGGCCGGTTCTCTTGAGAGGGATGTAAGTTCAATTGGTTAGGTTAGGAGGTGTGAAAGTTGCTAGACTAAATTTCAACCATAGGGAGCAGATTATATTAGAACCAATCGAATTTGCATCCCTCACAAACGGCTGCTCTCTTGAAGAGGCCCTCTTCACAGCAATACCTCCTCCCCAGTGCCCACCTTCTCTCGCACAGAATACGATGACGCATGCTTTTGTTTTGATATTAAAGCTCGTGTTTATATTCGAGAGGACCACGTGTCAACAGCGGGCTACCATTTTTCTTCCCGTGTCTCTCTACGAGGCGTAGTGACGGTGGATTGTAGGAGCGTAGATGTCTGGATGCCAGTTATTGAATTCAGGAGACGATAGAAACACTTTATTACAAAACACACATGTACTATAATTAAAGTAAATCGTATTCCTCTCGGGAAAGAGTACTGATAATGATCGAACTTGCGCCCTACTTCGCGCAGACCGATTACACGGAGGGTAGTCAAGTCACACACTGCACAAATGATAAGCCGCGTCTAGACGTTGCGAGGCTGCAGCGCGAGGCGTGCCTCGCGGAGTGAAAAGTCTGGAGAGTCCTTAGCTCGCCTTGATCATTTTGCAAAGCAACCTCGTGCTGCTGCTGTGGCGAGGACAACACCCCGCAGTGCCTCACCGAATTTTATGGCTTTCGACCCTCGAAGGGTTTGGAATATCATTAGGAAGTGAGAACTGTTCAGGATTTCAAATGTTTGTATCTTTTCTTCATCGTATCGAAGGGGAAGTGGCGGCAATGGATTCCTGACGTTCCGTCGATTAATTTCATACCAAATATCATGCAAATCGGACTACCTTGACACAAGCTATTTGTATTCCTTATGTAAAACTTGTCCGATTTACACGACATTTGTAATGATTTTCATCGGAAAACCACAAGGAATCCATCGGCGACACTTCCATATCCATACGATAAAGAATAAAGAATTATTTTATTTCTGAAACAGGCAGGTACAGGATGATTCTGGAGCTACGCCCGTCAAAAAGTTGCGGCCTGGTACCCCGTGGCGAGGACAGGCCTTCGCATTGCCTCACCCGATTTTTATGGCTTGCTTCGGAAAAAGGTATGTTTCTGAGTCGAACGTAGCGAATTGATGTCGAGCCCCCGCAGTCGAGGGTGAAATATCCCTTACAGCGTATTAAGAAATTCTTTTCTTCATCATATCGAAATGAAAGTGACGCCAATGGATTCCTTATGTTTTTCTGATGAAAATCATACAAAATATCATGCAAATCGGACTACTTTGACACTAGCTATTTGTATTCCCTATGTAAAAGTTGTCCGATTTACACGACATTTGAGCGTTACATTCAATTCAATTTCATGCGACCAATTTTAAAGTGTCCGCGTTTCTAAGAACGTGATCATAAAGAGCACAACTAGGGCTGTATCCTCATTTTTCAAATTTTGAAATAGCGCCCTGCTGGTATAAAATTGTATTTCTTTAAAGCAATTGCAGAATAAATGGTCTAAAATTTATTTTTTATAAGTAACATAATTTTTATTAGGTACTCTTACTTCCCCAGTGTAAGCACCCACAAGCTTATTCTTACCTTTCTCTTAGTTCAACAGTTATAATTTAATGAACAAAAATCAATTTCCACGATCTTGAAAATTTTGAAAAATTCTCTGAAATACGTTTATGTATCACTAAAGACTACAACATATGCAAGTTTCACAAAAATCTCAAATGGTACTCCGAAAAGTGTCCGATTTCGCGTTGAATGACCCAGAATTGAAATGCGGAAAGTATTCTTTTCACACGCGGTCAAGTGCATGCGTGCCTGCATACAGACACAGCAGCGTATCGCAGCGCAGTCTGCTTGTGGCTGCCTTCGCTTGCGAGTAGCGGAGACGGTTGTGCAGATGTTGCGTGTGAAAAGAAAACGGGCCAAAAGTGCATGTCCTTCGGTTTGCGTAGCGAGGGAATCACGTTGTCTAAGAGGAACATTTGTATCACGCTACGTCCCTCTTTGTATCGCGAAGATAAATTAGAATGATATTCACAGTAATGCAATAATAATAATATTTTCATAAATAAAGCATCGTAACATTTGTGATGTTTCCCTAATGATAAATGACACCAAACACGATATAATTTAGATAACACATATTTAGTGGTAATACGCGTCGACCGCAGAGAAGGACTGCGAATGAAAAAGATGGGGACAATCGGCAGTCCTTTCTTCCACTCGCTCTCCTCTCCAACGTTCGAGGCTGTCGACAAATTTTTACAAATATAGGAAGTACGGTAAAATCTCGATTAGGGTTAAAAATTGTGACTATGTATCGTTAATGTTAATTTTTATCACGCCTAGTTAGAGTGGTCCCCCTTGGAACCAGTGAAGCGTATAATATGGCACGAGCGCCGATCGTGCCATACCCGATCCGAAATCGAAAATCAATGAGAGACAACACCGATGCAAACGAGGTTTGCGATAAAAATTATTTTATTTTTGGTTCTTTTTTAATCAATTTTTTACCAACATATTTGTGACGATTTTTCCGATTAAAATGGCACCAAACACGATATGGTTTGGAAAATTATATAAGTATAAATGATTCGTATCCATGATAAGTAAAAGTTGTCCGATTTACGTCGTGTTTGGTATCATTTTTTAATCAGGACATCTAACAAACATGTTGGTAAAAGTTTCATGAAAACGGAACCAAAAATAAAAAAGTTTGTTGTGTCTTTTTGCGAACAAATATATAACTTTATTAGACTGCACATAACGAGTATATCAATTGTCAGGTACACCTCTATTGTTCGACTGCTCTGTGTCGATCCTTCTGCTCCCTCTCTTTCTCTACCATGCCTTATCATTCGCTCTCCATTCTCTCTCTCTCTCTCTCTCTCTCTCTATTTTCGCCGCATTCATACAAACACACTCTACAAGTTTTAATTTTAAATTTTGATTGCGTTAGTATTGTCTCAGACGCACACAGGTATTTAAACTTACTTCGCTCCAAGGCTTTCGCTTTCATCGAGACTTTACTGTACTATATCTTCTTTTACTATGCCTGCTTTTCTTTTCTAATGTATTATTTTCTTATTTCTATGTATGTACCACGTGTTACTGATTATTGACCCTTTACGTGCAGGCAACGATTGAAAACAGCAGCGTGCCTCACGGTAGGTCAGGGCACCGTGGCGAAAGCAGGTACGCGTGCAGGAACCTCGTATGACGAAACTCTTCCAAGCACATCTGCTGCGTATGATTTTCTTACGGACAGAATACACGAAGAAGACGTAGGAAATTTTCAAGACTTCCCAATTATCGAAGGAATTGTGGAACAAGTACATTTCGATACGGACGCGGAAGATATTTTAGAAGAAATACATTTCAACGCGGCCGAAGAGGAAATTGTGGAACAAGTACATTTTGAGTCGAACGAAGAAGAAATTGTACATGAAATAGATTTGGACACAGACAGGGATGAGATACATTCCGTAAGAGACATCAACGAAGAAACGAATCAAGATGTTGCAAGTGATGCCGATTACTGGGTGGTGGAGAATGCAGAACCAGAACAGCCGGAAAATCCAATTTCAGAAGGAATAGACTTTGTTGATTTTCCGCATGTTTTCGAACAAATAAAGAATCTTCGAAAACATTCGACTACTGGCTGCGGCATCGAACATTTTGAAATAGTTAGAGGTCAACGGAATGGATTGGAAAATGCGTATTATGTAGAGTGCAAAATGTGCAAATACACAAAGCGCATATCCTGTCTTCGGGACAGTGATGCCACTATGGATATCAACCGCGCCGTTGTTTCCGCAACAATGATGACGGGCGGCGGATATAATCAACTGGAGGACATACTGACTGCCGTGAACGTGTCCTGTATGACGAAAAGGATCTACGAGAAATGTCAGAATGACCTAATCGATGCCCTCGAAGTGGCCGCACAACGCGAAATGGAAGATGCTGGAAAAGAGGAAAAAGCATTAGCTATATCAAGAGGCAACGTACATGCAGAATCCAATCTACCGTTTATCCCAGTTGTCGCGGATGGCAGCTGGATGAAAAGGTCCTACCGCGGAGGAGATTACAATTCTCTCTCTGGCGTAGGAGCCATCGTGGGATACCACACGAAGTGCTGTACATCAGCGTGAAGAATAAATTCTGCATGACTTGCCAAATAGCAGGTACGAAGAAGGAAGAACCGCTCGAGCATCGTTGCTTCAAGAACTGGGGTCGTAATCAGAGTTCAACTGGCATGGAGAGTGTTGTTACTGTCGAAGGCTTCAATTGCAGCATAGATATGCACGGCCTAATATACTCTATATTAGTTGCCGATGGCGATAGCAGTGTGTACAAGAAGATATTGGACAGTGATCCATATAAAAACTACCAGGTGCAGGTACGAAAAATAGAATGCACCAATCACCTGCTACGCAATTTCAGTAAAAAAATTAACGAAATCGCAACAAAAGGCCGCGATAAAGACCTAATAGCTGTTGTAAAGAATAATTCTCTCCGCCTGCGTACTGGTATAAAGAAAGCTGCAGAATACCGGTTGCAAGAAGAAATAACACTCGAGGAACGAATAAGAAATTTGAAGGAAGACTTGAGGAATGTACCGAGTCACGTTTTCGGTGAACACAAGAAGTGTCAGAAGTTAGCATACTTCTGTAAGAAATACTCTGATCCAAACAGAGAGGACTACGTACCAAGGTTGAGAGAAGCTGGTATTTATCAGAGTATCGAAGAAGCGATACTCTTCCCTAAAGCTGACAGTTTGCTGCACGGTCTAAATAACAATGGTGTTGAAAGTTTTAATAATATCATTGCCAAATTCATCGGAGGCAAAAGGATAAACTTTGGACGAGGGGGCTCGTATCAGGGCAGAGTCACCGCTGCAGTTATCCAATATAATACAAAAGAGGCGTTTAGAAGATTGAGTACGGCAATGGATAAAGAGCCACCAACCATGGCAAGAAAGCTAGAAGGACGTCGGAAGCGTGCAGCAGAAAAAGCAAGGGAATATAAAAAAGAAGCGAAAGCATCCTCCTTCCGAAATAAAAAACAATCGTGCGACCAGGATTACGGCCCCAACGCAGACAAACCAGATATGGAAGAGACAGTATACTCTTCCGAGTGTGACAGGCATGCGGCTATACTCCACGAGTGGCAAACGATGCGATACAAGATCGAAGAGGAAACGCGCGATCAGGCGAATAGCGGAAAGTGGATTTCTTATAGGAAAAAATTATTAACTGCATCCAGTTTCGGCAAGGTATGCCGATTACGAAACACTACACCACGGGCAAATACTGTGAAGAGTATAATGTACCCGCAACTTCCAAATTTGTCTGCTCTCCAGTACGGAAGGGAAAATGGGGCAAACGCCTTGAGACAAATGGAAGAAGAATTAGGAATCCATATTCTACCATGTGGCCTCTTCATCGATGACACTGTGCCTCACTTAGGTGCAACTCCTGACGACCTCGTGGGCCATGATAAAATCGTCGAAGTAAAGTGTCCTGAATCGGCCATTTATCACCTGCTGAAGCAATAAAGCAACTTGGTAATATACGGCGTATTTTCAAGGGTAATGAAATGAATAAAAATCATCATTACTATTATCAAGTGCAAGGACAATTGCACATAACGAAAAGGCAACGGGCCTATTTTTGTTTATGGACGCCGAAAGGAATAAAGGTTACAACAGTAACGAGAGATGATCGATTCTGGGCAACAGAGATGGAAGACAAACTGAGCAAGTTCTATGAGGACTGCATGTTGCCAGAAATTATAGATAGCAGATACAATCGACAACAGCCGATTAGAGAACCTCCGTATATACAAAAAGGAGGAGCAGGTCCGAGTACACAAGAAAGTACATAAAACGATGGATGAAAACATCGCAATAGCACCGGCGAGTGCATCCACGGCATGTGAAGAGCTATTGACTAAGCAATTGCAATCCAAAGTCACTAATGCACCGGCGACTGCATCCAGCGCATATGAAGAGCTGTCGAATAAACAATTGCAATCCAAAGTCACTAATGTACCGGCGAGTGCATCCAGCGCATATTAGGAGCTGTCGAATAAACAATTGCAATCCAAAGTGACTAATGCACCGGCGAGTGCATCCAGCGCATATGAAGAGCTGTCGAATAAACAATTGCAATCCAAAGTGACTAATGCACCGGCGAGTGCATCCAGCGCATATAAAGAGCTGTCGAATAAGCAATTGCAATCCAAAGTCACTAATGCACCGGCGAGTGCATCCAGCGCATATGAAGAGCTGTCGAATAAGCAGTTTACAAAGCGCAGGCACCACCTGAGCAACATGGAGGCGCCTGGAGTGCGCAGAGTTACTGAGTTGCGACGAAGGGAGTTCGAGGGCGAACATGGTCGCAGAATGGCCGAATTCCCTATGAGAGAGAGCCCCGAAGAGTGGAGTTGTTTAGACAGGATGGGTCGTTCGCCGACCAAAGATCCAGAAAGTCTCTCGCTCGAGGAGAGAGTTTGAAGTTCTGAATGAAAAGTCTGAAGATTAGTCTAAGCTAATTTACTGGACTGGGCTGCGGAGGCTACCTTCGTAGCCCAGCTCTCTGTTCCTTTAAAGTGTTTCAGAGAGCACGAAACCCCACGACGAGGGACAAGGTGTCGGGGGACTGCCGCCGCGGCCTGGATACGCGTTCCCGAATTCCCCGTCTGTGCTACGACAGAGTAGCAGTCCGCAGTGGAGCGCGGACATACGTGGAACCGCTTCTCTAGTCCTGTTGGCGTGGATCTTGGCTTGTCCCCGGTTTGTACAAACCAAGAGGTCCGCCTCAACAGGGTGGACAGCAGCCGGGAAATGGCATCTCCAACCACCAGTCGGACAAGCGGTGCGACTGCTTGGATCGGCTGGAGGAGATGTCGCGGAGAAGGGAGCGTTAACAGGACGCACAGGACGGTTCTCTGGGTCAGCACTAGAAACCACAAAGAGGAATGGGGCCATCTGAAAGCCAAGGCCTGAAAGAGGGAGAAGAGGACAAGAAGTCCAGAAGAAAGACAATGCAGACGAGCTGAGGAACTGGGCAGATTGATCGGGGAACGGGCCGATAACATGCTCATGAGCTGTGATCCCCTGTTATCGGTTCCGTCCCGCCTATCCGTCTTCCCGGTTCTTTCAGCTCCAACGGATTCTCTCAAATGAAAGTAAATGTTAATGCTTCTCCGTCTCTTTTGCACGGAATCCGGAGCCGTGAAGGAGTTGAAGTGTCAAGCTCGTATGTCTACCGGAAGGACATCGAGAATGAGTCCCTGAAGGAGAGCGTCGACCGCGACCAAGGATTTGACGAGGAGGAGGGAACGTCGCCGAAGCAGTGGAGACGTCGTCGGACGTCCTTCTGGAGGAGGCTGCCAGCAAACGAGGCAGCGCTGGAGTCTGCACGGGGTTCCGGAGTCTGCACGAAGGAGGATGCAGCGTTGGAGCGTTGAAGTCGACGTGGGACGTTCCAGAGTGGAGTTCCAGGGACGTCGCGGGACAGGGATCAGGGGCGTTTCGTCGAGGGAGAATTGGAAGCCCCGCGGTACCCGTGCCTGGCTGCTGGACCCGGAGCTCTCCGTGGATTTCGTCGTGGGACACACGGAAGAGGAACGCGCCCGGAGCTCCCCGTGGATTTCGTCGTGGGACCAAGAGTCGCAGGGTTCCAGCAACGTCGTGGGACAAGGAGCTGCGGAGTTCCAGAGACGTCGTGGGACAGGAAGCTGCAGAGTTCCAGAGACGTCATGAGACCAGAAGTTGGAGCGTTTCGTCGTAGCAGATCGAGAAGTCCGGTTGTACCCACGCCTTGCTCAGGGTTTTTCCGTGGTTTTCCCCTGAGCGAGAAGGCAAATGCCGAGGCGGGTGTCTGAAGAAGCCACGGGGCTGCACGACCACTTCTTCAGCCAGGGTAGGCAGGTACGAAGATTCCGAAGAGGATTCAATGCGGCCGAGACGTCCGCTCTTCCAGAGGGGAGAGCAGTGTTGCGACCACCGGGTATAGGCCCGTGCATAGCCTGCTGGTGCTTGTAGCTGAAGATAGAAGAAGGTCGGCCACCTTCGAGAGGACGATCGGTACGACGACCAGAAGACTATCTTGTACCGAACGCCACAGCGTTCGGACGTGTGGGTCGTGCTTTTGTAACCGATATTGCTCTATGTAACAATATAGTTCAGTCGTGTGTACGCCCGTGTAATCATTATTCTATCCTTTGGGTCGGGGTGGCCTGCGATGGTAACGCCCGACAGTGGGGCACGTAACATATGATTCGCGGAAAAAATCGCATAACTTCGGTGTTTCCCAATATTTTTTAGTACTTTTTTTACATTATTTGTTAATAACCAACGGTTATATGGGCAGGTACATTAAAAGAATTGAAGCATCTTTAACAAATAAAATCGTAATAAACCCCGTAAACATTGTGTTTCATAATTATTTAAACATCCAGTTCAGAATCCGTTCATGAAATCCGCTACTGAAAATGTGCAGGCTGGATGCACGTGATTATTATGTGGTCAGCTCTTCGAAGCGACAGAAAATGTAACCTAAGTATATGCTATATGACAACAAATGTTTAGTGGCTATTTCGTTCTTTTACGAAACATTTGTGAACTTTTTATCACCGTTTCAAAACATTATTATTACGCCACAACAGTATCTTTAGGAAATCGGGTATAGCATATAGTTTATATTTTCTGTCACTTCGAGGAACCGACCACATAATAATCACGCGCATCCAGCCTGCGCATTTCCAGTAGCGGATTTCACGAACGGATTTTCTCTCCTCGAAGTGACAGAAAATATAACCTAATTGCTATACTCGATTTCCTAAAGATGCTGTTGCGGCGTAATAATAATGTTTTAGAAGGATGCTAAAATATTCACAAATGTTTCGTAAAAGAATGAAATAGCCACTAAACATTTGTTGTCATATAGCATATAGGTTATATTTTCTGTCACTTCGAGGAACCGACCACATAATAATCACGCGCATCCAGCCTGCGCATTTTCACTAGTCCAATTCAACATCCAACACAATTTTATATATAATGATTGTTCATAACTGCTTTCTGCATAGGACGTGTAATAAGTGTATTTCATGTTCTGTTTCGTTGCTTTGCTAATAAAAAAATGTCTAACCTAACAAACTTCATTTTCTGGGGACATCCCCTCATTTATTTTCCGTTTTCACTCATATTTCCTTACTGCTAACGTAGAATATTGTAGCATAAGCACATTTTAAGTAATTAAAATGTACAATGAATTTTCTACGTTTGCAGTACCAGCCGACTTTCCGTTTAAATTTTTATAAGTACAACGCAACAGCTGAGAATTTCTTTCCTTATTCAGAATAGAATACGGAAATAGCAAACAGCTCCCTCTCGCGTCACCAGGCAGCCGCGAATCTATGGGTATTACCATTTCTGTGCAGAAAAAACCTGCTGTAATACCGACCTGCCAAATCGGCCAGGTCACGTGACGTGTCTACCTCCTTAAGATATTTAAGATATTAATAATAATCGAAAAACTGAATCTCGGGCGACGGGGCTGGAACCCAAGACCTCCGCGGTACGAGTCAGCCGCCTATCCAACTCCCCCAACGCCCACTCTTTGACATTCGTCTCTAATGAATGGTACATATACCGAACGTCACCAAGCATAATCCATTATTTTTTTTATCGGATGATGTCAGGACAATGTCGGGAATGATCGAAGTTTTAAAAACTACATATTCGAGGGAAAGAGACAGCACTAGTTTAAAGCTAAAAATTTTTCAAAATGTTTTCCAACATCGGACCGTATCGCGCGACCACGTGTAATTTGAATCCCCCGTGATGGGACCGCCGTGCAAGATGACATTTGGTGGCGTGAAGAACGTACGAATCATAGAAAGATTTATATGGTTTCAGCAGAAATATTTTTTCTATACTAGACATACTTTTTTCCGAACCATTATGTAGCAAGCATTCTGAAGCTAACAAGTTTTAAAGCGTTCCGATTTAACGTCGCAGCGTATCGCGCGATCTCGAGTAATTTGAATCCTCTGGAGCAGCCGTGTGGGATGACGTCATTTGGCGGCGCGAAGAAGGCGCGAATCATAGAATTATGCAGCGTCAGCAGAACTTTTTTTCCATACTGTTTAGGACTGTATATATTGTAAATATTAGGTATAAGTTGTACATTGTTAGTCCTTAAGAATATATTTTATTTATCGAGCACAGAACTGTTGCCGCTCACGCTGGTTGTCGTTATCTCAGAAAGAGATATCGAATATCGAGGTTAATAAGCTTACGGTGTCACCATCTCGGCAATTATCGAGGAAACATGTGCGTTCGCCCCACTCCTCGTCGCGAGCGCCTAATACGCGATCGCGAGGACCAGGCAGTCGGTCTTCTGGAATCGTTAACTTGCCACGCAATTGTGTCTACTCGATTACGCTTGTAAAAAGAACGGGAGTTACAAAATCCTCACTATCCGCTAAATTGTTACGCTCGGTTTCTATGTGCTTGCTTATAAATTCGTGGGGAATAAATCCTATGTGCTGGTGTTAATTCGCTGGAAATACATTAAAAATACCGGCTACTACTAGTGCTGGTGAAGAACTAGAATTTTACTTACAACTAATTAAACCAACTTATTTTAAACTAGAACTACTTAAAGCTAACTAATCTAGAATTATAACACTACAACAATTTAACAAACGAACACATATCAACAGACATTTTTTCCCAATGCAGAGAAATAATCATTTTAATCCCCTCCCACACCGATCGGTTGAACCAATATGTAGCAAACAGACGGACACTCTAAAGCTAAAAATTTTTCAATATGTTTTTTCAATCTTAACATCGCAGCGTATCGCGCGATCACGTGTAATTTGAATCCGCCGTGATGGGACCGCCGTGCAAAATGACATTTGGTGGCATGAAGAACGTACGAATCATAGAAAGAATTATGAAGTGTCAGCAGAAATTGGTGAGGAGAGAAGGAGGAAGACGGGTAAATAAATAGATTGTAATATATGTAAAATGATTATATATTGTTACATTAATTAAAAAATAGAAATATGAAAAAGAAAAAATATAAAAATAGAATATAAATAGTGTCTCGGCAGAAACCTCTCCCTCTCTCTCTCTCTCTCTCTCTCTCTCTCTCTCTCTCTCTCTCTCTCTCTCTCTCTCTCTCTCTCTCTCTCTATCTGTCTCTCCTTCTTTCTCCTTCTCTTTTTCTCTTTTTTACATCAATCGCAAAACAATTTGAACATTTTCGAACAGCTGATGGACTTCCTATTTACTTTTCGCGACATCATACATACATACATACTCTTCCACACAACACCTCACATACATTCATATACACTCACGCTCTCGTGACCGCCCCGAGTGCTCAGCTATACAGAACAGTATTATCTCGTCATTATTCGCCGAAACTGTTACGTATCTATTGTATCGCCTCAATTCAAAAATATAAAAAAATATAAAAAATATAAAAATATAAAAATACAATATAAAAAGAAAAAATATAAAAATATAAAATAAAAAAGAAAAAATATAAAAATACAATATAAAAAGAAAAAATATAAAAATATAAAATAAAAAAGAAAAAATATAAAAATACAATATAAAAAGGAAAAATATAATAATAATAATAATTTAATTTATTGCCCACTTCCGTGTTACAATTTAACGATCATATACTCTTTCCATTTCAGTCCCATGATTGTGTCAGTATAAGTCCCACCCCTCTAATGTTTCCGGCTGTGCCATAACAATATTTTTCAATTTTACAAGTGTTTCGTAATCTATTCTATGTTACATAATCTTCTTTTATCACTTTCCTGTTCTTCCCATCTTTTCCTTCTCCCTATTATCCCCTGTAGAATAGTCAAATTTTTCCCTTCTCCTATAATTACCTCTGCCCAATTCCTACCACTCTCTCCACTTACTTCACATGCTTCAATCGCGTGTTTCACTGTTTCTTCCTCTTTCTTACATACCCTTTCTTCTTTCATTAGCCAATATTTGCATGTCCTTGTTTCACTACCCTGTATGAATCTTCCAATCCTTTCTAATTCTCCTCTGCTTTTTTCATTTTTCTCCCATAAGCATTTCGGCTTACCTCCTGGTTTCCGCGCCAACTTTCTTAATTCTCTTAGGCACGTTGACTCTTTTACTTTCATCTCTCTTTCTTGTTCTTGAAAGCCTTTTACTTATCTGCTCTAATTTTTAATCCACACTTCTCCCCCATTTAATCTTCTTCTTTTCCATTCTTCATTTGACCATCCTCTCCCTTCCAAGAATTTGATTCTCATTCTTTCCCTTTTCATTACCTCATTTCCTCTCATTAGTCTTCTCCTACATTCTTATCTTATCGATCCTTCTTCCGCATTTATTAGTCTCACTTCAAACTTCATTAACCTTACTCCCATTTTAATTGCTATGCCACCACTTCCTGTTTCTTTTAACAGCCAATATGTTGGTGTTGATCTCTCCAATTTCATTATCCACCGTATGTATTTCGCCTGCAATTTTTCTAATATCCTCATACCTTCTCCATCCCCATATCTCTGCTCCATGCGCCACGATACTTCTAACTAGCGCATCAAACAGTTTCATTCTTCTTTCAAAGTCATCTCTGAATAATCTTTCCCCAATCCCCGCATACTTTTTCTAGTATCATATTCGCTTTCCTAACTACCTTCTTAATATGGTGTTTATCTTCGTTGTTCTCTCCTTCTCACTGTATAACCTAAATATTCCAGTTCTCTTACTCTTTCGTCTTCATTCCAACGGAGCCTTTCCTCTTTTCTTCTTCCTCCTGCTTTCCTGCATATCATTATCTTAGACTTTTACACATTTAGCTCCAAGCCTTTCTTCTTTATATAGTTCTCGAATCTCTTTATCATATTCTTCAGTCCCTGTGCATTATTTGCCATTAACACAACATCATTCGCATATGAAATTATCCAAATTTTCCTTCTATCTGTTACGACTCCTCCTTCCTGTTCTTTGTTCATTTCTTTTTCCAGGTCTGCAAATGCGACATTGAAAAGTGTCGAGCTTAACTGGAACCCTTGTCTAACACCCTTTCCTGTTAAAAAAACTTTTCTATCAGTTCCTTCGTCACTCCTAAAGTGCATATAGTTCTGTTGTACATTTCCTGTATCCTTATTCTTAGTTGTTCGCCTACTCCTTCTTCTTAAAGTCTTTTCCAAATTTCCATTTGTTCTTCTAATCTCCTCCTTAGAACGTCCGCGTATATCTTACAATCCGTGTCCATCTAAGTTATGCCCCCATAGTTCTTAACCATTTCCCTTTCTCCTTTTTTTTTAATACAGAACTTACTATTCCTTCTTTCCATTCTTCCGGAAAGTCCCCTTTCTTCCATGTTCTGTTTATCGCCTTTGTTTGATTACCTATATTTATGAAGATGATTGCGACCTCGATGTTGAATTAAGATATAATTTAAATGCAGGAGTTTAAATTTTAAGTCTGTTCGACTTTTAATGTCTTACATGATTTGAGTTCAGATCGATGTGAGCCAGATCGGTTTGTATCTATATTTATCTAATAAATTTTTGTACGAAGGGACTTAATTTATAAACTTTTTGTTTTTGCTATATTCAATAAAAATGGGAATTTTATATTTATTAGGAATAGGCGTTTACCCTGTGATAATTGTTGGTTGGGCTTCAAATTCTAATTATTCAATATTTAGAACGATTGGGTCAATTTCACAGTCAGTTTCTTATGAAGTAAGTTTATTTTTAACAATATATTCTGTAATTTTATTAATTGAAAATTAATCATTATTGGATTTATATAAATTTAAAATCGGAGACCAAGTGCTACTGCACGACAAGACGTGGGCGGTCAAAAACTAACACCTGCGTGGATAGGCTCTTACACGATTCGAAACACGCACGATAATAATAATTACAGTATAGATGGCGACGAACAATCCGCGTTCACACAAATGCATTATAGAATATGGCAGTAAAAGGGGAATGGTCGCAGTTTTGAAGGAAAGTAACAATACACTAACAATTACATATTAGGATAAGATTAAGAAATGTAATTTATTGAAAAAAGATGGTAAATAAGTGCAGAACTAGGCGTCGTCGTCCCAGCCACGTAGGGCGTAGTCGGCCTCCAATAGCCACCACAATCGAGGCCGTGGAGCAGACTCAACGAAAATGTCCCCATGACGTTCTACAGAAAAAAAACCAATTGCCAGACTATTACCACACGCACGGAAATAAAAACAATAACCAGACCTACAATCCCCGGTGCAATAAGACACTCACCAAATAGGACCCTCAGACCCCATGAGTCTTCGTCATCCTCCCAGAATTCTACATGCTGGAAGAACCAACGCCAATGCGCCCGACACACGAAGAACAAACAAACCCCACTCGCACGTACAACTAAACCAAATATGATTTCCCGCGACATGTTCAAAATAACTGACAACATATTCGTTCTGTAGATCACAACGAAATAAGAAGTGCTCAAGAAAATCGAGTCCCATATGCCCCCCTTTCTCACTTCTACTCAAGCCCGGATGAAGAAGATGAACTGTCCTACGTTAGCAAAAAAAAGTTTATGTAGCGCACGCCCAAGGAAAGACTTCGCGACTAACAAAAAAAAAACGAATCACGGATTACACCTCGACACCTACACCTTATAATTTTACAGGATTTTCGTCCTATAAAACGATGATACTACCCGCAGGAGGAACAACCCCCGACACAGATTTCACTATAAAAGAATTCCAACACCACCCCGACATTTACTTCGAAAACCTAGGCGATCTACAGATTTATTGAGATACCTGGAAGTTAGTATTACACGTAGACATATCTTACATCTACCAACGCGAAGCGAACCTCCAAACTGCACAATATGATATATTTGCGCAATGTAAAAAACCTTCTACCGACAACTTACAAAATTATGTAAAACATTCGCCACGAAAATCCAAGACGAGGTAAACCGCGTCGCCAAACTCCTTACCTACGTCCAGCAAACTAAAAGCTCAGCACAAAAACAGCGTCGTGGATAAATAGATAGATTAGGTTACATAGGAAAATCACTCTTCGGGCTAATGGACTCCGAAGATAAAAAAAAAATCCATGATTAAATAGACCTTTTAAAAAGACAGGATAACAGATTAAAAAATGCAATCAAGGGACAAATGCAAATTGTAAGAGCCAACACCCAAACTTCTCAACGAGACTATACACGACATATGAGACATCGAAAGCGCACTCTTAAACGCGACTTGGCAAATTCAATACTTACTCCAACAGACAACTGACATTAACAAATTTCGAGAGACAGTAGACGAACACCTCATACTAATAAACAGCGTCGCGGAAACACTATTGCATGACACGCAAGACTTGTTAGAATTCATTATGCATATAAAGAAAGGAGTCCTAAACCCATGGTTAATAACACCAGCACAAATCATAACGTACCTCACTTCCGCACTCGCACATATTCCGAAAGGACTAGACTTCCCAATCGGAATAAAATTAAAAAACATGCACGCCCTGTACGAAATCCTTACGTTCACCGCATTTTCGGATATCAAATTAATTACTGTAGTACTAGATATTCCATTGTTAAACGCGAAAAAAATTTAAATTGAGCAAGGTGTACCTGGTACCCACAAAGATAAACGAATCGTTCTACGCGTATAGAACCCCACGTACCCCCCTCATACATGGTACACCTCGGTGCAAGATTATATACATCTAAGCAAACAGGGCATAGCAAAATGTAAGACAATAAACGATCTGTACCTCTGCACCTCTAATCACCCAATGTTCAATGCGATACCATACGGACCGTGCGAAGTACAGTTGTACACAAAATTAACAAAAACCTCAAACAATTGTAAAATGCGAATTATGACACTGAATCACACGTTCCAGATAGAATTACAACAACCAGGCACGTGGATTTATATCGCGCCGAAACCGATACAACTAGCAGCAACTTGCGACGACAAGAGCACAAATATGTATAGCATTAAGGATTCTGGTATAATTACAATAAGAAACAAATATACAATCCCTACAGCCAAATTCACAATAGAAACTAGAAAACAATACGAAATAGAGAAAACATGGTACTACTTACCTGGCTTCAATTTTGTCATTAGATGAAATTACACATCCACAGACCACTGTAAATTCGTACGGAAACACAAATTTCAAGTTTAAAAGGATAATCAAACACCCGGAAGAATTAAATAAAGTTAGCAAACAAATTAGAAGACTTACAAAAACGATTTAGAAAAACCCGCAATTATACCAACCGAGTATCACTATAGTTTCTTTTCACTATCCACAATAACGGGATTTATCACATGAGTACCTATACCTAAAGTTGCAAAGTAGGATGCTTTGGTCTTCACCTTCTTCTTCACTGACCATCCCCTTCCTCCGGGCACTCATCTTCTTCGATTTCTTCACAGATTATCATCTCCTTCTTTGGACTCATCATTTGACTAGACCATACCACTTTGATCGTGAATCGTACCACTCTGCACGGGCATTGATCGGGTATTGAACGTGTATCGAACGGGTATTGAACGGCTTTGATCGTGTATCGAACGGGTATTGAACCACTATGATCGTGTTTCGAATGTGTATCGAACGGCTTTGATCGTGTATCGAACGGGCATTGAACGGCTTTGATCGTGTTTCAAACGGGTATCGAACGGCATTGATCGCGCATCGAACGGGTAGTGAACAGCTTTTATCGTGTTTCGAACGTGTACCGAACGGCTTTGATCGTGTATCGAACGGGTATTGAACGGTTTTGATCGTGTATCGAATGGGTATTGAACAGCTTTGATTAAAAATTGGAATTTTATGTTCATTAAGAATAGGTGTTTACCCTGTGATAATTGTTGGTTGGGCTCCAAATTCTAATTATTCAATATTAGGACCGATTGGGTCAATTTCACAGTCAGTTTCTTATGAAGTAAATTTATTTTTAACAATATTTTCTGTAATTTTATTAATTCAAAATTATTCATTATTGGATTTATATAAATTTCAATATTATATTAAATTTATTTTAATTTTAATTCCAATACTACGACAAGAAAATCGCGGATAGTTCTTTTAAAATCGGAGACCAAGTGCTACTGGACGACAAGACGCGAGCGGTCAAAAACTAACACCTGCGTGGATAGCCTCTAACACGTTTCAAAACACGCACGATAATAATAATTACAGTATACAGGGTGTCCCACCTAAGACTGGACAGCGCGATATCTCTTAAAGTATTGTCGATAAAAATATAAAAAAAATAGTGCATTGCATGGTTCGAGGGGGCCAACTTATCAGCCCGAACGAATTTTGTTTTCGATTATTATTTTAAAAGATACGATGGTCAAGTTCGGTTTTTCAAATGGAACTATTTTTTTTTAAGTCCTGAGTTGATAGTTCGTTCCAAAACAAATTCAATAAGCTTTAATGTATACACTTGGTTTCCACTGGTTTTTAAGATATTGCGCTTGCAAATTTACTGATTTTCACTGGAAGAAAACCCTCTGGAATAGCAAGGACTGGGGACGGTCTTACAGGCGCCACGGGTGGCCTTGCCTGTTGTAATAGATACCTACCTGCCAAAGGTCTACGCAGGCCCAAAGGCTGGACAATTCTTTTCCGTCAGAAATGCTACTTAGATAGGTACATCTGCGGTATCGAGAAGCGCACCGTTACTTTTATTTCGCACTTGCTTCTACGCTCGAATGGCCGGTTCTTTTGGGAGCGATGCAAGCTGGATTGGTTAGGTTAGGAGGTGTGAAAGTTGCTAGACTAAATTTCAACCATAGGGAGCAAATTGTATTAGAACCAATCGGATTTGCATCCCTCACAAACGTCTGCTCTCTTGAAGAGACCCTCTTCACAGCAATACCTCCTCCCCAATGCCCACCTTCTCTCGCACGGAATACGTCAACGCATGCTTTTGTTTTGATATCGCAGCTCGTATTTATACTCGAGAGGACCACGCGACGACAGCGGGCTACCCCTTTTCTTCCTGTGTCTCTCCACGAGGAGTATTGCCGGTGGATTGTAGGAGCGTAGATGTCGGGATGCCAAGTTATTGAATTCAGGAGACGATAGAAACACTTAATTACAAAATACACATGTACTATAATTAAAGTAAATCGTATTCCTCTCGGGCGGGAGTCGCCCGACGCTCGTAAAGGAGATGTGGCCTGGTACAACGTGGCGAGGGCTGCCCTTCGCAGTGCCTCGCCCGATTTTTATGGCTTTTTCCGGAAAAAGGTACGAATCCTGGGCCGAACGTAACGAATTGGGGTCGAGCCCCCGCAGTCGAGGGTGAAATATCCATTACAGCGTATTAAGAAATACTTTTCTTCGTCGTGTCGAAAGAGAAGTGACGCCAATGGATTCCTTATGTTTTTCTGATGAAAATCATACTAAATATCACGCAAATCGGACTACTTTGACACAAGCTATTTGTACTCGCTATGTAAAAGTTATCCGATTTACACGACATTTGGCATGATTTTCATCGGAAAACCACAAGGAATCCATCGGCGACACTTCCAGATCCATACGATAAAGAATAAAGAATTTTTTTATTTCCTAAACAGATACAGGGTAATTCTGGTGGTACGCCCGTCACCCCGTGGCGAGGACAACACTTCGCAGTGCCCATCGAATTTTATGGCTTTCGACCCTCGAAGGGGTTCGAGTGCCTATTAAGAACTGAGCAATCTTCGACTCCCGCATTTCTCATCAGATCTTTGCAAAAACGAACCACATCGATTCCTTATGTTTCGCCGATGAAACTGACACCAAGAACGACGTAGTTCAGGCCATAATGAAGGAAATTCGATGGAAACTCGATTTATATCATTTCAAGCTGCCTTGACTTGGTTAAAAACAGTCCGATTTACATGAAATTTGGTATGATCGTTATCGGACAAACATAAGGAATCCATTGATGCCACTTTCATATCGATGCGATAAAGAATAAAGAATTATTTTATTTCTGAAACAGATATCAACCCTCGGCCGACCGTAGCGAATTGAGGTCGGCGTCCCACAGTCATGGGGTGGAAATGTGAAATATCCATTACATCGTAGTAAGAAATTCTTCATTCTTTATCGTATCGATATGAAACTGGCACCAAAACATTCCTGGCGTTCTCCCGATTGGGATCATACCAAATGTCATGTAAATCGGACTACGTTTACCCAAGGAATACAAATTGCAAATTACGTCGTTCTTGGTGTCAGTTTCATCGGCGAAACATAAGGAATCGATGTGTGTCGTTTTCGCAAAGATCTGATGAGAAATTCGCGAGTCGAAGATTTCTCACTTCTTAATAAACACTCGAACCCCTTCGAGAGTCGAAAGCCATACAATAGGGTGAGGCACTGTGGGGGGTTGTCCTTGCCACAGGGTACCAGACCGCCGCACCTCCTTGACGGGCGTTGCTTCCGAATTACCCTGTATCTGTGTAAGAAATAAAATAATTCTTTGTTCTTTCTCGTATGGATATCAAAGTGTCGCCGATGGATTCCTGGGAATTTTCCGATGAAAATCATTACAAATATCGTGCAAATTGGACAACTTTTACACAGGGAGTACAAATAGCTTATGTCAAAGTAGTCCGATTTGCATGATATTTGGTATGATTTTAATCGACGGAACGCCAGGAATCCATTGGCATCACTTTCCCCTTCGATGCGATGAAGAAAGGAAGCAAACATTTGAAATCCTGAACATTTCTCACTTCTTAATGATATTCCAAACCCTTCGAGGGTCGAAAGCCATAAAATTCGATGGGCTCTGCCGGGGTGTTGTCCTTGCCACGGGGTGACGGGCGTACCTCCTGAATTACCCTGTATATGATGTGTTTACGAAATAAAATAATTCTTTATTCTTTATCGTATGGATATGGAAGTGTCGCCGATGGATTCCTTGTGGTTTTCCGGTGAAAATCATGCCAAATGTCGTGTAAATCGGATAACTTTTACATAGGAAGTACAAATAGCTTGTGTCAAAGTAGTCCGATTTGCGTGATATTTGGTATGATTTTCATCAGAAAAACATAAGGAATCCATTGGCGTCACTTCTCTTTGGACACGACGAAGAAAAGAATTTCTTAATACGCTGTAATGGATATTTCACCCTCGACTGCGGGGGCTCGACCCCAATTCGTTACGTTCGGCCCAGGATTCGTACCTTTTTCCGGAAAAAGCCATAAAAATCGGGCGAGGCACTGCGAAGGGCAGCCCTCGCCACGGTGTACCAGGCCGCATCTCCTTTACGAGCATCGGGCGACTCCCGAGAAGAATACGATTTACTTTAATTATAGTACATGTGTGTTTTGTAATTAAGTGTTTCTATCGTCTCCTGAATTCAATAACTTGGCATCCCGACATCTACGCTCCTACAATCCACCGGCAATACTGCTCGTGGAGAGACACAAGAAGAAAAGGGGTAGCCGGCTGTCGTCGCGTGGTCCTCTCGAGTATAAATACGAGCTTCGATATCAAAACAAAAGCATGCGTTGACGTATTCCGTGCGAGAGAAGGTGGGCATTCGGGAGGAGGTATTGCTGTGAAGAGGGTCTCTTCAAGAGAGCAGACGTTTGTGAGGGATGCAAATCCGATTGGTTCTAATACAATTTGCTCCCTATGGTTGAAATTTAGTCTAGCAACTTTCAGACCTCCTAACCTAACCAATCCAACTTGCATCGCTCCCAAAAGAACCGGCCATCCGAGCGTAGAAGCAAGTGCGAAATAAAAGTAACGGTGTGCTTCTCGATACCGCAGATGTACCTACCTAAGTACCATTTTTGACGGAAAAGAATTGTCCAGCCTTTGGGCCTGCGTAGACCTTTGGCAGGTAGGTATCTATTACAACAGGCAAGGCCACCCGTGGCGCCTGTAAGACCGTCCCCAGTCCTTTCTATTCCAGAGGGTTTTCTTCCATTGAAAATCAGTAAATTTGCAAGCGCAATATCTTAAAAACCAGTGGAAATCAAGTGTATACATTAAAGCTTATTGAATTTGCCTTGGAACGCACTATCCACTCAGGACTTAAAAAAAAATAGTTCCATTTGAAAAACCGAACTTGACCATCGTATCTTTTAAAATAATAAGCGAAAACAAAATTCGTTCGGGCTGATAAGTTGGCCCCCTCGAACCATGCAATGCACTATTTTTTTTATATTTTTATCGACAATACTTTAAGAGATATCGCGCTGTCCAGTCTTAGGTGGGACACCCTGTAGAGGGCAACGAACAATCCGCGTTCAGACAAACACTTCATAGAATAGGGCAGTAATAGGGAAATGGTCACAGTATTGAAGGAAAGTAACGATACACTAACAATTACATACAAGGATAAGACTAAGAAAGGTAATTTATTGAAAAAGATGGTAAATAAGCGGACAACTAGGCGTCGTCGTCCCAGCCACGTAGGGCGCAGTTGGCCTCGAATAACGACCACAGTCGAGGCCGCGGATCAGGCCCAACGAAGATGTCCCCATAACGTTCTACACAAAAAAAAAACAATTGCAAGACTATTACTACACGCACGGAAATAAAAACAATAAGCAGATCTACAATCCCCGATGCAATAAGACACTCACCAAATAGGACCCTCAGACCCCATGAGTCTTCGTCATCCTCCCAGAATTCTGCATGCTGGAAGAATCGGTGCCAGTGCACCCGAACAACCCATACGTCAACTCCACGTTTGGATACAGCGATGAAATAAGAATACCCATACAACAGCAGGATTTATACACATTGCCGTGTGAAAGTTTCCTCTACGTGGAGGGAAAATTGAAGATAAATAAACCAAACGATACATTAACGGTGACGTTGGGAAATAATTGCATGTCGTTCATATTTGATGAGATTCGATACGAGCTGAATGGCGTGGAGATTGATCGCAACAGAAACGTTGGAATAACTAGCACCCTTAAAAACTATGTATCGTTAACATCTAGCGAAGACAAAAATATGGAGAATGTCGAATGGGGCTTGAAACGACGCGATGGGTCAATATTGAAAAATCATTTCAATTTTTGCATCCCGCTCAAATATTTGCTGGGATTTTGTGAGAACTACAAACGCATTATTATTAATGTGCGTCACCAATTGATTTTAATACGATCGCGCAACGACAATATTGCTCTAATAGGATCGCCGATGCTGGAACCAGAAATTGAAATACTTAAAGTGCAGTGGCGGATGCCTCATGTGACGCTGAACGACGTTAATAAGCTATCCTTGCTACGTGCTTTGGAACGTGGGCAAAACCTGAGCATTTGTTTTCAATCGTGGGCTCTGTACGAGTATCCTCTCTTACAGAGTACAACCAAGCATTCGTGGGCCGTGAAGGCATCTGCACAGCTGGAGAAGCCGCGAGTTATTATCCTTGCTCTACAGACTGGTCGAAGGAATGTGATGAGCGAAGACGTTACTAGGTTCAACAACTGCAAATTGACCAATGTAAAACTTTTTCTCAACTCGGAATTTTACTCATACGATGACATGAACTTGGACTTTGACAAGAATAAGCATGCCATCTTGTATCATATGTATACGCAATTCCATAAATCGTATTATGGACATAGTTGCAACGAGGCATTATTCACCGTGGCCGAATTTTTACAATTTGGTCCCCTCGTGGTGATTGACTGCTCGCGATAAAATGTGTCGATCAAGAATGGCACAGTGGACGTGCGCATAGAATTCGAGTGTAAAGGGAATGTGTCGATAAATACTACGGCCTACTGTCTGATTCTACACGATCGGGTGGTTGAATACAATCCGCTGACAAACGTGGTGCGCAAAATCAATTAAATTGCCACGCCCTCTCCTGTGTCAAATTCATACAAAATTTCATCGTGAAAATCGAGATGCTTTACGAGAAGGACTGCATTCTCCCGTCTGTCTTGGAAGTGAGCGGACCTCTAAATTGTATCTATAATGGTCGCACCAACATTCGTTGACCTGCAAGGGTTCATCGTCGATGGAAGATTTGTCGTCAAGGAAGTGGCTGTCCTACGAATGGGAACAATTCTCTCGCACTATATTTTTGGGAGTTCGATGCCACAATATCTTTTTACGAAATCCGACAAATCGAGCATTCGGTGGTTGGTGGTAAAACATCATGGACTACGGTGGGACGATGGAGACGTTCCATACTGTATGGCTAAACGGCTAATTAAGAAAGCTGTAGCTGATGCGATCGACGCAGAAGATGACGCATCCCATATCGTATACGTAAAAGGGTTGCAGAAACGCGACTGGCTTGTGGATTTCCTCGATGAAAATACCAGAGCGGACGTGGTCATTGAGACGCTGGACATTGACTACGAGGATATCAAATCTCTAAATAAGCTAAATGTAATTAATACTCTGCGATGTGGCAGACACGCAAAGCACTGTGCCATGCAAAATGTATTTAAAATATTCAACTGGTGGTCTAAACGCCAGAGAGAAATGCTTAAATAAAATATAATCAATTTTAATGTATAAAATGTTTTTCTTCACCCTCTCCAACCTAATCTCCTGCACATGATGTATGCTAGATTAAGACGATAGTTATAATTACGTAGAAGTGGTTTGATACACGTTCAGAGTGATACGATAGACGTTGAAAGTTACCATACACGTACAATACATGATCAAAGTGGTACCATACACGATCAAAGTGGTTCGATTGATGTTGAAAGTGGTTCGATTGATATTCGATTGTGGTTGAAAGTGGTTCGATTGATGTTCGATTCATGTTGAAAGTGGTACGTTTGATGTTGAAAGTGGTACGATTGATGTTGAAAGTGGTGCGATTGTGGTTGAAAGTGGTACCATACACGTTCAAAGTGGTTCGATTGATGTTGAAAGTGGTTCGATTGATGTTGAAAGTGGTACGATTCATGTTCGATTCACGTTCGATTCACGTTCAGAGTGGTACGAGTCACGTTCGATTCACGTTCAGAGTCGTTCAATACCCGTTCGATTCACGTTCGATTCACGTTCGATATACGATAAAAGTGGCTCAATACATGTTCCATACACATTCAAAGTGGTATGATCTAGTCGAATAATGTGTTCAAAGAAAAAAGGGGAAAGGTTCTCCTTTTGAATAATGAGTTCAAAGAAAAAAGGAGAAAGGTTCCCCTTTTGAACACATTATTCGAATAGATCATACCACTTTGAATGTGTGTGGAACATGTATTCAGCCACTTTTATCGTATATCGAATGTGAATCGAACGTGAATCGAACGGGTATTGAACGACTCTGAACGTGAATCGAACGTGAATCGTACCACTCTGAACGTGAATCGAACGTGAATCGAACGTGAATCGTACCACTTTCAACATCAATCGAACCACTTTCAACATCAATCGAACCACTTTGAACGTGTATGGTACCACTTTCAACCACAATCGCACCACTTTCAACATCAATCGAACATGAATCGAACCACTTTCAACATCAATCGAACCACTTTCAACATCAATCGTACCACTTTCAACATCAAACGTACCACTTTCAACATCAATCGAACATCAATCGAACCACTTTCAACCACAATCGAACCACTTTCAACATCAATCGTACCACTTTCAACATCAATCGAACATCAATCGAACCACTTTCAACCACAATCGAACCACTTTCAATATCAATCAAACATGAATCGAACCACTTTCAACATCAATCGAACCACCTTGATCGTGTATCGAACGTGTATTGAACCACTTTCAACCACAATCGAACCACTTTCAACATCAATTGAACCACTTTCAACATGAATCGAACCACTTTGATCATGTATTGTACGTGTATGGTAACTTTCAACGTCTATCGTATCACTCTGAACGTGTATCAAACCACTTCTACGTAATTATAACTATCGTCTTAATCTAGCATACATCATGTGCAGGAGATTAGGTTGGAGAGGGTGAAGAAAAACATTTTATACATTAAAATTGATTATATTTTATTTAAGCACTTCTCTCTGGCGTTTAGACCACCAGTTGAATATTTTAAATACATTTTGCATGGCACAGTGCTTTGCGTGTCTGCCACATCGCAGAGTATTAATTACATTTAGCTTATTTAGAGATTTGATATCCTCGTAGTCAATGTCCAGCGTCTCAATGACCACGTCCGCTCTGGTATTTTCATCGAGGAAATCCACAAGCCAGTCGCGTTTCTGCAACCCTTTTACGTATACGATATGGGATGCGTCATCTTCTGCGTCGATCGCATCAGCTACAGCTTTCTTAATTAGCCGTTTAGCCATACAGTATGGAACGTCTCCATCGCCCCACCGTAGTCCATGATGTTTTACCACCAACTGCTCGATTGCTCGATTTGTCGGATTTCGTAAAAAGATATTGTGGCATCGAACTCCCAAAAATATAGTGCGAGAGAATTGTTCCCATTCGTAGGACAGCCACTTCCTTGACGACAAATCTTCCATCGACGATGAACCCTTGCAGGTCAACGAATGTTGGTGCGACCATTATCGATACAATTTAAAGGTCCGCTCACATCCAAGACAGGCAGGAGAATGCAGTCCTTCTCGTAAAGCATCTCGATTTTCACGATGAAATTTTGTATGAATTTGACACAGGAGAGGACGTGGCAATTTAATTGATTTTGCGCACCACGTTTGTCAGCGGATTGTATTCAACCACCCGATCGTGTAGAATCAGACAGTAGGCCGTAGTATTTATCGACACATTCCCTTTACACTCGAATTCTATGCGCACGTCCACTGTGCCATTCTTGATCGACACATTTTATCGCGAGCAATCAATCACCACGAGGGGACCAAATTGTAAAAATTCGGCCACGGTGAATAATGCCTCGTTGCAACTATGTCCATAATACGATTTATGGAATTGCGTATACATATGATACAAGATGGCATGCTTATTCTTGTCAAAGTCCAAGTTCATGTCATCGTATGAGTAAAATTCCGAGTTGAGAAAAAGTTTTACATTGGTCAATTTGCAGTTGTTGAACCTAGTAACGTCTTCGCTCATCACATTCCTTCGATTGTTCGGGTGGACTGGCACCGATTCTTCCAGCATGCAGAATTCTGGGAGGATGACGAAGACTCATGGGGTCTGAGGGTCCTATTTGGTGAGTGTCTTATTGCATCGGGGATTGTAGATCTGCTTATTGTTTTTATTTCCGTGCGTGTAGTAATATTCTTGCAATTGTTTTTTTTTTGTGTAGAACGTCATGGGGACATCTTCGTTGGGCCTGATCCGCGGCCTCGACTGTGGTCGTTATTGGAGGCCGACTGCGCCCTACGTGGCTGGGACGACGACGCCTAGTTGTGCGCTTATTTACCATCTTTTTCAATAAATTACCTTTCTTAGTGTTATCCTTATATGTAATTGTTAGTGTATCGTTACTTTCCTTCAAAACTGTGACCATTTCCCTATTACTGCCCTATTCTATGAAGTGTTTGTCTGAACGCGGATTGTTCGTCGCCCTCTATACTGTAACTATTATTATCGTGCGTGTTTTGAATCGTGTTAGAGGCTATCCACGCAGGTGTTAGTTTTTGACCGCTCGCGTCTTGTCGTGCAGTAGCACTTGGTCTCCGATTTTAAAAGAACTATCCGCGATTTTCTTGTCGTAGTATTGGAATTAAAATTAAAATAAATTTAATATAATATTGAAATTTAAATAAATCCAATAATGAATAATTTTCAATTTGTGACGTACGTCACGTAAGCATTTCCCCCTCCCGACCCACGACTCGCGAGTTACACCGCGCCATGCGGAAGCACGCCCCACCATGCGCAACGAACCGCGAGACTAACTTCTACCGCGGCCGATAGGCGGCCGCGGAACTGATAACATTCTCGCGGCAGCTTTTCGCGCCGCGGAGAATAAGACCGGGGCCGCGAACAGCGACGAGCAGCTTGCTCCGTGGCTTCGCCTTACATGCCGAGTCGTTACGAGAGAAGCTCTTTTGGATATTTTTCCTCCTCCTTGGGAATTCTAGTGCGCCGAGTGCCTTACCGCCTGACCGCTAGTAGCCCGATCCCTGGTCGCTACATCAGCCGAATCACGATTCGCGCTGGACCGTCCGGTCGTGGTGGCCAACCAGCGGCCAATGATAGCTGGCCCACCGCTCGAAAGGCCTTCCATGCAGACTGTGCAGAGCCGAGGTTCTCACTCGCTCGGCAGTAGGCTTAAACCCTTCCCCCACGCGGCTGAGCACCATCCGAGTGCCGCCGAGTACCGTCGCGACCGCCGACTGGTCGCCACTACGAGCCATCGCTCACCGTTGAACCGCCGCGATAGCATTAAGCCGTAACCGTTGAACCGCCGCGATAGCATTAAGCCGCAAAACGTTGAACCGCCTAGCATTAAGCCGCCTAGCATTAAGCCGCCTAGCCTTAAGCCGCCTAGTAAAGGACCTAGTAGCTAAGAATTAGCTTTAGACCGATAGAATTAAGCCGCCTTGCGACGCGAGTTTTAACTCGCGTTACGAGCACAAATAAACCGTGATATACCCAGTAGGCAGTGTGCGTTTCATTCGACGAACCCAGGACACCTTGACTGAGCCGGCAAAGAACTCTCCTCTGGTTCCCCCGGACCCGCCCGAAAGCGGATCACAAATTGGCGCCCAAACAGGGACTCATTGAAGAGGAGTCGAATGAGCGCGCCTACTGGCTGGGTATATCAGCAATCAAAAGCCGAGTTAATAGATAAGGCAAAACAACTCGGGGTAACCTCCGACGGCAACCTCGACCAACTTCGACGCCGAGTTGTCGAACACCTACGCACCATGGGAAAGGACGACCCCCCTGAAAGAGGATCCGCCACCGACCCACCGCCGACTACCCCGCACAATAACACACCGATGGATCGGGTCCGCAAGTGGGGCGGACATTACGACGGTGGAAAGGGGGCGGCCGAATTCCTCCAACGGCTGGAGGAACTTCAATATAGCTACCAACTGACACCCGGACAGACCTTGCCCTGCCTCAGTGAGATATTAAAGGGGCCCGCCCTGAGTTGGCACAGAACGCAAAGAGCCGACTGGAAGTCGTGGGACGACTTCATAGACGCGTTCCGGGGTTTCTTCATATCCATCGACGAAGACGAACTAGAGGAAACTATCCACCAACGGGTACAGCGGCGTGGGGAATCCGCACGAGACTATGCAATGGCACTATTGGCATTGATGAGCCAACATAGCCAATTCGACGCCAGGCGCCAGCTTGGAAAGTTATACCGGAACCTACGTGCCGAATATCGGGAATACTTTCGCCGAGACGAGATTACCACGCTCACCGAGTTAATGAAGCGTGCCGCCGAGTACGAAAGACTCCACCCACCCGCCGGCCAAACAACGAGCCCAGACCACCGCGCTATCACCAGCCAGAAAAAACCCAATGTGGCCGAAGTCGCCACCACCTACGACCGAGCCACCTGCTGCTGGAAGTGTGGCCAGCGTGGCCACTACCGACAAGACTGTCGGCGGACGGGGCGGTTATTCTGCTCGTATTGTGGCACCGACGGACGAGCCACCCGCGACTGCGGTTGCCATCCAGCCACGGGAAACGCCGCCGGGGCCGGGCCACCAGGCGCATCCCGGCCGACTTCACCACGGACGCCTACATAGAGGGACCAGGAGAAGACCCCAGGCTCTTCCTGGATTTCCGTAGGGGCCGACTTCACCACGCCGCTTTAGTCGACTCCGGATCCACACGTTCCTTCATACGCAAAGACATCGCGGCCCGGTACTATGAGGCTGGAGGTACGCTGACCGCCAGCTCGTTCCAAGCCACCGTAGCGGACGGGACCGCGGTACCACTGGACGGCGAAATCACCTTCACCGCTGAGGTGGCCGGAGTAGAGGTCCACCACACCTACGCCATTATGGCTACTCTCACCCAGGAGATACTGCTGGGAATGGACATCCTCCGAAAACTTGGACTAACACTCCGTGTGGGACCGCACCAATGGCAGTTCAGTACGGAAACCGCCGTTATCAACACTTCGGGCCTACAAAACTGCACCCCCACACAAGCGGCCCAATTAAATGAATTACTGGACACCGAGCTACCGCGCTTCCAACAAATCCACGGACCCACGCACCTGGCCGAACATAAGATACGCCTGAAATCCACCGAGCCATTTAAGCACCGCTACTCACCCCGGAACCCGGCTACCCAAGCAATCATCAACGAGGAGGTAGATAAGATGCTCGCCGACGGCATTATCGAGCCATCAAACAGCCCTTGGAGTTCTCGGAAGAAGAATGGGAAACGGCGTTTTTGCATCGACTTTCGACATGTCAACCGAATGTCCGAAAAAGACGCTTACCCGTTACCACAGGTACAAGTAACCCTGGACAAACTACGAGGGGCAAAATTCATCTCTACCCTTGATCTGGCCAACGGCTACTGGCAGGTCCCGCTGGCACCAGAGAGTCGGCCCGTCACCGCGTTCACCGTACCCGGGCGCGGCCTGTACCAGTTTCGAGTTATGCCGTTCGGCCTACATTCCGCTCCGGCAACCTTCCAACGACTACTTGACCAGGTCATCGGACCGAGCCTAGAACCGCACGCCTTCGCCTACCTGGACGATATCATCGTGCTAGGCCGTTCGTTCGAAGAACACCTCGTGAATCTACGCGAAGTCTTGCGGCGGTTACGAGACGCGGGACTTCGCCTCAACCCCGACAAATGCTGTTTCTGCCGTACGGAGTTACAATATCTAGGCCACGTCGTAACCGACCAGGGAATCAAAACGGACCCCGACAAGGTGCACGCCATCAAGGAGATCGCCCCACCAACTAACCTCAAGGAACTCCGCCGCTTCCTGGGCATGTTGTCGTGGTATCGGCGTTTCATCCCGCGATTCTCGGACACAGCCGCACCACTGACACGCCTTCTCCAGAAGCGTACGCGTTGGGAGTGGACCGATGAAGCAAACCAGGCGTTTGAGACACTCCGCCTCCAGTTGGCCACCGCCCCCGTACTCGCCTGTCCAGACTTCGAACAACCGTTTACGCTCCAAACCGACGCAAGTCAACACGGCCTCGGGGTGGTCCTCACCCAGGAGATAAACGGAGAAGAACGGGTGGTTGCCTACGCCAGCCGCACACTGAATCCGGCCGAGCGAAACTATAGCGTCACCGAAAAAGAGTGCCTCGCCGTCGTCTGGGGGATTCGTAAAATGCGGCCCTACCTCGAAGGATATAGTTTCACCGTCATCACCGACCATCAAGCATTGAAGTCGCTGCAGGCCATCGATAACCCATCGGGCAGGTTGGCACGCTGGAGCCTGGAGCTACAGCAATTCGACTTCAGGATCAAATACCGGAAGGGGGACCAGAACATCATCGCCGACGCGCTTTCCCGCCAGGGCAACGGGATATACAGCCTCGCGACCCAGTCCGGATGCTCGTGGTACGATGCACTGGCCCACACCGTACGAACGGAACCAGATCGTCACCCGGAATACCGGTTCGAACAGGACCGTCTACAACGGCACATACCCGACCCAACCGGCCGACACCCAGAAGCCGAATGGAAGTTATGCATCCCCCGACCACAACGGTTGCAGATACTACGGGAGGTCCACGACGAACCCACGGCCGGCCACCTAGGCACGACCAAGACACGAGGCCGCCTCGCGCAACACTACTTCTGGCCGGGAATGTTCCGCGATGCTGCTAGATACGTTCGCCAATGCCAGAGTTGCAGCAACACAAGGTATTGCAACGAGCGCCAGCGGGGCTCATGTACTCTACCCCGGCCGCAACCCCGTGGGAATTTGTCGCGGCAGACCTGGTCGGGCCTCTACCCCGCTCCAAGAATGGCCACACCGTTTTACTAGTTTGCCAGGACAAGTTCACGAAATGGGTCGAGCTTCAACCTCTACGCCAGGCGACCGCTCCAGCCGTAACCCGAGCCCTACGCGAACGAATAATCATGCGTTTCGGTTGCCCTCGCCGGATAATCACAGATAACGGGAAACAATTTGAGAGCCGGGAATTCGCAACACTACTCCGGGGTTACGGAATCCAACACCGGAAGACCCCACCCTACACTCCACAGTGCAACCCAGTAGAACGCACCAACCGCGTTATCAAAACCATGATAGCACAATTAGTAGGGAAGGAACATACCACTTGGGATACCTGGATTCCCGAGATTGCATTCGCATACAACACTGCGCACCACGAGGCAATCGGGAGTACGCCGGCCTTCCTAAATTTTGGCCGCGAGCCCGTAACACCCGGCGCGGCATATCGACCGGACGATGAGCCCGCAGGAGAACCCGAGGCAACCGATATAGCGGCATGGAAAGCACGGCTGACACAACTCCGGGACGCCAGCTCCGAAGCCCAGTGGTACCAAGCCCGTGCCCACCAAAAACAGAAACGACACTACGACCTCCGTCGGCGAGACTGGCGCCCGACCGTTCGAGACTCAGTTATGAAGAGGGAACACCCCCTAAGTTCGGCTGCGGAGCAGCTCAACGCCAAACTAGCGCCCAAGTACTCCGGGCCATACGAAGTACAGGGTTTCGAGGGTCCCAATATAGTACTACTCCGCGCCGCTAGGGGGAAAACGATTCGAGCGCACCTCCAGGACCTCAAGCCGAGTTTCTCGCAGGAACAATTGCCACCGAGCTTGCTAAATAACGAGCCACCGACCATGGAGGACGACGAAAACCATGCCGAAGGACCGGAAGGCACACCAACCAAAGTGTCGAGCACCGGAGGCAACCGCCGCAGCAACCGCCGCAGCAACCGCCGCAGCAACCGCAGTCCCACTGCGAATGAAAAAAGGAGAGGAGAATTAGAAAGGATAGGAAGATAGGATAGAAAGAAGAAAGGGTATGTAAGAAAGAGGAAGAAACAGTGAAACACGCGATTGAAACATGTGAAGTAAGTTGAGAGAATGGCAGGAATTGTGCAGAGGTAATTAGAGGAGAAGGGAAAAACTTGGCTATTCTATGGGAGATAATAGGGAGAAGGAAAAGATGGGAAGAACAGGAAAGTGATAAAGGAAGATTATGTAACATAGAATAGATTAGGAAACACTTGTAAAATAGAAAAAATTGTTATGAGACAATAGGATACATTAGAAGGGTGGGACTTACACTGACACAATCATGGGAATGAAATGGAAAGATTATTTGATCGTTAAATTGTAACACGAAAGTGGCAATAAATTAAATTAAATTATTATTATTATTATTATTACTATATTGGTTCTTTTTATATTGTATTTTGATATCCTATTTGTATAGAGAGAACTAAAAAATGTTGAGAATAGTGCGATTTATTTAGAGATAAAGAATTGAGGCGATACAATAGATACGTAACAGTTTCGGCGAATATAGTCGAGTTATTTACTGTTCTGTGTAACTGAGCACTCGGGTTGGTCACGAGAGCGCGAGTGTGTATGAATTTATACGAGGTGTTGTGGGAAGAGTATGTATGTATGATGTCGCGAAAAGTAAATAGGAAGTCCATCAGCTGTTCGAGAATGTTCAAATTGTCTTGCAATTGATGTAAAAAAGAGAAAAAGAGAAGGAGAAAGAAGGAGAGACAGATAGAGAGAGAGAGAGAGAGAGAGAGAGAGAGAGAGAGAGAGAGAGAGAGAGAGAGGGAGAGATAGATGGTTCTGCCGAGACACTATTTATATTCTATTTTTATATTTTTTCTTTTTCTATTTCTATTTTTTAATTAATGGAACAATATATAATCATTTTACATATATTACAATCTATTTACTTGTCTGTCTGCCTCCTTCACTCCTCACCAATTTCTATTGACTCTGCATAATTCTTTCTACGATTCTCGCCTCCAATTGTAAAGACGACACTACATAAGAAGTCTTTGTATTTCAAACTGAATACAGTATCATTTTTATTTAATCTTAAGCCATGTATAAGCTATGTGTATCCGCGGCTGCATCAAGCTGCAGAAGATGTGAGGAAAAACTTTAAAACTTTTGTTAGCGTGTTGTAACAGAGCGATGCTGCCTGCGAAACATTAGATACGCGTCCTGCTGCTAAAATCATACGTGATGTCGAATATTACGATGAGGATTATCTTATAGATTGCGAACTGGTAGCATGTGCCATCAGTGATATTCTAGCTAATGCTCGTAGGAAAAAAAATGTTAATTATATTACATTTCTATTTATATTTTTATATTCTTTTAATTTTAAATAAATCTCTCAATCATATTATTTCTCTATTTACTTATCCGTATTCCTCCTTCTCACCTCACCAATTTCTGCTGACACCACATAATTCTTTCTATGATTCGCGCCTTCTTCGCACCACCACATGACGTCATCCCGTACGGCTGCTCCAGAGGATTCGAATTACACGTGATCGCGCGGTACGTTGCTATGTTAAATCGGAACGCTTTAGAATGCTGTTAGCTTTAGAATGCTCGCTACATAATGGTTCGGATAAAATGTGTCTGTTTTCTATATAAAGGTTCGGTAGACCAGTGTGGGAGGGGATTAAAATTATTATTTCTCTGCGTTGGGAAAAGAATGTCTGTTGATATGGAAAAGATTCTTTCTGCTGACGCCATATAATTCTTTCTATTGTCACGTCCCGGGTGGAGGTCTTTAGGGAACGATGACTATGTGGGGAGAAAGTCAGGCGAGAATGTGAAATCCTACACACTGGGGTTGGTAGCTTTTAGGCGCGAATCTTAAATCCGTCACACTGAGGGTAGAAGGAGGTCAGGCGCGAATCTTGCATCCGTCACACTGAGGGAAGAAGGAGTCAGGCGCGAATCTTTAATCCTTCACACTGAGGGTAGAAAGGAGTCAGGCGCGAATCTTTAATCCAGCACACTGAGGGTAGAAGGAGTCAGGCGCGAATCTTTAATCCTTCACACTGAGGGTAGAAAGGAGTCAGGCGCGAATCTTTAATCCTTCACACTGAGGGTGGAAGGAGGTCAGGCGCGAATCTTGCATCCAGCACACTGATCGACCAGGGAAGTTTAAAGGCGAATGGTATCCGGGGAACGCCCGTTAGAGCACTTGTTTTGGTTTGGCCCGGTAATTGGATTTAACGTTGTATTCACATAAGAAGTTACACGCAATGTTTCCGCGATATCCGTCTAGGCATACGGCTGTACACGGCCCGTGCAAAAGAACGTTGGTAAACACTGCAAGCACTTTCGCGTTCGCGAACCGAGATCAGCTGTTGCTGCAATTTGTTTTGGTTTTGGGGTCTTTGTACCCGAAGAATATACACAATAGTTCGAAGCGTGATTTAAGCAAAGAGGTTTATTAGCTTGAAACCCGAATATATGCACTGGTTATGTTTATAGCAATATTAACATGAGAATGCGTTAGACATTAAGCATTTGCACATAACATATATATAAATGTGTCAATATAAGAATATGTACATGAAACACATGGAAATAAGCCAATGAAATTATATAAAGCAATAAGCGAAATAATACAAAATATCATGAAATGCAATAAGCGTTGGTAATACAAATAATATGATGATTAGAAAGAATAGTAATAAGACAAGATGATATGGATGATGGTGATATGCAGTGATATATAAAAATGGTAATTGTAATTGCTTACGAGGATCTACGATGGTGATGAACACTGATAAAAATAAACTTCTTAATATAAGAGCTGTCGAAAGAGCTGTCGAAAGATTTCTGTCGAAAGAGGACTTTTGCCTCGGTCCCCTCGTATTTATATGTTTGTCGCGGGGGTAAGCGCGGTACAGGCCTTGACCTATTTAATGAATAAGTCGCAGTAGGACTTCCGGGGTTTTTACAAAGGTGCGTCTATTATTAGACGCATTTTCTGTCACGTACACCAAATATTCGTCGTAATTATACTTCCGGGGTTTTTATGACTGTGGAATAATATGCTCAACCCATCGAATGGATTTTGGGAGTTTTAATAGGAAAAGGGGTAGAATGGCTTGGACTCGGTGAGTCGTAAAGAGGAGAGTGAGACGTGGTCTCGATTTAAGAGGTTTTTGGGACGAAGGACTTGTTTAAATTCAAGTATGAAAGAGGGATTGGTGCCTCGTAGGGCGAATAAGCGAAGGAGGTTTCGTACCGACCATCTTGAGATGGGGACCGCTAAGGTACATCGTCAAGGTGATCAGCGATTGGGGAAAAGGGGGTAAGAGTTGAGTTTGAGGGACTTTGGTGGAGTGGTTTTGAGATTTATGACAGAGTTCTGAGAATAATACCGCGCGAAAAATAGTGGGATATCACACTATGATTCGCGCCTTCTTCGCGCCACCACATGACGTCATCCCGTATGGCTGCTCCAGAGGATTCGAATTACGCGAGATCGCGCGATACGCTGCGACGTTAAATTGGAACGCTTTAGAATACTGTTAGCTTTAGAATGAATGCTGCATAATGGTTCGGTAGATCGCTGATTCAAAAATTAATTATTATGCATTGAGGGAAAATTTCTGCTGCATATTCCCGACGTGGTTCGTAAAAGAAAAGAACGTCGATCTTTCCCGATCTTTCCCGATCTTTCCCGACATCGTCCGAAACAATTTCGGATAAAAAATAAATTATTAAACAATTTCCGACGCATGTTGGTTTAAAAAAAAATCCTGGGGCCGTCCCCTCCCTGGGTTAGGTCTGAAAAATTTTTCGGTGTGGGCCAAAGTCTGAAAAAGACTTTTCGGGGGTCATTCCCTCTCTCTAAAAAATTTCGGGGACGGTGGGTCAGGTCTCCGCGGCGGCTCGGCCCGGAGTGATCCCCTCCGCGGTTGCGGCTTCCCCCACTCCGCGGCTCGTGCGCGCGCGACCGCTCTTCCACTCCCCGCAGGCCCCGCGCCCAGGTTTCCCTCTGCCGCGCTCCCCCGCGCGCCCTCACTTCCCCCCGCCCCCGCGCTCCCCTCAGAGGACCTGCGTTAGAATCAGCATAGCCTTACTACTGAAGATAAACACCATATTAAGAAGGTAGTTAGGAAAGCGAATATGATACTAGAAAAAGTATGCGGGGATTGGGGAAAGATTATTCAGAGATGACTTTGAAAGAAGAATGAAACTGTTTGATGCGCTAGTTAGAAGTATCGTGGCGCATGGAGCAGAGATATGGGGATGGAGAAGGTATGAGGATATTAGAAAAATTGCAGGCGAAATACATACGGTGGATAATGAAATTGGAGAGATCAACACCAACATATTGGCTGTTAAAAGAAAAAGGGTGTGGTGGCATAGCAATTAAAATGGGAGCAAGGTTAATGAAGTTTGAAGTGAGACTAATAAATGCGGAAGAAGGATCGATAAGATAAGAATGTAGGAGAAGACTAATGAGAGGAAATGAGGTAATGAAAAGGGAAAGAATGAGAATCAAATTCTTGGAAGGGAGAGGATGGTCAAATGAAGAATGGAAAAGAAGAAGATTAAATGGGGGAGAAGTGTGGATTAAAAATTAGAGCAGATAAGTAAAAGGCTTTCAAGAACAAGAAAGAGAGATGAAAGTAAAAGAGTCAACGTGCCTAAGAGAATTAAGAAAGTTGGCGCGGAAACCAGGAGGTAAGCCGAAATGCTTATGGGAGAAAAATGAAAAAAGCAGAGGAGAATTAGAAAGGATTGGAAGATTCATACAGGGTATGTAAGAAAGAGGAAGAAACAGTGAAACACGCGATTGAAGTATGTGAAGTAAGTGGAGAGAGTGGTAGGAATTGGGCAGAGGTAATTAGAGGAGAAGGGAAAAATTTGACTATTCTACAGGGGATAATAGGGAGAAGGAAAAGATGGGAAGAACAGGAAAGTGATAAAAGAAGATTATGTAACATAGAATAGATTACGAAACACTTGTAAAATTGAAAAATATTGTTATGGCACAGCCGGAAACATTAGAGGGGTGGGACTTATACTGACACAATCATGGGACTGAAATGGAAAGAGTATATGATCGTTAAATTGTAACACGGAAGTGGGCAATAAATTAAATTATTATTATTATTATATTTTTCCTTTTTATATTGTATTTTTATATTTTTTCTTTTTTATTTTATATTTTTATATTTTTTTTTTTATATTGTATTTTTATATTTTTATATTCTATTTGTACAGAGAGAACTCAAAAATGTTGAAAATAGAGCGGTTTATTTAGAGATCGAGAATTGAGGCGATACAATAGATACGTAACAGTTTCGGCGAATAATGACGAGATAATACTGTTCTGTATAGCTGAGCACTCGGGGCGGTCACGAGAGCGTGAGTGTATATGAATGTATGTGAGGTGTTGTGTGGAAGAGTATGTATGTATGTATGATGTCGCGAAAAGTATATAGGAAGTCCATCAGCTGTTCGAGAATGTTCAAATTGTCTTGTGATTGATGTAAAAAAGAGAAAAAGAGAAGGAGAAAGAAGGAGAGACAGATAGAGAGAGAGAGAGAGAGAGAGAGAGAGAGAGAGAGAGAGAGAGAGAGAGAGAGAGAGCGAGAGAGGGAGAGGTTTCTGCCGAGACACTATTTATATTCTATTTTTATATTTTTTCTTTTTCATATTTCTATTTTTTAATTAATGTAACAATATATAATCATTTTACATATATTACAATCTATTTATTTACCCGTCTTCCTCCTTCTCTCCTCACCAATTTCTGCTGACACTTCATAATTCTTTCTATGATTCGTACGTTCTTCATGCCACCAAATGTCATTTTGCACGGCGGTCCCATCACGGCGGATTCAAATTACACGTGATCGCGCGATACGCTGCGATGTTAAGATTGAAAAAACATATTGAAAAATTTTTAGCTTTAGAGTGTCCGTCTGTTTGCTACATATTGGTTCAACAGATCGGTGTGGGAGGGGATTAAAATTATTATTTCTCTGCATTGGGAAAAAATGTCTGTTGGTATGGAAAAAAAAGTTCTGCTGAAGCTGCATAATTCTATGATTCGCGCCTTCTTCGCTCCGCCAAATGACGTCATCCCACACGGCTGCTCCAGAGGATTCAAATTACTCGAGATCGCGCGATACGCTGCGACGTTAAATCGGAACGCTTTAAAACTTGTCAGTTTCAGAATGCTTGCTACATAATGGTTCGGAAAAAAGTATGTCTAGTATGGAAAAAAAATTTCTGCTGAAACCATATAATTCTTTCTATAATTCGTACGTTCTTCACGCCACCAAATGTCATCTTGCACGGCGGTCCCATCACGGGGGATTCAAATTACACGTGGTCGCGCGATACGCTCCGATGTTGGAAAACATTTTGAAAAAATTTTAGCTTTAAGGGTTAGACACGTCACGCGACCTGACCGAATTGGTCGGTATTACAGCAGGTTTTTTCTATACAGAAATGGTAATACCCACAGATACGCGGCTGCCTGGTAACGCGAGAGGGAGCTGTTTGCTATTTCCGTAATCTATTCTGAATAAGAAAAGAAATTCTCAGCTGTTGCGCTGTACCTACTTGTAAATATTTAAACGGAAGGTCTGCTGATAGTGCAAACGTAGAAAATTCATTGTACATTTTAATTACTTGAAATGAACTTATGCTACAATATTCTACGTTGGCAGTAAGGAATTATAAGTGAAAAGGAATAATAGATAAGGGGATGTCTCCAGAAAATGAAGTTTGTTAGGTTACACATTTTTTATTAGCAAAGCACTGAAACAGAACATGAAATACACTTATTACAACAGAAAGCAGTTATGAACAAACATTACATATAAAATTGTGTTGGATGTTCAATTGGGCTAGTGAAAATGCGCAGGCTGGAGACAAGTGATTATTATGTGGCCCCTGCTCGAAGTGACAGAAAATAAAACCTATGTATATGCTATATGATAATAAATGTTGGGCGGCTAGTTTGTTCTTTTGCGCTACATTTGTGAACTTTTTATCATCCTTCCGAAGCATTATTATTACTCCACAACAGTATCTTTAGGAAATTGGATATAGCATATAGGTTATATTTTCTGTCACTTGGAGGAGCGGATTTTCTATCACTTGGAGGAACGGATTTTCTATCCTCGAAGTGACAGATAATATAACCTCTATGCTATACCCGATTTCCTGAAGATACTGTTACGGCGTAATAATAATGCTTCGGAAGGATGATAAAAAGTTCACAAATGTAGAGCAAAAGAATGAAGTAGCCGCTCTACATTTATTGTTTATTAATTTCCTTAATTATGGTCCGAATTATATCATTCTTGGGGCCAATTTGATCGAGAAAACATAAGGAATCGACTGACGTCACTTTCGCAAAGATCTGATTAGAAATTGCAGAACTTCAGATTCGTCACTGCTTAGTGTGCAACATTGTATAGCCCCGCTGGTTTCGAGCGTCGAAGCCCACAAAATTCAGCGAGACACATGATTGTTGGCAAGCATTGCATTTGACGATTCTAGCTAGCGAATCACCTCGTATAAATGCTAATAAACGACAGTGTGAAGTACGCAAATGGTTAGGCTCGGATTATCGGGAAAGACCTACCCACCCCAGTGTTTTGCTTTCTCGCTGCGAGCGAGGACCTTCGGGCCCGAGTAGACCACCCGTTGACAGCCGAGAGTAATAAAATCGACGGACCAGATAAAATGTTCATGTTTTTGATAACTGTTGAAAGTATTACCAATGGAGTTTTTAGGGTTTCTCGATGAAAATGATGCCAAACATGGAGCAATTCGGTCCATTTTTAGTGAACGTAGTGTGTGTCCTAATCATGTATTCATAAGAAAAAATAGACTGAATTGCTTCGCGTCTCGACTCATTTTCGTGGACATAAACTCACCAATCCATCGGTGGTAACACTCTTATCAAGGTGTAATGAGAAATATGAACATTTTCATATTCAGTACTCGATGACTCAAGTCGCCGTCGACCGAGGGTCTCTCGCTGGTGCGCCGCTATTTCACTCGCACTCGGTTTACGTCATTCAGTCTCCTTGTCAAGCGGTTCGGGCAAGGGCCCTGATAAATGTGAATTTATTTGGGAAACCAAAGTCGCGTCATTCGTGACTCCTACTCCCGAACATATATATGTCCTATGTACGAGAAAAAGCAATGATTACTTGAATCAAGATTTGAAGCAACATTTCTAATAGGGAAATGCATGAAACTTTGGGATCAGGAATTCCCAACCAAGTAATGCATATGAAAGAACTGGCGAAATTCAACAATAGTTCGTCGTCTAAATTTTACAATTAAAGTATTTATTTGACGTGAATATAAAGTTTGTCAGCAAAGTCTTTCTTGATTTGAGTTCTATAGAAGGCTGACTTTCCCTCGCCATGGAAAGTCTCCTCTTGTCCTTCACGCTGGCAATCATGCGACTCGCTGAGTTTCGTGGGTTTCGACGCTCGAAACTAGCGGGGCCATACAATGTTGCGCACTAAGCAGTGACAAATCTGCAGTTCTGCATTTTTAATCAGATCTATGCAAAAGTGACGTCCATCAATTCCTCATGTTTTCTCGATCAAATTGGCCCCAAAAATTATAATTAATTAGAAATTACGTGAAACATTGTTTGCACGATTGAAAGCCTGTTTCGTTAAAAATAGTCCGATTTAAATTATTTTCTGTCAATTTAATCGGGAGAATGCCAGGAATCCATTTGTGTCACTTTTATATTGATACGATAAAAAATAAACAAATTCTGTTTCTAGTAAAATCTCGTTAGCCGCTTGCGGGTCGGGACCGGCGGTAAGCCCGTATCATGAACGGAGTCCTATTTCCAAGTGTGAGTTTCTCGCTTCTTTCTGGCCGAAGGGGGAGCGAGATGGAATGCTTTGCGTGCGCGGCGGGCGTGCGCGATGGTCGCAAGCGCTTACGAGTTACCGTGAGCATGGGAACCGCTTCGCAAAATCTTGACGCAGGCACGGCTCAAGTCTTTTTTACGCCCTAGACGAACTTGTCAAATTGCGCCTTTTATTATAATCCATTTATTTGAGTACATTCATGTCCTTAGTCTTAATTTTTACTCGTAGTATAAAACCGTTGTAGTACAATTTGTAGTATTTCATTTACAAAATTTTAACAATGCCAACAATGAAAAGACCATTTTGCACCTCTTGTCAACCTTACGCCCTAGCAGTTACCTATTTTTTCAGAGTACAGTCATAAATAATCTCAAATAAATGTATTATAATAAAGGGCGCAATTTGACAAGTTCGCCTAGAGCGCAAAAAAGATTTGAGCCGGGCCTGCCTCAAGATTTGCGAAGCGGTTCCCGTGCCGCCGTAAGCGCTTGTGACCATCGCGCACGCCTCTCGCGCGCACAGAGGACGGAGTGTCAGGTGTCCGAAAGACGGAGCGAGATAAAATATCAACTCGTCGTCTGCTCGTACTGTCCTGACTCGCTTTCAGTGCCTTCGCTCGCTCTCGTCTCATCTCGCTCTCGCCTTCGCCGGACAAGACTGAAACAGAAGTGGTGGGGATAGCGAAAAGTCCGTATCGTGTACACGAAACCGAGACCGTAACGAGACTTTACTGTAATCGATGACACATCACCAAGCAACGGTGATCTCGTGCGGCTCGGACCACAAAGGTTCTCGTCGGTTATTCGAGCTTCTAAGATCGTATTCAGATATACCCTTCGGTGCCGACGGAACTCCAACTGACAAATCCACGATCGTCAGATGGTGGTGACTCATTTCTCCTCGATCGCTGTTCACGAAAACGAATCGACCGGCGAAAATATCTGCATACGATCATAGGATAAAAATACGATGACAGATGAAATAGTATTCGAAGCTCAAGATGAAAGGCCTTCGAATAATCAAAGGAAACTAAATATCCGAAGCTAAACAGAATTTTAGATTTAGGGTACACACACCCTCCCTGAAACCTCGTGTCGATCGGCCACTGAGGCCATTCGGAAGTATATTCTTTTATTTAAATAATGCCCATCTCTGCATAGGACCGTAAAGAATTAGAAAAAAAAATCGGGGAGTCAACTGTTGACCTATTTGGAGACTTTTCCTTGTTACATGTTACGTACACTAGTCGGAAGAATAATAATAAGAGCAATAATTGCAAATAATTGCCAGAACTTCCACATTCTGAAAATATGATATCAGTAAATCAATATTTCCAGTATTAGTAAAAAAGTTCTCTTTTCTTATTTGAAATAATGTGATCATATAATTATAACATAAATTCGACAGCGATTTCGAGTGATGTATGTGTCACGGTAAAAACATTAATTTAGTAAATGTATACGGACTTCCGTTTCCGGGCGCGTGTGTGGAAGGTGTTTAGAAGTGAGTGGTGTTAGCGGGTGAAGGAAAGTGTGGGGAAGTGGCGAGAAAGAGTGGAGAGTGTGTGTGTGGAAGGTAAGGGGGAGAAGTCTGAAGGGAAAGGGCTATTGGGAAGAGGGCTGGGGGTGAGAATAGGGGAGAAATAAGAGGGATAAAAGAAGGTTTGGAGGTTAGGTGGAAGGCGAGAGAAGTGTGGCGGGAAAGAGAGATATAAGGAAAGTGGAGATATCTGGCGGAGAGGAAAGCAATTAGAAGGGATAGAAGGCGCGAAATTTGAACGGAGAAATTGAAGAAGGTGGGATGATTAAGGGAAAGGATTGCAGGGCAGGGGGGGGTGAGGGCGGGAGAGAGATCCAAGTCGAGGGAATGGAGGGGGAGGACGGGAAGGGTGGGGGAATGGGGAAAGGGAAGGGAAAGAACGAAGAAAGGGTCAGGAAGGACAGCACAAGCAGTGTAGGGAGTAGTGTAGGGAGCTTGGACAACTACTGGGGAAAAAAGAGAGAGAGGGAGGAGGAGGAAGGGGCGGTGGGAGAGGGGGGGAGGTTTTAAAAGGAGTGGAAAAACGGCGAGATCGCCAGAAGGGGGGAAGCTGATGGTTAGGAAGCTGGGGGAGGGGGAGGTGGATGGGTTGGAAAGGATGATAAGGGAGTTGGTGAGGGGGATAAGTGAGATGAAGGGGGAAATGAGGGAAATGAAGGAAGAATTGAGAGAGGAGAGGGAGGAAAGAAGAAGAGTGGAAGAGGAGTGGAGAGGGGAAAGGAGGAAGTGGGAGGAGTGGATGAAGGAGGAGAGGACAAAAAGAGAGGGGTTGGAAAAAAAGTGGAGAGGCTGGAGGAAAGGGGAAAGAGGATGGAAGAGGTGGTAGAGAAGGTAGGGAAGTGGGAAAAGCAGGGAATGGGAGGAGGAGGTAAAGAGGTGATGATTGAAGAGCAAGTGGAGGAATGGAGGCTTAGGATCAGAAGGATGGAGGTGAAACAAGACAAAAAGGAGAGAGAGGGTAGAAGGAACAATGTGGTGATAAGGGGAATAGGGGTAGAGGGAAGGGATGTGGAGGAGGAGGTAAAGAAGCTTTGGAGCAGGATGGGGTTGGAGGAGGGAGGAATTAAGGAGGTGGCCAGGATAGGGAGAGCAAGAGGGGATGGCTTCGGGATGGTATTGGTGAAGCTCGCGGGAAGGGAGGAGAAGAGGAGGGTGATGGAGGCAAGAAAGAAAATGAAGGGTGGAAGGGAGAGGATTGAGGATGATCTAACGGAGGAGGAGAGGAGGGGAAAGTGGAAAATAGAAAGAGAGGCTCAGTGTGAGAGGGAGAAGGGGAAGGTGGTGCAAATAGGATATATGAAGATGTGGGTGAATGGTAAGGTGAGAAAATGGGATGAGGTGGGGGAGAAATGGATAGAGGAGCAGGGAAACGGAGGGGGGGTGAGAGGAAGGGGGGGAGATTAGAGGGGGGGAGAGGGAGATGGAAAATGTAGGGTGGCTTTCTGGAATGTGGCGGGACTAAGAAGTAAGGATTGGGAGTTTTGGAAAGGACTGGAAGAAGGGTGGAGGAACGGGATTGGGAATATGTAAGGAGTAGACTACCAAAGGGATACGTGTGGTGGAAGCAGTGGGCGAAGAGAGAAAATAAAAAAGGGAGGGCGATGGGGGGGATGGTGATGGGGGTAAGAAAGGAGGTGGAAACTAGGGAACAGGAAGGAGGGGAGAAGGAAGGGATAATGGTGAAGAAGGTGTTGTTGGGGGGGGGAATGGTGGAGGGTGGTAGGAGTCTATGTTAATAGAGATTTGCAGAGGAAACTGGAGGAATTGGAAGAGTGGGTGGAGGGGAGGGAGGAGGGAGTTAGGGTGGTAATAGGGGGGGACTTTAACGCGAGGACAGGAAGGGAAGGGGGACGGAGCTGGGGGGGAGAAGAGGATGGGGAGGAAAGTAGAGAGGAAAGCAGGAGATCGAAAGATAGTGAGGTAAATGGGGAGGGCAGGAGACTGTGTAGATTCTTGGAGGAGAGGGGGTGGGGAATTTTGAACGGAAACGTAGAGGGGGATGAGGATGGAGAGTGGACGTACACGGGAGGGAGAGGGAACTCAGTTATAGATTATATAGTAGGGAATGAGGACACAAGGGAGGGGGTGGAAAGGATGGAAGTGGGAGATAGGGTTGAATCGGACCATCACCCGGTGGTGGTGTGGCTGAGGGGGAAGGGGGGGGGGGAGAGGGAGAAAAAAGGTGTGGGTAGGAGGTTGGGGAGGGGAGTCTGGACAGAGGAAGGGAGGAAGAAGTTTGTAAAGAGGTTCGGAAAGAGGGAGGGAGGGGATAGAGGAATACAAGAGGAATGGAGAGAGCTAAGAGATAGGATAGCGGGAGCTCTGGAGAAGGGGAGGAAGGGGGGGGGCAGGAAAGGGGGGTGGTAGGACGTGGAGTGTCGAGAGAAAAAAAGATTGGTAAGGAGAGAGCTGAGAAGAAGGAGAAAGGAGGGAGGAGAGGGGTTAGAGTATAGGGAGAAAAAAAGAGAGTATGGGAGAATGTGTGAGGAGAAGAGGAGGAGGGAGGTGGAGAGGTGGGAAAAAGAGGTGGAGGGGATCAGGACAGGTTTGAAAAGTGAAAAGAGCAGGTTTGGAAAGTGGTAAATAGGGAAAGGAGAAAGAGGAGGAGAGTGGAGGAAGGAATAAGAATGGAGGAGTGGGAAGAGTATTTCAAGGGGTTATTAGGAGGGGTAGAGTGGAGGGTGAGGAAAGGGGGTGAGAGAAAGGGAGGGGAGGATCAAGAGGAGGATTTAAGGATGGAGGAGGTGAGGAGGGTGGTAAGGAGTTTGAAGGAGGGTAAGGCGGGAGGGGGGGACGGCATACCCAACGAGGTTTGGAAGTACGGGGGGGAAGAGGTAGAGGAATAGCTGTGGGATATATGCAGAAGGGTGTGGAGGGGGGAAGGGTGGGTTGAAGAGTGGAGGGAAGGAGTGGTAGTGCCGGTGTTGAAGAAAGGGAGTGGGAAAAATGTGGGGGACTACCGGGGCATTACGTTGACGCAGACGGCATATAAAATCTATGCGTCGGTGCTGGCGGAGAGACTGAGGGAGGAGGTGGAGGGAAAAGGGTTACTACCACCGAGTCAGGCCGGCTTCAGGAAGGGAAGGGGGACAATTGATAATGTATATGCGTTGAATTACTTGATAAACAGGCAGGTCAACAGGAAGGGGAAGAAAATGATCATTTTCTTTATAGACCTGAAGGCGGCCTTTGACTCGGTGGATAGGGACGTACTCGTAAAGGAGATGAGGAAGAGAGGGGTGAGGGAGGGGTTAGTAGAAAGGTGTGAGGAGGTGTTAAAGGAAACAGTATGTAGGGTGAGAGTAGGGGAGAAGGAAGAGAAGGTGTTCTGGACGGCTAGAGGAGTGAGGCAGGGGTGCCCGCTTAGTCCGAGTATGTTTACCCTGTTGTTGGCGGACTTAGACGAAGAGCTGGAAAAAGGAGGATGGGGTGGGGTGAGATTGGAGGGGAGGAAGGTGTATACCCTGGCGTATGCGGACGATATCGCGATGATGGCGGAGGATGAGGAAGGGATGAAGGGGATGTTGCGAAAGTTGGAAAAGTATATGGATGGGAAGGAGTTACAGTTGAATGTGGAGAAATCGAAAGTGATGAGGTGCAGGAGGGGTGGAGGTAGATGGAAAAAGGTGGGTTGGAGGTGGAAGGGAAAGGAGCTGGCGGAGGTGAGAGAATTTAAATATCTGGGGTATACTTTGATGGGAAATGGAGGGCAAGAGGCTCATGTAAGAGAAAGAGTGAGGAAAGCAGCGGCTGTGATGGGGCAAGTGTGGGGAATTGGTAAGAGGAGATTTGGAAAGGATTGAGGGAAAAGGGTGTGGATGTTTGATAGGTTGGTGTGGGCAACGGTAAATTATGGGGTGGAAATTTGGGGCTGGAAAAGTAGGGAGAGGGTGGAGGGGTTACAGGACAGGTTTTTGAGATGGGTTTTGGGGGTTGAATGGTGTACGCCGGGGTATTTGGTTAGGGAAGAGTTGCAGCGGGAGATGTTGAAGGGAAGGGCGGGGATGAGAGCGTGGGAGTATGAGAGGAAGCTGGAGGAGGGGCAAGGGGGGAGGTGGCAAGGATGTGCTGGGAGGAGATTAAGGGGCGGGCAAGGAGAGGGAGGGTCCTGGGGGGATGGGAAGAGGAGAGGAAGGGGTTTTATGAGGAGAGACAGTGGAGGGAGTGGAAAGGATGGGGGAGAATTGAGGGGGGAAGAGCTGGTAAGTGTGGAGAAGAGGTTGCAGGAGGGGGACAGGTGGGAAAGGATTAGGGAAGCTAGGTACAATAGATGGTATGGGGCGGTAAGGGGGGTGGGGGTTCCGGGATACTTAAAGAAGGGGTGGGGGGAGAGCAGATGGAGGAGGGTGGCTAGGTTCAGGTTGGGGAGTGAGATGAGGGGGGCAGATATTGGGAGGATGAGGGGAAAAGGAGATGTAGGGTTTGCGGGTGGGGGGAGGAAACATGGGAACATGTATGGGAGGAATGTACGGGGTGGGGAGAGGGAAGGGGTTGGCAGGAGATGGTGGGGAAAGTGTTGGGGGATGATGGAGAGGGGGAAAGGTGGATGAGGAGGGTGGAAGAGTGGAGGGGGGTGCAAGACGGAGGAATGAATGGGTAAGGAATGAGAGTGAGAGGATGCGTGCGGAAGCGGGGGTCCGGAGGGGGGAAGGAGGAGCGGGAGGAGAGGGCGCGGCGGTGGCGAGCGAGCGAGCGGGCGGTTAGATATAAGGATTAGATGTAAGGAGTAGTTTTAAGGAATAGAAGTAAGGCTGAGGGTAAATTGTGAATTGTAATCCCCAAGGGGGCACAATAAAGTATATATATAGTAAATGTATACAATTCCCAGCAGTTCCTGGTTAATATATGCCTAAAATGCATATAACCTAACCTACAATCGTCCGAAAATCCATACACTGATTGCATTACGCGTTTACTGTGGCACATGTATCCAGCTAACGCTTCAGTTTTGCTATGATTCCACGTTGGCAGTCCTCTCGAGTAGGCGCCATCTCGTATCCACTAGCTCAACTAAATTTGTCACGTGACTTGTTCTGTATTATCGCCAATATGGCGGAACTCGTATTTGGGAATGCAATCACGGGCTGACGTTGTTTGTTCTTATATGAGCAGATTTTTGACTGGGTGAGGTCTCATTCGAAAGAGAAAGATTCGATGCAGCCCGCTCTGCTCACCGTTTGAGTCAGAAAACTCTTTTAGTGACCTACAAATACATGGAATCTGCGAGTGCATTTTGTCGATTTTTTCTCTACTTTGGACACTCGTATTATTACATATCAACACAATCTCTTTGAACCATGACCAGAGCGGGCTGCATTGAACCTTCATCATTCGAATGAGACCTCGCACAGCCCAAAATTTGCTCATATAAGGACAAACAACGTCAGCGCTCAAACCCATGTATCGGGCCAGATTATGTCGGTATACAGAGCGCTGCATTACCCGTGTCTACCCCCTTAAAGTAGTGCTGTCTCTTTCCCTCGAATATGTAGTTTGTAAAACGTCGATCATTCCCGACATTGTCCTGACATCATACGATAAAAAAAATAATGGATTATGCTTGGTGACGTTCGGTATATGTACCATTCATTAGAGACTAATGTCAGAGAGTGGGCGTTGGAGGAGTTGGATAGGCGGCTGACTCGTACCGCGGAGGTCTTGGGTTCCAGCCCCGTCGCACGAGATTCAGTTTTTTGATTATTATTAATATCTTAAATATCTTAAATTAATATTTCCTTCCTTACCGACTGCGGTTGGTACCACGCTCCAGAGTAGCAGCAATCCACCCACGGTTCCTCCCCGATGCGGTCCTATATTGATTCGGTATCGATTGATTCGATATCTGCTCTCGCGCTATACCTCCACCACTCCGCCATCTGTTTGACGTCATCCGCCGCCGTCCGGCCGCGCCGCCCGCCCACCGCCTGCGCGAATTTTCCGCCGACTTTTGAAATTCAAATTTGAGTTTCAAGGTCGGGGAAGGGGTAGGGGAAATGGCCTTCAAACTCAAATTTGCGTTAGAATACTCCTAGCCCTACTACTCAACGGAGAAGCATTGTACAACTGTGACGTCCCACTATTTTTCGCGCGGTCTTAATTAATGGCTTACCTACTATCTATAAAATAGTAACTTCTAACCCTTTCCCCAACCTGCGGGTTGTTTGGACGATGTACCTTAGCGGTCCCCATCTCCAGATGATCAAATTTCAAATCCCCTTCAGTAGTAAGGCTATGCCGATTCTAGCCCAGGTCCTCTGAGGGGAGCGCGGGGGCGGAGGGAAGTGAGGGCGCTCGGGGGAGCGCGGCAGAGGGAAACCTGGGCGCGGGGCCTGCGGGGAGTGGAAGAGCGGTTGCGCGCGCACGAGCCGCGGAGTGGGGGAAGCCGCAACCGTGGAGGGGATCAGTCCGGGCCGAGCCGCCGCGGAGACCTGGCCCACCGTCCCCGAAATTTTTCAAAGGGAGGGAATGACCCCCGAAAAGTCTTTTTCAGACCTAGGCCCACCCCGAAAATTTTTTCAGACCTAACCCAGGGCGGGGACGGCCCCCAGGATTTTTTTTCAAACCAATATGCAGCTGAAATTGTTTAATAATTTATTTTTTATCCGAAATTGTTTCGGACGATGTCGGGAAAGATCGGGAAAGATCGACGTTCTTTTCTTTTACACACCACGACTTCGGGACGGAAAGAGACAGAGCATTATTTTAAATCTAAATTCGGAGGAGGGAGAGAGACAGCACTACATAGCGGTACACTCGCAGATATTCTAAAATTTTGAATCAACGATCTACAGAACCATTATGTAGAAATATTTTTTTCAAGCAGATATATAGCATGCATTCTGAAGCTAACAGTATTTATTCTAAAACGTTCCGATTTACCGTCGCAACGTATCGCGCGATCTCGCGTAATTCGAATCCTCTGGAGCAGTCGCGCGGGATGACGTCATTTGATGGCGCGTAGAACGCTCGAACGAAATAGAATTATGCGACGTCAGCAAATCTTAAAATTATGTGGCGAGGAGGATGATGGGTGAATAAAATTGATAAATAATATGCGTTTAAGAGATTATATATTGTTACAAAAAGAAAAGAAAAATAAAATACAATATAAAACTAGAATATAAAAATAGAAAAATAGAAAAATAGGAAAAAATATAAAACTATTCTAATAAGGGGGATGGTGGCGATGAAGGCGGCGAAGGTGGCGAAGGCGACGAAGGCGACCACGTATCCCACTCGAAAGGGTCATCAGCAAATAGTTCACTTAATAATAAATCTACAGGAACTTGCGCAGGGTCAGTTTGAACCCCAACAACGCCAGCCCGAAGCCCCGATATTTTATTCGCGGAAACGTTATCATAATCAATCTCTGTTTTCACGTTTCGCCAAACCATACTCTTTGGAGCATGCGTACGATTCCGCAGAGATATATTCCTATACACATCATCGCAGTCTAAAAACATTTGGTCCGCATATCGACGCAACCAATATTGCTCATCATCGAGGTACTCATACGCATGGTCATTCGTTAGGTTGCGAAATATTTTTAAATAAATGTCACCATCCTGATTAGCTTCCGCCTCATAAAGTTCTGCGCATCGAATTTCTTCGGTTTGAACCGCAACATTTTGACACGCCACATACACTTTCGGACTGTGTGAATGAATAACTGTCGCAGCAGCGGTGATCGTAGCGGTAGCTGGACGTTTCAAATTTATGGGCAATGACATAATCTGAAACCGATTTTTCTTATAATTCTCAAAGTTACTAACACAACGATTCACTAAAAAATATGATAATGGAAACTTACGGTATTAATTGATTGCATTTCCATGCGTCGAACGACTGACGATATCATTGGAAAGCAATCTCCTTCAAAAGCAGTCTCCTTCAAAAACGATCCACTTCAAAAAGCGATTCACTTTGAAGCAATTGCACCTAAGGCGCTCGACATAGATACGATAAATTCTTGAAAAAAAAAAACGTTTCTCTCGGTAACATACGTCTTGACCGCTGCAGTAGCATTTTGAGATCTGATTTACGGCGTGAAGAACGCTCGAACGAAATAGAATTATGCGACGTCAGCAAATCTTAGAATTACGTGGCGAGGAGAGAAGGAGGACGGGTAAATAAAATGGAGAAATAATATACGTTTAAGAAATTTTATTTAAAATTAAAAGAATATAATTTAACATTTTTTCCTACGAGCATCAGCTAGAATATCATTGATGGCGCATGCTACCAGTTCGCAATCTATATGATAATCTTCACAGTAATGTTCGCTATCACGTATGATTTTAGCAGCACGACGCGTATCTAATGTTTCGCAGGCAACATCGTCCTGCTATAGCACGTTGACAAAAGTTTCAAATTTCGTCTGCACATCTTTTACATTTTGATGCAGCTGCGCATACACATAGTCTATACATGGTTCAAGATTTAATAAAAATGTTACTGTATCCGGTTTGAAATACAGTGGCTTATCATGTAGCATCATCTTTACAATCGGAGAATTATAGATCTCGCAAAAATCCATTGTTAATTTATCCATCTGCATCGAAGGTGATCCAGGTAATCGTGAACGTTCTTCGATGGCTGTACGACTGTTGCATAGCACATGCCATGTATACGATGGTAATATCAGATGATTCCCACGATTGTCACCGAGAACCATTTCTACATCGACCGTAGACTGTACGTGGATTCCAATTTGCAAATACTTGCTGCCCATAGATGTTAACGCGTATCTTCTGACCATGATACGCGATGTTCGGCGCAGGCTAAGAGAACAATCAAAGCTATGAAATTGCCTGCTCGTATTAGGAATACAATTTTGAGAATATGTGAAAATTAAGCCTTACCAATAAACTGTATCCTCCCCACATTGAGCTACGCCATCATCTCGCACGATCGGAACGTAATAATTCATACGTTCAACGTTTGCTTCGACACTGCACAATTTTTGTAGTCGTATCTCGTCTATCAAAGTCACCGAGGCTACTGTGCGATTGATGGAATAGCGATCGGGAGACTGGCTTAAATAGAGGTGCAATTGCTTCCCCCACCACCGCATCTTATTCTAAAGCTATCAATTTTTCCATAATGTGTTTCAATCTTAACGTCGCAGCATATCGCACGATCGCATGTAACTTGAGCCTCATCCTCAAAGATGAATGTAATATAATACATGTGGAAGCGCAGAATCTTAGAATTATGCGGTGTCAGCAGAAACTGTGCCGGATGATTTTGCGCGCTAATTCGTCATACGCGTGAATCATAGAAAGAATTATGCTGTATCGGCAGAAACTGTACAGAACCATGTTGGGACGGATCGTCGTTTTTTGCATGCGGTGCATTCGAGGGAGGGGGTACGCCAAAAGAGTTAGACAGAGATACCAAATTGTGGTATCAGTCATAAAAGCACGCTCCGAACTGCACAAAGTCTCAAATCGTTGCAACCTGTTGCGCGTAAAAGACGTTACATATACAGTCCATTTACAATCACTCCATTTACAATCATGGAATTCGCGCACGTAACCCGTCAATTATTGGACCAATCTGCACGATTGATTTCACGGGAAGAGTACCTCGCGTGGGAGGAACGGTGCAACGAGTGTATCGAATCGTTGGAAGAACACAGCCGAGTGAAACGCCCGCGATTATCGATCGGTGTTCAACAATCGCTGATTGCTCGAATCGCGCGACTCGAAGGACTGAAACATTCGTTACGCGGCCGTTTCATGCGTGAAGGTGCCGGACATTCGAGCGCAAGACTTTTGTGGCGCGTAATAGACACTGCGTTCGATAGTCGCGTGTTAACTGGTGCCGTGCACAATTCGAACTATATCGAGCCGCGCAACTTCCTCCAAGATGCGGCGACCATTGTGTTGGAGCACGTGCGGGGCGCTTTGAGGAAACGTCGAAACCTCAAAGTGAACACGGTGTTCAACGGCGAATTTGTGGCGGGTGACAAGCATGCTTGCAAAAGCATCAACACCCGGAACTGCGAACTCTTCGGCACATCTGATCTGCAGGAGTGGTACCAGCGATGAGTCGTCGAACCCACCCTGGCATCGCTGAAAGAGTTCCAGGAACGCGACAGCGGATGGGCATTGACGCGAATCCTCAACCTGACCGTCAATGTCAACAAATATAATCCGCTGCGCGCAGGGTGCCACCACAAGTTGCCGCGGGAAATATCGCTGAAGAAAGCAACGATCAGTGTACAATCCCCGGACAATGCGTGTTTCGTGTGGGCAGTGGTCGCCGCTCTTCATCCTGTGGAAAGACATCCTGATCGCCCAAGTTCATATCCGCCATATGCTTCCGTATTAAATCTCAAGGGCATTGAGTTCCCAATGTCCCTGGAGCAAATTGGGAAGTTTGAGCGGTTGAACGAAATCTCCATCAACGTGTACGCCTTCGAGGCGGAGAAGACGAAGACGGTCTTTCCGCTGCGTCTCACCAGCCAAAAGAGGGATCGGCACATCAACCTGCTCTACATACCGAATGATGGAGATGTAGGACACTTTGTATGGATCAAGGACTTGTCCCGGCTGGTGAGCGCACAGCTGAGCAGACACGGGAAAAAGAAATTCATCTGTGATCGGTACGTATAGAAACATATGAAATGTTAAAATGTCTCGCGAAACAAATTAAATAAAAAATTTTTGGGGTTTACAGATGCATGCACTATTTCGGATCTGCCGAGAAGTTGGAGCTTCATTCGCTGGACTGTGGCAAGATGAACGACTGCGCCATCCTGCTGCCCAGCGAAGACAACAACTTGCTCAGCTTCGAGAACCACTGTAGGAAGGAGCGGCTCCACTTCGTGGTGTACGCCGATCTGGAGTGCATCATCGAGAAAACAGAGGACAGTCGAACGGGTGATAATAAATGACATATGTACCAGCATCACAATGTGCATAGTATAGCCTATTATATGCATTGTTCGTACGATACATCGCTATCGACATATCGATATCGTCGCGACGTGGATTGTGTTTCATGGTTCGTTGATGAACTTAAAAATTTTGCAAATTTCGCCAAACCCATCCTGGCCAGCAATGTTCCCATGATTGATTTAACTACCGAACAGTGGACGGCATTTCGCGATGCAACACACTGTCATATTTGCGAAGAACCATTCGAGGCTGGCGATGTACGAGTTCGCGATCATTGTCATCTATCCGGACGGTTTAGAGGCCCAGCACATTCGGAGTGCAATTTAAATTATAAAAACGCGTTATACATCCCCATAGTTTTTCATAATTTATCCGGCTACGATTCACATTTCATTATCGAGGAAATAGCTACCGCTTTCGAAGGTCAGGTAGACGTATTACAAATAACTAAAGAAAAGTATATTTCTTTCACAAAAGATGTCGACGATACGGCTCATTCAGACTCGCGAAATTGTATTAAATTGCGATTCATCAATTCGTACAAATTTCTCAACACCAGTCTCGACAAATTAGCATCTATTCTTAGCATAGATCAATTAAAAATTTTACGATCCAAGTTTGGAACATTATCCGCCGAAGATATCAATTTATTGACGCGAGAGTGTGTCTTTCCATACGAATACCTTGATTGCGCGAACAAGCTGCAGGACCCGTGCTTACCGCCGCGCGAAACATTCTACAGTTCGATAACGGGTGAAACTGTATCCGAGAGCGATTACGCGCACGCCGAGACTGTCTGGCAGCGATTCGGCATTAGAACCTTGGGCGAATACAGCGATTTGTATTTGAAAACAGATGTCTTGTTATTGGCAGATATTTTTGAAAATTTTCGCGAAAGTTGTATCAAGAATTACGGACTAGATTCGGCGCATTATTATACTCTACCCGGTTTCACGTGGGATGCCATGCTAAAACATACCAAAATTACATTCGAATTGCTCACTGACGTCGATATGGTCATGTTTATCGAACGCGGTATACGTGGGGGTTTAAGTCAATGTTCCGGAAGATACGCACATGCCAATAACAAGTACATGCCATCTTACGACGCATCGGAAGAGTCATCGTACTTGATGTACTTTGATGTAAATAATTTGTATGGATGGGCAATGTGTCAACCCCAACCACACGCCAAATTTCAATGGGTCGAAGATGTTGCAAGTTTTAACGTGTCTTCGATCGCGGTCGATTCGCCCACGGGGTACATTCTCGAGGTAGATCTGGAATATCCACAAAGTCTGCACGACGCTCATGCCGATCTACCGTTCTGCCCGACGCGTGCCAAACCACCTGGCAGCAGACAGGACAAGTTACTCGCGACGGTATACGATAAGCAGCGTTACGTTATTCATTATCGCAACCTGCAGCAGTGCACGCGTCACGGTCTTCGTATTACAAAGATACACCGCGTGCTTCAAATCGCTCAATCCCCCTGGTTCCGCGATTACATCGAACTCAATACACGGTTTAGAACAGGCGCGACGAACGACTTCGAAAATAATTTGTACAAATTGATGAACAACGCGGTATTTGGTAAAACTATGGAAAATGTTCGAAATCACGTGGACGTAAAACTTTTGACACATTGGGAAGGGCGATATGGCGCGGAGGCAATGATCGCGAAACTGAATTTCCACAGCAGAAGTGTTTTTTCGGAAAATTTAATAGCTGTTGAATTGCGAAAACTCGAGGTGAAATTCAACAAACCGATATACGTGGGTATGTGCATTCTGGACATATCAAAAATTTGTTTGTACGAATTTCATCACGAGTACATGTCTCCCCTGCACGGACAAAATTGTAAAATTCTATACACAGACACGGACAGCCTCATTTACCACATTCGATGCGACGATATCTACGAGACCATGAAACGCGATATCGATAGATTCGACACAAGCGATTATCCTATCAACAATCCATATAATATGCCCCACTTAAATAAGAAGGTTCCGGGGCTGATGAAGGACGAAAATAACGGTGCGATAATGACCGAGTTAATATATATATAATATATATTATATATTATTAACTGGATTGTATAAAAAAATTGTTCACACATGTATATATCATTGTATTTTTATTGAATCATATTGTTACGTTTTGCGTTCGACATAATATAAGTTTACTGAACAGCAACGATAACAGAACATTAAACAAGGGGGTAACAAGAATAATATAAGAACAGGTAACGAATATAATCTGTTAGGAATACAATATCGAATGACAGCTTGACAGGCGATCGATCCGATCGCCTTCTTCTCGCTGTCTCTTGTCTTCGTCGCGAGCACCAGCGGGCCATGAATCCTCTACATAGGGTGCTCGCAACACTGCTCCCCCCCTTCGAGGAGCGCTCGTCCCGACCGCTGCAGATTCTCCGTTGATGGCAGCTGCACCCTGGCTCGGAAGAGTGGGAAGGACGCTATGTGGCCTCTTCCGTCCGTCGCCTCGGTATTCACCTTCACGCCCAGGGAAAAACCACCCCAAAAACCCTGGGCAAGGCGTGGGTGCATGGCTCTTCGCGTCTCTACCCTCCACTTGCGGCTTCAGTCTTGCGTACTTCTTTCTTGTATGGACTTCGTCTTCTTCGATGGCGCATCTTCTTCTTGGGTAGAGACTGGCAAGAGGTCCAATCCTTTTTCTGGTCGGGCTCGTCCAACGATTCATTCCTGGTGTTCCCTCCGCGGAAGTCCAGCGACGACGCTCTTCTGGAGGTTCCGGCTCCTTGTCCCACGACGTCCCCGGAACTCCAACAGTCCCTCGGTGGAAGTCAAGCGACGAAGCTCCTCTGGACTCCAGCTCATTGTCCCACGACGTCTCCGGAACTCCAACAGTCCCTCGGTGGAAGTCAAGCATCGAACCTCCTCTCTTCCGTCCCCGGAATTCTAACAGTCCCTTTCAGAAAAACATTTCATGCATTAATTTTCTCTTCTTCTCACGAGGAACGGTGGAGTCGAACAGAGTCAGGGAGACGAAAAGGCGAGACGGGCACGACAACAGGGGGTCACAACTCATGAGCTTGTCACCGGTCCGCTCCCCGATCAATCTTCCCCGGACTCCCAACTCGTCTTCCTCTTCTTTCTTCTCATCTCCTCCAGTACTCCAATCCGTGGCTTCTTGATGGCCCCATTCCTCTTCGTGGCATCTGGTGCTGTTCCAGGGGACCGTCTCGGTGCAGCTCGTCAGCGGTCCCGTCTCGTCGCACGTCCGTCCGGTGATTGGGGACACCATTTCCCGTTTGCTGTCCACCTTGTAGGAAGGGACCCCTTGGTAGACACTGTACCGGGGACGCGGCCAGGATCCCAGCCAGGAGGGTAGCGGGGTGGTTCCACGTATGTCCGCACCCCGCTGCGGACCGCCACGCTGTTGTGGCACATTCGGGGAATTCGGGACCGCATCCACGCCGCGGTAGCAGTCCCCCGACACCTTGTCCCTCGTCGTGGGGTATCGTGCACCTGTAACAGACTCAAGAGCGGGGGCCGGACTACGAAGGCAACCTCCGCAGCCCCGTCCAACGGATTAGCTTAAACTAATCTTCTTTCTTGAGTCTTCTCTGCATGTTGCATCCCTGCTCTCGGAAGTCTTTATTCCTCTTGCAATTGTCCCTCATATTTCGCAAGGCGTCGTACGTGGACCACCTTGCACTTCTTCCTAGCCGAGCGTTGAATCCTGTAGACGACGTCGTTGATCTTGTTTACCACCGTGTAGGGTCCTTCCCAGTCGCTTGTAGTTTCGGGTACTCTTCGTGGTAGCAACCACACTCGTTCTCCAGGCTGGAACTCCCGAACTCAGCATCCTCGACTCCCTCTCTCTCTCCGCGACGGTATTCGCTCTCGAACTCCCTCCGTCGCGGCTTTCAATTCGGCTATCCTGCGACGATGTTCGCTACCGAACTCCCTTCGTCGCAGCTTCGCGACGGTATTCGCCCTCGAACTCCCCCCGTCGCGACTTCCTATTCAGCTATCCCGCGACGATGTTCGCTATCGAACTCCCTTCGTCGCGGCGTCGCGACGGTATTCGCCCTCGAACTCCCTCCTTCACGACTCCCTATATAGCCACCCCGCGACGATGTTCGCCCTCGAACTCCCTTCGTCACGGCGTCGCGACGGTATTCGCCCTCGAACTCCCTCCGTCACGACTTTCTGCACGGCTATCCCGCGACGATGTTCGCCCTCGAACTCCCTTCGTCGCGGTGTCGCGACGGTATTCGCCCTCGAACTCCCTCCGTCGCGCCTTCAGTAACCCCTGTCGTATTCCTCAATCCCTCAACTGGTAGCAGTTCTTGGGAAGATGACCGGCCCCTCCACATTGCCGGCAAGTTTTCTTCGTGTTGTCGTCTGAGCGATCGTCCGACCCCTCGAACGTCCCCTTCTTCTTCGGGCTCTTAAAAGTGTGGGAAGATTTAGTTCTCCGTTTTTCCGCGTCGCGATCACGGGACTTGGTCGCGAGATCGCAAGACATCGTCTCGATGGCCTCCATCTCCAGAGCTCTGGTCACGGCGGCTCTTAGGGAGGTGAACCCGCCAAGCCGCAGTTCCCGCTGTATGACAGAGCTCGACAATGCTGTTACAAACTGAGACGCGGCAAGTTTGTCGCGGGTTTCTGCCGGGCAATCGGCGAAAACGGACTGCGCCAAACGTTCAATTTTGGTGGCCAGCGAGGAGATGCTCTCATCTCTCCGTTGCCTATGGCTCTGGAAGAGTACATAGTTCAAATTTGACAGATTCTTCGCCCCGTAGCGGAATTCGAGCGCGGAAACCAATTCCACGAAGTTCTCGCATTGGGCAGCGGAGAGCGTCGTGAGGACGCTCCTCGCCGACCCCCCGAGGGAAGCGATCAAGGCTGTAGCCTTTTTTTTCGTCATTCCACCCATTAGCGCGCGCGATAGTCTGGAACTGTACCTTGTACTCCTCCCACGACGTTTTTCCATCGAAAATTGCCGGTTTCACCGCGTACCCCAAGCTGAGTACGTGCGGTCCCGAAAAGGGAGCAGCGGCGGGCATACCGACGGAGGTAGAGACATGCGCCGAGGGGACATTATTTATACCACTATTTACATCACTATGTACATCACTGTTTACATCATTATTTACATTATTATTTACATTGGCGACTGTCTCTCTACCCCGAGGACTCGCGCCGCTGTCAACCGATCCGCGAATATTTTGTAATAAGGAGACTACGACCTGGATGCGATTTTCCATTTCTGACAACCGGGCCTCGAGAGCCGCCTGTGTTTTTCGGTCGGTGGCTTCCTTTTCCTCCCTGCGACGGTCCTCCCTCTGCCAGCGGGCCTCGTTATCCCATCGCAGCTCCCTCATCTGTCCCGCGATACTTAATTGAAGAGAGGTGAACATCTCCTGTAGAGAGGCACCACCCGTCGCTGCAGGAGAAGGGTTCGCGGAGGCCGCGGACGCACGAGTGGGCATCCCACTTCAAGTGGGCATCCCACTTCTGACACCAGTGTTACGTTTTGCGTTCGACATAATATAAGTTTACTGAACAGCAACGATAACAGAACATTAAACAAGGGGGTAACAAGAATAATATAAGAACAGGTAACGAATATAATCTGTTAGGAATACAATATCGATACGTCTGCTTGTAATGGCGGCTGACTCTCGAATGACAGCTTGACAGGCGATCGATCCGATCGCCTTCTTCTCGCTGGCTCTTGTCTTCGTCGCGAGCACCAGCGGGCCATGAATCCTCTACATAGGGTGCTCGCAACAATATATTATTATGTTACAATACATTATTTTTATTTATCCAAGAATTGTGCGATTTATCAAACCCCAACCACTTGACGTATACCTTATCCCCCTTCTTACGCAACACTTTCTCCACTAGATACACATCAGGGTCGGTGACGCGTTGCAGCTCGTGTTAATAGAATCCTCCGGCAACAGGTTTTCCACAGGAATCGAGGAGCAGATACGTCGCGGGATTAGTTGCCTGTACTTTGGCTATCTTGAACACCTCCGTTGTCCAATTCGGCGTATAGCCTTTATCGAAGATGGTTTTAAATTTGCTCACGCGCACAAACTCGCCCAACTTGAATCTCGCCGGAGCAGCGATCTTTATGTTGCTGTATACGGTGGCTAGCAGCTTGTCGGCGATCGCAGGGGTAACATCGCAAGGACGCATTCCGATGGTTCTATGTTTTCGCGCGTTATACTCTGCGAGAAGACGCGATAGCGAATCGATCCATCTGTAGGTTCCATTGAGCGTAAACATTTTCCACATATTGTTCTTCAAAGTTCGATTGAAACGTTCTACGACGGAGGCCTTCATCACCGAATACGTCGAATAATGATTAATGTCATGCTTTGACAAGAGTTTCTGCACATCGGCGTTGTAAAATTCTTTTCCTTGATCGGTTTGCAAATTTTTCGGATATCGATTTCTAAATATCTTTGCAAACGCTTTGGTCACCTCAGCACCACTTTTAGTCTTGAGCGGCACCGCCCATGCATACTTGCTCAACACATCGATGACGGTGAGTATGTAGTGGTGACCTTGGTTGAATCGCGAGTATGGACGCATTTCTATAACGTCAGCTTGCTACAGATCGTCGTATCCATGCACTATGACGCGCCTCCGTGGGAAATGTCTTCGAGCTGGAGCATGCAATTCCTCAACAAGTTGCCGCTTCTTGGGACAATGGTTTTCTTTACTTTTGGATTTCGATAATGGTTGCATGTTTGATCGCAGAGGTGTCTTTGACACGAATAAAGTGATAATTATCATGTATGTGCATTATGTGCTCCTCATCGGTCCGAGGACAAGTTCAGCCGCCTCGCATGATTCTCCTTCGCAGCGCTGCTGTGGGATTGAATTTGACGCCTGCGATATCTTTTTAACGCTGTTTTGCAAAGTCAGCATATCTCTCTGAAACACGACCAGCTTCCTCTCTAATTCTTCCTGCTGCTCTCTCAAAAGTTTAATGCTCTTTTCCATGTATTGTTTATTGACGGCATCGCTGTCAGCCACCGGCTGAGCTACGCGTCGTATCTTGCGTGATTTTGCGTCAAAGTCGGCACCGTCCACACAAAGAGCGTTATCTCGCATATAATTTCGAAGCATGCCGCTCCATTTGTAATAGTCCATTCTAGCTGCTCCACTCTTCTCGAGCGATACTCCAAATTTGTTGATCGGCATCTCGATGCATACAGTGCAAATCATCGACGTGTGGTTTAATTTATAATGAGGCCTACCTCGCGGAGTTCCTCGATAATCGGTAGACTTTCAGAATCATGAGAGTTGTTACCAGCCTGACGCGACGGTTCCAACAAACGCAATCGATCCACCAGCTCGTTGGGATCATCCCAATGCACGTAATCGATCTTGTTGTCGTTAACCATCATAGCTAGCGGTGTTCTTAGACCTTTCCCTGCCCTACTAGGCGATACACGGGGGAGTAGAGGCGCAATTACATGTTTGTACTTGTATCCCTTATTGCTTAATATGGGATATTTAGCGTTATGACTGCGTCTGTGGGCATTCGTCGTCAGCAGTATACTTTTGTATTTTTGTTTGTCGGCATCGGTGTACAGGGCATCGTCGGGAATTCTCTTGAAAATCAGTTCGTAAAGACCGGACGTTCCTCTATATCTTACACCATCAATGATTATATTATCATCCTTGTCCATATCGAAAGCCTTATCTCCAAGCATCGTTCCACTATTGCCAAAGTATACACCATACACATAGTCCATTGTTGTATCCCTATCACCACTTAGGATTGCGCCCATGTATTTTTGCCCCAGCGGATCGAAATGGCTGCGAAACGTTTCTTGTCCCTCGGATGTTTGGAGTTGATGTCTGATAGATGTTGCAAACGACTCATCGGGACTAGTTTCGAAAACGTTGTCATCAATGGTTGTGAGCGATTGTATACCGGTATTTATTGGTGTGGGAGGAACGGGGGAATCGTTTGACGTGGCATTCTGTCGTTTCCGCTTCGATTGAACTGGTGTGGAGGTTATGGGTGAATATTCCGATGACATGTGTGGTTTCCTCTTTGTCTTGCGCGATGTGTTCCCTTTCGACTGAATTTTTGTTTTAGGCGTTAATGTTTCATTCCCTCCAACGTCTGTGCTCATCGACGGTGATGCGTCAGCTTCTGCTGCTGTGGTATTTTTCATGATATGTTTTAAGGGTTCGACGACAGGTTTGAAGTATCTCTCCAACGCGATATCTTCCTCCATCTTGCCAGTCTTCAGAGCCTGATGTTTCTTAGGAATGGATTCGCTGGTTTTGGCAATATCCTTCGCTATTCTCTCGCGATCCTTAATCTCCAGACTATCGATATGAATCATCGTTGTACCGCAGACGTTGCTTTCCCACCGACGTGTTAACGACAATTGACCATCTCACGGTATGGCAAACTCGTTAAATCCCTTTCTATAACGTCCAATGGACATCGCGCTAGCCTCGTCTATTACCACGAAACCATATTCCCGTTGACAACAATTACGACACAAAGCGCAGAAATCCTCGTAAGACATATCAGTATTGTTGCGAGCACCCTATGTAGAAGATTCATGGCCCGCTGGTGCTCGCGACGAAGACAAGAGACAGCGAGAAGAAGGCGAACGGATCGATCGCCTGTCAAGCTGTCATTCGAGAGTCAGCCGCCATTACAAGCAGACGTATCGATATTGTATTCCTAACTGATTATATTCGTTACCTGTTCTGATATTATTCTTGTTACCCTGTATTTAATGTTCTGTTATCGTTGCTGTTCAGTAAATTTATATTATGTCGAACGCAAAACGTAACAGTATTTACATGATCGTCGTACGCATGTTTCAAGTTGGTACCATCCTGCTTAAACAGAATCAACAGATTCGCATTATCGCGTATAAGATGTTTGGGAATTTTTGCATACGTCTGACAGAGATAGAAGCAGTCAACGTTCGAGTGGCGCCCCATTGCAAAGTATTCTCGTATCGTATCTTGCTTGTCGCATGCCACGTCATCAAAGATAAAAATTGAATTCGGGAGCGATTCGCTCGGTGGGATGACGTCGCTGTTATTCGAAAGCGTAAAGTAGCCAATTTCATCTATCGGGGTCAATAAATTCTCCAAATACTGATATTTCGGCTGTTGCAACGACTTGGAATACACGTACACGTTCTCGAAGCGAACACCGTGAGGACGTTCCAACAAGCTCACCAACACGTTGGTCTTTCCGCAATTTGATGGGCCGCAAATCAGACAGCGTATAGTGTTTGGTAGCATGCTACCATGTTTGCGTCTTGTTTTCGAGGACATCACTCGTGATTTATCGTCAAAATTTGTTACGCGTATCGTCACAGGTTGTCGCACGAATCGCATCCTCTCCGCGAACTGTGAAAAATGATTTTGATACGTCGAAGCGGCGACGCGCCCTATTTATAGGTCCACGCTGAAGCAAAACAGCTCAGTATTCAAAATGCTTCTGATCCTGTCGGATAATTGTGATATTCGAGACTTAACCTCTGAACAGTTGAAATATATACCAAAGATTATTCTATTGCGAGAGTTTGGCAGACACATTGATCAGTTGTGGGACAGACTCCCCGAGCATATAAAAGCTGATTCTGAGGTTCAGCAGTATCGTCGGTGTCTCGAACATTATAATCGCCCTTGGCAGCGAACGCATATCGACGGACCGGCACCATTGATTAAAAACTGTGGCGAATGTCACCAACGGGAGTAAAGAAAGTTAATGGTTTGTTAAATCGGGCGATAAACGCGCTACCTATCGAATTACATATTCCGGGATACCAGTTTTGCGGTCCAGGAACACATCTAGCAAAACGATTGGCTAGAGGTGATCAAGGCATCAATCCGTTGGACGCAGCGTGTCGCGAACACGATGTTGCGTATTCGCGCAGTAACAACCTCGACGACAGGCACGCGGCAGATAACGCACTCGCTGACAAAGCGCGAAAACGCATCGTTGCTCGTCACTCGACTCTGGGCGAAAGAGGTGCTGCTACAGCTATTTGGGCAGCTATGAAGGCCAAGACGAAAATTGGAATGGGGATGAAAGCAAAATTGCGCAAAAGGATTCCAAAGAGAGCATCGAAAAAGCGGATTCTCCCAGTGGCAAAACGGGGTGGTATATTACCACTTCTTCCGCTGCTAGGTGTTCTCGGATCGTTAGCTGGTGGAGCGGCGGGGATCGCTAAGGCGGTAAACGATAATAAAGCGGCGCAACATCAGCTGCAGGAAATGCAACGTCATAATCGCTCCATGGAAGGTCGTGGACTTTATCTCGCACCATACAAGCGCGGACAGGGAATATCGAAACGAAAAAAAAACACCGAAAAGAAAATAAAAATGCCTGTCGGCGTAACTACCGACGCGCAATTGGAGGAGTTTGCAAAACGTATGCGTATTCCATTCTTTAGAGGTGTTTTCATGCGCAATGCACTACCTGCCGGAGGAGTACGTCGAAACGAGAGCGGTATCGTGAATTTGGACAATGTCGAGGGGCCGGGGACTCATTGGGTGGCGTATGCGAAGAGAGGGTGTCGAGCTATATATTTCGACAGTTTTGGGAATATTCGACCGCCTAAGGAATTGGTACAATATCTGGATAAAGATGCTGTGAAAATCGAATACAATCGAACGGCTTATCAGAAGTACGATCAGAGCAATTATGGACAACTATGTCTACGCTTTCTACAAACGATTGGCACCAAATTTAAGGATTGACTTCCCATCACTCTGATTCAGTACCAGTCCAGTCGTACAGCTCGGAATATGTCGTTAACATTCACTCTAACCGGCAAGAGTAGCACCCTCGCGGTAAGCTACTTTCCGCCCATAGATTTGAGCGACGATGATTACGAGCTTGGTCTAGCAACCTTTGAAACTTATCACACAATACCAAACGTCGACTCGAGCAACGATAAATTCAACTTTGTCGTAAACTATGACATTAACAATAGCATCGACACCACTCATGAATACATTACGATTCCCCACGGCTCCTACGAACTAGACGCCATTGCCAAGTATTTGAAGCAGCAATTACTCGAGCGGTATCCTCAAAATCTCGGCGGCATCGATGACGGTGACAACGATGTGTATCCAATAGTGTTGCGTCTCAACAACAACACCATGAAAAGCGAGCTGTACTGCTCGTTCGCCATAGACTTTACGAAATCCAATAACATTGGATCGCTACTGGGAATCTCGACGAATCGGGTATTACAACCTGGACGGTGGCATGAATCGGACCATCCAATTAATATCATGAACGTGAACATTATTCGCATAGAATGCAGCGTGACCGCTGGCGCGTACAACAATGGGAAGCGCGTACATACGATACATGAATTTTCTTCGAGAGTCCCACCAGGATATAAGATATCGGAAACGCCCGCGGAGATCATTTACCTTCCAATCACCGCACGAGTCATTACGGATCTAACGATACGCGTTGTGGATCAAGACGGGCGGTTGCTCGATTTTCGAGGTGAAGAGATTACCATCAGATTGCACGTACGACGGCGACGACGACAATACGTGTGGCGTGACCGAAAGAGATGCTTGTGTTGAACGACTCCAGAAACTCGTTTCTTCTAAGTGAAATTGTTTGCAACAACAACAGTAGTAAGGCTAGGACAGTTCTAACGCAGGTCCTCTGAGGGGAGCGCGGGGGCTGGGGGGAGTGAGGGCGGGTGGAGGTGAGGGCGGAGAGAAACATTGGCGCGGGGCCTGCGGGGAGTGGAAGAGCGGTTGCGCGCGCACGAGCCGCGGAGTGGGGGAAGCCACAACCGCGGAGGCGATCAGTCCGGGCCGAGCCGCCGCGGAGACCTGACCCACCGTCCCCGAAATTTTTCAGAGGGAGGGAATGACCCCCGAAAAGTCTTTTTCAGATCTTGACCCACCCCGAAAATTTTTTCAGACCTAACCCAGGGAGGGAACGGCCCCCAGGATTTTTTTCCAAACCAATATGCAGCAGAAATTTTCCCCCAATGCATAATAATTAATTTTTGAATCAGCGATCTACCGAACCATTATGCAGCATTCATTCTAAAGCTAACAGTATTCTAAAGCGTTCCGATTTAACGTCGCAGCGTATCGCGCGATCTCGCGTAATTCGAATCCTCTGGAGCAGCCGTACGGGATGACGTCATGTGGTGGCGCGAAGAAGGCGCGAATCATAGAAAGAATTATATGGCGTCAGCAGAAAGAATCTTTTCCATATCAACAGACATTCTTTTCCCAACGCAGAGAAATAATAATTTTAATCGCCTCCCACACTGATCTACCGAACCTTTATGTAGAAAACAGACACATTTTATCCGAACCATTATGTAGCGAGCATTCTAAAGGTAACAGTATTCTAAAGCGTTCCGATTTAACATCGCAACGTATCGCGCGATCACGTGTAATTCGAATCCTCTGGAGCAGCCGCACGGGATGACGTCATGTGGTGGCGCGAAGAAGGCGCGAATCATAGAAAGAATTATATGGCGTCAGCAGAAAGAATCTTTTCCATATCAACAGACATTCTTTTCCCAAAGCAGAGAAATAATAATTTTAATCCCCTCCCACACTGGTCTACCGAAACTTTATGTAGAAAACAGACACATTTTATCCGAACCATTATGTAGCGAGCATTCTAAAGCTAACAGTATTCTAAAGCGTTCCGATTTAACATCGCAACGTATCGCGCGATCACGTGTAATTCGAATCCTCTGGAGCAGCCGTACGGGATGACGTCATGTGGTGGCGCGAAGAAGGTGCGAATCATAGAAAGAATTATATGGCGTCAGCAGAAATTGGTGAGGTGAGAAGGAGGCCGACGGATAAGTAAATAGAGAAATAATATGATTAAGAGATTTATTTAAAATTAAAAGAATATAAAAATATAAATAGAAATGTAATATAATTTAACATTTTTTTTCCTACGAGCATTAGCTAGAATATCATTGATGGTACATGCTACCAGTTCGCAATCTATAAGATAATCCTCGTCGTAATATTCGCCATCACGTATGATTTTAGCAGCAGGACGCGTATCTAATGTTTAGCAGGCAGCATCGCTCTGTTACAACACGCTAACAAAAGTTTTAAAGTTTTTCCTCACATCTTCTGCAGTTTGATGCAGCCGCGGATACACATATGTAGCTTATACATGGCTTAAGATTAAATAAAAATGATACTGTATTCAGTTTGAAATACAAAGACTTCTTATGTAGTGTCGTCTTTACAATTGAAGGCGAGAATCATAGAAAGAATTATGCAGAGTCGATAGAAATTGGCGAGGAGTGAAGGAGGCAGACAGACAAGTAAATAGATTGTAATATATGTAAAATGAATATATATTGTTCCATTAATTAAAAAATAGAAATATATAAAGAAAAAATATAAAAATAGAATATAAATAGTGTCTCGGCAGAACCATCTCTCTCTCCCCCTCTCTCTCTCTCTCCCTCTCTCTCTATCTCTCTATCAATCTCTTTCTTTCTCCTTCTCTTTCCTTCTCTTTTTCTCTTTTTCTCTTCTTCACATCAATCGCAAGACAACTTGAACATTCTCGAACAGCTGATGGACTTCCTATTTACTTTTCGCGACATCATACATACATACTCTTCCCACAACACCTCGTATAAATTCATACACAATCGCGCTCTCGTGACCAACCCGAGTGCACAGTTACACAGAACAGTAAATACCTCGACAATATTCGCCGAAACTGTTACGTATCTATTGTATCGCCTCAATTCTTTATCTCTAAATAAATCGCACTATTCTCAACATTTTTTTAGTTCTCTCTATACAAATAGGATATCAAAATACAATATAAAAAGAAAAAATATAATAATAATAATAATAATTATTTAATTTAATTTATTGCCACTTTCGTGTTACAATTTAACGATCAAATAATCTTTCCATTTCATTCCCATGATTGTGTCAGTGTAAGTCCCACCCTTCTAATGTATCCTGTTGTCTCTTAACAATTTTTTCTATTTTACAAGTGTTTCGTAATCTGTTCTATGTTACATAATCTTCTTTTATCACTATCTCCCGTAGAATAGCCAAGTTTTTCCCTTCTCCTCTAATTACCTCTGCACAATTCCTGCCACTCTCTCAACTTACTTCACATGTTTCAATCGCTAGTTTCACTGTTTCTTCCTCTTTCTTACATACCCTTTCTTCTTTCATTAGCCAATATTTGCATGTTCTTGTTTCACTACCCTGTATGAATCTTCCTATCCTTTCTAATTCTCCTCTCCTTTTTTCATTTCCCCCCATAAGCATTTCGGCTTATCTCCTGGTTTCCTTGCCACCTCTTTTAATTCTCTTAGGAACTTTGACTCTTTTACTTTCATCTGTCTTTCTTGTTCTTTGATGTCAATTACTTATCTTTTCTAATTTTTAATCCACACTTCTTCCCCATTTAATCTTCTTCTTTTCCATTCTTCGTTTGACCATCCTCTCCCTTCCAAGAATTTGATTCGCATTCTTTCCTTTTTTCGTTACTTCATTTCCTCTCATTAGTCTTCTTCTACATTCATATCGTATCGATCCTTCTTCCGAGTTTATTAGTGTCTCTTCAAACTTCATTACCCTTACTCCCATTTTAATTGCTATGCCATCTCTTCCTGTTTCTTTTAACAGCCAATATGTTGATGTTGATCTCTCCAATTTCATTATCCATCGTATGTATTTCCCCTGCAATTTTTCTATTTCCTCATACCTTCTCCATCCCCATATCGCTGCTCCATACGCCACGGTGCTTCTAACTAGCGCATCAAACAGTTTCATTCTTCTTTCAGTCATCTCTGAATAATCTTTCTACAAACCCCCATACTTCTCCTAGTATCATTTTCGCTTCCCTAATTACCTTCTTAATATGGTGTTTATCCTCGTTGTTCTCTCCCTCTCGTTCTATAATCTAAATATTTCAGTTCTCTTACTCTTTCTTCTTCATTCCAACGGAATCTTTCCTATTTTCTTCTTCCTCCTGCTTTCCTGCATATCATTATCTTAGACTTTTACACATTTAACTCCAAGCCTTTCTTCTTTATGTATCTCTCGAATCTCTTTATCATATTCTTTGGTCCCTGTGCATTATTTACCATTAACACATCACCCGCGTATGAAATTGTTAAAATTTTCCTTCTACCTATTACGACTCCTCCTTCCTATTCTTTGCTCATTTCTTCTTTCCAGGTCTGCAAATGCGACATTGAAAAGTGTCAAGCTTAACGGGCACCCTTGTCTAACACACTTTCCTGTTAAAAAAATTTCCTATCAGTTCCTTCTTCATTCCTAAAGCGCATATAGTTCTGTCGTGCATTTCCTGTATCCGTATTCTTAGTTGTTCGCCTACTCCTTCTTCATAAAGTCTTTTCCAAATTTCTTCCCTTTCCAATCAATCAAATGCTCTCTTCATATCCGTGAAAAACAGATATACTTTCCCTCTTTCCTTTGAGGTTTCTATATCTATAACCATTTTAACTACCGCTATTGCGTCTACTGTTCCTCTCCTTCTCCTGAATCCCATATGCGTATCGTTTAATATCCCATTTTCCATTTGTTCTTCTAATTTTCTCCTTAGAATTTCCACGCATATCTTATAATCCGTGTCCATCTAAGTTATGCCCCTATAGTTCTTAACCATTTCCCTTTCTCCTTTTTTTTTCTTTTGAATACAGAACTTACTATTCCTTCTTTCCATTCTTCCGGAAAGTCCCCTTTCTTCCATGTTCTGTTTATCACCTTTGTTTGATTACCTATATTTATGAAGATGATTGCGACCTCGATGTTGAATTATGATATAATTTAAATGCAGGAGTTTAAATTTTAAGTCTGTTCGACTTTTAATATCTTACATGATTTGAATTGAGATCGACGTCAGTCAGATCGGTTTCTATCTATATTTACCTAATAAATTTTTATACAAAAGGACTTAATTTGTCAATTATTTTCTGCTATATTCAATAAAAATTGGAATTTTATGTTCATTAAGAATAGGTGTTTACCCTGTGATAATTGTTGGTTGGGCTTCAAATTCTAATTATTCAATATTAGGAGCTATTGGGTCAATTTCACAGTCCGTTTCTTATGAAGTAAGTTTTTTTTTAACAATATTTTCTGTAATTTTATTAATTGAAAGTTATTCATTATTGGATTTATATAAATTTCAATATTATATTAAATTTATTTTAATTTTAATTCCAATACTACTACAAGAAAATCGCGGATAGTTCTTTTAAAATCGGAGACCAAGTGCTACTGCACGACAAGACGCGAGCGGTCAAAAACTAACACCTGCGTGGATAGGCTCTAACACGATTCAAAACCCGCACGATAATAATAATTACAGTATAGAGGGCGACGAACAATCCGCGTTCAGACAAACACTTCATAGAATAGGGCAGTAATAGGGAAATGGTCGCAGTTTTGAAGGAAAGTAACGATACACTAACAATTACATATAAGGATAAGACTAAGAAAGGTAATTTATTGAAAAAGATGGTAAATAAGCGCACAACTAGGCGTCGTTGTCCCAGCCACGTAGGGCGCAGTCGGCCTCCAATAACGACCACAGTCGAGGCCGCGGATCAGGCCCAACGAAGATGTCCCCATGACGTTCTACACAAAAAAAAAACAATTGCAAGACTATTACTACACGCACGGAAATAGAAACAATAAGCACATCTACAATCCCCGATGCAATAAGATAATCACCAAATAGGACCCTCAGACCCCATGAGTCTTCGTCATCCACCCAGAATTCTGCATGCTGGAAGAATCGGTGCCAGCGCACCCGATACTCCCTAATTGCCACCATGTAGGCAATGCTGATACAACCCGGCGGGGCGGGGCACTGGAAACGCTAGAGGGATAAACGGATAAATAGGATAATAAAATAACACACACGAAGAACAAACAAACAAACATCACTCGCATGTACAATTAGAGCAAACATAATGTCTCGGGGCACGTTTAAGATGGCCGACAACATCTTTGTCCAGGAGATCGCAACGAAATAAGAAGCGACTAAGAAAATCGAGACCCATTTGCCCTAACTTCTCACTTCTACTCAAGCCCGGACGAAGAAGATAAACTGTACTACGTTCGCAAAAAATTTATCACACACACACGCACGCGCGCGCTCGCGCACGAGGAAAGACTCTATGAAACGCCGACTACACCTCGGCATTATAATTTACAGGATTTTTGTCCTACAAACGACGATACCACTCGCAGGAGGAACAACCCCCGACATAGATTTCACTATAAAAGAATTCCAACACCACCCCGAAATTTACTTCGAAAACCTAGGCGATTTACAAATTTATCGAGATAGCTGGAAGTTAGTATTACACGTAAACATATCTTATATCTACCGACGCGAAGCAAACCTCCAAGCTGCACTATATGATATACTTGCGCAATTTAAAAAACCTTGTACCGACAACTTACATAAATTTTGTCAAACATTCACCGCGAAGATCCAAGACAAGGTAGACCGCATCGCCGAAACTCTTTACCTACGTCCAGTAAACTAAAAGCTCAGCACAAAACAGCGTCGTGCACAAATAGATGGATTAGGTTACATAGGCAAATCACTCTTGGGGCTAATGGATTCCGGGGATAGAAAGAAAATCGATGATTTTACTAGACCTTTTCAAAATACAAGATAACAGACTTTAAAAAAAAAGTAAAACGCAATCAAGGGACAAATGCAAATTTTAAGAGCAAATACCAAACTTCTCAACGAGACTATACATGACATACGAGACAACGATAACACACTCTTAAACGCGACGTGACAAATTCAATACTTACTCCAACAGACAGCCAACATTACTAAATTTCGAGAGAGAGTAGACGAACTCCTCATACTAATAAACGGCCTCGCAGAAACACTATTGCGTGACACGCAAGTCTTGTTAGAATTCATTATGGATATAAAGAAAGGAGTCCTAAACGTACGATTAATACCACCAGCACAAATCATAACGTACCTCACTTCCGCATTAGCACATATTTCGAATGGACTAGACTTCACAATTGGAATAAAATTAGAAAACAAGCCGTCATTATCAAAATCCTCCAGCTCTCCACATTTTCGGATACCAAATCAATTACTGTAGTACTAGATATATCATTGTTAAACGCGAAAAAATTCTAATTGAGCAAGGTACACCTGATACCCACGAAGATAAACGAATCGTTCTACGCGTATAGAACCCCCCGACTCGTACGAGGTACGTGACACCTTGGTGCAAGATTACATACAACTAAGCAAACAGGGCCTAGCAAAATGTAAGAAAATAAACGATCTGTACCTCTGCACCTCTAATCACCCCATGTTCAAAGCGATACCATACAGACCGTGCGAAGTACAATTGTACACAAAATTAACAAACACATGTAAAATGCGAATTATGACACTGAATCACACATTCCAGATAGAATTACAACTACCAGGCACGTGGATTTATATCGCGCCGAAACCGATACAACTAGCAGTAACTTGCGACGACAAAAGCTCAAATATATATAGCATTAAGGATTCTGGTATAATAACAATAAGAAACAAATGTACAATCACTACCACCAAATTCACAATAGAAACTAGTAAACAATGCGGAATAGAAAGAACATGGTACTACTTACCTGACCACAATTTTTTGTCATCAGGTGAAATCACACTTTCACAGACTACTGTAAGTTCGTACGGAAAGACAAATTTCAAGCTTAAAAGGATAATCGAACACCCCGAAGAATTAAATAAAGTTAGCAAACAAATCAGAAGACTTACAAAAACGATTTAGAAAAACCCGAAATTATACCAACTGAGTATCACCAAGCTTCTTTATACTATCCACAGTAACGGAATTTATCACATGAGGACCCATGCCTGAAGTTGCATACGTTGCAAAGTAGGATGCCTTCGTACTTCACCTTCTTCTTCACTGACAATCCCCTTCCTCCTTGCTTTGAACGTGTATCGAACGTGTGTCGATACACGCTCATAGCCGTTCGATTCACGTTCGATTCACGTTCAGAGTGGTACGATAGACGTTGAAAGTGATATGACGTGAATCGTACCACTCTGAACGTGTATTGAACATCTATCAAACGTGTATCGATACACGTTCGATACACGTTCAAAGCAAGGAGGAAGGGGATTGTCAGTGAAGAAGAAGGTGAAGAACGAAGGCATCCTACTTTGCAACGTATGCAACTTTAGGCATGGGTCCTCATGTGATAAATTCCGTTACTGTGGATAGTATAAAGAAGCTTGATTATACTCAGTTGGTATAATTTCGGGTTTTTCTAAATCGTTTTTGTAAGTCTTCTAATTTCTTTGCTAACTTTATTTAATTCTTCGGGGTGTTCGATTATCCTTTTAAGCTTGAAATTTGTGTTTCCGTACGAACTTACAGTAGTCTGTGAAAGTGTGATTTCACCTGATGACAAAAAATTGTGGTCAGGTAAGTAGTACCATGTTCTTTCTATTCCGCATTGTTTACTAGTTTCTATTGTGAATTTGGTGGTAGTGATTGTACATTTGTTTCTTATTGTTATTATACCAGAATCCTTAATGCTATATATATTTATGCTTTTGTGGTCGCAAGTTACTGCTAGTTGTATCGGTTTCGGCGCGGTATAAATCCACGTGCCTGGTAGTTGTAATTCTATCTGGAATGTGTGATTCAGTGTCATAATTCGCATTTTACATGTGTTTGTTAATTTTGTGTACAATTGTATTTCGCACGGTCTGTATGGTATCGCTTTGAACATGGGGTGATTAGAGGTGCAGAGGTACAGATCGTTTATTGTCTTACATTTTGCTAGGCCCTGTTTGCTTAGTTGTATGTAATCTTGCACCAAGGTGTCACGTACCTCGTACGAGTCGAGGGGTTCTATACGCGTAGAACGATTCGTTTATCTTCGTGGGTATCAGGTGTACCTTGCTCAATTAGAATTTTTTCGCGTTTAACAATGATATATCTAGTACTACAGTAATTGATTTGGTATCCGAAAATGTGGAGAGCTGGAGGATTTCGATAATGACGGCTTGTTTTCTAATTTTATTCCAATTGTGAAGTCTAGTCCATTCGAAATATGTGCTAATGCGGAAGTAAGGTACGTTATGATTTGTGCTGGTGGTATTAATCGTAGGTTTAGGACTCCTTTCTTTATATCCATAATGAATTCTAACAAACTTGCGTGTCACGCAATAGTGTTTCTGCGAGGCCGTTTATTAGTATGAGGGGTTCGTCTACTCTCTCTCGAAATTTAGTAATGTTGGCTGTCTGTTGGTGTAAGTATTGAATTTGTCACGTCGCGTTTAAGAGTGTGTTATCGTTGTCTCGTATGTCATGTATAGTCTCGTTGAGAAGTTTGGTATTTGCTCTTAAAATTTGCATTTGTCCCTTGATTGCGTTTTACTTTTTTTTTTAAAGTCTGTTATCTTGTATTTTGAAAAGGTCTAGTAAAATCATCGATTTTCTTCCTATCCCCGGAATCCATTAGCCCCAAGAGTGATTTGCCTATGTAACCTAATCCATCTATTTGTGCACGACGCTGTTTTGTGCTGAGCTTTTAGTTTACTGGACGTAGGTAAAGAGTTTCGGCGATGCGGTCTACCTTGTCTTGGATCTTCGCGGTGAATGTTTGACAAAATTTATGTAAGTTGTCGGTACAAGGTTTTTTACATTACGCAAGTATATCATATAGTGCAGCTTGGAGGTTTGCTTCGCGTCGGTAGATGTAAGATATGTTTACGTGTAATACTAACTTCCAGCTATCTCGATAAATTTGTAAATCGCCTAGGTTTTCGAAGTAAATGTCGGGGTGGTGTTGGAATTCTTTTATAGTGAATCTATGTCGGGGGTTGTTCCTCCTGCGAGTGGTATCGTCGTTTGCAGGACAAAAATCCTGTAAATTATAATGCCGAGGTGTAGTCGGCGTTTCATAGAGTCTTTCCTCGTGCGCGCGCGCGTGTGTGTGTGTGATAAATTTTTTGCGAACGTAGTACAGTTTATCTTCTTCGTCCGGGCTTGAGTAGAAGTGAGAAGTTCGGGCAAATGGGTCTCGATTTTCTTAGTCACTTCTTATTTCGTTGCGATCTCCTGGACAAAGATGTTGTCGGCCATCTTAGACGTGCCCCGAGACATTATGTTTGCTCAAATTGTACGTGCGAGTGATGTTTGTTTGTTTGTTCTTCGTGTGTGTTATTTTATTATCCTATTTATCCGTTTATCCCTCTAGCGTTTCCAGTGCCCCGCCCCGCCGGCTCGTATCAGCATTGCCTATATGGAGGCAATTAGGGAGTATCGGGTGCACTGGCACCGATTCTTCCAGCATGCAGAATTCTGGGAGGATGACAAAGGCTCATGGGGTCTGAGGGTCCTATTTGGTGAGTGTCTTATTGCATCGGGGATTTTAGATGTGCTTATTGTTTCTATTTCCGTGCGTGTAGTAATAGTCTTGCAATTGTTTTTTTGTGTGTAGAACGTCATGGGGACATCTTCGTTGGGCCTGATCCGCGGCCTCGACTGTGGTCGTTATTGGAGGCCGACTGCGCCCTACATGGCTGGGACGACGACGCCTACTTGTGCGCTTATTTACCATCTTTTTCAATAAATTACCTTTCTTAGTCTTATCCTTATACGTAATTGTTAGTGTATCGTTACTTTCCTTCAAAACTGTGACCATTTCCCTATTACTGCCCTATTCTATGAAGTGTTTGTCTGAACGCGGATTGTTCGTCGCCCTCTATACTGTAATTATTATTATCGCGCGGGTTTTGAATCGTGTTAGAGCCTATCCACGCAGGTGTTAGTTTTTGACCGCTCGCGTCTTGTCGTGCAGTAGCACTTGGTCTCCGATTTTAAAAGAACTATCCGCGATTTTCTTGTAGTAGTATTGGAATTAAAATATAAATAAATTTAATATAATATTGAAATTTATATAAATCCAATAATGAATAATTTTCAATTAATAAAATTACAGAAAATATTCTTAAAAATAAACTTACTTCATAAGAAACTGACTGTGAAATGGACCCAATCGCTACTAATATTGAATAATTAGAATTTGAAGCCCAACCAACAATTATCACAGGGTAAACACCTATTCTTAATGAACATAAAATTCCAATTTTTATTGAATATAGCAAAAAATAATTTACAAATTAAGTCCTTTTGTATAAAAATTTATTAGGTAAACATAGATAGAAACCGATCTGGCTCACGTTGATTTCAACTCAAATCATGTAAGATATTAAAAGTCGAACAGACTTAAAATTTAAACTCCTGCATTTAAATTATATCTTAATTCAACATCGAGGTCGCAATCATCTTCATAAATATAGGTAATCAAACAAAGGTGATAAACAGAACATGGAAGAAAGGGGTCTTTCCGGAAGAATGGAAAGAAGGAATAGTAAGTTCTATATTCAAAAAAAAAAAAAAAAAAAAAGAGAAAGGGAAATGGTTAAGAACTATAGGGGCATAACTTAGATGTACACGGATTATAAGATATGCATGGAAATTCTAAGGAGAAAATTAGAAGAACAAATGGAAAATGGGATATTAAACGATACGCATATGGGATTCAGGAGAAGGAGAGGAACAGTAGACGCAATAGCGGTAGTTAAAATGGTTATAGATATAGACACCTCAAAAGAAAGAGGGAAAGTATATCTGTTTTTCACGGATATGAAGAGAGCATTTGATTGATTGGAAAGGGAAGAAATTTGGAAAAGACATTATGAAGAAGGAGTAGGCGAACAACTAAGAATACGGTTACAGGAAATGCATGACAGAAGTATATGCGCTTTAGGAATGAAGAAGGAACTGATAGGAAAGTTTTTTTAACAGGAAAGTGTGTTAGACAAGGGTGCCCGTTAAGCTTGACACTTTTCAATGTCGCATTTGCAGACCCAGAAAAAAAAATGAGCAAAGAACAGGAAGGAGGAGTCGTAATAGATAGAAGGAAAATTTTAACAATTTCATACGCGGGTGATGTGTTAATGGTAAATAATGCACAGGGACCTAAGAATACGATAAAGAGATTCAAGAGATACATAAAGAAGAAAGGCTTGGAGCTAAATGTGTAAAAGTCTAAGATAATGATATGCAGGAAAGCAGGAGGAAGAAGAAAATAGGAAAGATTCCGCTGGAATGAAGAAGAAAGAGTAAGAGAACTGAAATATTTAGATTATAGAACGAGAGGGAGAGAACAACGAGGATAAACACATATTAAGAAGGTAGTTAGGGAAGCGAATATGATACTAGGAGAAGTATGGAGGTTTGGGGAAAGATTATTCAGAGATGACTGAAAGAAGAATGAAACTGTTTGATGCGCTAGTTAGAAGCACCGTGGCGTATGGAGCAGCGATATGGGGAATGGAGAAGGTATGAGGGAATAGAAAAATTGCAGGCGAAATACATACGATGGATAATGAAATTGGAGAGATCAACATCAACATATTGGCTGTTAAAAGAAACAGGAAGAGATGGCATAGCAATTAAAATGGGAGTAAGGGTAATGAAGTTTGAAGAGACACTAATAAACTCGGAAGAAGGATCGATACGATATGAATGTAGAAGAAGACTAATGAGAGGAAATGAAGTAACGAAAAAAGGAAAGAATGCGAATCAAATTCTTGGAAGGGAGAGGATGGTCAAACGAAGAATGGAAAAGAAGAAGATTAAATGGGGAAGAAGTGTGGATTAAAAATTAGAAAAGATAAGTAATTGACATCAAAGAACAAGAAAGACAGATGAAAGTAAAAGAGTCAAAGTTCCTAAGAGAATTAAAAGAGGTGGCAAGGAAACCAGGAGATAAGCCGAAATGCTTATGGGGGGAAATGAAAAAAGGAGAGGAGAATTAGAAAGGATAGGAAGATTCATACAGGGTAGTGAAACAAGAACATGCAAATATTGGCTAATGAAAGAAGAAAGGGTATGTAAGAAAGAGGAAGAAACAGTGAAACTAGCGATTGAAACATGTGAAGTAAGTTGAGAGAGTGGCAGGAATTGTGCAGAGGTAATTAGAGGAGAAGGGAAAAACTTGGCTATTCTACGGGAGATAATAGGGAGAAGGAAAAGATGGGAAGAACAGGAAAGTGATAAAAGAAGATTATGTAACATAGAATAGATTAGGAAACACTTGTAAAATAGAAAAAATTGTTAAGAGACAACAGGATACATTAGAAGGGTGGGACTTACACTGACACAATCATGGGAATGAAATGGAAAGATTATTTGATCGTTAAATTGTAACACGAAAGTGGCAATAAATTAAATTAAATTATTATTATTATTATTATTATTATTATTATATTTTTTCTTTTTATATTGTATTTTGATATCCTATTTGTATAGAGAGAACTAAAAAAATGTTGAGAATAGTGCGATTTATTTAGAGATAAAGAATTGAGGCGATACAATAGATACGTAACAGTTTCGGCGAATATAGTCGAGTTATTTACTGTTCTGTGTAACTGTGCACTCGGGTTGGTCACGAGAGCGCGATTGTGTATGAATTTATACGAGGTGTTGTGGGAAGAGTATGTATGTATGATGTCGCGAAAAGTAAATAGGAAGTCCATCAGCTGTTCGAGAATGTTCAAGTTGTCTTGCGATTGATGTGAAGAAGAGAAAAAGAGAAAAAGAGAAGGAAAGAGAAGGAGGAAGAAAGAGATTGATAGAGAGAGAGAGAGAGAGAGAGAGAGGGAGAGAGAGAGAGAGAGGGAGAGAGAGAGAGAGAGGGAGAGAGAGATGGTTCTGCCGAGACACTATTTATATTCTATTTTTATATTTTTTCTTTATATATTTCTATTTTTTAATTAATGGAACAATATATATTCATTTTACATATATTACAATCTATTTACTTGTCTGTCTGCCTCCTTCACTCTTCGCCAATTTCTATCGACTCTGCATAATTCTTTCTATGATTCTCGCCTTCAATTGTAAAGACGACACTACATAAGAAGTCTTTGTATTACAAACTGAATACAGTATCATTTTTATTTAATCTTAAGCCATGTATAAGCTACATATGTGTATCCGCGGCTGCATCAAACTGCAGAAGATGTGAGGAAAAACTTTAAAACTTTTGTTAGCGTGTTGTAACAGAGCGATGCTGCCTGCTAAACATTAGATACGCGTCCTGCTGCTAAAATCATACGTGATGGCGAATATTACGACGAGGATTATCTTATAGATTGCGAACTGGTAGCATGTGCCATCAATGATATTCTAGCTAATGCTCGTAGGAAAAAAAATGTTAAATTATATTACATTTGTATTTATATTTTTATATTCTTTTAATTTTAAATAAATCTCTTAATCATATTATTTCTCTATTTACTTATCCGTCGTCCTCCTTCTCACCTCACCAATTTCTGCTGAAGCCATATAATTCTTTCTATGATTCGCGCCTTCTTCGCGCCACCACATGACGTCATCCCGTACGGCTGCTCCAGAGGATTCGAATTACACGTGATCGCGCGATACGTTGCGATGTTAAATCGGAACGCTTTAGAATACTGTTAGCTTTAGAGTGCTCGCTACATAATGGTTCGGATAAAATGTGTCTGTTTTCTACATAAAGGTTCGGTAGACCAGTGTGGGAGGGGATTAAAATTATTATTTCTCTGCGTTGGGAAAAGAATGTCTGTTGATATAGAAAAGATTCTTTCTGCTGACGCCATATAATTCTTTCTATGATTCGCGCCTTCTTCGCGCCACCACATGACGTCATCCCGTACGGCTGCTCCAGAGGATTCGAATTACGCGAGATCGCGCAATACGCTGCGACGTTAAATCGGAACGCTTTAGAATACTGTTAGCTTTAGAATGAATGCTGCATAATGATTCGGTAGATCGCTGATTCAAAAATTAATTATTATGCATTGGGTGAAAATTTCTGCTGCATATTGGTTTGGAAAAAAATCCTGGGGGCCGTCCCCTCCCTGGGTTAGGTCTGAAAAAATTTTCGGGGTGGGTCAAGGTCTGAAAAAGACTTTTCGGGGGTCATTCCCTCCCTCTGAAAAATTTCGGGGACGGTGGGTCAGGTCTCCGCGGCGGCTCGGCCCGGACTGATCCCCTCCGCGGTTGCGGCTTTCCCCACTCCGCGGCTCGTGCGCGCGCAACCGCTCTTCCACTCCCCGCAGGCCCCGCGCCGATGTTTCTCTCCGCCGCGCTCCACCGCGCGCCGTCACTTCCCCCCGCCCCCGCGCTCCCCTCAGAGGACCGGCGTTAGAACTGTCCTAGCCTTACTACTAACAACAACAACAACAATAACAACAACACCTGCAACAGCTCTGATTACACTAAAAAGAAAAGGCTCAGTTCTGCGAACATTGCATTTTTGAAATCATTGGGATTCCTTGTGCGCATTTAAGTTGAAAAAATGGTGGATGTTTGAGATTCGAGTAGTACCGATCTCCGCCACACCCCAACTCACCGCAGCACCTCCTGGACTGCGGAACTGCCCGGCCGATCCACAATCAATACGCCAATCATGTGTCAGCGACAAAACTCTCTTCCAATCAAATTTCCCCACGTCGATCGACCCTCTAGAGATTTTTGGAGAAAACGATTAACGGAAATCGATCAGCCATGTTTTATTTACCTTCCGTTCACGCAGCGTACGATTGAAGACGCGTTTTCCTCGTGACACTCGTTGTTCAAGTAACTCGTGAATATCTCACTCTAATTGTGCTCAGTAGTGCTCATCGCGTTAATCAATCATCTCTCATCCTGCTCACGCTCACAAAACGTCGCATTCTCAAGGATTGTGGATCGTGGTCGGTGCGCGACCGCGTGTTTCTAGTTGCGCGATAACTCTCAATTCAGCACAACGTGCTTACTCTCACCGCTCACCTCCCTTTTATAAAGTGACTCACTCCGCGAGTGTTCAAAATAAACTGACTTTGTAAATCCCTCACGAACACTGTGTTATATTTTCTGCGCCTAACCTAAAACCGGTATCATCACACGTGGCCAACGGTCAGACGCTCAAACAGTGGACATTCTAAGCATTAGAGGGAAGCCGACGTTTGACGATCGCATCGTCAAGCTCGAGACTCACACATACAACCCATACGTCAACACGACGTTTGGATACAGCGATGAGATAAGAATACCCATACAGCAGCAGAATTTATACACATTGCCGTGTGAAAGTTTCCTCTACTTGGAGGGGAAATTGAAGATAAACAAGCCATGCGATACATTAACGGTGACGTTGGGAAATAATTGCGTGGCGTTCTCATTTGATGAGATTCGATACGAGCTGAATGGCGTGGAGATTGATCGCAACAGAAACGTTGGGATAACTAGCACGCTTAAAAACTATGTATCACTGACATCTGGCGAAGACAAAAGTATGGAGAATGCCGGATGGGGCTTGAAACGACGCGATGGGCTAATAGTGAAAAATCATTTCAATTTTTGCATCCCGCTTAAATATTTGCTGGGATTTTGCGAGGACTACAAACGCATGATTATTAATGCGCGTCACGAATTGATTTTAATACGATCGCGCAACGACAACAATTCTCTAATATGATCGCCGATGTTGGAACCAGAAATTGAATTACTTAAAGTGCAATGGCGGATGCCTCATGTGACGTTAAATGACGTTAATAAGCTATCGTTGCTACATGCTTTAGAAACTGGAAAAAACCTGAGCATTTGTTTTCACTCGTGGGATCTGTACGAGTATCCTCTCTTACAGAGCACGACCAAGCATTCGTGGGCCGTGAAGGCATCCGCACAGCTGGAGAAGCCGCGAGTTATTATCCTTGTTCTACAGACTGATCGAAAGAATGTGATGAGCGAAGATGTTACTAAGTTCAACAACTGCAAATTGGCCAATGTAAAACTTTTTCTCAACTCGGAATTTTATCCATATGATGACCTGAACTTGGACTTTGACAAGAATAAGCATGCCATCTTGTACCACATGTATATGCAATTCCGTAAATCGTATTATGGACATAGTTGCAACGAGGCATTATTCACCGTGGCCGAATTTTTACAATTTGGTCCCCTCGTGGTGATTGATTGCTCGCGACAAAATGAGTCGATCAAGAATGGCACCGTGGACGTGCGCATAGAATTCGAGTGTAAAGAGAATGTGCCTGCAAATACTACGGCCTACTGTCTGATTCTACACGATCGTGTGGTTGAATACAATCCGCTGACAAACGTGGTGCGCAAAATAAATTAAATTACCATACTACTTGCCCCGCCCTCTCCTGTGCTAAATTCATACAAATATTTCACCGTGAAAATCGAGATGTCTTATGAGAAAGACCCCATTCTCTTGTCTGTCTTCCGATAATGGTCGTACCAACATTTGTTGACCTGCAAGGGTTCATCGTCGATGGAAGATTTGTCGTCAAGGAAGTGGCTATCCTGCGAAAGGGAACAATTCTCTCGCACTATATTTTTGGGTGTTCGATGCCGCAATATCTTCTTACGAAATCCGACAAATCGAGCATCCGGTGGTTGGTGGCAAAACATCACGGGCTACGGTGGGATGATGGAGACGTTCCGTACAGTATGGCTAAACAGCTAATTACGAAAGCTGTAGCTGATGCGATCGACGAAGAAGATGACGCATCTCATATCGAATACGTTAAAGGGCTGCAGAAACGCGACTGGCTTGCGGATTTCCTCGATGAAGATACGAGAATGGACGTGGTCATCGAGACGCTGGACATTGACTACGAGTATATCAAATCTCTAAATAAGCTAAATGTAGTTAATACTCTGCGATGTGGCAGACACGCAAAGCACTGTGCCATGCAAAATGTATTTAAAAATATTCAAATGGTGGTCTAAACGCCAGAGAGAAATTCATAAATAAATAAAATCAATTTTTAATGTATAAATGTTTTTTCTTCACCCTCCCCAACCTCCTGCATGTAATGTACGCTAGATTGAGGCGATAGTTATAATTATGTAGAAGCGGTTCGATTCACGTTCAGAGTGGTATGATTCACGTTTAATACCCGCTCAATACCCGATCAAAGCCGTTCAATACTCGATCAAAGCCGTTCTATACCTGATCAATACCCGTTCGATACCCGTTCGATACCCGTTCGACACACGATCAATGCGAAATGATTCACGTTCGATACCCGTTCAATACCCGTTCGACACACGATCAATGCGATATGATTCACGTTCGATACCCGATCAAAGCCGTTCAATACCCGATCAAAGCCGTTGAATACCCATTCGATACCCGTTCGATATACGTTCAAAACCATTCAATATCGTTCAATACTCGTTCGATTCACGTTGAAAGTGGTGTGATCTAGTCGAATGATGTGTCAAAGAAGAAGGGAAAGAAGATGCGTGTGAATAAGGGGAGGACGGTCAGCGGAAATGAATATAAAGAACAACAGCATCTTACTTTTGCAAAGCTACGCACTTCTCGATTTCATGATAGGAGGAGGACAGCATGTTACTTTTGCAAAGCTATGCACTTCTCGATTTCATGATAGGAGGAGGAGTTTTTACATGTGAGAGCCAGGAGATGCAGCGAGACCAGTTGTCTTCAAATCGTTGAAGACATCAGTTGAATTTTTTTTAAGCAATTTTGAAAGTGCAAATTTGTGTGACTTGTTCTGTCCAACGATGGGATTTTCGAGGATTTCCCCGGAGTGTGATCCAGAGGTATGTACTTAACAATATTTTTTTTTACATTTATCGCGTATAACTTTTGTTATCCAGTGAGATTATCCATCTCAATATCGTGGTGTACTATGTTCTAGAGTTCTAATTCGCCACCACTGTCACCAACCTGGTCAAAAGACTGGGGATCACCGCCGCCATCACCCCCCGCACCACCTCGTTGGCCGTCGCTGCCGCCATCGCCGCCGCCGCAGTCCCCGCCGCCGTCGCCATCGCCGCCGCCGCAGTCCCCGCCGCCGTCGCCATCGCCGCCGTCACCGCCTCCACAGGCATGTATACATTGCATTGTTTCGTACATTCGATATTTATTATGTTTAATGTGCCAATATTATATCATCGTTTGTGTCTATCTTCTAGGACCATGTGTCAATGATTTTAATGGCACTCATGGCGTGGGTCCTGGCGGGGGAAGGGTCCCAGGCTGCACCCCTAGAGGTGCACATGCGGCGGCCGGGGCTAGTATTCACATCGAGGATGGCTGCAAGGGTACGACAGCCATGGGTCCCATACCACCAAATGGGACCCCTGCGGTGGCCGCGGCACCCATCGCCTCCCTGGATCGATGTCAGTAGGCCGCAGCCGTCGCCTCCATGGCGGTTCGAGGGGGTGATGTCGTCGTTGTCGTCGTCGGTGACAACATCATCACAATCGTCGCCGCCCCTGTCATCGTCACCGCCACCGCCAACGCCACCACCGCCGGCATCGTGGTCGCCGCCTCCCGCGTGGATGGACGAGGGGCTCGCGACGCCACCCCTGTCATTGTCGTCCGACGAGGACGATGATAATATTTAGATTCTTTTCTATTTTTCTATTTTTTTTCTTTTTTCATTTTATATTATTCCTTTATTATTAATCATTTTTATATTCTATTTTTTTATATTTTTCTTTTTATATTATATTTATTATTTAATTGTATTTTATTGTATTTTATTTTCTATTTTAATTGTATTTTTATATTCTTTTTTCTATATTTCAATTTTTCTATTGTATTTTATATATTTTATTGTATTTTTATATTCTTTTATATTTTTTCATTTTTTATTATTATTCTATTTTATTATTATATTCTTTTTATTATATTTATTGTGACGTCCCACTATTTTTCGCGCGGTATTATTCTCAGAACTCTGTCATAAATCTCAAAACCACTCCACCAAAGTCCCTCAAACTCAACTCTTACCCCCTTTTCCCCAATCGCTGATCATCTTGACGATGTACCTTAGCGGTCCCCATCTCAAGATGGTCGGTACGAAACCTCCTTCGCTTATTCGCCCTACGAGGCACCAATCCCTCCTTCATACTTGAATTTAAACAAGTCCTTCGTCCCAAAAACCTCTTAAATCGAGACCACGTCTCACTCCCCTCTTTACGAATCACCGAGTCCAAGCCATTCTACCCCTTTTCCTATTAAAACTCCCAAAATCCATTCGATGGGTTGAGCATATTCTTCCACAGTCATAAAAACCCCGGAAGTATAATTACGACGAATATTTGGTGTACGTGACAGAAAATGCGTCTAATAATAGACGCACCTTTGTAAAAACCCCGGAAGTCCTACTGCGACTTATTCATTAAATAAGTCAAGGCCTGTACCGCGCTTACCCCTGCGACAAACATATAAATACGAGGGGACCGAGGCAAAAGTCCTCTTTCGACAGAAATCTTTCGACGAAGTTACATTACAAAGTTTATTTTTATTAAGTTCAGTGTTCATCATCATCGTAGATCCTCGTAAGCAATTACAATTACCATTTTTATATATATCTGCATATCACCATCATCCATATCATCTTGTCTTATTACTATTCTTTCTACTCATCATATTATTTGTATTATCAACGCTTATTGCATTTCATGATATTTTGTATTATTTCGCTTATTGCTTTATTATAATATTTTGTATTATTTCGCTTATTGCTTTATATCATTTCATTGGCTTATTTCCATGTGTTTCATGTTCATATTCTTATATTGACACATTTATATATAAATGTTATGTGCAAATGCTTAATGTCTAACGCATTCTCATGTTAATATTGCTATAAACATAACCTGTGCATATATTCGGGTTTCAAGCTAATAAACCTCTTTGCTTAAATCACGCTTCGAACTATTGTGTATATTCTTCGGGTACAAAGACCCCAAAACCAAAACAAATTGCAGCAACAGCTGATCTCGGTTCACGAACGCGAAAGTGCTTGCAGTGTTTACCAACGTTCTTTTGCACGGGCCGTGTACAGCCGTATGCCTAGACGGATATCGCGGAAACATTGCGTGTAACTTCTTATGTGAATGCAACGTTAAATCCAATTACCGGGCCAAACCAAAACAAGTGCTCTAACGAGTGTTCCCCGGATACCATTCGCCTTTAAACTTCCCTGGTCGATCAGTGTGCTGGATGCAAGATTCGCGCCTGACCTCCTTCCACCCTCAGTGTGAAGGATTAAAGATTCGCGCCTGACTCCTTTCTACCCACAGTGTGCTGGATTAAAGATTCGCGCCTGACTCCTTTCTACCCTCAGTGTGAAGGATTAAAGATTCGCGCCTGACTCCTTCTACCCTCAGTGTGCTGGATTAAAGATTCGCGCCTGACTCCTTTCTACCCTGAGTGTGAAGGATTAAAGATTCGCGCCTGACTCCTTCTACCCTCAGTGTGACGGATTTAAGTTTCGCGCCTGACCTCCTTCCACCCTCAGTGTGACGGATGCAAGATTCGCGGCTGACCTCCTTCTACCCTCAGTGTGACGGATTTAAGATTCGCGCCTAAAAGCTACCAACCCCAGTGTGTAGGATTTCACATTCTCGCCTGACTTTCTCCCCACATACTCATCGTTCCCTAAAGACCTCCACCCGGGACGTGACATTATAAAAATTAAAATTCTATTTATAATTTTAAATAAAATTTCTTAAACGTATATTATTTCTCCATTTCATTTACCCGCCCTCCTTCTCCTTTCGCCACCTTACTCTAAGATTTGCTGACTTCGCATAATTCTATGATTCGCGCCTTCTTCGCGCCACCACATGACGTCATCCCGCGCGACTGCTCCAGGGGAGTCAAGTTACACACGATCGCGCGATACGCTGCGACGTTAAATCGGTACGCTTTAGAATAAATACTGTTAGCTTCAGAATGCATGCTACATATCTGCTTGAAATAATATTTCTACATAATGGTTCTGTAGACCGCTGATTCAAAATTTTAGAATATCTGCGAGTGTACCGCTATGTAGTGCTGTCTCTCTCCCTCCTCCGAATTTAGATTTAAAATAATGCTCTGTCTCTTTCCGTCCCGAAGACGTGGTGTGTAAAAGAAAAGAACGTCGATCTTTCCCGATATTTCCCGACATCGTCCGAAACAATTTCAGATAAAAAATAAATTATTAAACAATTTCAGCTGCATATTGGTTTGAAAATAATTCCTGGGGGCTGTCCCCTCCCTGGGTTAGGTCTGAAAAAATTTTCGGGATGGGCCTAGGTCTGAAAAAGACTTTTCGGGGGTCATTCCCTCCTTCTGAAAAATTTCGGGGACGGTGGGCCAGGTCTCCGCGGCGGCTCGGCCCGGACTGATCCCCTCCACGGTTGCGGCTTCCCCCACTCCGCGTCTCGTGCGCGCGCAACCGCTCTTCCACTCCCCGCAGGCCCCGCGCCAAGGTTTCCCTCTGCCGCGCCCCCCCCCCCCCCCGCGCGCCCTCACTTTCCCCCGCCCCCACGCTCCCCTCAGAGGACCTGGGTTAGAATCGGCATAGCCTTACTACTCTCTTCCCCTCTTCGGCCTTCGAGGCGCGAACTCCTTCCACGTTTAAACCTTAGACAAGTCCCTCACTAAAAACTCGCTCATCTCGAGACTATGTCTCACCCCCCCCCCGCTCCTTTTACGACAAACGTATTCAAACCTCCACTTTTCAAACCCCAATCAAAACCCTCCAAACCCATCCAACGGGTGGAGTACCCCTTTTCAAAGCCCCGAAAAGAGCCGCCGAAATACGCAATAACGACACATATTTTACGCATGAATCATCAATACGCGCCGATTACATAACACATATTTTAAGCATGAGTCATCGCGCATACCGCAAATTCCCCGCATACCTGACATTCCATCGCTTTGTATAAATACCAGCGCCGCATGGATCACACACAGTCAGTTAGTTCGGGAACATCCGCTACGCCAGACTCTTTATTCTGAAGTACATTGTATAAATATTAGACTTTCGCTTCAGTGCAACGTTCCCAATAGGGTTACCAAACCTTCTACATCACTGTAAGCACTTATCATTTTATCTTATTGTAAAACACTAACGTTATCATTTTCTATTATTTTCATTTACTTATGCTTATCTATACTTATATCATTTGATTTTGCTCACGCTTATTGCTTTATGTTATTTCCTTTTGCTTATGTTATTTGCTTTACATTATCTTCTTTGCTTACGCTTATCGCTTTACATCGTTTCATTGCTTATACTACCGCCTAATTATATTATTGCTTAACCTTATTGCCTTATGTTAACCTGTTTATAACCAATTCTAACACTTCTTTTGCTTATCTTATGTTATGCGTAATATTATTATCATTGATCATCGTTATATAAATGTCTTGTGCTAATGCTTAATGCCCAACGCATTGTTATAATACGTCTACCGCCATTGCTTCAGTAGTGCATGGCTTATTCGCACGCGATCCAATAAATAACGCTTTTGTTTTACCTGACGTTTGAATTCTTGTAATTATCCTTCGAATACCTAGAATCATTACGAGCCATAGCAACAGCTGATCTCTCTTCGCGAACACCGGGAGTTCTTATCAGTGTTTACAAGCTTACTTTCGCTTAGGGTCCCGCATGCCCATTGCTACACCTATTGAAAAGAACTACGACGCGTGTCTTTCTATTGCAATGCAGTAGTTAAGCCAATTATAGAGCCATAAATACAAACCACAAGAGTTCTAACGGGTGTCACTCTGGTGAGCGATAACTCCCTAACCTTCCCTGGTCGATTTATGCTGCGAAGCTGGCCTTCGTGCTGAACGCCTAAACTCCCCAAAGCTGCGAAGCTGGCCTTCGTGCTGAACGCCTAAACTCCCCAGAGCTGCGAAGCTGGCCTTCGTGCCTGAATACCATCCACCCCTCAGAGCTGCGAAGCTGGCCTTCGTGTCTGAGCTCCTAAACTCCTCAGAGATGCGAAGCTGGCCTTCATGTCTGAGCTCCTAAACACCCCTCAGAGCTGCGAAGCTGGCCTTCGTGTCTGAGCTCCTAAACACCCCTCAGAGCTGTGAAGCTGGCCTTCGTGCCTGAGCTCCTAAACCCCTCAGAGCTGCGAAGCTGGCCTTCGTGCCTGAGCTCCTAAACTCCCCAGAGCTGCGAAGCTGGCCTTCGTGCTCAACCTCCCAATATTCTCCAACTTTGTCACAGCCCTAACTTCCGCCACCCAGGACGTGACACAACTTCACTTACAATGTAACGAATCTCTTCTATCTTACAATTCCCTAATAAATTATCTGCGGACATGTATCTATATTAATTTTTTCAACTTTTTCCATTTTTGCAACTGTATACCCGGGATACCCTCTGTACAGAGATACACATTCATTTATCATTTTGAACACTTCCCATAATAACTAATTAAAAAATAATTAATAAATTATGATAATTTTATGATATGTCTCGTATCAAGCAGCAGAGTAGTGGTGGGCCCATGCCTTCATATACGCGTAACTCTACACAATCAAGTCGTTCCGAAATTGTTAACAATTTTTCCTGATCAAAGGGTTCCTTTGCGTCATATGGCTTCTTTCAAACATTTTCCCTTTTCAACGCGCAGAATACGGTGCTAAAAAAATTGGTAAATTTGTCGAAAAGCTACCAGCTGCTGGCTTCTTTTTACCTGAAGCTTCTTGGCCTGGTGGGGGTCAACTCATAATGGAACGAGAGAAACTATTTAGGAGTAGAAGAACTCGCTTGGAAAAAATCTTGCAAAGATCAGAAAGCAATCACGTCACAGAAATGTTCTCTGCTCAAGGGTGTTACGCGATGTTTTGGGTGTACCCCCGAACAACGGGGATGCAAGTTCTGGAGCGTGAGAATTTGTGCGGGATTACCCACGGCTCCGAATGCCAAGTAAAAATTCATTTCCACCAATTTTTATAACGCAGGAACCACACGTTCTATGAAAAATAAATTAAGTGATCAGTGTTAGTAGGCGTGTAGTGAAGTGAATTCAGTACATTACCCTGAACGCACTTGACGTTGCGACCTTTAACTTTGGATGTTGTGTACCTGAGATCAGCTGTGCACTCGGCACGTCTGTCGATGACCAGGATTGGTTTAGTGACCTAGTGACACAGGTTTTCAAGCTACAAGTGAATTTCCGAAATGGTGAGTTTTAATTACATTATTAGCGACTAATATTTTTTCAATTTAACGCAGGCTGTGACTTATTTCCGGCGATAATTCTCCAAATTTCCGTACGTAAATTTTTTTCCGCAGTTTTTAAACGGATTTATTATTTTTCATTATCAACAACAGTGTTGGCCGTTATTGAAATACGGATTCTTATCACTATAACGAACTACGATCACTTTCCACTCGTTCCCTGTTGTATTACCTTTTCGTTTCTACGTTATTAATAAAGGAAACTTACATGTTCTTTATCCTCTCACTCCAAATAATCATTATTTTCGATTTTGTAAAAAAAAAGAAACAACTGTGTATTCGTCCTTTTACGTTACACATGATTTTCATCCATTTATCCTTCATTCATTATTCACTTTAAATGGCAAACAAACCATGGTAAAAGTTAGATTTTTTTGTTACGTCTTTTTCATTTGCTATTCTACGCAATTTCCTTCGATGCATGCTGCCTTGCTTGTTCGTGGTCGCAGCGTGGCCCGGCGCGCGGTCATGCTAGCGCGGGAGCTCCAGCGGAAACCTCGCGCTCTGATTGGTCGGGGTATTTTCTTAATATCTTGAAAACGAAACTCCGGATCCCAAAACGGTTAAGGAGTTTTCGATGTCTTTTTCCATCAGGATATTGCATGTTCCGGGATGTACATCAATTCTGGAACACCCTGTATACGGGTGTTATAACACCCGTATTACGATGGCGATTTACGGTACGAAGCAATAAGCATCTTCATGTTTTTATGCATAATTATGCTAACGTACTTTGCGTGCATTACTTTTTCAGAAGCGGTGTCTGGGAATCCCCACTTCAACAAGCCGCTCCGATCGGATTTCCAAGTATCCATGCAGCGGGCACTTCGCACGGCAAAGGAGAGGGTGCGCAGCAGGAAGCGTGGTCCACGGGTGACGGCAGCCCCAAATGATTTCCAAATGCGCCGCGATTTTTGGAGCGACCACCAGCCCGAAGGAGAAGCTGATGACCTCTGAAGATAAGTTATAACGTATCATTAAAATTCACGACATTTAGTGTCATGACTGTAAAAGTCACGATTTACTATCACGTGAAAACGACCTTTAACTGCGGTAAATATTTTATTTTTCAGAAATATGCCCATTAAAAGTAGAGATGTGTCTCCTTTTACAGAGCTCAACGGTACTTTTCAGTGCCCATTTTAATCGAGTACAACGGGAACTACCTCTCGACGTTCACAAGGAACAACAATCGGCACTTTTCAGCACCACTGTTTTAAAACGTTCACACTTTTTACCGCCTGCTTAATAAAATACTCCTTCATCGGCACTTTCCCAGTATCATTTTAATTTTATACTAATATTATATTTGTTTTTAGAGTTAACACAAGCGGGGATATTGTGATTTTACGCAAAAAAGGTAAGTCGAAAATATTGAATAACAGTTTCTGATATCGCTCTCCGTTCTCGAGAAAATTGACTTGTTTGCGTATAGAATCACCATTTCCAAATGTAAATATTAAATGTTAATATATATACCACTTATATTATCTTGTAATTGTAATATTAAAAATAAAATACATACCTTTAGAAATAAATAGAAAATTTATTTAATAAACTGCGGCCCACATAACCTGCGAGCAGAATTTCAGAATCTGCTCCAAAACTGCTGCCTACCAATTCTCTACGCGCAGTAGAAAGGGTGGGGATACACCTATACCAATCACGGTACCCATGTGTTGGTGCATGTGACGTCACGCGTAGGGAATTGTTTGGTAATTCTGGCCCTCAGATGGCGCTGTAGGCTGTGCCTAGCAGACGGCAGAATCTGCTGTCGATCTGCTGCCGATCTGTCATCAGGCACTGACATCAGGCTCTGCACCTCAGAAAGCAGCCAAATGCGGACACAGACTACTGCGGTTCTGACGTCATATTCTGTTCCCCAGATCTGGCTATCAGGGTATCTATGTAATCTTCTTAGGAGAACCTCCAAGCCTGTGCATCCCCTTCATTTCTATCCACCCAAGCCTGTGCGTTCCCTTCATTTCTATTAGAGTTATTGTTTTTGCCCGGGTATCCGGGTACCCGGGTACTCGAGTACCCGGTGAGACCCCGGGTAGAAAAAAATTACTCGGGTACCCGGGTACCCGGGTAGACAAAAATTACCCGGCTACCCGGGTAGACAAAAATTATCCGGGTGTCCATGGGATACCCGAGTAAATGAAGTGTGATGAGATAGTTGAGAATTTAGATTTGACAGCCGATCGCCTTTCGACTTTCGATCATTTTCGGTTAACATCAGTAATGAACGGAATAAACTTCAAGCAATTCAATGTAATATTGGGTGCGCGTTACGGTTATGAATATTATGATAAAATGTCTTTTGCTGCGAGGGATCGGTGAGTCGTCGGTGTCGGTGGCACTAGGTTACTTCCGCACCACACCGTAGTATAGTGCGCAACGGTAAGTAGAATAATAAATTCTATACAAGAAATAGTGTGTGATTTCAACAACTGCAATAGTAACAACTTAACCTCCACACATTTCTGTTTTCATGTAAAAATACTAATAAATCTACATTTCCAGGTATTAACTAAGCTGAACAAAATGTGTGTTCCGACCTGGCAGATGTAATCGGAATACTTAAATACATTTTTGCCAATTCTGCCAGGTTTTTATATTCGTCCATATACATATCAATTTCTGAAGAACTTGAAATGGTATTATCATTATCTGTATTATTTTCATTAATTGACATATTTCCAATATATTTCCACTGTGTATTTTTTAATCTCTAATAAATTGGTTGTTGCATTCATGTTAGCCGCATTGTCATGTTCTAGAGCAATTAATTTATTTGTAATATTGTAATGTTCCAATCTTCCTGCATTCTCATTTCCTATTATAACGGCTGTGACATTTTCGGCGGTATGTCGTCCCTCTATATCATGCGAGGAAGATGTGAAGTTTTTTATCTCCCAATTATCTGTTTTAAAATGCGTCGTTGGGGATAAATAGGAATCTTACGATCGGGATGACCATTCATCGATGGCCACAGACATCGAGGACGCTTTAGCAAGCTCCTGTTCAATTTCCTCTCGATTCCCCCATATAGCTTGGAATTTCCAAACGTTTCAGAAGACTTTTGGGGCACGGACATCGTTAATCGGCATCCATCACGGTCATAAAATCTTAAAAAACCTGCACTATTGCAAAATGAAATAGGCAGCATGTTTACCGCAACGACCCTTCCCAATGCCTGAGTTATCTCCTCCTCTTGTTTCGCCGAAAATGAGTGTTTTGTCTGTACATTATTGGATACACAATCACTATTATCACCTCTCACAGATTAATCACGACAGTTTAATCTGACACAGGTCATAAACCACATGATTCTTATCTTCGGAGTTCGTTCAGCGTTAATACGGAGGACCATACCCAGATTTTACATTGATCCATAATCAAAGAAATTAATCTATAAATAATTGTCAATACTTATTAACTGAAAAACTAATTACTCTATGTACAGTACGTACACAATTAACAAGATACAGATCCGAAATATGATTACATCACTGCAAATAGTACAATGGTTATTATTAAAGCAACAGTAATTCATGTTCACTGAACAACTAAATTAACTAATATCTATACAATTAACGAGAATAATATAAATAAACGTACAACAAATCAAACAAAAGAAACAATTTAACTTAATTGGAAGCTTGGAACACGGAATTAAAATTAAACTTTAATTTTGAACAAAACTATTTCCAGATATGAGTATGTACTATGTAATGTATGCGATTTCGTAGATTTCGATAACACGTCCGTACACTTTGGTTTGCGGCTGCAGAATGAACGCTTTACAAAATCGATCGTTTAAATGTTTAAAACATATTTTGTTAATTACAAAATGTCCTTAGTTAGATAGTGGATAGAAGGATAAGGTTAATAAGAGGCAATCCAAGATTCATTAACAAAAGAATTGTTTTAAAATTTGAACTATCTTCTGTGCCGAGAAGTTAAACACTTATCGAGAGGAAATGTATCGACGAATGGGAATTTATATATTAATATTAATAAATCTCTAATTGGCTCTTAGTATCTAAGGACATTGTTGAATTAACAAAACATGTTTTACACAATCGGTTTTGTAAAGCGTCCATTCTGCATCTGCAAACCAAAGTCTACGGACGTGTTATCGAAATCTACGAAATCGCATACATTACATAGTACATACTCATATCTGGAAATAGTTTTGTCATTAATAAAGTTTAATTTCAATTCCGTGTTCTAAGTTCCAATTAAGTTACATTGTTCCTTTTGTTTGTTTTGTTGTATGTTTATTTATAACTTATATTATTCTCGTTAATTGTGTTATTAGTTACTATATATAATAGATATTAGTTAATTAAGTTAATTTAGTTGGTCAGTGAACAGGAATTATTGTTAAATTTAATAATAAACCAATTGTATTTGTTTTGTACTATTTGCAGTGGTGTAATCGAATTTCTGGTTTGTATCTTGTTAATTGTGTATTTTATATAGAGTAATTAGTTTTTAAGTTAAAAAGTATTGGCAATCATTTACAGATTATACTCAAAGAACATGGCTCAACCCGCTCAACGTAAAAGCTGGGTATGGAGTTTTGTTACCTTAGCTGACGACAAAAGTCATGTAATTTGTGACTTGTGTCGTGTACAATTATCTTATGGTGGCTCGACATCGGCCAGTGCACGACATTTGCGTTCGAAGCACATTGAAGAGTGCCCTGGTGCATCAGCTAATGAACCAACACTTGAATGTAAGAGAGGCGAAGGTAGCAACGAGGAATACGAGGATATCGTTGTTGCTCATTGTGAGCCTACACCCAGCAAGGTGTTTCGAAAAGGACCATTTTCGGCTAAACGTCAAGAAAACATAACACAGGCACTGGCGCGGATGATAAGTACCAACATGTTGCCAATCTCATTCGTGGACAGCGACGGATTTGCAAAATTCATGGAAGTGGTTGAACCGCAGTATGAATGCCCTTGCCCGACCACAATTTTAAAGCGACTACAACTTGTATACAAGGAAAAGAGGGAGAAAATTGAGAAAGAAATTGAGGACGCGTCATCGGTATCGGTGACCATTGATGGATGGTCGTCGCGTAAGCAGGACTCCTATTTTTCATTAACAGTGCATTTCATTACAGGCGATTGGGAGATGAAAAGTTATACACTTTGCACCCAGGATATAGAGGGAAGACATACGGCAGAAAACATCACAGCTGTCACAATAGCGATGCAGGAAGAGTGGAACATAGCAGAGAAATTAATTGCTGTAGTGCATGATAATGCAAGTAACATGCATGCATCAGCCAATTTATTAGATAATTTAAAATACAGCGTTTCTTGTGCTGCACATACTCTACAATTAGCTATAAAAGACGCCCTTGATACAATTGGAAAATTTACAGATATGATAAAGAAAGGCAGTAAAATCGTGCAACATTTTCATCATTCCAATTTGGCGACTTCTGCATTGCAAGAGGCTCAGAAGCAACACAAATTACCTGAACTGAAGTTAATTCAATCGTGCCCAACCCGGTGGAATTCAACGTACAGTATGTGTGACCGTCTTGTACGTAATCGGGAAGCAATTCATGCTGTTTTAAGTAATAGAAAAATAATAAAATTAAATGTAGCCTTGAAGCTTGATATGGCATTATCTGATTGGGAAGTTCTGGGTGAAATTATCGAAATTTTAGAACCATTCAATTTAGCGACCGAAGTATTATGTTCCGAAACTAAGGTAACTATTTCCTTAGTTCTGCCAATCATTCATGGCTTAATTAATAATCATTTAAATGACATTAATATGGACACTGTAGAAGCTAAGGAATTTAAGAACATTTTAAGAACCTCCCTTGCTCGTAGATTCGATATACATTCATATATTGAGAGTGTCCATCAAATTGCTTGTTTTCTCGACCCTAGAAGCAAAGATTTGACATTTGAAAACATTGAAATGAAAAATATAATTATAAATTCTATTCGGAATAGGATTAGAAATTTGTCAATAAATGAAAATAATACTGATAATGATAAAACAATTCCAAGTGCTTTGGATTTTATATATAAAAAAAAACAAAATTCTAACAATAGTGATTCAGAAATTGATATGTATTTATTAGAACCACAAATAGATCATAATTCAGACCCATTGCCGTGGTGGAAGACTCATGCGGGCAAATATAAAAGACTGGCAGAATTGGCAAAAATGTATTTAAGTATTCCGGCTACGTCTGCCAGTTCGGAACGCACATTTTCTTCTGCTGGAAATATTGTTACGACAAAACATGCAGGTTTACTACCTGAAAATGTAGACTTATTAGTATTTTTACATCAAAATAGAAACGTGTAGAGATGTAAAAAATACCAACAAATCAACATTCTTAGGTAGTAGGGTGCTACGCTTTGTGCTAACATTATTTCCAGCTGTTGAAAATACTCGTTTAGAACTGACAGAAGTCGCAAGTAGGTATACATTTGAAATATCTCAGCCATTTCTGAAAGTCTAGGGTATTTGCTTCCACGCGTTGTTCTCCACTAATGAACATAAATTATGGTTTATTTGTGCCTTTTAAAAATACATTTGCAGTTCGGAACTGATATCGTTGTTAGATTGTGAAATTTTGAATATAAAATCTCATTAGTGCACTTGGCATAGCATTATCAATTTCTATAGTTTCGTTTATGGTATGTTTTCTATCATATTACCAGTGGAAATTGTAGTAATCTTTTCATATAATTGATTTCAAAGGACATCTGTTTGCTTCTTAAATCGAGAAACGAAGTAAAACGATGTATAGTTTCAACATGTGAATGTAAATTAAATCTATTCACAAAGGACGTTACTAAAACATTTTTAAATTGCTGAGTCTCAGCCCTGCCCGTATTATTTTATTACCTGTCAAATGGTTATTAATATTAACAATGCCATGGATAATAGGCAGTACAAAAGAAATAGTTATAGTATTTTCGGAGCATAATGCAGTAGTTGCTACTTGTAAAAGTTTTAACAAAGTAATAATATCACTCATTATTAACCAATGATATTCTGACCTTTCAAGGTTTAAGGTAACACAAAATGTTGTACTATTGCCCGATGAGAAGAATGGAGACTACCCACAAGCTGAAATGTCACAGGGGCAAGGGGAATCGTTCACTCGCGTAAACCTATTCTCTTCAACACGGTTCGTCCCGTGACGTAGACGCGAACGAAACCAATCGCGACAATCGGGGGATATGGACAGCCGCTAAGAACCGAAAAGAAGGACTTCTTGGAGGGGATAAGGTGGAGCGAGCGGGCGATTCCCCTTGCCCCTGTGACATTTCAGCTTGTTGGTAGTCTCCTTTCTTCTCATCGGGCAATAGTAATTGCGTTTCTATTATTCACAAGTCGCTCACACATACAGGAATATCCACTTAACTCAGAACTTAACTTAACGCGTGCACAAGAACAGATGAAATGACCGAGTGAGTCACTGTCCTAAAGAAGAAATTGGATTTTGGATGTAACAGCTAACAGCACCTTGTTTAGGGTTTCTGCGTCGTTATCCCCTAACCCAAAGGACAAATGTCGAGGCGATTATCTGAAAGAGGCCAAGAAAAGCATCTGTTCTCGCGTGCGCGTCCTGAGCTACTGAGTTAAGTGAATAGGAATTCCACCTTGTAGGACAATTTTGAATTAATTTCTGTTTACTTACGGAGTTAGGGCACCTTGGAGGTATGGAAATCAGATGTACGTATGAGAATTTTTTGGTTTTTAAAGGTTTTATTCTACATGAATAAAGCACCAACAACGCCGTTTTGTTTAAAAAAGTAGGTCAAGTTTTTTATCTACCATAAGGCATGTAGAATAGAGCCCTTAAAACAGTTTCTTCACTTACATTATAATTTCGCCCAAAAAAAATCTGAAACATACATCTGATTTTCATGCCTCCAAGGTGGCCTACCCCCTTAAAGTTTAAAGCTTAAACCTAGCTCCTGCTTTTTGGTTAAAGCAATTGTAGATAAATTGGAATGATTAACCCTCCGTGGGCACACGGGATGTATCGCACCCCAGGATATCTTTATCCATATTTTTCTAAATTTTTAGACCATAGACGAAAATGTTAATTCAAAGATGACGCTGGGGTGTAATGAACTCCATGTGACCAATTTGGGATTATAAGAAGGTGTGACCACGGAGAGTTAAAATACTGCACAATCTTACTGCCTTCTTTTACCACTTGTTTGAAAATGTCAACTGTATCCAAACCTTCTTTCTCACTCAATTATACATTATGTGCAGCATAAGAAATGCTGTATTGCACATTATCAAACAGACTTACAGCCATACATACATTAGATGCATTATCATGGACCATGGCGTTCACTCTACTACTAATATTCCATTCTCTATTATATGATGGCTAAATTCTCCCCCGAAAAACGATCTTCCATGAAGTGTGTGCAAAGTGTATAATTTTTTCTCTCGATACCTGGAGTATGCGCTCTAGTAGAGGATAGGAATTGTATGTAAAACAATGAGATTGAATATTTGTAAATTGAACCATAAGAATGAGATTTGTTGATCAAACAAATGTATTTAATGTATTTAATGTATTTAACAATCGAATATAAAAAATTGGAATCCTCATTTCAAACTAATAAACGTGCTGTTTTATTTATTTCTGAAATAAATTTTTTTATCTTAAATCTCACTAAAGACAGCGGAAGGCCCGCTAAACAAATCTAGCCGCAACAAACTCCGACAAATGATGTGAATGAAAACCCAAAACCAGTGCATTTTCCTAGGATTTTCCGAGTTTTACTTTGCATCGACTGAGGAAGTTGGTTGTGTTTAGATAAGAGTGCATCAATGCCAGGTCTACATATTTTAATCTATATTTTTGGAATGGCTTATTTAAATATAAAGACACACTAATAGGGGCAGGCACTGCAATAGGGCGAACTACCCTATTGTAAGTGCAAAGGACGTTGACAGTTCGCAATTTTCACATTCTGATACAGAATGTGTCCTGCGGACAATACCACATTTAATTGCTTGAAGTTTATTCCGTTCATTACTGAGGTTAGCCGAAAATGATCGAAAGTCGAAAAACGATCGGCTGTCAAATCTAAATTCTCCACTATCTCATCACACTTCATTTACTCGGGTATCTCATGGACACCCGGGTAATTTTTGTCTACCCGGGTAGCCGGGTAATTTTTGTCTACCCGGGTACCCGGGTAGTCGGGTATCCTACGGGTACCCGGGTACCCGAGTAATTTTTTTCTACCCGGGGTCTCACCGGGTACTCGAATACCCGGGCGGGCGGGTAGTAAGAGCTCTACATGGGTGAGTTAAAGGGCGACGTAGACGGTTGGATTATATTACTCTTAAGCAAGGAATCTACTTGTTTTTCGATTTGGGCTTTGTGTATTAACGGGAACCGGTACTGTTTGATATTGATGAGAGCTTCGTCGGTGGTTATTACAGCGTGTTGACCGTCTTTAAAGTAACCTAACCTGTCCCCGGAAGGTAGAATTGATACGGGAACTCGTTGATTAATTCCAGGACGCTAACCCGCTCGGTCTCATTATGGTTATCCAAATCGAGAGTTTTGACCAGCTGGGCAAATCGTTGAGCGTGAGCAACTGACTGATCGACGCCGGGGTCTCCGGTACGAGAGGAACGTGGTGAAGGAGATTTTATGTAAAAATCCTCCAATTCTACCGGTGGCAGGCTGAGCTTGACATGATCGGCAGTAATTGCATACACTTTTGCAAAACCGTGCTCCTGGCTTACCAACGCCTCGCCCATGAAAACGCCCGGATCAAGATCTATCCCCCTCATGTATCCTGATGCACACTTGCTATGGGTGGATACCGCAATTAGAGTCCTTGTACGTGGGTGTAGCTCAAAAGTCGAGAATGCATGAGACGACAATTCACCGTCTCTGAATGGAAGGCTACTCGGTAAGTACTCCCTGAACGTTAACGTTACTTCCTGCCTCTCAAGAAATGAAACTCCCAAAATTCCTGTTTCTTTAATAGGGAACTCATCGTCCACAATTTGAAAGGGTACGGGGACATTATGGTTTGATCACAATGACCTCGCCATGGGTACGAACCACTCCCGAGCCTATACCGGTGAGGTAATAAATAATGTCGGTATTGCTCGTCAACTTTGTAATTAATTCCTCCCGTTTAATCAGATTGAGCCAGGACCCAGTGTCGACAAGATACTCCGCGGATCCCTTGTTAAAGGAGTTGTCTGCCAAGGAGATCACGAGTGATCTACAGGTTTTGGGTGCATTAAGTGGGTAATAGACTCGACATTTGTGACGAGCGCAATTGGGGGCTTGTTCGATACTGCGTCAGTTTGTGGAACATCCTTCGCGTTTAAATGCTGCTGATTCTCAGGACTCGTGGCGGGAGAACGATATGATCCGTTCAATTCGCGGGGCTTATTCTTACTATAGCAACGTGCTTCAACGTGTCCGGATTTCCTGCAAATCCCACATCTAGGCCTTTCATAAGCGGGGGGGGGGGGGTATGGTGTGTCATGGTGGCGTGCGGACGTGTTTGGCGGCGCTCCGTCAAAAGTTGCGACTTACGGCGGGTGAAGTGCGCAGAGGCCCTTCTGAGGGGTGCGAAGGGCTCCGCGGGTCCTTCAGGGTCGTCGGTGAGCGACTGGAGGGGTGCCACGTGTACGATGGAAGACGCTTTCGGCGTAAAGTGTGCTGCGTGTACTACAGAGGGCCAAAGTGACAGGCCAAGATGGCCGCACAAATCGCCTGTGATAAGTAGTGACCTATGTCGACTCTGTGAGCCGTCGGGCCTTGCTAATGGCCCACGGGAGAACAATGGACAATCTCCGGGGGGTTCGGGCTTCCCCTGGAGTACGTGCAATTTGTGGACTTTGCATAAAGGTGTAAAATGTGTCGAAGTGTTCCAACGTTGTACGTTACGGCAGGTAACCAGCCAATCACGACTGTGAAGAAACCTCGACAACCAATCGGAGAAGAGGAATTGTTAAGAAGACGAACAGGATTGGAGGAGTCGACACGTGAGACGATCAAGGCCCAATCAAGATGAGTCGTTCCCCCGCAAAAGTTGAATGGTCGATGATCGACTTAGAATTGGTGCGAGAAGGGATCTGAAGGTGGGGCAATTAAGCCATACTTTGAGGTCCACCATCATCTCCGGGAGATTCACAGGAGTATTTTGATTCCCTGGACGAATATTTTGTGTACTGTTAATTGTCCGTAGTGAATAGTTCAATTTTATGACTTTCGAACTTAGCCCTAGCGGGAAGAGAGCCCGCGGGGGTTGGCAATTGACAATTAAGCCCATCTTCAAGGGCCGCCATCGTGTCCGAGGCATACACCCGATAGGTTGACACCCTGGAGGTAGGGCTGAAGTGCACAGCAGGGCCGTACACAAATTTTTTCGTTTTAACCACTTTCTCGCAAAGTGACAGGTGAGGTTAAGTGCTGGATCTTGGAGGGTTTATGAGAACTTTGGTAGTAGCTGGCACGCAGAACCCGGCGTATGAGGACGCTTTGGGATCCTGGAACATCCCCTGAAGGGCGGAGGACCCTACGTACGAGGGAAAGGGCTGTTAAAGCAGCGAATTTGTGAAGTGCAGGGTTTCGCTTCCGTTTTGCCGCTGGACGCTAAACACCAGATGTTGTTACCTCGGGACAGCCGACTAACAGAACTCCTCGTAGATGAGGCCCATCGACGAACGCTGCATGGGGGAACGCAGCTCATCTTAGCCACCTTACGCCAGAGATACTGGATTCTGCAGGGACGACAACGAGTAAAAGCGATAATCCATCGCTGCCCTACTTGCATCCGGTGGCGAACTACAACCGGACAACAGCTGATGGGGGACTTACCAGCTACGCGGGTAGCACCAGCCCGACCCTTCCTGCACGTGGGGGTGGACTATGCCGGCCCTGTATCGCTGCTTATGTCTCGGGGACGCGGTCAACGCGCACATAAGGGCTATGTGGCGCTGTTTGTTTGCCTGAGCACTCGAACTGTCCATCTAGAATTGGTCTCTGATTGCAGCACTGAGGCCTTCATAGCTGCTCTGCGCCGTTTCACGTCACGGCGAGGTCGCTGCTCTGTGATCCAGAGCCGACCGTGCACTGAAGGAGATGCTGACTCATCTCGACACTGGGCACGACCTTATCCATTCCACTCTGCTGAAGGAAGGCATCGAATGGCGGTTCAATCCTCCTGCTGCTCCTCACTTCGGAGGACTATGGGAAGCAGCCGTGAAGTCTACAAAGTATCACCTAAGGCGGGTGATAGGCGATCAACACCTTACCTTCGAGGAGATGACGACGCTACTCCATCAGATCGAGGCCTGTCTCAACTCTCGACCACTACAAGCTATGAGCGATGACCCTGGCGACTTGACTCCACTGACACCCGGCCATTTTCTGATCGGCGACGCCCTGCTGAGCTTGCCCGATCCTGTCGTCGAGGATGTCCCAGCTTCCCGGTTTTCTCGGTGGCACCTGCTACAACAGATGAGATTGCAGTTCTGGAGACGCTGGGCTACCGAGTACTTACAATCGCTCCAAGCTCGTAACAAATGGACCCATCCGCACCCTCAACCCCGTGTCGGTGATCTATGCATTATTAAATCCGAATTGACATCGCCTGCCCGATGGCCTCTTGCTCGAATCACTAGACTGTATCCGGGCAGCGATGGTTTAACACGCGTCGTTACTGTAAAGACTGCTCGTTCCGAATTCATACGACCCGTCACTAAATTAGTCTTCTTGCCACTGGTACGGGATTCAAAACCAGCAACCTCACTTCGCGATTCCACTGCGTTAGATCAGGATCAATAACCACATTACTATGTTCCACGCCTTCACATGAGTTGAGCGGCGCCACCGCTACGAGATTGTAAATGCTATCGATCGGCACATCGATTCCCAAACACATTCAGATTCATCGAGTGATGAATGCCGGGGAGAATGTTCGCAAAAGCGACCTACTAACGACACCTCTTGAGCGGTGTCGTTAATTAGACAGGTGGCACAGCCTGCTCACTCATGTGGAGCGCGAATCGCGTCCCCTTCCATCGATTCGCGATCCATGGAAGGGGAAGGCTTTGCCTTCCTAGAAAAGGAGCATGATTTCGGGGAATCGTTCAAACTGTTCCTGATCTCAAACGACTTGGTAATGTAAAATTTGCTTACGCACCTTGCTTGCGCTTTTATTCGAACTGCTTCGAACCGCTACGCTTCGCGACTTTGCTTCGCCATAATATTTGTTACGCTTAAACTTAAGACTTTCTTAAACGCTGCTTGTGTATATTAATAACTATTCAAACGTGTTGTGTAAATTAATTGTTTATTTATTTGGGCTTGACTTCTGTAAATATATTCTCCTATTAACTATTAATTGTACCGATTTACACTTAAAGAAAACACTCTCTTGCTCCTTAAACTCTCAAAATTAATTCGCGCCGATCCAACAAACATTTATAACAACAATTTAGCAGAAATCTTAAAGAAGTCTGTCAATATAGGAGCATATTAGTACGGTCTGTCAACTCCACATGCATTGATTAGAAACATGGAATGGATTCTGCATTTAGCATATAAATTAGCTCTTAAAAAATTGAATGTACAATTGACCGACGAAGGAAAAGAAGTAGTTGAGAATACTAAACACCAGATTCAAACAGGCATTCGCGATAAATTGGGTTTACTTGTGGATGCAGTACAACAGGGTGCAGGTAATACAAATGACGATAACACGGCAAGGAAATTTTTTCAAAATTAGAATAAGGTTGTTGAAATCATTGGCATTGATCAACATTTCATCAGGAAAACCGATCGATGTAAACAAATTTAAAAAGTATTGCATGGATACTAATCGTGGACAATAATAAACCACTTAAAAAGAAGTGAAAAATGTTCATAGTTCGTGGGTGTGCTGATGACGAATTTTCTTAATTTGGTGAGAACTTTTTTTGAAGGGTGGACCAACGAAAATTTTTGTAGGACAAAAACTTTGTACTTCCTATTTGGGGCTCGATTTAGGGAGTTTGTATTTTTGATCCGCTTTCGAGCTAATCCTGGGATCTACACTCTGGGATAGTTAGGAGGCAATAGGGCATAGATTAAGATACATTTCTATTTTCATGATTACTATAATTTGCCTGCGGTGATGGCAGGTCTGTTGGAATTAGTTTCCACTCAATCAGCTGGTCTAGAATCCCGTTGATTTTGGGTGCGAAATTTTTCTTTGGCGGGACCCAATCGTTACGCACCTCCACGATCTGGTTGATTGCAGGGGACGATATTTCCCTGACATAGGGGATGCTCGTCACTTCCAACAAGCCAGACTTTCCTGCAGGCGCACTAATATAGTTTGACGCTAATCGTGGGATCTGCACTCGGCGTCCTGCATGATGCTTTCGCGGCATTCGTCTTTTGGAAATTACAATAACAATTATTTGTAGACCGATAAATCACTCTTCACCTTTCGCTCCTGGCGCTACCGCGGGCAATGTTCTTCCCTTCAGCGGCACCATCGGCGGAGGCAAGCGTGATTCTTCTCATTTGCAAACATTTATTTAGAAACTCGTTAATATTTAACAAATCGCGTCGATCACGCTTTACGCTTAATCTCTGGTAAAACCGCGGGCAAGGTTCTGCTCATAGGTGATACCATTAATCAGTGCAATGCTTAAACCGTCAAAACACATTTTCGTATTTAATTCACTTATCCGAAAATGCGAACGCTCAATTTTAATGGATGAGGGAATTAGGGTGGAATCACTTCACTTACTGCAATAATATAACAAAAATCACCTTTATTGTCTCGATGGGTACACTTCACTTTTCTATGTTCTTTACAGTAAATTTATTATACTGCGTAGTGTCGTGTAATTATTTGAAAAGGTACGAATATTATAATCCTGAATATTAATGAACATATAATTAATAATAATGAGCTCCGCGGGTGGTCAGTCCCTTTTTATAGGGCTGTCGATCACTCCTTCTCTAGGATTTGTCACATGACAAATCATAGGTGGGAGACCCCATCCCACAGCCTCCGCCTGGAATCTTCCAGGAAGAATCTTCCCAACGCTCTATTCTGAGAGTTTTGTTTACTACTTAGTCACGTTCCATCAGTTCTCACCCTTTAAGTGTCCTTCTTCATGACTAATACGTATTATTTTTATCTGACTCCCAGCAGCGACGATAGCAAAATTCTTAATTCATATTTAGATTTATACGTTAATTAGTTACAATATTTCCTGTACGGTTGGTTCCGTACAGCTTACTTATTCGGGGTTGAAGTTAAGTATGTTGTATTGGTATTGGCGATCGATTAGCGGGAAATAACGGGAGGGCAATCTTCTGGCGAGGATCAGGGGTACAGCTCTGTAAAGGTGGTGTCGACTCCACTGGTTGATAGGGGTCTCCGTCCCACGCTGAACATCAGCTGGTGTTGGCTGGGCCTTCTTGGTGTACGTGCGGTCGGCTAGCTGGTGTACAGCTGACTGTCCGCTACCTCCTTGACGCTGGCTGTCCTGCTCGCTGTTGCAGTCCGCGTATTCTTAGCTCGATCTCTTCTTATCGTAGTTTACGATGATTTGTATCGCCTTATTGACTATACGTTGTATAATGTATTTTATAATGTTTTCATACTAGGTGTTTATAATACCTCAGAGTACGAAATAGTAAATATAATATGTTTGAGGGGTTAATTAATATTTGACTCCACGTCGCGGGACGTGACGATGACAAGGACAAGCGATGGACAAACGAATGCCATCGATTTTTTAAAAAAAATCGGATTTGAGGGTGCCAACTACACAAACCTGATGCCGTTTGGTACCCCGTGGCGAAGGTAGAACCCCGCGGAACCTCACCGAGCGTTTATGGCTTTCGACCCTCGAAGCGGTTGGACATCATTATAATACCCAGTAAGAAATGAGAAATGCTCAAGTTCCACCTTTCTCATAAGGTCTTTGCAAAAACAACAGTAATCGATTCCTCGTGTTTCTCCGATAACGAAAACACCAAGAAAGACGCAATTCGGACCATAATGAAGGAAATAAGAAGAAAAATTGGTTTACATGATTTGAAACTAACTTTGTTAAAAATAGTCTGATTTACATGATATTTGATATGATTTTCATTGGAAAAACGTAAGGAAACCATCGGTGTCACTTTCATATCGATACAATAAAGAATAAACAATCTGGTTTATCCTGGAATAGATCCATTCAAGTACTCGAACCGAGCGATACCTGAGGTCTGCTCGCCGCGGCAGCGGGCCGCGACTCACTGCCGCGATTCTTCGCGACGGATCGCGTCTACGAAATCCTTGTTGGGGCGCAAACATTTGATCGTTGTTTAGAGATATTTAAAGGTTCATATTGCACTAATAACTTATATCGTTGTATTCGGGAGGGTTTATAGAATAATTTGACGTAACAAGAATCCGAATAACTATTACTGTTTCAACACAAAAAATGTTTAAAGTTGAAAATTTGCATTTTTTTTCAAAATCGATGGCGACAAACGATTTGCGGATTCGTTTTCAGCGCACGAAAATCAACAAGAAACGATTATTAAATGTAACACGTCCGAAAAAGGTAATATTTTGTCGAACTGTGTTTTCGAGAGTTGAGACCTGAGGTGGGTTCCTCGGACGGAGCGTGGCTTAAAGAGGAACCAATGGTACGCTACGGATTGCGTGCGGCGTTGCCACGTTTTGTGGCAGATCGGTTGCCTTTTTCTATCTTTAAGCGGAACTGCGTTTCACCCACCTTGGCGGGAACTTCCTTCCCGCGTCAGTTCCATCATCCATTCCACAATGAAGTATTTAGTTTTAGCTTTTAAAATTCGTTTATTTTCAGTACTGTTACTTGAAGAATAGAACTTTTCTATGACAATACATATTCTGCTACTTTATGCGATACAAATTAAATTCCTATAGTTGTATGTGACACTTACATATTTGAACAGTACACAATGATTAAATAGTAAACGAATTATGTGAACCCCTATGACGAATCGATGGTTGCAAAAATCTTTACACCTGCAACAATGTCGACTTGTCGCTATCCGAGGGGTGCCTTTATTTTATTTAATAATAAGAATATAATGTAAACTGATAATGGTTATTTATTATTTGGGTTTAAGGTTTGTACAATATTTAAATAACTGTTAAAATTCAATTATTTTTAATACATTTATTTTTATCGCGTGAAATAGCATACCGTACATTGCTATACAACGTGCGTCACATAATTTTGTCATCTAAAACATTTCTGCTACATTGAAAATTTCATAAAAATGTTTTTTACAAAAGGTGCATAGTTTTGTGGGGGCCGGCGTATAGTAATGATAGTTTTTCTGTGTCCGGAGTGGTTAATGAGATGAAACCCTGCTTCCTGCAAGTTTTATTATACATCTTTAATAATCTTCTTGTTTAATATTCATTAATATTCTTCTTGGGCATACGAAATTATTGGGTGGGCAAACATCTTCTACATCTACACAGACGAACTGCATCGCTGAAAGAACGATTTTGATAATATATTAAAAAAAAATCGAACTTATACGTGATCGCGTCTCGACACCCTTCATTTCGCGGTTTTTATTTTTTAATTCGATTCTGGTGGGTGGGCATACGAAATTATTAGGTGAGAAAATCTCTTCTACATCTAGGCTAACGAACTGCATCGTTGAAAGAAAGATTTTGATAATATGTTCGAAAGAAATCGAACATATACGTGATCGCGTCTCGAGCACCCTTCTTTTCACGGTTTTTGTTTTTTAATTCGATTCTGGAGGGTGGGCATACGAAATTGTTGGGTGGGCCAATCTCTCCTGCATCTAGACTAACGAATTGCCTCGTTGAAAGGACGATTTTGATAATATATTCGAAAAAAATCGAACTTATACGTGATCGCGTATCGAGCACCCTTCTTTTCGTGGTTTTTACTTTTTAATTCGATTCTGGAGGATGGGCATTCCAAATTATTGGCTGGGCAAATCTCTCCTACATCTACACTAACAAACTGCATCATTGAAAGTACGATTTTGATAATATATTCGAAAAAAGTCGAACTTATACGTGATCGCGTCTCGAGCACCCTTCATTTCGCGGTTTTTATTTTTTAATTCGATTCTGGTGGGTGGGCATACGAAATTATTCGGTGAGAAAATCTCTTCTACATCTAGGCTAACGAACTGCATCGTTGAAAGAAAGATTTTGATAATATGTTCGAAAAAAATCGAACTTATACGTGATCGCGTTTCGAGCACCCTTCTTTTCGCGGTTTTTGTTTTTTAATTCGATTCTGGAGGGTGGGCATTCGAAATTATTGGGTGGGCAAATCTCTCCTACATCTACACTAACAAACTGCATCGCTGAAAGTACGATTTTGATAATATATGCGAAAAAAGTCGAACTTATACGTGATCAGGTCTCGAGCGCCATTCTTTTCGCGGTTTTTATGTTTTAATTCGATTCTGGAGGGTGGGCAGACGAAATTATTGGGAGTGCAAATTTCTTCTACATCTACACTAACGAACTGCATCGTTGAAAGAAAGATTTTGATAATATGTTCGAAAAAATCGACCTTATACTTGATCGTGTCGCGAGCACCCTTCTTTTCGCGGTTTTTATTCGTTAATTCCATTCTGGAGGGTGGGCATACGAAATTATTCGGTGGGAAAATTTCTTCTACATCTAGGCTAACGAACTGCATCGTTGAAAGAAAGATTTTGATAATATGTTCGAAAAAAATCGAACTTATACGTGATCGCGTTTCGAGCACCCTTCTTTTCGCGGTTTTTGTTTTTTAATTCGATTCTGGAGGGTGGGCATTCGAAATTATTGGGTGGGCAAATCTCTCCTACATCTACACTAACAAACTGCATCGCTGAAAGTACGATTTTGATAATATATGCGAAAAAAGTCGAACTTATACGTGATCAGGTCTCGAGCGCCATTCTTTTCGCGGTTTTTATGTTTTAATTCGATTCTGGAGGGTGGGCAGACGAAATTATTGGGAGTGCAAATTTCTTCTACATCTACACTAACGAACTGCATCGTTGAAAGAAAGATTTTGATAATATGTTCGAAAAAATCAACCTTATACTTGATCGTGTCGCGAGCACCCTTCTTTTCGCGGTTTTTATTCGTTAATTCCATTCTGGAGGGTGGGCATACGAAATTATTCGGTGGGAAAATTTCTTCTACATCTAGGCTAACGAAAGGCATCGTTGAAAGAAAGATTTTGATAATACGTTCGAGAAAAATCGAACTTATATGTGATCGCGTCTCGAGCACCCTTCTTTTCGTAGTTTTTATTTTTTAATTCTATTCTGGAGAGTGGGCATACGGAATTATTGGGTAGGAAAATCTCTTCTACGCCTACACTAACGAACTGCATCGTAGAAAGAACGAATCTGATAATATATTCGAGAAAAATCGAACTTATACTTGATCGTGTCGCGAGCACCCTTCTGTTCGCGGTTTTTATTTTTTAATTCGATTCTGGACGGTGAGGATACGAAATTATTGAGTTGGTAAATCTCACCTACATCAGCGCTAACGAACTGCGTCGTTGAAAGTACGATTTTGATAATATATTCGAAAAAAATGGAACTTATGCGTGATCGCGTATCGAGCACCCTTCTTTTCGCGGTTTTTATTTTGTAATTCGATTCTGGAGGGTGGGCATACGAAATTATTGTGTAGAGTAGTACGGGTGACGTTGAAAGTGGTATGATACACGTTTGATAGATGTTCAATACACGTTCAGAGTGGTACGATTCACGTTCGATTCACGTTCAGAGTGGTACGATAGACGTTGAAAGTGGTATGATACACGTTTGATAGATGTTCAATACACGTTCAGAGTGGTACGATTCACGTTCGATGCACGATCAAGTGATATGGTTTAGTCAAATTATGAGGCCAAAGAATGAGAGGATGATCTGTGAAGAATTCGAAGCAGATTAGTGCAAGGAGGAAGGGGATTTTCAGTGAAGAAGAAGGTGAAGAACGAAGGCATCCTACTTTGCAACGTATGCAACTTCAGGCATGGGTCCTCATGTGATAAATTCCGTTACTGTGGATAGTATAAAGAAGCTTGGTGATACTCAGTTGGTATAATTTCGGGTTTTTCTAAATCGTTTTTGTAAGTCTTCTGATTTGTTTGCTAACTTTATTTAATTCTTCGGGGTGTTCGATTATCCTTTTAAGCTTGAAATTTGTCTTTCCGTACGAACTTACAGTAGTCTGTGAAAGTGTGATTTCACCTGATGACAAAAAATTGTGGTCAGGTAAGTAGTACCATGTTCTTTCTATTCCGCATTGTTTACTAGTTTCTATTGTGAATTTGGTGGTAGTGATTGTACATTTGTTTCTTATTGTTATTATACCAGAATCCTTAATGCTATATATATTTGAGCTTTTGTCGTCGCAAGTTACTGCTAGTTGTATCGGTTTCGGCGCGATATAAATCCACGTGCCTGGTAGTTGTAATTCTATCTGGAATGTGTGATTCAGTGTCATAATTCGCATTTTACATGTGTTTGTTAATTTTGTGTACAATTGTACTTCGCACGGTCTGTATGGTATCGCTTTGAACATGGGGTGATTAGAGGTGCAGAGGTACAGATCGTTTATTGTCTTACATTTTGCTAGGCCCTGTTTGCTTAGTTGTATGTAATCGTGCACCAAGGTGTCACGTACCTCGTACGAGTCGAGGGGTTCTATACGCGTAGAACGATTCGTTTATCTTCGTGGGTATCAGGCGTACCTTGCTCAATTAGAATTTTTTCGCATTTAACAATGAAATATCTAGTACTACAGTAATTGATTTGGTATCCGAAAATGTGGAGAGCTGGAGGATTTCGATAATGGCGGCTTGTTTTCTAATTTTATTCAAATTGTGAAGTCTAGTCCATTCGAAATATGTGCTAATGCGGAAGTGAGGTACGTTATGATTTGTGCTGGTGGTATTAATCGTAGGTTTAGGACTCCTTTCTTTATATCCATAATGAATTCTAACAAGACTTGCGTGTCGCGCAATAGTGTTTCTGCGAGGCCGTTTATTAGTATGAGGGGTTCGTCTACTGACTCTCGAAATTTAGTAATGTTGGCTGTCTGTTGGAGTAAGTATTGAATTTGTCACGTCGCGTTTAAGAGTGTGTTATCGTTGTCTCGTATGCCATGTATAGTCTCGTTGAGAAGTTTGGTATTTGCTCTTAAAATTTGCATTTGTCCCTTGATTGCGTTTTACTTTTTTTTTAAAGTCTGTTATCTTGTGTTTTGAAAAGGTCTAGTAAAATCATCGATTTTCTTTCTATCCCCGGAATCCATTAGCCCCAAGAGTGATTTGCCTATGTAACCTAATCCGTCTATTTGTGCAGGACGCTGTTTTGTGCTGAGCTTTTAGTTTACTGGACGTAGGTAAAGAGTTTTGGCGATGCGGTCTACCTTGTATTGGATTTTCGCGGTGAATGTTTGACAAAATTTTTGTAAGTTGTCGGTACAAGGTTTTTTACATTGCGCAAGTATATCATATAGTGCAGCTTGGAGGTTTGCTTCGCGTCGGTAGATGTAAGATATGTTTACGTGTAATACTAACTTCCAGCTATCTCGATAAATTTGTAAATCGCCTAGGTTTTCGAAGTAAATTTCGGGGTGGTGTTGGAATTCTTTTATAGTGAAATCTATGTCGGGGGTTGTTCTTCCTGCGAGTGGTATCGTCGTTTGTAGGACAAAAATCCTGTAAATTATAATGCCGAGGTGTAGTCGGCGTTTCATAGAGTCTTTCCTCGTGCGCGAGCGCGCGCGTGTGTGTGTGTGTGATAAATTTTTTACGAACGTAGTACAGTTTATCTTCTTCGTCCGGGCTTGAGTAGAAGTGAGAAGTTAGGGCAAATGGGTCTCGATTTTCTTAGTCGCTTCTTATTTCGTTGCGATCTCCTGGACAAAGATGTTGTCGGCCATCTTAAACGTGCCCCGAGACATTATGTTTGCTCTAATTGTACATGCGAGTGATGTTTGTTTGTTTGTTCTTCGTGTGCGTTATTTTATTATCCTATTTATCCGTTTATCCCTCTAGCGTTTCCAGTGCCCCGCCCCGCCGGGTTGTATCAGCATTGCCTACATGGTGGCAATTAGGGAGTATCGGGTGCGCTGGCACCGATTCTTCCAGCATGCAGAATTCTGGGTGGATGACGAAGACTCATGGGGTCTGAGGGTCCTATTTGGTGATTATCTTATTGCATCGGGGATTGTAGATGTGCTTATTGTTTCTATTTCCGTGCGTGTAGTAATAGTCTTGCAATTGTTTTTTTTTTTGTGTAGAACGTCATGGGGACATCTTCGTTGGGCCTGATCCGCGGCCTCGACTGTGGTCGTTATTGGAGGCCGACTGCGCCCTACGTGGCTGGGACAACGACGCCTAGTTGTGCGCTTATTTACCATCTTTTTCAATAAATTATCTTTCTTAGTCTTATCCTTATATGTAATTGTTAGTGTATCGTTACTTTCCTTCAAAACTGCGACCATTTCCCTATTACTGCCCTATTCTATGAAGTGTTTGTCTGAACGCGGATTGTTCGTCGCCCTCTATACTGTAATTATTATTATCGTGCGGGTTTTGAATCGTGTTAGAGCCTATCCACGCAGGTGTATCCGCGATTTTCTTGTAGTAGTATTGGAATTAAAATTAAAATAAATTTAATATAATATTGAAATTTATATAAATCCAATAATGAATAATTTTCAATTAATAAAATTACAGAAAATATTCTTAAAAATAAACTTACTTCATAAGAAACTGACTGTGAAATTGACCCAATCGCTCCTAATATTGAATAATTAGAATTTGAAGCCCAACCCACAATTATCACAGGGTAAACACCTATTCTTAATGAACATAAAATTCCAATTTTTATTGAATATAGCAAAAAATAATTTACAAATTAAGTCCTTTTGTATAAAAATTTATTAGGTAAACATAGATAGAAACCGATCTGGCTCACGTGGATTTCAACTCAAATCATGTAAGATATTAAAAGTCGAACAGACTTAAAATTTAAACTCCTGCATTTAAATTATATCTTAATTCAACATCGAGGTCGCAATCATCTTCATAAATATAGGTAATCAAACAAAGGTGATAAACAGAACATGGAAGAAAGGGGACTTTCCGGAAGAATGGAAAGAAGGAATAGTAAGTTCTATATTCAAAAAAAAAAAAAAAAAAAAAGAGAGAAAGGGAAATGGTTAAGAACTATAGGGGCATAACTTAGATGTACACGGATTATAAGATATGCATGGAAATTCTAAGGAGAAAATTAGAAGAACAAATGGAAAATGGGATATTAAACGATACGCATATGGGATTCAGGAGAAGGAGAGGAACAGTAGACGCAATGGCGGTAGTTAAAATGGTTATAGATATAGAAACCTCAAAAGAAAGAGGGAAACTATATCTGTTTTTCACGGATATGAAGAGAGCATTTGATTGATTGGAAAGGGAAGAAATTTGGAAAAGACTTTATGAAGAAGGAGTAGGCGAACAACTAAGAATACGGATACAGGAAATGCACGACAGAACTATATGCGCTTTAGGAATGAAGAAGGAACTGATAGGAAAGTTTTTTTAACGGGAAAGGGTGTTAGACAAGGGTGCCCGTTAAGCTTGACACTTTTCAATGTCGCATTTGCAGACCTGGAAAGAAGAAATGAGCAAAGAACGGGAAGGAGGAGTCGTAATAGGTAGAAGGAAAATTTTAACAATTTCATACGCGGGTGATGTGTTAATGGTAAATAATGCACAAGGACCTAAGAATATGATAAAGAGATTCGAGAGATACATAAAGAAGAAAGGCTTGGAGTTAAATGTGTAAAAGTCTAAGATAATGATATGCAGGAAAGCAGGAGGAAGAAGAAAATAGGAAAGATTCCGTTGGAATGAAGAAGAAAGAGTAAGAGAACTGAAATATTTAGATTATAGAACGAGAGGGAGAGAACAACGAGGATAAACACAATATTAAGAAGGTAGTTAGGGAAGCGAATATGATACTAGAAGTATGGGGGCGATTGGAGAAAGATTATTCAGAGATGACTGAAAGAAGAATGAAACTGTTTGATGCGCTAGTTAGAAGCACCGTGGCGTATGGAGCAGCGATATGGGGATGGAGAAGGTATGAGAAAATGGAAAAATTGCAGGCGAAATACATACGATGGATAATGAAATTGGAGAGATCAACATCAACATATTGGCTGTTAAAAGAAAAAGGAAGAGATGGCATAGCAATTAAAATGGGAGTAAGGGTAATGAAGTTTGAAGAGACACTAATAAACTCGGAAGAAGGATCGATACGATATGAATGTAGGAGAAGACTAATGAGAGGAAATGAAGTAACGAAAACAGGAAAGAATGCGAATCAAATTCTTCGAAGGGAGAGGATGGTCAAACGAAGAATGGAAAAGAAGAAGATTAAATGGGGAAGAAGTGTGGATTAAAAATTAGAACAGATAAGTAATTGACATCCAAGAACAAGAAAGACAGATGAAAGTAAAAGAGTCAAAGTTCCTAAGAGAATTAAAAGAGGTGGCAAGGAAACCAGGAGATAAGCCGAAATGCTTACGGGGGAAAATGAAAAAAGGAGAGGAGAGTTAGAAAGGATAGGAAGATTCATACAGGGTAGTGAAACAAGAACATGCAAATATTGGCTAATGAAAGAAGAAAGGGTATGTAAGAAATAGGAAGAAACAGTGAAACACGCGATTGAAACATGTGAAGTAAGTTGAGAGAGTGGCAGGAATTGTGCAGAGGTAATTAGAGGAGAAGGGAAAAACTTGGCTATTCTACGGGAGATAATAGGGAGAAGGAAAAGATGGGAAGAACAGGAAAGTGATAAAAGAAGATTATGTAACTTAGAATAGATTAGGAAACACTTGTAAAATAGAAAAAATTGTTAAAAGACAACAGGATACATTAGAAGGGTGGGACTTACACTGACACAATCATGGGAATGAAATGGAAAGATTATTTGATCGTTAAATTGTAACACGAAAGTGGCAATAAATCAAATTAAATTATTATTATTATTATTATATTTTTTCTTTTTATATTGTATTTTGATATCCTATTTGTATAGAGAGAACTAAAAAATGTTGAGAATAGTGCGATTTATTTAGAGATAAAGAATTGAGGCGATACAATAGATATGTAACAGTTTCGGCGAATATAGCCGAGTTATTTACTGTTCTGTGTATCTGAGCACTCGGGTTGGTCACGACAGCGCGACTGTGTATGAATTTATACGAGGTGTTGTGGGAAGAGTATATATGTATGATGTCGCGAAAAGTAAATAGGAAGTCCATCAGCTGTTCGAGAATGTTCAAGTTGTCTTGGGATTGATGTGAAGAAGAGAAAAAGAGAAAAAGAGAAGGAAAGGGAAGGAGAATGAAAGAGATTGTTAGAGTTAGAGAGAGAGAGAGAGAGAGAGAGAGAGAGAGAGAGAGAGAGAGAGAGAGAGAGAAAGAGAGAGAGGGGGAGAGAGATGATTCTGCCGAGACACTATTTATATTCTATTTTTATATTTTTTCTTTTTATATTACTATTTTTTAATTAATGGAACAATATATAATCATTTTACATATATTACAATCTATTTACTTGTCTGTCTCCCTCCTTCACTCCTCACCAATTTCTATCGACTCTGCATAATTCTTTCTATGATTCTCGCCTCCAATTGTAAAGATGACACGACATAAGAAGTCTTTGTATTTCAAACTGAATACAGTATCATTTTTATTTAATCTTAAGCCATGTATAAGCCATGTGTATCCGCGGCAGTATCAAACTGCAGAAGATGTGAGGACTGCCTGCTGCCTGCGAAACATTAGATACGCGTCCTGCTGCTAAAATCATACGTGATGGCGAATATTACGACGAGGATTATCTTATAGGTTGCGAACTGGTAGCATGTGCCATCAATGATATTCTAGCTAATGCTCCTAGGAAAAAAAAATGTTAAATTATATTACATTTCTATTTATATTTTTATATTCTTTTAATTTTAAATAAATCTCTTAATCATATTATTTCTCTATTTACTTATCCGTCTTCCTCCTTCTCACCTCACCAATTTCTGCTGACAGCATATAATTCTTTCTTTGATTCGCGCCTTCTTCGCGCCACCATATTACGTCATCCCGTACGGCTGCTCCAGAGGATTCGAATTACGCGAAATCGCGCGATACGCTGCGACGTTAAATCGGAACGCTTTAAAATACTGTTAGCTTTAGAATGAATGCTGCATGGTTCGGTAGATCGCTGATTAAAAAATTAATTATTAAACAATTTCAGCTGCATATTGGTTTGGAAAAAAATCCTGGGAACCGTCCCCTCCCTGGGTTAGGTCTGAAAAATTTTTCGGGGTGGGCCACGGTCTGAAAAAGACTTTTCGGGGTCATTCCCTCCCTCTAAAAAATTTCGGGGACGGTGGGTCATGTCTCCGCGGGGGCTCGACCCGGAGTGATCCCCTCCACGGTTGCGGCTTCCCCCACTCCGCGGCTCGTGCGGGCGCAACCGATCTTCCACTCCCCGCAGGCCCCGCGCCCATGTTTCTCTCCGCCGCGCTCCCTCACTTCCCCCCGCCCCCCGCGCGCCCCTCAGAGGACCTGGGTTAGAACCCGCCTTGCTATACTACTATCGAACGGGTATTGAACGGTTTTGATCGGTTATCGAACCACTTTGATCGTGTGTCGAACGGGTATTGAACGGCTTTGATCGGGTATCGAACGTGCATCGAACGGCTTTGAACGTGTACCGAACGTGCATCGAACGGCTTTGGTCGTGTATCGAACGGGTATCGAACGGCTTTGATCGGGTATCGAACGGGTATTGAACGGCTTTGATCGGGTATCGAACGTGAATCGTATCGCATTGATCGTGTGTCGAACGGGTATTGAACGGGTATCGAACGGGTATCGAACGGGTATTGAACGGGTATTGAAGGTGAATCATACCACTCTAAACGTGAATCGAACCGCTTCTGCATAATTATAACTATCGTCTTAAACTAGCGTACATTACATGCAGGAGGTTGGGGAGGGTGAAGAAAAAACATTTATACATTAAAAAATTGATTTTATTTATTTATGAATTTCTTTCCGGCGTTTAGACCACAAGTTAAATATTTGAAATACATTTTGCATGGCACAATGCTTTGCGTGTCTGCCAGATCGCAGAGTATTAACTACATTTAGCTTATTTAGAGATTTTATATCCTCGTAGTCAATGTCCAGCGTCTCGATGATCACGTCCATTCTCATGTCTTCATCGAAGAAATTTGCAACCCAGTCGCGTTTCTGCAACCCTTTAACGTATACGATATGGGATGCGTCATCTTCTTCATCGATCGCATCAGCAACAGCTTTCGTAATTAGCCGTTTAGCCATACTGTACGGAACGTCTCCATCGTCCCACCGTAGCCCGTGATGTTTTGCCACCAACCACCGGATGCTCGATTTGTCGGATTTCGTAAGAAGAAATTGTGGCATCGAACTCCCGAAAATATAGTGCGAGAGAATTGTTCCCTTTCGCAGGATAGCCACTTCCTTGACGACAAATCTTCCATCGTCGATGAACCCTTGCAGGTCAACAAATGTTGGTACAACCATTATCGCTACGATTTAGAGGTCCGCTCGCTTCCAAGACTGATGAGAGAATGGGGCCTTTCTCATAAAGCATCTCGATTTTCACGATGAAATTTTGTATGAATTTAGCACAGGAGAGGGCGGGGCAAGTAGTATGGTAATTTAATTTATTTCGCGCACCACGTTTGTCAGCGGATTGTTTTCAACCACACGATCGTGCAAAATCAGACAGTAGGCCGTAGTATTTGCAGGCACATTCTCTTTACATTCGAATTCTATGCGCACGTCCACGGTGCCATTCTTGATCGCCTCATTTTGTCGCGAGCAATCAATCACCACGAGGGGACCAAATTGTAAAAATTCGGCCACGGTGAATAATGCCTCGTTGCAACTATGTCCATAATACGATTTACGGAATTGCGTAGACATGTGGTACAAGATGGCATACTTATTTTTGTCAAAGTCCAAATTCAGATCATCATATGGGTAAAATTCCGAGTTGAGAAAAAGTTTTACATTGGCCAATTTGCAGTTGTTAAACTTAGTAACATCTTCGCTCATCACATTCTTTCGATCAGTCTGTAGAACAAGGATAATAACTCGCGGCTTCTCCAGCTGTGCGGATGCCTTCACGGCCCACGAATGCTTGGTCGTGCTCTGCAAGAGAGCATACTCGTACAGATCCCACCAGTGAAAACAAATGCTCAGGTTTTGTCCACTTTCCAAAGTATGTAGCAACGATAGCTTATTAACGTCATTTAACGTCACATGAGGCATCCGCCATTGCACTTTAAGTAATTCAATTTCTGGTTCCAACATCGGCGATCCTATTAGAGAATTGTTATCGTTGCGCGATCGTATTAAAATCAATTCGTGACGCGCATTAATAATCATGCGTTTGTAGTCCTCGCAAAATCCCAGCAAATATTTAAGTGGGATGCAAAAATTGAAATGATTTTTCACTATTAGCCCATTGCGTCGTTTCAATCCCCGTCCGGCATTCTCCATATTTTTGTCTTCACCAGATGTCAGCGATACATAGTTTTTAAGCGTGCTAGTTATCCCAACGTTTCTTTGCGATCAATCTCCACGCCATTCAGCTCGTATCGAATGTCATAAAATAAGAACGCCATGCAATTATTTCCCAACGTCACCGTTAATGTATCGCTTGGCTCATTTATCTTCAATTTCCCCTCCAAGTAGAGGAAACTTTCACATGGCAATGTGTATAAATCCTGCTGCTGTATGGGTATTCTTATCTCATCGCTGTATCCAAACGTCGTGTTGATATATGGGTTGTATGTGTGAGTCTCGAGCTTGACGATGCGATCGTCAAACGTCGGCTTCCCTCCAATGCTTAGAATGTCCACCATTTTTTTTTCAACTTAAATACGCACAAGGAATCCCAATGATTTCAAAAATGTAATGTTCGCAGGACTGAGCCTTTTCTTTTTAGTGTAATCAGAGCTGTTTCAGGTGTTGTTGTTGTTGTTGTTTTTGTTGTTGTTATTGCAAACAATTTCACTTGGAAGAAACGAGTTTCTGGAGTCGTTCAACACAAGCATCTCTTTCGGTCACGCCACACGTATTATCGTCGTGGCCGTCGTACGTGCAATCTGATGGTAATCTCTTCACCTCGAAAATCGAGCAACCGTCCGTCTTGATCTACAACGCGTATCGTTAGATCCGTAATGACTCGTGCGGTGATTGGAAGGTAAATGATCTCCGCGGGCGTTTCCGATATCTTATATCCTGGTGGGACTCTCGAAGAAAATTCATGTATCGTATGTACGCGCTTCCCATTGTTGTACGCGCCAGCGGTCACGCTGCATTCTATGCGAATAATGTTCACGTTCATGATATTAATTGGATCGTTCGATTCATGCCACCGTCCTGGTTCTAATACCCGATTCATCGAGAATACCAGTAGCGATCCAATGTTATTAGGCTTTGTAAAGTCTGTGGCGAACCAGCAGTACAGCTCGCTTTTCATGGTGTTGTTGTTGGGGCGCAACACTATAGGATACACATCGTTGTCACCGTCATCGATGCCGCCGAGATTTTGAGGATACCGCTCGAGTAATCGCTGCTTCAAGTACTTGGCGATAGCGTCTAGTTCGTAGGAGCCGTGTGGAATCGTAATGTATTCATGAGTGGTGTCGACGCTGCTGTTGATGTTATAGTTTACGGTGAAGTAGAATTTATCGTTGCTCGAGTTGATGTTTGGTATAGTGTGATAAGTTTCAAAGGTTGTTAGACCAAGCTCGTAATCATCGTCGCTCAAATCTATGGGCGGAAAGTAGCTTACCGCGAGGGTGCTACTCTTGCCCGTTAGAGTGAATGTTAACGACATATTCCGAGCTGTATGACTCGACTAGTACTGAATCAGAGTGGTGGGAAGTCAATCCTTAAATTTGGTGCCAATCGTTTGTAGAAAGCGTAGACATAGTTGTCCACAATTGCTCTGTTCGTACTTCTGATAAGCCCGTCGATTGTATTCGATTTTCACAGCTTCTTTATCCTAGCAGCGGGAGAAGTGGTAATACACCACCCCGTTTTGCCACTGGGAGAATCCGCTTTTTCGATGCTCTCTTTGGAGTCCTTTTGCGAGTTTTTGTTTTCATCCCCATTCCGATATTCGTTTTGGCCATCATAGCTGCCCAAACAGCTGTAGCAGCACCTGTTTCACCTAGAGTCGAGTCACGCGCAACGATGCGTTTTCGCGATTTGTCAACGAGTACGTTATCTGCCGCGTGCCTTTCGCCGAGGTTGTTGCTGCGCCAATACGCAATATCGTGTTCTCGACACGCTGCGTCCAACGGATTGATGCCTTGATCACCTTTAGCCAATCGTTTTGCTAGATGTGTTCCTGGGCCGCAAAACTGGTATCCCGGGATATGTAATTCGATAGGTAGCGCGTTTATCGCCCGATTTAACAAACCATTACCTTTCTTTACTCCCGTTGGCGACATTTGCCACAGTTTTTAATCAATGGTGCCGGACTGTCGATATGCGTTCTCTGCCAAGGGCGATTATAATGTTCCAGACACCGATGATACTGCTGAACCTCAGAATCAGTTTTTATATGCTCGGGGAGTCTGTCCCACAACTGATCAATGTGTCTGCCAAACTCTCGCAGTGGAATAATCTTTGGTATATATTTCAACTGCTCAGAGGTTAAGTCTCGAATATCACAATTATCCGACAGGATCAGAAGCATTTTGAATACTGAGGTGTTCTGCTTCAGCGTGGACCTATAAATAGGACGCGTCGCCGCTTCGACGTATCAAAATCATTTTTCACAGTTCGCGGAGAGGATGCGATTCGTGCGACAACCTGTGACGATACGCGTAACAAATTTTGACGATAAATCGCAAATGATGTCCTCGAAAACAAGACGCAAACATGGTAGCATGCTACCAAACACTATACGCTGTCTGATTTGCGGCCCATCAAATTGCGGAAAGACCAACGTGTTGGTGAGCTTGTTGGAACGTCCTCACGGTATTCGCTTCGAGAACGTGTACGTGTATTCCAAGTCTTTGCAAGAGCCGAAATATCAGTATGTGGAGAATTTATTGACCCCGATAGATGAAATTGGCTACTTTACATTTTCGAATAACAATGACGTCATCCCACCGAGCGAATCTCTCCCGAATTCAATTTTTATCTTTGATGACGTGGTATGCGACAAGCAAGTTACGATACGAGAGTACTTTGCAATGGGGCGCCACTCGAACGTTGACTGCTTCTATCTCTGTCAGACGTATGCAAAAATTCCCAAACATCCTATACGCGACAATGCGAATCTGTTGATTCTGTTTAAGCAGGATGGTACCAACTTGAAACATGTGTACGACGATCACGTAAACACTGATATGTCTTACGAGGATTTCTGCGCTTTGTATCGTAATTGTTGGCAACGGGAATATGGTTTCGTGGTAATAGACAAGGATATCGCAATGTCCAATGGACGTTATAGAAAGAGATTTAACGAGTTTGCCATACCGTGAGATGGCCAATTGTCGTCAACACGTCGGTGGGAAAGCAACGTCTGCGGTACAACGATGATTGATATCGATAGTCTGGAGATTAAGGATCGCGACAGAATAGCGAAGGAAATTGCCAAAACCAGCGAATCCATTCGTAAGAAACATCAGGCTTTGAAGACTGGCAAGATGGAGGAAGATATCGCGTTGGAGAGATACTTTAAACCTGTCGTCGAACCCTTAAAACATATCGCGGAAAATACCACAGCAGCAGAAGCTGACGCATCACCGTCGATGAGCACAGACGTTGGAGGGAATGAAACATTAACACCTAAAACAAAAATTCAGTCGAAAGGGAACACATCGCGCAAGACAAAGAGGAAACCACACATGTCATCGGAATATTCACCCATAACCTCCACACCAGTTCAATCGAAGCGGAAACGACAGAATGCCACGTCAAACGATTCCCCCGTTCCTCCCACACCAATAAATACCGGTATACAATCGCTCACAACCATTGATGACAACGTTTTCGAAACTAGTCCCGATGAGTCGTTTGCAACATCTATTAGACATCAACTCCAAACATCCGAGGGACAAGAAACGTTTCGCAGCCATATCGGCCCGCTGGGGCAAAAATACATGGGCGCAATCCTAAGTGGTGATAGGGATACAGCAATGGACTATGTGTATGGTGTATACTTTGGCAATAGGGGAACGATGCTTGGGGATACAGCTTTCGATATAGACAAGGATGATAATACACTCCTCACATTAATTAAAGGATCACCTCTGATCCTCCCGAAAAATAGGGGCAAGTTCAAATGGCCATAACTCCGGTAAAAATAGTCGTATCGATATTTTGAAAATATGGTTTGAAAGCGTGGAATCTCTACTTTTAGCTGCTTTTTGTAAATTTCAGATGTATTGCTTTTCGGCAAAGTTATAGCAGTATAAAGAGCACTTGGTCAGTTAGAAAAAATTTTCCTCAACTTTGCGATGTTCCACGGCGTGCACGAAATTTCTTACACAAATTTCACCTACACCACTCGAAAGCGGCTACTTTCCTGAGTAAAAAACGAGTAATTAATTTCTTGTACAATTTTTTTTGGCCGAGTTATTCAACTTTGAAGCAAAAACCGTTTTTTTTTACTTTAATTGCTTCTAGCAAACGAAGCGATCATCGTAGAACGTTCCTCGAAAAACCATTAGAAAGATCAGACTTTCCTCTTTAAGGCGCATCTTCGACTTTTTCGATTCGATTAAAATTTGGGTCTCTGATGTCCTTTCCAGAATATGCTTAAAAATTGCACAAATTCCATTTTCTCTTCAACTCGCTGTATCTCCGCCAGGGATGACCGGAACATCAATGTCTTAAGCTCATTTTAAAGCGGAGAGTCTGCCGATTCTTTTGAGTTCCACCGGAACCCGCTGCGATACTTTTTTACCTGTGACCTTTAAGTTGAAGTTACCGTTTCGGAAAAAGTACCGCGATGGCTTCAGCGGCCGCGTGATTGCGTACCGCCGGCATTGGTGTCACCGACGGCATATCGCGTGGAGGTATGTGTCAAGTGTGTGTGCACACACAAGAACACTCGGTAGCGTCGGCGTAACTCGATTCGCTTTCGACTGCTATCGTCACTTATGTCGGCGGGTGGGGATACGAACAAAAGCGCTCGCTTCCGCGGGAACGACCGACAGTGCGGCACATTTTGTAGCCTTATTTTTCCGAAACGGTAAATTCAAACATAAAGGCCACAGGTAAAACATTATCGCAGCGGATTCCGGTGGAATTCTACGATGATTCCTTCGCTGGCTAGAAGCAACTAAAGTAAAAAAAACGGTATTTGCTTCAAAGTTGAATAACCCGACCAAAAAAAATCGCACAAGAAATTAATTACTCGTTTTTTACACAGGAAAGTAGCCGCTTTCGAGTGGTGTAGGTGAAATTTGTGTAAAAAATTTCGTGCACGCCGTGGAACATCGCAAAGTTGAAGAAAATTTTTTCAAACTGACCAAGTGCTCTTTATATTTCTATAACTTTGCCGAAAAGTAATGCATCTGAAATTTATAAAAAGCAGCTGAAAGTAGAGATACCACGCTTTTAAACCATATTTTCAAAATATCGATACGACTATTTTTACCGGAGTTATGGCCATTTGACGATGCCCTGTACACCGATGCCGACAAACAAAAATACAAAAGTATACTGCTGACGACGAATGCCCACAGACGCGGTCATAACGCTAAATATCCCATATTAAGCAACAAGGGATACAAGTACAAATATGTAATTGCACCTCTACTCCCCCGTGTATCGGCTAGTAGGGCAGGGAAAGGTCTAAGAACACCGCTAGCTATGATGGAAAACGACAACAAGATCGATTACGTGCATTGGGATGATCCCAACGAGCTGGTGGATCGATTGCGTTTGCTGGAAGCGTCGCGTCAGGCTGGTAACAACTCTCATGATTCTGAAAGTCTATCGATTATCGAGGAACTCCGCGAGGTAGGCCTCATTATAAATTAAACCACACGTCGATGATTTGCACTGTATGCATCGAGATGCCGATCAAAAAATTTGGAGTATCGCTCGAGAAGAGTGGAGCAGCTAGAATGGACTATTACAAATGGAGCGGCATGCTTCGAAATTATATGCGAGATAACGCTCTTTGTGTGGATGGTGCCGACTTTGATGCAAAATCACGCAAGATACGACGCGTAGCTCAGCCGGTGGTTGACAGCGATGCCGTCAATAAACTATACATGGAAAAGAGCATTACACTTTTGAGAGAGCAGCAGCAAGAATTAGAGAGGAAGCTGATCGTGTTTCAGAGAGATATGCTGACGTTGCAAAACAGTGTTAAAAAGATATCGCAGGCGTCAAATTCAATTCCACAGCAGCGTTGCGAAGGAGAATCATGCGAGACGGTTGAACTTGTCCAGAATTTTCTCGGACCGATGGGGAGCACATAATGCACGTATATGATAATAATCACATCATTCGTGTCAAAGACACCTCTGCGATCAAACATGCAGTCATTATCGAAATCCAAAAGTAAAGAAAACCATGGCCCCAAGAAGCGGCAACTTGTTGAGGAATTGCATGCTCCAGCTCGAAGACATTTCCCACGCAGGCGCGTCATAGTGCATGGATACGACGATTTGTGGCAAGCTGACGTTGTAGAAATTAGGCCATACTCGAGATTCAACCAAGGTCACCACTACATACTCACCGTCATCGATGTGCTGAGCAAGTATGCATGGGCGGTGCCGCTCAAGACTAAAAGTGGTGCTGAGGTGACCAAAGCGTTTGCAAAAATATTTAGAGATCGATATCCGAAAAATTTGCAAACCGATCAAGGAAAAGAATTTTACAACGCCGATGTGCAGAAACTCTTGTCAAAGCATGACATTAATCATTATTCGACGTATTCGGTGACGAAGGCCTCCGTCGTAGAACGTTTCAATCGAACTTTGAAGAACAATATGGGGAAAATGTTTACGCTCAATGGAACCTACAGATGGATCGATTCGCTATCGCGTCTTCTCACAGAGTATAACGCGCGAAAACATAGAACCATCAGAATGCGTCCTTGCGATGTTACCCCTGCGATCGCCGACAAGCTGCTAGCCACCGTATACAGCAACATAAATATCGCTGCTCCGGCGAGATTCAAGTTGGGCGAGTTTGTGCGCGTGAGCAAATTTAAAACCATCTTCGATAAGGGCTATACGCCGAATTGGACAACGGATGTGTTCCAGATAGCCAAAGTACAGGCAACTAATCCCGCGACGTATTTGCTCCCCGATTCCTGTGGAAAACCTGTTGCCGGAGGATTCTATGAATACGAGCTGCAACGCGTCACCGATCCTGATGTGTATCTAGAGGAAAAAGTGTTGCGTAGGAAGGGGGATAAGGTATATGTCAAGTGGTTGGAATTTGATAAATCACACAATTCTTAGATAAATAAAAATAATGTATTGTAAAATAATAATATATGATTCAATAAAAATACAATGATATACATGTGTGAACAATTTTTTTTATACAATAATTCAACCATTTATATGAAGGAGTTAATAAATACAATAATTTCTATTTTACATCGATTTTTTTTTACAACGGAATTTTATAATGGTATTTTATAATGTCCCCAGGGCAGAGTGTCGATCGAATCAGGTACGATATGCCGCTTGTCGTCGTACGGACTTAGAGCGATTTTGGATTCCGAAATGGTGTACACTTTGTGCAATTTAGACCGTATGCACGATTGTCTGCGAACCATTTCGATTTCCCTGTGCAAACACTGCGCGTAGTCGTCGAAAGTTATCGTTCTGGCTATGACGTTGGTCTTGACGCCTTTCGCCTTTTTCGTATCTTTTTTGCCGTCTACGCGGAGTGCATACATTTTCGCTCTAAGACCTACGAACTCGGTCATTATCGCACCGTTATTTTCGTCCTTCATCAGCCCTGGAACCTTCTTATTTAAGTGGGGCATATTATATGGATTGTTGATAGGATAATCGCTTGTGTCGAATCTATCGATATTGCGTTTCATGGTCTCGTAGATATCGTCGCATCGAATGTGGAATCGAATCACAATGGAATTAAAAAATAAAAACCGCGAAAAGAAGGATGCTTGAGACGCGATCACATATAAGTTCGATTTTTTTCGAACGTATTATCAAAATCGTTCTTTCAACGATGCAGTTCGTTAGCCTAAATGTGGAAGAGATTTTCCCACCCAAAATTTCGTATGCCCACCCTCCAGAATCGAATTAAAAAGAAAAAACCCCGAAAAGAAGGGTGCTCGAGACGCGATCATGTATAAGTTCGACTTTTTTCGAATATATTATCAAAATCGTTCTTTCAAGGTTGCAGTTCGTTAGTCTAGGTGCAGAAGAGATTTGTCCGCGCAACAATTTGGTATGCCCACCCTCCACAATCGAATTAAAAAATAAAAACCGCGAAAAGAAGGGTGCTCGAGACGCGATCACGTATAAGTTCGACTTTTTCGAATATATTATCAAAAACGTTCTTTGAACGCTGCAGTTCGTTAGCCTAAATGTAGATGAGATTTGTCCACCCATAATTTCGTATGCCCACTCTCCAGAATCGAATTAAAAAATAAAAACCGCGGAAAGAAGGGTGCTCGAGACGCGATCACGTATAAGTTCGATTTTTTTCGAATATATTATTAAAATCACCCTTTCAACGATGCATTTCGTTAGCGTACATGTAGAAGAGATTTGCCCACCCAATAATTTCGTATGCCCAACCTCCAGAATCGAATTAAAAAGTAAAAACTGCGAAAAGAAGTATGCTCGAGACGCGATCACATATAAGTTCGATTTTTTTCGAACATATTCTCAAAATCTTTCTTTAGTAGTAGGGCTAGCACAGTTCCAACCCAGGTCCTCTAAGGGGAGCGCGGGGGCGGGGGGAAGTGTGGACGCGAGGGGAAGTGAGGACGCGAGGGGGAGCGCGGCGGAGAGAAACCTGGGCGCGGGGCCTGCGGGGAGTGGAAGAGTGGTTGCGCGCACGAGCCGCCGAGTGGGGAAACCCCGAAAGGGAACTCCGCAACCATGGAGGGGATCAGTCCGGGCCGATCAGCCGCGGAGACCTGACCCACTGTCCCCGAAATTTTTCAGAGCGAGGGAATGACCCCCGAAAAGTCTTTTTCAGACCTTGGCCCACCCCGAAAAATTTTTCAGACCTAACCCAGGGAGGGGACGGCCCCCGAAATTTTTTTTCCAAGCCGATATGCAGCAGAAATTTTCCCCCAACGCATAATAATTTATTTTTATCAGAAATTGTTTTGGTTGATGTCAGGAGAGATCGACGTTTTACAAACAGCATATTCGGGGGGACAGGAAAGAGAGAGCATTACTTAGTGGCACAATCACAGTTATTTGAAAGCTAAATTCGGGGAAGGAAAGAGACAGCACTACATAGTGGTACAATTGCAGGCATTCTAAAGCTAACAGTACTTTGAACGTCGCAGCGTATCCCGCGATTACGCGTAATTTGAATCCTCTGAGAAAGCCGCGCGAGATGACATCATTTGGTAGCGCGAAGAAGGCGCGAATCATAGAATCATGCAGCGTCGACAGAAATTTTTTTCCATACCAACAAACGTACTTTTTTCCGAACCATTATGGAGCAAGCATTCTGAAGCTAACAAGTTTTAAAGCGTTCCGATTTAACGTCGCAGCGTATCGCGCGATCTCGCGTAATTTGAATCCTCTGGAGCAGCCGTGCGGGATGACGTCATTTGGCGGCGCCAAGAAGCCGCGAACGAAATATGTATGTGGAAACGTCGAATTTTAAAATTAGGCGGTGGCGAGAGAAGGTGGAAGGTGGGTAAATAAAATTGGAAAATAATATATGGTTTAAAATGATAATATATTGTTACATATAAAATAAAATAAAATAGAATATAAATATAATTTAACATTTTTTTTCCTACGAACATCAGCTAGAATATCATTGATGGCGCATGCTAACAGTTCGCAATCTACAAGGTAATCTTCGTCGTAATATTCGCTATCATGTATCATTTTGGCAGCACGACGCGTATCTAATGTTTCGCAGGCAACATCGCTCTGCTGTAGCACGTTAACAAAAGATTCAAATTTTGTCCTCACATCTTCTGCACTTTGATACAGCCGCGGATACTCATAGTTTATGCATGGTTCAAGATTAAATAAAAATGATACTGTATTCATTTTTAAATACAGCGACTTGATATCCATTGTCATCTTTACAATCGGTGAATCAAAGATCCGACAAAATTCCACCGTTAATTCATCAATCCGCATCGAAGGTGATCCAGGCAATTGTGCACATTCTTCGATTGTTGTACGGCTGTCGAATAGTACATTCCATGTATGCCATGGTAATATGAGATGATTCCCATGATTGTCGCCGACAAGAACTTCTACATCAGCCATAGGTCCTACGTTGATTTCAATTTCCAAATATTTGCTACCCATGGATGTTAATGCGTATCTTCTAACCATGATACGCGATGCTCGGGCGCGGACTAAGAGAACAATCAAAGCTATGAAATTGTCCGCTCGTATTAGGAATAAACATAAAAATTTTGAGAATATGTGAAAATAAGCCTTACCTGTCATAATATATATTCTCCTCGCATTGAGCTACGCCATCATCTTGTACGATCGGAACGTAATAATTCATACGTTCAACGTTTCCGTCGGCACTGGTACTGCACATTTTTTGTTTCAGAGCACTATTTGTTCCGTCGAAAGAGATTGAGGCTACTGAGCGATTGATGGAATAGCGTCCTGGAGCCGGCTTAAATAGAGGTGCAATTGCTTCCCCCACCACCGCATTTATTCTAAAGCTACCAATTTTTTCATAATGTGTTTCAATCTTAACGTCGCAGCATATCGCACAATTGCATGTAATTTAATCCCCATCCTCATGGATCAAAGTCTCGACACGTGTTGAATGTAATATAATACCTTGGGAAGCGCCGAATCTTAGAATTAGGTGTCAGCAGAAACATTGTCGTATGATCTTGCGCGCTAATTCGTCATATACGTGAATCATGGAAAGAATTATGCAGTATCTGCAGAAACTGCATAGAAACATGTTGGGACGGATCACCGTTTTTTTGCATGCAATGCATTCGAGAGAGGGAGAACACCGAAAGAGTTAGACGGAGATAGCAAATCGCTGTATCGGTCTTAAAAGCGCGCTCCGAACTGTACAAAGCCTCAAATCATATACACATCCATTTACAATCATGGAAGAATTCGCGCAAGGAGAACGCCAATTGTTGGATCAATCTGAACGATTGATTTCGCGGGAAGAATTCCTCGCATGGGAAGAACGGTGCAACGAGTGTATCGAATCCTTAGAAGAACACAGCCGAGTGAAACGTCCTCGATTATCGATCGGTGTTCGACAATCGTTGGTTGCTCGAATCGCGCGGCTCGAGGGATTGAAACATTCGTTGCGTGGACGTTTCGTGCGTGGAGGTGCCGAACATTCGAGCGCAAGACTTTTGTGGCACGAAATAGACACTGCGTTCGATAGCCGCGTATTAACTGGTGCCGTGCTAAATTCGAACTATATCGAGCCGCGTAATTTCCTCCAAGATGCGGCGACCATTGTGCTAGAGCATGTGCGAGGCGCTTTGAGGAAACATCGAAACCTCAAAGTGAACACGGTGTTTAACGGTGAATTTGTGGCGGGTGAAAAGCATGCTCGTAAAAGCATCAACACCCGAAACTGCGAACTCTTCCGCACATCCGATCTGCAGGAGTGGTACCAGCCATACGTCATCAAACCCACCCTGGCATCGCTGGAAGAGTTCCAGGAACCCGACAGCGAATGGGCATTGATGAGTATTCTCAACCTAGCCGTCAATGTCAACAAGTACAATCCGCTGCGCGCGGGATGTCACATCAAATTGCCACAGGTATTAACACTGAAGAAAGCAACGATTAGCGAACAATCCCCGGACAATGCGTGTTTCGCGTGGGCAGTTGTCGCCGCTCTCCATCCTACGGAAAGAAATACCGATTGCCCAAGTTCATACCCCGCCTATACTTCCACATTAAATCTCCAGGGCATTGAGTTCCCAACGTCTCTGGAGCAAATTGGGAAGCTCGAGCGGCAGAACGAAATCTCCGTCAACGTCTACAGCTTCGAGGCGGAGAAGACGAAGGGATCGACAGTCTTTCCGCTGCGTCTCAGCAGCCCAAAGAGGGATCGGCACGTGAACCTGGTGTATATGCTGGAACAGGAGCACGGTGATGTAGGGCACTTCGTACTAATCAAGGACTTGTCCCGGCTGGTGAGCACGCAGTTGAGCAGTCGCAATGGAAAGAAATTCATCTGTGAACGGTACGTGTAGAAAACATATGAAATGTTGAAATGTCTCGCGAAACAAATTAAATAAAAAAATTTTGGGGTTTACAGATGCATGCACTACTTCAGATCTGCCGAGAAGTTGGAGCTTCATTCGCTGGACTGCGGGAAGAGGAACGACTGTGCCATCCTGCTGCCCAGCGAAAGCAACAATTTGCTCAGTTTCGACAACCGCGGTAGGAAGGAGCGACTCCCCTTCGTTGTATATGCAGATCTCGAGTGCATCATCGAAAAAACAGAGGACAACTGAGTGGGTGATAATAAATTACATATGTATCAGCACCACAATGTGCATAGCATAGCATATTATATGCATTGATCATACGATGCATCGCTACCGACGTATCGATGTCGTCGCGACGCGGATTGTATTTCATGGTTCGTCCATGATCTAAAAAATTTTGCGAATTTTGCTAAACCCATCCTGGCCAGTAATGTTCCCATGTTTGATTTAACCACCGAACATTGGACGGCATTTCGCAATGCAACACATTGCCATATTTGCGAAGAACCATTCAAGGCTGGCGATATACGAGTTCACGATCATTGTCATCTATCCGGGCGGTTTAGAGGCCCAGCACATTCGGAATGCAATTTAAATTATAAAAATGCGTTTTACATCCCCATAGTTTTCCATAATTTATCCGGCTACGATTCACATTTCATTATCGAGGAAATAGCTACCACTTTCGACGGCAGCGTTGATGTATTGCCCATAACAAAGAAAAGTATATTTCCTTCACAAAAAATGTCGAAGATACGGCAGAATCAGACTCACAAAATTATATTAAATTGCGATTCATCGATTCACACAAATTTCTCAATACCAGTCTCGACAAATTAGCGTCTTTTCTTAGCACAGATAAATTAAAAATTTTACGATCCGAATTGGAAACATTATGCACAGAGGATATCAATTTATTGACGCGAAAGGGTGTCTTTCCGTATGAATACCTTGATTGCCCGAACAAGCTACAGGATCCATGCTTACCGCCGCGCGATTCATTCTACAGTTCGTTAACGGGGGAGACTGTATCCGAGAGCGATTACGCGCACGCCGAGACTGTCTGGCAGCGTTTCGACATTAGAAACTGGGGCGAATACAGCGACATGTATTTGAAAACAGATGTCTTGTTATTGGCAGATATTTTTGAAAATTTGCGCGAAAGTTGCATCAAGAGTTACGGACTAGATTCAGCACATTATTATACTCTACCCGGTTTCACATGGGATGCCATGCTAAAACATACCAAAATTACGTTCGAATTGCTCACCGACGTCGATATGGTTATGTTTATCGAACGCGGTATACCCGGCGGTTTAAGTCAATGTTCCGGAAGATACGCACATGCCAATAACAAGTACATGCCATCTTACGACGCATCGGAACAGTCATCGTACTTGATGTACTTTGACGTGAACAATTTGTATGGATGGGCAATGTGTCAGCCCCTGCCATACGCCAAATTTCAATGGGTCGAAGATGTTGCAAGTTTTAAGGTGTCTTCGATCGCGGTCGATTCGCCCACGGGGTACATTCTCGAGGTAGATCTGGAATATCCGCAAAGTCTGCACGACGCTCATGCCGATCTACCGTTCTGCCCGACGCGTGCCAAACCACCGGGCAGCGGACAGGATAAGTTACTCGCGACGGTATACGATAAGCAGCGTTACGTTATACATTATCGCAACCTGCAGCAGTGCACGCGTCATGGTCATCGTATTACAAAGATACACAGCGTGCTTCAATTCACTCAATCCCCCTGGCTCCGCGATTACATCGGACTCAATACACGGTTTAGAACAAGCGCGACAAGCGACTATGAAAAAAATTTGTACAAATTGATGAACAACGCGGTATTCGGTAAAACTATGGAAAATGTACGAAATCATGAGGATGTAAAACTTTTGATACATTGGGAAGGGCGATATGGCGCGGAGGCAATGATCGCGAAACCGAATTTCCACAGCAGAAGTGTTTTTTCGGAAAATTTAATAGCTGTTGAATTGCGAAAACTCGAGGTAAAATTCAACAAACCAATATATATGGGTATGTGCATTCTGGATATATCAAAAATTTGTTTATATGAATTTCACCACGAGTACATGTCGCCCAAGCACGGACCAAATTGTAAAATTCTATACACCGACACAGACAGTCTCATTTATCACATTCGATGCGAAGATATCTACGAGATCATGAAACACAATATCGATAGATTCGACACAAGCGATTATCCTACTGACAATCCATATAATATGCCGCGCGTAAATAAGAAGGTTCCAGGGCTGATGAAGGACGAAAATAATGGTGCGATAATGACCGAATTCGTAGGTCTTAGAGCGAAAATGTATGCACTTCGCGTAGACGGTAAAAAAGATACGAAAAAGGTGAAAGGCGTCAAGACCAACGTCATAGCTAGAACGATAACTTTCGACGACTACGCGCAGTGTTTGCAAAGACAGATCGAAATGGTTCGCAGGCAATCGTGCATCCGGTCTAAATTGCACAAAGTGTACACCATTTCGGAATCCAAAATCGCTCTAAGTCCACATGATGACAAGCGGTATATCGTACCTGATTCGACCGACACTCTGCCCTGGGAACATTATAAAATTCCGTTGTAGAATATCATTTGAAAATAAAAATTGTATTTATTGTCATTATTGTGTAATATAGAAATTGTTCGCACGTGTATAGAAATTATAAATGGTGGAATTAATGTGCAAAACTAAAATTATATATAAAATAAAAAATATATATATATGTGTGTAAATGAGTGAATAATTTTATTATATATTATATATATTATTGTATTTTTATTGAATCATGTATTATTATGTTACAATACATTATTTTTATTTTTATCCAAGAATTGTGTGATTTATCAAACCCCAACCACTTGACATATACCTTATCCCCCTTCCTACACAACACTTTTTCCACTAGATACACATCAGGATCGGTGACGCGTTGCAGCTCGTATTCATAGAATCCTCCGGCAACAGGTTTTCCACAGGAATCGAGGAGCAGATACGTTGCGGGGAGGTACGTGACGCCTCGGTGCAAGATTACATACAACTAAGCAAACAGGGCCTAGCAAAATGTAAGACAATAAACGATCTGTACTTCTGCACCTCTAATCACTCGATGTTCAAAGCGATACCATGCAGACCGTGCGAAGTACAATTGTACACAAAATTAACAAACACTTGTAAAATGCGAATTATGACACTGAATCACACATTCTAGATAGAATTACAACTACCAGGCATGTGGATTTATATCGCGCCGAAACCGATACAACTAGCAGTAATTTGCGACGACAAAAGCACAAATATGTATAGCATTAAGGATTCTGGTATAATAACTGTTAGAAAACTTATGCCGGATCGACGCTAGGAAGCTAGGAACTATTGTAAGCGATACTAAAGAAGTCAAGACTTTCTACGGAACACAAAACTTTATAATTTAAGTGGTTAGGAGTTATTGTGTGTGAATTATGTACAAGGTCACGAAATTAAACTAATATTTTACACAGACTATTTACATAAACCTAACTTAATAATTAGATTGTTAAACGCAAGTGCGTAAGCAATTTGTAAGTGTGAAGCAGCAGTTACTCCGCAGATGAGTAACTCCCGTAAGCAGCGAAAGCAATCGAAGCGCGTAGCGTTAGTAAAGGGTGCGTGCTATTAGTTTTAGAGTCGCGAACAGAGTGCTGATCCAGGAAATCACCGTCGATTTCCTGGAAGGAAGAGCTTTCCCCTTCCATAGATCGTGAGTCGATGGAAGGGGCCGCGATCGCTGCTCCACATGAGCAAGCAGGCCGTTGCCTCTGCCTAATTAGCGTTGGGCCTGGGAGATGTCGCCAGAATGCTCACTTCTCGAACATTTCCCGCCCGCCTTCATCCATCGATGAATACTCGTGCCGTAGCGTGATCAGATCCAGTGACGGTGGCGCCGCTTGACTCATGTGGAGGCGTCATACAACTCAGGTGACGGTGTTACAGTGAGATCTAGTGCGCAGTGAAACCCGGAAGTGAAAGTGTGTGATCCTAAGCCTGTACAAAGGGTAAGAAGACAAGTTTAGTAATCGGTCGTACAAGCTCGGAACGTGCAGTTTTAGCCGTAACAACGCGCGTTAATCCGTCGGACCCTGCGTGCAACCGGGTAATCCTCGCCAGTGGCCACTGTCCGGGTGGTGTCAGTTCGGACTTGATTAAACACAGATCTCCGATCTGGGGCTGCGGGTGTTGGTGTGCCCACTTGTTGCGAGCTTGCAACGCCTGCAAGTATTCATTGCGCCACCGTTGCCAGAATTGTGACCGCATTTGTTGCAGAAGATGCCAGCGAGAGAGACGAGATTGTGGGATGCCGTCCAGTTGTGGGTCGGGCACGCTGAGGAGTGGTTCTCCGATGAGAAAATGCCCCGGTGTCAAGGCGTTCAGGTCCCCAGGATCGTCGGTGATCGCCTGCAGTGGCCGAGAATTCAGACAGGCTTCTATCTGGGAGAGCAGGGTCGTCATCTCTTCGAAGGTGAGGTGCTGTTCGCCTAGCACGCGCCGAAGGTGATGTTTAGTTGATTTTACAGCTGCCTCCCAGAGTCCTCCGAAGTGCGGGGCAGCAGGAGGGTTGAAGCGCCACTCTATGCCGTCCTTCAGTAGGGTGGATTGGATGGTCTCGTGACCATCGTCGAGGTGGACTAGCATATCCCGCAGCTCACGGGCAGCACCCACAAAGTTAGTCCCTCGGTCGCTCTGAATGACAGCACAGAGTCCTCGTCGTGAGGTGAACCGTCGCAGGGCAGCAAGGAAGGCTTCAGTGCTGCAATCTGAAACTAACTCTAGGTGGACGGCACGAGTACACAAGCACACAAAGAGGGCCACGTATCCTTTGTGTGTGCGGCGTCCTCTTCCCCGTATGGCTAGAAGTGTGAGGGGCCCAGCATAATCAATCCCCACGTGTAGGAATGGACGGGTTGGAGTCACCCTGGAGCGTGGTAAGTCCCCCATAAGTTGTCTTCCTGGTGTTGCTCGCCAGCGGGTGCAGGTGACGCAGCGATGAATAAGAGCTTTGACCCGTTGCCGGCCCTGTAGAACCCAGTATTTCTGTCGCAAGGTAGCAAGTGTCAGCTGCGTACCTCCATGCAGCGTGCGACGATGAGCCTCGTCAACCACGAGGTCAGTCAGCCTGTGGTCCCTTGGGAGGATAACTTGATGCTGGGCATCCAGAGGCAAAGCTGAATGTCGAAGGCGGCCACCGACTCGTAGTAGGTCCTGGTCATCCAAGTATGGATGCAGTTTCACCAGCTTGCTGTGGCTTAGCAGTGAACGCCCCAGCTTCAGCTGCTGAATGTCAGCCGCAAACTCCTGGTGCTGGATAATACGGAGCCAACGTGTGCGTGCTGTCTCAACTTCTGCTAACTTCAAATATCGTCCTCTCGTACTGACTGCTCTTTGTGGCAGCCACCGCAAGCACCAGGCGGTAATTCTAAGGAGAGAGGATAAGCATGAATATCTGTTTAACAACTCCTCGCCCATTGCAGGATCACCCGAAGACATCACGTTGGCAGTAGTTCGGGCCTCGAGGTCGGTAAGTGGTACGTTGAGCTGCTTCCTGTTGTCCCATCCTATTGGTGAAGTCAGCCAGGAGGGTCCAGTCCACCAGAGTTCAAAGTCTGGCAGCTGGTCGGGAGAGAGTCCTCGTGAGGCGCAGTCGGCTGGATTTTCTTGGCTGGAGACGTGGTGCCAGTGAGCCTCGGGCAGTGTGAGTTGAACCTCCGACACGCGATTGGCCACGTAAGTCTTCCAGCGTGATGGGTGGCCTTGGATCCAGGCAAGAGTGATAGTAGAATCACTCCATAAGTGGACGGCAATTTTCTCCAAACCCACGCTCTCGCAGGTGACTGTCATGAGGCGGGTCAGTAAGGTGGCGGCACAGAGTTCGAGTCGTGGCAGAGAAATCTTCTTCAATGGAGCCACCTTCGTCTTGGCAGTGACCAGCTGGGTTCGGATGGTGCCATCATGATCGACAACTCGGAGGTAGATTGCTGCTGCATAGGCTCGTTCCGAGGCATCGGCGAAACCATGAAGCTCTAATTGTTGGGATGCGTGGTGTAGGCCGAGCCAGCGAGGTACGGCGATGCTATTCAACATGGGCAATTCCTTGAGGAAGCGAGTCCAGTATCCGGCATCAACCGGCGGCAGCGGTGTGTCCCAATCTAAATTGGTCAACCACAAAGATTGCATAAATATTTTTGCGCTAATCGTTACAGGGGATACCAAGCCCAGTGGATCAAATATCCTTGCTATTTTTGACAGGACTGTTCGCCGTGTCACTTCAGCGTCCTGATGGTTCTGCTGTACTCGCACCCTGAAGCAGTCGTCAGCCGGACTCCACTGGACTCCCAGTGCTTGGTGGGTTTCGCCAGCCTGCTACTTGCATTCTGGAATGGCGTCACCGATAGGCACCTGCTCCATTAATGCAGGATGATTAGATGCCCATTTTCGTAGGTTGAAGCCGCCCGCCGAGCAGAGTTGACGTAGTTCCTCTTGCAGTCCGAGTGCCTCTTGCACGGAGTCAGCGCCGGTCACGACGTCATCCACGTAGACGTCACGTTGAAGAATGGCCGCTGCTCTTGGATATCGTGGTTGTTCGTCCTCGGCTAGCTGTCGAAGCGTACGGATAGCTAAGAAAGGTGCGCAGGCTAGTCCATACGTCACAGTGTTAAGCCTGTAAACACTGATGTTTGTATCGTCCTTCCCTCTCCACAGGATCAGCTGGAAGCGGCGGTCGTCCGGATGGAGGAGTATCTGGCGATACATTTTCTCTATGTCGGCTGTGAGACAGATGCGATGTATCCGCCAGCGCAACAAGAGTTGCGGCAGACTCGACAGGAGGTTAGGGCCGACCAGTAGCTTGTCGTTCAAGGAGTGACCCGTTGATGTGACGTACGAGCCGTTGAACACCACCCGCAATTTGGTGGTCATGCTGCTCTCCTTTAGCACCCCATGATGTGGCAAGTAATAGGCCGGTCCTGTAATGCTCCCTCGTACTTTTGTCATGTGCGTGAGTTGTATATACTCACGCATAAACTCTTCGTAGGCCTGAGCGAAGGTCAGATCTCGCCTGAATTTGGTCTCCATCCGTAGCAGCATACGTTGTGCACCATGGTGGGAATCGCCGATCTCCACGTTCCTGTGGAATGGAAGTCGGACCATATAGCGACCGGAAGGCAAGCGCTGGTGAGTTGTCCGAAAATGGTCTTCGCAACATTGTTCTTCGGCAGTATAGGCTGGCGTCACAATGATTTCTTCCTGTTCCCAAAACCGGCGCACAAGTGGCACAAGTTCCTCGTCGGCAGTGCATTGAAGTGACGTGGGGGCACTGCCCGTGATGTCGGTGCGTCTCGTCTTGGCTGGTCCGGACACGATCCATCCCAGCGTTGTATTCTGAGCTATGGGTTCACCGGTGCCACCCTTGATGAGCCCGTCACGCAGAATAAGGGCGAAGGCATCGGCTCCCAGCAAAAGCTCGATTGGCCCGTCTCCGTCATAGCTAGGATCCGCTAATGGAAGACCATGGAGGTGAGTCCATGTTGAAGCTCTATTGCCAATGCGTGGCTGGTACGCAGTGATTCGTGGCAACACCAGAGCCTTTATCACATGACACTCCGTAGGGTTAGTGTGCGCGGTGAATTCCAGCTGTACCTTTCCTCGTACCCGCTCGGGGAGCTGATTCCCGACTCCGAGGAGACGTATGTTGGCTGTTCTCCGTGGTAGACGCAGCTGCTGAGCCAATGCAGCAGTGACAAGAGACACTTCACTACCTTGGTCGACGAGGGCTCGCACAATTCTTGAATCACCGTCGAGTTGCAACACTTTCACACGCGCAGTAGCCAGGAGCACAGCAGGTAGGGAGCTCGACGCACCGCTTGAGGTATTAGCAGTAGCCTCTACGTCGTTGCTGGCAACCGCGCTGTCCTCATGAATGGTAGTGTGATGCTTTCCATTGCACAGCTGGCACCGTTTCTCCGAACTGCACTCCTTTACGTGATGGCGTCCGAGGCAATTGTAGCATAAATTCGCCGCCACTAGTGCTTCACGACGTTCCAGCACATTTTTTGATTTATAGGTGCTGCAGAAGAGCACGAAGTGGTTGGCTCCACATAACACGCACGGTTCCTGAGAGCGGTTGGTCTTGGTCACTTGCAACACCTTGACCGACTTCTGGCCTCCTGTAGACTTGATGGTACGTGCCTCAGGCTGACCTTTAGCTTTGCCCCCTTCCAGAGCTCCGATGGTGGTAATGCGGTTTTTAATAAACGCCTTGAGTTCCTTAAAGGTAGGAGGGGTAGTCTGGGAGCCGAGCTGTGTTTCCCATTCTCTTCGTGACTGCTGATCGAGTTTCTCGACCATCCAGTAGACCAGCCAGTCCCCGGTGCCGTCAAACGGGTGTTCCATGGCAGCAAGGGCCTCGACACAGTCGCAAATGGTGAAGTAGAATGTCTTGAGTTCTATGGCCGATTCGCGAGTGAGTGTTTGCAGTCCGAATATAGTCGCCAATTGCGCCTGTACCAGCAGCCTCTCATTTTCGTAATGGTCTTGCAGCAGGTCCCAAGCGCGGGCGAAGGTCGCAGCTCTCACCGGGATATTCCTGAGAGCAAGGAGGGCGTCGCCCTTTAGGCTGCCCCGGAGGTAGTGCAGGCGCTCTATGTCCGTAAGGCTTCCATCGCGGATGACGAGGGATCGGAAGAGATCCCGAAATCCTGGCCAGGATTCGTAGGTCCCATCGAACTCAGGTAATGGTAGTCGAGGTAAGGAAGCCTTGGAGTGTACAACCGCTGGCGTGGAACTGCTCGACAGCCCAGACTCGTTGTGATCAGCATTAAAGGTCTGTAGCCGATCGACGAACAGCGCTTCCTGAACAAGGAACAGCTCCTCAGTCACTTCGTGGCGACTTTCAGTAAAATATGGCATATCTCTCTGCCCCGGAGCAATCATTGCAAGCAGCTGATCGTGCTGCTGGTCGAATTTTGCCCAATTTTTCCGTAACATTCCCAGACGCGTTTCGACAGCTCCTTGAGTGATCTTGGCAGCACCTAGCTTCTTTAAATTCTCGAATGCCCGCGTGATTCTGCCAACCAGGTCGTTTTGGCTCTCAAGTAACGGTTCCATTGTACTCAGGTGTTCAAATGCTCGCGAAAGTCAGCCGTTAAGGTCGTGCTGACTCGTTATGATGTGACTCACTGTTTGTAGATGGAGGTCACGCGCGACGGTTACACGGCACAAACGTTCAAGAACTGTTTTCACAGGCGCCGGATCCGGCTCGAAGGACCAAAAATGTTAGAAAACTTATGCCGGATCGACGCTAGGAAGCTAGGAACTATTGTAAGCGATACTAAAGAAGTCAAGACTTTCTACGGAACACAAAACTTTATAATTTAAGTGGTTAGGAGTTATTGTGTGTGAATTATGTACAAGGTCACGAAATTAAACTAATATTTTACACAGACTATTTACATAAACCTAACTTAATAATTAGATTGTTAAACGCAAGTGCGTAAGCAATTTGTAAGTGTGAAGCAGCAGTTACTCCGCAGATGAGTAACTCCCGTAAGCAGCGAAAGCAATCGAAGCGCGTAGCGTTAGTAAAGGGTGCGTGCTATTAGTTTTAGAGTCGCGAACAGAGTGCTGATCCAGGAAATCACCGTCGATTTCCTGGAAGGAAGAGCTTTCCCCTTCCATAGATCGTGAGTCGATGGAAGGGGCCGCGATCGCTGCTCCACATGAGCAAGCAGGCCGTTGCCTCTGCCTAATTAGCGTTGGGCCTGGGAGATGTCGCCAGAATGCTCACTTCTCGAACAATAACAATAAGAAACAAATGTACAATCTCTACCACCAAATTCACAATAGAAACTAGAAAACAAGGCGGAATAGAAAGAACATGGTACTACTTACCTGACCACAATTTTTTGTCATCTGATGAAATCACACTTCCACAGGCTACTGTAAATTCGTACGGAAACAAAAATTTCAAGCTTAAAAGGATAATCGAACCTTCAGCTTCGAAAATTCACCTTCTTCTTCACTGACAATCCCCTTCCTCCTTGCACTAATCTGCTTCGAATTCTTCACAGATCATCCTCTCATTCTTTGGTCTCATAATTTGACTAAACCATATCACTTGATCGTGTACCGAACGGTTTTGAACGTATATCGAACGTGCATCGAACGGGTATTGAACGTATGTCGAACGGGTATCGAACGTGCATCGAACGGTTTTGATCATGCATCGAACGGCTTTGATCGTGTATCGAACGGCTTTGATCGTGTATCGAACGGCTTTGATCGTGTATCGAACGGGTATCGAACGGTTTTGATCGTGTATCGAACAGGTATCGAACGGTTTTGATCGTGTATCGAACGGGTATCGAACGGTTTTGATCGTGTATCGAACGGGTATCGAACGGGTTTGAACGGGTATTGAACGGCTTGGAACGGGCAAACCCTTTGTTATAAGAAAATATAAGTCACAGTCACACAAGCCTAGTACAAATAATTAGGAAGTACAGAGGGAAGTAATTAAAAGAAACGAAAGTAGAGAAGTAAGCGCAAAAGAACCATTAATGATAGTGACAAAAACAGATATAAAAGAATCATAATAATAATATAATAACACAATATAACTTAATATTAAAAATTAGGGGGAAAGGGACATACGAACAGCGATCAGAGCACAGTTATTGAAGGAATTGTAGGAATTATTAAAGAAATCAACCGAATTACAAAAGCGATTAGCAGTTATTAAAAGACGATTATGACTATTATAATGGCCATAGAGTGTTCGATGTGACTCCGGAAGGAAGAGAGTATGATTTCTAAGGCAACGCATAGGTGCATAAAAAGTAAGTTTTGGAAGGATTTGTGGACAAGAGATACAATTGTTAATAATTTTATATAAAAATAGGAGGTCTGCGACGACACGGCGTTGATCGAGGCTCATTAATCCAAGGCGCAACAGCATAAAGTCATAATTATGGCAAAATATAGACATAGGTGATCCATGCGATATGATGCCAGTCTAAGAAACCTGTGCTGCACACGCTCGATTAATACAGAGTAGCATTTATAATAAGGAGCCCAAATAACGGATCCATATTCGAGAATAGGACGAACCAAGGAGTTATAGAGAGTTCGGAGTGTGGTGATATTAGAGAATAACTTGGAGGAGCGGTGAATAAATCCTAATGTTTTATACGCGGAATTAACTATATGTTAATAATGATAATGAATCGTTAAAGTACTAGAAAAGTAGATACCAAGGTCACGTATGGTTTTAACAGATTGCAGAGATGAGGTTTGAATAGAGTAAGGGAAGATCACTTTACTAGATTTACGGCTGAAACGTATAACACGACACTTGGATAAGTTAACACCAAGTTTATTACGCGAGCACCATAAGGAAAGTCTATCTAAGTCAGACTGTATTAAAAACGCATCAGACACACTCGCAACTTGTCTATAAATCTTTAGATTGTCTGCAAAAAGTGAAAATTTACAATGTAAAAAGGCTTCAGATATATCATTAATGTATAAAACAAATAGAAGCGGACCCAAGTGAGATCCCTGGGGAACACCAGAAAGAACAGCAATCTCCTTAGATAGGAAATTATTATACTTAACTATCTGAATTCTGTTAGTCAAATAGCTGGAGAGCCAGGCAAAAAATGCACCATGGAGGCCGAGGGAGTGAAGTTTAGAAAGAAGAGTCGGATGGTCTACCGTATCAAAGGCTTTACGTAGGTCGGTATAGATGGCATCAACCTGTTGACCACTTTCTAAGCAATTTGACAGGAAATGATTATAAGTAAGAAGATTGGTAATAGTAGAACGACCAGACATAAAGCCATATTGATCATCAATAATTACGTTCTTACAAATGAAGGAGAGTTTATTTGAAACAATGGTTTCAAATATTTTAGGCATAATATTCTGCAAACTAATAGGCCTGTAGGAACTAGCAAGTGAATTATCACCACCCTTAAAAATAGGAGAGACTAAGCAAGTCTTCCACGAAGAAGGAAAAATCCCAGAACTTAAAGATTTATTAAATATAATAAAGAAGATGCGAGCCATAATGAATTTACAAGACATAAAAAAGATCGGGGGGATGCCATCGATACCAGGACCCTTATTAACATCAAGGAGTTGTATTTGGGAGAGTACCTCACTAATTGTGATTTCCATGTTAGAAACATCAATGGTATTGTTGAAGGAGAAGGAAGGCGGCGATTCAGGACTACAGGAGTAGACAGAGCCAAAATAATTCGCAAATGTATCGGCAATCGAATGATCCGAGTAGGATAACTGGTCATTAAAGGAAATGTGAGAAGGGCGAGAGGAGTCATTTTTAAGTTTATGAACAAATTTCCAAAAAGTTCTGGGATGATTAAGAAGAGTATTTTCAGATTTGTAAGCGAAAGAGTGCCAGCAGTTCAGGGAGATGGTTTTGCATTGGGACCTGAGATTAGAAAAAACTAGATAGTCGGAAAAGGAGTTAGAAAGTTTAAAGTCACGATGAGCTATTTTTTTTTGCCTAATAAGTGAAACAAGTTTGCGGGAAAACCAGATTGGGTAGTGTTACAAAGTGGGCTAAAGGATAGGCACTATGGAAAGAAGCTAATTCTAGAAGCACTACGCAAACTTAGTTTATTAAGGAACACACGGACAATTAACTTTAACGTTCACGAATAACAGTTATTATTCTAAATGAGATGTATATGCAAGCCACAAATAAACTGTATACTATTTACAATGAAATTGTTAATTACTTAATTAGTAGCCACGTAAGCGCGAAACTAGTCCCTCAGCAGATGAGGTAATTTCGTTAAGCCGTAATAAGCAAGAGAAGCGTGCGAGCAAGTACAAGCGTGTTTCATAAGCGAGCCGCGAACAAAGAGTGACGATTCCCGGAAATCTCAGTCGAATTCCTGGAAGGAATCGCCTTCCCCTTCCATCGATAGCGAATCGATGGAAGGGGCCGAGACGCCGCTCCACATGAGCAAGCAGGCCGCCGCCATGTGCCTAATTAGCGCTGATCATTGGGAGATGGCGTTAGTAAGCTGATTTTCGTACAGGTAGGAAGAAATTACGGAAGACGAGGAAAGTACAAATGATTCAATAGCATGGTTAAGATGAGAATAAAGGATATCCGCGGATTCATCTACGGATAAGGGAAAGAGAAGAGCATCCCAATCAATAGAAGCAAAATAATCATTGATGCCGACGTAATCAGCCGAATTAAAGCTTCTGCGATGAATCACCTTGGGAGGAGAGGAAGAATTAACAGAGAGGGTAAGACAAAAAGAGATGGAGGGATGGTGAGGATCCTCAGGGAGAAGGGGCAAGGAGCAGGGGAGGTGCGAACATTTGGAAATGTCGAAAGAACAAGATCAAGGAGCTTACCATTATTGTTAGCCACGTAGTTTACTTGAGAAAAATTCAAAAAGCTAATACATTCACGGATACTGTCCAAAGGAGAAGGTAGGATGTTATTGTGGTCAAGAGATGCTATACGAGAAGGAGTGATATGGCTAGAAAAGTCAGGTAGATTGTAATCGCCGGCGATAATAAAATCAGCCGTGGGAAAACGGTGGGATAGGACTTCTATAGTTTGAGAGTGAAGCTGATATTGTATGTATGAGGAGTGAGGAGGAATATAAACAGAACCGATAATAATAGTGCGTGAGCCAAGCCGCAACTCTACAAAAAGTTGCTCTATTGAATTAACGGATAATTCGATTTGTCGGCATAAATATGAATTCTTAATCGCAATCAAAACACCACCACCTCTAAGAAGATTGCTAGTATCTGTGTTTCTGTCACAGCGGAAAATATTATAAGAGGAGAAGCCTAATTCACCGTTAGATATACCACTATGTAGCCATGTTTCAGACAGAATAAATACATCGTATGTATTTGAGAGAGTAGAAAGAGAACAGCGTAATTCGGATAGTTTAGAACGAAGACCGCGCACATTTTGATAGAAGAACAGGGTGAAAATTTAATTTTTTGAATAAGACGAAGGAGACGCATTAACAATTCTGGGCACTCCATTAATATATCTAATAGTCTTATCTTTAACTCCCGAGTCAAGTAGATTTTAAAGTTCCTGCCTTAAGTTGTTTAGGTGAAGTTGCTGTCGAGGGGTGGAATCCTGGAAGATCTTGAGAGAGCCTTTGTAGCGGTTTTATCACGCAGAATGGCAAGTTCTTAAGACCTGCTAGACATGGATACACGGATCAGACGGGGGCGATTATCAGTTTTCTTCCCAATCCTGGTAGTTTTGATGTTGGAGTAGTCGCCAGGTTGAATGGAGTTGAAAACGGCCATGATTTGATCCTTATCGGATGAAGATTCAGATTCTTCCAAATTAGATATCATGACGTTAGACGAACGAGATTCACGTTTAGCAATTTCTGCGATGATGTCCTCGTCGTCGTGCAACTTGGAGCCAGAGAATGAAAGAAGATGCTTCTCTAAATCGGTGACCCTCGATCCGAGAGAGGAAACGTCACTAGTGATCTGCGCGATTTCAGCTTTAAATAGGTCGATGATTTCCAGTCGAAATGAATTGAATTAAGATTGGATCATCTCTTAAATTTTTGATAAAAAAGAATCCTCGTTGAATCCCTAAGAGGATACAGGCGAACAAGAAATAGATCGGTCAGAAGGCTGTTGAGGGATAGCCAGCTGAGACCCCGAACTGATGTCCTCGCAATCAATAAATTTACCAGGTGCCCAAGGATGTCCGCTTCTGGACAAGCACTTAGGTCCAGGGTGAGATATGGCACCACAGGAGGGACACTCAATTGGATTAGCCACTGTTGTTTTACAGCCCTTGCAAACTTGCGGTTTCGTCATATTAACGAACGACGAAGATTTGAAAATCACGGAAATAACCAAAACAAACAGAGCACCGACAAGTACAACCAGCTCGCGCGACTGACTACTGATGACTCGATGACTCGGTATTGCACGGCTTTGGTCGTGTATCGAACGGCTTTGAACGGGTATCGAACGGTTTTGATCGTGTATCGAACGGCTTTGAACGGGTATTGAACGGCTTTGATCGTGTAGCGAACAGGTATCGAACGGTTTTGATCGTGTATCGAACGGCTTTGAACGGGAATTGAATGGCTTTGATCGTGTATCGAACGCTTTTGATCGTGTATCGAACGCTTTTGATCGTGCATCGAACGGCCTTGATCGTGTATCGAACGGGAATCGTACGATTTGATCGTGTATCGAACGGTTTTAATCGTGCATCGAAAGGCTTTTATCGTGTATCGAACGGGAATCGAACGGTTTTGATCGTGTATCGAACGGTTTTGATCGTGCATCGAACGGCTTTGATCATGTATCGACCGGGTATCGAAGGGTTTTGATTGTGTATCGAACGGCTTTGAACGGATATTGAACGGCTTTGACCGATACACGATCAAAGCCGTTCGATACACGATCGACACACGATCAAAACCGTTCGATACCTGTTCGCTACACGATCAAAGCCGTTCGATACACGATCAAAGCCGTTCGATGCATGATCAAAACCGTTCGATGCACGTTCGATACCCTTTCGACATACGTTCAATACCCGTTCGATGCACGTTCGATATACGTTCAAAACCGTTCAGTATACGATCAAGTGATATGGTTTAGTCAAATTATGAGACCAAAGAATGGGAGGATGATCTGTGAAGAATTCGAAGCAGATTAGTGCAAGGAGGAAGGGGATTGTCAGTGAAGAAGAAGGTGAATTTTCGAAGCTGAAGGTTCGATTATCCTTTTAAGCTTGAAATTTGTGTTTCCGTACGAATTTACAGTAGCCTGTGCAAGTGTCATTTCATCTGATGACAAAAAATTGTGGTCAGGTAAGTAGTACCATGTTCTTTTTATTCAGCCTTGTTTTCTAGTTTCTATTGTGAATTTGGTGGTAGAGATTGTACATTTGTTTCTTATTGTTATTATACCAGAATCCTTAATGCTATACATATTTGTGCTTTTGTCGTCGCAAATTACTGCTAGTTGTATCGGTTTCGGCGCGATATAAATCCACGTGCCTGGTAGTTGTAATTCTATCTAGAATGTGTGATTCAGTGTCATAATTCGCATTTTACAAATGTTTGTTAATTTTGTGTACAATTGTACTTCGCACGGTCTGTATGGTATCGCTTTGAACATCGGGTGATTAGAGGTGCAGAAGTACAGATCGTTTATTGTGTTACATTTTGCTAGGCCCTGTTTGCTTAGTTGTATGTAATCTTGCACCGAGGTGTTACGTACCTCCCCGCGACGTATCTGCTCTTCGATTCCTGTGGAAAACCTGTTGCCGGAGGATTCTATGAATACGAGCTGCAACGCGTCACCGATCCTGATGTGTATCTAGTGGAAAAAGTGTTGCGTAGGAAGGGGGATATTGTATATGTCAAGTGGTTGGGGTTTGATAAATCACACAATTCTTGGATAAAAATAAAAATAATGTATTATAAAATAATAATACATGATTCAATAAAAATGCAATAATAAAATTATACATAAAATAAAATATATTTATATATTTAAAATATATATATATATATATATAAAATAAAATTATATATATATATACATATAAAATAAAATTATTCACTCATTAACACACACATATATATATATATATATATATTTTATTTTATATATAATTTTATTTTTGCACATTAATTCCACCATTTATAATTTCTATACACGTGCGAACAATTTATATATTACACAATAATGACAATAAATACAATTTTTATTTTCAAATGATATTCTACAACGGAATTTTATAATGTTCCCAGGGCAGAGTGTCGGTCGAATCAGGTACGATATACCGCTTGTCATCATGTGGACTTAGAGCGATTTTGGATTACGAAATGGTGTACACTTTGTGCAATTTAGACCGGATGCAAGATTGCCTGCGAACCATTTCGATCTGTCTTTGCAAACACTGCGCGTAGTCGTCGGAAGTTATCGTTCTAGCTATGACGTTGGTCTTGACGCCTTTCGCCTTTTTCGTATTTTTTTTACCGTCTACGCGAAGTGCATACATTTTCGCTCTAAGACCTACGAATTCGGTCATTATCGCACCATTATTTTCGTCCTTCATCAGCCCTGGAACCTTCTTATTTACGCGCGGCATATTATATGGATTGTCAGTAGGATAATCGCTTGTGTCGAATCTATCGATATTGTGTTTCATGATCTTGTAGATATCTTCGCATCGAATGTGATAAATGAGACTGTCTGTGTCGGTGTATAGAATTTTACAATTTGGTCCGTGCTTGGGCGACATGTACTCGTGGTGAAATTCATATAAACAAATTTTTGATATATCCAGAATGCACATACCCATATATATTGGTTTGTTTAATTTTACCTCGAGTTTTCGCAATTCAACAGCTATTAAATTTTCCGAAAAAACACTTCTGCTGTGGAAATTCGGTTTCGCGATCATTGCCTCCGCGCCATATCGCCCTTCCCAATGTATCAAAAGTTTTACATCCTCATGATTTCGTACATTTTCCATAGTTTTACCGAATACCGCGTTGTTCATCAATTTGTACAAATTTTTTTCATAGTCGTTTGTCGCGCTTGTTCTAAACCGTGTATTGAGTTCGATGTAATCGCGGAGCCAGGGGGATTGAGTGAATTGAAGCACGCTGTGTATCTTTGTAATACGATGACCATGACGCGTGCACTGCTGCAGGTTGCGATAATGTATAACGTAACGCTGCTTATCGTATACCGTCGCGAGTAACTTGTCCTGCCTGCTGCCAGGTGGTTTGGCACGCGTCGGGCAGAACGGTAGATCGGCATGAGCGTCGTGCAGACTTTGCGGATATTCCAGATCTACCTCGAGAATGTATCCCGTGGGCGAATCGACAGCGATTGAAGACACGTAAAAATTTACAACATCTTCGACCCATTGAAATTTGGCGTATGGCAGGGGTTGGCACATTGCCCATCCATACATATTATTTACATCAAAGTACATCAAGTACGATGACTGTTCCGATGCGTCGTAAGATGGCATGTGCGTATCTTCCGGAACATTGATTTAAACTCCCACGTATACCGCGTTCGATAAACATGACCATATCGACGTCGGTGAGCAATTCGAATGTAATTTTGGTGTGTTTTAGCATGGCATCCCATGTGAAACCGGGTAAAGTATAATAATGCGCCGAATCTAGTCCGTAACTCTTGATGCAACTTTCACGAAAATTTTCAAAAATATCTGCCAATAACAAGACATCAGTTTTCAAATACAAGTCGCTGTATTCGCCCAAAGTTCTAATGCCGAAACACTGCCAGACAGTCTCGGCGTGCGCGTAATCGCTCTCGGATACAGTTTCACCCGTTAACGAACTATAGAATGACTCGCGCGGTGGTAAGCATGAGTCCTGCAGCTTGTTCGCGCAATCAAGGTATTCATACGGAAAGATACCCTTTCGCGTCAATAAATTGAAATCCTCGACGGATAATGTTTGAAATTGGGATCGTAAAATTTTTAATTGATCTATGCTAAGAAAAGATGCTAATTTGTCCAGACTAGTGTTGAGAAATTTGTACGAATCGATGAATCGCAATTTAATATAATTTCGCGAGTCTGAATCAGTCGTATCGTCGACATCTTTTGTGAAAGAAATATACTTTTCTTTAGTTATGGGTAATACGTCGACGTGACCTCCGAAAGCGGTAGCTATTTCTTCGATAATGAAATGTGAATCGTAACCGGATAAATTATGGAAAACTATGGGGATGTAAAACGCATTTCTATAATTTAAATTGCACTCCGAATGTGCTGGGCCTCTAAACCGTCCGGATAGATGACAATGATCGCGAACTCGTACATCGCCAGCCTCGAATGGTTCTTCGCAAATATGACAGTGTGTTGCATCGCGAAATGCCGTCCACTGTTCGGTAGTTAAATCAATCATGGGAACATTACTGGTCAGGATGGGCTTAGCAAAATTCGCAAAATTTTTTAGTTCGTCTACGAACCATGAAACGCAATCCGCGTCGCGGCGACATCGATACACCGATAGCGATGTATCATATGAGCAATGCATATAATAGGCTATGCTGTGTACATTATGGTGTTGGTACGCGCGCAATTTATTATTGTCTATATCACCCGTTCGACTGTCCTCTGTTTTCTCGATGATGCACTCCAGATCGGCGTACACCACGAAGGGGAGTCGCTCCTTCCTACAGTGGTTCTCGAAGCTGAGCAAATTGTTGCTTTCGCTGGGCAGCAGGATGGCACAATCGTTCATCTTCCCGCAGTCCAGCGAATGAAGCTCCAACTTCTCGACAGATCTGAAGTAGTGCATGCATCTGTAAACCCCAAAATTTTTTTATTTAATTTGTTTCGCGAGACATTTCAACATTTCATATGTTTTCTATACGTACCGTTCACAGATGAATTTCTTTCCATTGCGACTGCTCAACTGCGTGCTCACCAGCCGGGACAAGTCCTTGATTAGTACGAAGTGCCCTACATCACCGTGCTCCTGTTCCAGCATATACACCAGGTTCACGTGCCGATCCCTCCTTGGGCTGGTGAGACGCAGCGGAAAGACTGTCGATCCCTTCGTCTTCTCCGCCTCGAAGCTGTAGACGTTGACGGTGATTTCGTTCTGCCGCTCGAACTTCCCAATTTGTTCCAGGGACATTGGGAACTCAATGCCCTGGAGATTTAATGTGGAAGTATAGGCGGGGTATGAACTTGGGCGATCGGTATTTCTTTCCGCAGGATGGAGAGCGGCGACAACTGCCCACACGAAACACGCATTGTCCGGGGATTGTATGCTAATCGTTGCTTTCTTCAGTGTTAATACCTGTGGCAACTTGATGTGACATCCCTCGCGCAGCGGATTGTACGTGTTGACATTGGCGGCTAGGTTGAGAATTCTCGTCAATGCCCATCCGCTGTCGCGTGCCTGGAACTCTTTCAGCGATGCCAGGGTGGGTTCGATGACGTATCGCTGGTACCACTCCTGCAGATCGGATGTGCGGAAGACTTCGCAGTTTCGGGTGTTGATGCTTTTACTAGCATGCTTGTCACCCGCCACAAATTCACCGTTAAACACCGTGTTCACTTTGAGGTTTCGATGTTTCCTCAAAGCGCCTCGCACATGCTCCAGCACAATAGTCGCCGCATCCTGGAGGAAGTTGCGCGGCTCGATGTAATTCGAATTTAGCACGGCACCAGTTAATACGCGGCTATCGAACGCAGTGTCTATTTCGCGCCACAAAAGTCTTGCGCTCGAATGTCCGGCACCTTCACGCACGAAACGTCCACGCAACGAATGTTTCAATCCCTCGAGCCGCGCGATTCGTGCAACCAACGATTGTCGAACACCGATCGATAATCGAAGACATTTCACTCGGCTGTGTTCTTCTAAGGATTCGATACACTCGTTGCACCGTTCTTCCCATGCGAGGAATTCCTCCCGCGAAATCAATCGATCAGATTGATCCAACAATTGGCGTTCACCTTGCGCGAATTCTTCCATGATTGTAAATGGATTGTATATGTAGTGTCCTTTCCGTGCAACACGTTGCAACGTTTTGAGGCTTTGTACAGTTCGGAGCGCGCTTTTAAGACCGATACCGCGATTTGCTATCTCCGTCTAACTCTTTCGGTGTTCTCCCTCTCTCGAATGCATTGCATGCAAAAAAAAACGGTGATCCGTCCCAACATGGTTCTATGCAGTTTCTGCTGATACTGCATAATTCTTTCCATGATTCACGTATATGACGAATTAGCGCGCAAGATCATACAACAATGTTTCTGCTGACATCTAATTCTAAGATTCGGCGCTTCCCAAGGTATTATATTACATTCAACACGTGTGAAGAATTTTATCTTTGAGGATGGGGATTAAATTACATGCAATCGTGCGATATGCTGCGACGTTAAGATTGAAACACATTATGAAAAAATTGGTAACTTTAGAATAAATGCGGTGGTGGGGGAAGCAATTGCACCTCTATTTAAGCCGGCTCCAGGACGCTATTCCATCAATCGCTCAGTAGCCTCAATCTCTTTCGACGGAACAAATAGTGCTCTGAAACAAAAAATGTGCAGTACCAGTGCCGACGGAAACGTTGAACGTATGAATTATTACGTTCCGATCGTACAAGATGATGGCGTAGCTCAATGCGAGGAGAATATATATTATGACAGGTAAGGCTTATTTTCACATATTCTCAAAATTTTTATGTTTATTCCTAATACGAGCGGACAATTTCATAGCTTTGATTGTTCTCTTAGTCCGCGCCCGAGCATCGCGTATCATGGTTAGAAGATACGCATTAACATCCATGGGTAGCAAATATTTGGAAATTGAAATCAACGTAGGACCTATGGCTGATGTAGAAGTTCTTGTCGGCGACAATCATGGGAATCATCTCATATTACCATGGCATACATGGAATGTACTATTCGACAGCCGTACAACAATCGAAGAATGTGCACAATTGCCTGGATCACCTTCGATGCGGATTGATGAATTAACGGTGGAATTTTGTCGGATCTTTGATTCACCGATTGTAAAGATGACAATGGATATCAAGTCGCTGTATTTAAAAATGAATACAGTATCATTTTTATTTAATCTTGAACCATGCATAAACTATGAGTATCCGCGGCTGTATCAAAGTGCAGAAGATGTGAGGACAAAATTTGAATCTTTTGTTAACGTGCTACAGCAGAGCGATGTTGCCTGCGAAACATTAGATACGCGTCGTGCTGCCAAAATGATACATGATAGCGAATATTACGACGAAGATTACCTTGTAGATTGCGAACTGTTAGCATGCGCCATCAATGATATTCTAGCTGATGTTCGTAGGAAAAAAAATGTTAAATTATATTTATATTCTATTTTATTTTATTTTATATGTAACAATATATTATCATTTTAAACCATATATTATTTTCCAATTTTATTTACCCACCTTCCACCTTCTCTCGCCACCGCCTAATTTTAAAATTCGACGTTTCCACATACATATTTCGTTCGCGGCTTCTTGGCGCCGCCAAATGACGTCATCCCGCACGGCTGCTCCAGAGGATTCAAATTACGCGAGATCGCGCGATACGCTGCGACGTTAAATCGGAACGCTTTAAAACTTGTTAGCTTCAGAATGCTTGCTCCATAATGGTTCGGAAAAAAGTACGTTTGTTGGTATGGAAAAAAATTTCTGTCGACGCTGCATGATTCTATGATTCGCGCCTTCTTCGCGCTACCAAATGATGTCATCTCGCGCGGCTTTCTCAGAGGATTCAAATTACGCGTAATCGCGGGATACGCTGCGACGTTCAAAGTACTGTTAGCTTTAGAATGCCTGCAATTGTACCACTATGTAGTGCTGTCTCTTTCCTTCCCCGAATTTAGCTTTCAAATAACTGTGATTGTGCCACTAAGTAATGCTCTCTCTTTCCTGTCCCCCCGAATATGCTGTTTGTAAAACGTCGATCTCTCCTGACATCAACCAAAACAATTTCTGATAAAAATAAATTATTATGCGTTGGGGGAAAATTTCTGCTGCATATCGGCTTGGAAAAAAAATTTCGGGGGCCGTCCCCTCCCTGGGTTAGGTCTGAAAAATTTTTCGGGGTGGGCCAAGGTCTGAAAAAGACTTTTCGGGGGTCATTCCCTCCCTCTGAAAAATTTCCGACGGTCGGCCAGGTCTGGAGAGGTCTCCGCGGCTGCTCGGCCCGGACTGATCCCCTCCACGGTTGCGGCTTCCCCCACTCCGCGGCTGGTGCGCGCGCAGCCGGTCTTCCACTCCCCACAGGCCCCGCGCCCAGGTCTCTCTCCACCGCGCTCCCCCGCGCGCCCTCACTTCCCCCGCCCCCGCGCTCCCCTCAGAGGACCTGAGTTAGAACTCTCCTAGCCTTATTACTATTATAGTGGGCAAGGGACATGTGGAAAAGAAATTCCGGGTGGTGATGACACTCTCGGAAGGCTGGGTGAGCGCGATTCCACGATCAAGGGCCAAATACAAAGGGAACACCCTCGTAGCACGGCTAGGGGATGGGAAATAGTTGAGACGGGCTCAAGACAGGGGCAGAGAATATATAATCAGAATCAACGGAAGGGACTTAGCATATCTCAGGGGCTAGGGCATGCGATTCAGACTGTGTGTGGGGGGGGGGGGGGGGGGAGGGGGGTCAGTGGAGGCCAGATCCTGGCCCCGCAAGGAATAATGTACCTTCCTCTTCCTCTTCCTCTACTTCTTCCCTTTAGCGTAGGGACAAGATTTTTATTTAGGATTAAGGTGGACGATGCCTTTAGGCAAAGTCGAGGAAAGTAGGTTAAGTTTCATTTGCGTATCAGTAGTAGGGCTAGGTGACTTCTAACCAAGGTCCTCAGAGGGGAAAGCGGGGGCGGGGGGAAGCGAGGGCGCGCGGGGGAGCGCGGCGGAGAGAAACATGGGCGCGGGGCCTGCGGGGAGTGGAAGAGCGGTTGCGCGCGCACTAGCCGCGGAGTGGGGGAAGCCATAATCATGAAGGGGATCAGTCCGGGCCGAGCCGCCGCGGAGACCTCTCCAGACCTGGCCCGCCGCCGGAAATTTTCCGGAGGGAGGGAATGACCCTGGCCCACCCCGAAAACTTTTTCAGACCCTACCCGCCACCGAAAATTTTTTCCCCATACCAATATGTGATGGAAATTTTTCCTCACCACACAGAGAAATAATAATTTTGAATGAGAGATCTACCGAACCATTATGCAGCATTCATTCTAAAGCTATCCAGTTTTAAAGCGTTCCGATTTAACGTCACGACGCGAAGAATGCGCGAACGAAATATGATGAAGCGCTGAATCTTAAAATTAGGTGGCGAGGAGAGAAGGAGGATGGCGGGTAAATAAAATTGGAAAATAATATATGGCTTAAAATGATAATATATTGTTTCAAACGAAAAGAATATAAAATTAAAAAAAATACAATTTAACATTTCTTTTCCTTCCAGTATCAGCTACAATATCATTGATGGCGCATGCTAACAGCTCGCAATCTACAAGATAATCCTCGCAGTAATATTCGCTAGCACGTATGATTTTAGCAGCACGACGCGTATCTAATGTTTCGCAGGCAACATCGCTCTGCCGTAGCACGTTAGTAAAAGTTTCAAATTTTATCCTCACATCTTCCGCAGTTTGATACAGCCGCAGATACATATAGTTTATGCATGGCTCAAGACTACACAAAAATGATACTGTATTCATTTTGAAATACAGTGAGTTATCAGCTCGTGTCATCTTTACAATCGGTGAATCAAAGATCCGAAGAAATTCCACCATTAAATCATCAATCCGCATCGAGTCTGGTTCAGGCAATTTTGCACGTTCTTCGATTGTTGTACGACTGTCGAATAGTACATTCCATATATGCCATGGTAATATGAAATGATTTCCATGATTATCGCGGAGAAGAACTTCTACATCAGCCATAGGTCCTACGTTGATTCCAATTTCCAAATATTTGCTACCCACGGATGTTAATGCGTATCTTCTGACCATGATGCGCGATCCTCGGCGCGGACTAAGAGAACAATTAAAGCTATGAAATTGTTCGCTTGTGTCAGGAACAAACATAAAAAATGTCGAGAATATGTGAAAATAAGCCTTACCTGACTAGTATAGCAAGGCGGGTTCTAACCCAGGTCCTCTGAGGGGAGCGCGGGGGCTGGGGGAAGTGAGGGCGCGCAGGGGAGCGCGGCGGAGAGAAACATGCGCGCACGAGCCGCGGAGTGGGGGAAGCCGCAACCGTGGAGGGGATCACTCCGGGCCGAGCCGCCGCGGAGACCTGACCCACCGTCCCCGCAATTGTTTAGAGGGAGGGAATGACCCCCGAAAAGTCTTTTTCAGACTTTCGCCCACCCCAAAAAATTTTTCAGACCTAACCCGGGGAGGGGACGGCCCCCAGGATTTTTTTTCAAACCAACATGCGTCGGAAATTGTTTAATAATTTATTTTTTTATCCGAAATTGTTTCGGACGATGTCGGGAAAGATCGGGAAAGATCGACGTTCTTTTCTTTTACGAACCACGTCTTCGGGACGGAAAGAGAGAGAGCAATACTTCGTTATAAATCTAAATTCGGAGGAGGGAGAGTGACAGCACTACATAGCGGTACAATCGCAGATATTCTAAAAATTTTAACCAGCGATCTACTAAACCATTATGTAGCAAGCATTCTAAAGTTAAACAGTATTCTAAAGCGTTCCGATTTAACGTCGCAGCGTATCGCGCGATCGTGTGTAACTTGACTCCTCTGAAGCAGCCGCGTGCGATGACGTCATTTGGCGGCGCGAAGAATGAAATAGAATTATGCGAAGTCAGCAAATCTTAGAGTAAGGTGGCGAAAGGAGAAGGAAGACGGGTAAATGAAATGGAGAAATAATATAGGTTTGAGAATATATATTGTTACAAAATAGAAAAGACTTTAAAATTAAAAGAATATAATAAAAAAGAATATATAAAAAAGAATATAATAAAAAAGAATATATAAAAAAGAATATAATAAAAAAGAATATAATAAAAAGGATATAAAATATAAAATATAAAATATAAAATATAAAAATAGGAAAAAAATAGAAAAATAGGAAAAAAAATAGAAAAATAGAAAATTTAAAAAACTATTAAGATGTGTGGGGGGGGGGAGGTGACGGCGGTGCTGGGGGTGATGGGGGCGACGGTGGTGAGGGGGGTGATGGTGGTGACGGCGGCCGCGGAATTTGATATGGGGCCCACCTCAGTCCAACATGCAGCTCCTGCCGTAGCCGATCCGCCATGATGGGACAATCCACCGGCCCCGACCGCCGCATCTGCACCCCTTGGGGTGCAATCCGAAGTGCCTGAGCCTCCAAACCCGCCAGCCACGCTCTCAATATGTGGAGTGGTATGTCCTAGATCACAAACACAAACGTTGATATAACACTGATACATTAAACATATTAAACATAAAGGATACAAAACAATACAATGTATTACATACCACTGGAGGCGGCGACGTTGGCAATGGCGACGGCGGCGGGGACTGCGGCGGCGGCGACGGCTGCGGTGACGGCGACGGCTGTGGCGAGCCCCAGTCGCTCGACCAATTTGGGGAATGTGGTGGTGGCGGTTGTAGCGGAGGCGATTGGGGCGGCGATCGTGATGGCGAGTTCTAAAAGATAATTAGCAATATAGTATTCGCACAAACGTCTGATTTAATAGCACTCGGTTTCAAATGTTAAACGCGATAAATGTTAAACGCGATAAATGTAAAAATATTTAAATGTACATACCTCGGGGTCACACTCCGGCGCGATCCTGCGTAATCCCATTTTTCACTTTACGCGTTGCACAAATGTTAAAAAAAATAGACTGCTGTCCGCCAAGATTTGAAGAGCAACTGGTCTCGCTGCATCTCCAAGCTCTCGCGTATAAACTCCTATCATGAAATCGAGAAGTGCGTAGCTTTGCAAAAGTAAGATGCTGTTGTTCTGTACCTTCATTTTCGCTGACCATCCTCTCCTTATTCCCACGCATCTTCTTTCCCCTTTTTTCTTTGGACACATTATTCGACTAGATCATACCACTTTGAATGTGTATGGAACATGTATTGAGCCACTTTTATCGTATATCGAACGTGAATCGAACGTGAATCGAACGTGAATCGAACGGGTATTGAACGACTCTGAACGTAAATCGAACGTGAATCGTACCACTCTGAACGTGAATCGAACGTGAATCGTACCACCTTCAACATCAATCGAACCACTTTCAACATCAATCGTACCACTTTCAACATCAAACGTACCACATTCAACATCAATCGAACCACTTTGAACGTGTATGGTACCACTTTCAACATCAATCGAACCACTTTGAACGTGTATGGTACCACTTTCAACAGCAATCGAACCACTTTCAACATCAAACGTACAACTTTCAACATCAATCGAACATCAATCGAACCACTTTCAACCACAATCGAACCACTTTCAACATCAATCGTACCACTTTCAACATCAAACGTACCACTTTCAACATCAATCGAACATCAATCGAACCACTTTCAACATCAATCGAACCACTTTCAACATCAATCGAACCACTCCGAACATGTATTGAACCACTTTCAACATCAATCGAACCACCTTGATCGTGTATCGAACATGTATTGAACCCCTTTCAACCACAATCGAACCACTTTCAACATCAATTGAACCACTTTCAACATCAATCGAACCACTTTGATCGTGTATGGTACCACTTTGATCATGTATTGTACGTGTATGGTAACTTTCAACGTCTATCGTATCACTCTGAACGTGTATCAAACCACTTCTACATAATTATAACTATCGTCTTAATCTAGCATACATCATGTGCAGGAGATTAGGTTGGAGAGGGTGAAGAAAAACATTTTATACATTAAAAATTGATTATATTTTATTTAAGCATTTTTCTCTGGCGTTTAGACCACCAGTTGAATATTTTAAATACATTTTGCATGGCACAGTGCTTTGCGTGTCTGCCACATCGCAGAGTATTAATTACATTTAGCTTATTTAGAGATTTGATATCCTCGTAGTCAATGTCCAGCGTCTCAATGACCACGTCCGCTCTGGTATTTTCATCGAGGAAATTCGCAAGCCAGTCGCGTTTGTGCAACCCTTTAACGTATACGATATGGGATGCGTCATCTTCTTCATCGATCGCATCAGCAACAGCTTTCGTAATTAGCTGTTTAGCCATACAGTACGGAACTTCTCCATCGTCCCACCGTAGTCCATGATGTTTTACCACCAACCACCGAATGCTTGATTTGTCAGATTTCGTAAGAAGATATTGTGGCATCGAACTCCCAAAAATATAGTGCGAGAGAATTGTTCCCATTCGTAGGACAGCCACTTCCTTGACGACAAATCTTCCATCGACGATGAACCCTTGCAGGTCAACAAATGTTGGCACGGCCATTATCGATACAATTTAGAGGTCCGCTCGTTTCCAAGACAGACGGGAGAATGCAGTCCTTCTCGTAAAGCATCTCGATTTTCACGATGAAATTTTCTTTTGGTATGAATTTGACACAGGAGAGGGCGTGGCAATTTAATTGATTTTGCGCACCACGTTTGTCAGCGGAATGTATTCAACCACCCGATCGTGTAGAATCAGAGAGTAGGCCGTAGTATTTATCGGCACATTCCCTTTACCCTCGAATTCTATGCGCACGTCCACTGTGCCATTCTTGATCGACTCATTTTGTCGCGAGCAATCAATTACCACGAGGGGACCAAATTGTAAAAATTCGGCCACGGTGAATAATGCCTCGTTGCAACTATGTCCATAATACGATTTATGGAATTGCGTATACATATGATACAAGATGGCATGCTTATTCTTGTCAAAGTCCAAGTTCATGTCATCGTATGGGTAAAATTCCGAGTTGAGAAAAAGTTTTACATTGGTCAATTTGCAGTTGTTGAACCTAGTAACGTCTTCGCTCATCACATTCCTTCGACCAGTCTGTAGAGCAAGGATAATAACTCGCGGCTTCTCCAGCTGTGCAGATGCCTTCACGGCCCACGAATGCTTGGTTGTACTCTGTAAGAGAGGATACTCGTACAGATCCCACGATTGAAAACAAATGCTCAGGTTTTGCCCACGTTCCAAAGCACGTAGCAAGGATAGCTTCTTAACGTCGTTCAGAGTCACATGAGTCACATGAGTATGCGAATAATATTCACGTTCATGATATTAATTGGATCGTTCGATTCATGCCACCGTCCTGGTTCTAATATCTGATTCGTCGAGAATCCCAGTAGCGATTCAATGTTAGTGGACTTTGTAAAGTCCACGGCGAACGAGCAGTACAGCTCGCTTTTCATGGTGTTGTTGTTGGGGCTCAACACTATAGGATACACATCGTTGTCACCACCAGCACCACCATCATTGACATCGGTGCCACCGAGATTTTGAGGATACCGCTCGAGTAATCGCTGCTTCAAATACTTGGCAATGGCGTCTAGTTCGTAGGAGCCGTGGGGAATCGCAATGTATTCATGAGTGGTGTCGACGCTGTTGCTGATGTCATAGTTTACGACAAAGTAGAATTTATCATTGCTCGAGTCGATGTTTGGTATTGTATGATAAGTTTCAAAGGTTGTTAGACCAAGCTCGTAATCATCGTCGCTCAAATCTATGTGCGGAAAGTAGCTTACCGCGAGGGTGCTCCTCTTGCTGGTTAGAGTGAATGTTAACGACATATTCCGAGCTGTACGACTGGACTGGTACTGAATCAGAGTGGTGGGAAGTCAATCCTTAAATTTGATGCCAATGGTTTGTAGAAAGCGTAGACATAGTTGTCCACAATTGCTCTGATCGTACTTCTGATAAGCCGTTCGATTGTATTCGAGTTTCACGACATCTTTGTGCAGATATTGTACCAATTCCTTACGCGGTTGAAGATTTCCAAAGCTGTCGAAATATATAGCTCGACACCCTCTCTTCGCATACGCCACCCAATGAGTCCCCGGCCCCTCGAAATGGTCCAAATTTACGATACCGCTCTCGTTTCGACGTACTCCTCCGGCTGGTAGCGCGTTACGCATAAAAACACCTCTAAAGAATGGAATACGCATACGTTTTGCAAACTCCACCAATTGAGCATCGGTAGTTACGCCCGCGGGCATTTTTAGTTTCTTTTCGACGTTTTTTTTTCGTTTCGATGTTCCCTGTCCGCGCTTGTATGGTGCGAGATAAAGTCCATGACTTTCCATGGAGCGATTATGACGTTGCATTTCCTGCAGCTGATGTTGGGCCACCTTATTATCGTTTACCGCCTTGGCCTATGGTAGAATCCGCTTTTTCGGTGCTCTCTTTAGAATCCTTTTGCGCAATTTTGTTTCATCCCCATTCCGATTTTCGTCTTGGCCTTCATAGCTGCCCAAATAGCTGTGGCAGCACCTCTTTCACCTAGAGTCGAGTCTCGCGCAACGATGCGTTTTCGCGCTTTGTCAGCGAGTCCGTTATCTGCCGCGTGCCTTTCGCCGAGGTCGTTGCTACGCGAATATGCAATATCGTGTTCGCGACACGCTGCGTCCAACGGATTGATGCCTTGATCACCTCTAGCCAATCGTTTTGCCAGATGAGTTCCTGGGCCGCAAAACTGGTACCCTGGGATATGTAATTCGATAGGTAGCGCGTTTATCGCCCGATTTAACAAACCACAACCTTTCTTCACTCGCATCGGCGACATTCGCTACAGTTTTTAATCAATGGTGCCGGACCGTCGATATGCGTTCGCTGCCAAGGGCGATTATAATGTTCCAGACACCGACGATACTGCTGAACCTCAGAATCGGCTTTTATATGCTCGGGGAGTCTGTCCCACAACTGATCAATGTATCTCTCGAACTCTCGCAGTAGAATAATCTTTGATATATATTTCAACTGTTCAGAGGTTAGGTCTCGAATATCACAATTATCCGACAGGACCAGAAGCATTTTGAACACTGAGGTGTTTTGCTTCGGCGCGGACCTATAAATAGGGTGCGTCACCGCTTCGATGTATCAAAATCATTTTTCACAGTTCGCAGCGAGGATGCGATTCGTGCGACAGCCTGTGACGATACGCGTGACAAATTTTGACGATAAATCACGAGTGATGCCCTCAAAAACAAAACGCAAACATGGCAGCATGGTACCAAACACTATACGATGCCTCATTTGTGGCCCATCAAATTGTGGAAAGACCAACGTGCTGCTGAGCTTGTTGGAAAGTCCTCACGGTGTCCGCTTCGAGACGGTGTATGTGTACTCCAAGTCGTTGCAACAGCCGAAATACCAGTATTTGGAGAATTTATTCACTCCGATAGATGAAATTGGCTACTTTACGTTTTCGAATAACAGTGATGTCATCCCACCGAGCGAATCGCTTCCGAATTCCATTTTTATCTTTGATGACGTGGCATGCGACAAGCAAGATACGATAAGTGAATACTTTGCAATGGGGCGCCACTCGAACGTTGACTGCTTCTATCTCTGTCAGACGTATGCAAAGATTCCCAAACATCTTATACGCGACAATTCCAATCTGTTGATTCTGTTTAAGCAGGATGGTACCAACTTGAAACATGTGTACAACGATCATGTAAATACTGATATGTCTTACGAGGATTTCTGCGCGCTGTGTCGTAATTGTTGGCAACGGGAATATGGTTTCGTGGTAATAGACAAGGATAGCGCAATGTCCAATGGACGTTATAGAAAGAGATTTAACGAGTTTGCCATACCGTGAGATGGTCAATTGTCGTCAACACGTCGGTGAGAAAGCAACGTCTGCTGCACAATGATGATTAATATCGATAGTCTGAAGATTAAGGATCGCGAGAGAATAGCGATGGAAATTGCAAAAACCAGCAAAGCCATTCGCAAGAAACATCAGGCTTTGAAGTATGGCAAGATGGAGGAAGATATCGCGTTGGAGAGATACTTTAAACCTATCGTCGAACCCTTGAAACATATCGTGGAAAATACCACAGCGGCAGAAGCTGACACATCACCGCTGACGAGCATAGACGTTGAAGAGAATGAAACATTAACGCCTAAAACAAAAATCCAGTCGAAATGGAGCACATCGCGCAAGACAAAGAAGAAACGATACACATCATCGGAATATTCACTCATAACCTCCACACCAGTTCAATCGAAGCGAAAACGACAAAACGATTCCTCGGTTCCTCCCACACCAATAAATACATTTCCCAGTGTACAATTGCTTGCAACCGAGGATGATGATGACGACGTTTTCGAAACTAGTCCAGATGAGTCGTTTGTAACATCTATTAGACAGCAACTTCAATCATCCGAGGGACAAGAAACGTTTCGCAACAATTTCGGTCCGCTGGGGCAAGAATACATGAGCGCCATCCTAAGTAGGGATAAGGATACAGCAATTGACTATGTGTACGGCGTATACTTTGGCAATAGTGGAACGATGCTTGGAGATAAGGCTTTCGATATGGACAAGGATGATAATATAATCATCGGTGGTGTAAAATACAAAGGAACACCCGGCCTTTACGAACTGATTTTCAAGAGAATTCCCGACGATGCCCTGTACACCGATGCTGATAAACAAAAATACAAAAGTATACTGCTGGCGACGAATGCCTACAGACGCAGTCATTGTGCTCAAAAACCCATATTGGGCAACAAGGGATACAAGTACAAACATGTAATTGCACCACTAGTCCCCCGCGCATTAACGAGTAAAGCAGGAAAAGGTCTACGGACACCACGAACTATGGTAGTAAACGATAACAAGATCGATTACATGCACCGGGACGATCCCAACGAGTTGGTGGATCGATTCCGTTTGCTTGAAGCGTCGCGTCAGGCGGGTAACAACTCCCACGATCCCGAAATTCTATCTATTTACGAGGCACTCCGCGAGGTAGGCCTCATTATATAAAACCACACGCTGATGATGTGCGCAGTATGCATCAAGATGCCGATCAACAAATTTGGGGTGTCGCTCGGGAAGAGTGGTGCAGCTAGAATGGACTATTACAAATGGAGCGGTTTACTTCGAAATTATATGCGAGGTAACGCTCTTTGCATGACCGGTGTCGACTTTGATGCAAAATCACGCAAGATACGACGCGTAGCTCAGCCGGTGGCCGATACCGATGCCGTCAATAAACTATACATGGAAAAGAGCATTAAACTTTTGAGAGAGCAGCAAGAAGAATTAGAGAGGAAGCTGGTCGTGTTTCAAAGAGATATGCTGACGTTGCAAAACAGCGTTCAAAAGTTATCGCAGGCGTTGAATTCTATCCCGCAGCAGCACTGCGAAGGAGAATCATGCGAGACGGTTGAACTTGTCCCCGGGCCGATTGGGAGCACTTAATGCATGTACACGATAATTATCGCATCATTCGTATCAAAGACACCTCTGCGATCAAACATGCAGCCAGTATCGAAATCCAAGAGTAAAGAAAACCATGGTACCAAGAAGCGACAACTTGTTGAGAAATTGCATGCTCCAGCTCGAAGACATTTCCCGCGGAGGCGCGTCATAGTGCACGGATGCGACGATCTGTGGCAAGCTGACGTTGTAGAAATGCGTCCATACTCGCGATTCAACCAAGGCCACCACTACATACTCACCGTTATCGATGTGCTCAGCAAGTATGCATGGGCGGTGCCGCTCAAGACTAAAAGTGGTGCTGAGGTGACTAAAGCGTTTGCAAAGATATTTAGAGATCGATATCCGAAAAATTTGCAAACCGATCAAGGAAAAGAATTTTACAACGCCGATGTGCAGAAACTCTTGACAAAACATGACATTAATCATTATTCTACGTATTCGGTGATGAAGGCCTCCGTCGTAGAACGTTTCAATCGAACTTTGAAGAACAATATGTGGAAAATATTTACGCTCAATGGAACTTACAGATGGACAGATGCACTACCAAGTCTACTTACAGAGTATAACACACGAAAACATAGAACCATCGGAATGCGTCCTCGCGATGTTACCCCTGCGATCGCCGACAAGCTGCTATCCACCGTATACAGCAACATAAAGATCGCTGCTCCAGCGAGATTCAAGTCGGGCGAGTTTGTGCTCGTGAGCAAATTTAAAGCCATATTCGATAAAGGCTATACGCCGAATTGGACATCGGAGGTGTTCAGGATAGCCAAAGTACAGACAACTAATCCCGCGACGTATCTGCTGGTCGATTCCTGTGGAAAACCTGTTGCCGGAGGATTCTATGAACACGAGCTGCAACGCGTCACCGATCCTGATGTATATCTAGTGGAAAAAATGTTGCGTAGAAAGGGGGATAAGGTATACGTCAAGTGGCTGGGGTTTGATAAATCACACAATTCTTTGGATAAATAAAATGAATGTATTGTAACATAATAATACATGAATCAATAAATACAATGATATATATGTAAATGAGTGAACAATTTTATTTTTACACATTAATTCCCCCATTTATATTACACAATAAATATAATTGTATGTTCTATGTATGAGTGAACAATTTTATATTACACAATTCCACTATTTTTAATAAATACAATAGTTTTTTTTACAATGGTATTTTATAATGTCCCCAGGGCAGAGTGTCGGTCGAATCGGGTACGATATGCCGCTTCTCATCGTACGGACTTAGAGCGATTTTAGATTCCGAAATGGTGTACACTTTGTGCAATTTAGACCGTATGCACGATTGTCTGCGAACCATTTCGATCTCCCTTTGCAAACACTGTGCGTAGTCGTCGAAAGTTATCGTTCTGGCTATGACGTTGGTCTTGACGCCTTTCGCCTTTTTCGTATCTTTTTTGCCGTCTACGCGGAGTGCATACATTTGCGCTCTAAGACCTACGAACTCGGTCATTATCGCACCATTATTTTCTTCGTCCATCAGCCCTGGAACCTTCTTATTTACGCGCGGCATATTATATGAATTGTTGGTAGGATAATCGCTTGTGTCGAATCTATCGATATTGTGTTTCATGGACTCGTAGATATCTTCGCATCGAATGTGATAAATGAGGCTTTCTGTGTCTGTGTATAGAATTTTACAACTTGGTCCGTGCAGGGGAGACATGTACTCGTGATGAAATTCATACAAACAAATTTTTGATATGTCCAGAATGCACATACCCACGTATATCGGTTTGTTGAATTTCACCTCGAGTTTTCGCAATTCAACAGCTATTAAATTTTCCGAAAAAACACTTCTGCTATGGAAATTCGGTTTCGCGATCATTGCCTCCGCGCCATATCGCCCTTCCCAATGAGTCAAAAGTTTTACATCCACATGATTTTGTACATTTTCCATAGTTTTACCAAATACCGCGTTGTTCATCAATTTGTACAAATTTTTTTCAAAATCATTTGTCGCGCTTGTTCTAAACCGTGTATTGAGTTCGATGTAATCGCGGAGCCAGGGGGATTGACCGAATTGAAGCACGCGGTGTATCTTTGTAATACGAAGACCGTGACGCGTGCACTACTGCAGGTTGCGATAATGAATAACGTAACGCTGCTTATCGTATACCGTCGCGAGTAACTTGTCCTGCCTGCTGCCAGGTGGTTTGGCACGCGTCGGGCAGAACGGTAGATCGGCATGAGCGTCGTGCAGACTTTGCGGATATTCCAGATCTACCTCGAGAATGTATCCCGTGGGCGAATCGACAGCGATTGAAGACACGTAAAAATTTACAACATCTTCGACCCATTGAAATTTGGCGTATGGCAGGGGTTGGCACATTGCCCATCCATACATATTATTTACATCAAAGTACATCAAGTACGATGACTGTTCCGATGCGTCGTAAGATGGCATGTGCGTATCTTCCGGAACATTGATTTAAACTCCCACGTATACCGCGTTCGATAAACATGACCATATCGACGTCGGTGAGCAATTCGAATGTAATTTTGGTGTGTTTTAGCATGGCATCCCATGTGAAACCGGGTAAAGTATAATAATGCGCCGAATCTAGTCCGTAACTCTTGATGCAACTTTCACGAAAATTTTCAAAAATATCTGCCAATAACAAGACATCAGTTTTCAAATACAAGTCGCTGTATTCGCCCAAAGTTCTAATGCCGAAACACTGCCAGACAGTCTCGGCGTGCGCGTAATCGCTCTCGGATACAGTTTCACCCGTTAACGAACTATAGAATGACTCGCGCGGTGGTAAGCATGAGTCCTGAAGCTTGTTCGCGCAATCAAGGTATTCATACGGAAAGATACCCTTTCGCGTCAATAAATTGAAATCCTCGACGGATAATGTTTGAAATTGGGATCGTAAAATTTTTAATTGATCTATGCTAAGAAAAGATGCTAATTTGTCCAGACTAGTGTTGAGAAATTTGTACGAATCGATGAATCGCAATTTAATATAATTTCGCGAGTCTGAATCAGTCGTATCGTCGACATCTTTTGTGAAAGAAATATACTTTTCTTTAGTTATGGGTAATACGTCGACGTGACCTCCGAAAGCGGTAGCTATTTCTTCGATAATGAAATGTGAATCGTAACCGGATAAATTATGGAAAACTATGGGGATGTAAAACGCATTTCTATAATTTAAATTGCACTCCGAATGTGCTGGGCCTCTAAACCGTCCGGATAGATGACAATGATCGCGAACTCGTACATCGCCAGCCTCGAATGGTTCTTCGCAAATATGACAGTGTGTTGCATCGCGAAATGCCGTCCACTGTTCGGTAGTTAAATCAATCATGGGAACATTACTGGTCAGGATGGGCTTAGCAAAATTCGCAAAATTTTTTAGTTCGTCTACGAACCATGAAACGCAATCCGCGTCGCGGCGACATCGATACACCGATAGCGATGTATCATATGAGCAATGCATATAATAGACTATGCTGTGTACATTATGGTGTTGGTACGCGCGCAATTTATTATTGTCTATATCACCCGTTCGACTCTCCTCTGTTTTCTCGATGATGCACTCCAGATCGGCGTACACCACGAAAGGGAGCCGCTCCTTCCTACAGTGGTTCTCGAAGCTGAGCAAGTTGTTGCCTTCGCTGGGCAGCAGGATGGCGCAGTCATTCATCTTGCCGCAGTCCAGCGAATGAAGCTCCAACTTCTCAGCAGATCTGAAGTAGTGCATGCATGTGTAAAAAAAGAAAACACAAAATTTTTTTATTTAATTTGTTTCGCGAGACATTTCAACATTTCATACGTTAATATACGTACCGGTCGCAGATGAATTTCATTGCCTTCTTCTTGCTCAGCTGTGCGCTCACCAGTCGGGACAAGTCCTTGATCCACACAAAGTGCCCTACATCTCCATCATTCGGTATGTAGAACAGGTTGATGTGCCGATCCCTCTTTTGGCTGGTGAGCCGCAGCGGAAAGATCGTCGACTCTTTCTCCGCCTCGAAGCTATAGATGTTGATGGAGATTTCGTTCAACCGCTCAAACTTCCCAATTTGCAATTTGGCGGATATGAACTTGGGCGCTCGGGATGTCTTTCCGCAGGATGAAGAGCGGCAACCACTGCCCACGCGAAATACGCATTGTCCGGGGATTGTACACTGATCGTTGCCTTCTTCAAAGATAATATCTGTGGCAACTTGATGTGGCACCCCGCGCGCAGCGGATTGTACTTATTGACATTGACGGTCAGGTTGAGGATTCGCGTCAATGCCCATCCGCTGTCGCGTTCCTGGAACTCTTCCAGCGATGCCAGGGTGGGTTCGACGACGCATTGCTGGTACCACTCGTGCAGATCAGATGTGTCGAAGAATTCACAGTTTCGGGTAGTGATGCTTTTACAAGCACGCTTGTCACCCGCCACAAATTCGCCGTTGAATACAGTGTTCACTTTGAGGTTTCGACCTTTTTTCAAAGCGCCCCGCACGTGCTCCAACACAATGGTCGCCGCATCCTGGAGGAAGTTGCGCGGCTCGATATAGTTCGAATTTAGCACGGCACCAGTTAACACGCGACTATCGAACGCAGTGTCTATTTCGCGCCACAAAAGTCCCGTACTCGAATGTCCAGCACCTTCGCGCACGAAACGTCCGCGCAACGAATGTTTCAGTCCCTCGAGCCGCGCGATTCGAGCAACCAACGATTGTTGAATACCGATCGATAATCGCGGGCGTTTCACTCGGCTGTGTTCTTCTAAAGATTCGATGCACTCTTTGCACCGTTCTTCCAACGCGAAGTATACTTCCCGCGAAAAATCAACAATAGCATCGACATCACTCATGAATACATTACGATTCCCCACAGCTCCTACGAACTAGACGCCATTGCCAAGTATTTGAAGCAGCGATTACTCGAGCGGTATCCTCAAAATCTCGGCGGTATCGATGACGGTGACAACGATGTGTATCCAATAGTGTTGCATCCCAACAACAACACCATGAAAAGCGAGCTGTACTGCTCGTTCGCCATAGACTTTACAAAGCCCAATAACATTGGATCGCTACTGGGATTCTCGACGAATCGGGTATTAGAACCTGGACGGTGGCATGAATCGGACGATCCAATTAATAACATGAACGTGAACATTATTCGCATAGAATGCAGCGTGACCGCTGGCGCGTACAACAATGGGAAGCGCGTACATACGATACATGAATTTTCTCCGAGAGTCCCACCAGGATATAAGATATCGGAAGCGCCCGCGTAGATCATTTACCTTCCAATCACCGCACAGGTCATTACGGATCTAACGATACGCGTTGTGGATCAAGACGGACAGTTGCTCGATTTTCGAGGTGAAGAGATTACCATCAGATTGCACGTACGACGGAAACGACGATAATACATGTGACGTGACCGAAAGAGATGCTTGTGTTGAATGACTCTAGAAACTCGTTTCTTCCAAGTGAAATTGTTTGCAACAACAACAACAACAACGACAACAACAACAACAACAAAAACAACAACAACAAAAACAACAACAACAACACCTGCAACAGCTCTGATTACACTAAAAAGAAAAGGCTCAGTCCTGCGAACATTGCATTTTTGAAATCATTGGGATTCCTTGTGCGCATTTAAGTTGAAAAATGGTGGACATTCTAAGCATTAGAGAGAAGCCGACGTTTGACGATCGCATCGTCAAGCTCGAGACTCACACATACAACCCATACGTCAACACGACGTTTGGATACAGCGATGAGATAAGAATACCCATACAACAGCAGGATTTATACACATTGCCGTGTGAAAGTTTCCTCTACTTGGAGGGGAAATTGAAGATAAATAAGCCAAGCGATACATTAACGGTGATGTTGGGAAATAATTGCGTGGCGTTCTTATTTGATGAGATTCGATACAAGCTGAATGGCGTGGAGATTGATCGCAACAGAAACGTTGGAATAACTAGCACGCTTAAAAACTATGTATCGCTGACATCTGGCGAAGACAAAAATATGGAGAATGCCGGATGGGGCTTGAAACGACGTAATGGGCTAATAGTGAAAAAATCATTTCAATTTTTGCATCCCACTCAAATATTGGCTGGGATTTTGCGAGGACTACAAACGCATGATTATTAATGCGCGTCACGAATTGATTTTAATACGATCGCGCAACGACAACAATTCTCTAATAGGATCGCCGATGTTGGAACCAGAAATTCAGTTAGATAAAGTACAATGGCGGATGCCTCATGTGACATTAAATGATGTTAATATGCTATCGTTGCTACGTACTTTGGACAGTGGACAATATCTGAGCATTTTTTTTCAATCGTGGGATCTGTACGAGTATCCTCTCTTACAGAGCACGTCCAAGCACTCATGGGCCGTGAAGGCATCTGCGCAGTTGGAGAAGCCGCGTGTCATTATCCTTGCTCTACAGACTGAACGAAAGAATGAGATGCCCGAAGATGTTACTAAGTTCAACAAATGCAAATTAACAAATGTAAAAGCTTTTCTCAACTCCGATTTTCACCCTTATGATGACCTACAAGTGGACTTTGACAAGGATCAACACGCCATCTTGTTTCACATGTATACACAATTCCGTAAAATGTATTACAACTGGAACGATGGATTATTCACCGTGGCCGAATTTTTAGAATTTGGTCCCTTCGTGGTGATTGATTGCTCGCGACAAAATGAGGCGATTAAAAATGGCACCGTGGACGTGCGCATAGAATTCGAGTGTAAAGAGAATGTGCCGGCAAATACTACGGCCTACTGTCTGATTGGGTATGATCGTGTGGTTGAATACTTACAATCCGCTGACAAACGTGGTGCGCAAAATCAATTAAATCACCGCGCCCTCTCCTGTGCCAATTTCATACCAAAATTTCATCGTGAAAATCGAGATGCCTTGCGAGAAAAACCGCATTCTCCTGTCTGTCTTGAAAGCGCGCGGACCTGTAAATCGTACCGATAATGACCGTGCCAGCATTTGTTGACCTGCAAGGGTTCATAGTTGATGGAAGATTTGTTGTCAAGGAAGTGGCTGTCCTACGAAATGGAACAATTCTCTCACACTATATTTTTGGGAGTTCGATGCCGCAATATCTTCTTACGAAATCTGACAAATCAAGCATCCGGTGGTTGGTGGCAAAACATCACGGACTACGGTGGGACGATTGAGACGTTCCATACAGTATGGCTAAACAGCTAATTACGAAAGCTGTTGCTGATGCGATCAATGAATAAGATGACACATTCCACATCGTATACGTTAAAGGGCTGCAGAAATGCGACTGGCTTGTGGATTTCCTCGATGAAAATACGAGAGCGGACGTGATCATCGAGACACTGGACATTGACTACGAGGATATCAAATCTCTAAATAAGCTAAATGTAGTTAATACTCTGCGATGTGGCAGACACGCAAAGCATTGTGCCATGCAAAATGTATTTAAAATATTCACCTGGTGGTCTAAACACCAGAGAGAAATTCATAAATAAAATATAATCAATTTTTAATGCATTTAATTTTCTTCGCCCTCCCCAAACCAACTTCCTAAATATGGTGTATGCTAGATTAAGACGATGGTTGCAATTATTTAGAAATGGTTCGATACGCGATCAAAGTGGTACCATACACATTCAGAGTGGTACCATACAAGATCATAGTGGTTCAATAGACGTTTGATATACGTTCGATACACGATCAAAGCCGTTCAATACCCGTTCGATACACGTTCAATACACGTTCGATACACGATCAAAGCTGTTCAATACCCGTTCGATATACGTTCGATGCACGTTCAGAGTGGTACCATACGATGTTTGATATACATTCAAAGTTGTATTGTGTAGTGACTGTGCATACACTGTAGTCGAATGATGTGTCCATAGAAGAATGGAGAAACGGTTCAGCCAAAATGATACATGCAAAGAAGAAAAAGGAGAGGATGGTCAGTGAATAATTCGAAGAAGTTGCATAGAAGGTGAGGATGGTCAGCGAAAATGCAGGTGAAGCACATAGAAGGAGAGAATGGCCAGTGAAGAAGGTGAAGAACAAAGGCATCTTACTTTGCAAAGTTATGCAACTTTAGGAATGGGTTCGCATGTGGGAGCTCGGCGATGCAGTGAGACCAGTTGTCTTCAAATCTTCGGCAACGACAGTCGGAGTTTTTTGAAACAGTTTTGTGTGACACTTTTTTTGCTGAGTAAAATGGGATTATCACGAATCGCCCCGGAGTGTGATCCAGAGGTATGTACTTAACAATATTTTTGACATTTATCGCGTTTAACCTTTGGTACCGTGTGAGATTAATTCAGGCGGACATGTCAATATCATGGTGTTCTATGTTCTAGAATTCGCCACCACCATCCCCAGTCTGGTCTTCAGATTGGGGATCGCCCCGTCGGCAACCGTCGTCATCGTCGTCATCGTCGTCACCGTCGTCGTCGCCGCCTCCAGTGGTATGTAATACTTTGCATTGTTGTGTGTGTGTGTGTGTGTGTGTGTGTGTGTGTGTGTGTGTGTGTGTGTGTGTGTGTTCACGTTTACTATGTTTGATGTACGAATATTATATCAACGTTTGTGTATCTGTTCTAGAACCGCCAATCGATGTTTCAACATTTGAATAATTTGATGCGGTTGCTGGAGGAGGCCGCGCCCCCGGCGGTGCCACCCCAGGAGCCGCGGATGCGGCGACAGTCGGGTCCTGTGGTTGGCCCGATGATGGCGGCTCGGCTGCGGCAGCCTTGTGTGCCGTATCGGCGAGTGGGGCCCCTGCGGCTGAGGCGGCCGCGGTCCCCATCGCCACCGTCGCCACTGTGGATCGACGTGCGACGGTTACGGCAACCGCTGCCGCAGCCGCCGACGTCCGATTATTCGATGTCATCGTCGTCACCGTCGCCGGCGTCATCGTCGCCACCATCAGTATCGCCGCCGTCGCCACCCACCGAGTGGATTCCCCGAGTTCGCGGGGCTATTGATGCCGTCACCGCCATCGTCGCCGTCGTCGCGCGCCCTCACCGCCACCTCAATAGTTTTTTCTATTTCTTATTATTTTTTCTTTTGTTTTATTTAATATTTTTTAAAATATTTATATATTTTTTATATTTATATTCCATTTTTATATTTATATTCTTTTTTTATATTCATTTTATATTTATATTCCATTTTTATTCTTTTATTCTTTTATTTCATTTTCTTTTATTATCTTTTATTTTTCTATGTAACAATATATTATCATTTTAAACCATATAATATTTTCCAATTTTATTTACCCGCCATCCTCCTTCTCTCCTCGCCACCTAATTTTAAGATTCAGCGCTTCATCATATTTCGTTCGCGTCTTCTTCGCGTCGTGACGTTAAATCGGAACGCTTTAAAACTTGTTAGCTTTAGAATGCATGCTGCATAATGGTTCGGTAGATCGCTCATTCAAAATTATTATTTCTCTGCGTGGTGAGGAAAAATTTCCATCACATATTGGTATGGTAAAAAAAATTTCGGGGGCGGGTAAGGTCTGAAAAAGTTTTCGGTGTGGGCCAGGGTCATTCCCACCCTCCGAAAAATTTCCGGCGGCGGGCCAGGTCTGGAGAGGTCTCCGCGGCGGCTCGGCCCGGACTGATCCCCTTCATGATTATAGATTCCCCCACTCCGCGGCTCGGGCGCGCGCAACCGCTCTTCCACTCCCCGCAGGCCCCGCGCCCATGTTTCTCTCCGCCGCGCTCCCCCGCGCGCCCTCACTTCCCCCCGCCCCCGCGCTCCCCTCAGAGGACCTGGGTTACAACTCTCCTAGCCCTACTACTCGTATCGCGACACCGATGAGTCGGAGGATCCAACGGGACAACACCCCCCCCCCCCCACACACACTTGGGGGATTGTGGGCCCCCGGGGCACGGAAAAGAACCTGGTGGACCGAGCGGAAGGGAACCACGAGAGGGGGCGGGGCGGGGCCCTCCTACTGTGGCCGCTGATGATGCGGCGCCAGCACTCAGAGGGAAATAAGAGACTAATGTGAAAAGGGAGAGAGAGAGAGGACTGGATACCTAGGTTAAGAATTGGGGGGGGGCAGAGTGGGGACGGTCGCGAAATCAACCCCAGATTAAAATAAAGGTTACGATGACAAGGGATAGGGCGGGGGCAGTAAGAGGATGGACCCTGATCAATAAGGCGGGAAGGAATAAATCAAACCTCTAAGCACACACGGATGAAGGACAGGCGGGAAGAAACATACTTTCCTCCAACCGCAAACTACAACTCAAGAATCGAACGCTCTAAATGTCCACAGAACATGGCCCTAAAAGTGGTCCAGATAAATCTACACCACTCTGCGGCGGCGACAAAGACGCTGGTGCGCTGGTGGCCACGCGGAAACTGGACATCGCCCTGGTCCAGGAGCCCTGGATGGTACACGGAGCCTCGAGAGGGTTATCGGAAGCGGGCGTGACATACGCGACAAGATCCAATGAGAAAGCAAGAGCGTGTATAGTAACGAGAAAGGGCATAACAGCGACGTTTCTGCCTCAGTTGAGTAACGCGGACGTGGCTACGATCAATATCAGAAAGAGGGGAATCGACAACAGAGGCATCATACTTACATCAGCCTACTTACCGGGAAACGGAAGCGAAGACCACCCTGGAGAAATGTGTAGAAACATCGTGGAGTGGTGCGAGACCAGGCAGGTAGGCGGTATAATAGGGATGGACGCCAACGACAGACATGTGATGTGGGGAAGCACTGATACAAACAGCAGAGGACAAAGAGTGGCGGATTACGTCATGGATAATGGACTGACGTGCTTGAACACAGGAAACGAGTACACCTTTTTCACGGCAGATAGGGAATAGGTCCTGGATATCACGCTGGCCACGGCAGGAATGACAAGAGAAGTAAGAGGATGGACGGTCCTGAGAGAGGACAGTGCTTTGGACCATAAGTACATATGGTTCCAAATAGGAGAGGATAGACAAACAGAAAGAACGCGGAAAAAAAACCCTAGAGCTACGGACTGGAAGCTATACGCGGAAAAGCTGGCCACGAACGCAGAAGATCTTCCGGTTAGGGTGTGTAGAAACCAACAGGAACTAAACGAAGCCAACGACAGAATGGTGGATTACATGACGAAAGCATGGGAGGAGGCCACGGAGGAGAAAGAGGTGACAAATAGGATCGCCACGCCATGGTGGAGCGAGGAGCTAGCCGAGCTCCAGAGGCAGGCACGGAGGGCACTGAACATCGCCAGGAGGGCAAGAGGACAGACAAGAAGGAAAGCGAGACTGTGCGCCGCAGGGAATAGGGCGCGCAGACGATACACAAAGACCGTAATGAAAGCCAAGAGGAACACCTGGAAGGACTATTGCGCCAACATGAGAAGAATACCAGAGGTAGCCAGGCTGACCAGGAGAAAAACCCCGAGGAGGTGCTGGGAGCACTCAAAGAGGAGGCCGGAAGTTATACCGAAACAGACGAGGAACTATTAGGAATGCTGCTAGAAGAGCACTTCCCGGGCATACAGAGATGCGTGACGGAAGAACCAATTGGAGAAGAAGATGCTGTAGAGGAAACGGTTAGGGAAGCATCTAACATGGAAATCCCCACCAGAGAACCGGACGACAGAAGAGAGCACGAAAATGGAGAAAGCGTGGCCAGAGAAGAGGCAAGCAAGGTAATAAACAATGAAAGGCTGAAATGGGCGGTAGGATCGTTCGAACCTTACAAAGCCCCAGGAGTGGACAGGATATATCCCAAGATATTGAAGGAAGTAACACCGTACATCGCCGAGGCAGCGGTGGAACTGATGAGGGCTAGCCTAGAACTGGGACTCATACCGAAGGCGTGGGAAGTAACAAAAGTGGTCTTCTTGCCCAAACCAGGAAAGAAGGATTATATGACGCCGAAATCATTCAGGCCCATCAGTCTGATGTCGAACGTGATGAAAACGATGGAACGTATGGTGGATCGATACATCAAGGATGAGTTTCTAACGGTGAGACCGCTGCACCGATACCAACACGCCTTTAGGGCTGGTCACTCGATGGAGGTGGCAGTACATCACTTCGTGAGAGACGTGGAAATAGCAAAAAAGGACAAGAAGGTAACGCTAGCCTGCTTCACCGACATAGAAGGGGCCTTCAATAGAACACCAACAGCGGTGATCATCGGAGCCCTGAGAATATTCGGGATCAGCAAAACAATAATTAAATGGATAAACACGATACTAACGAATAGAACGGTACAAACCGACAGAGGAGAAGCTACAGCCAAATGGAGAGCAAACAGAGGTTGCCCGCAAGGGGACATCCTGTCGCCGCTCTTATGGAGTTTGGCAGTGGACGACCTATTTTACGATCTAGAAGGCAGCGGTGTCACTGTATCGGCGTACGCGGACGACGTAGTTTTCATGGCCTCGAACAAGAATATGGGGGCCGCGGAGAGAAGAGTACAAAGAACTCTACGCACATTGGAGAACTGTTGTGAGAAAACAGGGTTGTCGGTAAATCCGGCAAAAATGGAAGTCATCAGAATAGCGAACACTAACAGGAGGCCCACATACGGGGGACTCAAGTATCAAGGTCAAACGCTAAAGCTGTCCAGGAAGGTCGGATACCTGGGTATGGTAGTAAATGACACGCTAACCTGGAGGGAACATGTCTTCCAACAAGTCCTCAGGACAAAAAACGACATGAACATGGTATGCATAATGGGTACTCACACCGGAGGTAGTGAAATGGATCTACGATGCTATCGTGATCCCACGCCTGACTTTCGGGACTGGGATCTGGTGGAGGACAACGAACATGATAACAGTACGCAAGAAACTGGACAGTATACAGTGTATCGCGCTAAGAAGAATTTACGGCATGACGAAGACAGACCCCACTAGGGCACTGGAAATGATAGCAAACATCCCACAATTGCATATAACGATCAAGGAACTGCCGATGAGAACTATGCTCAGACTACAGAACTGGGAACATTGGCACGCAGAAAACGTCACGAGTCACAGCTGGATACTGGAGGAGGAAGGAGGAGCGGAACTGAACCGCATGAATATCATCACCCAGAGACTTAATCAACAAGAGACACATGTTTGTTAGGCAGTTCGAGACAGAGATTTCGACCAAAACGGACTGGAACGAGATGGAACTCAATCAGAGGCACAACATGGTCTGGTACACGGATGGATCCAAAAGATAGGACGGGTTGGCAGGAGCAGGATGGTGCGAAGGAAACGCAGGAGGGAGGCAAGGGTTTAGAAGCCTAGGGGAATACGCCACGATATTCCAAGCGGAGATAGTAGCCATACTAGAATGCACCCGTTGTATCAAAGAGGAATTAGACGCGACGGATGAAAACGACAGGGACTGGAGGCTCACACAGGGCGGTAGACTTCCGGTAGCAACAACGAGCAGAGGAACAGGAGCTGTGGGTGCACAAGGAAGCGCCAAGGAAGACAGACATAGGAAAATAGCGATACGCACCGATAGCCAAGCGGCCATAAAGGCGCTCGGGGGACACGTGTTCGTATCAAGGACCGCACTGGAGTATAGACAGGCGCTGGACGAGATAGGCAGAAGGGTGGAACTGGTCCACATCTGTTGGGTGCCCGGACACCAGGGGATATAAGGAAACGAAAGAGTGAACCAACTAGCGAAAGAAGGAGCGAGTAGAGCCCCGGGCGACGGGGAAGTCATCCCACCTATAGCCACGGTGGCGTTTAAAGTAATCCTGCGGAAGTGGAGAGACGATGAGAGAACGAAAGCATGGGAACAAACGACCGGCTGTGTGCTGTCAAAGGAACTACTGGGCGTGGAAGCAAACGAAGACAGAGCAAGAACCATAATGGGTTTAGCAAGAGCGGTCGTAAGAAACGTGGTGGGCGTGTTATGCGGACACGCGCCGCTAAACGCCTACCTCTCCAGAATAGGAAGAGATTAGACAGAGATGTGCTAGCTATGCGAAGGGGCAAGAGAGGACAATAAATACGTATTGTGCGAGTGTCCTAGGACTATGATGAAAAGGAAAAGATCGTTGAACGAGGAGATAATAGAAGCAAGCAACGTAAAGAGAATCTGCGTCAAAAAAATTGCGAAATTCCTGGAGGAGGTGAACCCATGGAAGACTATCTAAGGGTTCAGCTCCTATAGAAAGGGAGGACCTGTAGGGCAGGCCGCGCCGGCGAGAGCCCACCGACTCGTGGGATCTGTTGGCGGGGACGAATCCAAAGCTCCAAGCGCAATCATAAGACACTTACCGCACGGGAGTGACGTCCCACGGCGTGGTCCACCGGGAGGGGGCGGTGGCAGGGGACCCCTTCCCTACCCTTATTCTTTCAAAACAACATATCACACAACCACGGCGGCGGAGGAAGGACCAACGGCAGCCAGGAGGAACGACAAGAGAAACGGAGACAAACAGCCGCTGGTCGGGCCGTACCATGGGGCACAACACGGACCGTGACGCTCACGGGCGACCCGGACTCCGGATCCAGAAGCACCAGGCGAACAGGAGAGTTCCGGTGGACGGTGATTAGAGGCGGAGGGTCTCTAGGCCTTCAGCGGGGGCCACCCTCGTCATGGGGGCATCCCGGCACAGCACAGGGGTAACATTGGCCTTGACGGCCCCCTCGCTTCCGTCCACGATCCATCCCGCAGGCAGAATGATCAACAGGACGCGAGAACATAGGAACAAATCGGAAGCAGACAAAGACGAGCCAAGGAGGGGCCCGACGGAACGGGAAACGGCATCCGCGCACTCGGAAGGCAAGGTACCCGAGGGGGAAAGTATGGTAACGACCGCTTCCATCATGGCTATGCGACAAAAACGCGGTGGCCGAGCGGAAGCGGGTCGCAAGCAAGTTGAACGGAAACAGGCGTTCCTAACGCTAATGCGATCACCGGCGCACCGGTTGTACACGCCTCGATACGGGAAACCGTAGGGGCGGGTCGTGGCCGTCCCACCCGAATCGTGTCACGGGTTACTAGTTCTCAAAAATGCATAACTACAAACCAAACCAGCGGAGGGGGGTGGGGGGTGGCGGGAACGAGGCGGGAGACGGACAGGCTAGCAGCAGATACTTTAGCTCGAGGGTTTCAAAACGTTAAGCCGAGAATGGAGGAACGCAGGGGTAAACAATGGGCCAGAGTTGCTCGCAAGGATAAGGGTGGGGGGAGTGCCAGGGATTAGAGTCAGGGGTCTTAGGCGGGGAAGGGAGTAGGAGGGGAGGGAACATAGCCAGCCTTAGAACGGGTAAGCAATCCAGCCCTCCACAAGCCGAAGGCATGGCACGCGCGTGCTCGCGCAGACTGAATGCTTAAGCGAGGCTGAGAAGTGACCGGCCGTCCGGTCGAGGAATGCAAGTTGAGTCGAGCTCACGGGGTGGATAGGAGGTCTGGTAGAGCGGCGCCCAGACACAATTCGATAAACCGCGGCAAAACAATTAGTGACGGGCTGGTACCGTCGACCACAGAGGGAGGTTCGCGCAACGCGTAAAACTTCGGCACATCTAGGTGTGTCTAGGCAGGGATCGCCCTCCCCCGACGAAGGTCACCCCCGCGAGTACGGTGAGCCCGCAAGCTGGCCCGGGCCTATAAAAAGCGGACCTCACCCGAGAAACGGGCTAGAACTACTACGGGTTAACGCGTACTTTGAGGAGGCGGCCCCCACAGCCACTTCCTGCCCCCCTCTGGGGGGAAGGCCCAACCTTTCAGGCCGTCGTGGGGAGGTTAGGTGTGCGGCCTCAAGCGCCGGGTGGCACAGTCGCACCTCCTATAACAGGGAGGCCCTTGGAACCTGTGTTGTCGATGCCTGGGACCCGCAGCACGTGCCGTTATGCTCCCCCCATATAATGTCAATACTAATGGACTAATGGACTACTAGGGATGGAGATAGTGATTTTTTATCTTGAGTGAATTTGCTTACTATGATCGTAATTCTTAATAGCGAATTCGGGAGACCCGCACTGGGCGCACTGAGTACGAACTTTTTTCGGTGCCAAGATCACTAGCGCATTCGGTAGGCACGCACTGACTCCATTCTATTCTAGTGCCACTTGATACTAACCCAACGGACCTCAACACAATATCACTGCAACATGGATCTAGGAATAGAGGCTGTAGTTGGCTGCAGTGGCTTTCCATTTCAAAAACGAATGACCGTTATAATGAATATCTATTTAAACAATAGAAGCATAAACATGGAATTAGCAATCCAAAATTTCGTTTACGATGAAAATAATTGTGTTGTTGAAAATAGAAATGAAATGTTGTGCGAGGTGATAAACCAAGCAGGTAATACATAGTATACATATTTTTGGACGAGTTCATCTGTAATTGAAGAGGCAGTCCCGACGTCCCGCCTTTTTTTTTAATATCTTGACATGGTAAAAAATTCTGCACATTTTTGTTATTAAAAAAAATTCATATTTTTAGTCTATTAAATTTAAAACATTTCAAAAGGGACCATTTCTTTGACAAAGTGTAAATATAATTAATGTTACAGGCGAGTCAGAGACCATTATGGTACCTAAGAAGAAATTGCTAGAAGCAGGATATGAATTAGCCTCGGGCAACCTACCAGCAGGAAATTTACAAACTGCTGAAATTGAGTGATCAGAGAGAAATACCTCATTCGTATTAGAGAAATATGCGAAATATTTCAAATTGGTAGGCCCACTGAAGGCATTTCCTACTAAGAAAGCAATGTGGCAACGAATTGCGCAAGACTTGGAAGCCACAAGGGGGGATAAAAAATCATATTTGCAATGTGAGAATAGATACAAAACTATCATGAAAAAAACGTGCATCCCAGAAAAATAATGCCACGTCCGGCTCAAAACGGAAGAGGGTGGAGTATGAAGCCGAACTGGACAAAATTGCGGCTGTAGATGACAGTTTTCAGCCAGAAGTATTGCAAAGTGCAAACCAAATAATAATTAATGAAAAGGCGCACCCCAAAGTTCCAAATCTAAACCAAAAAAAAAAGAAGAATAAATTAAGTGAAATTCTCTTAGAAATACACTTGGAAAAAGAAAATAAACGACAGAAAAGACACGAGGAAAAGATGGAATTATTAAAGAGACTTGTTGAAAAACGAAATAATGTTTAAAATTAAGTATTATACTGTCATCTACAGCCGCAATTTTCTAAATAATCTGTTAATTTTATAATCGAAAAAGTTAATTATAGCACTATGTATAGTCCGACACTATATACTATTGCCCAGTGATGCTAGAATCGTGGAACGCGGGACCAAACGCTTACTCCCACTATAACCTACCGTCGTCTCCCACTATGCCCTACCGGCGTCCTCCACTTTCTTCCCACCGCACTGCACACAAGCATATTTTTACTCCTGTCCGTGTGAGCTGCCTGTTGGGCTGCTGAACACACGGACAGGGGTAGGGATGTGCTTGTGTGCAGGGCGGCTGTCCATATCCGCGAAATGTCGCGATTGGTTTCGCCGCACGTAGAAGACGCTATGGATGCTAGCGTCCTCGGACCGCCCAACGGGGCTTCGCTCATGTAAACTTTCTTTCGTCCGTCACTGTATATAGTTATTTTTAGTTTTAGTTTAGTTTTACATAAATACATATCTGATAAGTAAAATAAAAATGTTGTACAGTATATACATTCTGTGATTTCGGATATTTATTTTGTACAACCTATTTTTTTTATACAATTGAAGGTACTTAAATGTACATGAACGCAACAATGGAGAAAAACGTAGGTGATTAAGTAGGAAATAAAAAATAAAAAATAAAATTGTGTAATAAAAAATTAAATTAATATAATAATTTAATTATTGTAATAATTGACATAACATATTCCGTTTTTGTTCAGCTTCACTTCTATTTTCATCTCCATTAATTGGTTCACCATGTTCAATGTTTCCAATATTTACTTTTTCTAACATGGAATCATCTAAATTATCACCAAATTGAAGACACAAATTATGCAGTGCACAACACGCTATTATAAATTTACAACTACGTTGAACTGTACAATAATCTAATCTAATCAATTGCCTAAATCTCCCTTTTTATAACCCAAAGGCATTTTCTATTTTTACTCTGCAACTCGAGAACTTGTTATGTTTTGTACCACTCATTCAGTCTTTATTATAAGTTTTACAAAGTTATTTAATACAGAAATTACCATGCGCTTTAACGTGGCTCGTTACTCTCACGCCATCATCTAATCTACTGCCAACTTCACACAACAGAACTTGTAATTAAAATTTTTTCTGATTCCGTTAGGTCACCATAGTTGCGGTAAGGTGTTATAAGATATTTTTTTAGGGGATAGGCACCATCACCTAATACGTGCCATTGATCCCCACACGCGTTTGGCAATAAAGTGCTTATAAAAAATAATTTAAAGTTACGCGCGTCGTGCACTTTACTCGGTGCTCCCGTGAAAACGTCGAGGAACATCTTGTTGAAGTCGCATATTGCTTGTAATGTCAAAGATGGAAAATCGTGTCGATTCACGTATGTGGGTTTGATTTTATGGGCAGGCGTGCGTATCGGTATATATGTCCCATCTATACATCCTAGTATTCCAGGGAAACCATTAATCTATTAAATGAAGAATTACGAAATATTATTCCAAATATGTTTTAAATGTTACTTTAACTAAATGTTTAATGAAATACCGCATGCACACACAGAAAATACATTTTTTTTTCTTACATTTGAAAACTCCGTGGAGATTTTTATTTTTTCTTCTAATGTTTCAGGAAATTTTATCACAGATTTTGCTACGTGATTTAAGAAATCCATAACATTCTCAATATACCTGGGGAATGTAGATTCCGCCATATTAAATCTACTGGCCACATCTCTGATGCAGGTTTTGTTACCTGCAAACCTTTAACATAGAAATATTTATGAAAAGAAATGAATATTATTTAAATATATAATTTTTTAGTAAAACTATGTAAAAATAATCTGATTTAATATTGAAGTGTGTTGTAACCCAGCCAACGACCGAGCGTTACAACCACTACGCATTCCGATTGCCACGCGCGAGCACCCGTTGGACGACGACCGTGAAGGACGGGGGTGCGAGCGGACGCTATCTTTAAGAGCAGAGTTTTTCTTTTAAGTTCTTTTTTTTGCAAAGTTTAACGTAGTAGTTAAGTCCTAAAAATCGTATGAGCCGAAAAACAAAGTACAATAAGTTCCATTGTTAATCAAGTCGATATCGAAACTCTCAGTGATAATGAGAGTATACAAAATCAACACAAATGGAGTGATATCATAACCTATATATCGAGAAATAAGGATGAGGGAAATAATACTCTTCCGCGTCATATATCAGCTTTCATGAAACCAAAAAGCAAACCTGTTGGTATAAAAAGGAAGAGTCTCACAATAAAGCCAAATATTGAGATGGCCAAGAATAGGAAAACTTTGGCAGAAAGAAATGGTGAAAGCAGCACAACAAAATCAAGTACTGTGCCAGGAACAGAAGACAAAACAACATTCCTGCAAGAAGAAAACAAGCAACTAAAAAGGGAAATAGAAAGACTTAAGCCACTAGTTGAAGAAATAGAAAGATTAAAGAAAGCATTATCTCAGCAATCAGAAGCACAGACTGGAGTGGTCACGGAAACTGAAAATAGATTTAACACCCTTTTAACACCACAAGATAATGAAGAAATGGACACTGTTAGTGATCATACCTACTCTTTTATTACACACCTTAAAAAGAAAAACAGATCTGCATCACAGGCACATTCAAAAGCAGCGAAAGGTAGTATCAATAGTGATACTGTACATTGCACAAGGACCGATTCAACAGATACATCAAAACACAAGCTACCACCAATAAATATTTCTTTTCAAACCCCTAAGGATACAGCAAAATTAATTAATGCCGAAATAGGTGATATCAAATTCCACATAAAACTTAAGGGGTTATCAAATCACTCATTATACCTGAATTCTTTAGAAGAACACAACAAAGTAAGAGAGTTGTTAAAAAATGCAGATACAAACTTCTTCTCTTTTACACCAAGAGAAGAGAAAGTTCCTACGTTCCTACTTAAAGGTATCAGCCACAGTTTCCATGAAAATGAAATCCCAGATGAACTTAACTCCCTAAAGATTAAGGGCTTAACCTTCACGAAGGTATCCAGATTCTCTACCAAAAACTCAAGAGACAATAACATATTACTGCCAATGTTTGTAGTACAAATCTCAACAGATAGTCACCCATCACTACTGAAACAAGTGAAATATGTCGCACATCAAGTAGTTACATGGGAGAAACTGAGACGCAGTGAGGCCATCCAATGTAAAAGGTGCCAACGACTAGGACATGCGGCAGCAAATTGCAATTTATCATATAGGTGTGTCAAATGTAATGAAGGACACAGCCCTGGTCAATGTAAAATTACATCTGACAACAAAGTTAATAGCGATAAGCTATTCTGTGTAAATTGTAACAGCTGCGGCCACCCTGCCTCCTATAGGGGATGTCCAAAGCTTATTGAAAATAAAAACAATCTCTTAACAAAACAAAAAGAAGATAAACAACTAAGAGAGAAAAAGATAAAGCAAATCACTTCATATGTTAGACCGGACACAACTTATGCGAATGCGTCAATGGGCAGTCAGAAGTCCCAGACAGCACAGCTGCAACTTACCACTCCTAAACAACGCAACCCCATCCCAGCGAAGGAAGCAACCGCTACAGCCCAAGACATGGATAACTGGAGCCAAATCTTAATACAGCAGCGGACAAAAATTATAAAACTAGAAAGCATCATAGAAAGTATTTCCTCAAGATTAGACTCTATAACAGTCATACTCGAAAAAACGCTCTCCCAGAGACCTTAATGAACAGTAGGCAAGGGATCGCAAAACCAACTAAAATTAAGGTAGTATCATTAAATGTTAATTCACTAGTTAGCAATTATAAAAGAGCTTTACTCAATTTTGCAAATCACCATAAACCAGAAATTATTTTATTAAATGAAACGAAACTAAATAAAAGACATAACATGTCTTTTAAAGAGTATAACATGATAAGGAATGATAGACCAGGCAATACTGCTGGAGGTGGAACAGCGATCCTAATAAAAAAGCATATTAAGTTTAAGCAGATCACTCTAGCAAATCAATTTAAGTTGATTGAATGCTCAATAATAGCTATTAACCTAAAATGTAATAATAAACTATACGTTGTCTCAATATATGCTCCTAGCGGATACAAAAAAGAGTTTATTCCAGAAATAGATATAATTTTTACAAATCTTGGATTAGACAAGTGCTCCACCTATTATATCATTGCAGGTGACTTCAATGCGAAGCACACAAGTTGGCAAAACACCAACAATAACGACCGAGGAGTTACATTTAAAAATTGGTTGGACAAAAATGATATAAAATATAAACTGAAATTATACTCTTCAGAGTGTCCATCCTTCCCTAGTAAGGGCTCGTACTTGGATTTAATGCTCATAGATGCAAGGTTGTATACATGTAACAGAAACTTGAGGGAGGGAAAGCTTAAAAATGTTAGGTTTGATAGTGACCATGATGCAATTTGTGCAACATTCTCTCTGATAAATAACGACGTCTTTGAACTAGAAACTCAAGAGACAAACTTTAAACTAGATTACAATAAAGCAAATTGGGAAAAATTTCAAAAAGCACTAAATAAAGACTGTACTCTCAATATACCAAACGATAGGAACCTTTCTAATAACGAAATTGAACTATTTCTAGACGATATTGAGAGTAGTATTAAATCAGCATAAAAAAACAGTGCCAAAAGTAAAGGAACAAAACTCTGTAGAAGTTTATCTCAACTCAAAAATACAAAAGTTACAGAAATACAGAAGTTATATTCTTTCTCAACTGCATAAAGCAGGCACTTCTGCTCACCTTCATGAACGCGTAGCCCTGAAAGAACTCATAAAAGACATCAGTTCAGAAATAAAAAATGAATATACTAAATCCATGAACAAATACTGGGAAAATAAAATAAGAAATATTCCGACACATAACTCTAAGGCACTTTTTCCCCAAGTAAAACGAATGTTCAGAAAAAAAACCTTGCTCGAATTAGTACCTTAAAAATCCCTCAAGATAATACACACCTTATTGAAGAAGCGGGCATAGATCCAACCACTCTGCCTAGGGAAGGAGCGGATAATTTCATTATTTCAGATGTAAAGCATAAGCTAGATACGTTAGGAGCACATTTCATGTCTATAAATAATTCTAATAAAAACCTCGGCCGACCGCAACTAAACAAGATTGTTGAAAGAGATACTAATATCTTGAAAGAGGAAATGCTCACAGACTCTAGACACAATAATATAGTCTCCTTCTTCACCTTGTCCGCCCGTTTGGGCGGAAGCTCCTAACGACAAGGAGGAAGACTTAGGATATTTCACGGATATATTTACAGTTAGTAAGAAGTTCACAAAACTGAACAACAAAAAATCAGCCGGTCCAGATGAAATCCCAAATATAGTACTCAAGCATATACCTCCAAAAATATTATTCTGTTATACAATCCTTTTCAACAATCTGCTCAACAACATGCACTTTCCACAGAGATGGAAGAGAGCAAAAGTAGTAGCAATTCTTAAGAAGGACAAAGACGTCTCTTCTCCTTCGAGCTACAGACCTATTAGTCTTTTATCTAATGTAGGTAAGGTTTTTGAAATGATTATAAATGATGCAATCATGATGGTTTGTAACGTTAATAGTATTATACCTGAAAACCAATTTGGTTTTCGTTCTCAGCACTCTACATTACGTGTTGTAAACAAATTGACGTCGGACATTGTCTGGGCATTAAACGCCAGAAAATGCCTGGGGGCAAGCCTGGTCGACTTAGAGAAGGCGTTTGATACGATCTGGATAGAAGGTCTCATTTACAAGCTACTAAAAAAGAACTTCCCTTCACAGTTAATTAAATTAATCTGGAATATGGTCACAGGTAGATCACTCTTCACAATAAGTGGAACAGATACTTCCTCAAAAGAATACACAATAGTAAATGGATTGCAACAAGGGACGATAAACTCGCCAATCTTATTTAATATATTCACAAGTGACGTACTCAGATTATTTGGTCCGGAAAACACAAAATGTTCATTAATAGCCTTTGCCGACGATCTCATAGTATATTTGGCACATGAAAAACCACTCATAGCACAAAATAGCTTGCAGGAGGCAATAGATAAAATATTCGAATACTACCATACTTGGAAATTACAAGTGAACACATCTAAATGTGAAACAATACTTTTCAGACAGTCGACCAGACATGCCAAATCAGTCGTCACCAAAACGTACAAATCCTTTAATCTAAAGGATCACAAAAGAGGCACTCAAGTAATTCCGCACAAAAACGTAGTAAGATACCTCGGTATATACCTCGATGAACGTCTACAATTTATTAAACATATAGAAACGCAACTCAATAAGGCAAAAATTACTTTCAAACAAAATGGCAGGTTATTCTACTCTAAATACTTAAGTAATAAGATAAAGCTAACATGCTATCAATTACTGATTAGGCCAATTATCACCTACGGATGTGCAATATGGTACAATGTTAGTGCTTCGGTTATGGAAGAAATTAGAAAGTTTGATAGAAAATGCCTCAGGGCATGCCTCGGAAGTTACAGATCTGCCGAATCAAATTATAAAAAATACATAACTAATAAAAAGATTTACAACTTAGCAAACATTCCAAGAATAGATAACTTCATAATCAAATTAAACAAACACTTCACGTATCACCAGCAACAATCTAGTACATCTATCAGTATACCCTGACGAAGAATACATAAAGCAAACTTTAACAACTGGATTTGTACCTCCCGAGGCTTTTATGTACCTTGATAAACTAGGATATATACAAGATAAAAACAATATACCGTTACTATACCATATTCCGAGAAACAAGTCTGATAAAAAGTTCCTATATCAACCAAAGTTAGATAGTAAAACATGCGCTGTGAAACTAAGTTATAGTATGGCACTGCCAAACAGAGATATTCTAAATAAACACCAAAGTAATGTAAAAAAATATTGGTGGCTAGACAATAAGTAAGTAGAGTGCCTATACCATACTTACTACTATCCTACCCCGTCACATCCTTTCCTCTTTCCCGCCTCTTCCCTTCCTCATCCATTAAATAATAAGTAATTTGTAGTAGATTCATTATATAGTTATATATGTAGGTATGTATGTATGTATATAGGTGTATATATGGATATATATATATATATATATATATATATTATGACCTACGAAGACTTTATTTTTTTTTCTGTTATCAAAAGTTGTTTATGCAAGATCGTGGAGCACCTACGTTCCGATTGTATTTGCGCGCAAGAAATTAGTCCTGCACGTCGCGATTTATTAAAGATTTAAGTGTACTTTTGTGAGCGCAATGTAGATACAATAAACGAGCACGTCTATTCAAAACACACCGGCCTTATTCACAAAGAATACCGTGCAAGTACGCGATGTTAAAGCGGGAGAATGTAGCTCTTTTAGAAGTAACGGAGCACCGAGAAATCTTTGTTTTAGAGTAACAGATCACAGAGATGTTTCCCGATACATGTTTCACAGGCGAGAGCATACGATCGCGGAGACGGCACGGGCCAAGCCACCGGCACGGAAGTGAAGACACCTGGCCAATCCGCGCGGTCCACGTATGTGGCGCGAGACAATGCTAATTAGGAGGGAGAACAATAGCTAATTAGTCCAGGTGTCAGTCCCGAGATGGCCCGACCAGGCCGTCCCGCGATCGCCTAATCACGACACCGCGTAAACAGTATCGTATAAGTAACGCGTTTTAAAAGTCGCGCTTCTTCGCGACAGCGCGCAGATGCAGGATTGGCCGTATGACACCGACCAATCCTAAACATTCCCGCCCGTCTCGTCACATTCTGACGAAACAGACAGTTCAACGTTCAGCAGTACAGTTTCAAATGATTACCAGTGAACGCGTGATTCAGAATGAAGACAATTAAAAGATTAAAAGTAAGAGAACAAGTTAAAAGTGATAAGAATAAGTACAGTAATAAGAGTAACGCACATCGCACCACACTTAATCCTAGAGCGCGGAATTGGATGAAGCGACCTGGTTATGTGGACCAACGTCATCTACGCGGTCATTGTAAGAGCTTCCAGCATCGGCCCCAGCGGCGGCAGGAACTGGCAAGAGAATCAGTTTGTTCAACGGTCGAGTGAATTCTGACGTCGCCGTCTTAAGCGTAAGAACACGCGTGAGGCCATCGGGGCCAGGATGAGTTCGAAGTACTCGAGCCAGAGGCCATCGCGAGGGCGGCTGCAGTTCGCTTTTAATTAAGCACAGGTCGCCCTCCCGAATGGCCGTCTGGACGCGATTTCACTTTCCCCGAGTTTGTAACGTGTTTAAATAATCCCTAGACCACAGTCGCCAGAAATGTTGCTGCATTCTCTGTACCAGCTGCCACCGCGAGAGCCGATTGTCTGGGAGCTCCTCCAGGTTCGGTTCCGGTACTGCAGTGATCGCCCCACCGATTAAGAAATGACCCGGCGTCAACGCGTTCAGATCATCAGGATCATCGGACAAAGGTATTAGTGATCTAGAATTCAAACACGCCTCGATCTCAGCGAGGAGCGTAGCCAGCTCCTCATACGTCAAGCGATGTTCGCCGAGTACTCTCCGGAGGTGGTGCTTAACGGACTTCACCGCGGCCTCCCAGATCCCGCCGAAGTGAGGGGCGGAAGGGGGATTAAATTTCCACTCGATGCCTTCAGATGCCAGACGATCCAAAAGTTGTCTGTTTTGGGGGCTGACTGCTTGTAGAAGAACGCGCAGCTCCTTGTCCGCACCCACGAACGCAGTCGCTGTGGATCTGGGAGCAGAGGCCACGGCGAGAGATCAACCGCTTCAGTGCAGCCAAGAAGGCTTCCGTTGTCCCATCCGACACCACCTCCAGATGCACGGCTTTGGTGGCTAAACATACAAACCAAGAGATATAGCCCTTTTGAGCGTGCTGGCCACGCCCTCGGCTGGATCTAATAAATATAGGCCCTGCATAATCTACGCCCACACGCAGGAATGGACGACAAGGGGTTACTCGCGGTGTGGGTAACACCCCCATCAGCTGGTCCGTGGTATGACCCCTCCATCGCACGCAAGTGAGGCATCGATGGATGCAAGATTTTACAAGGTGACGACCTCGCAGAACCCAGCAATGCTGGCGAAGAGTGGATAAGGTGAGTTGAACTCCCCGTGCAGACAGCGCTGATGGGCTTCGACGATCCACAGCGTGGCCAGTGACGAATCATCAGGAAGTATCACGGGGTGTCGGTGATTGTAGACGGTCCTCGAATAATGCAGCGGCCCGCCAACGCGTAAGGTGCCGTCAGCTGGGTCCTTGAAAGGATTGAGCCGCATCAATCGACTCCGTTGAGGCAGCGGTTGGCGCTCTTGGAGGGCGTTTATTTCTGAAGCGAAGGCCGCAGCTTGTACACATCGGACCAGTCTAGCTTGAGTATCTCTTAGCTCGCTGGCAGCCAGGTAAGGCAGTCCTTTTTCTCTGGCTGACGGGAGCCAACGACAGCACCACGCTGTAACTCGGAGTAGACGTCGGAAGTTTGAGAAGCGGTTTATATGCAGGCTCACCTTGTCTTCAGAAGGCCGTTGAATATGTAGGATTCGCCTTCTTTCCTCGTGAGGCATTTCGATCGGCTCATCGGAAGTGACAGGTCGTCCTTCGCTGGTAGACAGCCAAGAAGGTCCCGACCACCACAGCAAGTGTTCGGGGAGTTCAGACGGTGTCAGTCCTCTCGAACCACAGTCGGCAGGATTCTCTTGTCCTGCAACGTGATGCCAGTTTGCCTTTGGTAGCGTGCGTTGGATATCTGCTACTCGGTTGGCCACGTAGGTTTGCCACCGACTGGAAGGAGACTGGATCCACCGCAAGGCCACCAAAGCGTCGGTCCACAGGTGCACGCCGTCGATTTTGAGTGGCAGAGTCGACAGAAGATGAGCCACCAGACGAGTAAGTAGATGGGCACCACTCAGTTCGAGGCGTGGAAGCGACAGTTGTCTGAGAGGAGCCACCTTTGTCTTGGCTGAAATTAGATGAACCTGAACATCACTTGATACATCTTGCACTCGTAGGTACACCACCGCTGCGTATGCTCGCTCCGAGGCGTCAGAGAAGCCGTGAACTTCCACAGATTGGCTGGTGGGGTTCACGCCCATGTAACGAGGAATCCGAATTTGTCGAAGAGCTGGCAGTGCTTTCAGAAAGGCGAGCCATTGGTCCTCAGATTGCGCAGGTAACGGCTCATCCCAGTCAGTCGAAAGCGCCCAGAGCGCCTGGATGAAGATTTTTGCCCATACAGTTACAGGAGCGAGCCAGCCTAGTGGATCGAAGAGTTGAGCGGCCTGGCTCAGGACGCTCCTCTTCGTGCTGGTTGGACTCGGGTTTCCATCCAGAATCCTGATTTGAAAATTGTCAGTGTCGGGAAACCATTGGATACCCAAGACACTGTGTTGGGTGTCCGTATCCCAGTGGCGTGCAGTGCCGTCGACGTCCTGGTGGATCGATTTCATGAACTCAGGTGAGCTCGACGCCCATTTATGAAGTTGAAAACCGCCCGCCTTAGCGAGCTGATCCAACTCTCCTTGTAGGGTCAATGCCTCCTCCACCGTTGAAGTTCCAGTCAGGATGTCGTCCATATAGACATCGGCGAGCATTGTCTGTGACGCCAAAGGAAATGACTCGGCCTCATCAGTGGCCAACTGCCGCAAGCATCGAAGGGCCAGGTAAGGCGCACAACCTAGTCCGTAAGTGACGGTGCAAAGTTTGTACTCTTTCAACTTTAACTCCTTCCCCTTTCGCCAGAGTATACGCTGGTAATCTCTGTCGTCCGGATGTATCGTGATTTGTCGATACATTTTTTCGACGTCTGCGACAAAGGCGATAGCATGGCGACGCCACTTCAACAATAAGTCGGCTAAGGCCGGTAATAAATTGGGTCCCGTGTGCAGTGCATCATTGAGGGACTTTCCGTTGCTGGTTGACATCGAGCCATTGAACACTACGCGCAGCTTCGTCGTGGAACTCGAAGATTTCAGGACACCATGATGTGGTAAATAGAAATGTCGACCGTCAGGAGGGGCACGCACCGCCACCATATAACCGAGATTTTCATATTCTTGTAGAAAGTCTTGATAAGCTTGTTTATATTCCGGATTTTTAAGAAAGCGCTGCTGCATAGAATTCAATGTGCGAAGAGCAGCGGGTCTGGACGATCCCAGCTCCGGAATACTTTTAAATGGAAGTCTTACCACAAAGCGTCCCTCGGTCGTGCGTCGATGCGTGGCCTGGAAGTGATCTTCCGCCTCTTGGTCAGCGCGTGAAAGAATGGGTGGTACCTGTACTTCTTCCTGTTCCCAGAACCTCTCCAGTAGGCCAGGGAGTTCCTGATCTATTGAGCAGCACTGAACTGTAGATACGCTCTTTCTACCGAGTGAGCAGCCATTCCGCAGACCACCGGTAAGAATCCAGCCAAAGATAGTCTCCTGAGCTAGAGGAGTGCCTGGCTTGCCCTTACGAACACCTTCTAACATGAAGTCACTGTAGATGTCAGCGCCCAGCAGCAGTTCGATGGGGTCCTGGCTAGAGAGTCTAGGCTCGGCCCACTGAAGGTCCTGTAGATGAGGCCACACAGTGTCGTCGGGTACGACGGGTGGCTTGTAACTGGATAAGTCAGTCAGCACAAATGCAGACAGAGCTATGGAGCTCTCACCTTCACGATCGGCAGTGATGTCCAAATGAACAGCTCCTCGCGTGCATAGCGACGGAGTACCGCCGGCGAACAACAAAGGTATGCGAGCACGCTGTCTTTTTAAACAAAGTCGTTGTACGAGCTGTTCAGAGATTAAAGACACTTCACTACCGGGATCGATTAGGGCCCGCACTGAGACGTCCTGACCGACCGGAGTATAAGCGCGAATTCGAGCAAGGCCGAGCATCACTGATGGAGTGTTGAGTAAGTGAGGAATGACGTGTTGCACTACAGCACCAGGAGTCGGTTGAAAGGCATCACGAAGGCAAGTATGGTGTGGTTCAGCACATTTTTGGCACCGTTTGGTTGACTGACAACTGTCAATTTGGTGTTTGCCCAAACAGTTCAAGCAGCGTTGCAACCTTTCAGCAGTGGCTTTCTTCAAGGTAGCATCCTGGCCTTTGAACTTGGAACAGAACAGTAAGTAATGCGAGCCCTTACACAGACCGCAGTCCTTGAACGACGATGGCGTAGCGACGACCTGGTGCACCGCGGCGCCTTTGGCACCGGAGTCTTTTGAAGCGTCGCCTTTGCTTGGTATTTGTTTAGCCTTAACAGTAGGATCACGCTTATGTTGGTTTTCAAGAGCTTCAACCGTATGTATGCGTGTCTCAATAAACACCCTTAGAGCATCCAAGGAGGGCGGCTCTGTGCACAAACCGAGGGAAGCCTCCCACTCGCGACGCGATTGTTCGTCCAGACGATCGACCGTCATGTTAACCAGCCAGTCGGTGGTAGTTACGGGGCGTTTTAGAGCAGCTAAAGCGCCTACCACGTCCCATGTGCCGTAGAACAATCTTTTCAATTCGGCAGACGATTCGCTTTTCACCGGGGGCACTTCGTTTAACAGCGTAAGCTGGGCGTTCACTAAGTGGCGCTTATTTTGAAAACGTTCCTTTAAAGCATCCCATGCAGGTTGAAAATTATCGTCCGTTGTAGTAAGATTGCGTATCACAGTGCTGGCCTCGCCCTTGACACATCCCTTTAAATAATGTAAACGATCTACATCCATTAGGTAAGGATCCTTGATCACTAAAGAGACGAAGGAATCGTGGAACGCCTGCCATTCGATGTAACTCCCGTCGAAGCTAGGGAGGGGGATACGAGGCAGAGTGGCACATGATCGTCTTTCTTCGGCAGAAAAAGTACCGGCGGAAGTCGAAGCCATGGCGGCGGGCTCAGGCTTCCGGTTAAATCCACGTAGAAGATCCAGAAGGTACCCCTTTTGTTCGAGGAAAGATTCTTCGCCAAGCTCGAAACCATCCTTGGTAAAATAATCATGAGTTGACCATTCTTCAGTACGGTGCTTCATTAAAACACCATGTTGCTTCGAGAATTGCTCTCAGAGCGACGTTAATAATTCCAATCTAGCTTGCACCGCACCTTCAGTCATTTTAGCGACACCTTTCGTTTTTAGGTTGTCGTACACACAAGAGAGGCGATGATACAGATTGATCTGATCCGTTAGCAAGTCCATCATTATGGCGTAATGGAAGGCACTCTCGAACCACGCGGTCACGACACAGCACTTAGAAGGCACACGAAATCGCCGGAGTATCCGGCTCGAAGGACCAACTTTATGTTTATGCAAGAACGTGGAGCACCTACGTTCCGATTGTATTTGCGCGCAAGAAATTAGTCCTGCACGTCGCGATGTATTAAAGATTTAAGTGTACTTTTGTGAGTGCAATGTAGATACAATAAACGAGCACGTCTATTCAAAACACACCGGCCTTATTCACAAAGAATACCGTGCAAGTACGCGATGTTAAAGCGGGAGAATGTAGCTCTTTTAGAAGTAACGGAGCACCGAGAAATCTTTGTTTTAGAGTAACAGATCACAGAGATGTTTCCCGATACACGTTTCACAGGCGAGAGCGTACGATCGCGGAGACGGCACGGGCCAAGCCACCGGCACGGAAGTGAAGACACCTGGCCAATCCGCGCGGTCCACGTATGTGGCGCGAGACAATGCTAATTAGGAGGGAGAACAATAGCTAATTAGTCCAGGTGTCAGTCCCGAGCTAGCCCGACCAGGCCGTCCCGCGATCGCCTAATCACGACACCGCGTAAACAGTATCGTATAAGTAACGCGTTTTAAAAGTCGCGCTTCTTCGCGACAGCGTGCAGACGCAGGATTGGCCGTATGACACCGACCAATCCTAAACAAAGTGTTAAAATAAGCGCATAGTGTTCGCCAGTTTTTTTTTCTTAGTGACCTTTTTTACTGGCAATAAAAGTTTACTGTAAATCTCGTTTTTTTTCAACAGTATTATTGAAATAAGAAATATATGTAACAATTCCTTAGTGATATATCTATGACATAAGTCTGTGATAGCGCGACTGCGAGTGCCTTTTGTAAGCCGTCTAGTCTGTAGTACAGCGGGAAACATTGTTTTTCAACCCTAGTTTATTGGGGCCTCATCATACTTAATATTGTACAATTGGTCGTCAAAAAACATAAAAAAAAAAAACGACCGTGAAGGACAACAAGTGTTACAATTGCATATATTTGCGTAACAAATATATTGCTGAATTATTTCTTACCATAAGAATCCTAATAGTGCCTGATCACTCGAAATTGCCTTTTTGTGATGACAAAAAAATTGTGATTTCTCATATAAATCTTTTAATTTTCCATATATACTACGTTGGGTCCGAAAGTTTCTCTGAAACTAATATATATCTCTTATAACTAATTATTATATTCACGATATAAAGAAATCAATTTATCTTATAAAATTACATACTTCCTTGTTAGAATATTAATTTATTATTTGAACATAATTTTGTATTTTCGGCCTTGCCTCCTTTAGATAATGCAATAATAATGCATTTTCAATATCATCATCACTCCTACTTGATTCGCACAATTCCATAGCCAATAATACATTTTCGGCCATTTTGATCGTTATCTGTAAAGTCTTGCTTGAACACTGTTCAATTATGTATCAAATATTTATTATAAACTTTTCGAGCGCTAAGGAAGGAGGCCAAGATAAATATCTAATGTTGCAAAGTTCATCCTAACTCTTTTCTGTACAAACATCGCGCTTTAAGAACTTGCGCTAAACGCCGCTAGGGCGAGGATCGCAACACTGCACTGCCACAAAACCTCAGTGCCATAAAGATTGCACTCGTGCAGTTCATTCCGTTGATCCGAATGCGAAGTTTGCACTACACCAGGCCAGTTCATGGTCGCCGAATATGATACAGGATTGGGTCGTATGTAATCCAATGTAATCGATGGGAACATAGAGGAGACATAGGGGAATTTGCACTGGCATCGTTCTGGTGTTGCACTGGCATGGTGCTGGAGCTGCACTAGTGCAGTGCCAGTGCGGGTCTCCCGAATTCGCTATAACATTCCTTGAATAATTTTTTATAAACTACATCAATATAGCTTGTGTTACAGTCAAAGCGTTAATTGAGAGCAATTCAACGAATGTATACATTCTCTACTAGCCAATGTATGCACATACTGATTTGATTGGCTAAAGTATTCGCACATAGGTATACATCTTTTTTAACTAAAGTGAAGAAATATTCGTTATATTTAAATAGATCAAGGACGATTACATTGAGTCAAAATATACAACTGAACTTCTATAAGAACATTTGGGAATGTTTTGAGAGAAATTGGGGTTATGCGACGCGTGCAAAGAACAGTTATGTTCTCCACCAATCAGAAGCGATCACGAAAAATCGGTTCCCATCGTCTCCCATCTTGGCGTTGATTGGTTCGACGTCACGGCGTTATCACGCGCATGTTCCCATCGTCATCTTGAGTACTACGATTAGAGCGCCACCTCGACCGAGTTTCATTTGCGATACATTCTCATTGGTGTGAAGATAGCGCATAGGTAAATTCCCTACAGAAATCATGTAAGAGTTCTGCGATCGTAAAAATAGATTTTTATTATTTATTTATGTAACAATCGACAAAAATACTTATTAGACGTCATATTTAACCTTCCCTTTACACATAAATTAAATATTAAGTATTTTAAAAAACATTTTAACCTAATAATAGTCGATTTAATATGAAGTATAAAATGTCTATTTCTGCTCAGCGAAAATGAAAATGCAGTTTCCGCTTAAATATCCACGTGCGATTTATCTTCTAATTGAAATGTCTATGTATAATTATATTTTGGATAACACAAATAAACAAAATTATTTAAAGTTTTAAAATGTCCTTTATTTACAAAAATATAAAATATTTATCCTCTGAATAAATAGGGAATACTCAGCTGGAATACAGAAGTACGCGTAATGCGACAAATACGCATGCGCGTAATATGCGCATTGACTGCATATGGTTTGATTTTCTGCACTTGCTGCTGTTGCGTGGCCAATGCCCGTGGAACGCTAAAGCGTTCTGCTCCTCAGACGCGGATTTTTTAAAGATAAATATAATAATAAACATGATAATAAAACAATAAAACGATTGGAACACAAATAACAGATAACTTTAATGAATGAAACGAAACGTTTTGAACACAAGGAAAGTATTTCAGATGGTTTTAATAAAACGTCTGCTCGCTATTGCTTTCGGGGCTCTAGTGAGTTTTCAATGGCAAACACTTTTACAACTTCTGTTCTCTACAAAATGTCTTAGTTTCTAAAAGCCAATCGCAAATTTACTAATTAATTACCTAAATTCCTATTCGTTGATCCGATTCGTTTCGGTTATCGATATTTGCAATAACAGGCGTTTAACAACATTGCGCTGGATTTCACACCTAGGAGAAGGGAGGAAGGAGAAGTTCATTTATTCAAACACCCTTTTCCAAGTGAGTATTGATTAATTTATAATCTTGAAGTCCTCTTATTAAAAGAATTTTTAACTATTTTCAAACCCCTTGAGCTTGTGTGAATTTCACTTTGCCTCCCTTTCCTATTACATTCGTGTGATCCGATTCGAACTTCGCGCTTCTAAAGTTTATACTACACGCCACTAGACGGGAGTCGCAACACTTCCCCCCTTATACAAAAGGTGTTTTCCCATGGGAACACCTTTCCAATTATACATTTATGTTAAATTGAGCCTGCGCCCCTTATATAATTAATTTTTAAATTAATTAATTTCTAATATGACAACATGAATAATTACTTATATGTAAATAAACATCTCTCAGTGAAGCATTCCTGAGCCTCCCCTCCTCGCTCCCTCCACGGTAACCAAGCTACTCGATCCACCCGGGTTCCCGCGAAGATTGCGAGTCGAAGGATGTTACAGGTTGCTTACTTGTCACAATTGATTACAATGGGTTACAAGTTTGTCTCTGTGGCATAACATCTCCAGTTTAGTAATGAATGATTAATATATCGAATCTACATTTCAAAATTACAAGGTTTTGATTCACGAACGAATGAAGTAACATAACACATACAGTACATACAAATGACAAAGTGGTATCAATAATGAGACGACAACAAGCTAAACTATGGGGAATCTAATCGTATGCATGCCAGTTTCAACTTGTTTGTATGAACTATCTTGGTTTTACAAACTCCTATGGCTATTTCTGCGTTTAAATCATCAAACATTCTAACAATTTTGTAAGGTCTCAACCAGCTAGAATCAAATTTAGAAGTTTTGGATTCTTTATATATTGTTACGTTTTGCGTTCGACATAATATAAGTTTACTGAACAGCAACGATAACAGAACATTTAAACAAGGGGGTAACAAAAATAATATAAGAACAGGTAACGAAATATAATCTGTTAGGAATACAATATCGAGACGTCTGCTATTAATGGCGGCTGACTTTCGAATGACAGCTTGACAGGCGATCGATCCGATCGCCTTCTTCTCGCTGTCTCTTGTCTTCGTCGCGAGCACCAGCGGGCCATGAATCTTCTACATAGGTTGCTCACAACAATATATATCGTCACCTGGACTTCCGTTTCCGGTCGCGTTGTTAGGCAGGTGCGAGAAAGTGAGTGGTGTTAGCGGGTCAAGGAAAGTGGGTGAGGTGTAGAAGAGAGAGGGCTATTGAAAATAGGGCTGGGATTGAGAGTTGTGGAGAAGTAGCAGGGATAAGGGAAGATTTGGTGGTTAAGTGGGTAAGGTGGGAGAAGTGTGGCGTCAAAGAGGAATCAGTAAGGAAAGTGGTGACACCTGTGGGAGAGGAAAAGAGGTAGAAGTGATAGAAGGCGCGAAGTTTGAACGGGGTAAGGAAAGTGATTGAGAATATATAAGGGAAATGAATGCGGGGCAGGGGGGCAGGAGGGTGGGAGGGATAAGCAAATGGGGGGAAATGGGGAGAAGATGAGAAAGGGGGGGGAGCTAAAAGGGCGGGGAAAGAACAAGCAAAGGAGTAGGAAGGACAGCGCGAGTAGTGTAGGTAGTAGCATAGGGAGTATGGAGAGTTATTGGGGAAAAAAGAGGGAGGGAGGAGGAGGAAATGATGATGGGGGAAAGGGAGATAAGGGAGTGCTGGATGAAGAGCAAGTAGAAGAGTGGACGCTTAGGATGAGGAAGATAGAGGTGAAGCAGGACAAAAAGGAGAGAGAGGGTAGAAGGAACAACGTAGTAATAAGAGGACTGGGGTAGAGGGAAAAGATGAGGAGGAGGAGATGAAGAAACTTTGGTGTAGGATGGGTCTGGGGGAGGGAGGAATAAAGGAGGTGGCCAGGATAGGGAGAGCAAGAGGGGATGGTTGCGGGATGGTATTGGTGAAACTTACGGGAAGGGAGGAGAAGAGGAAGGTGATAGAGGCGAGGAAGAAAATGTAGGGAGGGAGGGAAAGGATTGAGGATGACCTAACAGAGGAAGAGAGGCGGGGAAGATGGAAGATAGGCTCAGAGAGGGGGGTGGAGAGGGGGAAGGTGGTGCAGATAGGGTATATGAAGATGTGGGTGAATGGGAAGTTGAGAAAATGGGATGAGGTGACGGAAAAATGGATGGAGGAGCAGGGCAACGGAGGGGGAGCGAGAGAAGGGGTGGGGGGAGAATGAGGAGGGGCGAGGGGAAGAGGGAGTGGAAAATTGTAAGATTGCTTTTTGAAATGTGGCGGGAGTAAAGAACAAGGATGGGGATTTTTGGAAAGGGCTGGAGGAATGGGATGTGGTGGTGTTGTGCGAAACGTGGGTGGAGGACCTGGATTGGGAAAGGGTGAGGAACTGGTTGCCAAAGGGTTATGTGTGGGGGAAGCAGTGGGCGAAGAGGGTAAGTAAAAAAGGGAGCGCGATGGGGGAATGTTAAAGGGGGTAAGAAAGGAGATGGAAACAAGAGGGGAGGAAGGGGGAAGAGGGGATAATGATGAAAAAGGTGATGATGGGGGGAGTGGTGGAGGGTGGTAGGTGTATAAAGACCTGCAGAGGAAGATGGAAGAATTGGAGGAGTGGAGAGCGGGGAGGGAAGAAAAAGTTAGGGTGGTGATAGGGGGGACTTTAACGCGAGGACGGGAAGGGAAGGGGGCGGAGTTGGTGGGGGAGGAGGGGGAGGAAAGTGGAATGGAAAGCAGGAGATCGAAGGATAGTGAGGTGAACGGGGAAGGGAAGAGGCTATGCGGGTTTCTGGAGGAGAGGAGGTGGGGAATTTTGAATGGAAATGTTGACGGGGGTGAGGAGGGAGAGTGGACGTACACGGGAAGGAGAGGGAACTCAGTCATTGATTATATAATAGGGAATGAGGACACGAAGGAGGGAGTGGAGAGGATGGAGGTGGGTGAGAGGGTAGAATCAGATCATCACCCGGTGGTGATGTGGTTCAGGGGGATGAGAGGGGAGGGCGAAAGAAGGGAGAAGAAAGGTGGGGGTAGGAGGTTGGTGAGGGGAATTTGACAACGGAGGGGAGGGAGAGGTTTGTAAGGAGGTTCGGGAGGAGGGATGGAGAGAAGAGGATTACAAGAGGAATGGAGGGAGCTGAGGGATAGGATAATGGGGGCGCTGGAGAAGGAGGGGAAGGGAGGTGAGAGAGTAGGAAAATGGGGGTGGTGGGTCGAAGAATGTCGGAAGGAGAAAAGTAAGGTAAGGAGGGAGCTAAGAAGATGGAGAAGGGTGGGAAGAGAGGGGATAGAGTATAAGGAGAGAAAAAGGGAGTATAGGATAATGTGTGAGGGGAAGAGGAGGAGGGAGGTGGAGAAGTGGGAAAAAGAGATGGAGGGGATAAGGACAGAGGGACAGGTCAGGAAAGTGGTGAATAGAGAAAGGAGAAAGAGGAGGAGGGTAAATGAGGGGATAAAAATGGAGGGGTGGGAAGAGTATTTCAAGGGGTTGTTAGGAGGGGTTGAGTGGAGGGTGAGAAAAGGAGGGGAGAGAAATAGAGAGGAGGATGAAGAGGAGGATTTAGGGAAGGAGGAGGTGAGGAGGGTGGTAAGGAGTCTGAAGGAGGGTAAGGTGGGAGGGGGGACGGCATACCAAATGAGGTGTGAAAATACGGGGGAAGAGGTGGAGGAATGGCTATGGGATATATGTAAAAGGGTGTGGAGGGGGGGGGGGAGAATGGGTAGAAGAGTGGAGGGAAGGAGTGGCTGTGCCAGTTTTAAAGAAAGGGAGTGGAGAAAAGGTAGAGGATTACCGGGGAATTACCCTGACTCAGACAGCGTACAAGATTTATGCTTCGGTGTTGGCAGAGAGGCTGAGGGAGGAGGTAGAGGGAAAAGGGCTGCTGCCACCGAGTCAGGCCGGCTTCAGAAAAGGAAGGAGTTGTATAGACAATGCTTATACTTTAAACTATTTGATAAATAGGCAGGTTAATAGGAAGGGGAAGAATATGATAGTTTTCTATATAGACCTGAAGGCGGCTTTTGACTCGATGGACAGGGAGGTACTGGTGAAGGCGATGAGGAAGAGGGGGGTGAGGGAGGGGTTAGTTGAAAGGTGTGAGGTGTTAAAGAAAACAGTGTGTAAGGTGAGGGTGGAGGAGGAGGAAGGGAAGGTTTTTTGGACGGCTAGGGGAGTGAGACAGGGATGCCCTCTTAGTCCAAGTATGTTCACTCTGTTATTGGCGGACTTGGACGAAGACCTAGAGAAAGGTGGATGGGGAGGGGTTAGACTGGGGGGGGGGGAGAAGATATATACCTTAGCATATGCGGACGACATGGCGGTGACGGCGGATGATAAGGAGAGGATGAAAGGGATGATGGGAAAATTAGAAAGGTACATGGATGGGAAGGGGTTACAGCTGAATGTGGAGAAGTCGAAGGTTATGAGGTGTAGGAGGGGGGGGGGGGAGGTAGATGGGGAAAGGTGAGTTGGACGTGGAAGGGAAAGGAGGTGGAGGAAGTGAGGAAATTTAAATACCTAGGGTATACGGTGATGGGGAATGGAGGGCTGGAGGCCCATGTAAGGGAGAGAGTGAGGAAAGCGGCGGCAGTGATGGGGCAGGTGTGGGGGATTGGTAAGCGGAGGTTTGGAAAGGATTGGGGGAAAGGATATGGTTGTTTGACAGATTGGTGTGGGCAACAGTAAGTTATGGGGTAGAATTATGGGGTTGGAAAAGCAGGGTGAAGGTGGAGGGTTTACAGGATAGATACTTGAGATGGGTGTTGCGGGTGGAGTGGTGTGCGCCGGGGTATATGGTTAGGGGGGAGTTGCAGCGGGAGATGTTAAAGCGAAGGGCGGGGATGAGGGCTTGGGAATAGGAGAGGAAGCTGGAGGATGGGCAGGGAGGGGAGTTGGCAAGAATGTGTTGGGAGGAGATAAAGCGGCAGGCGAGGAGAGGGGTAGCTTTGGGGGGGTGAGAAGAGGAGAGGAAGGGGTTCTATGAGGAAAGGGGACAGCCAACAGAGGGGGTGAAAAGGGTAAGGGGAGGGGGGAAATGAGGAGGGAGGAACTGGTAAGTAGGGAAAGGAGGTTACAGGAGGGAGAGAGGTAGGAAAGGATTAGAGAATCTAGGTACAACAAATGGTATGGGGCAGTGAAGAGTGTGCGCGTGCCGGGGTACTTAAAGAAGGGATGGAGGGAGAGCAGGTGGAGAAGAGTGGCTAGGTTTAGGTTGGGGAGTGAGATGAGGGGGGAGGTAAAGACTGGAGGGAGGAGGAGAAAAGAAGATGTAGAATATGTGGGTGGGGAGAGGAAACATGGGAGCATGTTTGGGAGGAGTGTACGAATTGGGGGGAGGGAAGGGGTTGGCAGGAGGTGGTGGGGAGGTGATGGGAGACGAGGGAGAGGAGGAAGAGCGGATGAGGAGGTTCGATGAGTGGAGAGGGGAATGAGTTGGAGGAATGAATGGGTAAATAATGGGAGTGAGAGGCGGCGAGCGGAAGCGGGGGTCAAGCTGGCGGGAAGGGGGCGCGGGAAAGAGAGTGAGGCGGTTGACGAGCGAGCGGGTCAATTAGAATATAAGGCTAGGATAAGTAGGTTTAAGTGATATAGGCTAAGTAAGGATTTGTAAGGATTGTAATCCTCAAGGGGACGCAATAAAATTTATATATCGTCACCTACAGAAAATTTACAGGAATTGATTCTTTTATCGTAATCTAATTTGCTTTTCTGTTTTGCCCTTTCTAGATTTGCTGCCGCTACAGCTTGGGTTGTGCTTATTTTTTAAAACAATTCATTCAAATGGTCAACAAAGGTTCACGGAATTACTTGGTTCATGAACTCTGAGGGAATAATCACTTTTCCCCAAACACAAGCTCGTGTGGAGTGAAACCAGTAGCTTCATGGACAGACATATTGTAAGAAAATATGTCAAAATGAATCCAATCATCCCAGTCGGTCTTGATACAGTAATGTTTCAGGTAATCAGTAAATACGCGATGCGCCCATTCAAGAGATTCCAGTGACTGTGGGTGGAACGCAGTTGAGGTAATTCTTTGTATATTAAATATTTTACCAAAGGTTTTCATAATGTTGCTAACAAAATTACTACCCAGGTCGGTTTGAATTGTTCGCGGGCACCCAAATCTACTGATAAATTGTTCAGCCAGAGCCATGGCCACGGATACAGAGTCAATACTAAGAAGTGGGATCGCGTCGGAATACTTAGTAAGATTATCTTGAAGAGATAATAAATACCGATTACCCCTCTTTGTCATTGGTAAAGGCCCTACGATGTTCATCTGTGCCTTTTCAAATGATTTTTTAGGAGTGTCAGTTATTCGCATCGGCTATCTGGTCTTGGCGGAAAGGATTTTGTTTCTCTGGTAACTTGGGCATGAACGGACGAAATTCTTTATTTCTTCCTCCACACGTGGCCAGTAGAAACCTTCTCTAATTCTGCTGAAAAGCTTACGGATACCTTGATGACCCGCAATGACGGATTCGTGATATTCTTTAATACGAGGGTCGTTCAGAAAGTAAGTTTAACGATCTAATTACGCTGTGAAAGAATAGTCAAAACACAAAAACAAGGTCATTTTTTAAATGTTCAGACAATCTTTTATTTTTCTACATAATCGCCACATCTTTCGATACATTTCGTATAACGAGTAACAACTTTTTTAATTCCTAAGTCGAAATGATTTTCTTCCAATTTTTTGAAGTACTGAGTCACGGCGTCTGAGATCTCTTGCGTCGAATCGAATCGCTGGCCCCCAAACGCTTCCGTCATCATGGGGAATAGGTGATTGTCGCTTGGGGCGAGGTCAGACGAGTAGGGGGGATGTCCGAAAATTTCCCATTTAAATTTCTTCAATTTTTCCTGGGTAGAAGTATAGCTAGGCCGATTCTAACCCAAATTTGAGTTTGAAGGCCATTTCCCCCACCCCTCCTCCGACCCTGAAACTCAAATTTGAGTTTCAAAAGTCGGCGGAAAATTCCCGCAGGCGGCGGGCGGGCGGCGCGCGGCCGGGCGGCGGATGACGTCATACAGATGGCGAAGTGGTGGGGGTATAGCGCGAGAGCAGAAGATATCGAATCAATCGATACCGAACCGCATCGAGGTGGAACCGCGGGTATGAATTGCTGCTACTCTGGAGCGTGGTACCAACCACAGTCGGTAAGGAAGGAAATATTAATTTAAGATATTAAGAATAATCGAAAAACTGAATCTCGGGCGACGGGGCTCGAACCCAAGACCTCCGCGTTACGAGTCAGCCGCCTAACCAACTCCCCCAACGCCCACTCTCTAACATTAGTCTTTAATGAATGGTACATATACCGAGCGTCACCAAGCATAATCTATTATTTTTTTATCGGATGATGTCGGACAATGTCGGGAAAGATCGGCGTTTTTGCACACCGCGTCTTCGGAGGAGGGAAAGAGAGAGCATTATTTTAAAGCTAAAGTCGGAGGAGGGAAAGAGAGAGCATTATTTTAAAGTTAAATTCGAGGGAGGGAAAGAGACAGCACTACTTAGAATCACAATCACATGCCTTCTATAGATAATAAGTTTTTAAAGCGCCGCAGCGTATCGCGCGATTACATGTAACTTGAGTCCGACCCTCAAGGATAAAAGTCTCGACACGTGTTGAATGAAGAAAAAGAATGAGAAAATTATGCTGTATCAGCGGAAATTGCTTCGGCTGATATCGGGAAGAATCGGCTTTTTACATACAATCTATTGGAGGAAGGAGGTACATCGAAGGAGGTAGACAGAGATAGCAAATCGTGGTGAGGATATAAAAGCGCGCTCCAAACTGTCCAAAGCCTCAAATCGTCGCAACGTGTTGCGAGGAAAAGACATTACATTCCATTTACGACCATGGGGGAATTCGCGCAAGTAACCCGCCAATTGTTGGATCAATCTGCACGATTGATTTCACGCGAAGAATTCATCGCGTGGGAAGAACGGTGCAACGAGTGTATCGAATCGTTGGAAGAACACAGCCGAGTGAAACATCCTCGATTATCGATCGGTATTTAACAATCGTTGGTTGCTCGAATCGCGCGGCTCGAGGGATTGAAACATTCGTTGCGCGGACGTTTCGTGCATGAAGGTGCAGGACATTCGAGCACAGGACTGTTGTGACGCGAAATAGACACTGCGTTCGATAGCTGCGTGTTAACTGGTGCTGTGCTAAATTCGAATTACATCGAACCTCGCAACTTTCTCCAAGATGCGGAGACCATTGTACTGGAGCACGTGCGGAGCGCTTTGAGGAAACATCGAAACCTCAAAGTGAACACGGTGTTTAACGGTGAATTTGCGGCGGGCGATAAACATGCTTGCAAAAGCATCAACACCCGGAACTGCGAACTCTTCGACACATCCGATCTGCAGGAGTGGTACCAGCGATGCGTCGTCGAACCCACCCTGGCATCGCTGGAAGAGTTCGAGGAACGCGACAGCGGATGGGCATTGACGAGAATTCTCAACCTAACCGTCAATGTCAACAAATATAATCCGCTACGCGCAGGGTGTCAGTTTAAGTTGCCGCGGGAAATATTGCTAAAGAAAGCGACTATTAGCGTACGATCCGAGGACAATGCGTGTTTCGCGTGGACAATGGTCGCCGCTCTTCATCCTGCGGAAAGACATCCTGATCGCCCAAGTTCATACCCGCCTTATACGTTAGTGCTAAATCTCCAGGGCATTGAGTTCCCAATGTCTCTGGAGCACATTGGGAAGTTCGAGCGGCAGAATGCCATCTCCGTCAACGTGTACACCTTCGATGAGGAGAAGACAAAGCCGGTCTTTCCGCTGCGTTTCACCAGCCAAAAGAGGGATCGGCATGTAAACCTGCTGTATACACCGAATCAAGAACAGGGGGATGTAGGGCACTTTGTGCTGATCAAGAACTTGTCCCGGCTGGTGAGCACGCAGCTCAGCAGACACCAAAAAAAGAAATTCATCTGTGATCGGTATGTATAGAAAACATATGAAATGTTGAAATGTCTCGCGAAACAAATTAAATAATACATATTTGTGGTTTACAATTTGCTCAGTTTTGGCAACCACTGCAGCAAGGAGCGACTTCCCTTCGTGGTATATGCCGATCTGGAGTGCATCATCGAAAAAACTGAGGACAACCGAGTGGGTGATAATAAATTACATATGTACCAGCACCATAAAGTTCATAGCATAGCCTATTATATGCATTGTTCGTATGATGCATCGCTATCGATGTATCGATGTCGCCGTGACGCGCACTGTGTTTCATGGTTCGTCGATGAACTAAAAAATTTTGCAAATTTTGATAAACCCATCCTGGCCAGTAATGTTCCCATGCTTGATTTAACCACCGAACAGTTGACGGCATTTCGCGATGCAACACACTGTCATATTTGTGAAGAGCCATTCAAGGCTATCGATATACGAGTCCGCGATCATTGCCATCTATCCGGGCGGTTTAGAGGCCCAGCACATTCGGAGTGTAATTTAAATTATAAAAACGCGTTTTACATCCCCATAGTTTTCCATAATTTATCCGGCTACGATACACATTTCATTATCGAGAAAATAGCTACCGCTTTCGAAGGTCTCGTTGACGTATTACCCATAACTAAAGAAAAGTATATTTCATTCACAAAAAATGTCGAAGATACGGCTAACTCAGACTCGCGAAATTATATTAAATTACGATTCATCGATTCATATAAATTTCTAAATACCAGTCTCGACAAATTAGCATCTTTTCTTAGTATAGATCAATTAAAAATTTTACGATCTAAATTTGAAACATTATCCGCCGAAGATTTCAATTTATTGACGCGAAAGGGTGTCTTTCCATATGAATATCTTGATTGTGCGAACAAGCTGCAGGACCCATGCTTACCGTCGCGCGAGTCATTCTACAGTTCGTTAACGGGTGAGACTGTATCCGAGAGCGATTACGCGCACGCCGAGACAGTCTGGCAGCGTTTCGGGATTAGAACCTTGGGCGAATACAGCGACTTGTATCTAAAAACAGATGTCTTGTTATTGGCAGATATTTTTGAAAATTTTCGCGAAAGTTGCATCAAGAGTTACGGATTAGATTCAGCACATTATTATACTCTACCCGGTTTCACCTGGGATGCCATGCTAAAACATACCAAAATTACATTCGAATTGCTCACCGACGTCGATATGGTTATGTTTATCGAACGCGGTATACGCGGGGGTTTAAGTTAATGTTCCGGAAGATACGCACATGCCAATAACAAGTACATGCCATCTTACGACGCATCGGAACAGTCATCGTACTTGATGTACTTTGATGTAAATAATATGTATGGATGGGCAATGTGCCAACCCCTGCCATACGCCAAATTTCAATAGGTCGAAGATGTTGTAAATTTTGACGTGTCTTCAATCGCTGTCGATTCGCCCACGGGATACATTCTCGAGGTAGATCTGGAATATCCGCAAAGTCTGCACGACGCTCATGCCGATCTACCGTTCTGCCCGACGCGTGCCAAACCACCTGGCAGCAGGCAGGACAAGTTACTCGCGACGGTATACGATAAGCAGCGTTACGTTATTCATTATCGCAACCTGCAGTAGTGCACGCGTCACGGTCTTCGTATTACAAAAATACACCGCGTGCTTCAATTCGCTCAATCCCCCTGGCTCCGCGATTACATCGAACTCAATACACGGTTTAGAACAAGCATGACAAATGATTTTGAAAAAAATTTGTACAAATTGATGAACAACGCGGTATTTGGTAAAACTATGGAAAATGTACAAAATCATGTGGATGTAAAACTTTTGACACATTGGGAAGGGCGATATGGCGCGGAGGCAATGATCGCGAAACCGAATTTCCACAGCAGAAGTGTTTTTTCGGAAAATTTAATAGCTGTTGAATTGCGAAAACTCGAGGTGAAATTCAACAAACCGATATACGTGGGTATGTGCATTCTGGACATATCAAAAATTTGTTTGTATGAATTTCATCACGAGTACATGTCTCCCCTGCACGGACCAAGTTGTAAAATTCTATACACCGCCACAGAAAGCCTCATTTATCACATTCGATGCGAAGATATCTACGAGTCCATGAAACACAATATCGATAGATTCGACACAAGCGATTATCCTACCAACAATTCATATAATATGCCGCGCGTAAATAAGAAGGTTCCAGGGCTGATGGACGAAGAAAATAATGGCGCGATAATGACCGAATTCGTAGGTCTTAGAGCGAAAATGTACGCAGTTCGCGTAGACGGTAAAAAAGATATGAAAAAGGCGAAAGGCATCAAGACCAACGTCATAGCCAGACCGATAACTTTCGACGACTACGCGCAGTGTTTGCACAGGGAGATCGAAATGGTTCGCAGACAATGGTGCATACGGTCTAAATTGCACAAAGTGTACACCATTTCGGAATCCAAAATCGCTCTAAGTCCGTACGACGACAAGCGGCATATCGTACCTGATTCGATCGACACTCTGCCCTGGGGACATTACAAAATACCATTATAAAATTCCGTTGTAAAAAAAAATCGATGTAAAATAGAAATTATTGTATTTATTAACTCCTTCATATAAATGATTGAATTATTGTATAAAAAAATTGTTCACACATGTATATATCATTGTATTTTTATTGAATCATATATTATTATGTTACAATACATTATTCTTATTTATCCAAGAATTGTGTGATTTATCAAACCCCAACCACTTGACGTATATCTTATCCCCCTTTCTACGCAACACTTTTTCCACTAGATACACATCAGGATCGGTGACGCGTTGCAACTCGTGTTCATAGAATCCTCCGGCAACAGGTTTTCCACAGAAATCGAGGAGCAGATACGTCGCGGGATTAGTTGCCTGTACTTTGGCTATCTTGAACACCTCCGTTGTCCAATTCGGCGTATAGCCTTTATCGAAGATGGTTCTAAATTTGCTCACGCGCACAAACTCGCCAAACTTGAATCTCGCCGGAGCAGCGATCTTTATATTGCTGTATACGGTGGCTAGCAGCTTGTTGGCGATCGAAGGGGTAACATCGCAAGGACGCATTCTGATGGTTCTATGTTTTCGCGCGTTATACTCTGCGAGAAGACGCGATAGCGAATCGATCCATCTGTAGGTTCCATTGAGCGTAAACATTTTCCACATATTGTTCTTCAAAGTTCGATTGAAACGTTCTACGACAGAGGCCTTCATCACCGAATACGTCGAATAATGATTAATGTCATGCTTTGACAAGAGTTTCTGCACATCGGCGTTGTAAAATTCTTTTCCTTGATCGGTTTGCAAATTTTTCGGATATCGATCTCTAAATATTTTTGCAAACGCTTTGGTCACCTCAGCACCACTTTTAGTCTTGAGCGGCACCGCCCATGCATACTTGCTCAACACATCGATGACGGTGAGTATGTAGTGGTGACCTTGGTTGAATCGCGAGTATGGACGCATTTCTACAACGTCAGCTTGCCACAAATCGTCGTATCCATGCACTATGACGCGCCTCCGTGGGAAATGTCTTCGAGCTGGGGCATGCAATTCCTCAACAAGTTGCCGCTTCTTGGGGCCATGGTTTTCTTTACTTTTGGATTTCGATAATGGTTGCATGTTTGATCGCAGAGGTGTCTTTGACACGAATGATGTGATAATTATCATGTATGTACATTATGTGCTCCCCATCGGTCCGAGGAAATTCTGGACAAACTCAACCGTCTCGCATGATTCTCCTTGGCAGCGCTGCTGTGGGATTGAATTTGACGCCTGCGATATCTTTTTAACGCTGTTTTGCAACGTCAGCATATCTCTCTGAAACACGACCAGCTTCCTCTCTAATTCTTCCTGCTGCTCTCTCAAAAGTTTAATGCTCTTTTCCATGTATAGTTTATTGATTGCATCGCTGTCAGCCACCGGCTGAGCTACGCGTCGTATCTTGCGTGATTTTGCATCAAAGTCGGCACCATCCACACAAAGAGCGTTATCTCGCATATAATTTCGAAGCGTGCCGCTCCATTTGTAATAGTCCATTCTAGCTGCTCCACTCTTCTCGAGCGATACTCCAAATTTGTTGATCGGCATCTCGACGCATACAGTGCAAATCATCGACGTGTGGTTTAATTTATAATGAGGCCTACCTCGCGGAGTTCCTCGATAATCGATAGACTTTCAGAATCATGAGAGTTGTCGCCTGGCGCGACGCTTTCAGCAAACGCAATCGATCCACCAGCTCGTTGGGATCATCCCAATGCACGTAATCGAACTTGTTGTCGTTTACCATCATCGCTAGCGGTGTCCTTAGACCTTTCCCTGCCCTACTAGCCGATACACGGGGGAGTAGAGGTGCAATTACATGTTTGTACTTGTATTCCTTGTTGCTTAATATGGGATATTTAGCGTTATGATCACGTCTGTGGGCATTCGTCGTCAGCAGTATACTTTTGTATTTTTGTTTGTCGGCATCAGTGTACAGGGCATCGTCGGGAATTCTCTTGAAAATCAGTTCGTAAAGACCGGACGTTCCTCTATATCTTACACCATCAATGATTATATTATCATCCTTGTCTATATCGAAAGCTTTATCCCCAAGCATCGTTCCACTATCGCCAAAGTATACACCATACACATAGTCCATTGCTGTATCCCTATCACCACTTAGGATTGCGCCCATGTATTTTTGCCCCAGCGCACAGTGTTTCGCGTATATGGGCGTTCGGGACAAAACTCATAACTTCTGAACTAATCAGTTTTCGTCCTAAGTACCCTAATACTTTTTTAAAGAGAATATAAAAATGCATCGATTGGTGTATAAAAAAATATACAGTTACATTAAAAAAATTAAGGCGATCTTGATTTTTTAGTGAATAAAAAGTTTTTTATTAATATTTACTTTTGCAATTAGTTGTCAACTGTATACTGACTAACTTTTGTTTGAAACATTTTTTTATCAAATTATTTTTATCGCGTGTATCGCGTTTAACTGCTATTTTAAAATTGAAGACAGCATCCAGAATGGAATATTCATGGTAGATATCGTAGAAACATACGGGGAAAAAGCATATCGGATGTGTAGATTCACATAAGTGTCTTATGCACGAGGAGACCTAGAGACTACGCTAAGAGCCGGAGCGGTGAACGTCTTAATATTGATTTTGGCTACTTTTTCTGTTTCGAGCAGATTCAAGCAGTTAAAATTGACGTTAATATAAAGTTTAATGTTCCCTAAATTAATATACAAGAAATCAGGGAGGTACTTTTTGGTACTTGTTTTAAAAGTCCCATCGAAGTTGGTAAACATTTAACATAAAGAATTAGTACAAATTGTTAGTATTGTTAAAAAATGACTTTATTGTTAAAAAAAGTACATTATTGTTCTCTTAAAATATAAAAAGAATGCATATTTTTTATTATACTAATTCTGAATCAGATTCGGAACAGGTATCTGTATTTGCGTCGGATGAATCATTTATTATTATATATTGTTTTATGTTTGGACTGTGTTTTTTTTTAATTTTGTTGCATTTCTTTCTGTATTTTGACACTTCTGGATCGGAGTTTATTATAAGTAAATTCAACAAATCTTTATTACAGTTCTGCCTAGAATTTTTGCGGGTATGATGTTCTCGCATGTATCTAACTTCTTTATGTCTTGCCTCTATGGCTTCTTCAGACAGTTTTCCAATCGGTATTATTGATTCTGAAATAATATCTATTCCATGCACTAGTAGTTTATGCATGCTTACTGACATATAATACCATCTATAATTACATAAGTATAACGTTTTTGTTTCTTCTATTATTTTTCTAAATTCGACTTTATTAATTTTTTGACCACTCGCAATAACTGTTAAAATGATGCCGAAATTTAATATTAAATTATAATTAACCCCTGTTATGCTTGCACTTGTTGCGGGATCATTAAAAAATCTACGGGCGGTGTTCCCGTCATTTGTTGTTCCATATCTGGGTTTAGGTATATCTATTAATAGCCCCATTCGTTGCTTAAATTGGTCTTGGATCTTTTTTTAATTTCGGTGAAAAGTTTTTTATTATTCTCTCCCCTTACCTGCCACGTTTTAAAAGGCAATCTGTATGCAATATGGAGCAAATTTTCGAAACATCTAATCCATAAATGCAGAGATGATAGTCCATACTGGTACATACTTTTTTGGGGAGTTTTATTGTAGGCAGCTTCTGTGTTCATTTGTTTTGGTGTGCAACCACAAATATAACACAACTGAGATGACATTGTTCCCGATATTACATTGCATACGCTCCCGTCTATCATAGTAAATCGTACATCATGAGAAACAATCACTGTCGTGTCGAAACGACAAATATTAGTAAGAGTCAACTTTTTTATTGAATTTGTTATATTACTGTACTCCTCTGTAACTAATTCTGGTGATTCTTTCGCGAAAACAAATTTAAGTGGTCGACACAATGATGTTGAGGACGTAGTTTGATTTTCCCAAACAATATTTTGGTTGTCATTATCGATCATATGAATAGGTACGATAGCTGATATAAACATGAACTCATCTGTTGTAGAGGAGTCAGTAAATCTCTGTTTATACTTGCTGTGACCGGAGCTTCCATCGGAGCCGCATTTTGTGAAAAGTGTTGCAGATTTGAAGCTTATATCCGATAGTGATTCTAGAATTGAGGAAACAGTTTTATCCAATAATTCTTGCATGTCAACTTCCGCACCCTTTTCACTAATTTTACATTCGTTTGGTAACAAAGATTCTTTAAATTTTTTAATACTATAGTAATTAGGAAACGTTTCTGGGTATAATGCATTAACTTTATAGCGTAGAGTTTTGTATTGTTTTACTGACAGCTTCAAATCCAGACACAAAGCTAAAGCTTCAATCAGTGAGAATCCTTTATCATTAGAAACTTTCACACCTTTTGATATTTCCACAGCAAAACTAAGTTCCTCAATTGATCTTGTTTCAATCAAGTCCTTAATTTTACGTCTCTTTGATTTATCGGAACATTCCGTAAAAGGCTTAATTGGCCTCCCCCCTCTTAATATTACTTCATCACTTGGTCCAGCCTGAATTTCATCAATATAATTCATTATGGAATTGTTTATTGTGATTTTTGTTGTAAGCCATGTTGCATATCGCTGGGAAAATCGATTGTACATTCTGTAACAACTTTCGTACTTGTTTTTTAGATTCAAATGAACAAATGTTGCACTTTCATATATACATTCGTTGACCCAATCCGGTGTATCAATCAAATTGAAATTATCTTTAATTAATTTTGCAATGACAGTAATTTCATTTGGTCTCGAATTTTTCCACACGTCCAGGCATTGACCATAAGTGATGAAGTGATTCTGACCTAAAATAAAAATTAACTTGTTCAACGGGCCATTTTCCATTTCGAGATGTTACTTGATCAATTATTATAAATAATCTTGGTGTACATTTAGTAATAAAATTATAGATAAAAAACTTGGTCAACTAACAAACAAACAATTTATTCAGGAAACAAGATAAATTTTTACATGATGAAGTAACTCATCTTCCCGGTTAAAAAAGTTAAGGGCACACGTAATAAATATCAACACATTCCCTATACAGTCACTGAATTAACTGAATTTTATTCAAGATTTTACTAATATGTATGTGAAATGAAATTAATATAATAGAAAAAAAACATGTGTATGTACGTAAGAATACATTACCCCTTATCGGTTGTCGATTCATGTTCAGATTTTACTTTGCGTTCTCCGTGAAAACAGAAATTAGGAAGTATAAAATACAATAAAACTTTAATATGACTATACCAATATATATATATATATACTCTAATTATACTATAAAATGATAACACTAATATAAAGCACACTATACGCTGGTATTGTTGGTTATTATTGAGCAGATGGCCTTAGTATTAATTGGATTATAGACAGATAGGACACAAGGAGACGCTTCATGGCAGACATACTTTTATTGGTGTCACAAAAGACGATCGGCATGGCAAGATGTCGATGCCGACTAAAACAAAAGAATTAACTTAGAAAAAAATTAACTAGTTATATTCGGCTATGTATTGCTCGTGGTTCCTCTCCTGAGACTGAAGACAGCATCCAGAATGGAAAATTCATGGTAGATATTGTATAAACAATTGGAAAAAGCATATCAGATGTGTAGATTCACATAAGTGTCTTATGCTTTTGCGGGACACTCGAGAGGAGCCCCAGCGACTACGCTAAGGGCCGGAGCGGTGAGCGTCTTAATAATGATTTTGGCTATATTTCGGTTTTGTGCAAATATGTGCAGCTGAAATTGACGTTAATATAAAGTTTAATGATCCCTGAATCAATATTCGAAAACATCACGGAGGTATTTTTTGGTGTTTTTTTTTAAAGTCCAATTGAAGTTGGTAAACATTTAACATAAAAAATTAGTACAAATTGTTAGTATTGTAAAAAACTGACTCGGCAGTTTTGAAGGTATGACAGTATTAAACACAACTTATAAACATCAAATGAAAAGCATAAATATTCTGCCAATGGCACGTGTTTGAAAAAATGTAACGAAATTTGTAATAAATTTCTAGTATCACTTTTGCCAACAAATTAATAAATTCAGCAGAAGTTATGGGTAACATTGAAATCTACGTTCCTTTCTTAACATTTTAAGATAAAAGAATTTGTGGATCAAACACTTCGGATTCTTGACTTTTGTCCATTACGCGAAACACTGTGCAGCGGGCCGAAATGGCTGCGAAACGTTTCTTGTCCCTCGGATGTTTGGAGTTGATGTCTAATAGATATTGCAAACGACTCATCCGGACTAGTTTCGAAAACGTCGTCATCAATGGCTGTAAGCGATTGTATACCGGTATTTATTGGTGTGGGAGGAACGGGGGAATCGTTTGATGTGGCATTCTGTCGTTTCCGCTTCGATTGAACTGGTGTGGCGGTTATGGGTGAATATTCCGATGACATGTATGGTTTCCTCTTTGTCTTGCGCGATGTGTTCCCTTTCGGCTGAATTTTTGTTTTAGGCGTTAATGTTTCATTCCCTTCAACGTCTGTGCTCATCGACGGTGATGCGTCAGCTTCTGCTGCTATGGTATTTTTCATGATATGTTTTAAGGGTTCGACGACAGGTTTAAAGTAACTCTCCAACGCGACATCTTCCTCCATCTTGCCAGTCTTGAAAGCCTGATGTTTCTTGCGAATGGATTCACTGGTTTTGGCAATTTCCTTCGCTATTCTCTCGCGATCCTTAATCTCCAGAGTATCGATATCGGTCATCATCGTTATACCGCAGACGTTGCTTTCCCACCGACGTGTTGACGACAATTGACCATCTCACGGTATGGCAAACTCGTTAAATCCCTTTCTATAACGTCCATTGGACATTGCGCTATCCTTGTCTATTACCACGAAACCATGTTCCCGTTGCCAACAATTACGACACAAAGCGCAGAAATCCTCGTAAGACATATCAGTGTTTATGTGATCGTTGTACACATGTTTCAAGTTGGTACCATCCTGCTTAAACAGAATCAACAGATTCGCATTGTCGCGTATAAGATGTTTGGGAATTTTTGCATACGTCTGACAGAGATAGAAGCAGTCAATGTTCGAGTGGCGCCCCATTGCAAAGTATTCTCATATCGTATCTTGCTTGTCACATGCCACGTCATCAAAGATAAAAATTGAATTCGTTATTCGAAAATGTAAAGTAGCCAATTTCATCTATCGGGGTCAATAAACTCTCTAAATACTGATATTTTGGCTGTTGCAACGACTTGGAATACACGTACACGTTCTCGAGGTGAACACCGTGAGGACTTTCCAACAAGCTCACCAACACGTTGGTCTTTCCGCAATTTGATGGGCCGCAAATCAGACAGCGTATAGTGTTTGGTAGCATGCTACCATGTTTGCGTCTTGTTTTCGAGGACATCATTTGCGATTTATCGTCAAAATTTGTTACGCGTATCGCCACAGGATGTCGCACGAATCGCATCCTCTCCGCGAACTGTGAAAAAATGATTTTGATACGTCGAAGCGGCGACGCGTCCTATTTATAGGTCCACGCTGAAGCAAAACAGCTCAGTATTCAAAATGCTTCTGATCCTGTCAGATAATTGTGATATTCGAGACTTAACCTCTGAACAGTTGAAATATATACCACAGATTATTCTATTGCGAGAGTTTGGCAGACACATTGATCAGTTGTGGGACAGACTCCCCGAGCATATAAAAGCTGATTCTGAGGTTCAGCAGTATCGTCGGTGTCTGGAACATTATAATCGCCCTTGGCAGCGAACGCATATCGACGGTCCGGCACCATTGATTAAAAACTGTAGCGAATGTCGCCAACGGGAGTAAAGAGAGGTAGTGGTTTGTTAAATCGGGCGATAAACGCGCTACCTATCGAATTATATATCCCGGGATACCAGTTTTGCGGCCCAGGAACACATCTGGCTAAACGATTGGCTGGAGGTGATCAAGGCATCAATCCGTTGGACGCAGCGTGTCGCGAACACGATATTGCGTATTCGCGCAGTAACAACCTTGGCGAAAGGCAAGCGGCAGATAACGTACTCGCTGACAAAGCGCGAAAACGCATCGTTGCGCGTGACTCGACTCTAGGTGAAAGAGGTGCTGCTACAGCTGTTTGGGCAGCTATGAAGGCCAAAACGAATATCGGAATGGGGATGAAAACAAAAACTCGCAAAAGGACTCCAAAAAGAGCATCGAAAAAGCGGATTCTCCCAGTGGCAAAACGGGGTGGTATATTACCACTTCTCCCGCTGCTAGGTGTTCTCGGATCATTAGCTGGTGGAGCGGCGGGGATCGCTAAGGCGGTAAACGATAATAAGGCGGCGCAACATCAGCTGCAGGAAATGCAACGCCATAATCGCTCCATGGAAGGTCGTGGACTTTATCTCGCACCATACAAGCGCGGACAGGGAATATCAAAACGAGAAAAAAAACACCGAAAAGAAAATAAAAATGCCTGTCGGCGTAACTACTGACGCGCAATTGGAGGAGTTGGCAAAACGTATGCGTATTCCATTCTTTAGAGGTGTTTTCATGCGCAATGAACTACCTGCCGGAGGAGTACGTCAAAACGAGAGCGGTATCGTAAATTTGGACAATGTCGAGGGGCCGGGGACTCATTGGGTAGCGTATGCGAAGAGAGGGTGTCGAGCTATATATTTCGACAGTTTTGGGAATCTTCGACCGCCTAAGGAATTGGTACAATATCTGGATAAAGATGCTGTGAAAATCGAATACAATCGAATGGCTTATCAGAAGTACGAACAGAGCAATTGTGGACAACTATGTCCACGCTTTCTACAAACGATTGGCACCAAATTTAAGGATTCACTTCCCACCACTCTGATTCAGTACTAATCGAGACGTACAGCTCGGAATATGTCGTTAACATTCACTCTAACCGGCAAGAGTAGCACCCTCGCGGTAAGCTACTTTCCACCCATAGATTTGAGCGACGATGATTATGAGCTTGGTCTAACAACCTTTGAAACTTATCATACAATACCAAACATCGACTCGAGCAACGATAAATTCTACTTCACCGCAAACTATGACATCAACAGCAGCGTCGACACCACTCATGAATACATTACGATTCCACACGGCTCCTATGAACTAGACGCCATTGCCAAGTATTTGAAGCAGCGATTACTCGAGCGGTATCCTCAAAATCTCGGCGGTATCGATGACGGTGACAACGATGTGTATCCAATAGTGTTGCACCCCAACAACGACACCATGAAAAGCGAGCTGTACTGCTCGTTCGCCATAGACTTTACGAAACCCAATAACATTGGATCGCTACTGGGAATCTCGACGAATCGGGTATTAGAACCTGGACGGTGGCATGAATCGGACGATCCAATTAATATCATGAACGTGAACATTATTCGCATAGAATGCAGCGTGACCGCTGGCGCGTACAACAATGGGAGCGCGTACATACGATACATGAATTTTCTCCGAGAGTCCCACCAGGATATAAGATATGGGAAACGCCTGCGCAGATCATTTACCTTCCAATCACCGCACAGGTCATTACGGATCTAACGATACGCGTTGTCGATCAAGACGGACGGTTGCTCGATTTTCGAGGTGAAGAGATTACCATCAGATTGCACGTACGACGGCGACGACGATAATACGTGTGGCGTGACCGGAAGAGATGCTTGTGTTGAACGACTCCAGAAACTCGTTTCTTCCAAGTGAAATTGTTTGCAACAACAACAACAACAAAAACAACAACAACGACAACAACAACAACAACAACAACAACAACAACAACAACAACACCTGCAACAGCTCTGATTACACTAAAAAGAAAAGGCTCAGTCCTGCGAACATTACATTTTTGAAATCATTGGGATTCCTTGTGCGCATTTAAGTTGAAAAAAAAATGGTGGATATTCTAAGCATTAGAGGGAAGCCGACGTTTGACGATCGTATCGTCGAGCTCGAGACTCGCACATACAACCCATACGTCAACACGACGTTTGGATACAGCGATGAGATAAGAATACCCATACAGCAGCAGGATTTATACACATTGCCGTGTGAAAGTTTCCTCTATTTGGAGGGGAAATTGAAGATAAATAAGCCAAGCGATACATTAACGGTGATGTTGGGAAATAATTGCATGGCGTTCTTATTTGATGAGATTCGATACGAGTTGAATGGCGTAGAGATTGATCGCAACAGAAACGTTGGATTAACTAGCACGCTTAAAAACTATGTATCGCTGACATCTGGCGAAAACAAAAATATGGAGAATGCCGGATGGGGCTTGAAACAACGTAATGGGCTAATAGTGAAAAATCATTTCAATTTTTGCATCCCACTCAAATATTTGCTGGGATTTTGCGAGGACTACAAACCCATGATTATTAATGCGCGTCACGAATTGATTTTGATACGATCGCGCAACGACAACAATTCTCTAATAGGATCGCCGATGTTGGAACCAGAAATTGAATTACTTAAAGTGCAATGGCGGATGCCTTATGTGACGTTAAATGACGTTAATAAGCTATCGTTGCTACATACTTTGGAAAGTGGACAAAACCTGAGCATTTGTTTTCACTCGTGGGGTATGTACGAGTATCCTCTCTTGCAGAGCACGACCAAGCATTCGTGGGCCGTGAAGGCATCTGCACAGCTGGAGAAGCCGCGAGTTATTATCCTTGTTCTACAGACAGATCGAAAGAATGTGATGAGCGAAGATGTTACTAAGTTTAACAACTGCAAATTGGCCAATGTAAAACTTTTTCTCAACTCGGAATTTTACCCGTATGATGATCTGAATTTGGACTTTGACAAGAATAAGCATGCCATCTTGTACCACATGTATACGCAATTCCGTAAATCGTATTATGGACATAGTTGCAACGAGGCATTATTCACCGTGGCTGAATTTTTACAATTTGGTCCCCTCGTGATGATTGATTGCTCGCGACAAAATGAGTCGATCAAGAATGGTACAGTGGACGTGCGCATAGAATTCGAGTGTAAAGAGAATGTGCCTGCAAATACTACGGCCTACTGTCTGATTCTGCACGATCGGGTGGTTGAATACAATCCGCTGACAAACGTGGTGCGCAAAATAAATTAAATTGCCATACGACTTGCCCCGCCCTCTCCTGTGCTAAATTCATACAAAATTTCATCGTGAAAATCGAGATGCTTTATGAGAAAGACCCCATTCTCTCGTCTGTCTTGGAAGCGAGCGGACCTCTAAATCGTACTGATAATGGTCGTACCAACATTTGTTGATCTGCAAGGGTTCATCGTCGATGGAAGATTTGTCGCGAAGGAAGTGGCTATCCTACGAAAGGGAACAATTCTGTCGCACTATATTTTTGGGAGTTCGATGCCACAATTTCTTCTTACGAAATCCGACAAATCAAGCATCCGATGGTTGGTGGCAAAACATCATGGGTTACGTTGGGACGATGAAGACGTTCCATACAGTATGGCTAAACAGCTAATTATGAAAGCTGTTGCTGATGCGATCGATGAAGAAGATGACGCATCCCATATCGTATACGTTAAAGGGCTGCAGAAACGCGACTAGCTTGCAAATTTCCTTGATGAAGACATGAGAATGGACGTGATCATTGAGACGCTGGACATTGACTACGAGGATATAAAATCTCTAAATAAACTAAATGTAGTTAATACTCTGCGATGCGGCAGACACGCAAAGCATTGTGCCATGCAAAATGTATTTAAAATATTCAACTGGTGGTCTAAACGCCAGAGAGAAATTCATAAATAAATCAAATCAATTTTTTAATGTATAAATGTTTTTTCTTCACCCTCCCCAACCTGTTGCATTTAATGTACGCTAGATTAAGACGATAGTTATAATTATGCAGAAGCGGTTCGATTCACGTTCAGAGTGATATGATTCACCTTCAATACCCGTTCAATACCCAATCAAAGCCGTTCAATACCCGATCAAAGCCGTTCAATACCCGATCAATACCCGTTCGACACACGTTCAAAGCCGTTCAATACCCGTTCAATACCCGTTCGACACACGACCAATGCGATATGATTCACGTTCGATACCCGATCAAATCCGTTCAATACCCATTCGATACCCGATCAAAGCCGTTCAATACCCGTTCAAAGCCATTCAATACCCGTTCGACACACGTTCAAAGCCGTTCAATACCCGTTCGATACGCGTTCAAAGCCGTTCAATACCCGTTCGATACGCGTTCAAAGCCGTTCAATACCCGTTCGATACGCGTTCAAAGCCGTTCAATACCCGTTCGATACCCGTTCAAAGTCGTTCGATACTCGTTCGGTACGCAATGAAAACCGTTCAATACCCGTTCGACACCTGATCAAAGCCGTTCAATACCCGTTCGACACACGATCAAAGCCGTTCGATACCCGTTTGATACCCGTTCAATACCCGTTCAATACCCGTTCGATACGCGTTCAAAGCCGTTCGATACCCGTTCGATACACGATCAAAGCCGTTCGATGCACGTTCGATACACGTTCAAAGCCGTTCGATGCACGTTCGATACCCGATCAAAGCCGTTCAATACCCGTTCGACACACGTTCAAAGCCGTTCAATACCCATTGGATACGCGTTCAAAGCCGTTCGATACCCGTTCAAAGCCGTTCGATGCACGTTCGATACCCGATCAAAGCCGTTCAATACCCGTTCGACACACGTTCAAAGCCGTTCAATACCCGTTCGATACGCGTTCAAAGCCGTTCAATACCCGTTCGATACGCGTTCAAAGCCGTTCGCTACCCGTTCGATTCATGTTCAGAGTGGTACGTTAGGCGTTGAAAGTGGTATGATACACGTTTGATAGATGTTCAATACACGTTCAGAGTGATACGATTCACGTTCGATTCACGTTCAGAGTGGTACGATAGACGTTGAAAGTGGTATGATACACGTTTGATAGATGCGTAATACACGTTCAGAGTGGTACGATTCACGTTCGATTCACGTTCAGAGTGGTACGATTCACGTTCGATTCATGTTCAGAGTGGTACATTAGGCGTTGAAAGTGGTATGATACATGTTTGACAGATGTTCAATACGTGATCGAAGTGGTATGATGGACGTCTAATAAACGATCAATGTGATATGGTCTAGTCGAATGATGCGTTGAAAGAAGATGCGTGTGAATAAGGGGAGGACGGTCGAAGAAGATGCATAGAAGGTGAGGATGGTCAGCGAAAATGCAGGTGGCCTGTAATAAAGATAATGAAGAACAAAGACATCTTACTTTGCAATGGATGCAACTTTAGGCATGGGCCCACATGTGGGAGCTTGGAGATGCAGCGAGACCAGTTGTCTTCAAACGCTAAAGACGGACAGTCTTCTTGACACTTTGACAGTTGTGGAATATTTTTTTCGTTTTTTTTATACAATGGGATTTTCAAGGATAGCGCCGGAGGTATGTACTTAACAATATTTTTTTGACATTTATCGCGTTTAACCATTGATACCGAGTGAGATTAAAATCAGACGTTTGTGTAAATATTATATTGCTAAATATGTTGTAGGGCTCGCCACTACCGTCACCCGTGTGGTCGGACGACTGGGGGTCACCGCCACCGTCACCCCCCTCTCCCCCACGTTGGTCGCCGCCGCCATCGCCGCCGGCGCAGCCATCGTCGTCGCCGTCGCCATCACCGCCGCCGTCGCCATCGCCATCGTCGTCGTCGTCGTCGTCGTCGTTGTCATCGTCGCCGCCTCCACAGGTACGTAATACTTTGCATCGCTTTGTGCGTTTGATGTGCGAATATTATATCGATGTTTGTATGTGTTCTAGGCGCCGTCGCCCGCGTATGGGGCTGCGCGGCTGCGACCATTTGGTTACGACCAATGGTCTGCGACCATTACGACCATACGGCCGTATCCGATGGTGAGGATATTTGCGCTACCACCAGCACCACCGCAGCTGCCACCATCCCCGCCTCCACAGCCCCCATCACCGCCGTCGCCGCCATCGCCCCCGTGGGTACCGTCGCCCCCATCGCCACCATCGCCACCGTCACCTTTTTTTTATTAGTTTAATTTTGTATTATTTTTCTTTTTCCTTTTATATTTTTTATTTTATACTTCGCTTCTATTTATATATTATTATTATATTTTTTATTATATATATTATTGTTATTACTATATTTTCTTTTCTTTAAATATATTATCATTTAAAACACATTATTTCTCCATTTTATTTACCCACCTTCCTCCTTCTCTCCTCATTAATTTCTGCTGACACCGCGCAATTCTAAGATTCGACGTTTCCTAAAAAGTATTATATTTCGTTCGAGCCTTCTTCGCGCCGTGAAAAATGACGTCATCTCGCGCAAATGTCCCAGGGGACTGAAATTACAGGAACTCACATTTTGAAAAATTTTAGCTTTAGACTAAATGCGATTATACCACTATGTAGTGCTGTCTTTTTCCCTCCCCAGAATTTAGTTTTAAAATAACTGTGATTGTACCACTAAGTAATGCTCTTTCTTTCCCTCCTCCGAATTTAGCTTTAAAATAATGCTCTCTCTTTCCCTCCTCCGAAGACGCGGTGCGTAAAAACGCCGATCTTTCCCGATTTTTCCCGACATCGTCCGATAAAAAATAATGGATTATGCTTGGTGACGCTCGGTATATGTACCATTCATTAAAGACTAATGTCAGAGAGTGGGCGTTGGGGGAGTTGGTTAGGCGGCTGACTCGTAACGCGGAGGTCTTGGGTTCGAGCCCCGTCGCCCGAGATTCAGTTTTTCGATTATTCTTAATATCTTAAATTAATATTTCCTTCCTTACCGACTGTGGTTGGTACCACGCTCCAGAGTAGCAGCAATTCATACCCGCGGTTCCTCCTCGATGCGGTTCGGTATCGATTGATTCGATATCTTCTGCTCTCGCGCTATACCCCCACCACTTCGCCATCTGTATGACGTCATCGGCCGCGCGCCGCCCGCCCGCAGGAATTTTCCGCCGACTTTTGAAACTCAAATTTGAGTTTCAAGGTCGGAGGAGGGGTGGGGGAAATGGCCTTCAAACTCAAATTTGGGTTAGAATCGGCCTAGCTATACTACTCTGGGTCACGCGAGCCGAATTCGAGCAAGCATTATCGTAAATGGAAAAGACTTTTCGACTCAATAAACCGGGCCTTTTGTTCTTTATTACGACTCTCAAGCGATTCAGGATGTCACAGTAGTATGCCGCGTTGATAGTCTTACCTTTTTCGAGATAATCAATTAACAAAACGCCGCGATAATCCCAAAACACAGTCGCCAGAACCTTGCAGGAAGAGAATGTCGTTTTGCATTTTTTTGGGGGGTCGGCCGCCTTTCTCTACCCATTGTATCGACGATCGTTTCGATTCAGGCGTATAGTGGTACACCCAAGATTCGTCTCCAGTTACGACGCGGTGCAGCAGTGATTCCCCTTCCTCCTCATACGCATTAAGAAATGAACGAGCGGCGTTCATGCGTTGTGTTTTGTGCTGTTCAGTGAGAAGACGAGGCACCCATCGCGCGCTCACTTTACTCAGTTGAAGTTCGTCGTGAATGATGGTTCGAATGGAAGATCGACTGCATTCGCCTCTACTTCGGAGTTTTTCGGCCAATTCATCTAGGGTATATCGTCCATCTTCCTCAGTCAGCTGTTTCACAATTGCGACGTTCTCTTCGTTGACTGCGTGCACTGGTCGTCCTTCGCGCTCTTCGTCGTGCAACTCTTCGCGGCAATTTAGGTACGCTGTTCGCCAACGCTTAACCATCTGCAGGCTCACGCATTTATCGCCGTAAACAGAACATAATTCTCGATAAATTTCTGTGGCAGTGAAGTTTTTACCGGTAAAAAAACGTGTTATACTTCGCGGTTCACATTTGGACGCAAATTTTAACGGAATCTCCATGATAAAATGTTATAAAACCCGCAACAATTGACCGACCAGACTCTACGACCCACGAAACTGATCAGAATAGGTGAGAGAACACATCCCGTTCTACCTTTTCACCAAGAACAGCGCAGGCATCGTTAAACTTACTTTCTGAAGAACCCTCGTAATTAGAGGTTTCCTGGCAGGAGGAGGAATTATAACTCGTCGATCTTATGTCTCGCGGCGCACATCGCTGCCGCGAGAGGAGTTACCAGTATCGCGGCCACCTGGCGGTGTTCGAACCAAATCAATTATTTTGAAGCATGAGTTTTATAAAACCGGAAGGAACCGCATTAATTTTTTATCCGCCAATCTATTGGAAACCGGGTTAAATTTTTTTCTTCGAAACCCATATGCATCCCGTGAATTATTTTCTCTGCCCATCCAGAATCGCGACGGGCTCGTAAGAGCTTGTGGTATTTCCTGATTGAATTCGTAAGCCTGATTGAATTCAAGGTTTATACAAATGGCAATTCCTGATAAAAACTGATAAATTTTGGACTTGAAAAATCCTGTTTCATCCATCGATCTGGATATCCGCATTGAACTGAGATTCTTTTTTGAACTGTCAAAAATCAGTAAAGTAAGTGAGTAGTGGGCGAAATCGAAATGCAAATACTGAAAAAATGGATTTATTGAAGATTGACGATAGGGTTGCCACCCGTACTTTAAAATAATGTATCTAACGTTATTGAGATATTTCAAAATAATAAAAATTTACTCTGTAATCTTCGCACGATCGCGATGATGAGATCGGTCGGGCCATCTGTTGACGCGCACTTCAGCTAATTAGGCAGCTCTCTCGCTTTAACACGCGACCGGCTTTGTTCGCTGGCACGGTCTTCGTCCTACTCGGGGCGAACAGCTGTTGGGTGGGGTGCTGACGTCACAGAATTCGGCGAAACGGCCTGATCCAATACCGCGATCGATCTCTCTTCTAAGAACCGTCGACTCGACAAGTTCAATCTTTATCTCGCGTGCTCGCGCTAAACTGGAACGTTCCAGAACTCAGCGTTACGAACGGCTCAGTTCAATCACGACTTTCCGCGTACCTTCGCGTTATCATAAGTACTTTGTGTTAATTGTTACTAGTTTTATTAGACATACGTGTAATTTATTGTGCCGTGTTATGTAAATATACAGTGACCGTAACCTTAGTTTAAAACTTAACGACTATCTTATACGCTAATTTTCGCGCTTGAACAAGATGATCTTAAGCATCGGCTTAAGACACGTTTATGAATACCGCCCTCTAAGAAAAAATCGAAATGTTTTTTGTTTACAAAAATGAGTTTCTTCCTTTTACTTTTGATGCGTGCTAATTGATTATATGAATAAGAAATTATTTTTTTGGAAATTGTGTCCTTTATGCAGTGATCACAGACTTTCTGGTTCTTTATTATATTTCATATTATATAGCTCCCAATATGATGTAGTACATTCAATTCTGTTCTAATCAATGTGATGGACTGTTTCAAAAGATCTGGGACTGAATTTAGAAATTGTGTGTTTGCAACGTAATGTGTGGTTGAGCAACGATTTTGCAATAAAATATCTAAAATCTCTGAAAGAAATTCTCGAACATCTTCTTCATAATTACTATTAGATACTTTTTTCAGATACTGTAAAATTAAAATTAATTTTAAATTATTTTTTAATTGCAAAGCATTTGACAGCACATTCTTCATTCTCACAACTGAAAATAAGTTTTCTAAACAATCTTGCGTTATTAATTCAGTATTAAATGAAGTTTGCTACTGATCCCACTTTTCGGTCAATGTTGTGGAATCTAATTGGTAGATGTTATTGCTTCGTCCAATAGGAAAAATTACGCAGATAAACGGTGGTGGGGCTAGGCACGTACCAATTAAGTGCAAGCAGTATGCCTTTCTTTTTCTACTTATTTACTTGCTCTCTCTATTTCCGGTTTAGGTGAGTAATGGCGTCGACCAATAGAAAAGGCGGACACATTTTCCGATCACTCCCTACAGGATCACTAGCCATAACAACACACTAGCGCTGAGTATTTTTATGCCGCTTTCCCGATTTCTTTACACTGCTCAATACGTTGGTTACCCCGGCGTAAAAATTGGTTATTGAGTAAGAGTGAAAGTGCTGTTTTGGAGAAACTTCAGTTGTAACGAACGTAGTTTACGCTTTAGGAGGGGGCCTTAGGACCCACGGCCTAATCAGCCCTGTCTACTACTACGTCACGTACGCTCGAAAGGGACTAAGGGTTTTAAGAGGGTGACGATGACCAGATACGCTAAAAACGGAAAGTTACAAAGTAGGTATCTAAAATAACATCAGCATTAATATTTTAAAATTAACTGGCGCCCCCATTAACCGGTTAACTAGCAATGTATCATATATGATAACAAAAATCAGGCCAATTTTGCTTATGTATCATATATGATCAAATGGAATAACTTTTTTGATTTTCAAACGATTTGAATGAAACTTGGTATGTAATGGTTTTTGGGGTCGCTGAATCTGAATTTGGCATTGGAATTGTAAAATTTAATATGGCAGACTCAAAATGGCCGATCCAACCAAAATAGCTGCCAAATATTAAAATATTAGCGGGATTTAGAAAAATTGTATATAGGGGTTTTGGGGGTCGCCCATACCCCTGTATACCAAATTTTGCGTGATTCACTTAATTTTTCGATGTTGCCACTTTGGGCACGAATAGTAAAAAAAAGCCGTGCCAATTAAACGGTTAATTATTACCCAGTATTTTCTTACATTACTTCATTACTTATTGCTTATGTATAGGCATATGCTAGAGGCAGCTTTGCGCTCATTTCATTATCGAAGGAAGTGTAGCCTAAATACCAAAAAAAGAAAAATACAAATTTACAAATTTATACGGCAGACTGAGAATCACATGAACTTTTCAGCCATAATTATGGCTGAACATTACTTTAGCCCAAAAAGCTAGTGGGAGCGGGGGGGGGGGGCTAAAATAAAGCCTTAAATATTACTAAATTTTGACAATACCATTCAATTTGTAGCAGTCATTTCTAACACCCGATTTTTCTCCTTAGAACATTTTAAAAGTGTTTTCTTCCTCATTACTCGACGAAACATTCTGTTTCGAGCTTGTTGTAAACTTTTAATTTTCGTTTCTTTGTTTGCAATGGTCCGTTTTGCGAGCTCTAAAGCTGTTTTAGCTTTCCTAGATGTAGCAAGATGTGGTGTTCTAATGTCACCAAATATACAAAGATTATGTACAGCTGTAACAGGTGTTTCGGAAGATTCAATACTCTCATACCTTGGCGATGTAGACGGGTGATTGACTGTTGCACAAATTTCTATCAATAATCAATTAATTCATCGGTTCAATGTATATACAGGGTGTCCCAAAAATGCTGCGGTTCCTTGAAGGGGGTGATTCAGGGGGTGATTGCAAACAACTTTTTCCTTTGCGAAAATTCTCTCCGAGGTTTCGTTACCGAGATATTAACAAAAAGCACCAACCAATCAGAGCGCGAGTCTGACCGCCGAGTTCCCGCGCTAGCGTGGCTATGCGCCGCGCCGTGACTGCGAACAAGCAACTCGGCACGCATCGAAGAAAATTGCGTAGAATGGCAAATGAAAAAGATGTAACAAATAAAATCGAACATGTTGTCATGGTTTGTTTGTTATTTAAAGCGAATAATGAATAATGGATAAATGGATGAAAATCACGTGGAACGTAAAAAGACGAATACACAGTTTTTTTTTTAGAAGTTTCGAAAATAATAATTATTTGAAGTGCGAGGATAAGGAATACGTAAATTTCATTGTGTTAATAACTTAGCCACGAAAAGGTAACGTAACAGTAAATTAACGAAAAGTGATCGTAGTTCGTTATTGTGATAAAAATCCGTAATTCAGTAACGGCCAGCACTGTTGCTGATAACGAATAAGTCTGTTTAAAAAGCCCGAATAAATATTTTCGTAGGGAATTTTGAGAATTATCGCCGGAAATAAGCCATAGCTTGCGTTAAATTTAAAAATGAATGATCACCAATAAAGTAACTAAAACTCACCCTTGTCGGAAATTCACCTGCAGCGTGGAAACCTGTGTCACTGGGTCACTGAACCGATCCTGGTCATCGATGGACAAGCCCCGTGCACAGCTGGTCCCAGGTATACGACACTACCCAAAGGTAAGGGTCGCAATGTCAGGTGCATCCAGGTTAATGTACCGAATATTCACTTCACTACGCGGCTACTAACACTGAACACTTAATTTATTTTCCATGGAACGTGTTGTTCCTACGTTTTAAAAATTGGTGGCCCTGAAAAGGGCCGATTGTAATCAATTAAAAAATTGCTCCACGTGGCCACCGTTATTTTCTATGCACGCTTCAGCGCGGAGAATCAGCTGTCGTTGGACGCCCTGCAATGTTTGCGGCGTTATGTTGGCCACCACCGCGTGAATGAGCGCAACTGCTTCCTCGGGGGTAGCCACCGGCTGACGATACACCTCATTCTGAAATGATTGTTGTACAAGAAATACGAAACGTAAGTAAAAAAAGAATACCTACAACAAGAATAATTAAAGAGTAACAACAATAATGAAATTACCTTCAGGTAGCCCCAGAAGAAAAAATCCAGCGGATTCATATCCGGTGACCGTGGGGGCCACGCAACGTGAGCCTCATCTTCACGGCCGCGGCCGATCCACCTGTCCTGAAAGGTTTCACCTAAATAGGCGCGGACATTCAACGGGTAATGTGGCCCAGCACCGTCGTGCTGGTAGTACATGTTCTGTCGGATCTCATATGGAATATCATCCGTAAGATCTGGCAGAACATGTTCTAAAAAATATTTATACGCTGGGCCGTCCAGCCTGTCTGGCAGAATGTACGGCCCAACGATAAATTCGCCACAAATGCCGGCCCATAGGTTGATCAACCAACGGACTTGTGCTGCACGTGTACGAAGCGCTAGGGGATTTTCGTCGCTCCACACATGCATATTGTGGGAATTGAAGCATCCTTCCCTGTTGAAAAGTGCTTCATCCGTCCACAATATGTATTTGGTGAACGACGGATTCCTTTGCACTTCTCCCAACAGCCACCTGGAATAGTGAATCCGCTGGATGTAATCCCCAGGGTGCAAGTGTTGCACCCGTACATATTCGTACGGATGCAACATCCGATCCCTGAGAATTCGGTGCACCGTCGAGCAGCTGACACTAGAACAAAATGCAAAAACATCCACTATTAGATAACATTTTTTTTCTTAATTAATAATTACTGCAGTTATCTTGAACTGTGACTTACTTGAAGTGGCGGCTCAAGACGCGCACACCGGTCGTAGGATCGGCGTCAATGGCGTCGAGAATTCTCTCGACGGTGCCCAGATTTCGCGCGGCTGCGGGTCTGCCCACCTCGCTGCCTCGCGGCATCATGGACCCCGTCGAGAATAGCCTCGACGCTAAACGTCGAAATGTGTCTTCGCTTGGCGTTGGAATTTGCGGATATTCCAACGCAAATGCTCGTACAGCGGCACTTGCGTCCCCGTCGTTCCGGGCGTACACCCAGAACATCCTATAATACTCCTGTGCCGTGAACATTTCTCGGTCGGAATTGCTAGCTGACTGACAAGATTTTTTCCAAGTAACTTCCTCTACCCCCAAGTAGTTTCTCTCGTTCCATTATCAGTTAACCCCCACCAGAGCAAGGGGTTTTAGGTAAAAAGAAGCCATCACATTTTCGAAACACACGTGTTTTGCCGAAGTGCAACGGACGAACCATCGTACACTTTCACAAAAGCCCGCTCTCCGTCCTTTTACTGCCAATGTACCCATTGCTTCGAGATAGAAAACAGACACACACCACGTGTATCGGTTCGAAAGGGTCCGAAAGGAAAAGAAACAGAAACTCTTCGAGTTGGTATAATGAAGAAAATTCATACTATTCCTGTTTCCACTTTCCGATACCCTGAGTTCACGTCTGCTACGAGTCATAAATTATCCAAAACTGTAGGAAACCGTTCTCTACCGCCGACTAGCGGGACAATACGATCATAAACCGTGACCCTGGCGAAATGCTTTGGCCGAGCAGCCTGATTAATTTTGGGGAACTAGAATTTAAAAAGTATTATTCAACATCAATGCGCCTCGCGGAGAGACACAGGAAGAAAAGGGGTAGTCCGCTGACTGCGCGTAGTCCCGCCTGCGTCGTCCTCCCTACAAATTCGAAACAGATCCCTTATCTCTCGAGTATAAACACGCGCTCGAATTTCAAAACAAAAGCACGCGTCGACGTATTCCGTGCAAGAGACGGTGGGCTTGAAGTCCGATTGGCCCTAATCTAACCAATCTGCCCTGCATCCCTCCCAAACGGCCACTGTCCCGAAGAGGTCCTCTTCGCAGCAATATCTCCTCCCCATGGCCCACCTTCTCTCAAATTTCCGGCGATAATTCTCAAAATTCCCTACGAAAATATTTATTCGGGCTTTTTAAACAGACTTATTCGTTATCAGCAACAGTGCTGGCCGTTACTGAATTACGGATTTTTATCACAATAACGAACTACGATCACTTTTCGTTAATTTACTGTTACGTTACCTTTTCGTGGCTAAGTTATTAACACAATGAAATTTACGTATTCCTTATCCTCGCACTTCAAATAATTATTATTTTCGAAACTTCTAAAAAAAAAACTGTGTATTCGTCTTTTTACGTTCCACGTGATTTTCATCCATTTATCCATTATTCATTATTCGCTTTAAATAACAAACAAACCATGACAACATGTTCGATTTTATTTGTTACATCTTTTTCATTTGCCATTCTACGCAATTTTCTTCGATGCGTGCCGAGTTGCTTGTTCGCAGTCACGGCGCGGCGCATAGCCACGCTAGCGCGGGAACTCGGCGGTCAGACTCGCGCTCTGATTGGTCGGTGCTTTTTGTTAATATCTCGGTAACGAAACCTCGGAGAGAATTTTCGCAAAGGAAAAAGTTGTTTGCAATCACCCCCTGAATCACCCCCTTCAAGGAACCGCAGCATTTTTGGGACAGCCTGTATATATCAAAGACATACAAATGCAGTAATTCTTACCTTCCAATAATACAGTGGGATTTTCATTGACAGATGCAAACTCAAAGTTTCCTGTGGGCGCACTTCTATTATTGAAATTGGCTTTCTGGATATCAGAACGTTTGTGCACGTTCGTCCTCACAATAGATGGTACAACGTTGTGCTTAACAATTGTGCCTCTAGCTGGACAGATTATATCATCTTTTTGGAAATGATTCCAACACAGTCTAGTAACAGTGTTCAAAACTGGTTCATCAATGCCGCAAAAACCTAGCCACTTCTGGTGAGATTCCTTGTTTTTCGGAAATCTATTGAGAAGGAATGAAATTAATATTACATTTGCGATATGGACAAATATCGTACAAAAAATGAAGCTAAATTTATCACATACTTGTGTACATGACATACTTTAATTTATTTAATTTATTAAATATTACATATATACAGGGTGCCCACGGGAACACTGAACAGCTGGATATCTCCTAACGAATTCAAGATAAAAAAAATATTTATATAGAATTGCATGGTTCTAGGGGGCAGATTTATTAGCGCAGACGAATCTTTTTCTTCGATTATTATTTTAAAAGATACGATAGTCGAGTTCGGTCTTTTAAATGGAACTATTTTTTTTTAGAGATCACTTGATAGTGCGTTCCAAGATAAATTCAATAACCTATAATGTATACATCTTATTTCCAAATGTTTTCGAGATATTGCGCTTGAAAATTTACTGATTTTCATTGGAAGAAAATCAGCAGGAATAGCAAGCACCGGGGGTAGTCTTGTTCGCACCACGGGTGGCATGCATTGGGCATTACCTGTTGAAACAGGTACCTACCTACCAAAGGTCTACGCCAGGAGCGACAGGCCCAAAGGCTGGACAATACTTTTTCGTCACAAATACTAGGTACATCAGCGATATCAAGAAACGTACCGTTAATGTTTTAAAACGTCATAAAATTTACTTAGAGTTTGTACGCAAAGAGAAGTAGGAAAAGATGAGTCAATTTTCACATTCCATAGTCTTTTATTTTGTATTCCGCGTTCCTAGCATTTTGATGTACCTTGCATTTTTGAAGGAAAAGAATTGTCCGGCCTTTGGGCCTGCCACTCTTGGTGTAGACCTTTGGTAGGTAGGTAACTGTTTCAACAGGCAATGCCCAACGCGTGCCACCCATAGCGCGAACAAGACTACCCCCGGTGCTTGCTATTCCAGTCGATTTTCTTCCAGTGAAAATCAGTAAATTTGCAAACGCAATATCTCAAAAATCAGTGGAAATAAGGTGTACACATTATAGGTTATTGAATTTATCTTGGAATGCACTATCAAGTGATCTCTAAAACAAAATAGTTCCATTTGTAAAACCGAACTTGACCAACGTATCTTTTAAAATAAGAATCGAAGAAAAAATTCGTCTGCGCTAATAAATTTGTCCCCGCGAACCATGCAATTCCATATAAATATTTCTTTTTATCTCCAATACGTTAGGAGATATCCAGGTGTTCAGTCATCCCGCGGAAATCCTGTATACTCTACGAATAATAGGAAGCCGATTTATCTCGCTTACCGCACAGCACGCAATATCCGTTTAGCCTTCTTTAATTTCAACTAGTTATAACCGTTTTCAAAAGGTGCGCGCGTCTGTGATAAACAATGATAATCATGGCAACCCTGGATCGCCGCCGGCGATATTGGTGCATGCGCATTTCGGACGATTGGGATTTTATATACCTATCCTGGTGTCTATCCTTAAGTCGAACTGCTGTAGCTCCAGACTCCACCATGCCAAGCGGCCCGAAGGGTTATCCATTGCCTGTAACCACTTTAGCGCCTGGTGGTCGGTGAGCACGGAGAAGGTGTATCCTTCCAGGTAGGGTCGCATTTTGCGAATCCCCCACACCACGGCCAAGCACTCTTTTTCGGTGACGGAATAGTTGCGTTCGGCCGGGTTGAGGGTATGGCTGGCGTAGACGACCACCCGTTCTTCTCCGTCCACTTCCTGGGTCAGGACGTCTACGGGACCGTGTTGACTGGAGTCGGTCTGCAGGGTGAACGGTCGCTAGAAACCCGGGCAAGCGGGCACCGGGGCGGTAGCCAGCCGGTGTCGCAGTGTCTCGAACGCCTTGTTTGCCTCGTTGGTCCAGGCCCATCGTGCGCGCTTCTGGAGTAGGTGGGTCAACGGCGCCGCCATGTCCGAGAATCGTGGGATGAACCTTCGATACCACGAGATCATCCCAAGGAATTGGTGGAGTTCCTTGAGACTGGTTGGTGGGACGATTCCCTTGATATCTAGCACCTTGTCTGGGTCGGTCTTGATCCCCTGGTTTGATACGACGTGACCGAGGTACTGTAATTCCGAGCGACAGAAGCATCACTTGTTCGGGTTGACACGGAGCCCAGCGTCCCAAAGTCGTCGTAGGACCTCTCGTACGTTCGCAAGGGGTTCGTCGAATGAGCAGCCGGGCACGATAATGTCGTCGAGATAGGCGAAGGCGTGTGGCTCCAGGCGGCTCGGCCTGATGACCTGGTCGAGTAGGCATTGAAACGTGGCCGTGGCAGAATGTAGGCCGAACGGCATAATCCGGAACTGGTAGAGGTCGCGACCGGGAATGGTAAACGCAGTAACGGGTCAGCTGCCCGGCGCCAACGGAACCTGCCATTAGCCGTTGGCCACGTCGAGATGAACCAGGGTGGAGATGAATTTCGCCTCCCGAAGCTTATCCAAGGTGGCCTGTACCTGCGGTAGGGGATACACCCTTCTCTTATACCCGGTTAATGTCGAAAGTCAATGCAGAAGTTCCGCTCGCCGTTCTTTTTCTGGACCATCACCACGGGTGAACTCCGCGGGCTGTCTGACGGTTCGATGATGCCGTCTGCGAACATTTTGTCCACCTCCTCATTGATGTTTGCCTGGGTGGCCGGGTTCCGCGGCGTATAGCGGTGCTTGGATCGGTTCTGTGATTTTCAGGCGTATCTGGTGTTCTGCCAGGTGGATGGGCCCGTGTACCTGTTGGAAGCGGGGTAGCTCGGTGGCCAGTAGCTGGTACAGTTGGGCTTCCAGTGCCGGCGTGCAGTTCTATAGATCCGAGGCATCGATCGCGGCGGTTTCGGCGTTGAACTGCCATTGGTGCGGCCCTACTCGGAACGTGACCTCGAGCTTCCAAAGGAGGTCCATCCCTGGGAGTACTTCCTGGGGGAGGGTGACAATGATGGTGTACGTATGGCGGACCTCCAAGCCGAACATTTTGGCGGTCAGGGCGATCTCTCCGCCCAGTGGGACCGTGGTCCTGTCGGCTACTGCGGTCTGGAACGAGCTGGTAGCCAGTGTGCCTCCAACTTGGTACTATCGCGCTGCGATATCCTTGCGCATATAGGAATGGGTGGAGCCGGAGTCTACCAGGGCTGCATGGTTGAGCTTGCCCATGCGGAAGTCCAGGAACAGACTGGGGTCCTCGCCTAGTTGTTCAATGTAGATGTCCGTGGTGAAGTCGGCCGGCATGCGCCTTTTGATCCGGCCCCTGAGGCGTTTCCCGTCTCCGGGTGGCAACGGCAGTCTCAAGTGGCCCGTCCTTCGGTGCCACAGTAGGAACGGAACGACCATCCTGTCCAGCGATAATCATGATGATAGTGGTCGCGCTGGCCGCAACGCCAACAACAGGTCGTTCGGTCACAGTGGTCAGTCACTTCGGCAACATTGTGTTTCATCCGATTAGGGCTAGGACGGCGGTTGGGGCTCGGCCGACGGCTCGGGCTGATTCGTTGTCTGATGGCGGGGGCGTGAAGACGTTTATGTTCGTCGGCGCGCTTTATTACCTCGGTGAGCGGTGGTGACCTCGGATTGGCAAATACATTCTCGGTACTCGGAGCGCAGGTTCTGGTACAATTTACCGAGCTGGTGGTTGACGTCAAACTAGCTGTGCTGTTGTATCAGTGCCAGGAGCGCCATCGAGTATTCTCGTGCCGTTTCCCCGCGCCGCTGCACGGGTTGGTGGACAGTCTCCTCTAGCTCTTCTTCGTCGATGGAGGTGAAGAAGCCCCGGAAGTTGGCGATGAAATCTGCCCATGACTTCCAAGTTTGCCCATTGCAATCGGTACCGATTCAGTGCTGGCTCCTTTAGTATTTCGCAGAGGCACGATAGGAATTGTTCGGGGTTGACCTTGTAGCTGTACTGGAAGTCTTCGAGTCACTGGAGGAATTCGGCGGCCCCTTTTCCGCTGCTGTAGTGTTCATTCCACTTCCGGATTCTGTCCATTGCTGTGCTTGTTGGTGCTGGCGGGAAGGTTCCCGGGCTGGTGGAGGGTCTTCCCTCCCTTTGCTCGGTCTCGGGACTGGTGGAAGGTCCTTCGTCGATTGCGTCGGTTTTGCCGATAGGTGCGGAGGTGCTCGATGACCCGACGGCGGAGCTGATCGAGGTTACCCTCGGAGTTCACTCCGAACGTTTTGGTGGTTTCTACAAGTGCTGTTTTCGGCAGCTAACGGATGCATTCGTTTGACACCTCTTCCTAAGGTCCCTGTTCGGGCGCCAATTTGTGACCGGCTTATGGCGGGGCACAGGGGAACGCTGTTTTATATAAAGAATTTATTTCCGCACGTAGGGCGTTGTTGACCGCGATGCTGGCGCAGGCCACGCAGCGCAACTTAAAGCTAATACAACGCGAGTTAAAACTACGGGGCGCAAGACGGCTTAGTTCTAGGCGACTTATGAGTAGGCGAACTTATCTCTAGACAACTTATCGTTAGGTAGTGTACTACTAAGGCTAGTAGCTACGGGTTCTCCCGTTGGAATCACGTCGTTCGTCAATTGGCGGCCATGTCCGGCGATGCTGCGGTTATCGACGGCAGTCGGTCGGCAGACCGACGGGGGATAGGTTCGTGTCTTCTGCCGAACGAGTTAGAACGTCGGCCCTGCACAGGCTACATGGATGGCCTATCGTGCGGTGGGCTAGCTATCATTGACCACTGGGGGCCACCGCGACCGGATGGTCCAGTGCGAATCTAGATTCGGTTGTTGTAATGACCAAGGAACGAGCTCACTAGCGGTCAAGCGGTACGGCATTCGGCACAATAGGATTCCCTCGGAGGAGGAGAGTGGTGGATACCAAAAGGAGCCAAAAAGAGTGGTAGATACCAAAATATCTCGCGACGCGTAAAGCACTTAATCAAATGATATCTAATAGAAATGTCATTTAAGAATGTATTTATATTGTTTTATGTCATAGAGTTCTTTTTATGTTTCCCTTTATTTAATGTTATTGTCAAAAATAATAAATATTTTTTAGAAAGTTAATGTGTTATTTACTCTTAAAGTTCACTTATCAAGTCTCCCTAACCTTTTGATCAAGTCTCCCCTTCAGTGGGGGATACTTGCGCATAACGTCACTGCCAGAAAATGTTTAAATTTAGTCATTAAAATTAGTTTTCAGCTCTCAAATTTGTACAAGTATATTGAGAATACTCTAAGAATCACAAATGAAATAATTAAATACAAACAAAGCAAACCATTATTATTACTTTAATATAAAATCAAAACTGTGATCAACTATCCCACCTTTCCCCTATATTACTAGAGGTCGAGTCTTCATTGAAATACCAAACTTCATTATGTAATGCCGTAATAGTAGGGACAGGAGTACATATTAATTTATCACAAGAAGAGCTTCCAAATATAAGTCAACCTTCTATTTCTATGGATGATTACACAAAAAAATTTTACTTTAGAATAAGTTTTAGATAAGGTTTCCGGTTATTTATCTTCTAATATTAATAATTTAATTAGAAACGGTTTTGATAATTTGAAAGATTTAATAGAACCAAAATAAGAATATTTTAATAAAACTCCAATTATATTTGATTTAGAAACTCCGTCAGATAGGTTTTTAGTAAGTCAAATTGTAGGAATAGGTAAATGTGGAAAATTCATTTTATTACATGCCGATGCTCACCAAACTACCAATCATTGCTTTGGTGGGAGTTTAAAAGGTCAAGATATTAAATCTGCACTAACAAATTCCAACGTCATAAATAAATAAATAAAATTAACTCATTTTAATAGATTCTACTCAGACCTAGGCACAAGAAAATCTAAATATTACAGATGATAATTACTGGCATGCAATTAAAGCAAATTATCGAACACAAGATCTAGGGGTATATGTTTTATGGTTTTCTCCTGAAAATAAAAATGCTTTAGTAATATGTATGATTCCTTATTTCAACGAATCCTAAAAAAAACAAATTTGTATGGTGTTGCTGCTTTTACAAGGGAAGTTTGGAAACTCGGAAATTCCAAAAATTATGAAACTTGGCGTGCAAGTAAAGTAGTTCATCCGTAACGCAACCCTATTTTTTGTTGGTGCCATAGTGTAATTTTTGGGGGTGAAATCACCCCTTGAAAAAATGCAGAATTTTCTTTTCCGTGGAATATCTCGGGAAGGGTGAGAGATATCGAAACGAAGTTTAAACAAAAATTGCATCTTTTTTTATATCTACAAAACCGCGTAAAAATAATTTTCGAAAGAAACATATTTTTTAAGTAACCCCGACCACCAACCCTTAAAATTAAGTTTTTGTATTTTGTAAATATACGCTGAGATACCTCTGGATAATCTCTTTTCATACATATAAATAGTTTCTGTTATATTTTTTTTTGCAAACAAAACTTCTATTATCGAATTGGAAATCCATTTTAGCAGTTTCCATTAATAAAATGGTTTCTTAAATCCATATTTAAATTATTAGTTATATAAAGTTTAGACAGCTTTCAATTATTTAAGCAAGGCAGTACGTACCTAAAATTGTATCCAAGATAAAACTCATTAAAACTAATCAATGACGCGCATGAATCATTATGATATCAATACATTCTTACATGCATTACTTCAAGTGTAATCTTATTAGGCTATTTTGGAAACCACACGATAAATAAATAATATGTGGAGATTTACAAAGACTTTGCATCATTTTAATTGCAAAGGTCGGATTTCCAATACGCCGTCGCCCGCAACGGCCGGCGACGGTCCCACTAGTGCAATGGAGAAGTATGCATCTCTTTCTCCCTTACGCTAGTGGAAACGCCGCCGGTCATTGCGGCCGGACGAACGCATATATGAAATCCAACCTTAAGTAGTAATACTTTTGTGACAGATCCACTTTTCGGTAAACATATTTATGCACTCGCGTCTTTTGATTGATATAAATATTCCCGAGGATGCAGCTTACGGCAATTACATGTATGTCAGCAGTCAGTTACCATTCAATTGAAAAAAGTTAGTGATCATTGCTTAAAAGGCTTTTCTTTAAAATGAAGTCGATTAATGTTGCTAACGTAGTAAACATGTTAGCCAATACGTTCAAAATTGCGAGTATAACACAGACACCTATGAACTCGGTAGAAATGGAAGTGCACAATGAAATTCGTGACATTATAAAAAAGTTTCAAAACATACATTCCCTACTATTAATTGAACATGATTATGTGCTCGATTTTGCCGATCCATCAGAACCACATGGAGCACAAATTGTAGAGTACATTATACCTGCAGAAGAAAAAGAAGACAGTTTTCACCCTGCAGAATGTACTGTTGATGATGAAGGTGGAAAAGTTGACTTAAGTTATAAAAGAAAAGCAGTAACGTTTTGGAAAAGTGGAAAAAAGGCACGTCGATCGCTTACCAATGTACAGAAAAATCATCGCATGGTTAAATCTTTGCAGTAGCTATACAGGTGGGAGGCGAGTGTAGAGAGAGGTGGAACAAATGCAGATAAATTTGCATTTATTGCGGAATATGTACTGCAAAAGATTGAAGAAGCTTGTAACAGAAGATCTATTATTTATGACATGAATTTAAGATTGTGAGCCTTGGAGGCAAAAAACCAGGTGGACCTAACCGAATTCGTAGCAAGTAAATGGTGGATTTGGAACTTTAAGACTGCACACAGAATTGTGTCCCGCAAAATAACAACATTCAGGACGCAATTTACGTTTGAAGATATTGACAGCATCAAAAATATCACAGAATCCTTTGTTTCTCGCGTAAAGTCTAACATCCCAGCTGTCGGAGTTGAAGAAATTTATAATGCAGACGAGAGTGGCTTCAACCTTGAAATACACTCTGGACGAACATTGGCGAAATTAGGAGTGAAAACAGTAGAAGCGACGATTCAATCGCTATCTTCTACAACACATAGCTACACTATAATGCCTTTTATATCAGCAAGCGGACGTCTTCTTTCACCACTATACATAGTTCTGAAGGAGTCTACAGGAACACTTGGTCCGATAGTGCAAAGCACTCTATTCCGTCCGGTTAATATTTACATCGGAGCTTCAAAGTCAGGAAGACTCACGTCTGAACATTTTAAGACTCGGTTTAGAGAAGTGTATCTACCGAATACTGCCCGTAGAAGCATGCTCCTACTCGACTCGTGGACGGGACACTGCCCAAATGAGTTACAACAGTTGATTCCACAAGGCAAGGAAGTAACTCTTTCAATTATTCAAAAAAAAAAAAAAAAAACGAAGGGCGTAGTTCAGCCTTTAGATGTGTTTGGATTCGGGATTTGGAAAAATTTCGTGCGAACATTTTCGGATAATGTGATTCTCCAAGAGAGACATGTCAATTTGCACTTACAAAATGAAATAATTAAATTGCAGTTCCTAACTCACAACCAGCTTTCTTCGCCTACATTCAAAAACCTTTTTCAATATGCTTGGTTTAAAAGCGGATATCTAGAAACACATCCCAGCGAGTTTCAAAATCCTGTAAACTTCTGTTACTTCAGGAATGAAAAGCTTATACCCAAATGTAGTATTTGTGGGGAGCCGGCATTTCTATGAAGAATATCATTATTATACCAATTGCAAACCGTAATTTTCAATGTATCTATCGTTTTCTATTAGTATAATTCTTCCAATGTATAATCGAACAATACAGCATGTACAAAAAGAGACTGCAAATGTTTAAATACTGCTTTATGCAACCACTTCATTAATGAAAACTGCTGTAATGTCATAATTAAATTTAATATAAATAACTTTAGTGTAATATTATAATATTTAACTGTAATATTATATATATATTTAACTGTAATATTATATATATATATATGTATAATATTACACTAAAGTTATTTATATTAAATTTAATTATGACATTACAGCAGTTTGCATTAATGAAGTGGTCGCATAAAGAAGTATTTAAACATTTGCAGTCTCTTTTTGTCACACACACACACACACACACACACACACACACACACACACACACACACACGCGCGCGCACAAAATATTATATATTATATATTATATATTATATTATATATTATATATTAGTGGGATAGGTAAGTAAAATTGATTTACAATCATTTAAAATTCATATACATATGCATTATGCAAATCGGAAGGTTCGGCAAGGTTGTCGGCATCAATGCGATTCTGCGTCATTTTAATGATAAAATATATATTTTGCAAAGTCATTGTAAATCTTCGCACATTATTTATTTATCGTGTGGTTTCCAAAATAGCCTAATACGATTACACTTGAAGTAATGCACGTACGAATGTGCTCATATCATAATGATTCATGCACGTCATTGATTAGTTTTAATGAGTTTTACCTTGGATACAATTTTAGGTACGTACTGCCTTGCTTCAATAATTGAAAGCTGTTTAAACTTTATATAACTAATAATTTAAATATGGGTTTAAGAAACCATTTTATTACTGGAAACTCCTAAAATGGACTTCAAATTCGGTAACAGAGGTTTTATTTATTTGCAAAAAAATATAATACATAAACTATTAATATGTATTGTTGTGAGCACAGGTATAGGCCTGTGCATGGTCTGCTAGTGCTCGCAGCCGAAGAGAAAAGAAGGTCGGCCCCCTTCAAGAGGTCGATCAGGAGGCCGACAAGCAGACTGTCTTCTAGTATACGCCACCGTGAGCGGACATGTCGGTCTACGTTTATGAATCTATAACCGATGTCTGTATGATGAAATATAGCGGAGTTGTGCAATGTGCACTCGCGTGTGGTTATTCTACAGTGGCGGACAAAAGAAAGTTTAAAGTTGGTACCCGTGTACATGAATATTAGTAACTTTAGTACTAAAATGTTTTCCTGACGTTAGTAACACTAATCTAGTTGGGGGGCATTCTCCCACTCTATACGACATAAAACGTTTATGCTTTATGCAACTGTTTTCCCATAGTACGTTAATAATCCAGTTTATTCGAAACATGCAGCGGACAAAAGTAAGTTTAAAAGCTTTAACATTGTCATAAACATATCATAACATCATAAACTAGTAAACATTTGTTGATCTTTCTCTTCCCTTCTATATATGCATTGATTTTAATAATCATGCGCGTCCGTAATTACACAGATAAATGGAAATAATAGAAAATCCGTCGATATTAGGCGCCTCATTGTTAGAGACAGAAAAATGGATTAACATTTAAAGATATTTCGAGAAGGTATGAAATTTCGATGATGCGAACTAAAAAAATTTGCGATAAACAAAAAAAATATGGAACAGTCAATAATTTAATTAAATCTGGTAGACCATGGAACACATCGCCAAGAGATAACAAGATGATAATTCGTGAAGTAAAAAAGAATCCCGCCATATCAGCTCGAGCCGTGAAAGAAAATTTAAATCTCACCCATATATACACGAAAGAACTGTGAGAAGGAGGTTGAATGAAAACGGATTAAACAATTATATAGCGAAAAAGAAACCCTTTATTAATGCTAGAAATCAGAAAAAACGCCTGCTATTTGCTAAACAGCATTTTAACAAGCCCTTATCATTTTGCAAAAGTATTATAAGGTCTGACGAATCAAAATTTGAATTAATAAACACAAAAAAAAGGAAAAGGGTATGGTGTAAGTCATCAGACCGCCTTAAGGTGGAGTTTCCTAGCCGCGATTCTGCGGCGGCGGCTGGCGGCAGTGGCCAGCGGCCGCGCCGGCGGCCAAATTCTAAGCACCGCTTTTATGGAGAAGCATGTAACCGTTTTCCTAGCCGCGTTTTCGAGCGGCGGCGGCCGCCCGCCTGCTACAGCAGCAACCTAGGCTACTCAAGACGCAACACAATGCGATGAGTGTCTGTTTTCCGCCATGATGGCGGAATCTACTAGCCGCGCGGCTAGCCACGGCGGCAAATCGCGTGACTTCTCCAAACTGAGTCATAGCCGCGGCGGCGCTGCGATCATACGCCACAGTGGGACAGAATCCCAAAAATAAGGAAACAAGGCAGAATTCGAAAGTTATGGGATTATGATTTTTTTTTATTTATTGTAAACTAATAATATGAGATCCTAAAAAAAGTGAAAAATATCGTGGCGACTACGTCTGATCTGTGTGTAAACACGTGTCAAAGTTTGTATGTTTTGTCTGGTGGAAAATTTTGAATCGAGTCTTTTAAATCGTGTTGATATAAATTTTTTGAGAACCGAAATGAGTAGTATCGTTTTTGGTAAGCAATAGCAAACAATTAGTTACATACAGTACTTTTCCATAAGAAACCCATTGAAGAAATATCAGCAATTATCGGCTTTTTAGTTACCCTCCGGGAACTTCCGAGCAAATTTCTTTTTTGTTATATAATCAACATCTATTTGGCTTTGCAACTCCGAAAACAAGATTTGGCAATATTTACCAATAATGGAGTAATTACCTGTATTCTATGTCGCACAGCGAGGCTGAATCTCAAGAAATAGGGGGAAATTCAACATCACATTTTTTGCACTGAAACTGCGGAATATAATTAAGGAAGTTCATAAAAGAAAGTATTAATATACAACTCATACGGGGGATTGACGTTATTTAAAAAAATGATGTCAATAATTCCAATAAAACTAGAACAATTTGATAAATATACCTATATTACTATGGAAAGTGCAGAAATATTGTACGCGCAAAATATTCTCATTGCAATACAAACGAAGATGTTTTAAACATTTTATCTTTTTATTCAGATCCAGTACTAGTGTTTTATAAAGTATGTTCATAAGATTCGACATTTTGATTAGAAAAACTGGCATATTGAATTTGTTCTCTATTCTTGGGATTGACGCCCACTGCGCGTTGGGACAAAAGCGGGATCAGACGCAAGCGAGAGTTCATTCTTTGTTTTCGACTGATAATTTCATATTTCCCAAGAACGTTTTAACAACATCTGTTTGCCAGCATTTCTAAAGGGCAGTCCAGAACGTAGTGGCGTCTTTAATAATTTTAGGCATTCTTCAGTCACACAATGAGTTAATCCGTATATTGCTCTGTCGGTAGGTAGTACGATGGGTTTCGGACCCGGACGTAGGTACTGCTATTAACCGCCGCGCCGACTCGCGGGACAATATGGTCATAAACCGTGACTCTGGCGAGAAGCTTTGGTCGGTCAGCCTGATTAACTTTTTGGAATCAGATGTGGCATTTTCCTCCACGAACAAAATGAGATGTTCTTATGTTAAATCGAAAAATTTTTCCCGACAATGGTGTTGGAAACGAAATGACTCTGAAGAAGTATCAGTACGTCTCGCGGTGAGACACAGGAAGAAACGGGGTAGTCGGCCGACTGCCCGTGTTCCCGTCTGCATCGTCCTCCCTACAAAATTTGAGAGAAAGCACTTATCGAGTACAAACACGCATTGGAATATCAAAACAGAAGCACGCGCTGACGTATTAGGTACGAGAGAAATAGCCATAGGGAGGAGATATTACTGGGCAGAGGTGAAAATCTGCTGTTTCAAAGGAATGCAGGACCGATTGGTTATAATATAATCTCCTCCCTATGGCTTACCTCCTCTCGCAACTAATACGTCAGCGCGTGCTTTGGTTTTGATATTCCATCGCGCATTTATAACCGAGAGATAAGAGATCCGTCTTTAATTCGAAAGGAGGACGACGCAGGCGGGACCACACGCAGGCAGCGAATTATCCTTTTCTTCCTGTGCCTCTCCACGAGGTGTATTGATGGTGGATTTGGTGGATAATAATTTTTAATTGCTATATTGGTGGCATGTTTCTCACGTGCGTCGGGACAAGCGGACTGAGATCGAAGCAAAAAATCATTCGCTAGCGATCGGTAATTACGTATTTTCCAAAGGACGGTTTAAGAACATCTGTTTGTCAGATTTCTAAAGGGCAATCAAGACCGATGTTAACCGCCGACTCGCGGGGCAGTACGGTTATAAACCGGACCCTGGCGAGGCACTCTGGCCGACCAGTCACAATAATTTTTGAACTTCAAGACGGCGAAGGTACGTTCTTAATTGCCTTATGGAAATCTGGCAACCAGATGTTGCGAAGCCGTCTTCGAAAATACGGAATTGCCGACCATAAATGATAGGTAAATGAATTTTCGCACCGCTCCCAACTGTTACCTCATACTTATTGTATGAAGAAGAGAAAATAATATGAATGTAATTGTTGTTTTAATATAATTAAGAAACACACAATTGAAACACCGTTCCTCGGAGAGGGGGGACCTTCCCTCTGTGAATTCGTTGGTGAAGGACGACTTATATATTATTATACGAGAATATTCAATATTGCACAATATTATTGACCGTGTGGGGCACACAGCAAAAATATTGTGCAATATATCGCACAATAACATTGAGCGTCTACAGACCGCTGAAAAGAGGCCGAAGTACTTATCTCGTCATATTTGTGTTGATACCGATTTTACGACCGTGTTGCTTTGCGAAGGTGGCAACCTGTCTTGCAGAGGAACAAAGGAACAAAAGGGGTAATCCTCTGACTGCGCGTGGTCCCGCCTGCGTTGTTCTCCCTACAAATTCGAGAGAGATCACTTATCTCTCGAGTATATGCGCGCGTTCAAATATCAAAACAAAAACACGCGCGACGTATTAGGTGCAGGAAAAAAGGGCACTGAGAATTAACCCTGAAAACTGTCCTGCAGTTCCACAAGTTATTTCGTAAATGTTTTCTAATTACTTTATAGCGTGTTGGAGACCAAACGGCTAGTGTCGTAAACCGTGACCCACTAATAATCCTTCAGGCAGATGGCTACATCATGCGACTCACCCCCGCGGAAAACACAGAAAATCGCGTTTTTATAGTATACCTGTATTTTTCCACCTCTACGCCAACGCTTTGCAAAGGTGGGATTTTTCGTGACCAATAGTATTTGGAGTGTCGCACAAAACTCCCCCCTCAAAAGGATGTACCCTGAAGGAAATACTATTTAAATAGCGACTCACAGCGATAGTTGGTTAGTACAGGAAACATTTCTGTATACATTAGATACGGGAAGTGTTCGACAGCATTACAGTGTTGTGTCAGTGTATCTGCAATGCCTACCATAAAGGTAAAATTTACCACTCTGGAGGACGAGACGCTGATACACTGCGTATCAGCTTATCCTGCCCTGTACGATGCTGCGGACGCAACTCATAGGGACCAAGAGTTGAAGGATAACGTGTGGAGAAACATATCCACCACAGTAAAAAGATCAGGTAAAGTATTCTTTAATTATATTTATTGCATCAACCATCAATCATCGAATAGTAGGGGAGACCGTTGCAAAATCGGGACATTAAGAATAAAATGTTATAACTTTGACATTATTAAGTAAAAAAGAAATTGCAATTGGAATTCATTAGAATAAACTCTTTTTCAAATAATAGTACATATCCAATTTTTTAAGCGGCAGGTGGAAAAATTAAAATAAATAATGATTTAAAAAATGATCCGTTTTTACGACTTTACCCCATGGCCTGGAGAACTGTGTTAAATTTTTTGTTTTTATTTCTTTTTAGTTGTAGTCCTTTCTTAAGATATGATTTTAATTTTGATAATTTCCTCTTTTTTCCGTTTATTTGTTACATACATTTTGTCCAAATCCGGGTACCTAGTTTTACCCCGTACGCTTTGGCCCCTGCATACAATTTTGTAAATATTACGAATTATCAATAATACCATGGAGAAGTAAAAACAAGCCTTTTAATTATTTACACTTTAATATGCAGCAATTGAAGGCTCGAATGCAATAAGGAGACTAGCGCTCGAAAATGCGAAAAAGTATTGTCCATACGCTAATTTTGTTAAACTGGATTTTAAGAAATATAGTATTGTAAAGTTTGTCACGACACACATTTTTTCTATTTACAGTTTTTTAATCGAATCACTCCCGCGTTGAAAAACGTTGAAAAGCATGGGTTATGTCCAGTACTTCTTTTTAATTAAATATTATTACATTTTCTAACATACTGGTTTTATGCATACATTTTATGGCTTCGCTAGAGTTTCCTGAAGTTATGTTTTAAGTCTCATAACGATCCCTTAATATTTACTCAAGATATAGCAATTTATGTTTAAAAATTTATTGACTTTGGTCGAAGAAATTTTTTAGTTTATAATTTTTATCTCGAATACTAATGATTAGATTAAAAAATTGTTAATAGAAAAAAATGTGTGCCGTGACGAGTTTTACAACACTACATTTTTTAAAATCCAGTTTAACAAAATTTAATACTCCCCATCAATAACTCCAATACAGTTAGAAAAGTTCCATTTCATAATAAAGCCTTTTGCATTTCTTTTGAAATCGGAAATATTAGTTTATGGTAAAAATCGGGGCACTACTTTATCGCATAATTGTTTCAGTTTGTTTGTTTCAATAACATTTATGTACCCATATGATATTTTGAATGCAAATGATAAGGATCTCAATGCTTCTCTAGTAGCAATGAACTCCCCCAAAAATATATTATCTAATTATTTCAGCTGAGGACTGTAAAACTCGCTGGAAGAATATTCGCGATTCCTACATGAAAAAGAAGCGGGCCAACAAGCACGGAACGGGGTCGGCAGCGAAGCCCAAAAAGCAATGGTCCCTCATGGGGTCTTTAGATTTTTTAAATAGTGTCGCGTCTGAGAGAAGGTAAGTATTTTTTTTTACACACAAGATGAGTTCTAAAATGCATTTTAAAAATTTATTTTCTTTATTTGATTGTAGCACACAGAGCAACCTGGAACTCCCGGAGGATGTCCCAAATGCTGTTAATGGCAATAACAGCATTACCGAGGTGTCAGCACCTGCGGACATCATTGAAACTGCTGCTTGCTGGGAAGGTGTTCCATCACCAGAAACACCGCCAGAAATTGTAATCTCACCGTCCAGGAAAAGAAATCGCGGCCGCAACTCAGCTGCGGCGCCGAAAAGGCACAGGAGCGACTCCCGCAATTTCCTTGATGCTATTGCAACGCGGTCTTCCGAACGAGAGCAACTCCTACATTTGTCTATGGAGGAGGAAATTGATGAGACAATGCTTTTTTTTACAAGTATGGGGGCGATGGGTAAATCATTGCAGCGAAAGCTGCTGGCGGAAGCAAAAATGTCCGTGCTGCAAATAATGTTAGATTTGCAAAACAGAGCGGCAGGAGATCCATCAGCTGGTGCGAGCGTCCCTCCGAATCGCACAGACGATAATCACTGTTAATCACAGTTGGGCAAAATGTAATCTAATTACAACATACAAATTACGATTAAAATGTAATTGTGTAGTTGAATACACATTATTTTCTGTAATCGTTAATTTAGGTAGTTGACGTTTTGGTTTCGTCAACTACCTAAATTAACGATTACAGAAAATAATGTGTATTCAACTACACAATTACATTTTAATCGTAATTTGTATGTTGTAATTAGATTACATTTTGCACAACTCTGCCGTCAGTGTTGCCGGGAATTTCCTTGATGGAGAAGATTGTCAATCTATTATAACTATATAGAACGTGAAAAAATAAAAACTTTCAGAAAAAATATTTACTTACGTACTTAGTCAATTTTTCGACAAACGCTGATAACTGTTAAAAAACGTGCAATCGCGGGGTCGGACATAAATGCATGGCATAGTAGAAGCGACTTCTTTCTGCAGTAAATGTTTCCGCAGTAGAGCATATGTCGGTACAAAGTTATTAACAATTAGTCAACCTACCCCTTGGGACAACCAGCCCCGGTCTCCCCTACTCCAAGACCCGCAGTCACTTTATTGCCCTTAGCTTAGGACCTCTCCGAACCTTTGCTAAAACGACACTCGTTCTCGTGATATCGAAGCAGACACATCTCTGTGAATTCGCGATCTACAGACGTTCGTACCGTGCTAAATATTAAGTGCTGACGTGACAGTGCGACGTTATCTATACGTAAAGCGTTTTAAAATCCTACAATGAATCGCAAATTGCTGCTGCGTGCGTTGCTGCAGGAAGAAGAAGATGACGACATGCTTCTGCTAGCATATTTCGAAAGCAGAAAGAGAAGGAAAGCACACGCAGTGTATCAGAAGCGAAGGATCGAGGGTTATTCTCGAATTTTAATAAGAAACCACTTAGTGGATAATGATGAAACGTATAGACAATTTTTTCGTCTAAATAAAGAACAGGTTCATTTTGTTCTGAATCTTGTTGGAAAGGATTTGGAGAAAAAATCCTATTCAAGAGTAAAAAAAAACATTTCACCCGAAGATAAGCTGCTCCTGACATTGAGGCAAGTTAATTTTTCACAAGCATATTTTATTTATAGACACCTCGACCTCGCGGGGTGTGAGACCGAGGTAGTGTCGGATCCTTATCGATTAAAACCTCACGGTGACCAACCTCCGTACGATTCGGTGTGACCTCGGGAACATCACCGCTATTGTATGTTACTAATATCACACGCACGAACACATGTATCTTGCACTGATCCCATTTCTAGATCATTAAGCAATTTAAACACCATATGTTCCTCCATCTCTTCTTACAATCACCAGCTGAACTAATTAGAAAATATATTTTTACAGGTTTCTAGCCACTGGCGAATCTTACAAATCATTATCTTTCGCTTTCCAAATATCGGCCAGCTACATCAGTGTGATTGTACACACAGTATTAGAACACTTGTGCGATAAGTTAGTTAGAATATTTATGCCACAACCAAGCATTGCGGGTTTTGAACAGATAGCGAACGACTTTCTACTTCAGTGGAATTTCCCGAATTGTGTTGGAGCTATCGATGGAAAACATATTCGAATGCAGTGTCCCGGCAATAGCGGTTCTTTATACTATAAATACAAGAACTTTTTTTCCATCGTATTATTAGCATTGGTAGATGCTAATTATAAATTCATCGTCATTGACGTTGGCTCATATGGGAAAGAAGGTGATAGTAGAATATTTAATAAATCAATTATGGGCCAAGCTATTCGCGAAGGGAAAATGAAATTTCCCATGGAGAAAGTTCTGCCGGGATCGAACGTGACAGCCCCTCACGTTATTGTGGGCGATGAGGCATTTCGCCTCTCAAAACACATGCTCAAACCATATACAAAGAACGTGGCATCACAGGATATATCGAAAAAAATTTTTAACTATCGCCTGTGCCGAGCCCGTAGGGTGTCGGAAAATGCGTTTGGGATATTGTCCCAGACATTTCGCATTTTTTATTCCCCAATCGCGGTATTGCCGGATACAACCGACAACATTGTAACCGCAACATGTTGCCTCCACAACATGTTGCGGGATGAATACATAAGTAATACTTCCGCGAAACAACAACATTCGGAGCCAAGCCAGGCAAGATTTAATATGGTGCCAATGGTTGGAGTAGGAGGATTTGCAGACGCAGAAGGATTCAACATCCGGGATAGATTTCGAGCATATTTCAGTTCACCGGAGGGGGCCGTGGAATGGCAACAGGACAGTGTACAAAGAGGCATAATGACATAAATAAAAAATATAAAAAAACACACATGACATTAACATTCCACCAAGTGCGGCGCGCACGACGGACAGGTACATTTTATTTTTTAAATTAGAACTATATATTATTTGTGTATCAAAAATTGATTAGCTTAATTGTGTATACATTCGATAGTTGGGTTAGTTAACATAATTTTTCCGAATATCATTTACGTGTCCCATGAAAGATCCATGTCAAAGTATCAAATCAGAATGAGTTTGAGAATCAGTTATACTAACGTCACAATCAAATTGTATATTGAAAAATGATTTTTTAATTTCCATTCGTAATTATTTAATTGTAAAATTACTATTCGTTTATTTTAATTAATTTTTGTTTATTTTAAATAATGTTTTAGATTCTGTCCACTATTGTTTTTCGAGCAATAGCCTTCAGTTTTCGTCTTGGAGAAGCAACTGTAAATAATATCGTCCAACAAAATGTCTAAATGTAATAATGAAAAATTAAAAAAAATATACCGAGTTTTATGAAAAAGTGAAATATCCCGAAATGTGTTGGCGCAGTGGATGGCAAACACGTGCATATATTTGCTCCCAAAAAACTCTGGATCGGCATATTACAATTATAAAGAAACATTTTCCATTATTTTAATGGCAGTTGTAGATGCTAGTCACAAGCATATTGCAATAAATGGCTGTTCCTGTGGAGGGAATAGTGATGGAACAGTATTTGCCAATTGTACATTTGGAAAAGCTTCGCTTACTCTCTCTTCGCTAAATCTCTCCCATACACAGACATTTCGATGCAAAATATTTTAGTAGTAGATGGAACATTCGCGTTGAAAAAAAATCAGACAAGACGCTATGCAAGTCTGAATGAACAAACTATGGACATTCGTAATGCTTTCGCAGGCTGGTTCATTTCACTTGCTGAATAAGTTCCTTCGCAATATGAATCCATAAGAAAATAATGTTTTATTTTATTATGTTAAATATATATTTATAATACTTTCGGATTTTATGTTGCTGCTTATTGATTTCCACGCACTTTCGTCTACATTTCGACTTTTGTAACAGGGTAATTTTTTGTCGTGGGTATATAATAGAATGATTTTGAACGGCACAAATCAATTATTTTTGTACATACATTTCATGGATTATATATACTGCAATTATCATACAATTATCTGTATTGCCGTAACGTAATGTATTTGTTGGAAGGGGGTGCATTAGAAATAATGCAAGTTAAATTTTTGTAATATACTAATATTAATTTAAGATACTATTAAAACTGTATTGAGTTTACCGTCACTCAACAGATTCAGGGAAGTTCTTCGTACTAATATTCATATTCTCGTTACTAATGGTAATTGTTGTTTATACTGAAGCGTATGAGATAATAAATCACTTGCATACCTTTGTCACGAACTTTTATCAATCATTTACTTAGCTGTTCATTTTTCTAGCCTTCAAATGATATTTTGTTATAACGTTAAATTACTTACATTATTTATAACATTATATTTAACGATTTAACTAACCATTCCTTCTCTTAACTGAAAAGTTTAAAAAATGTCACCAGCATCCCTTTGGTTCTAAGTGCCTCATATATGTATGATGAAAGAATAAATAAATATAATTAGCAATAATAAAGAAATAAGTATAATTGAAGAATACTTAACCTGTTCTGTTTAATTTAATTGACACTTCTCTCCGCACATTTTCTTTCACTCCTTACAAACATAAAGGACACAATATTTAATTGGATATATCCTCTATCAATGTTTTGTCCTCCGCAGCCGAAAACTGTAACTTCGTTGACATTTCAGATACTCGCCACCAACACACACGCAAAATGTGATACTGAGAAGCACTTTATTGGTCATAATATAATCTCCTCCCTATGATCCACCTTTCCTTGCACCCAATACGTCGCGGATCCTTCTGTTTTGATATTCGAACGCGTGTACCTATATACTCGAGAGATAAGGGATCCGTCTTTAATTTGAAATGAGGTGACCACGCGCAGTCAGCGGACTGCTACTAATATCCACCAAGGCGTATTGATGGTGGACTTGGTGGATATTACTAACAATAATACTAATTGGTAAATAAAAACTGAACAGGCTGACTTATGTCCCTAGCACGACGGAATAGGATTCGACTAAACGACCACCGTTGTTTGTCGTTTACCTAACTCGTTGGAAGCCTTGGCACTTATATACAGTCAATGTAAAAAATATTCGTGCAGCGACCAATTTAAAGTAAAACATTGTACATCCATGTCAGTACCATATTTTAACAGAAAAAGATGATTAATAAATATTCTTAAATATTTGTAGAATAGATCTTGTATAAACAAATTTTGATTCCCCTTAACATTTACAAAAATATGAATAAAAGGAGATAAACGTGCAGAAATAGACGCGCAGTAAGTATTTGTACAGTTAAATAAGGGATTAATAAACTATGGAAATAAACTAAATATTTAATGTTTTATGAATTTGTGGGATTGTCTTTTGATTTTACAATAACTTCGAGCCTTCTTGGTATGGAATTTATTTAGTTGAATGTTATATCAGGTTGTATTTTATTCTAATACTACAATCAGGGTGATTTTCCAGCGGCACCTGTCCTTTGACACATTTCTTTAGATGCCGCGTGGAACTCCGTGACGGGAACAACCTCTCGCAGTGCCTCACCGAATTTTATGGCTTGCAACCCTCGAAGGGGTTCGAATATCATTAAAAAGTCAGAAATGTCTAGGATTTCCGCATTTCCCATCAGATCTTCGTGAAAACGAAGTCAATGAATTCCTTATGTTTCGCCGATGAAATTGACACTACGAACGACGTAATTCGGAAAATAATGAAGGAAATTGCATGAAAAATTAATTTATATCATTTCAAGTTGTCTTCGTTAATAATAATCCGATTTACATGAAATTTCATATGATTTTCATCGGAAAAACACAAGGAATCCATTAGTGTCACTTCCATATTGAAACGATAAAGAATAAAAAGTTATTTTATTTCTGAAGCAGGTATGAATCCTTGGCCGTAGACCCTTCCAAGTGCGCTTGAACCAAAGTGGGACCCTGAACGCCGCGCGACCGGAATCTGGTCGCCGCCACGGGCCGCCGGCCGCTGCCGTCGGATCGCGGCTAGGAAACTCCACCTTTAAGAAGCAAAATGTTCAATCAACCATTACATACGGCGGTGGCTCGATAATGCTTTGGGACTGCTTCTCTAACACGGGTACTGGAAAATTAGTCAGAATTGTGGGGAAAATGACTGGTATTAGTTATGTTAATATTTTAAGCAATAATTTATTGTAGTCAGCAGAAAAAATGCACTTGGGATCGTTTATATTTCAACAAGATAACGACCCCAAGCACACTTCAAGAGTGACATCCAAATTTTTTGCCGAAAATAAAATTACAAAACTCGAGTGGCCACCACAATCGCCAGATCTCAACCCGACTGAGAATCTTTGGACCTCATTAGATGAGCATATACCTTGTGACCCGCTTTCGGGCGGGTCCGGGGGAACCAGAGGAGAGTTCTTTGCCGGCTCAGTCAAGGTGTCCTGGGTTCGTCGAATGAAACGCACACTGCCTACTGGGTATATCACGGTTTATTTGTGCTCGTAACGCGAGTTAAAACTCGCGTCGCAAGGCGGCTTAATTCTATCGGTCTAAAGCTAATTCTTAGCTACTAGGTCCTTTACTAGGCGGCTTAAGGCTAGGCGGTTCAACGTTTTGCGGCTTAATGCTATCGCGGCGGTTCAACGGTTTGCGGCTTAATGCTATCGCGGCGGTTCAACGGTTACGGCTTAATGCTATCGCGGCGGTTCAACGGTTTTGCGGCTTAATGCTATCGCGGCGGTTCAACGTTTTACGGCTTAAAGTTATCGCGTCGGTTCAGCGGTGAGCGATGGCTCGTAGTGGCGACCGGTCGGCGGTCGCGACGGTACTCGGCGGCACTCGGATGGTGCTCAGCCGCGGGGGGGGGGGGGGAGGGTTTAAGCCTACTGCCGAGCGAGTGAGATCCTCGGCTCTGCATAGTCTGCATGGAAGGCCTTTCGAGCGGTGGGCCAGCTATCATTGACCGCTGGTTGGCCACCACGACCGGACGGTCCAGCGCGAATCGTGATTCGGCTGATGTAGCGACCAGGGATCGGGCTACTAGCGGTCAGGCGGTAAGGCACTCGGCGCACTAGAATTCCCAAGGAGGAGGAAAGATATCCAAAAGAGCTTCTCTCGTAACGACTCGGCATGTAAGGCGAAGCCACGGAGCAAGCTGCCCGTCGCTGTTCGCGGCCCCGGTCTTATCCTCCGCGGCAGGAAAAGCTACCGCGAGAAAGTTATCAGTTCCGCGGCCGCCTATCGGCCGCGGTAGCAGTTAGTCTCGCGGTTCGTTGCGCATGGTGGGGCGTGCTTCCGCGTAGCGCGGTGTACCTCGCGAGTCGTGGGTCGGGAGGGGGAAATGCTTACGTGACGTACGTCACATCCCCCTCTTTCGTCGGGGAAAGAAATCCGGAAACTTTATCTTAATCAGTTTTTATTCGGGTCTCGCTAACGGGCTCGCCTCCTCGGTCGTCGGACGGACCCGGATCGTGAGCGTGTCCGCATCGAGGCGACGGCCGGTGATTACATGGCTAGGTCGGCGAACTATATAGCGGTGGCGGGTCCGCATGGCTCCGAGGTGGAACACGACGAGCTCCGGGTTGTGGCTGGCCAAAGACCAGGGTCGGCGGGGGCGAACCAAGGCTGGGATTTCGCTGGGGTGAGGGGCGGTGGGGCCGCTGGGTCGGAGTGGTTGGGTGGGCGGTGATAGGGCCTTCGGGATCCGGCTTGGCGATGACGTTGCGGGCTGGCCGCTTGCTGGCGGGCTCGGAGTCGTCTGCGGGGCTGGAGGCGTGGCGGGCACTGGTAGTGCGTGTTCCGCTGGTGTCGGCTGCGGGGCTGCGGATGCGGCGGCCGCTGATGGTGGAGATTCGGCTGCAGTGTTCGGCGGTGGGTTTGCCGGTCGAGTGGCCGCGGTGGCGGCCTTGACTGCCGGCCCCGGCCGTCCGGCATACGGCTGGCTGGACTTCCTGGCCTGAGTGGTGCTGGTCGGGCGGCGTGCTGGTGGCGGTGCCGCCTTGGTGCTGGCTGATCCCGGTTGGTGTGCCCGCGCTCTCGGTTCGGTGCTGGTCACCGGAGCGGAGTCCCGGGTGCCCGGTGGTGGGCCCGCTGGCGGGCTGCTGAGCCGTAGTTGGCGGAGGTCCAGAGCGGCACACTCCACTGCAGAGGGTCTGGCTGGTGGTCGGACCCGTGGCGGAGGTCCCCGGCATGGCGTCGGAGACGTCGGCTGGTGACTGCGGTGGGCTGCTGACAGCTGTTGCATCCGGATGATCCGCGGTCCTTGTCTGTGCCGCTCGGGTGGGCCTACCACGGCGGCGCCGAGTGGGACTGCGGTTGCTGCGGCGGTTGCCTCCGGTGCTCGACTCTTGGGTTGGTGTGCCTTCCGGTCCTTCGGCATGGTTTTCGTTGTCCTCCATGGTCGGTGGCTCGTTATTTAGCAAGCCCGGTGGCAATTGTTCCTGCGAGAAACTCGGCTTGAGGTCCTGGAGGTGCGCTTGAATCGTTTTCCCCCTAGCGGCGCGGAGGAGTACTATATTGGGACCCTCGAAACCCTGTACTTCGTATGGCCCGGAGTACTTGGGCGCTAGTTTGGCGTTGAGCTGCTCCGCAGCCGAACTTAGGGGGTGTTCCCTCTTCATAACTGAGTCTCGAACGGTCGGGCGCCAGTCTCGCCGACGGAGGTCGTAGTGTCGTTTCTGTTTTTGGTGGGCACGGGCTTGGTACCACTGGGCTTCGGAGCTGGCGTCCCGGAGTTGTGTCAGCCGTGCTTTCCATGCCGCTATATCGGTTGCCTCGGGTTCTCCTGCGGGCTCATCGTCCGGTCGATATGCCGCGCCGGGTGTTACGGGCTCGCGGCCAAAATTTAGGAAGGCCGGCGTACTTCCGATTGCCTCGTGGTGCGCAGTGTTGTATGCGAATGCAATCTCGGGAATCGAGGTATCCCAAGTGGTATGTTCCTTCCCTACTAGTTGTGCTATCATGGTTTTGATAACGCGGTTGGTGCGTTCCACTGGGTTGCACTGTGGAGTGTAGGGTGGGGTCTTCCGGTGTTGGATTCCGTAACCCTGGAGTAGTGTTGCGAATTCCCGGCTCTCAAATTGTTTCCCGTTATCTGTGATTATCCGGCGAGGGCAACCGAAACGCATGATTATTCGTTCGCGCAGGGCTCGGGTTACGGCTGGAGCGGTCGCCTGGCGTAGAGGTTGAAGCTCGACCCATTTTGTGAACTTGTCCTGGCAAACTAGTAAAACGGTGTGGCCATTCTTGGAGCGGGGTAGAGGCCCGATCAGGTCTGCCGCGACAACTTCCCACGGAGTTGCGGCCGGGGTAGAGTACATGAGCCCCGCTGGCGCTCGTTGCAATACCTTGTGTTGGTTGCAACTCTGGCATTGGCGAACGTATCTAGCAGCATCGCGGAACATTCCCGGCCAGAAGTAGTGTTGCGCGAGGCGGCCTCGTGTCTTGGTCGTGCCTAGATGGCCGGCCGTGGGTGCGTCGTGGACCTCCCGTAATATCTGCAACCGTTGTGGTCGGGGGATGCATAACTTCCATTCGGCTTCTGGGTGTCGGCCGGTTGGGTCGGGTATGTGTCGTTGTAGGCGGTCCTGTTCGAACCGGTATTCCGGGTGACGATTTGGTTCCGTTCGTACGGTGTGGGCCAGTGCATCGTACCACGAGCATCCGGACTGGGTCGCGAGGCTGTATATCCCGTTGCCCTGGCGGGAAAGCGCGTCGGCGATGATGTTCTGGTCCCCCCCTCCGGTATTTGATCCTGAAGTCGAATTGCTGTAGCTCCAGGCTCCAGCGTGCCAACCTGCCCGATGGGTTATCGATGGCCTGCAGCCATTTCAATGCTTGATGGTCGGTGATGACGGTGAAACTATATCCTTCGAGGTAGGGCCGCATTTTACGAATCCCCCAGACGACGGCGAGGCACTTTTTTTCGGTGACGCTATAGTTTCGCTCGGCCGGATTTAGTGTGCGGCTGGCGTAGGCAACCACCCGTTCTTCTCCGTTTATCTCCTGGGTGAGGACCGCCCCGAGGCCGTGTTGACTTGCGTCGGTTTGGAGCGTAAACGGTTGTTCGAAGTCTGGACAGGCGAGTACGGGGGCGGTGGCCAACTGGAGGCGGAGTGTTTCAAACGCCTGGTTTGCTTCATCGGTCCACTCCCAACGCGTACGCTTCTGGAGAAGGCGTGTCAGTGGTGCGGCTGTGTCCGAGAATCGCGGGATGAAACGCCGATACCACGACAACATGCCCAGGAAGCGGCGGAGTTCCTTGAGGTTAGTTGGTGGGGCGATCTCCTTGATGGCGTGCACCTTGTCGGGGTCCGTTTTGATTCCCTGGTCGGTTACGACGTGGCCTAGATATTGTAATTCCGTACGGCAGAAACAGCATTTGTCGGGGTTGAGGCGAAGTCCCGCGTCTCGTAACCGCCGCAAGACTTCGCGTAGATTCACGAGGTGTTCTTCGAACGAACGGCCTAGCACGATGATATCGTCCAGGTAGGCGAAGGCGTGCGGTTCTAGGCTCGGTCCGATGACCTGGTCGAGTAGTCGTTGGAAGGTTGCCGGAGCGGAATGTAGGCCGAACGGCATAACTCGAAACTGGTACAGGCCGCGCCCGGGTACGGTGAACGCGGTGACGGGCCGACTCTCTGGTGCCAGCGGGACCTGCCAGTAGCCGTTGGCCAGATCAAGGGTAGAGATGAATTTTGCCTCTCGTAGTTTGTCCAGGGTTACCTGTACCTGTGGTAACGGGTAAGCGTCTTTCTCGGACACTCGGTTGACATGTCGAAAGTCGATGCAAAAACGCCGTTTCCCATTCTTCTTCCGTACTACTACCACCGGAGAACTCCAAGGGCTGTTTGATGGCTCGATAATGCCGTCGGCGAGCATCTTATCTACCTCCTCGTTGATGATTGCTTGGGTAGCCGGGTTCCGGGGTGAGTAGCGGTGCTTAAATGGCTCGGTAGGTTTCAGGCGTATCTTATGTTCGGCCAGGTGCGTGGGTCCGTGGATTTGTTGGAAGCGCGGTAGCTCGGTGTCCAGTAATTCATTTAATTGCGCCGCTTGTGTGGGGGTGCAGTTTTGTAGGCCCGAGGTGTTGATAGCGGCGGTTTCCGTACTGAACTGCCATTGGTGCGGTCCCACACGGAGTGTTAGTCCAAGTTTTCGGAGGATGTCCATTCCCAGCAGTACCTCCTGGGTGAGAGTAGCCATAATGGCGTAGGTGTGGTGGACCTCTACTCCGGCGACCTCGGCGGTGAAGGTGATTTCGCCGTCCAGTAGTACCGCGGTCCCGTCCGCTACGGTGACTTGGAACGAGCTGGCGGCCAGCGTACCTCCGGCTTCATGGTACCGGGCCGCGATGTCTTTGCGGATGAAGAAACGTGTGGATCCGGAGTCGACTAAAGCGGCGTGGTGAAGTCGGCCCCTACGGAAGTCCAGGAAGAGCCTGGGGTCTTCCCCTGGTCTCTCTATGTAGGCGTCCGTGGTGAAGTCGGCCGGGATGCGACTGGTGGCCCGGCCCCGGCGGCGTTTCCCGTGGCTGGATGGCAACCGCAGTCGCGGGTGGCTCGTCCGTCGGTGCCGCAATACGAGCAGAATAAACGCCCCGTCCGCCGACAGTCTTGGCGGTAGTGGCCACGCTGGCCACACTTCCAGCAGCAGGTGGCTCGGTCGTAGGTGGTGGCGACTTCGGCCACATTGGGTTTTTTCTGGCTGGTGATAGCGCGGTGGTCTGGGCTCGTTGTTTGGCCGGCGGGTGGGTGGAGTCTTTCGTACTCGGCGGCACGCTTCATCAACTCGGTGAGCGTCGTAATCTCGTCTCGGCGGAAGTATTCCCGATATTCGGCACGTAGGTTCCGGTATAACTTTCCAAGCTGGCGCCTGGCGTCGAATTCACTATGTTGACTCATCAATGCCAATAGTGCCATTGCATAGTCTCGTGCGGATTCCCCACGCCGCTGTACCCGTTGGTGGATAGTTTCCTCCAGTTCGTCTTCGTCGATGGATATGAAGAAACCCCGGAACGCGTCTATGAAGTCGTCCCACGACTTCCAGTCGGCTCTTTGCGTTCTGTACCAACTCAGGGCGGGCCCCTTTAATATCTCACTGAGGCAGGGCAAGATCTGTCCGGGTGTCAGTTGGTAGCTATACTGAAGGTCCTCCAGCCGTTGGAGGAATTCGGCCGCCCCTTTTCCACCGTCGTAATGTCCGCCCCACTTGCGTACCCGGTCCATCGGTGTGTTGTTGTGCGGGGTAGTCGGCGGTGGGTCGGTGGCGGATCCTCTTTCAGGGGGGTCGTCCTTTCCCATGACGCGGAGGTGTTCGACAACTCGGCGTCGAAGTTGGTCGAGGTTGCCGTCGGAGGTTACCCCGAGTTGTTTTGCCTTATCTATTAACTCGGCTTTTGATTGTTGATATACCCAGCCAGTAGGCGCGATCATTCGACTCCTCTTCACTGAGTCCCTGTTTGGGCGCCAATTTGTGACCCGCTTTCGGGCGGGTCCGGGGGAACCAGAGGAGAGTTCTTTGCCGGCTCAGTCAAGGTGTCCTGGGTTCGTCGAATGAAACGCACACTGCCTACTGGGTATATCACGGTTTATTTGTGCTCGTAACGCGAGTTAAAACTCGCGTCGCAAGGCGGCTTAATTCTATCGGTCTAAAGCTAATTCTTAGCTACTAGGTCCTTTACTAGGCGGCTTAAGGCTAGGCGGTTCAACGTTTTGCGGCTTAATGCTATCGCGGCGGTTCAACGGTTTGCGGCTTAATGCTATCGCGGCGGTTCAACGGTTACGGCTTAATGCTATCGCGGCGGTTCAACGGTTTTGCGGCTTAATGCTATCGCGGCGGTTCAACGTTTTACGGCTTAAAGTTATCGCGTCGGTTCAGCGGTGAGCGATGGCTCGTAGTGGCGACCGGTCGGCGGTCGCGACGGTACTCGGCGGCACTCGGATGGTGCTCAGCCGCGGGGGGGGGGGGGGGGGGAGGGTTTAAGCCTACTGCCGAGCGAGTGAGATCCTCGGCTCTGCACAGTCTGCATGGAAGGCCTTTCGAGCGGTGGGCCAGCTATCATTGACCGCTGGTTGGCCACCACGACCGGACGGTCCAGCGCGAATCGTGATTCGGCTGATGTAGCGACCAGGGATCGGGCTACTAGCGGTCAGGCGGTAAGGCACTCGGCGCACTAGAATTCCCAAGGAGGAGGAAAGATATCCAAAAGAGCTTCTCTCGTAACGACTCGGCATGTAAGGCGAAGCCACGGAGCAACCTGCCCGTCACTGTTCACGGCCCCGGTCTTATCCTCCGCGGCGCGAAAAGCTGCCGCGAGAAAGTTATCAGTTCCGCGGCCGCCTATCGGCCGCGGTAGCAGTTAGTCTCGCGGTTCGTTGCGCATGGTGGGGCGTGCTTCCGCGTAGCGCGGTGTACCTCGCGAGTCGTGGGTCGGGAGGGGGAAATGCTTATGTGACGTACGTCACAACCTTTAAGTGCGCGTACCAACAAAAATGGTATATTTTTCCAATGAATATATTAGAAAACTTAGTTGAAAGTATGCCAAAAAGACTGCAAGCTGTAATAGACAGTAACGGAGGTCCTACAAAATATTAAAATTAATAGAACATTCAAATATAAACATTATGGTCACATAAATGTGGGATTAAACTTACTTTTGTCCATCGAATTTTTTCAGTTCTTTCGTTGTTTCAAATAAACTATTAACTTTCTATTCCTTTCTGCATTTTTTTGTTTTCATTACTTTAAAAAGATGTAAATATTCATAAAAAATTCACTAGCGTTTTAAAATAAAGTTTCATTTTGTACAAATCATGGTCTTTTTCGTATAATTTTCCTTTTAAACTTTCTTTTGTCCACCACTGTATATCCCTTTGCGCCGGGGTGGCCGGCGATGGAAACACCCCGGCGCAACAGTATGAAAAGAGATTATCCAGAGGCATTTCAGCGTATATTTACAAAATACAAAAACTTAATTTTAAGGGTTGGTGGTGGGAGCAACTTGAAAAATATGTTTCTATTGAAAATTATTTTTACACGGTTTTGTAGATATAAAAGGATACAACATTTGTTTAAACTTCTTTTCGATATCTGTCACCCTTCCCGAGATGTTCCACGGAAAAGAAAATTCTGCATTTTTTCAAGGGGTGATTTCACCCCCAAAAATTGCATTATGGCACCAACAAAAAATAGGGTTGCATTACGGATAAACTACTCTACTTGCACACCAAGTTTCATAATTTTGTGAATTTCCGGGTTGCCAAACTTCCCTTGTTAGTGCGGTAGATACCCTTCAACGTTACAGTTGTTCCCCGCCAATAAAATGGCGTAATGACGTAAAAATAAAGACTTCTCAAATATGCGGAATTTTTACAAAAATTTTAGCTTATAACAAGGTTGATTTGATCCCTGCATCTTTCCTTCTCTTTTCGACTGCGATCGTCAGTGTCTGGTCGGAATGGATGGGGGCAGGGGGATCAGCGTAGCAGCAAGGCAGAGGGGCCGCCGGTGACTCGCGAGCCACCAATTAGTCAACCCTGGCTTATAATGATAAAAATATTCAATAATTCGGCACATTTGATATTTATTTGTTTGCCGGTTCGCGGACGCGTTCTGATACAATCAAGTGGTTTTTAATTAAATCACAAGTATTTTCAGCTCGTCTGAGGAAAACCAAAATCTTTATTCCTTTCTCCCGGAGAGAGTGACGAACGAGGTGTCCCTCGTTAGCGCAAACTTTTATCTCTGCCACCCGTTCATCTACAATCGAATGGAGCAATCGCCTTCCGCATTCCTGTGTGACGTATGCTATGCCTCATTGGCAGACGAATTTCTCGCGTGTTTTGAGAAGCGAATCCGCGACGACACATTTTGCCTACGTGAGCCAGCTTAGCAGCAACGTACATCAGCTGTATGCCCGAAAGACCGTAAACACGACGGTTACCCGGTAACCGACGTTCCTGGCCAAGGTCTCGCGCGGCCTTGAGTAAAGCTAATCTTGAACAATTATGTTTAGTAGAAAATGGGATAAGTATAAATCAAACATCAGAAGAATGAAGTGTTATTTCTAAACCGACAACTTCATTAAAAATTACTACTCATTATACCGATGACTATAATATACAAAATCTTATCTGAAAATTTATGTTACAATTTCAATTTAAACCACTCTTTAAGTTTTGAATATGAGAAACCTCAAATAGATTATTAATGCATAAAAATCATATATTAAAAATACAATTTTCGGATGGCACTACAATTGCTCAAGGAAAAATGTTAGGTATCTATGATAAAACGGCAATACTATTAGTAGATGAAAATAGTAATATGATTCAAACTTTTTTATCCGGTAGAATAATTAAAGATTTTGGAGAATACTAAAACATTTAAAGTTGTAAGAATGAAATATTTCACAAGAAACCCATCACTCTAAAAGTCTTGCTTCTAAATACAAAATTTGGTTGATTTGTGTAAATTCAATGTTATCTTCATGACAGAGATTATTAAATACAGGGTGTCCGCGGGAAGAGTGGACAGCTGGATATCTCCTAAACTATTGGAGACAAAAACATTTAAAAAAATAGGGAATTGCACGGTTCGAAGGGGCCAATTTATTAGCGCGGACGAATTTTTTTCGATTATTATTTTAAAAGATACGATGGTCAAGTTCGGTTTTTTAAATGGAACTATTTTTTCTGAAGACCTGAGTTGATAGTGCGTTCTAAGACAAATTGAATAAACTTTCATGTATACACTTGATTTCCACTGGTTTTTGAGATATTGCGCTTGCAAATTTACTGATTTTAGCAAGTATGCAAGGTATTAAACGCTGGAATAGCAAGGACCAAGGACGGTCTTGCTGGCGCCACGGGTGGCCTTGCCTGTTGAAACAGATACCTACCTGCCAAAGGTCTACGCCAGGAATAGCAGGCCCAAAGGCTGGACAATTCTTTTCCGTCAGAAATGCTACTTAGGTAGGTACATCTGCGGTATCGAGAAGCGCACCGTTACTTTTATTTCGCACTTGCTACTACGCTCGGATGGCCGGTTCTTTTGGGAGGGATGCAAGTTCAATTGGTTAAGTTAGGAGGTGTGAAAGTTGCTAGACTAAATTTCAACCATAGGGAGCAGATTATATTAGAACCAATCGAATTTGCATCCCTCACAAACGGCTGCTCTCTTGAAGAGGCCCTCTTCACAGCAATACCTCCTCCCCAGTGCCCACCTTCTCTCGCACAGAATACGATAACGCATGTTTTTGTTTTGTTATTAAAGCTCGTGTTTATATTCGAGAGGACCACGTGTCAACAGCGGGCTACCATTTTTCTTCCCGTGACTCTCTACGAGGCGTATTGACGGTGGATTGTAGGAGCATAGATGTCTGGATGCCACTTATTGAATTCAGGAGACGATAGAAACACTTTATTACAAAACACATATGTACTATAATTAAAGTAAATCGTATTCCTCTCGGGAAGGGGTACTGATAATCATCGAACTTGCGCTCTACTTCGCGCAGACCGATTACACGGAGGGTAGTCGGGTCACAAACTGCACAAATGATAAGCCGCGTCTAGACGGTGCGAGGCTGCAGAGCGAGACGTGCCTCGCGGAGTGAAAAGTCTGGAGAGCCCTTAGCTCGCCTTGGTCACATTGCAAAGCAACTTCGTGCTGCTGCCGTGGCGAGGACAACACCCCGCAGTGCCTCACCGAATTTTATGGCTTTCAACCCTCGAAGAGTTGGGATATCATTAAGAAGTGAGAACTGTTCAGGATTTCAAATGTTTGCATCTTTTCTTCATCGTATCGAAGGGGAAGTGGCGGCAATGGATTCCTGGCGTTCCGTCGATTAAAAGCATACCAAATATCATGCAAATCGCACTACTTTGACACAAGCAATTTGTATTCCTTATGTAAAAGTTGTCGGATTTCCACGACATTTGACACTATATTCATCGGAAAACCCCAAGGAATCCATCGGCGACACTTCCATATCCATACGATAAGGAATAATGAATTATTTTATTTCTTAAACAGATACAGGGTAATTCTCGAGGTACGCCCGTCACCCCGTGGCGAGGACAACACCCCGCAGTGCCCATCGAATTTTATGGCTTTCGACCCTCGAAGGGGTTCGAGTCCCTATTAAGAAATGAGAAATCTTCGATTTCCGCATTTCTCATCAGATCTTTGCAAAAACGAGACCAATTGATTCCTTATGTTTTGCCGATGAAACTAACACCACGAACGACGTAATTCGGACCATAATGAAGGAAATTCCATGAAAAATCGTTTTATATCATTTCAAGCTGACTTGACTTGGTTAAAAATAGTCCGATTTACATGAAATTTGGTATGATTTTAATCGACGGAACGCCAGGAATACAATGGCATCACTTTCCCCTTCGATACGATGCAGAAAAGAAGCAAACATTTGAAATCCTGAACATTTCTCACTTCTTAATGATATTCCAAACTCTTCGAGGGTCGAAAGCCATAAAATTCTTTATTTTTCATCGTATGGATATGGAAGTGACGCCGAAGGATTCCTTGTGGTTTTCTGATGAAAATCGTGCCAAATGTCGTGTAAATCGGACAACTTTTACATAGGGAATACAAATAGCTAGTGTCAAAGTAGTCCGACTTGCATGATATTTGATATGATATTCATCAGAAAAACATAAGGAATCCATTGGCGTCACTTCCCTTTCGATACGATGAAGAAAAGAATTTCTTAATACGCTGTAAGGGATATTTCATCCTCGACTGCGGGGGCTCGACCTCAATTCGCTACGTTCGACCCAGGAACATACCTTTTACCGAAGAAAGCCATAAAAATCGGGTGAGGCAATGCGAAGGGCTGTCCTCGCCACGGGGTACCAGGCCGCATCTTTTTGACGGGCGTAGCTCCAGAATCATCCTGTACCTGCCTGTTTCAGAAATAAAATAATTCTTTATTCTTTATCGTATGGATATGGAAGTGTCACCGATGGATTCCTTGTGGTTTTCTGATGAAAATCATTACAAATGTCGTGTAAATCGCACAACTTTTACATAAGGAATACAAATAGCTTGTGTCAAGGTAGTCCGATTTGCATGAAATTTGGTATGATTTTAATCGACGGAACGGCAGGAATCCATTGCCGCCACTTCCCCTTCGATACGATGAAGAAAAGATGCAAACATTTGAAATCCTGAACAGTTCTCACTTCTTAATGATATTCCAAACCCTTCGAGGGTCGAAAACCATAAAATTCGGTGAGACACGGCGGGGTGTTGTCCTTGCCATGGCAGCAACAAGAGGTTGCTTTGCAAAGTGACCAAGGCGAGCTAATGACTCTCCAGACTTTTCACTCCGCGAGGCACGCCTCGCGCTGCAGCCTCACAACGTCTAGACACGGCTTATCATTTGTGCAGTGTGTGACCCGACTACCCTCCGTGTAATCGGTCTGCGCGAAGTAGGGCGCAAGTTCGATGATTATCAGTACTCCTTCCCGAGAGGAATAAGATTTACTTTAATTATAGTACATGTGTGTTTTGTAATAAAGTGTTTCTATCGTCTCCTGAATTCAATAACTGGCATCCAGACATCGACGCTCCTACAATCCACCGTCAACACGCCTCGTAGAGAAACACGGGAAGAAAAATGGTAGCCCGCTGTTGACACGTGGTCCTCTGGAATATAAACACGAGCTTTAATATCAAAACAAAAGCATGCGTTATCGTCTTCTGTGCGAGAAAATGTGGGCACTGGGGAGGAGGTATTGCTGTGAAGAGGGCCTCTTCAAGAGAGCAGCCGTTTGTGAGGGATGCAAATTCGATTGGTTCTAATATAATCTGCTCCTTATGGTTGAAATTTAGTCTAGCAACTTTCACACCTCCTAACCTAACCAATTGAACTTACATCCCTCCCAAAAGAACCGGCCATCTGAGCGTAGAAGCAAGTGAGAAATAAAAGTAACGGTGCGCTTCTCGATACCGCAGATGTACCTACCTAAGTAGCATTTCTGACGGAAAAGAATTGTCCAGCCTTTGGGCCTGCCATTCCTGGCGTAGACCTTTGGCAGGTAGGTATCTGTTTCAACAGGCAAGGTCACCCGTGGCGCCAGCAAGACCGTCCCCAGTCCTTGCTATTCCAACGAGTTTTCTTCCAGGGAAAATCAGTAAATTTGCAAGCGCAATATCTCAAAAACCAGTGGAAATCAAGTGTATACATTAAAGCTTATTGAATTTGTCTTAGAACGCACTATCGACTCAAATCTTCAAAAAAAAATAGTTCCATTTAAAAAACCGAACTTGACCATCGTATCTTTTAAAATAATAATCGAAAAAAAATTTGTCCGCGCTAATAAATTGGCCCCCTCGAACCATGCAATTCCCTATTTTTTAAATATTTTTGTCTCCAATAGTTTAAGAGATATCCAGCTGTCCACTTTTCCCGCGGACACCCTGTATGATGACGGAAGAAGAATATAAATTATTTAAAGTAAAGATTAAAGATTTTGTATATAATATTTCAGTTCCTTCCGAGAAAATCCTACTTCATAAAAAAATTAAAAAAAAAATTAAAACCGACCATATGCTGAGGAGTTATGCGGGAATAAACATAAAAAAAAATAAAAAAGATACAAACGCATCGAATCTATAATCTCATTTTTGACGTCGGTTAAAAAGAATAAAATACCCTCCTTTATATACAAAAAACATGCAAAATTTTAGGCTTTTTGGATTAACTATTAGGGTGGATCGAAAAAACATTTTTTTTTATATCGAATTCTAATAGTGCGGAAAAGTTGCCCACCACTATCAGTATTACGGGTGTGAAAGCACAATTGAGTCAAGTAATATCTTCTGTTCTGCACTTGAGCTTGAAATTTCGATATTTTAACGAAAATACAAAAATTCTGTTTTAACACTGGCTTCTTGTAGTCAGAAACATTTCTATTATTTTCTTCTGTATCTCTTGTAATGGCAAATTCACCTCGTTCAAAAGCTGAAATGTCACAGGAGCAAGGGGAATCGTCCACTCGCTTCAACCTATCCCCTCGAACACAGTTCGTCGCGTGACGAAGAACGCGAACGAAACCAATCGCGACAGTCCGCGGATATGGACAGCCGCTAAGAACCTAAACGTGGAATTTCTTGGAGGGGATTGGGCGAAGCAAGTGGACGATTCCCCTTGCCCCTGTGACATTTCAGTTTGTTGTTAGTTTGCTGTCAAAGATAGATGCGTTTAAAACGGCCGCGTGTAATTTGTTCGACATCGCCGCGTGCAAGTGCCCTGATTTTTCGACTTGTGGTTGTACAAAAGTGAAGAAGGTACCTCTTATTAAACAGAGCTTCCTTCTTGACCAAAGGGGTCCTAGATTTGGTAGCATTGGTGGAGTAGATTTGTTTGAAACGATAAAACTCAACGTGAGAAGATATCGAAATGCGAAGATAAATATGCTTGAGCATGCTAATGTTCTCGATACCGGGCCCTCCTGCTCCTCAACTCATATTTCATCTCCGTTTAATGAGTGCGATTCAAGCGACGAAGGTGTAGACGAGGAATTTGTTCTCTACGAACCACAAAGGAAGAGAAAAAAGTCTTCAGCTCAAATGCGAATTAATTTGACGGAAACTGCGCTTGTCTCACAACGATATGGTGTCAGCGATAGGGCAACAGCACATATTACCTCTTCTATACTTAAAGATGTTGGACTTCTATCTTCAAGCCATCCTGTCTTAGTTACAGATAGGAACAAAATCAGACGTCAAAAACTTAAAGTAGGCAATATTCTCAAGGAGAAATCACAGGATAATGATCCTATTCTTGGCCTGTATTTCGATAGCCGTAAAGATTATACCATGACGCCAAACGGCATAATCAAAGAGGAGCATATTTCTCTGGTTGCCGAGCCTTGCTCAAGATATATAGGCCATGTGACTACTCTCTTAGGAAATGCTACCGAAGAGTGTAATGCCATGTGTGAATTTTCCCTAAATGAACTCTCTGGTGGTCTGAATGAGCTCTTAGTTTTGGGCTGTTACGGTACTAATGTCAATACAGGTTGGAAGGGAAGAGTTCTACGGAAGCTGGAGGAAAAGTTCGTGAGGCCAATGCAGTGGATTGTGTGTCTTATTCACTTCAACGAATTGCCGTTTCGTAGTCTCTTTGAGTTCATTAATAGGCCGACTTCAGGTCCACACACATACACAGGACCCATAGGCTCAAAATTGCCTGGATGTGAGAAACTTCCCATTGTAAAATATAAAACAATGAACTGTGACATACCTAAGCTTGTCTCTTCAGATCTCAGTAAAGACCAAAGATACCTATTAGACATATCGAAAGCCATTCGTTCTGGTACATGTCCTGATGAGCTTCGCTTACGAAATCCAGGTTGTATTCATAAGGCACGCTGGCTGACAACCGCAAATAGAATTTTACGATTATACATTTCTACTAAAACTCCTTGTGCGAAAATGCGAGAGCTCGTCAGATATTTACTTAGTGTGTATGTTCCAATGTGGTTCTCAATCAGAAAGAATCATTCCATAGCAGATGGCACGCGCCATCTTTTTGAGACAATCCGTAGATCTAGATATCTGCCAGTGAAATATCGCACAGTTGTTGATAATTCTATTGCACGTAATGCATACTTCGCTATGCCAGAAAACATATTGCTTAACATGATGACTGACCACAGGCCAGCCGTTCGTAAAGAGGCACTGAATAAAATACTTAAAGCTAAAAAGCAAGCACAAAATAATGAAATTCCCTTACTAAGGTATAACGTTGTGGCTAAAATAAATTTTAAAGCAAATGATTATACCAAAATTATTAATTGATCCTCATCAGAGATTTTAGTTACTGTGCCACCAGTCCTCAGAAACGCTACAAATGAGGAACTGGTGGCAAAGCTCTCTAACACTGAACTTGTGCCAGAATGGAACTTCAGTAAGTTTCCATGCCACACAGTGGCAGTAGAGCGCACTGTTAAACTTGTAACTGAGGCTTCAGCCACAGTATGTGGCACGGACGCACGAGATCACAAAATTCGGTCAACGTTACTATCCAGACAAGTGTTGCCGAGATTCGATTGTAGATCCCAGTATTTGAGTATCCTGAGTGGTGAATATTCTGATTAAGAAACTTATGGAAAGTCCTGTATAATATTATGGTTGGTTGGTTGGGTAGGGCTTAGGAGGAGCCCGTAATGCAGCCACCTCCACGTGGTGGGCTCTGGGTCACTTTTAACTATTAAGAAAGTGAGCGAGGAGCTGCGTGTAATGCGATGTACGTTCTATATGACATCAAAATGTACTTCTAATTCATTCTACCTCCGAATCAAAGACCAAAAAAAAGTTTCCTTTCGGAATCGAATAACAGATATCATCATGAAGCTTACCTAATACCTACTTCAAAATTTATTTTCGTTAAACTATCGAAATTTCAAGCTCAAGTGCAGAACAGAAGATATTACTTCATTCAATTGTGCTTTCACACCCGTAATACTGATAGTGGTGGGCAACTTTTCCGCACTATTAAAATTCAACATAAAAACAATGTTTTTTCGATCCACCCTATTAACTATCCCAACAAGATTTGGAGGATTAGGAGCGACTATTGAATAAGAAATTGACCTTATGTTTCTTTTTGGAAAAACATCGCCGGTCTGTCAATTTTTGTTTGAAACTAATCAAGGTATAGGATCCCATTTAATTATAAATATCGGCAGCTCTACTCAACAATTTAAGTATTCACTTTCCATGGCTAAAGAGAGAATAATTTCATCATTTGCAATAATGGAACCGTCAGCCGGTTCTGATGTAATAAATATGCAAACTAAGGCAAAACACGTGGAAGACGGTTGGATATTAAACGGACAGAAGTGCTGTATTTCTAATGCACCGATAGCAGGCTTATTTATAGTAGTAACAACTGGCCTTCGCTGAAGTTTAAATAACTAAAAAATAATGAATTAAAAAAGTTAAAGAAATTAAAACCGACTTCAAAAAATTAAAAATGCACCAAAAATAAAAAAAAGTTCCTTGTTTAATTTACACAGTGCAAATGATGAGGCGCCGACATAAAAATATTGAGAGTCATAGATTAAATAAGGAAAAAATATATTTTTTACTTTTCGGTGCATTTTTATTTTTTTCAGTTCTTGCTTTGCCTTCTCCATTTCCTCTCTTATCCCGTTTCCCTGATCCCTTATGTTTTAATGTATAAAATGATTTTTTAGACAGTAAATGATATTTCTGCGCCCAGTACATCAGTCGCATGTATTTCACCTGCAGATAAATCAGATAAAAATAAGAAATATCAACATATTAGATCAGAAAAGATTATTCGAAGACAACAATTGTCATTGATAAAAATGAAAAAAAAATTGAAAGCTCTGAGAAATACAGTACAGATACTGAAATATAAAATTAATAATAATAAGTACAAAAAGGCTTTAACTTCAGTTTTTACGGAAGATCAAATTAAAGCTCTACTTACAAAACGTCATAGTGTTCGAAATTGGTCAAATGAGACAATCAAACGTGCTTTGCAACTTAAATTTGTTTGTGGAGCTAATGCCTATGAAGAAATTATTCGCCAAGGAATACCTCTTCCATATTTACGAACATTGAGACACAGATTAGAATATTGTAAATTTATCCCTGGAATCTTGGATCAAATGTTTCAATTTTTAATACATAAAAAATCTTCATTTAAAGAGGAAACTGATTACGAGTGTGGATTAATTTTTTATGAAATGGCCATCATGCCAAAAAAGAGTTACGCTCCTTCAACCGAACATTCCCCAATGAGAATGGTAATGCAACGCATGCTCTAGTTCAGGCGTGCACAGCTAGGCTGTGGCGGGCAAGAGCGCTCTCGATTGCTCGCGAGCAAAGCAAAGAGCGACGCTGTGAGCAGTTCCCCCACCCTGTGGCCAATCGCTGCCGTAGTATGCGTGTAAACTGTAAGGTGGGTTGCTGACGTTCAGCGGCACACTTCACTTACGAACACTCCCCACCACGGCACTATTGCTCATGAAGGCGTGGCTTAGCGCTTTCCGATGCTCTTCCCCACGCGCCCGAAAATTTTTGCACCGCGGGCATTTAGCTGCTCAGGACTGCTCTACTTTTTATGCTTGTTGGCATAGCTAGCAGGTGGAAGCATGTCGTGAGATACCATTTCACAGGAAATAGTTTTAATTCTAAAACTTTGAAGGTAATTATTTTTAACATAATCGACAAAACTGAGAACATTGGTCATTAATTTAACCGAATATTTAATTGAGACAAGAAAATTTTCATTTATTTTAAGTTCAAGATTTAGTCAAGATTGCGTAGAAAATCTATTTTCTCAAATAAGAAGAAAGAACGGCATACCTAATCCGTTACAGTTTTCAAATAATTTAAAATTAGTTTCTGTAGCTTTGTATATGAAGCATGTAACCCAGCGTTGCCCCGATGGACAGTCCGAGGGTACGAGCATTCATCGCGTTTTCCAAAGCTCGCGTGGAAGGGGGCGCTCGAAACCAATGAAGTTGCGGGCTCTAATAGTGTGCGTGTAGGCTCGTACCCTGAAATCAGCATGTAACCGTTACATGCTGATTGCATTACGATTAAATTGATTTGATTTCTGGTTATAGGCTGACTTCAAGTCGGTTTTCGCGCGAGCTTTGGAAAACGTGATGGATGCTCGTACCCTCGGACCGCCCATCGGGGCAACGCTGATGTAACCAATGGTAATTATGAAAAAGATGACCGGGAATTTTTATCAGGATTTCTTGAATATATATTGGCGAAAAATTAGAAAAAAGCAAAGCCATAATGCGAGGTAATATACCAAGTACAAGTACAAATAAAGTATCAGAATTTAATAATAATTTTATTCATATAAAAATGACAACACTTGAATTAAACTCTTTATATAACATTGCTGGATATATTTTAAATTCCATCATGAAGACATGTAAAGTGTGTAATAATTGCTTAAAGTCAATAGGATCAAAGACCTCATTACAACATTCGTTTACAAGATTCGTGGAATTTAAAGCATACAACACAAATTCTTTGTACTATGTCAATGTAAATACATTTAAGATATTTTTAAAATTAGAAAAAATATTTCGATATTATTCGGGGGAACCACGTGACATGCGCGAGAGGAGAACGTGTGTAAGCGGACAGGCGAAAGAAATAGACGAAAAGTGCGGCAAAAGTGCGCAGAAAATAACGAGGCCGGGTGGAAAAGACAGGGAGAAGACAAGGTTCCGGTGGACAGTATAATCGACAGTTAATAAAGTATCGAAAGGTGAAATAAAAGGTGAAGAAGAAAAAGTGTGAAACGAGTGCACGAAGTATAAGATACGTGGCAAGGATAAGTGACACCTACGGGAGTGGAAGAAGTAAGAAGACAAAACGGAGACAACAGTAGGTAAAGAAGAGCAGAGACTCTAATGAACCGAGCAACTGAAGGCGGGGAAGTGCAAAAGGAAACGAGAAGAAGGGGAAGACCATCGTTGGCAGAACAGCTGGGAAGAAGTAGAGCGGGCAGCGAAGGCTCGATACTGGACTCGTTCAAGAGGAAACGGGAGGGCGATGAGGAGCAGGAGAGGTTAAGGGCCGAAAAGGAAATAGAGGAAGAATTCCTAAAAGCAAGGTAGGGAGGTCGCCGCCGACGAAGAAAACTGAGGTAGTTATAGGAACTGCGGAAACGCCGGTCCGCCAGGAGACAGAACAGGACAGAGAAATGGATAAATTAGACAAATTTATGGAAGTAGTGTTGGCAGTTAAGAATGAATTGGAAGAGCTGAGAAAAGATAATAGAGAGCTGAGGGACGAGTGGAAGAGGAGGGACTAGATATGGGAAAAGGAAACAAAGGAAATGAGAGGTAGGATAGAAGTGGAGGCCAAGAAGGATCAGGCAGAGAGGCTGACAGAAAGACTGGAGGGGCTAGAAAGGAACGAAGAGGCTAGAGAAAAAAGAGAGAGAAGAAATAATATTACCCTAAGGGGAGAGGATTTACCGCGTAAAGAGACGCCGAAGGATACGGTGGAGTATGTGTTAAGGCACGAATTGCAGGTAGAAGCAGAAATCGAGGAAGCCTACTGGGTAGGAATGGGAGAGAAGAGGGGGCTACTGATAGCGAAGTTAAAAAGCTGGCAACAGAAAAGAGCAGTAATGCTAAAGAAGAGTACACTGAAAGATAAGAGGCTGTTTATTGACAATGACCTAACGAAAAAGGAAAGGAAGATACAAAAAAATATTAAAGATATTGCCAAAGCAGAAAGGGAGCAAGGGGCAGAGGTGAAAGTTGGATACAGGAAAGTAAAAATTAACGATAAGACATTTATTTGGAAAGAGGATGGTGGGCTGAAGGAAGTAAATTTTTGGAGTCGGCAAATTTCTATGAACCTCTAAATTATTGGAGAATCACAGAGCTTACAAGGACAACGAAAGCACGACAAAAGGCAGTACCAACACCCGTTCCCCGCGCGCCTGCGGATGCAGATATGCGGGGAGAAGGGGTACACAGAATTGGGAAAGGAATAAGAAGTCAAAGAGAAATAGATACATTTAAAATAGGATACTGGAATGTAGCTGGATTATTCAGCAAAGACAAACAGTTTTGGGATTTCTTAAAAGATCTCGATGTAATAGGATTAGTAGAAACGTGGATTGAAGAGAAACAATGGGATGGATTGAAAGATAAATTGCCACAAGAATTTTCATGGAAATGTAAATATGCCACTAGAGAGAGAAAAAAGGGAGAGCGATAGGCGGAATTATCACAGGTGTAAGAAAGGGCATAGAAGAGTAGGAATCGAACGCAGGAACGGAACATATTCAAGAGAGAAGAATCAGGATACAAAATGAAAAATGGAGAATAATAACAGTGTACAGCAGAGATATGAAGGAAACGAAAGAAGAGCTAGACCAGATAATAGAGGAGAGGGAGGTGGAGAAACTGATAATCGGACGAGATTTCAATGCGAGAATTGGACAGAAAGGGGGCGATTTTAGAATAGAAGAAAAACATGACGTAAGGAGATCAAAAGATAAAGTTAAAAACACGGAGGGAAAGTTGTTATTAGAGATGGTGGAGGAAAGAGGATGGAATATTCTGAACGGGAATATGGAGGGAGATGAGAAAGGAGAGTACACATACACGGGGCCGAGAGGCAGCACGGTAATTGATTATATAACAACAAATGTCGAAGCGAAAGAAGATATCAAGAAATTCACAGTGGAAGATAGAGTTGAGTCAGACCATATGCCTCTGATAGCAGAACTATATAGGGAAAATAAAATGAGAGAACGAGAGGGAGATCAGGAGGGGAGGTGGCGAGAGAGAGAAGAGTCTGGACAGAGGAAGGAAAGAGAGAGTTTCAAATGGAATTAAACAAAATAAAGTTTAATAGGACAGAGGTGAATGAAATGGTAGAAGAAATGGTAGGAAAAATAAATAATGCAGTACGGAAAGAAGAAGTAAAAATAAAGAAATGGAAATTGGGCAGCTTTAAGTGGTGGAATTCGAACTGTACAAAAAAGAAAAGAGAAGCCAGGAAAGCACTGAGGAACTGGAGAAGGGGCAAAGGAGACAAAGAAGACTATCAGAAGAAAAGAAGGGAGTACAAAAAAGTGTGTGAAGAAAGGAGAAGGGAATTACAAGAAAATATAGAAAACGAGATAATGCAATTAAAGGGAGAAAATCAAATATGGAAATATATAAATAAACAAACAAAGAAAAGAATAGGAATCTCCAATAAAATAGATTTAAAAGAATGGAAGGATCATTTTAAAACATTGCTAGAAGGCGTCGACTGTAAGAACGAAATAGGAGAGTTGGAAGAAATAAACAACACGGAAGGAGAAGAGGAAGAGGAAATAACAGAAACAGAAGTAAAAGAACAAATCAGGAAATTAAAAAAAGAGAAAGCAGCAGGGGAAGACAAAATAGAAAATGAAGACTGGATTTACGGTAACGTGAAAATAGTAAAAAGGATCACAGATATTTTCAATAAAGTGTGGAAGGGAGAACGATTCCCGGAGAGGTGGAAAGAAGGGGTGATTTCACCAATATTCAAAAAAGGAGATAGAGAAAAGGTAAACAACTACCGGGGGATAACGATCCTAAACACAGCGTACAAAATATATTCTATGGTCCTAGAAAAAAGATTAAAAGAGGAATTGGAAAAGAACCAGATAACATTTTTATTCTGAACTATGTAGCTAACAGAGAAATACAGAAAAAAAGGGGGGAAGCTGTATACGTTTTTCGCGGACCTACGCGCTGCATTTGACAACGTGGATAGAGTAAAACTTCAGAACATAATGAAGAGAAAGGAAATAAGTAAACGTTTGAGAATGAGAATCGGAGAAATTTACAAAGAAACAAGAAATACAATAAAAGTAAACGGAGAAATGTCATCCAAATTCTGGACAACAAAAGGGGTAAGACAGGGATGCCCACTGAGTCCAACGTTATTTACAATATATGTAGCGGACTTGGAGGAAACCATGAGGAAAAACCAAGTAGGAGGAGTTAGAGTAGGAAATGAAAAAAATCTGGACTCTAGCATATGCGGACGACATAGCGTTACTAGCAAATGAACCAAAGGATCTTAAGGACATGATACGAAGATTCGGAAAATACCTGGAAAGGAAAGGGTTGCAACTGAACGCAGAGAAATCTAAGGTGCTGATTTTCCATAAAGGAAGAGGAAAGAAGAAGAGAGAAGAATGGGATTGGCAGGGGCACAGTCTGGAAGAAGTAAAGGAGTTCAAATACTTAGGGTATAATTTTCAGAAAAACAGGGGCAGAGAGATGCATATAAGGGAAGTCACAAAGAAAGCTAGAATAGCAATGGCGCAGATGTGGGGAATAGGACAAAGAATGTTCAAGAACAATTTCGAGAGAAGAATGAGAATATTCAGAAGCATAGTGAAAAGTATCTTGCTGTACGCGTCAGAAATTTGGGGGTGGATGGAAGCAGAAAAGGTAGAGAAGATACAGGAGAAATACATAAGGTGGACTTTAGGTCTGGACTTCAATACACCAGCATATCTAATTTTGGAGGAAACAAAAACGGACAAAGTAAGGATAGAAGCGGGGAAAAGAGCAATAAAATATGAGGAGAAAGCGAAACGGCTGAACAAAAATAAAATAGTACAAGAATGCTGGAGGGAAATAGACGTGAAGCAAGCAGAGAAAAAGTCGAAGTGGGAGGAAATGAGAGATGCATACTACATGCAGAAAATGATGGATATCCAAGAAATGGAAATGGAAAGAAGGCGAGGAAGAGAGTTCGCTGAGGAACTACCGCAAAGGGACAGGGCAGAGCAGGTTCAATGGCAATACGACAGAATACAAGGAGATAGATTCAACGCACATTACACAGAAATCAGGGATGACCAGAGAGCAAATTACCTAAATGGAAACTACAGAGGCAGAAACCAAAGAATGATTGCATGGTTCAGATGTAGAAACGAAGAGCGGGGAAGCAAGTACTGGAAGGAGGAAAAAGACACAGTGTGCAGACTATGCAATGGGGCTAGAGAGACGCTGGGTCACATGCTACAAGACTGTAAGGAGCTGAAAAGAGAGAATTCAACGATCAGAGGGATTCTAAAGGGAGAAGAAGAAGGATCAGAGTGGATGCGAATGGTTCTGGAAAAAAGGAGAAGAAAAGAAGAACAAGATGAAGGAAGAAATCAAAACGAAAGAGCATTCTTGAGTTAACAGTCCCAGAAACACTTACACACATAACACATGTAACCCCATTTTGAGGCCGAAAGGCAAAAAATAAACCTACTTACTACTATTTCGATATTATTCTAAATATTTCAGTAATATGAAAGATATTAATTTAAAATTATTTTTAATAAAAAAATGTAGAAACATAAATGCAGAACACATATTAAAGTGTCACGATTTGTTTACTAAAGTTATAAAAATGTTTATAGTTTTTAGATTAAGGATTTTTAATAAGAGAGGTGTAAATAATGTAAACAAAATGTATGGTAGCAAATATACGGCAATGCATTGCGCATTTAAATAAGTATAATAAAAAAATATATATCAAATAGAACACAAGATTTGGTTTTTTACTTCATATCTTCATTATCTTGGTATAATGGATAGATTTAAAAATCAACGGGAATAGATGAAAATGGCGGGCCAATCAAAAGTGGCCAAAAAAGGTTATGTTATGAATATATATACATTATTTTTTACTACCCAAATGCACATTTTCAGATTAATAGATAGTAAAATACCGCCATAAACGTAAGAGATGTTAAGAGTGAAATGGTGTACAGTATTGTCTCCCTGAAGGCTCGCTGGTCGGGACCGGCGTTGAACCCGTATCGTGAGCAGAGCCCTAATTTCGAGTGTTCGTTTCTCCCTTCTTTCTGACCGAAGGAGGGAGCGAGATGGAACGCTTCGCGTGGGCGGCGGGCGTGCGCGACCGTGTCTCGATCACTTTCGTTCCATCTCGCTCTCGCCTTCGCCGGACAAGAGTGAGATAGAAATGGTGGAGATAGCGAAAAGCCCACATCGTGTGCACCAAACCGAGCCCATCGGGAGACAATACTGTATATCTCTTTCTCTCTCGCAGGATTTCGATCAAAAATGGCGGGCCAATCAAAAAGTGGCCTTCTCGTGTCCAGACTCTTATTATAGTGTCTCTATGCCAAGCAGACGGCAGAATTTGCTGCTGATCTACTGCCGATCTGACATCAGGCACTGACATCAGGCTCTGCACCTCAGAACGCAGCCAAATGCGGACACAGACGACTACGGTTCTGACGTCAGACTCTGCGCTCGCATGCCAGACCCTGCTACCAATCTGATGTCAGATTGGAGACAGATGGTTATCAGGGTATTTCATAAAATTAACAGAAATTTTTTGCTCTTTGTTGATAAGTGCTTCTGTTATTTGGAAAAAGTGGTTTGATTTCAGTCAAACCAAAAGATGATATGATGGGACTATAACGTAAGTCCCCCCCCCCATTTTCATGTACAATTCCAAGAGATGACATAAACGGACGCCACTACAGGCGTGGCGTATAAAAGCTAAAGGGTTAAAACATTCAAACAAAAATTGTAGAAAAAGTTCAGATTGCTAGAAACAGCGACACATCCCATTAGTTAACCCTTACTTCCGATCTGTGCATGCACTACATTAAGGATAAAATCACAAAAAAGAAAACAAGAGCATTAGATTCTGAGGCCACAGAACTAATATATAATTGAATAAAAATTTAATTCCTCAAATTGTGAAAGGAAAGATACAGGGACAACTAGCCTATTTTTTATCGGCGCCATGAATTTTAAAAAGAGCATTACATAAAGTTTTTAAATAAACAGTTTGCAAAAGCTTTTCGCAACAATTATGGTTAAAAAATTGCAAAAAGAAGAATTAAGTAAACGTAAAAATTGGTAAATTTTCCACCATTAGAAGGGGATAATTTGTCCCCATTGTATGGCGCAAATTGCATTCCGATATGTTTTGTAGTTCAAAAGTTATGCGAAAAATGGCTACCGTTATCTTACCCGTCTGCTACGTCAAATTTAATATTCTCTGGCGAAAGCCAAAAGCACCCTGCGCTCTCTACTGGCACCTAAAAGACGGTACACTTTCATCATTAGCTCATAGATGGCGGAAGTATCGGCGCATGGTTGTAGTGGAATGCGTCTGTGAGGCGGTGTTGCCATTTTACCCGTTCGCGCGAGCGTAGGTTGCAGTCTTAACGGATGACCCTGCAAGTCCCTAGGCATGGAGATGGTTCGTGTCTGTTTCACTATAAATATATCGTTTTCTATGTACGGTACCACAGCCTCGTCGTATGATATCAAGAAAAGGAGGATACGTACAAAAAGAAGTGAAATCCCATCAAAAACATTTCACGTAAATATGTAGCCAGGTCTCGTGACTCTTTACCCGTAAAAGGTTGTGAGATATCATGTAGAACTGAGTCTAGCGCTCTCATTAACTGTAACACTTTCATTCACAAATCACTCCCAGTCTACATCTTTAGTTAAAGAATATTTTGTGACTTGGCAATTACATAATGCGAGAATGTGACGACTGTTGTTTACATTTTAATATTCACGTTTAGTAATAAAGTACTGCATAAAATAATATTTATATGGGAACTGAGAGTATACGTATTTATAATGTGGAATTAATTTTACATAACATTGCAAGGTGTAATAACTTCCCTGTGCTACGTAATTGCCAAGTCACAAAATGTTCTTTAACTAAAGATGTAGACTTGGAGTGATTTGTGAATGAATGTGTCAAAGTTAATGAGAGCGCTAGATTCAGTCCTACATGAGATCTCACAACTTTTTACGGGTAAAGAGTCATGAGACTTGGTTACATTTTTTACATGAAATGTTTTTGATGGGATTATGGTTTACTACCTGGTACTCCTCTTCTGTCTTTCTGCTATTCTAATAATAGTTATAGACATGTAACAATTAAACTATATTTTTTACAACAATGGATGTATAATAAAGAAATAAATTATCATAAAAGTAATATTCGCAGAAATGATAAAAGCTTTTGTAAAGTTAAAAATTGTTTTACCTGTAGAAAAAGAATATACTATCAATAGTGTAATAAAAGCAGTTGAAGCTGCACTAGAATCAAGGAAAAATGGAAAAATATTACTTTGTATAGAAAATAATAATAATATTGATGAAGCTGGATTACGAAAAAAATAAATGTTCAATCCCTTATTGGGAAGTAATTCATCTGAAGAGTAAAACTACTTATTTAATTTTACGCGTATCCCTAATATTTTAAATATCAAAATATTAAACTTAATCCTATCTTCTTCATTTATTTCTAATATCGGTAATAGCTTTGCATCATATGGATCACTGTTATCTAGGATTTTTGTAGAATATTCAAAATGCACACCTGATAAAATAACGATTCCTTTATTATACTTAATTTCTACTATTGCAGGTAAGAAAGTATCATTTTCAAGTTGATAATCAGCTATTACTTTTACATTAGTATATAAATCAGCACTTTGAAAATAACCACCTCCATTATAATAAATTCTCATGTTATCATTAAGAAAATCTTTATCATCTATACTTAATTTAAGTAAAGCTGCTCGAGCTCCACTATGACTTTTATAATCATATTTTGCAAGAATAGGTCCTATGGCTTTATCAGGAAAAAATGCTAGTTCCCTTTCTTCTATAACCTCCAATTCCCCTCCTTTATCAAATTCAACAAAACTAGAACCATAATATGCACCTGCACAGAATCCTAAATAGTTCCCACCATTTTCTACATATTGTTTAATGATGTTATTACCTTCGCCGTTAAGTTTTTTAGCATAAGGTATATCTGCACCTCCTGGCATTATTAATAGAACTGCATCTTTAGTCCATTGTTTGTATAAAATACCTTCTGCATCAATAAAATTAATTTTATAACTTGTAGTAATATTCTCTAAATTATGAATAGTATGTTTTAAAGAAGTTTCACCTGCCCCCTCATCATTATATACGTATATACTCATAGTTTTAGGTATAATTGATTGAGATAAGGTATTGCGCATAAGGTTACCACCTTACCACTTACCAGTAGGGATTGCGATCACTGATATATATATACATACTATGGATACGAAATTCCCATAAGCCGGCTGTGCAGCGGTTGAAGCGAATTGAAGGGTGATTTTTGACGATCACTAATTAGATGATTTGTTACGATCCCCGCTGGTGTGAATATTATATGAAGTTAGCCATAGCCCTAGTAGCATTTGTTGTTGGCATACAGTTGGGCCACGCACATAATGGCTGTGTTTCAATTCACGCATTATGCGCATAGCCGCAGCGTAGTCGCTCCGTGCATTCATAGCGTTCCGTTTCCAGCAGCGCATGAACCGCAGTAACGAAACGGAACGGTTTTCGATACGTTTGATGCTCGTGAGGTTGCGCGGGAATGTTTAAACTTACTTACAATTAGCTCTGCACTTGGATGGATTACGGCAAATTTAATTCGAGACTTTTGGACGGTGGTCGAACGTTCACGTTTTCTAACTACATCGGTTACTTCGTCCTAAGGATTGGGGACCGACTCCTACCGAAATTTGATGGCTTTATTGGTTCCTGGATTTTCTCAACCCGAGTTTTTCTATTCTTCTTGAACAGCGACAATTATTGAAAGCGAAGACCATATTGTATGAGTTTTACAGGACGAATTGCTGCTTACCCAGCGTAATTTGGTAAGCAGATGTGTAAAGGAAAAATGAAGTTATTTATTATCCGCGCCCGGGGTAAATTGAAGGTTTTGAAGGCTATTGAATACAATCGCAGGCTCTCGTACGTCTTCTGGATTAGAGTACAGCTGTAAAATTAGCATTATAAGAACACGTTCAAAAAACTTAGCAGCAAAAGCCTTTAAAAAATAACAATGCGCGCCACGTATTTGCTTCCTTCCTCATCTTCCGTTTCGACCCTGCCTAAAACCTTCTAGGGATGTGCTGCTCGCTTTGACATTGAGTCCGTTGCGTTGGTTGCGATTCATGTCGTGTAAATCGGACAACTTTTACATAGGGAATACAAATAGCTTGTGTTAAAGTAGTCCGATTTGCATGATATTTGGGATGATTTTCATCAGAAAAACATAAGGAATCCATTGGCGTCACTTCCCTTTCGAAATGGGAAAAGAAGAAACGATGAAGAAAAGAATTTCTGAATACGCTGTAATGTATATTTCACCCTCGACTGGAGGAGCTCGACCTCGATTCGCTACGTTCGGCCCAGGATTCATACCTTTTTCCGGAAAAAGCCATAAAAATCGGGTGAGGCACTGCGAAGGGCTGTCCTCGCCACGGGGTACCAGGCCGCATCTCCTTGATGGGCGTTGCTCCAAAATTACCCTGTATCATTTGTGCAGTGTGTGATCCGACTACTGTTGCGTGATCACGCGAACGTAGCCACGGAAATGTATGTAATCGATAGATAAATCAGGAGCGAAATTTGAAAGTAGATGTTGTGTGTGTGATTGAGAAAGCATTATTAAGGATGTGCGATGCGGGTGGCATACGTGGGAAAGATCTTGGGCAGAGCTCGAAAACAGGAAGAGGACACCAATTAACAGACCCCAAAACGAATCGCGAGTTTCTTCTAAGTCACGTAATCTTTTGAGAAGGCCTTGTCCTTTGTTAGTCTTTAGGAGTGTCGATTGACTCCAGAAGTGTTGGCGACGTTGAGGAAGTCATAAATTTCCTTCAAGGGTTGTTTTCTCGATCCTCGGAGGAGAGCCTACTTTCTCTTCCCACGTGGGCACCCCGCTGTGTAACGGAAAAGCGCGCTTCCACCGAGTTTCCACCACCACCCGAAGATGGAGGGAAAGATGGACGCCGATTCGCGGGGGCGTACGGACATCCGAAGGACGGCCTACCGCTTGGATCTGATGCATCCTCCATCCTGATTGGACTACGAGGATCTATGGGAGGACTAGGAGGATTCGGCCAACGACTTCAGCGAGGACCTCGGAGGATCTTTTGAAATGCTACATTCATTCTGTCATTAACCAGCTTCCCGAACAGTTCAAATAAAACTCCAAAGTTTAACTTAGCAATAGTTTATTGTATTGTGATTTATTTGAAACTCCCGCACTCCGACGAGCAGAGCGGTTCAGCGCTCCACGGGCACCAACCCGCGTTCTGATTTTAAAATCACCGTTAAAATACGCAACACTACCCTCCGTGTAATCGGTCTGCGCGAAGTGGGGCGCAAGTGCTATAAAGAGGACACGTCTTAAATGGGACAAATCGAATATCCAAAATTCTAAACGCATTACACATGCAAGTTATTTTCCTGTTTATGGCAACACTAGTGCCTAGTCATTTGACGTAAACTTTATTGTGGTCTCACTTGCAACAGAGTAGTAATCCACGGTTGATGTTTTTCGGCAGTAAAAGTGACATTTTCATTGGTTTTCTGTATCGTTTTCTGAGATCAAGATATATACAAAGTGTTAAAGTGTTATATCATTAAAATAGCCTGTATTCAGCTGAAACGAAAACGCTTAACAGGTAAGTTTAATTAATTGTTTTCTTTGTTTTGCGGTTATATTAAACTCACTTATAGTCGTAAAAGGGACAGCATAACAAGTCTTAAATAGGACGACCGTTTAATGGCTGTCCCTCTCGTACACATGTGCTGCTGGACACTATATGTATTATACTTTCCTGTAAAGTTATTAGTGTATCATCTGATACATAGATGATATTGTTTAAAATTATGAGTTATTAGTTGATGGCGTATTGTTTCAAATTTAAGAATTAATAAAGTGACTATTCAAAGCGACAAACTTTATCGTCATATATAAATATATATAAAATATATATAAATATATATAAAATATATATAAAATATATATATAAAATATATATAAATATATATAAAATATATATAAAATATATATATAAAATATATATAAATATATATAAAATATATATAAAATATATATATAAAATATATATAAAAAATATATATAAAAAACCTAATCGAAACCTTACAAATGAGATGACTAATGCCAAAGATATTTTTACAAACCTTTTGACAAAACCAGATCAGAAAAAGAAAAATGATGTAAAGAAAGATATCAAGACAAAAGAGAAAGTAAATAATACAAAGCAAAAGAGAAAGTGCAAGGAATCTTCCAGTAACAGTCAGATTTCAATTCCTGATTTGGATTCTTGTGATGACTGTTCTGACTCGAGGGACATGGGCTTACGAAAACGAGCGCGCCTATTGACAAATGATTCAAAAAACAATCAGTGCTGTGTTTGTAAAGAGAACTATGTTACCAGTAAGGAAAATTGGTTCCAATGCAAAATTTGCAGTAAATGGGCCAATGAGTCATGCGGAATAAAAGGCACATTCAATTTTTTCTGTTCCATGTGTCATTAATAATAAAATATTGATGATTTATACTACAAAGAGTTAATTTTTTCGTAGATTTCGTTGTTTTGTATCATTAAGATTTAGAATTATAATTGTAATACTTAATAAGTTTATTTTTATTAACGTGTCCCTTTTATGACTTATACTGTCCCATTTAAAACCACCTAGTCGTAAAAGGGACATTTCCCACTTTTTTGAAAATCGAAGATTTTGTTATTTTCTATTACAATTGATGAGTTTGCAATATACTTTTATTGAAGGGAAATAAACACGCTTTCTTGTGATGTAGTTGTTTTTTAAATACCTATAACGACATTGTCAGAAATAGACGCTAAACAAAAGTGTCCCTTTTATAGCACCTCTCCCCTACTCCTGCCCGAGAGGAATACGATTTACTTTAATTATAATACATGTGTGTTTTGTAATAAAGTGTTTCTATCGTCTCCTGAATTCAATAACTGGCATCCAGACATCTCCTACAATCCACCGTCAATACGCCTCGTGGAGAGACACAGGAAGAAAAGGGGTAGCCCACTGTTGACGCGTGGTCCTCTCGAGTATAAACACGAGCTTCAATATCAAAACAATAGCATGCGTTAACGTATTCCGTACGAGAGAAGGTGGGCATTGCTGTGAAGAGGGCTTCTTCAAGAGAGCAGCCGTTTGTGAGGGATGAACTAGCAACTTTCATACCTCCTAACCTAACCAATCCAACTTGCATCCCTCCCAAAAGAACCGGCCATCCGAGCGTAGTAGCAAGTGCGAAATAAAAGTAACGGTGCGCTTCTCGATACCGCAGATGTACCTACCTAAGTAGCATTTCTGACGGAAAAGAATTGTCCAGCCTTTGGGCCTGCCATTCTTGGCGTAGATCTTTGGCAGGTAGGTATCAGTTTCAACAAGCAATGCCGCCCGTGGCGCCAGCAAGACCGTCCCTGGTCCTTGCTATTCCAGCAGGTTTTTTTCCAGGGAAAATCAGTAAATTTGCAAGCACAATATCTCAAAAACCAGTGGAAATAAAGTGTATACATTAAAGCTTATTGAAATTGTCTTGGAACGCACTATCAAGCCACCTCTTCAAAAATAATAGTTCCATTTAAAAAACCGAGCTTGACGAAAAAATCGAAAAAAAATTCGTTCGAGCTAATAAATTGGCCCCCTCTAACAATGCAATTCAATATTTTTTTTATTTTTTACCTCCAATACGTTAGGAAATATCCCACTGTCAAGTCTACCGTGGGACACCCTGTATAATACACGGATTCACACCAGCGAGGATCGCAACAGCGCATAATGCGTTGTAGGCCGGTATTCAGAGTCGTTGCTTAAGAATAAGATCGTCTTAAGCATTTGCTTAAGTCCCTGCCTAGTTTCATAGTCGGCAAATAAGCATCACCTTAAGCACTTACTCAAGTATTTACTTTGTCAAGCAATCCTTATTAAATCATAGTCAGCTCTTAAGAACGGAAGTATTCATAGTCGAGTAAGAACTTCTTATTGAAGGATAAAGCGGTCTTATTCTCGCAAAGTGAGGTTAGATTTTCAAGTCAAGGTTTTAGTTGACTTAAGACCATGTTATTAGGAGTGAAGACGGTGAGGGACGCGTGTTAGTGTTGGCAATACATGCTGTGTTACTTTTCTTACAGCTTGGTAACGCGTAAAGTAGGGAGTCGGTTGTTATTTTTCGAAACGTAACGGCAGAACGGATGGTCACGCCGAGAAATCAGCAGGCAGTAGGTTAGTAAGAAAGAGCTTTGAAAAGAAAAGGTGTATCATTTTAAAGAAGTTTATTTTGTACCTTACAATCATAAGGGTAATCATCTATATACTATTTCTGTTTTTTTTTTCAAATATTATAGTACTACTAAAGGGACGTTAAATAATTTTGGAATCACTCTTCCTGCTTGTCCAATCAACTGCGCCATCCACGTGGCCTACAAAGCCCGCATAAATTCCAAAACTGGTGTTACCAAAAATGGAATTGAATGTCGACACTGACATCGAAAGTATAGAAAGTCTGAGGACGTGTGTGTGGACTTTCAGGCTTCATAAACGTTATATTCGTGATTGGCAAAACCCCTTTGAATTTTATAATGACGAAGAATTTAGAAAACGTTATAGATTTAATAAAGACTCGGTACTTCAAGGGATTTTACCGAAAATAGAAGAAGGTCTGGCAAAAATAAATAAACGTGGCCTGCTCATTGTGCCCCATTTCCAGCTACTTGTAGCGCTACGGTACTATGCGAGTGCAAGTTTTCAGGTGATTTTAAAAATACGATATCCTATGTTTACTATCTGAAATATTGGTAATTAAACTTCTAAGAAATTTACAGACTATAGTTGGTGACACCGTGCAAGTGTCACAAGCGACAATTTCTCGCATTGTATTTAGAGTCAGCTGTTTGCTGGCAAGTTTATTGTTTGAATATATAAAATTCCCAAGGAATCATCGGGCACGTGAGGAAAATCATAGAGTGTTTCGTGAACTTGGGAAAGGAAATGGTGCAATTGGTTTGCCCGGTGTTGATGGGGCCATCGATTGTACACATATTCGACTAGTCTCGACAAGACTACAAAATATTAATGAAATATTTAGAAATAGGAAAGGATATTTATCACTCAATGTACAGGTAAGTTTGCATTCATTGTTTTATATCGTAATTGAAATATATTCCAGTTAATCGATGAAGCAAGTGAATATGCCATTTTGTAGTCTACAAATTTCACGCTTTATTTTTTTTAAATTATGATCTTTGTTGTAGGTTGTCTTCGGCCCACAAATGCAAATTTTGGATATTGCGCCACAATGGCCAGGTAGTGCCCATGACAGCTGAATTTTTCAAAATTCTGCACTTTACGTGCGATACACAGAAGGGGAATTGGACGGTATGCTAGTTAGTGACAGAGGATATCCGTGTCTACCATTCTTAATGACGCCTCTTGTAAATCCCCAAACGGATGAGGAATTGACGTAAGTATCTTTTCTAGAATTATCAAGTTTTTTACTACAAAAACGAGTTATATTAATTGAAAATTATATTATTGCAGGTATAACAATTAACAATATCCAAAGTCGAACCAGGCAAATTGTGGAACGGACATTTGCTATATGGAAGCGAAGATTTGCATGCCTATCTCGAGGATTGGGAACAAAACTTCTCTGCTCCACTTCAATTATTGTTGCTTGTGCAGTATTACACAATATGTCCCTAATTTTTAAGGATGTATTGCTCGAGGATGATGATGAGTTTGTGGATGATGCAGAGGTACCTGTATATGCAGTGCAAGGTGTACAGAATATAAATGGATTTGTCGCTCGCGAGGCACTCATTAACCGGTTGTTTCAGTAACCGTATTTTTACTGTGTTTTTGGCAAGGTACGGTCTTTGGTAAAAAACAAAGAAGAAATACGGTTGAACATAATTTAAATGTATTTATTAAAATCCACTTTGCTCAGTAAAGTAAGACAAAACAGAACATTCGCTCGTGCAAACAACATAGACCTCGGCCCATCAAGGAAAGCATGAAAGAAAAGTACGTATAGCAGATAGCGGCTGTAAAGTTGGAGTGACTATTGATCTATCTTTCGACGATCTAATGATTGACAAAGATATTGGAAAGTTGTTTAAGCAAATATTAAGATGTTACACATTAAACAGAAGGACCCTCGCGCCGATGCAATTTTCTCTTACTAGCTTTCAATGGAAAATCAAGGGAAGATATGCAAAAGCATTTTGGCTACGAAAATTGGGATGTACTTCGTCATTTTTAATCTTCTTATCGCTTCATCAACCCCTTCGCTATGACAGAGTCTTCTAAAAGCTCTAATCCTTCTAAAATATAACTACCACAGTCTGCATTAACAATGGCGAAATACACTTCGTAGGTACAATTTCACGAGGAATCATATTTGGATGTTTATCCGAAAGACAAACTTATATATCTGACTAGCAAATCGCAGAATGTTATCAATCATCTGGAACATGATTGCGTGTATGTTATTGGTAGTCTTGTTGATGATAATAGTTATAAGGTAAGCTAGCTCGCTCGATTCGTATAAATTTTCTTATACAGTGTTTACATTTTTAGGACCTCTGTCATAAAGTAGCTATACAGGCTGGAATAAGGCATGGCAGACTGCCCCTCTAGGCAAATTCTTACAAATGAAAACCAGGAAGGTTTTAACCATTGATCATGGTACGTCTTTAAATTTAAATCCAACCCGGAGAATTCAAATAATGTATACAAATATTTCAGTGTTCGAAATTGTGCTTAGAATTAGCGAAGGAAAAACATGGCAAGAAGCTTTCTTACAGGTATTACCAGAAAGAAAAAATGCTCAACCTATTTCGTCGTCGGGAGAGAAGGACACGTCCGACACCTGTAATGAAGAGGAAAATGCTTCAAGTATGAATGGTGAGCTAGAAGCAGAAGTGAATATTAGTGAATACAGATGTCCATTAACCGATAATGAACTTGGAAATGTGGAAAATAATATATGTACATAATAAAAACGTTGCAAATAAAAGAAGTAAATGTAATATTGCATTATACATAATTTCGTAATACTACAAGACTCTTACATCTTTTGCCATTCTCCTATTGTTATCGTTAGATTATGTGTACTCATCACAGCAGATGTTGCAAAGGAAACATACGTGTACATTGATCCATGTATACATATGTAATAATCTTACTAATAAATTACGCATAAATGTAAAATATATTAACTTGGAAACACGAGTTTTTGCTTTTAAATAAATTGTGTCTTGCGTGCACATAAATATACGAGGGAATCCGAATGGAGTTGCAGTGAAAATCGATAATCATTCGTAGAGTAAATGATTTAAATAAATTAACGATGTTTTATTCAAAATAATTATGACAGACTTACTTTAAAGTTTAAACATGATATCTCTTATGCAGAATAAAAATAGGAAGGTAAAACGCAAATTTCAATCACGTTCTCCGAATAATATTGATCAATTTTTCTCAAATTTTTCCCAGAAAATTCAAAAATATAGTTTCTGTATTTTTGTACTATTTACATACACATTTCACTTACATTGATTGCCTCGGGATTGTATGAATAAGTTACAAATGCGTCACAAGTATAATAAAATAATATGGTTATTATAACTAGAGAATGATTATTTTCGATACTGATTAGACTAAAGATTTACGTTTATTAATGTAAATAAATATATGCAAAAATATGCTTACAAGGACTTTTATAATAGTGAACATTGAAATATCGTGATGATATAATCATTTTTATACCTCACATATTACATAAAATTATATTTGGTACAATATTTAACACGCTACTCGCGTAGAATGCCTGCTGAGCATTTTCATAAGTAAATGATAAAAACGAGAAATATCTTGCACAGTTTACATGTCTCCAACACCTTATACTCACAGTTATATGTATGTACAGATTGTTGAGAAGAATATACATAAAAAAAATAAGTATGCGATTCCATAAAAAAAAACAAACCAATGCACTTGTACTTTCTTAATTGTTATTCCAAACGCGCCACGCAGCGCGTATATATATCACACATATTATATCACATATATATATATATAAAAGTGATATATATATGTATACGCGATTATTACGACCACGCAGTTGCAATTGTGGAAAAAGTGATATATATATATATATATTTCTCCCCTTAAATAATAAAACTATAATAAAAAAATAGATATAATGAACGTAAATATAATAACAAGTACAAATTAAATGTGTGTATTGCCTTTCTGTATTGCCTCTAGCTCTAATTTGTATTTTTCTTTTAAAAATTCTATTTCTAACTTTTGTTTCAATTGTTCATGTTCAAACTTAGCACTATTGAAACGTTGTTCTTCTTCTATAATATATTTAATTCTTTTTATTTTTAATTCCTCTAATTCGCCTCTTCTGTGTTTTCTATTATTCTGTGTAATATCTGAAAAGAACAGAACTAAAGAACAATGAAAGTATTTTCATTAAAAAAAACTTTGATTTCAATGTTTTTACCAATGCTGTCGATTGCATTTTGAATTATTTGATCTGTGTCTTGACTCGTTGACTGTTCATTGGGAACATTATCCCATTCTAAACTATTGTCTACTCTTATTGTATTATCGAGACTTTCTACATTTTCTGATAGTTCTCCATCGAAAACAGCTTCTCGTAAATCTGAAACATCGTAATATTTATGATATATTTAAGCTAATGTCATCATCATTGTATCAATATATAAAGTTACAGTAACTAACTATTTACTGTTTCTTCGTCCCTTACATCCAAGGAGAAGAGCACAGGAGTCATAGTCATTAAATGTGGCGTAATTTGGGCTATATTGGGGTCGATTTCAACAGTTTTATCGGGTGGACCACCCCCTGTTCTGATTAATGCCTGTTTCTCTTTGGTAATAGCATCTCTTTGTACCATCTTCTGGTTGGCCCACATTTTTTCCAACTGTTGTACATTTCTCTGCAATGATTAAATAAAATAATGTATAAAGTGCTTTGTTAATAAAGAATTAATAACTTTACTTATACCCAGATAGCACACAGACGTCCTAGGATAGTTTTAGATGTTGTGTGCTACCTGGGTATATATTGTACATGTACAGGGTGTTTTGCTGCAGGTGTCGGAGAATATAAGAGGTGATTCTAGACATTAAATTAACAAAAAAGAAACAAGCATAATGAAATTGCGGTTGAGCCTTCATTTGTTAGTTATAATTGTTCTCCCAGGCAGAATATTCCACGTCTTTAAACACTTATAACTAATAATTGAAGACCTTACCGCAATTTTTTTATTCTTGATTTTCATCTTAAAATTAGTTTAGTGCCTCGAATCGCCTCTTACATTCTCCGACACCTATAGCGAAACACTCTGCATATTAATAACTTTCCTTTGCTTCGATACTTCATTTTCAGCTGGACTTTCATCGCAATTTTCAAATACAAACTAATAATAATGCAAAGAAACTAATTTCTTACCCGTACAGTAATTAGATTTGATGTATTATATCTTTCCACAATCTCTCGCCAGGCTTCCTCTTTATTTTTTAAACTAGTCGTATCACTCTTTTTTTTCTCTATAATATGACTGAAGTCTTTCAAAATATTTAAAAAGAGACGTTTTTCTACATCCGTGTAATACTTTTTCGCGCTCAACTTTATTTTAGTACGTCTGTACAATAGGGACCGCGTGGTTGCAAAAATAACGCGTTACACAGAGTACGCGAGGAACCCCCTTGTGGCGGCGCGGGAAAAGAAACACAAGATGTATTTTCAATATCATTCCTGATTGGGTAATTCCGCTCGACTACACAGGAAAGTTTCCGACGTTTGCCGTTGTTACGTATTTTTATGGGAAAATTGCGATGAGAACGCGGGTTGGTGCCCGTGGAGCGCTGAACCGCTCTGCTCGTCGGAGTGCGGGAGTTTCAAATAAAACACAATAGTACTAGAAATTATTGCTAAGTTAAACTTTGGACTTTTATTTGAACTGTTCGGTAAGCTGGTTAAAAACGGAATGAATGTAACGTTTCAAAGTATCCTCCGAGGTCCTCGCTGAAGTCGTTGGCCAAATCCTCCTAGTCCTCCCATAGATCTTCGTAGTCCAATCAGGATGGAGGATGCATCAGCTCCAAGCGGTAGACCGTCCTTCGGATGTCCGTACGCCCCCGCGAATCGGCGTCCATCTTTCCCTCCGTCTTCGGGGTGGTGGAAACTCGATGAAAGCGCTCTTTTCCGTTACACAGCGGGGTGCCCACGTGAGAAGAGAAAGTAGGCTCTACTCCGAGGATCGAGAAAACAACCCTTGAAGGAAATTTATGACTTCCTCAGCGTCGCCAACACTTCTGGAGTCAATCGACACTCCTAAAGACTAACAAAGGACAAGGCCTTCTCAAAAGATTACGTGACTTAGAAGAAACTCGCGATTCGTTTCGGGGTCTGTTAATTGGTGTCCTCTTCCTGTTTTCGAGCTCTGCCCACGTATGCCACCCGCATCGCACATCCTTAATAATACTTTCTCAATCACACGCATACATCTGTTAACACGGTGTTACGTTATCACTTGAACGTAGCCACGGAAATATATATAATTGATAGTTAAATCAGGAGCGAAATTTGAAAACAGATGTATGCGCGTGATTGAGAAAGTATTATTAAGGATGTGCGATGCGGGTGGCATACGTGGGAAAGATCTTGGGCAGAGCTCGAAAACAGGAAGAAAACACCAATTAACAGACCCCAAAACGAATTGCGAGTTTCTTCTAAGTCACGTAATCTTTTGAGAAGGCCTTGTCCTTTGTTAGTCTTTAGGAGTGTCGATTGACTCCAGAAGTGTTTGCGACGCTGAGGAAGTCATAAATTTCCTTCAAGGGTTGTTTTCTCGATCCTCGGAGTAGAGCCTACTTTCTCTTCCCACGTGGGCACCCCGCTGTGTAACGGAAAAGCGCGCTTTCACCGAGTTTCCACCACCCCGAAGACGGAGGGAAAGATGGACGCCGATTCGCGGGGGCGTACGGACATCCGAAGGACGGCCTACCGCTTGGAGCTGATGCATCCTCCATCCTGATTGGACTACGAGGATCTATGGGAGGACTAGGAGGATTTGGCCAACGACTTCAGCGAGGACCTCGGAAGATACTTTGAAACGTTACATTCTGTCTTTAACCAGCATCCCGAACAGTTGAATAAAACTCCAAAATTTAACTTATAAATAGTTTCTTGTATTGTGTTTTATTTGAAACTCCCGCACTCCGACGAGCAGAGCAGTTCAGCGCTCCACGGGCACCAACCCGCGTTCTCATCGCAATTTTCCCATAAAAATACGTAACAAATTTGGTGACAGCGGTGGGATGTTGCAAATAATTTGTGGGAAATTTAAAAGACATCTCAGTGCTAAAGTTTGGCCTTATAAACTTTTGAACACTTGTGTGAGTGACTTCGCCGGCTCGTGAGTACGTATTGAAGTGATTCACCGGGAACTATTATAAACTTTTGTGGAAATAATTTTTAATCGTGCAAATGGACACAAACATCATAAATTATTAAGTGCAGCCTCTCTCTCTTGGGTTTTGCGCGGTTTTCCTGAGAGCAAGGGTGAATACCGGAGACGGGTGATTTCAGTGGCCGTGCGAATAATCCCCTGGAATCACATGCACTCGGTCATTATCCGCATCATTTGCTGAGCTACTTCGGAAACTTCCCGGACGATAAAGAAAAGGATTCGAAGGCCCGGGCGCTCGGACGATTCTTCACGGGGTTGAAGTCAACTGCATCGTCGAGGTACACCGGATCAACAAAGTCAGCGTTGGACATAGCTGGGACATCCATATAAGGGCTGGAGTACTGGACGGAACAACAATCCATAAGTCATTTTATTTCTGAACTGTTCGTTATTCATCATATTAATTGTATATCGTTATCGTATCATATCGTTCGTAAGCACCTAATTTTTAATATAAAGGGTCGTATTATTCATTAGAGGTACTCGCTTATTAGCTGTAAAAATGCCGCCGTTTGCAAGAAGATACCAGCGATTTAAGAAAAGGCGTGACTCTAGTCTGAGTGGTGGTAACATCTTTGAGATAGAGGAGTTAATAGTAGGGGCAAGTAGTGCGTCAACGCCCATCTCTGAATTTCAACCTGATGAGTTACATTTGGTGCCGGCACAATCTACTCCTCTTCTAAGATTTAGTATGGCTCTTCCGGATAATGGATTCATTCCATCCAGTAGCACGGTGGTAGCAGATGCGTCGGGGTTATCTTCCAGGGCTCCTAAAGCTGCATTGCGCATGTCCTTTGATTCAATTGCGAATTTCATTCCACATTTTGACGGGAAACAAAGTTCTGTAATTAATTTTGTTAGCCAGTGTAGACTCGCTGATTCTTTGATTAGATCTGAGGATAAATTTTACTTGTTGGCCTTAATACGCAATAAGATACAGAAACGCGATTATAGCAGAATAATCGATGGGAATGAACCCGAGACCGTAGAGGAGTTGATTAATTTAATAAAAGCCGCATATGAGCAAAGTTTTAATATAAAAATTGCATGAGATAAGTTAAACGTTATATTGCGTAAAGAACAGGAAACCATTGAGGAGTTCGGAACTCGGGTACATGAAATTCTAGATCAGGCAATGGAAGCTGCGCATGAAAAATATAACGCTGAACAACTTGTAGGAATTAAAGTTTCACTTATAGAAGAAGCCATAGCTGGGTTTTTAAACGGACTACGCAATGATACTGTTATGTTATTAACTTCCAATGGTAACCCAAGTAGTTTAACAGCTGTTATTAAACTAGCCTCTAAAATGGAGCATCAATTGCAACATAGAAAATGAGCTTATAGATTCAAAAATTTCCGCGACTATAATGATTCCCATTCACAACCTATATCGATAGACGCGGATTCCAATCCTGATTCAAGGGACCTGGAAAGGGTGCTTATCTGCGCAGATAAGACATCAATTGTAGGTTCCGAAGTGGACAGGATGGATGATGAAGTCTTATGTTTTGAAATGAGAGAATTGTGGCATCTGTTTTCCTAGCGCGCGGGAAAGCAGCAGCCGAGTGCAATGAGGTCACAAATAATTTAAAAGTTCAGAATTATTAGTATCACCTTTGCCTGTGGGAAATGGAAATTTTTGAGGATCACCTCAGTCGGGCACAATGCATCGACTCGGTCGCCTGTTGACATACGGTAATTCTCAGCCCCGGGAACCCGCTTCAGGAGCCGTGAGAAGCAATCTGTGCTCGGCAAGGGTGCCTGTGCTCTGTTTGGCCTTTAAGGGAACATCGCAGGGCTCGCAGTATCTTGGTTCGTGGCAGAGGTGTGGGGAACCTATTTTATTTGCGACTGATGTCGTGGCAGAGCCTGATGAGCCTGATGATGCTGCGCCTGGTTTTGTGGCGGAGGCTGTGGAGCCTGATTGTTTTGCGACCAAGACTGCACGAGGGATCCTCAATAAAATTATTTTAATAGAATCTGTGAACCATTAATAACTTCAATAGAGTCTCAGTGTTTGTTGCGATCAGGTGAGAATCATGAAGTGTACTTCCCATGAATAGAGAGAGGTGAATGATCATGTGGACTCGCGTGAGTGTTTTTATGGCGCCGTGCGTCGTTTATTACGACCGCCTGTGTGCACCGCTCCTTTGATTACACAGCCTCTTCGCATTGGTGGCTGTGCCTTCACGTTCCACACCAGATATGTGTGTGTGCGTGCATGTGTGTGTCCATCTATCGTCGTTTACATAGCCCCAGGGATTCTAAGAGAGTCGTCGTTAACGGTGGTGTCATTGGCACATCGAGGCACTACGTTCTTTGAAACGCTGAAGATCCAAGGGTACGTTGCGCTGTGCGGGATGATAAATATTACGCATACAGGATCGGGTTGATGTATTCCCCGTCGTTGAGAGTCCTCGCTAGCCATCCTCCTATGGCCACGTTCCGTCGAATTTAAATGTGCAAACATCCGATGAGATGCTCATGCTTTTAACGTTCCTGTACTCAAGTCCTCATTGGCGTGGCTGTTTCGAAATTGTCGAATTGAGAGGCACTGGTGTCACGAAAGGAGACTCTTCGGAGGTGTAGGAAGGTGTTTGATCGTCTCATCTTTGTAAAAAAATCAAGTTCAGAAGTTTGTAAAACCTAATGAAAGTAGTTTTTGATTATTAATGTAAACGCTGACAGATGGATAACTTACCATTTTCCATTTCCTATGGTTTGTGTAAAAGACAATTTTGTATATGTAGGAATAATTTTGCCCATGTTATGCCACACAGTTGTGATGCTGGGGCATTCCTTGATGACAAGTGTTTCATATTTCTTTTACTTTTTCTTGTATAAGATGCTTCTTGGCAAGATTTAGATTTTGGTCATGTGGAATCTTTGTTAGTTTCTTGACTGCTAAGACTGTTAGCATTTCAAAGGATTTAGATAGTTTTGATATTTTGGAATGAATTTTATAGGGAATTTGCACAGGGATTGATTGGGATGATTGCATTAGATTTGGCATGTTCTCGTATAACACCTCTGTGCATGAGGCTACGGGATTTACGCCATATGAATTGGTTTTTGGAGTTTGAGATCTCATACCTTTTGAATTTGCTAAAGAGCAGGTATCGCAAATTTTTGTGCTGTATTTGGATAAGTTGTTTAATAAGATTACCACCACCCAGGCTAAAGCGGCAGAAAATCTCGATAAGGCTACGGAGAGAAGTAAAATGTATTATGATAGAAATCGTAATCCTCGTGGATTTAAGGTAGATGACGATGTTTACTTACTTAAGGAACCGAAAACTTCCAAGTTTGATTGTAACTGGTTAGGCCCTTATAAGATTAGTCGAGTGTTTGATGGTTTAAACATAGAATTAATAATGGGAATTAATAAGTATGAAATAGTACATACCAATAAGCTGAAATTAGCGTGTATAAGACCAGATATTTCTGTTTCGGAGAGTTAATGCAAATAGTTTTTATATAATATTGTATTCATTTTATGCTGGTTTGTTTTATGTGTATGTAATTTAAAATTTTCATTTTATAATTGTGATTATTGGGTTATGAGTTATGATTATTTTATATTGAATAAGGAATTATAGCGTTTTTGGAATGAAATATTTAGATAAGTTTAGTTAGGGTGTTCAATGACTACTAATTATTTTCTATGTGTTGCATTATAATCGAATTAATACTACTTAGTAATAGAATAATGATATCTTACTACTGTAAAATGTAATATAATTATCATTCTTCAACTCGTGCTTCCTGCGGGACAATGGGTGGACTGAGTAGCTTATTTACCGCGGGGCTGGCGCGGGAAGAGGGGGCGTAGTTATAATCACTATTAGTAATTATGTATTGAAAAGATGTTTCATCGAAACACCTTTTGTATAAGAGAGAAGGTGTTACGTTATCACTTGAACGTAGCCACGGAAATATATATAATTGATAGATAAATCAGGAGCGAAATTTGAAAGCAGATGTATGCGCGTGATTGAGAAAGTATTATTAAGGATGTGCGATGCGGGTGGCATACGTGGGAAAGATCTTGGGCAGAGCTCGAAAACAGGAAGAAGACACCAATTAACAGACCCCAAAACGAATTGCGAGTTTCTTCTAAGTCACGTAATCTTTTGAGAAGGCCTTGTCCTTTGTTAGTCTTTAGGAGTGTCGATTGACTCCAGAAGTGTTTGCGACGCTGAGGAAGTCATAAATTTCCTTCAAGGGTTGTTTTCTCGATCCTCGGAGTAGAGCCTACTTTCTCTTCCCACGTGGGCACCCCGCTGTGTAACGGAAAAGCGCGCTTTCACCGAGTTTCCACCACCCCGAAGACGGAGGGAAAGATGGACGCCGATTCGCGGGGGCGTACGGACATCCGAAGGACGGCCTACCGCTTGGAGCTGATGCATCCTCCATCCTGATTGGACTACGAGGATCTATGGGAGGACTAGGAGGATTTGGCCAACGACTTCAGCGAGGACCTCGGAAGATACTTTGAAACGTTACATTCTGTCTTTAACCAGCATCCCGAACAGTTGAATAAAACTCCAAAATTTAACTTATAAATAGTTTCTTGTATTGTGTTTTATTTGAAACTCCCGCACTCCGACGAGCAGAGCAGTTCAGCGCTCCACGGGCACCAACCCGCGTTCTCATCGCAATTTTCCCATAAAAATACGTAACAAATTTGGTGACAGCGGTGGGATGTTGCAAATAATTTGTGGGAAATTTAAAAGACATCTCAGTGCTAAAGTTTGGCCTTATAAACTTTTGAACACTTGTGTGAGTGACTTCGCCGGCTCGTGAGTACGTATTGAAGTGATTCACCGGGAACTATTATAAACTTTTGTGGAAATAATTTTTAATCGTGCAAATGGACACAAACATCATAAATTATTAAGTGCAGCCTCTCTCTCTTGGGTTTTGCGCGGTTTTCCTGAGAGCAAGGGTGAATACCGGAGACGGGTGATTTCAGTGGCCGTGCGAATAATCCCCTGGAATCACATGCACTCGGTCATTATCCGCATCATTTGCTGAGCTACTTCGGAAACTTCCCGGACGATAAAGAAAAGGATTCGAAGGCCCGGGCGCTCGGACGATTCTTCACGGGGTTGAAGTCAACTGCATCGTCGAGGTACACCGGATCAACAAAGTCAGCGTTGGACATAGCTGGGACATCCATATAAGGGCTGGAGTACTGGACGGAACAACAATCCATAAGTCATTTTATTTCTGAACTGTTCGTTATTCATCATATTAATTGTATATCGTTATCGTATCATAACGTTCGTAAGCACCTAATTTTTAATATAAAGGGTCGTATTATTCATTAGAGGTACTCGCTTATTAGCTGTAAAAATGCCGCCGTTTGCAAGAAGATACCAGCGATTTAAGAAAAGGCGTGACTCTAGTCTGAGTGGTGGTAACATCTTTGAGATAGAGGAGTTAATAGTAGGGGCAAGTAGTGCGTCAACGCCCATCTCTGAATTTCAACCTGATGAGTTACATTTGGTGCCGGCACAATCTACTCCTCTTCTAAGATTTAGTATGGCTCTTCCGGATAATGGATTCATTCCATCCAGTAGCACGGTGGTAGCAGATGCGTCGGGGTTATCTTCCAGGGCTCCTAAAGCTGCATTGCGCATGTCCTTTGATTCAATTGCGAATTTCATTCCACATTTTGACGGGAAACAAAGTTCTGTAATTAATTTTGTTAGCCAGTGTAGACTCGCTGATTCTTTGATTAGATCTGAGGATAAATTTTACTTGTTGGCCTTAATACGCAATAAGATACAGAAACGCGATTATAGCAGAATAATCGATGGGAATGAACCCGAGACCGTAGAGGAGTTGATTAATTTAATAAAAGCCGCATATGAGCAAAGTTTTAATATAAAAATTGCATGAGATAAGTTAAACGTTATATTGCGTAAAGAACAGGAAACCATTGAGGAGTTCGGAACTCGGGTACATGAAATTCTAGATCAGGCAATGGAAGCTGCGCATGAAAAATATAACGCTGAACAACTTGTAGGAATTAAAGTTTCACTTATAGAAGAAGCCATAGCTGGGTTTTTAAACGGACTACGCAATGATACTGTTATGTTATTAACTTCCAATGGTAACCCAAGTAGTTTAACAGCTGTTATTAAACTAGCCTCTAAAATGGAGCATCAATTGCAACATAGAAAATGAGCTTATAGATTCAAAAATTTCCGCGACTATAATGATTCCCATTCACAACCTATATCGATAGACGCGGATTCCAATCCTGATTCAAGGGACCTGGAAAGGGTGCTTATCTGCGCAGATAAGACATCAATTGTAGGTTCCGAAGTGGACAGGATGGATGATGAAGTCTTATGTTTTGAAATGAGAGAATTGTGGCATCTGTTTTCCTAGCGCGCGGGAAAGCAGCAGCCGAGTGCAATGAGGTCACAAATAATTTAAAAGTTCAGAATTATTAGTATCACCTTTGCCTGTGGGAAATGGAAATTTTTGAGGATCACCTCAGTCGGGCACAATGCATCGACTCGGTCGCCTGTTGACATACGGTAATTCTCAGCCCCGGGAACCCGCTTCAGGAGCCGTGAGAAGCAATCTGTGCTCGGCAAGGGTGCCTGTGCTCTGTTTGGCCTTTAAGGGAACATCGCAGGGCTCGCAGTATCTTGGTTCGTGGCAGAGGTGTGGGGAACCTATTTTATTTGCGACTGATGTCGTGGCAGAGCCTGATGAGCCTGATGATGCTGCGCCTGGTTTTGTGGCGGAGGCTGTGGAGCCTGATTGTTTTGCGACCAAGACTGCACGAGGGATCCTCAATAAAATTATTTTAATAGAATCTGTGAACCATTAATAACTTCAATAGAGTCTCAGTGTTTGTTGCGATCAGGTGAGAATCATGAAGTGTACTTCCCATGAATAGAGAGAGGTGAATGATCATGTGGACTCGCGTGAGTGTTTTTATGGCGCCGTGCGTCGTTTATTACGACCGCCTGTGTGCACCGCTCCTTTGATTACACAGCCTCTTCGCATTGGTGGCTGTGCCTTCACGTTCCACACCAGATATGTGTGTGTGCGTGCATGTGTGTGTCCATCTATCGTCGTTTACATAGCCCCAGGGATTCTAAGAGAGTCGTCGTTAACGGTGGTGTCATTGGCACATCGAGGCACTACGTTCTTTGAAACGCTGAAGATCCAAGGGTACGTTGCGCTGTGCGGGATGATAAATATTACGCATACAGGATCGGGTTGATGTATTCCCCGTCGTTGAGAGTCCTCGCTAGCCATCCTCCTATGGCCACGTTCCGTCGAATTTAAATGTGCAAACATCCGATGAGATGCTCATGCTTTTAACGTTCCTGTACTCAAGTCCTCATTGGCGTGGCTGTTTCGAAATTGTCGAATTGAGAGGCACTGGTGTCACGAAAGGAGACTCTTCGGAGGTGTAGGAAGGTGTTTGATCGTCTCATCTTTGTAAAAAAATCAAGTTCAGAAGTTTGTAAAACCTAATGAAAGTAGTTTTTGATTATTAATGTAAACGCTGACAGATGGATAACTTACCATTTTCCATTTCCTATGGTTTGTGTAAAAGACAATTTTGTATATGTAGGAATAATTTTGCCCATGTTATGCCACACAGTTGTGATGCTGGGGCATTCCTTGATGACAAGTGTTTCATATTTCTTTTACTTTTTCTTGTATAAGATGCTTCTTGGCAAGATTTAGATTTTGGTCATGTGGAATCTTTGTTAGTTTCTTGACTGCTAAGACTGTTAGCATTTCAAAGGATTTAGATAGTTTTGATATTTTGGAATGAATTTTATAGGGAATTTGCACAGGGATTGATTGGGATGATTGCATTAGATTTGGCATGTTCTCGTATAACACCTCTGTGCATGAGGCTACGGGATTTACGCCATATGAATTGGTTTTTGGAGTTTGAGATCTCATACCTTTTGAATTTGCTAAAGAGCAGGTATCGCAAATTTTTGTGCTGTATTTGGATAAGTTGTTTAATAAGATTACCACCACCCAGGCTAAAGCGGCAGAAAATCTCGATAAGGCTACGGAGAGAAGTAAAATGTATTATGATAGAAATCGTAATCCTCGTGGATTTAAGGTAGATGACGATGTTTACTTACTTAAGGAACCGAAAACTTCCAAGTTTGATTGTAACTGGTTAGGCCCTTATAAGATTAGTCGAGTGTTTGATGGTTTAAACGTAGAATTAATAATGGGAATTAATAAGTATGAAATAGTACATACCAATAAGCTGAAATTAGCGTGTATAAGACCAGATATTTCTGTTTCGGAGAGTTAATGCAAATAGTTTTTATATAATATTGTATTCATTTTATGCTGGTTTGTTTTATGTGTATGTAATTTAAAATTTTCATTTTATAATTGTGATTATTGGGTTATGAGTTATGATTATTTTATATTGAATAAGGAATTATAGCGTTTTTGGAATGAAATATTTAGATAAGTTTAGTTAGGGTGTTCAATGACTACTAATTATTTTCTATGTGTTGCATTATAATCGAATTAATACTACTTAGTAATAGAATAATGATATCTTACTACTGTAAAATGTAATATAATTATCATTCTTCAACTCGTGCTTCCTGCGGGACAATGGGTGGACTGAGTAGCTTATTTACCGCGGGGCTGGCGCGGGAAGAGGGGGCGTAGTTATAATCACTATTAGTAATTATGTATTGAAAAGATGTTTCATCGAAACACCTTTTGTATAAGAGAGAAGGTGTTACGTTATCACTTGAACGTAGCCACGGAAATATATATAATTGATAGATAAATCAGGAGCGAAATTTGAAAGCAGATGTATGCGCGTGATTGAGAAAGTATTATTAAGGATGTGCGATGCGGGTGGCATACGTGGGAAAGATCTTGGGCAGAGCTCGAAAACAGGAATAAGACACCAATTAACAGACCCCAAAACGAATTGCGAGTTTCTTCTAAGTCACGTAATCTTTTGAGAAGGCCTTGTCCTTTGTTAGTCTTTAGGAGTGTCGATTGACTCCAGAAGTGTTTGCGACGCTGAGGAAGTCATAAATTTCCTTCAAGGGTTGTTTTCTCGATCCTCGGAGTAGAGCCTACTTTCTCTTCCCACGTGGGCACCCCGCTGTGTAACGGAAAAGCGCGCTTTCACCGAGTTTCCACCACCCCGAAGACGGAGGGAAAGATGGACGCCGATTCGCGGGGGCGTACGGACATCCGAAGGACGGCCTACCGCTTGGAGCTGATGCATCCTCCATCCTGATTGGACTACGAGGATCTATGGGAGGACTAGCAGGATTTGGCCAACGACTTCAGCGAGGACCTCGGAAGATACTTTGAAACGTTACATTCTGTCTTTAACCAGCATCCCGAACAGTTGAATAAAACTCCAAAATTTAACTTATAAATAGTTTCTTGTATTGTGTTTTATTTGAAACTCCCGCACTCCGACGAGCAGAGCGGTTCAGCGCTCCACGGGCACCAACCCGCGTTCTCATCGCAATTTTCCCATAAAAATACGTAACAGCCGAATGCGATATAAGAATTGCTTAAGCATTTGCTTGACTAAGCACGGCTTGCACACCATTTTTTTGACTAAGCAAATCTTAAGTTCGGACTGAATACATGACTTCTTAAGCTTAGCTTATTCGAATAAGGCCGACTTTGTCAAGACATTCTTAAGCAACGACTCTGAATACCGCCCGTAGGCCGGTATTCATGGTCGCTACTTATTCTTAAGCAAATGCTCAAGCATGCGGCATCCTCTACTAATCTAGTAGCTAGTAAAGGATGTCGAATGCTTAAGCATTTGCTTAAGAATAAGTAGCGACTATGAATATCGGCCGTAGTGTTGCGAGTTGCGATACTCGCTCTAGCGGCGTTCAGCGCAAGCTTCTAAAGCGCGAAGTTTAAACAGGATAGAGTTAAGGATGAACTCTATCACATTAGAAATCGATCTTCGCCTCCTTCCTTATCGCTCGAAAAACAATGTATTGATAAAGAAAAGAGGAACGAACGTAAGAAGAAGCCTGTTTCTTCTCCTCGCATTTTGATTTCCGACGTTGTTACGATTAGACGTGTCGCAATAAATCTTATCCCAATCATTCTCCAAATATCCTTGTCGTCTTGTTTCTCGTTTATATTACTTCTAAATCATTCTATAATTTAATTAATTCATTGCAGTTTAGTTCTATAAGTTTTATTGAGTTCTAAGTGTTTACTACAAAACATTTCATTCATTTTAACTTCACGCGTTCGCGAGCAGAGCTCTTCAGGGCTCCACGGACGCCGGACCTCACAGAAACTCCCTTAAGGGGGTAGACACGGGTAATGCAACGCGCTGTATACCGACACAATCTGGGCCGAAACATGGGTTTGGGGGCATACGTTATTTGTCCTTATATGAGCAGATTTTGGGCTGGGCGGTGTCTCATTCGAAAGATGAAGGTTCAACGCAGCCCGCTCTGGTCATGATTAAAAGAGATTATGTTGATATGTTATAATATGAGTGTCCAAAGTAGAGAAAAATTCGACAAAATACACTCGCAGATTCCAAGTATTTGTAGATCACTAAAAGAGTTTTGTGACTCAAACGATGACCAGAGCGGGCTGCATTGAACCTTCCTCTTTCGAATGAGACCTCACCCAGTCCAAAATCTGCTCATATAAGGACAAACAACGTATGCCCGTGATTGCATTCCCAAATACGATTTCCGCCATATTGGCGATAATACAGAGCAAGTCACGTGACAAATTTAGTTGAGGTAGTGGATACGAGATGGCGCCTACTCGGGAGGACTACAAACGTGGAATCATAGCAAACCTGAAGCGTTAGCTGGATTCACGAGCCACAGCACAGCCGACCAGTGATGCCAGATCCGTGGGTTTTCGCCCACGGGCTCTACCACCACTCCACGACCAAGCGTACCCCCTCCTAGCGCCTATACCGCACCACACAAGCATACCCGTCCCTCCATCCGTGTGCTGTACGCGCTGCCTGGCCAGTGCTCTCCGGCGAGAATTCGTTTCCCCGACATCGAAGCGCTTGGCTTGCAAGCAAAAAGTCAAGAGTTCAAATCCCGGTGCGGATATTCTACTTTTTTTTCTCGAATTTTTCTTTCTATATTCTCAGAAGACTAAAGACTTGAAAACTGTTAATTTACCAAGCATTTTCGAAGCTTGAATTGCTGCTAAAGATGCGATCCCCTTCTGGCTTGAATCGCACCACTACAAGCGTACCCTACCTTCTGTCCGCGTGCCGTACGCGCTGCCTGGTCGGCGCTCTCCGCCAAAAATTCATTTCACCGAAATCCTAGAGCTTGGGTCGTAAACAGAAAATCCGAGGTTCACATCCCGATGCGAAGATTCTACTTTTTTCATTAATTATTCTCTAACTTCTATTCCTATATTTTCAGTAGAATAAAAACTTGAAATCTGTTAATTTACAAAGCATTTTCGCAGCCGGCTAATGTACGATGTTGGTCTTTTGCCTTTTGTCATCCAGTACAGAATATGAAAATCTTCATACTTCTCATTACAGCTTGATCCGAGCATTGCCGATGGATTGGTGAGTTTATAAAACACGTTTAGAATTTCAGTGTTCCCCAGATTAAGCCGAAAACACGTTTCTGGTGACTAGCCTGCGACGCACACTACGTTCACCTAAAAATGGACCGAATTTGTCCATGTTTGAACTCATTTTAATCAGGAAATAATAAAAAATCCATTGGTAATACTTTCACAAACATTTATCAAAAGAATGAACATTTGAGTTTTCTGTACTGGCTTTTTTACCTGGCCCAACGGTTTTATTGCTCTCTGCAGTCAACGGGCGGCCTACCCGGACCGCAGGTCCTCACTCGCAGCGAGGAAGCAACACTGTGGGTTGAGTAGGCCTTTCCTGATAATCCGGGACTAAAAGCATTTCAATAATCCGAGGAGGACTGTATGTATGAACCTAATTAACACGGAAAGAGTGTCATTGATCAAGAATGGGTTAGTAAAACTCTTCTGTAGGTATAAATGATATCATTAAGACTGGTACGAGACCCGTCGATATTGTTTTCAAACCTCATTACAGTAATTCGGGGTGTGAGTGGTAAACCGACCGTAATAGCGGAGCGGGGGATTGATTACCTGAAACCGAAATCACCGATTCTGTAACTGTTCATTGTGACGTGAATTTTAAAGAGTCCATCCTAGAAAGGAGCTTATTTTGTAAGTAGCATTTCAAGGAAATATTTCTGTTTATGTATACAAAAGGCAGAAGATCAACATCGTACATTAACCAGCTGCGAAAATGCTTTGTAAATTAACAGATTTCAAGTTTTTATTCTACTGAAAATATAGGAATAGAAGTTAGAGAATAATCAATGAAAAAAGTAGAATCTTCGCACCGGGATGTGAACCTCGGATTTTCTGTTTGCGACCCAAGCTCTAGGATTTCGGTGAAATGAATTTTTGGCGGAGAGCGCCGACCAGGCAGCGCGTACGGCACGCGGACAGAAGGTAGGGTAAGCTTGTAGTGGTGCGATGCAAGCCAGAAGGGGATCGCATCTTTAGCAGCAATTCAAGCTTCGAAAATGCTTGGTAAATTAACAGTTTTCAAGTCTTTAGTCTTCTGAGAATATAGAAAGAGAAATTCGAGAAAAAAAAGTAGAATATCCGCACCGGGATTTGAACTCTTGACTTTTTGCTTGCAAGTCAAGCGCTTCGATGTCGGGAAAACGAATTCTCGCCGGAGAGCGCTGGCCAGGCAGCGCGTACAGCACACGGATGGAGGGACGGGTATGCTTGTGTGGTGCGGTATAGGTGCTAGGAGGGGGTACGCTTGGTCGTGGAGTGGTGGTAGCGCCCGTGGGCGAAAACCCACGGATCTGGCATCACTGCAGCCGACTCTAGTACTAGCCGTGCTGAAGGCAAAATGGCAACACCGCGAGAGTCCGGCTTCGATATATATATATGTGTATATATTGTTGCGAGCACCCTATGTAGAGGATTCATGGCCCGCTGGTGCTCGCGACGAAGACAAGAGACAGCGAGAAGAAGGCGATCGGATCGATCGCCTGTCAAGCTGTCATTCGAGAGTCAGCCGCCATTACAAGCAGACGTATCGATATTGTATTCCTAACAGATTATATTCGTTACCTGTTCTTATATTATTCTTGTTACCCCTTGTTTAATGTTCTGTTATCGTTGCTGTTCAGTAAACTTATATTATGTCGAACGCAAAACGTAACAATATATACCTACCGTATCAGCCTCTCACCGGCCTCCCGGTTACACAGTCTCCCTCTACCGGCCTTTCGGTTTCCCGTTTATCTTTTAAATGTTTATATTAATGTAGTACTGAAGTCCTCTAAATATCAGAAACGGAGCAATAATGCAGGTGTTTTATTTATTTATATTAACCCTACAAATCTTTATTTTTGTGTGTAGCACATTTATTTAATACAATCTGTAGCATTTTTGGACACTTTGTTTTACATAAATTTTTTTACAAATTTCACGTATTCATTGAGGGAAATTAATAATAATAATAAGGGAAATTAATAGCAAGTGAAATTAATAATAATAATAATAATAATGTTTATTTGTACTACAGGCTCACAGCCTATTACAAAGGAGATTGTTTGGTTCTCACATCTACATCCTTACTTTTATCTGTGTTACATTATACTTAAACCTAACATCTATACTTTATATATTATTTATACTCTTATTACATTTCAATTAGTGCTAGTTTACTTATTTTTTTACTGTCTATACAAAATAAAACATATTCTTTGCTTCCTCGATGTTCCTAATATTTAATACTTCAGGGAACTCTTTTTCCCTAACTTTTTGTGCATGCCTTTGTTGATATTGGGGACATACAGACAGAACATGCTTTAGAGTCTCCCTTCTTCCCATGTTGCATAGTTGACATTCCTCTGCGTCCCTTATTTTTACTCTTCCTTCCTTTTCTTCTACCATACTGAATTCATGTCTTCCTGCCAAAAATTGTAAGGGAAATTATAAGGGTACTTTAAAAGATAATAATTATAATTCTATATTTTTATTCCTCAAAGATGAGGAATTACCGAAAAAATAAATGGTTTCTATACCTTGTAAAAATTGGACACCAACAAAATATTCTTCCGGTTGTAAATGGTTCCATTTAAATTTACATATCCAGTTATGGGTCCCATTCTAAAAAATTAAATTGCAATATATGTCGATTATTAATTGTGGATGATAACGGTAAAACTGTAGGTGATGTATATTTTAATCACTTACAAAGAGGGGTCCTTTCTGTTCCCACTGAAGAAGTCAGAACCTCATTTATTCATGTATATGCAATAATGTAAGCCATAATAGGTGATGGTAATTTGGAATCTCAACATTTGCAATCTGAAAATCATAAACATATTTTATGTAAGTTAATCCATTATAATAAAAAAAAGGTAAAGCACCATGGTAAATACCCGTAGGGTGGTGAAAAAAATTTCGACAATTATAATACTCTCCTCTAACACGATTTTATATTTAACTGCATAATTGTTCCTTTCAATAGCTAATTATGCTAACCTCTTTTCCACGGGCACTTAACCTGTTTGGCTTTGTACCAATAATTCTGTCTACACATATTTCAGGTCTCTATTAACTTATACATACCTTTGTTACGCTATCGCTTGAACGTGGCTGGGGAATTGTATGTAATCGATATGTAGAGTACGTAGAGCGAGATTTGAAACGGAGGACGATGAAGAGTTCATTGTATATCGCGTAGCGTTTCTCCTTGGTTTTTCCCGTAATAATAATTTTGTACGTGTCCTTACAATGCTAGCAGCTGATGCCTGAACTCAGAAGGCGTACGAAGGCCTGGGACTGCATTCAAAAGCTTTTAAATTACAGTTAGGCCAGGCGAGGATAGTAAATAGCTTAACCTTTTCTTATACATCTGCGTGCCAAATTTCGTCGAGCGGGCAGTTGGCCGTCTCGTAAAAGCACTTAAAATTCCGTTTTACTTTTTCTATTTCCGATGTTCTGTAGGGGTGAAAAAACTCCGGTCGGGAGAGGCTGAAAGTCATAAAGTCATAAATTTTGTCCGAGCGACGTCATCGCGACCATGGGGGTCTCGCTTACCTGTTAGATATGTATATACTGTACGTAGCCTATGTAAACTATGTAATTGAAAGCGTGCCTCCACCACCAGCTGAGGGTGGAGGAAAGTGCGAAGGAAGGGGGCAAGGACGGAGAGGTGGTCAAGGACAACCCACTGACGAAGCTTGAGGGATGTCATCGCCCTGATTGGACAACAAGGATCTATGGGAGGACTCGGAGAATCTTGTCATCGACTTCGTCGGCTAGCTCGGAGCTCTTCCTGCAACGACAATTCACTCTGTCTCTAACCAGTTTCTTGAGCAGTCGAAATACATCCCAAAGTTATACTTGAAATAGTTTCCTTGTCTTGCGTTTTATTTTGAAACACCCGCACTTCGGCGAGCAGAGCGGTTCAGCGCTCCACGGGCACCAACCCCCGCTCAAATCTCAATTTCTCCCGCTCAAATACGTAACAAATTTGGTGACAGCGGTGGGATGATTGAAAATAATTTGTGAGAAATTTAAAAGTCATCTCAGTGCTAAAGTTAACTTTAAAAACTCTTGAACATTTGTCTGAGTGACTTCGCCGGCTCGCGAATCGTGCAAATAGACACAAATATCAAAAGTTATTAAGTGCAGCCTCTCTCTCTTGGGTTTTGCGCGGTTTTCCTGAGAGCAAGGGTGAATACCAGAGACGGGTGATTTCAGTGGCCGTGCGAATAATCCCCTGAAATCACGTGCACTCGGACATTGTCCGCATCGTTTGCTGAGCTACCTCGGAAACTTCCCGGACGATTAAGGAAAGGACTCGAGGGACCCGGACGCTTGGACGACTTCTTCACGGGGTTGAAGTCAACTGGATCATCGAGGAACACTGGATCCACGAAGTCAACGCTGGACGTAGCTGGGACATCTGTTTAAGGGCTGAAGTACTGGACGCAGTGACTATTCATAAGTAGCTTTATTTCCGAACTGTTCGTATTCATCATATTAATCGTAAGTTTCGTCCATAAACACCTAATTTTAATATAAAGGGTCGTATTATTCGTTAGCGGTACACGTTTACTACCTGTAAAAATGCCGCCGTTTATAAAAAAATACAAGCTAAACAGTGAAAAGCAGGACTCTAGTCTGAGTGGTGGTAGCAGCTCTGAGACAGAAGAGTTAATAGTAGAAGCAGTTAGTGCATCGGTACCCACTTCTGAAATTCAACCCGATGAGTTACACTTGGTGCCGGCATTATCTACTCCTTTTCCGGGATTTAATATGTCACTCCCGGATAATAGATCTATTCCACCCAGTAGTACAATGGTTACGGATGGGTCAGGGTCATCTTCCGGAGCTCCTAAAGCTAGATTGCAAATGTCGTTTGATTTCATCGCGAACTTCATTCCATATTTTGACGGGAAACCAAGTTCTATAACTAACTTTATTAGTCAGTGTAGGCTCGCTGATTCATTGGTTGGACCTGAGGATAAATTGTATTTATTGGCCTTGATACGCAATAGAATGCAGAAACGTGATTATCGCAGAATAGTCGATAGGCGGGAACCTAAGGACGTAGAGGAGTTGATTAACTTCATAAAAGCCGCGTATGAGCAAAGTTTTGATATTAAAAGCGCACGAAATGAGTTAAAAATTTTACGGCAGAAAAGTCAGGAAACCATTGAGGAGTTCGGAACTCGGGTACACGAAATTTTAGATCAGGGAATAGAAATTGGACAAGAAAAATATAACGCTGAAGAATTTGAAGTAATAAAGGGTTTACTTACAGACGAAGCAATAGATGGGTTTCTGAATGGATTAAACAATGATACCATTATGCTATTACTTTCTAAGGATGATATAAGTAGTTTAACAATAGCTATTAAGCTAGCCTCTAAATTGGAGCATAAATTAAAACTTAGAAATGAGGTCATAAATTCTAAAATTTCAGCAAACAAGTTAGAGGTGCTTACTGTGAATGCAGATGAGCGTAGGTGTTTCAATTGTAATGGATTTGGGCATTTACGTGCAAATTTTCCCACGCGAAATAATAAATTAAACCAACCAAAGCGTGATAGGGTTAGATGTAACCATTGTAAGAAAACAGGCCACATAGAATCTCAATGTTATAAGAAAAAGAACGCTCGTTTTACCTGGAAGAATTCGCAACCCCGGGTTAACGCAACCTCTGCAAATCAACAGAATTTAAACTCAAAGGGGGTTCTGCGGACGGATCCAACGCAGAACGAGCCCCTGATTGCACGCGCCGGATCCATCGTGTCTGCTACAACCTCAAAGTAATTAACGCCATACAGCCTTTGGTTATTCCTCTTGAACATGACTATTTCCGCCATGAAACAGCTAGTTTTCTTATAGACACTGGTTCACAGCTAAATTTAGTGAAACGACAGGGGTTACTTTCAGATCTTCCAATTAATACGAATATAGTTTACAACCTTACTGGAATTGGCTCGGGAATGATTCACACCCAGGGTGATGTTAGGGTTTTAATTCATGGCATTCCTATTCACTTCCAAGTGGTGGATGATGATTTCCCTATCAAGGAAACTGGAATTTTAGGATTGTCATTCCTGAAAAAACAGGAAATAACCCTAAAGTTTAAGGATACTTTACCGGATAGTTTACAGTTTGGGAAAGGAGAAACTCTCCCCTGTATGTCATCATCTCATGACTTACCTCCTCGAACTAAAGTCTTGATTACGGTACCAACTAACAGTACTTATGCATCAGGTTATGTTAGGAGAATAGATGCAGGTCCTGGTGTTTTTGTGGGTGAAGCTCTGGTGAGTCAGAAAAATGGTGTGGTAAAATTACATGCCATAAATACTACTACTGATCATGTCGTTCTCACTATACCTTTAATTGAGTTGGAAGAATTTGATGTCGGGCCTCCCGCTTCTCGATCATGTCGGACGAAAAATCCTGACGTAGATTCATCTAGGGACCGTGCTCAAAGGCTTGCTCAACTAATTAGGGTGCTAGATTTGAATCATTTGAGTGAGGGTGAGAGGACCAGCATTTTGGAAATCGTTAATGAGTTTTCGTATCAATTCCATCTTTCCGCAGATAGGTTAGGTTCCTCAAACGCTACCCAACATACTATTATTACTACTGACGAAATTCCCATAAATACCAAGCAGTATCGATTTCCTCCGATCCACAAAAATGAAATAGAAACTCAAGTAAACTCTTTACTCAATAGCAACATAATTCAGTCATCTGCATCTCCGTATAATTCTCCCGTATGGATTGTTCCAAAGAAATCAAATTCTCCTGGAGAGCCACGATGGCGAATGGTCATTGATTATAGGAAATTGAATGAGAAGACTGTAGGGGACGCCTACCCTCTTCCTAATATAACCGAGATACTAGACCAATTAGGAGGAGCCAAGTATTTTAGTACTTTGGATTTGGCTTCTGGATTTCACCAGATCCCGGTAGATCCTACATCTAAGGCTAAAACTGCTTTTTCTACTCCCCATGGCCATTACGAGTTTAATCGAATGCCCTTTGGCCTCAAAAATGCGCCAGCAACCTTTCAGAGAGTAATGGATTTGGTACTATCCGGATTGCAGGGAATAGAGCTGTTTGTTTATATGGATGATATTGTCATTTATGCAGATTCACTTGAGGAACATGCCCGTAAATTAAAAACACTTTTGGCGCGCTTGCAAAATTCGGGTTTAACCCTTCAGCCTGAGAAGTGCCGTTTCTTGCAGAGGGAAATATCCTATCTGGGGCACGTTATTACAAAGGAAGGAGTGAAACCTGATCCTGAAAAGATTCGAGCAGTAAAACAGTTTCCGGTACCAAAAACAAAAAAAAATATAAAGCAATTTTTGGGACTCGTGGGTTACTATAGGAGGTTCATTCCGAACATGGCAAAAATTGCGAAACCTTTGACAAGACTTTTAAAACAGGGTATTCCTTTTAGTTGGACTTCAGGAACTCAGGTGGCTTTTGAAACTTTAAGGGATATTATTTGTTTAGAGCCTTTATTACAATTTCCAAATTTTTCACAACCATTTCTTGTTACCACTGATGCCTCCAATTTTGCTGTGGGAGCTATCTTGAGTCAAGGGTCGATTGGGAAGGATTTGCCTATAGCGTATGCTTCTAGGACTCTGAATGACGCCGAGACTAATTATTCCACTATGGAAAAAGAACTATTAGCTGTCTTATTTGCTGTTGAGCATTTCCGGCCTTATTTATACGGACAACAGTTCACTTTAGTCACAGATCATCGTCCATTAGTATGGTTACACAATGCCAAGGATCCTACATCCAAAATAATGAGATGGCGAATTAGACTAAATGAATATGATTACAACATAGTCTACAAACCTGGTAAAATCAATGCTAATGCCGATGCACTTTCACGAAATCCCATTGATTTAAATCCGAACCCTGATTCCCAGTCATTATCTGTATCGATGGACTCGGATTCTACTTCTGATTCGAGGGACCTGGAAAGGGTGCTTATCTGCGCAGATAAGACATCAATTGTAGGTTCTGAAGTGGACAGGATGGATGATGAAGTCTTATACTTTGAAAATGAAAGAATTGTGGCATCCGTTTTCCTGGCGCGCGGGAAAGCTGTAGCCGAGTGTAATGAGGTCATAAAGGGTTTGGGAATAACCACAGATTTGATAGTATCACTTTTGCCTGCGGGAAATAAAAATAATGGAGGATCGCCTCAGTCGGGCACGATGCATCGACTCGGTCGCCTGTTGACATACGGTAATTCTCGACCCCGGGAACCCGCTTCAGGAGCCGTGAGAAGTAGTCTGTGCTCGGCGAGGGTCCCTGCGCTCTGTTCGGCCCTTGAGGGAACATCGCAGGGCTCGCAGTATCTTGGGTCGTGGCAGAGGTGTGGGGAGCCTATTTTTGCGACTGATGTCGTGGCAGAGGCTGACGAGCCTAGTGTAGGTGCGCCTGGTTACATGGCGGAGGCGGTGAAGCCTGATGATATTGCGACCAAGACTGCACGAGGGATCCTCAATAAAGTGACCTCATTGGAATCTATGAAGGAACAGTTAAGTTCAACAGATTGCAAAACTAATGAAAGTAGAGTCCTTGTTAATAATGTAAATTCGAACAGAGATATGACTTACCCTTCTCCACTCCCCACCATCCTTAGTACAAAAGATCATCTTTTTATGCGAAAAGGTAACCTTGTTCATTTTATACCACTTAATGATGATATTATTTCTCAAACTAGCAAGGATCTTTTGGATCAAAGTAAACTTTCACTGGAACGAATAAAGCAATATCAGGTTAATATTGGCGATGCTATGGCATTCCCAAACGATAAGCATTATGTGTTCTTATTATTTTGCAAGGGTACTTCTCAGGAGAATCTGAATTTTGCTCATGTTGAATCCTCATTAAAATCTTTGAAAACACTTATTGATTCTTTAAGTCTTAAAGTTCTCAGCATCTCAAAAGATTTGGGTAGCTTCAATGTTTCTGAGTGGAATCATGTAGAGGATGTATGTAAGCAGATTTTTAGTGATTCCCAGTATATAATTACGGTGTGTACTGGTGAAATTGTAACTCCATCAAAATCAGAACGTCTCCAAATTATCCGGGAATGTCACGAATCCGCTGTTGGAGGTCATAGGGGCATGACTAAGCTCTATAGTCACATTCGGGAACATTTTTATTGGCCTGGGATGGGGAAAGAAATTGCTGAATTTGTTAAATCTTGTTTTACTTGCCAGAGAAATAAAATTCATTCCGCAAGGACCAGGCAACCAATGCGCATCACTGATACCCCAAAACATGCCTTTGAGAAGGTCCAAATGGACATTGTTGGGCCTTTGCCTGTAACAAAGAAGGGAAATAAGTATTTGTTAACATTGCAGGATAATTTAACAAAGTATTCTGATGCAATTCCGATACCTACCATAGATTCGATGACTGTGGCTCTTGCCTTAGCAGAACAGTTTATTAGCAGATTTGGCTGCCCACGAACTATTCATACTGATCAGGGAAGGAACTTCATTAGTCAAGTGATGAAGAATTTTTGTAGAATCTTTAAAATTCAGAGGATAACCTCTACCGCTTTTCACCCACAGTCTTTGGGGTCGCTGGAAAGGGCACATCGTGTTTTTGTCGATTATTTAAAGCACTATTGCACAAAAGCTGATTGGGACGATTGGATTAGGTTTGGTATGTTCTCATATAATACCTCTGTACACGAGGCTACGGGCTTTACACCACATGAATTGGTTTATGGCGTTAGGGCTCTCATACCTTCTGAATTTGCAAAGGAGCAGATATCGCGAACTTTTGTGCAGCATCTAGATGAGTTATTTACTAAGGTTACCACCACACAGGCTAAAGCAGCGGAGAATCTCGATAAAGCTAAGGAGAGGAGTAAAATGTATTATGACAAGAATCGTAATCCACGTGGATTTAAGATAGATGATGATGTTTATTTACTGAAGGAACCGAAAACTTCCAAGTTTGATTGTAATTGGTTAGGCCCTTATAAGATTAGTCGAGTCTTTGATGATTTAAACGTAGAATTAATATTAGGAATCAATAAGTATAAAATAGTGCATACCAATAAGCTGAAATTAGCGTGTATAAGACCAGATATTTCTGTTTCGGAGAGTTAATGCAAATAGTTTTTATATAATATCGTATTCATCTTATGTTGGTTTGTTTTATGTGTATGTGATTTAAAATTTTCATTTTATAAGTGTGATTATTGGGTTATGAGTTATGATTATTTTATATCGAATAAGGAATTATAGCGTTTTTGGAATGAAATATTTAGATAAGTTTAGTTAGGGTGTTCAATGACTACTAATTATTTTCTATGTGTTGCATTATAATCGAATTAATACTACTTAGTAATAGAATAATGATATCTTACTACTATAAAATGTAATATAATTATCATTCTTCAACTCGTGCTTTCTGCGGGACAATGGGTGGACCGAGTAGCTCATTTACCGTGGAGCTGGCGCGAGAAGAGGAGGCGTAGTTATAATCATTATTATTAATTATGTATTGAAAAGTTGTTTCATGGAAACACCTTTTTGTATAAGGGGGAAGGTGTTACGCTATCGCTTGAACGTGGCTGGGGAATTGTATGTAATCGATATGTAGAGTACGTAGAGCGAGATTTGAAACGGAGGACGATGAAGAGTTCATTGTATATCGCGTAGCGTTTCTCCTTGGTTTTTCCCGTAATAATAATTTTGTACGTGTCCTTACAATGCTAGCAGCTGATGCCTGAACTCAGAAGGCGTACGAAGGCCTGGGACTGCATTCAAAAGCTTTTAAATTACAGTTAGGCCAGGCGAGGATAGTAAATAGCTTAACCTTTTCTTATACATCTGCGTGCCAAATTTCGTCGAGCGGGCAGTTGGCCGTCTCGTAAAAGCACTTAAAATTCCGTTTTACTTTTTCTATTTCCGATGTTCTGTAGGGGTGAAAAAACTCCGGTCGGGAGAGGCTGAAAGTCATAAAGTCATAAATTTTGTCCGAGCGACGTCATCGCGACCATGGGGGTCTCGCTTACCTGTTAGATATGTATATACTGTACGTAGCCTATGTAAACTATGTAATTGAAAGCGTGCCTCCACCACCAGCTGAGGGTGGAGGAAAGTGCGAAGGAAGGGGGCAAGGACGGAGAGGTGGTCAAGGACAACCCACTGACGAAGCTTGAGGGATGTCATCGCCCTGATTGGACAACAAGGATCTATGGGAGGACTCGGAGAATCTTGTCATCGACTTCGTCGGCTAGCTCGGAGCTCTTCCTGCAACGACAATTCACTCTGTCTCTAACCAGTTTCTTGAGCAGTCGAAATACATCCCAAAGTTATACTTGAAATAGTTTCCTTGTCTTGCGTTTTATTTTGAAACACCCGCACTTCGGCGAGCAGAGCGGTTCAGCGCTCCACGGGCACCAACCCCCGCTCAAATCTCAATTTCTCCCGCTCAAATACGTAACACCTTTATCAATTTTTAAATCCTTCAATATGGTCCAAAGATGGTTTCAATTTGTTTCACACTTCTATTTTCTTGAAATCTCTGTAAATAATTCAAATATAATGCATTACAACACCAAACTATTCCGAGAGTCCACAAAATATATACCACATTTATAAATATTAATATACTTCTGTATTACTTCTACTTACTATAGTTATGATATTTACGTATTCCTTATACATAATTAATCAAAAAACTGTATATTTGTATAATTTTATACCGCAAAATAACGTTAATTATAATGCTGAATGCAAAATTCCACTATTGAAAATAGGACTCCCGATCCGCACATGAGCGGTGTTGCCACGTTCTATAGCACGGCTAGTAGTAGAGTCGGCTATGGCCACAGTAAAAGCGTGATGCGGTCAATGTATGCATTTTCGGACGATTGTAGGTTAGGTTATATGCATTTTAGGCATACATTGACTAGGAACTGCTGGGAATTGTATACATTTACTAAATTAACGCTTTTACCGTGACACATACATCACTTGAAATCGCTGCCGAATTTATGTTATAGTAATTGAGGCAGTTAGGGCAACAACGGACTAACCTACATTAAAAATTTTTTTCCTATTGTATATCAATGGCTTAGTGCACACATATTGTATGCCCACTTTTAGCGTTTTTGAGAAAAACAGGTTCAAACATTCAATGGTACTTTATAATTAAATAAATACTTTTTGCATTATTGTATTATCATATATATGTAATATATGTATCACTGAAAATATGTAATTTGGAGTATAAGTTAGAATCTGCAAAATTATAATAATAATTCGATAATAATACTTGGAAGATGGACATGCTATATGTAACCACCCTGATAACCAAATCTGGGGAGCAGAATCTGACATCAGAACCGTAGTCGTCTGTGTCCCCATTTGGCTGCGTTCTGAGGTGCAGAGCCTGATGTCAGTGCCTGATGTCAGATCGGCAGCAGATTCGCAGCAGATTCTGCTGTTTGCTACGGTTCTGACGTCAGACTCTGCGCTTTCATGCCAGAGCCAGACCCTGCTACCAATCTGATGTCAGACTGGAGACAGATGGTTATCAGGGCAAGTACAGAGGAGGACATACTATACTAAATGATATTATATAAAAATGAATGAAAGGAATAATACTGGAAATAATCTCACTTCAATATGATATTTATTTTGAAAGTAACAGGAATAAAAAAGTAATTATTCGTTTTCATTTTCGCAGTTGTCATTTTTGTAGTTTTCATTTTTGTCAATGTCCATGGGAATTGGAATTACATCACGTTGTGATTTTGCTGATGGTATGCTATTGATAAATGCCTTGTAGTATTCAGGAATAATTCCGTTGTTTACAATTGGCATGGACATACAACATTTATGCACCCAGCATAATAGATTCAGGGACATACAATAAACAAAAATATTATTTTTGACACGTTTATAAAAAAGATAAAAATATGATTTTTATACAGCATAAAGAAACAGTCAAGAACTATTTGTTGCATATAAAAACTCAAAGTTCATAAAAAGTGGACATACAATACGTGTGCACTAAAAGCCATCGATATGATTAGTAGAGCCTATTGGAATACGTTATTGCTACTAAATCAATTTCGAAAAAAATGTGGATTAGTCCGTTGTTGCTCTCACTGCCTCAATTACATGGCAAAATACCAGAGAGTGGCATTACTTAAATAACACGGGCCAATTTTTATTTGAAGCGCTATGATTTAATTAATTTAATCATGGGGAATTCAATTGTCGGCCAGGAATAATTTTCTTTTAAAATATATGATTCTCGGCTAAAGTACGAATAAATACGAGAAAATTATTCATGGCCGACGGATGAAAGGCCTTGGAATAAAAAAATTATTGACTAAATATATGATTTTCGCCTAACTAAGCATTTATTATATTTTAAAAATAACTATTTTACATAAATTACATTTTTTGGTCCTCTTCCCCCTCTTCCTCGTCTTCCTCCTCTTCCTCCACTTCCTCGGCTTCCTCCTCTTCCTCCACTTCCTCCGCTCGTACCTCTTTGTCCCCCATATTTTATTTTTCTCAGCTCCTTTTTGAGCTCGCTGTACTGTAATATGAAAAATAAACATAAATCTTATGTTAATTACTGCAATAATGGCTAGATATTTTCACACTTTCATGAGAATGTAAGAAATGTTTGCGTGAGATCGCCTACGTATCTACATACCTGTTTCTTATAACGAAGGGCCATCTCCATCCACTTCTTGGAGGAGGACGATGTTTTTTCCCTAGAAGGAGTCCGCCTGCTGCTGGGACTCCGTCTTCGCGACGGAGTCCGCCTACTGCTGGGACTCCGTCTTCGCGACGGAGTCCGCCTACTGCTGGGACTCCGTCTTCGCGACGGAGTCCGCCTACTGCTGGGACTCCGTCTTCGAGACGGAGTCCGCCTGTTGGTTGGCAGACCAACAACTTGGTATTGCTATTTTCTTTGCTATTTCAAGATTGGCTTCTTTGCTATTTTAAGATTGGCAGTAGGTAAGCTATGAGAGTTCTGGATACGGGTGGCGAGGGGGTGAGGCGGGGCGGGGGGGTACCGGACCGAGGGCGCGGGGGCGAGGTATGGAGGGGGGTACCGGACCGAGGGCGCGGGGGGCGAGGTATGGAGGGGGTACCGGACCGAGGGCGCGGGGGCGAGGTATGGAGGGAGGTACCGTACCTAGGGCGAGGGGGGATGAGGGGAAGGGGGATTTCAAAATTTTCAAAATGGCGTCGCGCGCGCAGGTCGAGTTCGTGGGCGAGGGAGCTGACGTCACAGGGGAGGGGGTGAATTTTCAAAATTTTAACACGCGCGGGGATCGATGCGCAGGCGCGAAAGATAAGGCGCGAAAGGATGTAACGCGGATGCTGTAATTCGACACCGATACCTATTCGAGATTAATTAATCTAAATAGCCCAACCGCCTCACGAAAGAATGCAACGTCGCCCTCGTATAAACATCCGCCGACGATTCGACGCTTTATCGCGATAATTATTCGAGATCGATTAATCTAAATAGCCCAACCGTCTCACGAAAGAATGCAACGTCGCCCTAGTATAAACATCCGCCGCCGCCGCCACTGCCGAAAGATTTCACAGGGAACGTGGAAGATTGGTGAGTAAACCTGACATATTAATATTAAGATTTTTAAGATTTAGTAATTTATTAAATTTAATTTTCCCTCTCGACTACATCGTCAGCGAATAGGGCACTATCGTCGTCGGTAAAAATAGCATTGTCGACGATTTCATTAAATAGATCCTCGTCGGTATAAAACGAATCATCGCAAACTTGCTCGGGGACAGTCTGAATTGCAATATCGCGAGCCTGAAGCCCCGATACCGCATTCGCAAAAACAGCGTCAAAGTCAATCAGTTTCGCATTGACACATTTCCGCCAAACTACACTTTTTGGATCCATCAAACTGTTCAGTTGATATATACTATTATAATCATTGTCCTCACAATCATCATCATCATCACTAACATCTAAAAAGAATGTTTTTTGCCGCGCATGCCTATTTAACCAATATCGCTCGCTCCCGTAGATGTCAGCCGGCATCTCGCCGTATATACCATTAGCATTGTAAAACACTTTTAAAAAGATGTCGCCATCGTGAACAACTTTCGCCTCATGAAGTTCTTCACCACGAATTTCTTCGGTTTGAACCGCAACATTCCGACAGGCAGCATATCTTTTGGGGTTGGAGTCATGTATAGGCAGCACAGCGGAGTCGGAGATCGCAGCGGCAGCTGGACGATTCAATTGCAGGGGCAATGACATAATCTGAAACTAATTTTTCTTATAATTCCCAAATTTGCTGACACAACGATTCACTAAAATATGGTAATGGAAACTTACGGTATTATTCGATTGTATTTCTCGTGCGTTGAACGACTGACGATATCCTCCACAAGCAATCTCTTTCAAAAGCAGTTTCCTTCAAAAGCGATCTACTTCAAAACACTTCCACTTACAACACTTTGATGCAATTACAGTCGACTTAGATGTGATAAATTGTTAAAACGTTTCTCGCGGTAACGTCTTGATCGCTGTAGTAGCATTTGAGAACTGATTTTAAGGATGCTGATCCATGATCGCACATGCGAAAGTATAGGGCGATAATTATTCGAGCATCTGCAACGTATTTTGAGGATCGAGACCGCCGTGACGGGTGTAAACACCCTTATTATCAACGCTGTAATTCGATACGCGCGGCAACGCAAGTGTGACATCAAGTGTGACATCACGCCACCTGATTGAGACGTTGAGGGTGAGAGAGGGAGAGAGAGAGTGTGAGATGAAAAGAATTTGAAGCGATAACGACTCATGAATCTCGGCTAGGGTAGGTGGTTAGTATATTCAATCAGAGCCGCGCAGTCCTTCGGTAAAGATCTCGAATAATCGTTACGTGCAAAAAGTGTCGCGAGACTTGACGAATTGGACGCGCGAGACGCATTGCTTGCGTCATCATCTTCCGACGATGAAGAGAACGCGTACCCATTATCCACGATGCCACAGTTGAACGATCAAACACTTGAAATCGAGAGACATAAAATCCGCGGCGAGTTAAGCGTGCCTTCATTGTGCGAGTCATCGTGGGTTAGGATCTTTCAAGCTGGATTTATGTGATTCTCACCCGAGCAACGTCAACTACTACGTCATATCGCGCAATATTGTACTGTACGTAAATGTACATTATATTGCATCGTCGATGACAGGAATGTGTATCGACAACGAATGAAGTATTCTACCGCGATCGTGTGTACACCATTAACACTGCTACACGACATCGAGAATGGGGCAGTCGTAGTATACGAAGTGTTGTGCCCTCGAACATTAACGATCACCGTGAATACATTCTTGTGTCGCGAATTATCACGATTTTTGGACGAGCATCCAATTCCTATTGTGCGACAACACTTGTCACGCCTTATTCTTCCTCTGAGTTTTCGATATCCGGATCAGAACCGCATCACGTGGAAGAGTCGAATCAACCACTCGTGCCTGATCGTGCGCGCCTTTTAATTGAATATTGAACATTGAATATCGAAGAAGCAGAAGTAAACATGGAGGTATTCATGGATACGTTCAATGTTCTTTATCGAATGTCAACGCTTTTACGCACGATTACGGAATTCAGAGACTGGATGGATCGGTGCGACGCGTGCTTACGACTCATCATCGAGTATCAGTGCGGCGAAGGAGTGTCGGTGACATCGAAGCAGCGTCTGGCATCGCTAATCGCGCGTACGAAGACATTACGTACGATCGTGCGGGCACGGTTTTCGCGAGTAGAGTGTGGGGTTTCGGCTCAATTGACGGCACCTAAAGTCGTATGGGAGGACGTGGAAACCGCGTTTCGGAATCGTATTTCGACTGGTGCTGTCATTAATGTGGGTTACATCGATCCGCGTCGATTTTTAGAGGGTGCCCGACGAATGGTGCTATCGCGCGTGACAGACGCTATCAGGGAACATTCTGGTGTGGCCGTGAATACGATTCTGAACGCAGACTTTATGTTAAATGAGAATACAGACATGAAAAGTTTCGGGACGCGAAATCGCGTATTGTTAATGACTTCGAACGTGCGCGAGTGGTATTCAAAGTGCGTGGTCGCTCCCACATTAGTGGCGATCGAGGAGTTTCAAGATCGCGATAGTGGATGGGCTCTGAGAGCTGTGCTAAACCTAATAATAAACATTAATAAGCATAACCCTCTTCGCGCCGGCTGCGACGTACCACTTCCACGCGAGGTAATTCTTAAAAGGGCAGTGATCAATGTACAGAGCGGGGGTAACGCGTGTTTCTTATGGTCCATCGTCGCAAGTTTGTATCCAGCTTCTACGAACGTACACAAGGACTCGACGTATCATCCCTACCCGACGGCGAGGACTCCGAGGAATCTGAGGGATACCTGCTGGAGGTAGACATCGAATATCCCAAGGAGATCCACGACGCTCACGCCGACCTTCCATTCTGCCTGGTGCGCGAGCACGCGCCAGGAGGAAAACAGACTAAGCTGCTTGCCACGCTCGACGATAAGGAGCGATACGTCATCCATTATCGCTACCTGAAACAGTGCGTCCGACACGGTTTACGCGTGACGCGAATTCATCGAGTGTTACGATTCGATCAGTCGCATTAGTTGCGCGACTATATCCGATTGAACGCCGGTTTGAGGACGCGAGCCACGAGTGAATTTCAAAAGACTTTATTCAAATTAATGAATAACGCGGTGTACGGGAAGACAATGGAAAATGTGCGGAATCGCGTAGACGTGCGACTGGTGACGCGGGGGACGGTCGTTACGGCGCGGAAGCGCTGATCGCGAAACCGAACTTTCACAGCCGCACGATCTTCTCGGAGCAGTTACTGGCAATCGAAATGCGTAAACTGAAAGTTAAGTTTGACAAACCGATATACGTAGGTATGAGTGTGCTCGATGTATCGAAGGAATGTCTGTATGAATTTCAGTATGCATATATGCGCGCGGAGTTCGGTGATCGGTGTAAGGTTCTGTACACCGACACCGACAGTTAAATGTATAGTGTGGAATGCGAGGATGCGTATGAAAGGATGAAGCGTGACGTCGCCCGATTCGACACGAGTGATTACGCGGTGGACAATCCGTACGGTATGCCCCGCGTAAACAAAAATGTTCCGGGACTCATGAAAGATGAGAACAACGGCGCCTTGATAACCGAGTTCGTCGGACTACGGTCTAAGATGTACGCGACTAGAACGTTTAACGCGGCAGTGGGGTCTACGAGTGAGACTAAAAAAGTGAAGGGTGTGCGGAGACACGTGGTCGCGAACGATATACAATTCGATGATTACATTCGTTGTCTCCGCGATCTCACCGAAAAATCGATTCGACAGAACAATATTCGCTCCAGCCAGCACGAGGTGTATTCCGTGAGTGGGGAAAAGAACGCTCTCAGTCCGTTCGACGACAAGCGATATATTTTAACCGATCAGGTCAGCACCCTTCAGTGGGGGCATTATCGAATCCCCGAGCTCGAGCTTGAGCCCGACGAGTCCCTCGAGAATTCCATTGTATAGAATGCTTGCATGTTTGTATTTTTTGCATGTACATATGTATATACGTTTCTTTTGTATATGTTATTTATTTATTTATGGATATGTAATATATGTATAGCGTAGAATATAACCAAAATTGTATTTTATACGTATTAGTATATACATATATATATATTTTCTCTACTTTATTAAGCTTAATTGTACGCATATATATGCACGAAGAAGAAGAATGAGAATGAGGAGGAGGAGAATGTGAATAAACGGACAATGTATATATTTATATGTATTTATTCATTCATTTATTTGTTCCAGTAACATCAAGCACGATAACGAATCAGAGAATATCCTTGTCGCGTATCCACGAGTTCCGCGACGAATCGAGTCCAAGCCACTTAACGTACACCTGACTCCCCTTGCGACGAATAATCTTCTCGACCAGATAGACGTCCGGATTCGCGACCGAATGTAGTTCGTACTCGTAGAATCCACCCGAGATCGGCTCTCCCACGGAATCGCGCAGAATGTACGTCACCGGGAACGTTCGTTGTACGGTTACGATTTCGAATACCTCGGTCGACCAGTTCGGAGTGTACCCCTTCTCGAAGAGGGTCTTGAACTTGCTCACGCGTACCTTGTCACCGACGTTGAATTTCGTGCGGAGTCGAACGCCTTTCGATGCAGAGGGAGAGGGGGGTTCATTCGCGGCGAACGACAAACGCGTCACGGGGGTCACGTCAACGGGTCGGGCGTTGATCGTCCGATGCTTGCGATGATGGTAGGTGCGTACGAGCGCAGGTAACAGGTCGACCCAGCGATAGGACGCGTTCAAGGAGAATTGTTTCCACATGAGGTTTTTCAGCGTACGATTGAAATGTTCGACGATCGACGCTTTCATCACGCTGTACGTGGAGTAGTGGTTGATCCCGCGCATCTTCGCGCATCGTTGAAACTCCGCGTTGTAAAACTCCTTTCCCATGTCGGTTTGTAAACTTCGCGGGCATCTATCGCTCTGCCGCAATACGGTCGTGAACGCCGCGGTCACGTCGCGTCCACTTTTCGTTTTCACGGGTATGACCCACGAGTACTTGCTGAACGTATCGATGATCGTTAGTATGTAATGATATCCACGATTTTGCTTTGCGTACGGACGCATCTCTACCAAATCGGCCTGCTACAAATCATCGTAGCCGCGAATCACAACGCTACGCCGTGGGAAATTCCGTCTAGCCGGGGCGTGTAATTCGTTCACTAGTTGTACTTGCTCCTTGTTCATGCTTCGCGGGTGGTCGGGGATGGTCGCTACGTTCCAAAGACGTTAGAATTAGTATCAGTTCCTCGAGCGTACGTAAAACGCAATCGGTGCACGTATTTCGCGATCGTTCGTTATTAGTCGTTTCGAAGTCGTAGCCGATATTGTCAGCATCATTGATCATCGTCATCGTCGCCGTAGACCCTCGTTTGCTTTTCGTTTGTATCGATCCGTGGTTGTTATCGCAGTCGACGACGTCGTGAACTCTTCGAGTCTGTCTTTCAAGTGATCGAAGCGTCGTTCCATCGCGGTATTTAAATCTTCCTCTAGTTGAGAGAATTGCGCGTTAACAATATCCGACATCGTTCGTTGTACTCGCGTCTCGAGTTGAGATCGTTGATACGCTGCGTCCAGTCGTGCGCTCGCGATAGCCGTTTCGATTTTTTGGGTAAAGCGTTCATCCGCCGAGAACAATAGTCTCGTCATTGTCATCACCGCTTCGTTGTTATTGTTGTTGTTGTTATTGTTGTTATTGCGTAACGAGGTGCCACACTTGTTCACCGACATAACGTTGCGTGCGCGCGAACACTACTGACGCGACGATCACCGGATCGTTCAATTTAAGATGCGCCCGTCCTCGCGAAGTTCCTCCACGATGAATACGATTTCGTTATCATGACCCGTGTGACCTGCCGCGCGCGATGCTACGAGCAATCCAAGCCTATTGACCAATTCGTTCGGATCGTCCCAGTACACGCAATCGATCGCGTTATCGGTGACCGTCATCGATTCGTCGATGGGCAATCCTCGACCTTGTCGCGTGCCCGCGCCGCCTGCGCTGCCCCTAACGCGTCTGACACTCGATGTTCGCACCCCACCGATCACCTGGTATATGATTTTCTTATACTTGTACCCCTTGTTACCCAGCGTGCGCTTGCTCGGCGAATGGTTTTGCTTATGCGCGCTCGTCGATAACAAGATGCGTCGGTACGAGCGAAAATCAGCGTCCGTGCACGTCTGCAGGTTGGGTTCTCGCATGAACAACAATTCGTACAAACCCCGAATCCCCGGGTATCGCGTTCCGTTCACGCGAATGTCATCGCCGTCCGCATCGATGGTGAGCATGGAATCGCCGATCATTAGATCTTCGTCAGGCCCCAAGTATACGCCGTACACATCATCGATTAGTCTCCTGTTGTCGGTGAAGAACAGTCGTAGGTATTGTCGCGACAAGGGTCCTTTGGCGTTCCGTATATACACTTCGATATCATCGACGGGTTTATGCACCATATCCAAATCGTAAGCCTTTACTGACGACTCATCATCAGGAATTTTTTCATCGTCTTCATCGACGATATCATCAACAACATCATCAATAACATCATCGACAACATTATCTTCATCGACAACTTCGTCAACATCGTTATTGTCGTTGTCGTTGTCGTTGTTGTTGATGTTATCGTTGTCGTTGTTGTTATCGTTATCGTTGTTGTCGGCGTCATCAGCGTCGTCGTCGTCGTAGTCATCGTCATCGTCGTCGTTATCGTTGTCGTCACTAGAATCTGGAAGGTTATTCGGATGTTCCTCGATTATCGACGGAGTGACGGGTTGAAATCTCTTCGATGATTGTTGTCGATCGTATTCGTGTTGCCTCTTCATTGATCGCGAGTAGTAGGGCTATGCCGATTCTAACCCAGGTCCTCTGAGGGGAGCGCGGGGGCGGGGGGAAGTGAGGGCGCGCGGGGGAGCGCGGCAGAGGGAAACCTGGGCGCGGGGCCTGCGGGGAGTGGAAGAGCGGTTGCGCGCGCACGAGCCGCGGAGTGGGGGTAGCCGCAACCGCGGAGGGGATCAGTCCGGGCCGAGCAGCCGCGGAGACCTGGCCCACCGTCCTCGAAATTTTTCAGAGGGAGGGAATGACCCCCGAAAAGTCTTTTTTTGACCTAGGCCCACCCCGAAAATTTTTTCAGACCTTACCCAGGGAGGGGACGGCCCCCGAAATTTTTTCCAAACCAATATGCAGCAGAAATTTTCCCCCAACGCGGAGAAATAATAATTTTGAATCAACGATCTACAGAACCATTATGTAGAAATATTATTTCAAGCAGATATGTAGCATGCATTCTGAAGCTAGCAGTATTCTAAAGCGTTCCGATTTAACGTCACAGCGTATCGCGCGATCTCGCGTAATTCGAATCCTCTGGAGCAGTCACGCGGGATGACGTCATTTGATGGCGCGTAGAACGCTCGAACGAAATAGAATTATGCGACGTCAGCAGAAATTTTTTTTCCATACCAACAGACATACTTTTTCCAACGCAGGGAAATAATAATTTTTGAAACGTCGAATCTTAAAATTAGGCGGCGGCGAGGAGAGAAGGAGGATGACGGATAAATAAAATGTAGAAATAATATAGGATTAAAATGATAATATATTACAAAAAAGAAGCAAAAATATAATAATAATAATAAAAGATAAAAATACAAATATAATGAATAGAAATACAATAAATGAAATATATAAAATAAAAAAAAATATAAAAAGAAAAAATATAAAAATAGAATATAAGAAAATGTAAAATAAAAGGGAAAAAATAAAATATAAAATATAAAAAAATAGAAAAAAATTTCAAACAAGTAAAAGGAGGGAAGGTGGCTAGGGGGGTGGTGATGGTGGTGACGGTGACGATGGCGATGATGGTGGTGATGGGGGTGCTGGTGGTGATGGTGATGATGGGGGTACCGGCGGTAATACGGTCGTATCCGATGGTGAGGAAATGGTCGCAGCCGCGCAGCCCCATACGCGGGCGACGGCGCCTAGAACACATACAAACATCGATATAATATTCGTACATCAAACACACAAAGCGATGCAAAGTATTACGTACCTGTGGAGGCGGCGACGACGACGACGATAACGACGACGACGACGACGACGACAACGACGACGATGGCGATGGCGATGGCGACGGTGGCGGTGATGGCGACGGCGACGACGATGGCTGCGCCGGCGGCGATGGCAGCGGCGACCAATGTGGTGGTGAGGGGGGTGACGGTGGCGGTGACCCCCAGTCGTCCGACCACACAGGTGATAGTGGTGGCGAGCCCTAAAACATAATTAGCAATATAATATTTACACAAACGTCTGATTTTAATCTCACTCGGTATCAATGGTTAAAGGCGATAAATGTTAAAATATTTAAAAGTACATAACTCGGGGTCACACTCCGGGGCGATGTGTTGTACACCCATTCTTTTCAAAATTTTTCACAAAAAGTTGCACAAAAAAGTCAGACTGTCCGTCTTCCACGATGAACAGACAATTGGTCTCGCTGCATCTCCAAGCTCCCACATGTGGGCCCATTCCTAAAGTTGCATAGCTTTGCAAAGTAAGATGTCTTTGTTCTTCACCTTCTTCTTCACTGACCACCCTCTCCTTCTATGTACTCCACCTACATTTTCGCTGACCATCAGCACCTTCTATGCATCTTCTTCGAATTACTCACTGGCCATCCTCTCCTTTATCTTCTTCGCGTGTATCATTTGACTGAATCGTTTCTCCTTCTTTGACACATCATTCGACTAGATCACACCACTTTCAACGTGAATCGAACGAGTATTGAACGGTATTGAATGGTTTTGAACGTATATCGAACGGGTATCGAACGGGTATTGAACGGGTATCAAACGGGTATCGAACGGGTATTGAACGGCTTTGAACGCGTATCGAACGGGTATTGAACGGCTTTGAACGTGTATCGAACGGGTATTGAACGGCTTTGATTGTGTCGAACGGGTATTGAACGTGAATCATACCACTCTGAACGTGAATCGAACCGCTTCTGCATAATTATAACTATCGTCTTAATCTAGCGTACATTACATGCAGGAGGTTGCGGAGGGTGAAGAAAAAACATTTATGCATTAAAAAATTGATTTTATTTATTTATGAATTTCTCTCTGGCGTTTAGACCACCAGTTGAATATTTTAAATACATTTTGCATGACACAATGCTTTGCGTGTCTGCCGCATCGCAGAGTATTAACTACATTTAGCTTATTTAGAGATTTTATATCCTCGTAGTCAATGTCCAGCGTCTCAATGATCACGTCCATTCACATGTCTTCATCAAGGAAATTTGCAAACTAGTCGCGTTTCTGCAGCCCTTTAACGTATACGATATGGGATGCGTCATCTTCTTCATCGATCGCATCAGCAACAGCTTTCATAATTAGCTGTTTAGCCATACTGTATGGAACGTCTCCATCGTCCCAACGTAGCCCATGATGTTTTGCCACCAACCATCGGATGCTTGATTTGTCGGATTTCGTAAGAAGAAATTGTGGCATCGAACTCCCAAAAATATAGTGCGACAGAATTGTTCCCTTTCGTAGGATAGCCACTTCCTTCGCGACAAATCTTCCATCGACGATGAACCCTTGCAGATCAACAAATGTTGGTACGACCATTATCGGTACGATTTAGAGGTCCGCTCGCTTCCAAGAGAGATGAGAGAATGGGGTCTTTCTCATAAAGCATCTCGATTTTCACGATGAAATTTTGTATGAATTTAGCACAGGAGAGGGCGGGGCAAGTAGTATGGCAATTTAATTTATTTTGCGCACCACGTTTGTCAGCGGATTGTATTCAACCACCCGATCGTGCAGAATCAGACAGTAGGCCGTAGTATTTGCAGGCACATTCTCTTTACACTCGAATTCTATGCGCACGGCCACTGTACCATTCTTGATCGACTCATTTTGTCGCGAGCAATCAATCACCACGAGGGGACCAAATTGTAAAAATTCAGCCACGGTGAATAATGCCTCGTTGCAACTATGTCCATAATACGATTTACGGAATTGCGTATACATGTGGTACAAGATGGCATGCTTATTCTTGTCAAAGTCCAAATTCAGATCATCATATGGGTAAAATTCCGAGCTGAGAAAAAGTTTTACATTGGTCCATTTGCAGTTGTTAAACTTAGTAACATCTTCGCTCATCACATTCTTTCGATCAGTCTGTAGAACAAGGATAATAACTCGCGGCTTCTCCAGCTGTGCGGATGCCATCACGGCCCACGAATGCTTGGTCGTGCTCTGCAAGAGAGGATAATTGTACAGATCCCACGAGTGAAAACAAATGCTCAGGTTTTGTCCACTTTCCAAAGTATGTAGCAACGATAGCTTATTAACGTCATTTAACGTCACATGAGGCATCCGCCATTGCACTTTAAGTAATTCAATTTCTGGTTCCAACATCGGCGATCCTATTAGAGAATTGTTATCGTTGCGCGATCGTATTAAAATCAATTGGTGACGCGCATTAATAATCATGCGTTTGTAGTCCTCGCAAAATCCCAGCAAATATTTGAGTGGGATGCAAAATTGAAATGATTTTTCACTATCAGCCCATTACGTCGTTTCAAGCCCCATCCGGCATTCTCCATATTTTTGTTATCTCAGCGCTGTATCCAAACGTCATGTTGACATATGGGTTGTATGTGTGAGTCTCGAGCTTGACGATGCGATCATCAAACGTCGGCTTCCCTCCAATGCTTAGAATGTCCACAATTTTTTTTTTCAACTTTAATGCGCACAAGGAATCCCAATGATTTCAAAAATGTAATGTTCGCAGGACTGAGCCTTTTCTTTCTAGTGTAATCAGAGCTGTTGCAGGTGTTGTTGTTGTTGTTGTTGTTGTTGTTGTTGTTTTTGTTGTTGTTGTTGCAAACAATTTCACTTGGAAGAAACGAGTTTCTGGAGTCGTTCCACACGAGCATCTTTTTCGGTCACGCCACACGTATTATCGTCGTCGCCGTCGTACGTGCAATCTGATGGTAATCTCTTCACCTCGAAAATCGAGCAACCGTCCGTCTTGATCCACAACGCGTATCGTTAGATCCGTAATGACCTGTGCGGTGATTGGAAGGTAAATGATCTGCGCAGGCGTATCCGATATCTTTTATCCTGGTGGGACTCTCGGAGAAAATTCATGTATCGTATGTACGCGCTTCCCATTGTTGTACGCGCCAGCGGTCACGCTGCATTCTATGCGAATAATGTTCACGTTCATGTTATTAATTGGATCGTCCGATTCATGCCACCGTCCAGGTTCTAATACCCGATTCGTCGAGAATCCCAGTAGCGATCCAATGTTATTGGGCTTTGTAAAGTCTATGGCGAACGAGCAGTACAGCTCGCTTTTCATGGTGTTGTTGTTGGGATGCAACACTATTGGATACACATCGTTGTCACCGTCATCATTGGCATCGATGCCACCGAGATTTTGAGGATACCTCTCGAGTAATCGCTGCTTCAAGTACTTGGCGATGGCGTCTAGTTCGTAGGAGCCGTGTGGAATCGTAATGTATTCATGAATGATGTCGACGCTGCTGTTGATGTCATAGTTTACGGTGAAGTAGAATTTATCGTTGCTCGAGTCGACGTTTGGTATTGTGTGATAAGTTTCAAAGGTTGTTAGACCAAGCTCGTAATCATCGTCGCTCAAATCTATGGGCGGAATGTAGCTTACCGCGAGGGTGCTACTCTTGCCGGTTAGAGTGAATGTTAACGACATATTCCGAGTTGTACGACTCGACTAGTACTGAATCAGCGTGGTGGGAAGTCAATCCTTAAATTTGGTGCCAATCGTTTGTAGAAAGCGTAGACATAGTTGTACACAATTGCTCTGTTCGTACTTCTGATAAGCCATTCGATTGTATTCGATTTTCACAGCATCTTTATCCAGATATTGTACCAATTCCTTAGGCGGTCGAAGATTCCCAAAACTGTCGAAATATATAGGTCGACACCCTCTCTTCGCATACGCCACCCAATGTCCATTGACATTGTCCAAATTTACGATACCGCTCTCGTTTTGACGTACTCCTCCGACAGGTAATGCATTGCGCATGAAAACACCTCTAAAGAATGGAATACGCATACGTTTTGCCAACTCCTCCAATTGCGCGTCGGTAGTTACGCCGACAGGCATTTTTATTTTCTTTTCGGTGTTTTTTTTTTTCGTTTTGATATTCCCTGTCCGCGCTTGTATGGTGCGAGATAAAGTCCACGACCTTCCATGGAGCGATTATGGCGTTGAATTTCCTGCAGCTGATGTTGCGCCGCCTTATTATCGTTTACCGCCTTAGCGATCCCCGCCGCTCCACCATCTAACGATCCGAGAACACCTAGCAGCGGGAGAAGTGGTAATATACCACCCCGTTTTGCCACTGGGAGAATCCGCTTTTCCGATGCTCTCTTTGGAGTCCTTTTGCGAGTTTTTGTTTTCATCCCCATTCCGATTTTCGTTTTGGCCTTCATAGCTGCCCAAACAGCTGTAGCAGCACCTCTATCTCCTAGAGTCGAGTCACGCACAACGATGCGTTTTCGCGCTTTGTCAGCGAGTACGTTATCTGCCGCGTGCCTTTCGCCGAGGTTGTTACTGCGCGAATACGCAATATCGTGTTCGCGACACGCTGCGTCCAACGGATTGATGCCTTGATCACCTCTAGCCAATCGTTTTGCTAGATGTGTTCCTGGACCGCAAAACTGGTATCCCGGTATATGTAATTCGATAGGTAGCGCGGTTTATCGCCCGATTTAACAAACCACAACCTTTCTTCACTCGCATCGGCGACATTCGCTACAGTTTTTAATCAATGGTGCCGGACCGTCGATATGCGTTCGCTGCCAAGGACGATTATAATGTTCCAGACACCGACGATACTGCTGAACGTCAGAATCAGCTTTTATATGCTCGGGGAGTCTGTCCCACAACTGATCAATGTGTCTGCCAAACTCTCGCAGTAGAATAATCTTTGGTATATATTTCAACTGTTCAGAGGTTAAGTCTCGAATATCTCGCCGCTTCGACGTATCAAAATCGATTCGTGCGATTCGTGCGACAGCCTGTGACGATACGCGTAACAAATTTTGACGATAAATCGCAAATGATGTCCTCGAAAACAAGACGCAAACATGGTAGCATGCTACCAAACACTATACGCTGTCTGATTTGCGGCCCATCAAATTGCGGAAAGACCAACGTGTTGGTGAGCTTGTTGGAAAGTCCTCATGGTGTTCGCTTCGAGAACGTGTACGTGTATTCCATGTCGTTGCAACAGCCGAAATATCAGTATTTGGAGAATTTATTGACCCCGATAGATGAAATTGGCTACTTTACGATTTCAAATAACAGCGACGTCATCTCACCGAGCGAATCGCTCCCGAATTCAATTTTTATCTTTGATGACGTGGCATGCGACAAGCAAGATACGATACGAGAATACTTTGCAATGGGGCGTCATTCGAACGTTGACTGCTTCTATCTCTGTCAGACGTATGCAAAAATTCCCAAACATCTTATACGCGACAATGCGAATCTGTTGATTCTGTTTAAGCAGGATGGTACCAACTTGAAACATGTGTACGACGATCACATAAACACTGATATGTCTTACGAGGATTTCTGCGCTTTGTGTCGTAATTGTTGGCAACGGGAATATGGTTTCGTGGTAATAGACAAGGATAACGCGATGTCCAATGGACGTTATAGAAAGGGATTTAACGAGTTTGCCATACCGTGAGATGGTCAATTGTCGTCAACACGTCGGTGGGAAAGCAACGTCTGCGGTACAACGATGATTGATATCGATAGTCCGGAGATTAAGGATCGTGAGAGAATAGCGAAGGAAATTGCCAAAACCAGCGAATCCATTCGTAAGAAACAGGCTTTGAAGACTGGCAAGATGGAGGAAGATATCGCGTTGGAGAGATACTTCAAACCTGTCGTCGAACCCTTAAAACATATCATGAAAAATACCACAGCAGCAGAAGCTGACGCATCACCGTCGATGAGCACAGACGTTGGAGGGAATGAAACATTAACGCCTAAAACAAAAATTCAGTCGAAAGGGAACACATCGCGCAAGACAAAGAGGAAACCACACATGTCAGCGGAATATTCACCCATAACCTCCACACCAGTTCAATCGAAGCGGAAACGACAGAATGCCACGTCAAACGATTCCCCCGTTCCTCCCACACCAATAAATACCGGTATAAAATCGCTCACAGCCATTGATGACAACCTTTTCGAAACTAGTCCCGATGAGTCGTTTGCAACATCTATTAGACATCAACTCCAAACATCCGAGGGACAAGAAACGTTTCGCAGCCATTTCGGCCCGCTGGGGCAAAAATACATGGGCGCAATCCTAAGTGGTGATAGGGATACAACAATGGACTATGTGTATGGTGTATACTTTGGTAATAGTGGAACGATGCTTGGGGATAAAGCTTTCGATATAGACAAGGATGATAATATAATCATTGATGGTGTAAGATATAGAGGAACGTCCGGTCTTTACGAACTGATTTTCAAGAGAATTCCCGACGATGACTTGTACACCGATGCCGACAAACAAAAATAAAAAAGTATACTGCTGACGACGAATGCCCACAGACGTGATCATAACGCTAAATATCCCATATTAAGCAATAAGGGATACAAGTACAAACATGTAATTGCACCTCTACTCCCCCGTGTATCGGCTAGTAGGGCAGGGAAAGGTCTAAGAACACCGCTAGCTATGATGGTAAACGACAACAAGATGGATTACGTGCATTGGGATGATCCCAATGAGCTGGGGGATCGATTGCGTTTGCTGGAAGCGTCGCGTCAGGCTGGTAACAACTCTCATGATTCTGAAAGTCTATCGATTATCGAGGAACTCCGCGAGGTAAGCCTCATTATAAATTAAACCACACGTCGATGATTTGTACTGTATGCATCGAGATGCCGATCAACAAATTTGGAGTATCGCTCGAGAAGAGTGGAGCAGCTAGAATGAACTATTACAAATGGAGCGGCATGCTTCGAAATTATATGCGAGATAACGGTCTTTGTGTGGACGGTGCCGACTTTGATGCAAAATCACGCAAGATACGACGCGTAGCTCAGCCGGTGGCTGACAGCGATGCCGTCAATAAACTATACATGGAAAAGAGCATTAAACTTTTGAGAGAGCAGCAGGAAGAATTAGAGAGGAAGCTGGTCGTGTTTCAGAGAGATATGCTGACGTTGCAAAACAGCGTTAAAAAGATATCGCAGGCGTCAAATTCAATCCCACAGCAGCGCTGCGAAGGAGAATCATGCGAGACGGTTGAACTTGTCCAGAATTTCCTCGGACCGATGAGGAGCACATAATGCACATACATGATAATTATCACATCATTCGTGTCAAAGACACCTCTGCGATCAAACATGCAACCATTATCGAAATCCAAAAGTAAAGAAAACCATGGCCCCAAGAAACGGCAACTTGTTGAGGAATTGCATGCTCCAGTTCGAAAACATTTCCCACGGAGGCGCGTCATAGTGCATGGATACGACGATCTGTGGCAAGCTGACGTTGTAGAAATGCGTCCATACTCGCGATTCAACCAAGGTCACCACTACATACTCACCGTCATCGATGTGTTGAACAAGTATGCATGGGCGGTGCCGCTCAAGACTAAAAGTGGTGCTGAGGTGACCAAAGCGTTTGCAAAGATATTTAGAGATCGATATCCGAAAAATTTGCAAACCGATCAAGGAAAAGAATTTTACAACGCCGATGTGCAGAAACTCTTGTCAAAGCATGACATTAATCATTATTCGACGTATTCGGTGATGAAGGCCTCCGTCGTAGAACGTTTCAATCGAACTTTGAAGAACAATATGTGGAAAATGTTTACGCTCAATGGAACTTACAGATGGATCGATTCGCTATCGCGTCTTCTCGCAGAGTATAACGCGCGAAAACATAGAACCATCGGAATGCGTCCTCGCGATGTTACCCCTGCGATCGCCGACAAGCTGCTATCCACCGTATACAGCAACATAAAGATCGCTGCTCCAGCGAGATTCAAGTTGGGCGAGTTTGTGCGCGTGAGCAAATTTAAAACCATATTCGATAAAGGCTATACGCCGAATTGGACAACGGAGGTGTTCAAGATAGCCAAAGTACAGACAACTAATCCAGCGACGTATCTGCTGGTCGATTCCTGTGGAAAATCTGTTGCCGGAGGATTCTATGAACACGAGCTGCAACGCGTCACCGATCCTAATGTATATCAAGTGGGAAAAGTGTTGCGTAGAAAGGGGGATAAGGTGTGCGTCAAGTGGTTGGGATTTGATAAATCACACAATTCATGGATAAATAAAAATAATGTATTGTAAAAATAATAATAATAATACATGGTTCAATATATACAATGATACATATATGTAAATGTGTGAACAATTTTTTATTTTTAACCATTTATAATCCAGTTTATATATATATACACACACAATGATACATATGCAATGATACATATATTGTACATGTATGAACAATTTTTATGCAATAATTTCGCTATTTATAATAATTTCTATACATTTGCAAACAATAATTCTACTATTTATAAGAAACGAGTTAATAAAGAGCGATGGCAAAAAGCAAACAATAAAAAAAAATATCGATTATGGAATATTCTTGTCTCTGTGAGCGTTATGATAGTTGTCATAGACTGAAGCATCGTTCACACGAAGAGAGCGGCATCAAGTTCAAATTTCTTTTTATAATGGAATTTTATAATGTCCCCAGGGCAGAGTGTCGGTCGAATCGGGTACGATATGCCGCTTGTCGTCGTATGGACTTAGAGCGATTTTGGATTCCGAAATGGTGTACACTTTGTGCAATTTAGACCGTATGCACGATTGTCTGCGAACCATTTCGATCTCCCTCTGCAGACACTGCGCGTAGTCGTCGAAAGTTATCGGTCTGGCTATGACGCCTTTCGCCTTTTTCGTATCTTTTTTGCCGTCTACGCGGAGTGCATACATTTTCGCTCTAAGACCTACGAACTCGGTCATTATCGCACCGTTATTTTCGTCCTTCATCAGCCCTGGAACCTTCTTATTTAAGTGGGGCATATTATATGGATTGTTGATAGGATAATCGCTTGTGTCGAATCTATCGATATCGCGTTTCATGGTCTCGTAGATATCGTCGCATCGAATGTGGTAAATGAGGCTGTCCGTGTCTGTGTATAGAATTTTACAACTTGGTCCGTGCAGGGGAGACATGTACTCGTGATGAAATTCGTACAAACAAATTTTTTATATGTCCAGAATGCACATACCCACGTATATCGGTTTGTTGAATTTCACCTCGAGTTTTCGCAATTCAACAGCTATTAAATTTTCCGAAAAAACACTTCTGCTGTGGAAATTCGGTTTCGCGATCATTGCCTCCGCACCATATCGCCCTTCACAATGTGTCAAAAGTTTTACGTCCACGTGATTTCCAACATTTTCCATAGTTTTACCGAATACCGCGTTGTTCATCAATTTGTACAAATTTTTTCGAAGTCGTTTGTCGCGCCTGTTCTAAACCGTGTATTGAGTTCGATGTAATCGCGGAGCCAGATGGATTGAGTGAATTGAAGCACGCGATGTATCTTTGTAATACGAAGACCGTGACGCGTGCACTGCTGCAGGTTGCGGTAATGGATGACGTAACGCTGCTTATCGTATACCGTCGCGAGTAACTTGTCCTGTCTGCTAACAGGTGGTTTGGCACGCGTCGGGCAGAACGGTAGATCGGCATGAGCGTCGTGCAGACGTTGCGGATATTCCAGATCTACCTCGAGAATGTATCCCGTGGGCGAATCGACCGCGATCGAAGACACGTCAAATTTTTCAACATCTTCGACCCATTGAAATTTAGCATATGGCAGAGGCTGACACATTGCCCATCCATACAAATTGTTCACGTCAAAGTACATCAAGTACGATGACTCTTCCGATGCGTCGTAAGATGGCATGTACTTGTTATTGGCATGTGCGTATCTTCCGGAACATTGACATAAACCCCCACGTATACCGCGTTCGATAAACATGACCATATCGACGTCAGTGAGCAATTCGAATGTAATTTTGGTATGTTTTAGCATGGCATCCCACGTGAAACCGGGTAAAGTATAATAATGCGCCGAATCTAGTCCGTAACTCTTGATGCAACTTTCACGAAAATTTTCAAAAATATCTGCCAATAACAAGACATCTGTTTTCAAATACAAATCGCTGCATTCGCCCAAGGTTCTAATGCCGAAACGCTGCCAGACAGTCTCGGCGTGTTTGTAATCGCTCTCGGATACAGTCTCACCCGTTAACGAACTGTAGAATGATTCGCGCGGCGGTAAGCATGGGTCCTGCAGCTTGTTCGCTCAATCAAGGTATTCGTACGGAAAGACACACTTTCGCGTCAATAAATTGAAATCTTCGGCGGATAATGTTTCAAACTTGGATCGTAAAATTTTTAATTGATCTGTGCTAAGAAAAGATGCTAATTTGTCGAGACTGGTGTTGAGAAATTTGTACGAATCGATGAATCGCAATTTAATACAATTTCGCGAGTCTGAATCAGCCGTATCGTCGACATCTTTTGTGAAAGAAATATATTTTTCTTTAGTTATGGGTAATACGTCAACGCTGCCTTCGAAAGCGGTAGCTATTTCCTCGATAATGAAATGTGAATCGTAGCCGGATAAATTATGAAAAACTATGGGGATGTAAAACGCGTTTTTATAATTTAAATTGCACTCCGAATGTGCTGGACCTCTAAACCGTCCGGATAGATGACAATGATCGCGAACTCGTACATCGCCAGCCTCGAATGGTTCTTCGCAAATATGACAGTGTGTTGCATCACGAAATGTCGTCCACTGTTCGGTAGTTAAATCAAGCATGGGAACATTACTGGCCAGGATGGGCTTAGCAAAATTCGCAAAAATTTTTAGTTCGTCTACGAACCATGAAACGCAATCCGCGTCGCGGCGACATCGATACGTGGATAGCGATGTATCATTTGAGCAATGCATATAATAGGCTATGCTGTGTACATTGTGGTGCTGGTACGCGCGCAATTTATTATTGTCTATATCACCCACTCGGTTGTCCTCTGTTTTTTCGATGATGCACTCGAGATCGGCGTACACCACGAAGAGGAGCCGCTCCTTCCTACAGTGGTTGTTGAAGCTTAGGAGATTCTTTCCTTCGCTGGGCAGCAGGATGGTGCAGTCGTTCATCTTGCCACAGTCCAGCGAATGAAGCTCCAACTTCTCGGCAGATTCGAAATAGTGCATGCATCTGTAAACCCCAAAAATGTATTATTTAATTTGTTTCGTGAGACATTTTAACATTTCATATGTTTCTATACGTACCGATCACAGATCAATTTCTTTTTCCCGTGTCTGCTCAGCTGCATGCTCACCAGCCGGGACAAGTTCTTGATCCATACAAAGTGTCCTACATCATCGTGCTCCTGTTCCAGCGTGTAGAGCAGGTTGATGTGCTGATCACTCTTTTGGCTGGTGAGGCGCAGCGGAAAGACCGTCTTCGTCTTCTCCGCCTCGAAGCTATAGACGTTGATCGAGATTTTGTTCTGCCGCTCAAACTTCCCAATTTGCTCCAGGGACATTGGGAACTCAATGCCCTGGAGATTTAATACGGAAGCATATGGCGGATATGAACTTGGGCGATCAGGATGTCTTTCCACAGGATGAAGAGCGGCGACCACTGCCCACGCGAAACACGCATTGTCCGGGGATTGCACGCTAATCGTTGCTTTCTTCAGCGATATTTCCCGCGGCAACTTGCAGTGGCACCCTGCGCGCAGCCGATTATATTTGTTGACATTGACGGTTAGGTTGAGGATTCTCGTCAATGTCCATCCGCTGTCACGTTCCTGGAACTCTTCCAGCGATGCCAGGGTGGGTTCGACGACGCATTGCTGGTACCACTCCTGCAGATCAGATGTGCCGAAGAGTTCGCAGTTCCGGGTGTTGATGCTTTTGCACGCATGTTTATCACCCGCCACAAATTCACCATTGAACACCGTGTTCACTTTGAGGTTTCGACGTTTCCTCAAAGCGCCCCGCACGTGCTCCAACACAATGGTCGCCGCATCTTGGAGGAAGTTGCGCGGCTCGATATAGTTCGAATTGAGCACGGCACCGGTTAACACGCGGCTATCGAACGCAGTGTCTATTTCGCGCCAAAAAAGTCTTGCGCTCGAATGTCCTGCACCTTCACGCACGAAACGGCCGCGTAACGAATGTTTCAGTCCTTCGAGTCGCGCGATTCGAGCAATCAGCGATTGTTGAACACCGATCGATATTCGCGGGCGTTTCACTCGGCTGTGTTCTTCCAACGATTCGATACACTCGTTGCACCGTTCTTCCCACGCGAGGTACTCTTCCCGTGAAATCAATCGTGCAGATTGATCCAATAATTGACGGGTTACGTGCGCGAATTCCATGATTGTAAATGGAGTGATTATAAATGGACTGTATATGTAACGTCTTTTACGCGCAACAGGTTGCAACGATTTGAGACTTTGTGCAGTTCGGAGCGTGCTTTTATGACTGATACCACGATTTGGTATCTCTGTCTAACTCTTTTGGCGTACCCCCTCCCTCGAATGCACCGCATGCAAAAAACGACGATTCGTCCCAACATGGTTCTGTGCAGTTTCTGCCGATACAGCATAATTATTTCCGTGATTCACGCTTATGACGAATTAGCGCGCAAAATCATCCAACACAGTTTCTGCTGACACCGCATAATTCTAAGATTCTGCGCTTCCACAGGTATTATATTACATTCATCCTTGAGGATGGGGATTAAATTACATGCAATCGTGCGATATGCTGCGACGTTAAGATTGAAAAACATTATGGAAAAATTGGTAGCTTTAGAATAAAATGCGGTGGTGGGGGAACCAATTGCACCGCTATTTAAGCCAATCTCCCGAATGCTATTCCATCAATCGCTCAGTAGCCTCAGTGACTTTCGACGGAACAAATAGAGCTCTGAAAAAAAAATGTGCAGTACCAGTGCCGAAGGAAACGTTGAACGTATGAATTATTATGTTCCGATCGTACAAGATGAACGAGAATTCTCAAAATTGTATTTCTAATACGAGCGGACAATTTCATAGCTTTGATTGTTCTCTTAGTCCGCGCCGAGCATCGCGTATCATGGTCAGAAGATACGCGTTAACATCCGTGGGTAGCAAATATTTGGAAATTGGAATCAACGTAGGACCGATGGCTGATGTAGAAGTTCTTCTAGGCGACAATCATGGGAATCATCTCATATTACCATGGCATACATGGAATGTGCTATTCGAAAGCCGTACAACAATTGAAGAACGTGCAAAATTGCCTGGATCACCTTCGATGCGGATTGATGAATTAACGGTGGAATTTCTTCGGAACTTTGATTCACCGATTGTAAAGATGAGAATGGATATTAAGTCGCTGTATTTCAAAATGAATACAGCATCATTTTTATTTAATCTTGAGCCATGCATAAACTATGTGTATCCGCGGCTATATCAAACTGCAGAAGATGTGAGGACAAAATTTGAATCTTTTGTTAACGTGCTACAGCAGAGCGATGTTGCCTGTGAAACATTAGATACGCGTCGTGCTGCTAAAATCATACGTGATAGCGAATATTACGACGAGGATTATCTTGTAGATTGCGAACTGTTAGCATGTGCTATCAATGATATTCTAGCTGATGCTCGTAGGAAAAAAAAATGTTGAATTATATTTATATTCTATTTTATATTATTTTCTATGTAACAATATATAATCTCTTAAACGCATATAATTTATCAATTTCATTTATCCTCCTTCTCTCCTCGCCACATAATTTTAAGATTCGGCGTTTCAAAAATTATTATTTCTCTGCGTTGGAGAAAGAAATTTCAGCTGACGCCGCATAATTCTATGATTCGCGCCTTCTTCGCGCCACCACATGACGTCATCCCGTACGGCTGCTCCAGAGGATTCGAATTACACGTGATCGCGCGATACGTTGCGATGTTAAATCGGAACGCTTTAGAATACTGATAGCTTTAGAATGCTCGCTACATAATGGTTCGGATAAAATGTGTCTGTTTTCTACATAAAGGTTCGGTAGACCAGTGTGGGAGGGGATTAAAATTATTATTTCTCTGCGTTCGGGGAAAATTTCTGCTGCATATTGGTTTGGAAAAAATTTTCGGGGGCCGTCCCCTCCCTGGGTTAGGTCTGAAAAAATTTTCGGGGTGGGCCTAGGTCTGAAAAAGATTTTTCGGGGGTTATTCCCTCCCTCTGAAAAATTTCGAGGACGGTGGGCCAGGTCTCCGCGGCTGCTCGGCCCGGACTGATCCCCTCCACGGTTGCGGCTTCCCCCACTCCGCGGCTCGTGCGCGCGCAACCGCTCTTCCACTCCCCGCAGGCCCCGCGCCCAGGTTTCCCTCTGCCGCGCTCCCCCGCGCGCCCTCACTTCCCCCGCCCCCGCGCTCCCCTCAGAGGACCTGGGTTAGAATCGGCATAGCCCTACTACTATCGCGATCGAGGCGTTGAGCGCGTTTTCGACGCGGTCGCGTTCTCGATCAATCGTTTCAACGGTTCAACGATGGGACGCGTGCTCGCATCCACTGCCGCTTCCGTATCCATTTTTCCAATTTTCAGGGCCAAGCACTTTTTACGTATTACGTCACTGACTTTGGCGATTTCCACCTTTGTGTCCACGCTCCGGCGTTTCACCCCTTTCCGATGTTTCGTTCCTTTTGGATGTTTCGTTCCTTCTCGTCGATGACGTTGGCGATGTTTTTGCGAATGCTTCGCGTTAACGTTGCTCGTGGTTATCGGCGTCGTCGTCGTCGTCGTCGTCGGTTAGTTAGACATTTCGTGTTGCTCGATGAACGACTCGCGGTTTACTAATGTCCGCGAGCTACGACGAACTCGTTAAATCCTCTTCGATACCGACCTTCCTACATGGAACTATCCTTACCGATCACCACGAAATCGTATCGTCGACGCCAACATCTCGCACACAAGTGGTTGAACGACTCGAACGTCATGTCTGTGTTCACATGATCGTTGTACATGCGGCGCAAGTTCGTGCCGTCTTGTTTGAATAGCATGAGAAAATATGCGTTGTCCCTGATCAAATGTGTAGGTATTCTAGCGTACGACTGACACAAATAAAAGCAATCCACGTTCGAGTGACAACCCATAGAGAAGTATTCGCGTATCGCGTTCTGTTCGTCGCAAGCCACGTCGTCGAACACGAAGATCGAATCGGGCCGAGCGTCTCTCGGTGGAACGATCTCAGTGTTGTCCCAGTAGGGAAAGTATTCGATTCCGTCGACTAGCGAATACACCTGCTCAAGATAACGATACTTTGGCTGATGCAACGATTTCGAGTACACGTACACGTTCTCGAAACGCAAACCGTTCGGACTCTCTAGCATACTTAAAAGCACATTCGTTTTTCCACACCCTGACGGTCCACAAATCACACCTCGCACGCTGTTCGGCAACAACGGGCCGTGTCTGTTCGATCGACTCGCATCCCTATCATCTTCGAGCATTCGATTCGCGGTTACGCGAATAACGTTCGACTGTTTCGTGAATCGCATGTTCGCGGGGTTTCTCAGGTACTCGCGCGCGTGTGACGAAGGATGACTATTTATATTCGTGGCACGCGTCGCGCAAGTCACTATCACTGTGATCGGTGAAGCGTGCGTACGCGTCTATTATTGTAGTAGCTATCGTGATTATTCTAACGTATATGATAGCATCAACGACTTCGACGTCTTACAAGAAGAAGAAGAATCTGAAGAAGAAGAATCTGAAGAAGAATCTGAAGAAGAAGAAGACTGGATCGGGTCTCGTGAACGGCATCATCAACCGTCTGCCATTCGAACTACACGTTCCGGGTTATCAGTTCTGCGGACCGGGAACGCGTTTGCTAAAGCGATTGGCTCGTGGCAACGAAGGTGTGAATCCCCTGGACGTAGCGTGCCGCGACCACGATATCGCGTACTCTCGTCGAAAGGATTTAGAGGGAAGACACGAGGCTGATCGTGCGTTAGCCGAACGAGCGCGAGAACGAGTGTTCGCGAACGACGCGACATTTGGCGAAAAAGCAACCGCGACTGGAGTGTGGGCAACGGTGAAGGCTAAGACTAAACTCGGCATGGGTATGAGAAGGACGAAATGTAAACAGAGAAAGTCTGGAAGGAAACATCCACAACGGCGACGACGACATCGTAATCTACGAGTGGCGAAACGCGGTGGCTTTCTTCAATTTCTTCCGTTCGTATTGCCCGCTTTATCAGCTATCGGGGCATTGGCCGGTGGAGCGGCTGGTATAACCAAAGCGGTCAACGATTCGAAGGCGTCTCGAAAACAGCTGGAAGAGACGTTGCGTCATCATCGTGCGATGGAAGGGCGAGGGATGCATCTGACACCGTACAAGCGAGGCGCGGGCTTGAACCCGAGACGGCGGCGCCAACGACGAGTGCAGACGAAGAAAAAAAAACGCCGATCGCGTAGGCGCATGGCGACGGTGGCGGCGATAAACCAACAACCTATGACGAACCTGCAATTAGAGCGCGAGTGCGCCAGCATTCCGTTCTTTCGAGGGGTGTTTATGCGCGACACGCTTCCCACGCGCGCACGCAGCAACGAATGCGGTATCGCGAATCTGGACGAGAATCGAGGCACCGGTACACACTGGGTCGCGTACGCGAAACGTGGACCACGAGTACAGTACTTTGATAGTTTTGGGAATCTGCGACCACCAACGGAATTGATCCACTATTTCGGACGCGGTACAACGATCACGTACAATCACAATCGTTTTCAACGTTTCGACGAGATGAATTGCGGTCGCTTATGCATGCAATTTTTACAGCAAAAGTCTATGGAATTTTGACATACGTACTAATAACGGTGTGTACTAAGATTTCGTTTCAATGTAACCATGCGTAATGGCAATCCATATTTTCTTTAATAAAGACACATAATATCGATAAATTGCCGAGTATTCGTACGCGCATGTCACTCCCCCTCTCTCCGTCTCGCGAGTGTAATCTATGATATGTCGTTCAGGCTTACGTTAACGGGACGCAGCAGCGTGCTCACGGTAAATTATTTCCCACCGATAGAGTTGAGTGATGGTCAATACGAATTAGGACTCACGGACTTGGAGACGTTTCACACGATACCAAACATCGACTCGAGCAACGATAAATTCTATTTCGTCGTGAACTATGACAACGAAAACAACTCGATCGTCGACTCCGCTCATGAATACATTACGATCCCCTACGGTTCCTACGAATTAGACGCTATCGCCGAGTATCTGAAGCAACGATTACTCGATCGATATCCTCGAAAACGCGGTAACAACGGGAACGACGATGGCGACAAGTACCCTCTAATGCTACGAGCTAACAACAACACCATGAAAAGCGAGATGTACTGTTCGTTCTTTGTAGACTTTACGAAACCCAACAATGTAGGCTCGTTGTTAGCATTTTCCCCGAATCGTGTCTTAATACCGAGAATCTGGCACGAGTCCGACGTACCCGTGAATATTATAAACGTTAACGTAAACGGAACATCCTCATCAACAGTCCAATATGAGGTACGTACGCGTTATTATACACTTTTCACTTTTCACTTACTTCATTCACTTACTTCTTTCATTGTAAACACAAGCGAACCGAGTATTAATTCCGTGTATACATTTCTTACAGTTCTAGATCCGCAACGCCAAAAACAACGAAAACGCCAAAACCATCAATCGTGCGAATCCTGGGGCGGGATTACCCGTTGACCTCAACATCGTATAAACGGCTCACGATAGGAATTCGCATTGGCATGGATTCGTGCCGCGTCGAGATCACCATAGTCGACAATAAAGGTGGCGAGTTGAGCTTCTCAATGTCTACGTGGAAGCTCCTACTGCAAAATATGACTGACATTCTTAAAAAATTACGCGACAACGTAACAACACCCCAGACCCAATCGAAATTGATCATTTGCGAATCGAATTCACGCGCATGTACAATGATCAACTCGTCAAAATCACCGATAATCGCGTTACCTTATACATGACGGAAGTCACGATGCGAAAACTGTTCGGGTATGAACATTGCATCGATCATATGTTCACTTGGTTGACCGAAAATATGTAGGCTGTAGCTAGTAAATATACCGCGTTCGTAAACGTTCTACGTAGCGCTACCGCACCAACAGATTATGTAAAATTAATTTCTGAAAGCGATCACTTTGAACAACATTCTTTGATTGATTGCGAATTGTTAGCGTTAGGAATGCAATCCATGTTGCGCGATGTAAGTCATGTACCACTATAGTACGCGTATATGTTTTAATAAATGGCTGATTTTCACGTTAATACCTGTAACGATTCATTTAAACGTTGCTTTTATACAGATTCACGTACACGTGCACGTCAATGTATGAATATATATTGCAGCATTGATGGCGATGATCATCGAATTCTCTCTATCGCTCTTTCTCTTATGCACCTCAATCGAGTAACGTAAAGTCGCACTAACTCGTTGCGTTACCACGTGTATCGGATTCCCCCGTTCGCGATAAGGGTGTTCGCATCCGTCACGGCGGTCCCAATCTTTGAAATATTCGAAACGAAACTCGAATAATTATCGCTCTATGTTTTCGTAGGCGGATGTTTACGCGAACGCAATGCCCCATTCTTACATGATGATCATGGGGCAGCTGTACTGTTTAGATTAATAAATCTCGCATAATTATCGCTTCGCGCTGTGTCAGAGGGTGTCGAATTACAGCATCTGCGGAGCACGCACGTACGCGCCTCGACGCGTTACATCCTGTCGCGCGTCATGATTCCTTATCTTTCGGAAGACTTCTTTCCGTATTATGAATTGATCTCGAATAGTTATTTCATTCAAAATACGTTGGGCGATACCCGAATAATTTTCGCTCTGAGGGTGTCGAATTACATTTCGTCAGCGGATGTTTATACTAGGGCGACGTTGCATTCTTTCGTGAGACGGTTGGGCCATTTAGATTAATCGATCTCGAATAATTATCGCGATAAAGCGTCGAATCGTCGGCGGATGTTTATACGAGGGCGACGTTGCATTCTTTCGTGAGGCGGTTGGGCTATTTAGATTAATTAATCTCGAATAGGTATCGGTGTCGAATTACAGCATCCGCGTTACATCCTTTCGCGCCTTATCTTTCGCGCCTGCGCACCGATCCCCGCGCGTGTTAAAATTTTGAAAATTCACCCCCTCCCCTGTGACGTCAGCCCCCTCGCCCACGAACTCGACCTGCGCGCGCGACGCCATTTTGAAAATTTTGAAATCCCCCTTCCCCTGTGACGTCATCCCCCCTCGCCCTAGGTACGGTACCCCCCTTCATACCTCGCCCCCGCGCCCTCGGTCCGGTACCCCCCCTCCATACCTCGCCCCCGCGCCCTCGGTCCGGTACCCCCCTCCATACCTCGCCCACGCGTCCTCGGTCCGGTACCCCCCTCCATACCTCGCCCCCGCGCCCTCGGTCCGGTACCCCCCGCCCCGCCTCACCCCCTCGCCGCCCGTATCCAGAACTCTCATAGCTTACCTACTATTGGCTTCTTTGCCAGACATCTAAAACCGAATCGAAGAAACATTGAAACTACTGAACGTAATTAAAATGGATTTGAAAGTGCAATAGGAGAGTCAGAGTTGGGCATAATGTAATCTAATTACAAATTATAACTTACGATTAAAATGTAATTGTGTAATTGATTACACATTATTTTCGATAATTGTTAATTTAGATAATTGGCCACAATTTTGTCAACTATCTAAATTAACGATTTCAGAAAATAATGTGTAATCAATTACATAATTACATTTTAATCGTAATTTATAATTTATAATTATATTACATTTTGCCCAACTCTGAGAAGAGTACACGTTTATCAAGTTGGTACATTTGAGTACAGTAGAGGCTTCCTTTAGCCAAGATTTAGGGCAGGGAGAGAATCTTCAGGTTTCTAACTGCTGGAATTTCCAAGTACAAAAGCTTTGAAATTCAAACATTTCCAAAATTTGTAATTGTGAGGTTATCAAGTTTCAAAATATCTGTAATTTTAAAATTTCCGATTTTTCCACTTCTGATGTTTAGGAACTGTTTAATTTTCATCACTTGTTTTCAGTTTCAACTAAAGGAAGCCTACATTCCACCCGAATGTATGTACCTTTTCTAGACATTTCGCGGGTAAATTATAACATAACTTTCTTAGTCTACGTGAGAATGAATACACGAATCTCTGAGCGTGAAGCTGCGTATCGACATTGCGAGGATGCCGCGCGAGGCACGCTTCGCGGAGTGAAGAGTCTGGAGACTACCTCGATCATGATCACTTTGCGAGGCAGGCTCGTGCGACAGCCTCGCGCTACCTCCAGCATGATATTTGCGTCGCCCGAGCCATGCGATTTTTTATCTCGGGGCCGCGAGGCACCTTTGAGCACGACGAAAAATCGACGGCTGATGCCTCGTAAAGTAATCATGGTCGAGGTAGTCTGCAGACTCTCCACTCCGTGAGGTGTGCCACGCGAGGCAGCCTCGCAATGGCGATACGCAGCTTGATGAACACGCGAACACTCAAACAATCACAGTTCACACGATAGATTTTGCACAAAAAATTACAACAATACTATGACGGTAATCGAAAACTTTACCCGGAATATGTCTAAATACAGTCTTGGTTTGGAAGTACTAAAATATAGGAGTATGTCAGTTGTTATGAAAGTGGCGTCGATCGAAATATAAAAAAAAAGAAATTGAACTTTACGTTTATCATGTATCACGTTGATATAATATGTAAAAAATAAGTGAAATGTAACGAACGAAAAATTTGGACTTGGACCACTTTCATAATAACCGGCACATATAGTGAAAAAGACAGGGATAGTAAGCGCGAAGGTACTTACGATCTTTACTGCTCGACAGTCGCTTTTTTTCTGACGATCGAGCCTTTGCTACCCTCAAGGGTGGACAGGGCCCAAATTGCCGTTCTCACTCCCTCAAGATTTTGTATTTCACTCGTACCAAGGACCGAGCGGGGCGTCATCGGCCCGCGTAAAAGTTCGAATGCAACCCATACTTGCGGGGTGGTCCTTCACCGTCAGCCAAATGGGAAAGGATAATGGTAGAACGAAATATGAATTCTTCGCTAATAAAGTCGATAATATGTCCAAAGTATATGCACAGGATAATCCAAAATTCTTTCCTGTGCACATTTCTGTGCACCAAACAGTATTCCCAGAAGTACATATTCTACGTAAATATATCAGCATATCACCAATCGTAATGAGAAAGAGAGGAACAGGACGCGTATATCCGTTCCTTTCCCACTATCTTCTGTTTACCCTCTCAGCATCCGTAATTAATGCAGCTACAACGCTAGCTGATCAGTTTCTTGTCGTTTGCACTACGGTGAAGACGCAGAAAGCAATCGGGCTTTTATTTGATGCCCGGATATTGATATATGGAATATTCATAATTTGTGAATTGTTCCATTTCCGCGTGATTCGTTACTGTAGTGCTGATAACTGTGTGTGATCATTCACATTCATCGTTGTCATGGAATCAAAGAAGGAATCCGCAAATGCAAGAAATAGACGCTATTCGAAGGGTGATGCAAAAGTGAAGCAGCCTACGTTATCTGCAAAGCGTTTGTCCAAAAATACAAAGCGTCGAGAAAGGTAAGTTATGTGTTATGGTACAGATTTGTATGAAGTCACAGTTTGACATGTAGTAGCAGTAGTAGCACGGTATTTTATTGTATATAATATAGTATTATTCATATTCTTCAAATATGTATATCAACACAGCTATCTTTGACTCTTTACGTACACATATTCTATGATATGCGCACCGCAACGCATGTCATTACTTTATCCCTCTTGCCCCATTCATTCTTTTCCCATTCGTATGTTCGTCAGTATTTAATTAATTAATAATCCGATTTATATCGTGTTTGGACTCATTTTCATGTGAAAAATGTCAGCAGCACGTTCCTGCAACTTTCATACCGATGAGACGAAATGTGGAAATTTTAAATTTCGTTATATATGTTATACAAACTACATGCGTTTTATTAGCATAAAACGTTCAAACTATACGCGTTTCGTTAGGTATGCTTTCCTTATAATGCAGTTGCGACTATTTCAATCGTTGTACGTAGCTTCGAATGGATAAAACATGCACTTTAGATTTTATTTATGTGATGTAGAAGATTATGTTTAAAATTAGCAACAGTCATCGATGATTTGCGATTCGATGTTCAGCATATGTAGTTACGTGTTGAATACGAAATACACACTGCTTTTTCTTCTGTGGAATTTTGTCCGCAATATATACGTCCATGCGTACCTTGAGCGAAATTTTTTCATTGAAAAGCGCAGTCTTCGAAACATTCTCCAGGCCTCGCTGGCAACCTTTGTCCCAGCCCGGGCAATGTTTACGACATCTCAAGTACCCTGCAGTTGTGGATACTACTACGCGGAAAGCGAATTCTATTCCGTAGCAAGATATTTTCACACAGATTTTCTCGTACACGTTACACGATGTAATTGTCGACATTGTATCATGTTTGCTCTCACCATAATCAAGAAAATGTTATGAATATTTGGAAAAAATATTTATGCAGAAAAAATTAAAAGTAAAAAAGTTGAGCCGTTATTGTTATTGAAAAATTGTTGTGTATCTGCAGGGTTGCCAGCAACATTATGCAGGACCGATTATTTAGCGGAGAGGAACACCTACAGGAATGGTGGTAACGTGTACGTGATGAAGATCGCACACATTACTACCACTCCTGTAGGTGTTCCCCCTCCGCTAAATAACGCTGTGTCTCTGTATTAGCAGACCGAGGCGCGGACTTTATTTCTCGGCTGCTACGACCCCCGTTCTATCCTTCTCTTTTACGACCCATTGATAGCGACAAAGTAACCGCGAGAATCCGAGAATGCTGTTCGCTGAATGCCTATACCTATATCGTACAAATTCAATTTCGAACCGAAGGATGCCTTTTATTACTTATCAACTACTCCAATAAGTGAAAATTGTTTAATATACATATTCCTGTTTGGTATCAGTTCCATCGGACATAATGGTACAAAGTTTTTGTTTATGAATGAGGTACTGGAAACGATGTCAAGGTCAAGTTAGTTTTTTGCAATAGAACGGTATATCTTTTTTATTGAGGTGTCACGAGATGGTATTTCGATTTCTCGCTATGTATCTATTTGGGGATTTCGCCCGGGTAATATGTAATTGGTATCCCCATCGATGTGTAGGGTTGACTTTATCTAAAATAAACAAACGTAACCGAGATGTTGATCACATTGAATGATCAATGAAAAATAATGTCTACGTCCCCGTAGAACGTTCAGTCCCGCTTCCTGGCAATATCGATCGTGAAATTTTCCATGCATTTCTGAGTACCACAACATCTATCCGGACGTAAGAAAAAAATTATATTTTTTTTACTCAAGCCAAAATCCAACTGACCCCAAGGGCCTTACAGGCAACAATTTTGCCCATATGGGCTACAGGCAGGCAGCCCTTGCCGAAAAACCGAAAACAACGCTTCGCGCCCCCATCGATTCGGCTTATGTGAGGGTAACGAAAATCGAGGTCAGTCCCACGCTTTCGAAAAGCTATTTAAAGAGACAGGGTGAAGCGCTGGAAAGCGTGCTCGTTGACGAGAACCAGACGGATCTCCAACACCGGCGCGGTCAAGTAGGGTTTACTTCGCGAAAGGCAAACGACACGTGTTTCTCGGACCCTTCGTCTCTTCGTTATTTTACAACGTTCCATAAAACGAAATACCACCCTGCAGCCCCTCGTTGAATTGTAGGAGGTACAACGTTAAAAATAGGATAATGATTTGGATTGCCAGTCTATCCTTTTTGCGTTGTATTGTCTGAGTGTGCACAAGGGCAAAATGTTTGTTTGGAAATATTTTTATTCCTTCAGGTTTCAAATTTATTATTACCAACTTTCTCTCTCTCTCTCTCCCCCCCTCTCCCTCCGCCCCCCCCCCTCTCTCTCTCTCTCTACAGTATTATAGAGTTTCAAGGAGGGTCATTCTACGCGAATTACAAAATTTTCAAGATTGTGGAAACTGACATTTCTTCATTAAATTATAACTGTTGAACAAAGAGACAGGTAAGAATGAGCTTTTGGGTGCTTTCACTGGGGAAGTAAGAGTACCTAATAAAAATTATGTCACTTAAAAAAAAACAAATTTTAGACCATTTATTCTGCAATTGTTTTAAAGAAATGCAATTTTATACCAGCAAGGCGCTATTTCAAAATTTTAAAAAAATGAGGATACAGCCCTACTTGTGCTCTTTATGATCACGTTTTCAGAAACGCGGACACTTTAAAATTGGTCGCATGAAAATGAATTGAATGTAACGCTGCGTCGCCCAATACTGGCTGGACTAGCTAACAATTAGCTAATTTGTTTTTTTTTTAAGTGACATAATTTTTATTAGGTACTCTTACTTCCCCAGTGTAAGCACCCAAAAGCTCATTCTTACCTTTCTCTTAGTTCAACAGTTATAATTTAACCCTTATGTCAATACCCGGGTACCCGGGTGCCCACCTGGGCATGTATTGTGAAAATTTTATATGTTGCCATGAAAATTTCTTTATACCCGCCCGGATCGTCGCGATTTGACCCTTTTAGCACAGACGAGGTATAGAATAGACCTATCACCTTATGGGACTTCATGTCACCACCCAAACTGTGTTACCGACCCATAATTTGAGGACTGAATTTAGCGACCTCTGTTCATTCACAGCGTCCAACTCAAGAACTACTCTGAAATGTGTTGAAATACTGAAAGATGTGTGCGTGCTTGTATACATGTGGCTTGTTTAGAGTGAGAGTTTAACATAGAGGGCGGGCTTTCGCCAAGCTACGCTTTGGCTCGGTTTGTCAACGACTCACGCCGGATTTCTCTCTGAAAATCTATTTCGGGGATCAGGAGCCTATATGGCGCTGCAATATGGCACTTCTTGAGAGCTTAAACTATAAATTGCAAGATGAAATTGATTGTTAGTATTTTACATGTAGTGGAACATTTAACTAATATTTTCACGTGTCGTACGCCGAAAAATATTAAAAATTGACGCTATTACTAACATTCCCGCAAATCTCTGCACTTCGCGCGTGTCTAAACAGACGGTACCCATCCTACGACACGTAAAAATCATTGAAAATAATGAATTAAAACGTTTCTGTAAAATTTATATTCGTAGTTTTTGGGATCCGAGGCCCCTAAATCCCTACGTTTCGTTACAAATTGATTGGCTCTGTCCTTATCAACTATTGAATGGATTTAAAAATTATAAAAAACATCTACGATGTAAATACACGAACGTAGGTATTGCTAACGTTAAGATCTGGGCACACATAGCAGTTCCGTGTCAGTTCACGTAGAATTCAGGTACTCTTCATTACTTTTCTCAATTACTCTACTCCAAGTACTTTCCATTACAGTCATTAAAAATAATCAGGATTTTATCAAGTTTGGTTTCATTTTCATCAGAAAAATACTAGTAATCCATTTGTGATACTTCTATGATAGAAATTGGCATACTGATTACTGAATGGCCTATTGCTGACTTTGTCCTTATGTCACTACTCTAGCGTTTATGACCCCCGAGCCGCATCGTTTGAAAGCTTTTACCTAAGAACCCCTCAGGGTTGTAAAAAAAAAGGTACGCGTTACCGTTCAACCGATTTCAAGAGAGCGTACAGTGAAAAGGCCAGAATGTCGTGGCCATCGAATTTTAACTTTCTGAGTACGAATTCAGATCCGACACTGAAGGAAAAAGATGAATGAGTATAATGGTCTTGAATTTCAAAATTTTAAGCTACGATAAGGTTGACCGCGGCGGTATACACCTGCACGGAGAGATTTATCGCCTCCTGCGTGTAAAAGCCACAATAATGGCGCCTCATTCCAAAAAATGGTATTAATGGAAGCCGGTATAAGCGTGGCCTTGAGTAGCTAAAAGTTTGAAACATTCAGACACAGAAATTTTAGGAAAAAAATTAAAACACCGCTACTATCAAAGACATATCTGATTAGTTGCCCCTTAAGTCTTATCTATGCATACACTGCATTGAAGATAAAATTATGAAAAAGAAAACCAGAACAATAGATTCTGAGGTCTGCAAACGCATTGTTGGACGTGGCTGAAACCGTGGCGTCGAGCCCGTCGACATCGACAAAAGAACGAGATGGTCGGCGGCCGACGAAGGCAATCTCTTCGGAGAGCTGCCAGCGACCGCTGAACAGCAGTGATCCCCGAGCTTCGAAAATTTTGGGATGGTCTCTTTCAAATTCACGTGGCAAAGAGCTATTGGGAATTTCCCGGCCCAGGTAAGCGAGCCGCGCGCTCCGCTTTTATGATCCGATTTACCACTCGCACCCCAGATTACTGTAATGAAGTTTGAAAACAATGTCGTCTGGTCTCGTACCCGTCTCAATTTCAAAACTTTTAGCTACGACAGGGTTGACCGCGGCGCTATACTCCCGTACGGAGAGATTTTTCACCACTTGCGTGTAAAAGCCACAATAATGGCGCATCGTTGCATAAAATGGAAAATTATAATTAAAATCGACTTCAAAAAAATAAAAATGCACTAAAAAGTAAGAAATAATTTTGTTCGTTATTTAATCTACGACACTCAATTTTTTTTATATCGGTGCCTCATCATTTGCATTGTGTAAGTCTGGCGCCGACTTAAAAAAATTGAGTGTCATAGATTAAATAAGGGACAAAATTATTTTTTACTTTTTATCGCATTTTTATTTTTTTGAAGTCGAGAAAACCAGAACAATAGATTCTGAAGTCTGCAAACGCATTGTTGGACGCGGCAGATATGCGATGTCGATCCCGTCGACATGGACAAAAGAACGAGACGATCGGCGGCCGACGAAGGCAATCTCCTGCAGAGATGGCCAACAAATTATTTGAAATAAAAATTTCGTACACAAATTTTTATTTCAAATAATTTGTTGGCCATCTCTGGTCTCCTGCAGTCGCTCGCATAGGACGGTCGTGTCGAGCACATTATGTATTCCAAACCTTAAATATATTCACTTCTTGCATTCTAAATACCGTACTCCTTTCTCCTCCTATACTATTCAGTTTCCTCGATCAAATAAAAAAAGTTTCATATGAAACATTTATTGCTTTTTTAATAGTTAGTAAAATAATAGCGTGTGAAAAATAATATACAAACAAATCGGACATAGTGTATAAACTTACTGAAACATCCGAACATCAGTTAACATTAGTCAGTCAACGTCAGTTAGTATATAGTATAAACAAATGAATTTTTCTAATAGTTATGGAGGAGAATGAATTCCTTCTTCAAAAAATATGTATCGAATATTTTTAGCTACTCTACACACTTGCAAAATTCCACCAAAATCGGTGTGTACGGGTTCGATATGTTCCTTTTAAATAATATAGTACAGTAGAAAGATATTATTATTATTATTATTATTATTATTATTATTATTATTGTTATTATTATATGTCTGTATTATATCATATAGACTATCATTAATGTATGCGCAAACACATGATGAATGGGTGGGGTTCAGCAACAGGTGCTCTTAAAAAACATTAAAGCACTGTTTTTACAAATTACGTTATTGCAGGCGAATGAAATTTGTTTTGCGTTAAATAAACCGGAATAGGACAGCAAAGTTAAAAGGCGAATGTGATATCGTTTTATATTCATTCTCCTTTCTCTTCCGTTGAACGGAATATGTTCATAAGACGATTTTTAAATTGTTACTCTAACAGAAACATTTGTAAATCGCGGGCTTCGACTGTCAAAAAATAACCTTGTTTTACCCGTGCTGAATTCTAATTCCTACCACGCGTAGCGTTACAATCTGTTTTGAGACTTCACCGGTAACGTTGCATGCGACACTGAAATGGTAAGGGGGTCTTAGGACCCCCCAAACCAGTGACAGAAAAATACATTGGATGATAGGTCTATTCTATACCTCGTCTGTGCTTTTAGTATCAGAATATGCATTGACCTTTCCTTTTCAAGACCCGAAAGTAAGAAAATTATCATCTTTAAGTTCACCTACATGATTTCAATACCCAGGGTACCCGGGTGCCCACCTATACAAATATGAGTTTTACCTGCAGTTTTTGAATAAATTAATTGATAAATAATTAATATGAGTACAGGGGCGGTGTAATACATAAAAACGATTGTTTATATAATTAAAAATATGAAAAATATTTATTTATGGCATTCATTACATTTTGTAATCGTGACTGCGTGTTCATCGCAAACAGGTTTTTTACATTGCACACAGGATTTCCTTGTCTTCCTACGTTTTTTTGTGACATCTCTGTAGCACAAATGACACGAACCTGTGATGACTTTTCTGCCTGTCTTGTCTGTAGCAGGTGTGGAGCCAGACGGAATCGCAGGAGGATTCATCTGTTTTCCGAGGACGCTCTCAATTGCTAACTTCGTTGAATAGTTTCGCATGATCTGCGAATTTTCAAAGCGATCTTCAACAATGGGTGTGGCGAGCTCTTCGCTCAGTTGACGCAAAAATAAGCGACGTTGATTCGTCTTCTTTTTTAACATTTTATTATTTTCATAATAGATAATATACGAAGCAAGGGCGGCAACGTCCAAAATATTGAAAAATAAGAGTGGCCACCTGCTTGTACAGCGGTGCGTTGTATATCTCCCTACCATTTGGTCCATTGTATCGACGCCAGTCTTGTACTTATTATAGAATAATATCATCTCTGGCTTTCTCTTTGCATCATTCGCCACTGCCATATGCGAGTGCATTGTTTATCCGAGTGCATTGACACGACAATTACCGCTTTATTTTTCTTGGGTACGTACGAGCATAGAGTTGCTTTCTCGTGAAAATCAAATAGCGTCGAACATACTTCCCTTGTTTCTGCTGCAGCCATTGCGTTGGGAATATAGGGTTTATTTTTCTCCAAAGTGCCAACGATGGTTAATCTCCATGGCAATAAATGTTTGGCAAGGGGTAACGTTGTGAAGAAATTGTCCATAGATATATTTCTTCCGCTTCCTTTATACTGCGCCGCAAGCTCCTTCACAACTCTTTCTCCTTGGTTCGTCTCTCGAACATTTCCAGTCTTCCCGGTGTAAATTATTCCGTTTAGCGGATAAGCGTTTTCAGCATCACAAATCCACCATATTTTTATGCCATACTTTGCTGGCTTAGATGGAATGTACTGAGTGAACTTGGTGCGTCCTCGGAAACGATATAGTTGTTCATCAATGGTTTAATTTTCCGTTGGCCGGTACATTTTTGATAAATTTGCATTGAGCATGTTCCAGATGTCACGTATTGGAGCAGCTTTATCTTCACGCGCACGTTCACGACGGGTATTCCAATCATCAAATCGGATGAAACGCAAAATGTTCCAGAAACGATTCAAACCCATCGTTGCTCGATACAGGGGAAACGAAGACGGTTTCCACATTTCAGTGGTGTGATCTATATTAGAATTATTTGCCCCCGCACAAAGCAAAATTCCTAAAAACGCATACATTTCCTGGGGTGTTAAACTTTTCCATACGAGCGGCGATCGTTTCGGGTTTTTGTTATTGTACTCTTGGTACACTTTTGCTGCCCTTTTATTGGTACAACGAACTATGATGTCTATTATTTCATTTGACAAAATTGTCTTGAAGGTATTGCAGATGGATAGAGTTTCCGTGCTTCTATGTGGGCCACTTCTTTGATGTACAATATTGTGTACTGCAGCTTGGTGTTGAAGTAACGGTGTTCTTCTCCACACCGTTTTGTCTTTTGCTACAAAAATGCTTTCGGTTTCCTCTCCAGCAGTCGCGTGTACTTCTTCGTCCTGTTCTTGGGCCTCGTTTCCACTCTCATCGCTCCCTTCGCTCTTGGTTTGGGTCTGTACGTCCTCCTCTGCTTCTCCACCTTCATATTGTTCTTGAACAATCTCGCTATCGCCTGCCTCTCGAGCTGCCTCTCCTTCTTTAGATTGACTTCTAGTTTCACCGTATCCGTATTCATCGCTGTCAGAATCGTCTACGGTTTGGGATCGATTTTGAACAGGAACCCAATCCTGGTCGTCGCTTTCTGACGGCTGGTAACTCTCTACATCTGACTCATCTAATACATTTTTCAAATACAGATCTTTTTCCTCCGCACTCAATCTATGAAACAAATGCAAAGTACAAACATTGCAAATTATACACTGTCGAAAGCAATTATACTGACAAAATTACGTATAAAAATGTTTTCTTTATCTTACTTAGCAAACTCAGCTCGTGATAATTCTTCCATTACTCTCACACACTTAATTTTCACAGTTATTGTATAAAACACACTATTATCTCCGTTCCTCGCGTGATTTGAATACTGCGTCGCTAATTCGCTTGTTTGAAATTTAGGAAACCGAACGTTCCAGATCAACGATTCTAGAGTAAGTGCCGTGAGGTTCATCGCAGTCCTCTTATCAGAAAGACCAGATCCTTTAGAAACAAAGTCCTTATTCATTAGCAATACGGCGACGGGCCGCTTGTCATTCCCAAACTCTCTCTCTCTAAACACCGTCAGGTCACACCCGATAGCTACGCGACCTCTTGAGGACGCCAACCATCGTATGACGCCCACCTACGACGGTGCATGGCTTATGTCAGGACCCTTTGCCGGCCCTGATCCAGCCATAAACCCACCGAAAGCGAAACAGTTGCGTTATGGCCACTAATTATTATCGAATTCCAAATTTCAAGCAGCCGCAGTTCGTTGGGGCCCGAAATCGACTGTGCGGCGACATGGTAAATCCGTTTCCAGGCTCATTTTGTGTAAGTTAGAATAGGCTACATAGCACGTATAGGTCTCCTGTTTGTACTTCTAACTCGCATTTGTCGAATATAATGTCAAAGAAACGATTTCCCTACAGTACAAAGAATTTAATCAAGGAATTCAGTAGGTGGGCACCCGGGTACCCTGGGTATTGAACAACGTCGTACATTCTGGGTATTGACATAAGGGTTAATGAAAAAAAGTCAATTTCCACGATCTTGAAAATTTGGAAAAATTCTTTGAAATACGTTTATTTATCACTAAAGACTACAACATATGCAAGTTCCACAAAAATCTCAAATGGTACTCCGAAAAGTGTCCGATTTCGCGTTGAATGACCCAGGATTGAAATGCGAAAAGTATTCTTTTCACACGCGGTCAAGTGCACGCGTGCCTGCATACACACACAGCCGCGTAACGCAGCGCAGTCTGCTTGTGGCTGCCTTCGCTTGCGAGAAGCGGAGACGGGTCAAAAGTGCATGTCCTTCGGTTTGCGTAGCGAGGGAATCACGTTCTCTAAGAGAAACATTTGTATCACGCTACGTCCCTCTTTGTATCGCGAAGATAAATTAGAATGATATTCACAGTAATGCAATAATAATAATATTTTCATAAATAAAGCATCGTAACATTTGTGATGTTTCCCTAATGATAAATGACACCAAACACGATATAATTTAGATAACACATATTTAGTGGTAATACGCGTCGGCCGCAGAGAAGGACTGCGAATGAAAAAGATGGGGACAATCGGCAGTCCTTTCTTCCACTCGCTCTCCTCTCCAATGTTCGAGGTTGTCGACAAACCTCTAAAAATATAGGAACTGCGGTAAAATCTCGATTAGGGTTAAAAAATTGTGACTATGTATCGTTAATGTTAATTTCTATCACCCCTAGTTAGAGTGGCCCCCCTTGGAACCAGTGAAGCGTATAATATGGCACGAGCGCCGATCCGAAATCGAAAATCGGTGAGAGACAACACCGATGCAAACGAGGTTCGCGATAAAAATTATTTTATTTTTGGTTCTTTTTTTATCAATTGTTTACCAACATATTTGTGACGATTTTTCCGATTAAAATGGCATCAAACACGATATGGTTTAGACAATTATATAAGTATAAATGATTCGTATCCATGATAAGTAAAAGTTGTCCGATTTACGTCGTGTTTGGTATCATTTTTTAATCAGGACATTCTAACAAACATGTTGGTAAAAGTTTCATGAAAACGGAACCAAGAATAAAAAAGTTTGTTGTGTCTTTTTGCGAACAAATATATAACTTCATTAGACTGCACATAACGAGTATATCAATTGTCAGGTACACCTCTATTGTTCGACTGCTCTGTGTCTCTCTCGTTCGTACGATCCTTCTGCTCCCTCTCTTTCTCTACCATGCCTTATCATTCGCTCTCCATTCTCTCTCTCTCTCTCTCTCTCTCTCTCTCTCTCTCTCTCTCTCTCTCTCTCTCTCTCTCTCTCTATTTTCGCCGCATTCATACAAACACATTCTACAAGTTTTAATTTTAAATTTTGATTGCGTTAGTATTGTCTCAGACGCACACGGGTATTTAAACTTACTTCGTTCCGAGGCTTTCGCTTTCATCGAGACTTTACTGTACTATATTTTCTTTTATTATGCCTGCTTTTCTTTTCTAATGTATGTTTTTCTTATTTCTATGTATGTACCACGTGTTACTGATTATTGACTCTTTACGTGCAGGCAACGATTAAAAACAGCAGCGTGCCTCACGGTAGGTCAGGGCACCGTGGCGGAAGCAGGTACGCGTGCAGGTACCTCGTACGACGAAACGCTTCCAAGCACATCTGCTGCGTATAATTTTCCTACGGACGGAATACACGAAGAAGACGTAGGAAATTTTCAAGACTACCCAATTATCGGAGGAATTGTAGAACAAGTACATTTCGATACGAACGCGGAAGATATTTTAGAAGAAATACATTTCAATGCGGACGAAGAGGAAATTGTAGAACAAGTGTATTTCGAGGAGAACGAAGAAGAAATTGTACAAGAAATAGATTTCGACACAGACAGGGATGAGATACATTCCGTAAGAGACATCAACGAAGAAACGAATCAAGATGTTGGAAGTGATGCCGATTACTGGGTGGTGGAGAATGCAGAGCCAGAACAGCCGGAAAATCCAATTTCAGAAGGAATAGACTTTGTTGATTTTCCGCAACTGGCATGGAGAGTGTTGCTATTGTCGAAGGCTTCAATTGCAGCATATATATGCACGGCCTAATATACTCTATATTAGTTGCCGATGGCGATAGCAGTGTGTACAAGAAGATATTGGACAGTAATCCATATGAAAAGTATATGGTGCAGGTACAAAAGATCGAATGCACCAATCACCTGTTACGCAATTTCAGTAAAAAAAATAAACGAAATCGGAACAAAAGGCCGCAATAAAGATCTAAGAGCTGTCATAGAGAATAATGCTCTCCGCCTGCGTACTGGTATAAAAAAAGCTGCGGAATACCGGTTGGAAGAAGAAATACCACTCGAGGAACGAATACAAAATTTGAAGCAAGACTTGACAAATGTACCGTGTCACGTTTTCGGTCAACACAAGGAGTGCCAGAAGTTAGCATACTTCTGTAAAAAATACTCTGATCCCAACAGAGTAGACTACGTTCCACGACTGAGAGAAGCTGGTATTTATCAAACTATCGAAGAAGCGATGCAGCAACTTTTCGTTAAAGCTGACAGTTTGCTGCGCGGTCTAAATAACAATGCTGTTGAAAGTTTTAATAATATAATTGCTAAATTCATCGGAGGCAAAAGGATAAACTTTGGACGAGGGGGCTCGTATCAGGGTAGAGTCTCCGCTGCAGTCGTCCAATATAACACAAAAGAGGCGTTCAGCAGATTGAGTACGGCAATGAATAAAGAGCCGCCAACCATGGTAAGAAAGCTGGAAGGACGTCGGAAGCGTGCAGCAGAAAAAGCAAGGGAATATGAAAAAGAAGCGAAAGCATCCGCCTTCCGAAATAAGACACAATGGTGCGACCAGGATTACGGCCCCAATGCAGCAAAACCAGATACGGAAGAGACAGTATACTCTTCCGAGTGTAAAAGGCAAGCTGATATACTCCTTCACTGGCAAACGAGGCGAGACGAGATCCAAGTGGAAACTCGCGATCAGGCGAATAGCGAAAAGTGGATTCGTTATAGGAAAAAATTATTAACTGCATCCAATTTCGGCAAGGTATGCTGATTACGAAAGACTACACCACGGGCAAATACTGTGAAGAGTATAATATACCCGCAACTCCAAAATTTACATTCTCTCCAATACGGAAGGGAAAATGAGACAAATGGAAGAAGAATTAGGAATCCATATTTTACCGCGTGGCCTCTTCATCGATGGCACTATGCCTCACTTAAGTGCAACTCCTGACGGCCTCGTGGACCATGATAAAATCGTCGAAGTAAAGTGTCCTGAATCAGCCAAGGATTTATCACCTGCTGAAGCAATAAAGCAACTTCCTAACATAGGGCGTATTTTCGATCATGATAAAATGAATAAAAGTCATCATTACTATTATCAAGTGCAAGGACAATTGCACATAACGAAAAGGCAACGGGCTTATTTTTGTTTATGGACGCCAAAAGGAATGAAGGTTACAACAGTATCGAGAGATGATCGATTCTGGGCAACAGAGATGGAGGAAAAACTGAAGTAGTTCTATGAGGACTGTATGTTGCCAGAAATTATAGATAGTAGATACAATCGACAACAGCCGATTAGAGAACCGTTGTACATAAAAACAGGTGGAGCAGGTACGAGTACACAAGAAAGTACACAAAAGGATGGATGACAACATCGCAATAGCACTGGCAAGTGCATTCAGCGCATATGAAGAGCTGTCGAATAAGCAATTGCAATCGAAAGTGACTATTGCACCGGCGAGTGCATCCAGCGCATATGAAGAGCTGTCGAATAAGCAGTGTACAAAGCGGAGGAAGCCTGGAGTGCGCAGATTTACTGAGCTGCGACGAAGGGAGTTCGAGGGCGAACATCGTCGCAGAATTGCCGAATTCCCTATGAGAGAGAGCCCCGAAGAGTGGAGTTGTTTAGACAGGATGGGTCGTTCGCCGACCAAAGATCCAGGAAGCCTCTCGCTCGAGGAGAAAGTTTGAAGTTCTGAATGAAAAGTCTGAAGATTAGTCTAAGCCAATCTACTGGACTGGGCTGCGGACGCTACCTTCGTAGTCCAGCTCTCTGTTTCTTTAAAGTGGTTCAGAGAGCACGAAACCCCACGACGAGGGACAAGGTGTCGGGGGACTGCCGCCGCGGCCTGGATACGCGTTCCCGAATTCCCCGTCTGTGCTACGACAGAGTAGCAGTCCGCAGTGGAGCACGGACATACGTGGAACCGCTTCTCTAGCCCTGTTGGCGTGGATCTTGGCTTCTCCCCGGTTTGTACAAACCAAGAGCGGTGCGACTGCTTGGATCGGCTGGAGGACATGTCGCGGAGACGGGAGCGTTAACAAGACGCACAGCACGGTCCCCTGGGTCAGCACCAGAAGCCACGAAGAGGAATGGGGCCATCTGAAAGCCAAGGCCTGAAAAAGGGAGAAGAGGACAAGAAGTCCAGAAGAAAGACAATGCAGACGAGCTGGGGTACTGGGCAGATTGATCGGGGAACTTGCCGATAATATGCTCATGAGCTGTGATCCCCTGTTATCGGTTCCGTCTCGCCTTTCCGTCTTCCCGGTTCTTTCAGCTCCCACGGATTCTCTCAAATGAAAGTAAATGTTAATGCTTCTCCGTCTCTTTTGCATGGAATCCGGAGCCGTGAAGGGATTGAAGTGTCAAGCTCGTACGGCTACCGGAAGGACATCGAGAATGAGTCCCTGGAGGAGAGGGTCGACCGCGACCAAGGATTCGACGAGGAGGAGGGAACGTCGCCGAAGCAGTGGAGACGTCGTCGGACGTCCTTCTGGAGGAGGCTGCCAGCAAACGAGGCACCGCTGCAGTCTGCACGGGATTCCGGAGGCTGCACGAAGGAGGATGCAGCGCTGGAGCGTTGAAGTCGACGTGGGACGTTCCAGAGTGGAGTTCCAGGGACGTCGCGGGACAAGGACCAGGGGCGTTTCGTCGAGGGAGAATTAGAAGCCCCGCGGTACCCGTGCCTGGCTGCTGGACCCGGGGCTCTCCGTGGATTTCGTCATGGGACACACAGAAGAGGAACGCGCCCGGAGCTCTCCGTGGATTTCGTCGTGGGACCAAGAGTCGCAGGGTTCCAGCGACGTCGTGGGACAAGGAGCTGCGGAGTTCCAGAGACGTCGTGGGACAGGAAGCTGCAAAGTTCCAGAGACGTCGTGAGACCAGAAGTTGGAGCGTTTCGTCGTGGCAGATCGAGAAGTCCGGTTGTACCCACGCCTTGCTCAGGGTTTTTCCGTGGTTTTCCCCTAAGCGAGAAGGTAAATGCCGAGGCGGATGTCTGAAGAAGCCACGGGGCTGCACGACCACTTCTTCAGCCAAGGGTACGAAGATTCCGAAGAGGATTCAATGCGGCCGAGACGTCCGCTTTTCCAGAGGGGAGAGCAGTGTTTCGACCACCGGGTATAGGCTCGTGCATAGCCTGCTGGTGCTCGTAGCTGAAGATAGAAGAAGGTCGGCCACTTTCGAGAGGACGATCGGGACGACAACCAGAAGACTGTCTTGTACCGAACGCCACAGCGTTCGGACGTGTGGGTCGTGCTTTTGTAACCGATATTGCTCTATGTAACAATATAGTTCAGTCGTGTGTACGCCCGTATAATCATTATTCTATCCATTGCGTCGGGGTGGCCTGCGATGGTAACGCTCGACAGTGGGGCACGTAACATAGGATTCGCGGAAAAAATCTTATAACTTCGGTGTTTCCCAATATTTTTTAGTACTTTTTTTTATATTATTTGTTAATAGCCAACGGTTATATGGGCAGGAACATTAAAAGAATTGAAGCATCTTTAACAAATAAAATCGTAATAGACCCCGTAAACATTGTGTTTCATAATTATTTAAACATCCAGTTCAGAATCCGTTCATGAAATCCGCTACTGCAAATGTGCAGGCTGGATGCGCGTGATTATTATGTGGTCGGCTCTTCGAAGTGACAGAAAATATAACCTAAGTATATGCTATATGACAACAAATGTTTAGTGGCTATTTCGTTCTTTTACGAAACATTTGTGAACTTTTTACCACCGTTTCAAAACATTATTATTACGCCACAACAGTATCTTTAGGAAATCGGTTATAGCATATAGGTTATATTTTCTGTCACTTCGAGGAACCGACCATATAATAATCACGCGCATCCAGTCTGCGCATTTTCAGTAGTGGATTTCACGACCGGATTTTCTGTCCTCGAAGTGACAGAAAATATAACCTAATTGCTATACTCGATTTCCTAAAGATGCTGTTGCGGCGTAATAATAATGTTTTAGAAGGGTGAACTAAAATGTTCACAAATGTTTCGTAAAAGAATGAAATAGCCACTAAACATTTGTTGTCATATAGCATATAGATTATATTTTCTGTCACTTCGTGGAACCGCCCACATAATAATCACGCGCATCCAGCCTGCGCATTTTCACTAATCCAATTCAACATCCAACACAATTTTATATATAATGTTTGTTCATAACTGCTTTCTGCATAGGACGTGTAATAAGTGTATTTCATGTTCTGTTTCGGTGCTTTGCTAATAAAAAAGTGTCTAACCTAACAAACTTCATTTTCTGGGGACATCCCCTCATCTATTTTCACTTATAATTCCTTACTGCTAACGTAGAATATTGTAGCATAAGCACATTTGAAGTAATTAAAATGTACAATGAATTTTCTACGTTGGCAGTACCAGCCGACTTTCCGTTTAAATTTTTATAAGTACAACGCAACAGCTGAGAATTTCTTTCCTTATTCAGAATAGAATACGGAAATAGCAAACAGCTCCCTCTCGCGTCACCAGGCAGCCGCGCATCTATGGGTATTACCACAGACCAGGTATAGAATAGACCTATCACGGAATGTAATTTTGTGTCACACGCTCGGGGGGCTCGCGAGCCCCCTTACCATTCTCGTGTCACACCCAACGTTATCGATTCAGTCTAAAAATAAGATTACAATGCTACGAGTGGTAGGAATTGAAATTAAATCTTATCGGAAACGTTTAAAATCTAAAACGGCATGAACGTTAAGACTAATTTCAAGAAACATGTTGCATAATACCGTTTACTAATACATTTTGATAGAAGCATAATTTGCACTTATTTCCATAAATTTCGATTAGAAATATTATATAAATACAACCACGTAATAAACATTTGTACAGTCTCTTAGTTAGGTTATATTTTCGGTCACTTCGAAGAGTGGATTTTCTGCCCTCGAAGTGACAGAAAATATACTTAACCTATATGCTACAGGATAATAAATGTTTATTGGATATTTCGTTCTTTTGGGCTACATTTGTGAACTTTTTATGACTTAACATCCTTCCAAAATATTATTATTACGCCTCAACGATATATTTATGAAGTCGATGAGTGTAATTATTCGTGGTTAAGAAATCAAAATTTCCTATTCATAACGTCATTTTTTTAGTACATTTCATCGAAATAATAAGTTTTAGCTTAATTTGTTTATGTTTGCCAAATTCATGCCTTTTATTAGACTCTACTTGATTTTAGCATCAATTTTCATGTTTACAGATTTCTATGCTTGATTAGAGGTGTGACTATCGATTATTGATAGATTATCGATATCTTATTGATATTTAACAATATATCGACAATATCGTTAAGATATTGTTAAAACGAATATATCTATTCGCCTCTTCTAGAAGAGGCTGAGGTAGAATATAACACACTTTGTTGCAGCAACGATGCAAATAACAATTTTAAAGACATTGTAAAGCAACGATACATATTCATACTTTTAAAGATATCGCTTCCGATACTCAGCGGCTCAGCACCGATGTTTTCGCCCATTCACAACGGTGTTCTTCGGTGCTGGATAGCGCCGTGAATGGGCCCAGCACCGGTTTTTACGGTGCTCACTTTTCGAGCACCGTTGCCAACGGTACAGACCTTTTTCCGCTTAGAATGCAACGCATTAATTGTATAATAAAGTCAATCAGAATCTATTTGTTTGTATTTGAATTCACGGCGCTGTCCAGCACTGAAAAACACTGAATGGGCTCAGCACCGATATTTTCGTCCATTCACAACGGTGTTTTTCGGTGCTGGATAGCGCCGTGTATGGGCCCAGCAACGCTTTCTACGGTGCTGACTTTTTTTCGTGTATACCTGAGCTGCTTTCCCATATAGCACACGTCGTCTATAAGTCGTGTGCTATCTGGGACTATTTGCGTCAAGGATATCTTAACCATATTATCGATATATCGAAATATCGATAACATTTCGATAGTCACACCTCTACCTCAAAGTCACAGAAATTATAACCTATATGCTATACCCAATTTCATAAATATATCGTTGCGGCGTAACAACGATATTTTGGAAGGATGTTAAGTTATAAAAAGTTCACAAATGTAGCGTAAAGGAACGAAATAGCCAATAAACATTTATTGTTATATAGCATATAGGTTATATTTTCTGTCACTTCGAGGAGGGGCCTACATAATAATCACGCGCATCCAGCCTGCGCATTTTCCCTAGCCTGGGCGGCCCCGGCGGCATGAAAGGGGAACTTTCCCCACCCTACATTAGGGGTAGTTGGAACGATATTTCTGAGCTTGGGTACGCGGAAAATTTGACCTGCGGTCCCAAGCGGGAAAAAAGTTCATTAAATTTCATTAAATTCTTTATATTTAGTGGGATTATTACTAGGGACTGTAGCCGTAATTATTTCTTTTATATTTCGAAGAACTGTCTTTAAATGTTTAAATAATTACTTTACGCCACCCTGACATTCAATTGACTAACCTGCTAAGAAAACTATTAAAAATGTTATATTACGCGACTAAATACATGCTTTTCTGACTTTCTTTCTTCCATAAAATATGGTAAGATCGGATTTTTCGAGTCGGTCTTATAAACGTTTTACAACATTTACGCTTGAGACAACGCAATACAGCATTTCCTCGAGTTCCTATCACTCTTCTAAATATGAAAACATAGATATCAGGTTTACATAGATTTCTAAAATTGTTCAGAAGCTACCGACTCTTTATAACAACATGTTGGTCGGCGCTTGGAAGGAATACAGGGCCATTAATATGCAATATCCTCTAATGGAAAAATAATTTTTCAATATTTTTATCATTATGCAAACATCTGTATTGTATGTCAGATTTGTCTACTAAAATGAAACCAATTACGACGCAGTTTGGTATGAGGAAGGTACGGCAAAAAATTGGTACAGAAAGAGGAAAAATAATAACATATTTTTTTAAAATCCAGAAAATAATACGATAGCGAACGTTCAGTAGATGTGCGGCCTTTTTCTCATCGATTGTTGAGGTCAAGACCATCGAAAAGTTCGTCTTTTTTTTTAAACAGACGCCGTTCCCAGAAACGCGATACACCTGAAGGCAAAAATCAATGCGACTTGAAATGTCTTGCAAGCAGAGCTCGCTAAATCAGGCGTTTGCTCTTAACGAATCTTTACCAGTTTGTAACACTTGTCAAGCCAAATATGCCAATAACAGTTTTTGCAAGCAAATGGCTAAAACTTAACAGGATATTAACAATTCAAATTGCACCGTCTCTAACATTCTTAAGTATGTACATCTGTATGTATGTACGTATTTCCTAAGTAATGAATAGTTTGGTGCATCGGTTGAGTGCTGACAGACGTGAAACAGCCGATGCGTTGATACTTTGTCTCAATATATATTCAAGTAAAATATGAAAAAAGTGGGTAGGTAGTGATTTATTTTTAGGGTTGCCATAATTGTCAAGCTTTGATACGGAACATTTAAATGCTAATTATATAAAACTTGAAAAAAGTGAGTAGGTAATGGTTTATTTTACTCTGTAAAATATTTCACGGGAACAGTGAAATACGGGACAGTCCCGTATATACAGGACGTATAGCAACTCTACATATGTATATACCTACTTGTCCGAATCACGTCGTATTTGATTTTCCGACATGCGAAAATCAGACGCACGGAGAATGCAAGAAGACAATGTAGTATTATACTTTGATGCCGCTGCCAGAATGATCGTTTGTCACGTAAAGGACCTCCGTGCCGTTTCCCTCCCACTTTATCTCACACGCAAGTCGCGACGTCTACTGCCATGGGGCCCCTACTGCCATGGGGCCCCTACTGCCATGGGGGCCCCTACTGCCCTGGGGGCCCCTACTGCCTTGGGGGCCCCTACTGCCTTGGGGGCACCTACTGCCATGGGGCCCCTACTGCCATGGGGCCCGTACTGCCATGGGGGCCCCTACTGCCATGGGGCCCCTACTACCATGGGGCCCGTACTGCCATGGGGCCCCTACTGCCATGGGGCCCGTACTGCCGTGGGGCCCCTACTGCCATGGGGCCCCTACTGCCATGGGGGCCCCTACTGCGATGGGGCAATTCATAAAGAAAAAACAAAGGCAAAGTGACAATCAATAAAAATGGCGTTATATCAGCCCGAAATGTTTATTAAAGTTTAGTATTCCGTGAAACGCCATTTTTATTGATTGTCATTTTGTCTTTGTTTTTTCTTTATGAATTGCGTTACGACAAATACGAAATTTCCTACCGACTGTAACCTATCCATCGGTAAGTAGCTACGAATTATATACCGAAATATCATTGTACGAAATATACATAAGTTTGCAAAATATAGAGCAAATGGCATCGACATCAAAAAGGAAGGGTGCAAGTGCACTGACCCCTTTTAAGGTGTCATGGGAGGAAGCCTTCTTGGTTACCGAGTACAAAGGTGGTGTGAAATGTGTTGTATGTTACACAACATTTACACAGGCCAAACAATTTAATGTAAAGGCCCCCATGGCAGTAGGGGCCCCCATTGCAGTAGGGGCCCCCATGGCAGTAGGGGCCCCATGGCAGTAGGGGCCCCCATTGCAGTAGGGGCCCCCATGGCAGTAGGGGCCCCCATGGCAGTAGGGGCCCCCATGGCAGTAGGGGCCCCCATGGCAGTAGGAAGACATCTCAGACAAAGTAAGTTATTTTATAATCTATGAATCCTTCTATTCAATATTTGCGCTTTGTTTCGAGGTATTGTCCTGTGTTTATAATCATTTAAAAACTGATGGAATCCTTTATTCAAATATGAGCAATGCAATTTCTTTAATTTTAATTTTAACGTGGAATAGCCCCGATTATCAATCATTGTTTTAAGATTCATTATAGTAACTCATTGTTTTGATCCTAGGAAAATAATTCTATTAGAATCGCTGGAATTAAATGCAGTTACCAAATCGCGCTGGAAATAGCGAAAACATCCCGCCCATATACATATGGAGAATTTATAAAAAATTGTTTATTGGCGACAGTGGATGACAATGCGCAGCAGCGTAAAATATATGAAGCGACCACTCTCTCGCGAATGACAATCATGCGGCGGATAGAAGAGATGGCTGCAGACGTGACGCGGCAATTGCGGGAGTTAGGGAAAACATTTATTGTTTATAGTTTGGCCCTGGATGAATCGACGGACATCTCCGGCACTCCGCAAATGGCAATTTTTATTCGGGGGGTTAACGAAAATTTAGAAGTAACTGAGGAACTGCTAGATTTTTCTTCGTTAGCAGAAACCACAACAGGAGATGATATACTGTTTTGTGCGGAGGAGGCGGTTAATAATCATAAATTAGACTGGACTAAATTAGTGTCCGTCACTACTGATGGTGCTCCAGTGATGATTGGGAAACATCGTGGTTTCGTTGACCGCCTCCGAAGCAAATTAAAAAATCTAGCAGTTCCTCAGGAAATTAGGGCAATGCACTGTGCAATGCACAATGCACTCCACCTAGTATCTTTCACAAAGTCTGCGTGTATTGTTCTGTCCTTCCATCCTTGTGTATATAATTTTTCAATTATGTACATATTATGTATATATTATTATTGTTACATTTTCGTTAACTCCCCGTATATTGTTACGTGTATATATTTATTAGTTATATAATTTTGTGGTTGTAAATAACGCTAAGTCTAATGGTGGACACCACATGCGTGTAGATATGTATATATTTGTACATATATAACTTTCTAACATTTATGAATTATCGTTATCGTTAATTAAAATTTGGTTTTCTTTGTGTCCGAGTTATTTATTTGTATAGTATTAATCTTCTAAATATTTTATGTGTCGATGAAAAGATGAGTATTATTAGGAAAAAATATTTCATTATCAGTAAAATAGAACCGTCAAATCATACCAAATTCCGGCAGTAGCAGATATTTTGGAAATTTCATGACTCCCCTGAATTTTATTACGGGACCTGTTCTGCACTGGGGCCCCACAAGGAACCCAGCCATATATACTTACGCTTCGAGCCTACGAGCACGCACGTACACTACTGCAATTCTCCTCACCGAATCTAACCTTAGCAACAGGACAGGTGGGTTGCTCGCAGCTAGGCGCTAAAAACGGCTCCTTGTGCACCCCTGGAGTAGCGTAACAAAAGCCTGTCCTCTGTCAAACTCTCACTCTAAACAAGTCACACGTATACAAGCACGCACACCTTTCAGCAATTCAACACATTTCAGGGTAGTTTCTAAGTTGGACGCTGTTCATGAGCAGAGGCCGCTAAATTCAGTTCTCGAGTTATGGGTCGGTAATACAGTTTGGGTGGTGACACGAAGTCCCGTAAGGTGATAGGTCTATTCTATACTTCGTCGATGGTATTACCATTTCTGTGCAGAAAAAATCTGCTGTAATACCGACCTGCCAAATCGACCAGGTCACGTGACGTGCTACCCCCTTAAACGTAAAAAGATTAATGCAATTTATACATATTTATTCAGTTTAGCAACACCAATTCGGGGCGCAGCGCCAAGTGTTTTGAATAAAATATTTATTTGTATAAAAATATATGTACTTAATATTATATAATACATTTTTTGCTTTGTATAAATAGCTATTGTTATAATTGGCACAATTTTTGTATATCATTAATTTTGTAAAGCTATTAATTTACGAGAATGTTTTTAAATGTGATTCTTTTTAATGGGTTAATTAAAATGTCCGCGATATGAATAATGGAATGTATGAACACAGCCTTTTAGCTGTGTATATGTAGTTGTGTCATTTTAAGCGCAGTTAGAGAGCACCTTTATGTACTTGTAGCTCATTTTTTTATTTTGTAATTATTATTATTTTATATTTTTTGTGATTTACTTGATTTCATGTACTTGGCGTAATTTTTTTTATATAAAGTTACAGTAGACAGTATCTGCCGAGATTTTATATTAGGAAAATTATGGAATACTCTTTGTGCTTGCAATACTTTTAAAACCTATTTAACATGATTAATAGAGATCACAGTAGATTAGTCTCTACACCATGCATAATTTAAAATATATGTGTAGATTATTCATATAAAAATATTGGAAAGACTTCAAATCGGACACTTCGACTCTGTCGAACATTCTTGTTCTGTGGAGAGATCTTCAGCTGCCAGAGCAAGAACTTCTTCACACACTCGTTTGTAAACCCACGCGTTACCTTTTAATCTCTTTCTCCGAATCCCGACTAATAATTTATCATTCGTGATACTCTCTAACAAACAAACTTCCAACTCGAAAGAACAAGCGTTCTTGGATGAAAATGGCCGTGATGAATCTTTGTCATCTTCTGGAGAATCTTCTGTTTCTCCTTGAAGTATGAACCTACCAAAATATTTTATTTATAAGTTTAGTGTGTATCTATGTATAATTGTATATCTATTTAATAAATTTCAGAATATTTCCAAATGTTACCCCTTCTGATGACACATAATTCCTTTACGACGGAGCGCTTGGCGTAATTGTGAAAGAACATATTTCGGATCATCACTGGATGTTGATGACACATTGCAAAGACCCTGAAAATTAGTATCAAAATAACACTTAAATTCAGAATATTTACTGCATTTACAATATGGGTATTCAAGTACAAACTTTGCCAGAAACTATGTTCGGTTGTTCAAGATCAATATTTTCATTTTTCACGGGGCTCTTTGGTGTAAGGACACAACGTACACGATTTAAGCCGCGTTCTATACCCATTATTACTTTTCTTGCACTTCCTGGTGTGGAAGATTGTATTCCCCTAAAAAAATTTATTTCATTAGTACCTCTCCAAAGATATGTTGTATTATTTTATTCCTATCGTTATTATTATTATATATGCTTACTTTGTATCAGAAACTGGAGTATTAGTCGACATACAAACGACTCTATCTTTTTCTGCCGCTCTTTTTATAGGAACTGTAATCAATTTTTATATTATTTATTACATTAATTGTAGAAAATTTAAATAACACAAAAAAACATAGATAGTACGAAGTAAATGGGAACTGTAGAAAAAGAAATAGGGAATACTAAAAAGGTTGTATACCTTTTAGAAGGAAATGGGATAAAGAATTCCTACATATAGCTATTTGCGACTCCAAATTGTATTTGTTCACAAGCCGTTGCTCTTCTCTGACTAATTATCTGCTTTTCACACAACTACAGCAATTTATGGTTCTTCAAAGCTTTCATTGAAGTTTCTAATTAGGTGGCTAGTATCAGCTAATTAGAAATAAACTTAAGAAAATGTATCAAAAAAGTAACTACAGTCAGTGTAATAGAACACAAAGATATCTAACAAGTACTTTAATGAAAAGGACCAGTTATCAATAATAAAAGTTTAGTTAGTACAACATATTTCTCGTAAATTTTAATGAAAAATGTATCAATTTAAATCAAATTGATTCTTTTCATAAAGATTATTAAACCAATAGCGAAAAAATGATTGCAATTTTATACAGCATACCAGGAGAACATACATCATCAGTGTCTTTACTTCGAAGTCGTTTCCTTCCAGGTAAATGTGGTTCCAAAAAATTCTTAGCTATATGAGAAACGAACAGAGAAACCGTAATTACATTAGAGCAATAATTATATGGTACAGTTCTCTGCAATATATGTGAAAACATGTCTAAATTGTAGTAGCTCACCAGTTTCAGGTGTTTTGGGAAGAACATTATAAGTGGCATCTAATTCTGGTGACTTTCTGGTATTTTTACTTGTTGGAGAATAATTAAGCTTACTTATAATATTATTTAATTCCCCTTCAATCTGTAAGTAATATAAAAAAAACATGCAAAAATAAGTTTAATACATATTTAAAGATATATGTGATACCCAATGTACTACCTCTGATTTAAAATGAGACATTGCAGAAGTTGATATTCGAAGTGAAAGTCCATGAAGTTTTCTGTCTAAGAGTAAAAGATACGTAGCAGTCTTATAATCAGTTCGATCACTTTTTACAAGTTTCTTCCATATATCTAAAACATGTTCACCACATACTGCAGACATTGTATGTAATACATCATCATCTTTTTCAAACTGTAAATCATAGATCTTATTAAAATATTAAAATATTTATAGATAACTGAAAATTTGAAATGTTTTTTACGTTAGTCTTATGAATAAATGAAACAGGATTAAGAAATTCTGCTGTAATCCATGGGTGTTTGCACAATTGTTGTATAGTAATCCTTTTCTTTGGATCTATTTGTAACATTGCTCGTATTAGCTTTTTACTGCTATTTGATAACCAACCCGGTTCATCATATTTGCCACTCTAAAATTAAACTACAATCAATTACTTTCCTTATACAATCTAATACAATAAAAAAAACTTACAAGAATTTTTCTATACAAACTCTCTATACTATTATCGTCAAAAGGCAGAAAGCCACACAGTAATGCATATAAAATAACTCCCATACTCCAAATATCTACTTCTGAACCTATATAACAAATATTATGATTTTTCTTTGATATAATGAAGTAATTGAACCGTGGAAAAATGTTATGTACCTAAATATTTTCTTCCTAATATGAGTTCTGGTGCAGCGTATGTTGGAGAGCCACATGATGTTTGTAAATGAGATTCTATCCCATTTTTTGGTTTTGCACATAATCCAAAATCTATAAGTTTTAAATTTTCTTCTTTGTCTAATAAAACATTCTCCTACATGAAAAATAATATTGTCTGATACTTGCACAAATGTTTTAACATAACAAACACATTACTTACTGGTTTTAAATCACGGTGAGCGTATCCTAAACTATGTAAATAAGTCACTGCTGAGACAATTTGGCTAAAAAATTTTCGTGACTCTGTTTCAGAGAGTCTATTTTTCTCGACTATAAATAAAAAATAGTAATGCAATCTGTCAATGACCTTTTTAATTTCAGATGATAAAAGAAAGATATAAAATATCAAATTGTGATATATAATACCTATATGGTCGAATAATTCTCCACCTGAACAATATTCTATCACCATAAAGTAATGACTCCCTGTTTCTATTACTTGATACAGTCTACAAATATGTTGGTGTAATAAAGTTTTCAGTGCTTCAACTTCGAGTTTTACTCTGGGCAAGTCGTCCTGAGAATTCAAAAATTGATTGTAATGGAATCATACGTGTTCGTCAAATTTTAGGAACCACTTACCCCAAGTGCCGTTTTATCCATTATTTTGATAGCAACTTTCTCGCCGGTAAAGACATGCGTAGCAAGTTTAACTTTAGCGAACCCTCCACTTCCGATAGTCTTTTCCAAATCGTATAGACCTTTAAGCGCTGCGTATCGCACCATCGTATCAGATTTGTAAAAAATCCAGTGATATCTCTATAATTTCGTGTTGTCAATCATATCGCATTTGAATCCACAATTTTTAACGTAAACAAGAGCATCATGCGTAACTACGTTCTGATTGTCAACGCTACCAACTCAAAAATACAAACTGAAGTTATGGCTGTGTTTTGTTGCGTGATCACGCGAACGTAGCCACGGAAATGTATGTAATCGATAGATAAATCAGGAGCGAAATTTGAAAGTAGATGTTGTGTGTGATTGAGAAAGTATTATTAAGGATGTGCGATGCAGGTGGCATACGTGGGAAAGATCTTGGGCAGAGCTCGAAAACAGGAAGAGGACACCAATTAACAGACCCCGAAACGAATCGCGAGTTTCTTCTAAGTCGCGTAATCTTTTGAGAAGGCCTTGTCCTTTGTTAGTCTTTAGGAGTGTCGATTGACTCCAGAAGTGTTGGTGACGCTGAGGAAGTCATAAATTTCCTTCAAGGGTTGTTTTCTCGATCCTTGGAGTAGAGCCTATTTTCTCTTCCCACGTGGGCACCCCGCTGTGTAACGGAAAAGCGCGCTTCCACCGAGTTTCCACCATCACCCGAAGACGGAGGGAAAGGTGGACGCCGATTCGCGGGGGCGTACGGACATCCGAAGGACGGCCTACCGCTTGGATCTGATGCATCCTCCATCCCGATTGGACTACGAGGATCTATGGGAGGACTAGGAGGTTTCGGCCAACGACTTCAGCGAGGACCTCGGAGGATACTTTGAAATGCTACATTCATTCTGTCTTTAACCAGCTTCCCGAACAGTTCAAATAAAACTCCAAAGTTTAACTTAGCAATAGTTTCTTGTATTGTGTTTTATTTGAAACTCCCACACTCTGACGAGCAGAGCGGTTCAGCGCTCCACGGGCATCAACCCGCGTTCTCATATTAAAATCACTGATCTGTATATACTACTGGATAGTGAACGAGGATAGGCGGCTTGTGCCGAACATGGACTTACAGGACGGTGCATAAACTAGACTTATAGACGCGGGGGATGAAGATCTCCGCGGGGAGGGAAGGAATACTTTCAGCCATCTTGTACCGGTCAACTAGTGTTGCCCTCTATATCACGCAGTGGCAAAATTTAAAACTGTGCAATTGAATTTCATACATTTTAAGTATGAAAAAAATGTATTTCATACATTTCATACAGTTTGATATGGAGGATCAATAATAACACAATATATTTAGTGACCAGAAAACAAAACAAGTTTATTAATTAGTTTATTTATTATTTAGTACTAATAAGTAATCATACCTACAGAGTGCAGCACAAGTTGACCGGTACAAGATGGCTGAAAGCTTCCCTTCCCGCGGAGATCTTCACCCCCCCCCCCCCCCACACGCAACTATGCACCGTCATTTAGGTCCATGGTGCCGAATAGAAGCCATTTTGATCTGAGTAAGATTCTCAAGTGTGACGTCACACAGTGGGGTGAAGGGTGCAAGTCAAAGCTGGCCAAAGCAAGCAAGCAATCGCAAGTACTTATCAATAATAGTTGGTGCCTGATTACGACGTATTAATTACTTGCATAAATTAATATGTACAATAAAAATGGTTAGGACGTGCATGTTTTGTGGCGCAGAAAAATTGGGGGACGATTTGACATATCACGGGTAGGTAAAAATAACATTTATATGCTACTTGTAGGTTAAGTGGAACTTCTTACTCATAATAAATATTCCTAAGGAAGTAAAAAAGATTTTTGTTTGTTTCATATAGTTTTCCGTTGATGGCTACAAAATGGCTACACAACATAGATTTGGGCTCCAATTTTGTGCCACCAAAGAACGCCATGTTATGTTCTAGTCATTTCGAAAAGAATGTTTCCAAGAAGGCACTGGCAAAGGTTGTCTTCTCCATGGAAGCATTGCTACCATTTTTGGGCAATATCTTAATATATGTGTACTTTTATTGCATTTAATAAAAATGTTTTCATATTTATATTTAATGTGTTTTTATCTTTAACTTAATCAGTACATTATCTATTTTCTTCTTTTGGGCCATCTATACATTTCATTTTGTTTTATATACGTTTATTTATTATTATATCTTTTATTTAAAATAATAATTTCTAATTTTCATACATACACTCATTCGTTACGTATATCTCCCTTTAGTATCGTTCAAATTTACCGCTATAAAGTGAGAATCTTATAGCGAATTCGGACGGTCGCACTGGTGCGCACTGAGTGCGACTTTTAGCCAATTGGAAGTGAGAAAACTCGCACTCAGTGCGCAATAGTGCAGGTTGCCGAATTTGCTATTACTCAGATTAAAATGGCGCCGGGATCTTCAAGTCGGTACATGGTTTTAACACGGGATACGCTATCCAGTGGTATATAGAGATCAGTGATTAAAATACGCAACAGTTTCAGTTCTCGCTGTAGCGGATCTATAGGGAAATTTCGCCAACAGAAAATTCGTGCGAGTGATAAACTCCATTCAATTTTAACTGCAACTGAAGTTGGCCTCGTACGTAGCGGTCGCTACTGTTGCGAGGCCGGCTGGGAATTCTTCTGACTTAAGGGGGTAGACACGTCACGTGACCTGACCGATTTGGCAGGTCGGTATTACAGCAGATTTTTTCTGTACAGAAATGGTAATACCCATAGATGCGCGGCTGCCTGGTGACGCGAGAGGGAGCTGTTTGCTATTTCCGTATTCTATTCTGAATAAGGAAAGAAATTCTCAGCTGTTGCGTTGTACTTATAAAAATTTAAACGGAAAGTCGGCTGGTACTGCCAACGTAGAAAATTCATTGTACATTTTAATTACTTCAAATGTGCTTATGCTACAATATTCTACGTTAGCAGTAAGGAATTATAAGTGAAAATAGATGAGGGGATGTCCCCAGAAAATGAAGTTTGTTAGGTTAGACACTTTTTTATTAGCAAAGCACCGAAACAGAACATGAAATACACTTATTACACGTCCTATGCAGAAAGCAGTTATGAACAAACATTATATATAAAATTGTGTTGGATGTTGAATTGGATTAGTGAAAATGCGCAGGCTGGATGCGCGTGATTATTATGTGGGCGGTTCCACGAAGTGACAGAAAATATAATCTATATGCTATATGACAACAAATGTTTAGTGGCTATTTCATTCTTTTACGAAACATTTGTGAACATTTTAGTTCACCCTTCTAAAACATTATTATTACGCCGCAACAGCATCTTTAGGAAATCGAGTATAGCAATTAGGTTATATTTTCTGTCACTTCGAGGACAGAAAATCCGGTCGTGAAATCCACTACTGAAAATGCGCAGACTGGATGCGCGTGATTATTATATGGTCGGTTCCTCGAAGTGACAGAAAATATAACCTATATGCTATAACCGATTTCCTAAAGATACTGTTGTGGCGTAATAATAATGTTTTGAAACGGTGGTAAAAAGTTCACAAATGTTTCGTAAAAGAACGAAATAGCCACTAAACATTTGTTGTCATATAGCATATACTTAGGTTATATTTTCTGTCACTTCGAAGAGCCGACCACATAATAATCATGCGCATCCAGCCTGCACATTTGCAGTAGCGGATTTCATGAACGGATTCTGAACTGGATGTTTAAATAATTATGAAACACAATGTTTACGGGGTCTATTACGATTTTATTTGTTAAAGATGCTTCAATTCTTTTAATGTTCCTGCCCATATAACCGTTGGCTATTAACAAATAATATAAAAAAAAGTACTAAAAAATATTGGGAAACACCGAAGTTATAAGATTTTTTCCGCGAATCCTATGTTACGTGCCCCACTGTCGAGCGTTACCATCGCAGGCCACCCCGACGCAATGGATAGAATAATGATTATACGGGCGTACACACGACTGAACTATATTGTTACATAGAGCAATATCGGTTACAAAAGCACGACCCACACGTCCGAACGCTGTGGCGTTCGGTACAAGACAGTCTTCTGGTTGTCGTCCCGATCGTCCTCTCGAAAGTGGCCGACCTTCTTCTATCTTCAGCTACGAGCACCAGCAGGCTATGCACGAGCCTATACCCGGTGGTCGAAACACTGCTCTCCCCTCTGGAAAAGCGGACGTCTCGGCCGCATTGAATCCTCTTCGGAATCTTCGTACCCTTGGCTGAAGAAGTGGTCGTGCAGCCCCGTGGCTTCTTCAGACATCCGCCTCGGCATTTACCTTCTCGCTTAGGGGAAAACCACGGAAAAACCCTGAGCAAGGCGTGGGTACAACCGGACTTCTCGATCTGCCACGACGAAACGCTCCAACTTCTGGTCTCACGACGTCTCTGGAACTTTGCAGCTTCCTGTCCCACGACGTCTCTGGAACTCCGCAGCTCCTTGTCCCACGACGTCGCTGGAACCCTGCGACTCTTGGTCCCACGACGAAATCCACGGAGAGCTCCGGGCGCGTTCCTCTTCTGTGTGTCCCATGACGAAATCCACGGAGAGCCCCGGGTCCAGCAGCCAGGCACGGGTACCGCGGGGCTTCTAATTCTCCCTCGACGAAACGCCCCTGGTCCTTGTCCCGCGACGTCCCTGGAACTCCACTCTGGAACGTCCCACGTCGACTTCAACGCTCCAGCGCTGCATCCTCCTTCGTGCAGCCTCCGGAATCCCGTGCAGACTGCAGCGGTGCCTCGTTTGCTGGCAGCCTCCTCCAGAAGGACGTCCGACGACGTCTCCACTGCTTCGGCGACGTTCCCTCCTCCTCGTCGAATCCTTGGTCGCGGTCGACCCTCTCCTCCAGGGACTCATTCTCGATGTCCTTCCGGTAGCCGTACGAGCTTGACACTTCCATCGCTTCACGGCTCCGGATTCCATGCAAAAGAGACGGAGAAGCATTAACACTTACTTTCATTTGAGAGAATCCGTTGGAGCTGAAAGAACCGAGAAGACGGAAAGGCGAGACGGAACTGATAACAGGGAATCACAGCTCATGAGCATGTCATCGGCCCGTTCCCCGATCAATCTGCCCAGCACCTCAGCTCGTTTGCATTGTTTTTCTTCTGGACTTCTTGTCCTCTTCTCCCTCTCTCAGGCCTTGGCTTTCAGATGGCCCCATTCCTCTTCGTGGCTTCTGGTGCTGACCCAGGCGACCGTCCTCTGTGTCCTGTTAACGCTCCCGTCTCCGCGACATTTCCTCCAGCCGATCCAAGCAGTCGCACCGCTCTTGGTTTGTACAAACCGGGGAGAAGCCAAGATCCACGCCAACAGGGCTAGAGAAGCGGTTCCACGTATGTCCGCGCTCCACTGCGGACTGCTACTCTGTCGTAGCACAGACGGGGAATTCGGGAACGCGTATCCAGGCCGCGGTGGCAGTCCCCCGACACCTTGTCCCTCGTCGTGGGGTTTCGTGCTCTCTGAAACACTTTAAAGAAACAGAGGGCTGGGCTACGAAGGTAGCCTCCGCAGCCCAGTCCAGTAGATTAGCTTAGACTAATCTTCAGACTCTTCGTTCAGAACTTCAAACTCTCTCCTCGAGCGAGAGGCTTCCTGGATCTTTGGTCGGCGAACGACCCATCCTGTCTAAACAACTCCACTCTTCGGGGCTCTCTCTCATAGGGAATTCGGCCATTCTGCGACGATGTTCGCCCTCGAACTCCCTTCGTTGCAGCTCAGTAACTCTGCGCACTCCAGGCGCCTCCATGTTGCTCCGGTGGTGCCTGCGCTTTGTAAACTATATGCTTATACTTACATTTTAAAACATTGCTTATTCGACAGCTCTTCATATGCACTGGATGCACTCGCCGGTGCATCAGTCACTTTGGATTGTAATTGCTTATTCGACAGCTCTTCATATGCGCTGGATGCACTTGCCGGTGCATCAGTCACTTTGGATTGCAATTGCTTATTCGACAGCTCTTCATATGCGCTGGATGCACTCGCCGGTGCATCAGTGACTTTGGATTGCAATTGCTTATTCGACAGCTCTTCATATGCGCTGGATGCACTCGTCGGTGCATCAGTGACTTTGGATTGCAATTGCTTATTCGACAGCTCTTCATATGCGCTGGATGCACTCGCCGGTGCATCAGTGACTTTGGATTGCAATTACTTATTCGACAGCTCTTCATATGCGCTGGATGCACTCGCCGATGCATCAGTCACTTTGGATTGCAATTGCTTATTCGACAGCTCTTCATATGCGCTGGATGCACTCGCCGGTGCATCAGTGACTTTGGATTGCAATTACTTATTCGACAGCTCTTCATATGCGCTGGATGCACTCGCCGATACTATCGCAATGTTGTCATCCATCGTTTTATGTACTTTCTTGTGTACTCGTACCTGCTCCTCCTGTTTTTATGTACGAAGGTTCTCTATTCGGCTGCTGTCGATTGTATCTACTATCTATAATTTCTGGCAACATGCAGTCCTCATAGAACTTCCTCAGTTTTTCCTCCATCTCTGTTTCCCAGAATCGATCATCTCTCGATACTGTTGTAACTTTCATTCCTTTCGGCGTCCATAAACAGAATAAAGCCCGTTGCCTTTTTGTTATGTGTAATTGTCCTTGCACTTGATAATAGTAGTGATGAATTTTATTCATTTTATCACCGCGGAAAACACGCCGTATTGCAGGAAGTTGCTCTATTGCTTCAGCAGGCGATAAATCCTTCGCCGATTCGGGACATTTTACTTCGACGATGGTATCATCGTTCACAAGGCCGTCAGGAGTTGCACCTAAGTGAGGCACAGTCTCATCAATGAAGAGGCCACACGGTAGAATATGGATCCCTAATTCTTCTTCCATTTGTCTTAAGGCGTTTGCCTCATTTTCCCTTCCGTATTCGAGAGAACGTAAATTTTGGAGTTGCGGGTACATTATACTCTTTAAAGTATTTGCCTGTGGTGTATCCTTTCGTAATCGGCATACCTTGCCGAAACTGGATGCAGTTAATAATTTTTTCCTATAAGAAATCCACTTTCCGCTATTCGCCTGATCGCGCGTTTCCTCTTCGATCTTGTATCGCATCGTTTGCCACTCGTGGAGTATAGCCGCATGCCTGTCACACTCGGAAGAGTATACTGTCTCTTCCATATCTGGTTTGTCTGCGTTGGGGCCGTAATCCTGGTCGCACGATTGTTTTTTATTTTGGAAGGAGGATGTTTTCGCTTCTTTTTTATATTCCCTTGCTTTTTCTGCTGCACGCTTCCGACGTCCTTCCAGCTTTCTTACCATGGTTGGCGGCTCTTTATTCATTGCCGTACTCAATCTGCTAAACGCCTCTTTTGTATTATATTGGACGACTGCAGCGGAGACTGATACGAGCCCGCTCGTCCAAAGTTTATCCTTTTGCCTCCGATGAATTTAGCAATGATATTATTAAAACTTTCAACAGCATTATTATTTAGATCGTGCAGCAAACTGTCAGCTTTAGGGAAAAGTGGCTGCATCGCTTCTTCGATACTTTGATAAATGCCAGCTTCCTTCAGCCGTGGTACATAGTCCTCTCTGTTGGGATCAGAGTATTTATTACAGAAGTATGCTAACTTCTGACACTCCTTGTGTTCACCGAAAACGTGACTCGGTACATTTGTCAAGTCTTCCTTCAAATTTCTTATTCGTTCCTCGAGTGTTATTTCTTCTTGCAACCGGTATTCTGCAGCTTTCTTTATACCAGTACGCAGGCGGAGAGCATTATTCTTTACGACAGCTCTTAGGTCTTTATCACGGCCTTTTGCCACGATTTCGTTTATTCTTTTACTGAAATTGCGTAGCAGGTGATTGGTGCATTCTATTTTTCGTACCTGCACCATGTACTTTTTATATGGATCATTGTCCAATATCTTCTTGTACACACTGCTATCGCCATCGGCAACTAATATAGAGTATACTAGGCCGTGCATATCTATGCTGCAATTGAAGCCTTCGACAATAGCAACACTTTCCATGCCAGTTGAACTCTGATTACGACCCCAGTTCTTGAAGCAACGATGCTCGCGCGGTTCTTCCTTCTTCGTAGATGCTATTTGGCCAGTCATGCAGAATTTATTTTTCACGCTGATGTACAGCACTTTCTTCGTGTGGTATCCCACGATGGCTCCTACGCCAGAAAGAGAATTGTAATCTCCTCCGCGGTATGACCTTTTCATCCAGCTGCCATCTGCGACAACTGGGATAAACGGTACATTAGATTCTGGATATACGTCGCCTCTTGCTATAGCTAATGCTTTTTCCTCTTTTCCAGCATCTTCCATTTCGCGCTGTGCAGCCACTTCGAGGGCATCGATTAGGTCATTCTGATAGTTCTCGTAGATCCTTTTCGTCATACAGGACACGTTCACGGCAGTCAGTATGTCCTCCAGTTGATTATATCCGCCGCCCGTCATCATTGTTGCGGCAACAGCGGCGCGGTTGATATCCATAGTGGCATCATTCTACCGAAGACAGGATATGCGCTCTATGTATTTGCACATTTTGCACTCTACATAATACACATTTTCTAATCCATTCCGTTGACATCTAACTATTTCAAAATGTTCGACGCCACAGCCAGTAGTCGAATGTTTTCGAAGATTTTTTATTTGTTCGAAAACATACGGAAAATCAACGAAGTCTATTCCTTCTGCAATTGGATTTTCCGGGTGTTCTGGTGCTCCATTCTCCACCACATAGTAATCGGCATCACTTCCAACATCTTGATTCGTTTCTTCGTTAATGTCTCTTACGAAATGTATCTCGTCTTGAAAATTCCCTACGCCTTCTTCGCGTATTCGGTCCGTAGGGAAATCATACGCAGCAGATGTGCTGGGAAGTGTTTCGTCGTACGAGGTACCTGCACGCGTACCTGTTTCCGCCACGGTGCCCTGACCTACCGTGAGGCACACTGCTGTTTTCAATCGTTGCCTGCACGTAAAGAGTCAATAACACTGTCCAACACGATTTTTGGTCTGCAAATTCCACTCGGAGTTTCTTGTAGAGTTTTTCGCCCTGAACACGAATCCGTAAGTAAAATTGCTCTATCACCCTCAGTTTTTGAAAAACATGAGCTTTTGTAAAAACACACGATTTTGGGCAAAAGTGAGGTATTACGTGAAAACTAAAAACGCTATAAAGTTCAGCCTAGTCTCAAAAGATAGAGGAGAGTTTACCGAATATATCAGTGTACATGTTTGTTAAATTTGAATGTTTGGAATTGTTGTAAATGGCCATCAAAGTTTGAAAAAGTGTCGATATGCATGGTTTCCACTCAATATTTTTGCATTTTTACGAAAAATTGTTTACCTAGTCCGAAAACGCAACCCAGCATCGGATTCTGTAGACATTTCTGAAGAGGAAACCAGGCAGGAAAATTGTCGCAACGGTTTTTAACTCGAACTAGTCGGGAAAATATCTATCGGCAACGCGTTCACGATGTTTTGCCGCCTGGTGGCCATTGCTCGCCTGACGCGACTCGTCAGGGCCGTTGCTACGCGTAATCGACGCGCCGATGGTACCGTACAGTGGGCACCGACTATCCATATGTATCAGCCATATTTTTGTCGTGTATTCATGGATACTATTCACGCATTTAAACAAACTTTTCTCGATCAGTCTCTGTGATAAACAATTTCGATATTCAATGCATGAATACCTACATATGACTTGCTAATATGGAACCGTATAAAAACAAACACAATTATTTATGAAATTACAAGATTTATATTATTATGGTTTTACCAGATTTAGAACACTTTTCCAGATATTATAACATTTGAAACTCATTAAACAGTATTTGAAGGCAACGCAAAGCCTATTTAAATATCTTTTAGGCATCTTTTTTTAATAAATTCATTATTCAATATTTCTAAAACAGAGTTTGAGATACGAAAGTAATATAATTTTCTGAGGTTTAGTGAAGACGGAGAAGTAAGAGTTCGTAGCTATTGCAGGAACTCTTACGATATATAAACATCGCTTGGCGTCTGTCCCTAACGCGCGATACAATCAGAGAAAAAATAAATATCTTGAAATGCTCTGGTATCCTATGCATCGTTTAAGTCAGAACTCAGTTTTGTCTCCAAAATCATTCGAGTCAGTCGTGCTAAGCAATTCAGAAAGTCTTTCTTTGCATCGACTAAAACGTATGTTGCGACAAATTGTGAATTACAGTGTACCTACTTGGATACTTTTTTTGACTGTGTGTGTATACATTGTTAGGCCTGTGGTGTGTTAGTGTAAGGTGTGTATATATACATTGTATAGTATTTTGTGTGGTGTAGTATAATGTCGCGAAAATGTCAAAATCATCCAGATTCATTTTGCTATATTTGCGGGGAACTAGTTTTAAAGTCTAAGCATCGAAATATAACGCCTACAATAAAGTTCGCATATGAACAGTATTTTGGATGCAAACTCGGCGATCAAGACAAATGTTGGGCTCCTCATATTTCTTGTCAACGATGTGCCAAAGTTCTTCTAGCTTGGATACAGGGAGTTCGAAAGCAAATGCCATTCGCAATTCCAATGATATGGACAGAACCGACCAACCACGCTACAGACTGCTATTTTTGCTTAAGCAAAATCTGCGGGTTCAATATGAAAGGGAAAAACAGTCTCAAATACCTAAACGTCTCATCTGCAATCCGCCCTGTAGCACATTCTAAAGAATTACCCGTACCAAAACCACCACCAAAGATACCCGATAGATATGAGGATGATACCGAAAAAGCCAAATCCGAAGAAATCATAGATGTTTATGAAGAACCTTCCTCATCATTACCCAAGCCACATTTAATTACTCAATCGGACCTCAACGATCTCGTACGAGACTTGCAACTGTCAAAAGACCACGCTGAACTATTAGGATCCCGACTACAAGGCTGGAATTTACTTAATAAGCAAACTAATATTACATATTTTAGAAAACGCGACAATGCATTGAGGGAATATTTTTATACTGATGAAGAACTTTGCGTTTGCACAAATATCAATGGATTAATGGAAACCTTGGGAATGAAGCATGAGCCAAAAGAATGGCGTCTATTCATAGACGCATCAAAAAGCAGTTTAAAAACTGTATTGCTGCACATCGGAAATGTGCATCCTTCCATCCCGATTGCATATAGCACAACAATGAAAGAATCTTACGACTCTTTAAAGATGGTTTTGTCCAAAATACAATACGAAAAGTATAAATGGCACGTTTGTGGTGATTTGAAAGTAATTGGAATACTACTAGGTCTTCAAATGGGCTACACTAAATACTGCTGTTTTTTGTGTGAATGGGACAGCAGAGCAAGAAATCAACATTATTCTAAAAAAGTTTGGGCTCCGCGACACAAGTTAATTCCCGGGCAAAAAAATGTACAACATAATAACCTAATTGATCCTAAAAATGTGTTTTTACCACCGCTACATATAAAATTAGGAATTATGAAAAACTTCGTAAAGGCAATGGATAAATCTGGAACTGGTTTTGCATATTTAAAAGAAACATTCCCGTCCATATCCGATGCAAAAATAAAAGAAGGAATATTTGTTGGACCTCAGATCAGGACTTTAATGAAAGATCCAGAATTTCCAAAGAAATTAAATCCTTTGGAAAGAAAAGTATGGTGCTGTTTCATAAAAACTACAGAAAATTTCCTCGGTAAACAGAAATCAAAAAACTATGTTTCCATTGTAAACCAACTTTTAAAATCGTGTAAAAATCTGGGCTGTAATATGTCCTTAAAAATGCACTTTTTACACTCCCATCTGAAATTTTTTCCGTCAAATCTTGGTGATGTGAGTAACGAACAAGGAGAACGTTTCCATCAAGATGTTTCCAAAATGGAAAAGCGTTACCAGGGCAAGGATATGGTTGCAATGCTTTCGGACTATTGTTGGACGCTTATGAACGACAACAAGGACCCGATGTACAAACGTAAAGCAGCACGTAAACATTTTTAAATTTGTTTGCGTGAGCGATGCTACAGGTAATTTTTTATTTTATATATTTCATTTTTTCCGCAGTTTAACAAAATTTAAAAAATGTTTTGAACTGTGCGACCGTCAGAATTTTCAACAATTGAAATTGATTAGAATGTTCTATACAATTCTGTGAATAGTATCCATGAATACACGAAAAAAATATGGCTGATACATATAGATAGTCGGTGCCCACTGTACGGTACCATCGGCGCGTCGATTACGCGTAGCAACGGCCCTGACGAGTCGCGTCAGGCGAGCAATGGCCGCCAGGCGGCAAAACATCGTGAACGCGTTGCCGATAGATATTTTCTCGACTAGTTCGAGTTAAAAACCGTTGGGACAATTTTCCTGCATGGTTTCCTCTTCAGAAATGTCTACAGAATCCGATGCTGGGTTGCGTTTTCGGACTAGGTAAACAATTTTTCGTAAAAATGCAAAAATATTGAGTGGAAACCATGCACATCGACACTTTTTCAAACTTTGATGGCCATTTACAACAATTCCAAACATTCAAATTTAACAAACATGTACACTGATATATTCGGTAAACTCTCCTCTATCTTTTGAGACTAGGCTGAACTTTATAGCGTTTTTAGTTTTCACGTAATACCTCACTTTTGCCCAAAATCGTGTGTTTTTACAAAAGCTCGTGTTTTTCAAAAACTGAGGGTGATACAGCAATTTTACTTACGGATTCGTGTTCAGGGCGAAAAACTCTACAAGAATCACCCAATGGATATTGTGGAACAGAAAAAAAGTTTCATTTTGTTGGACTGTGTAATCAGTAACACGTGGTACATACATAGAAATAAAAAAAATATACATTAGAAAAGAAAAGCAGGCACAGTAAAAGAAGATATAGTACAGTAAAGTCTCGATGTAAGCGAAAGCCTCGGAACGAAGTAAGTTTAAATACCCGTGTGCGTGTGAGACAATACTAACGCAATCAAAATTTAAAATTAAACTTTTTTATTTTTAGTCCCATTTTCATGAAACTTTTACCAACATGTTTGTTAGAATCTCCTGATTAAAATGATATCATACACGACATAAATCGGACAACTTTTACTTATCGTGGATATGAATCATTTATATTTATATAATTATCCAAACCATATCGTGTTTGGTGTCATTTTAATCAGAAAATCCTCACATATATGTTGGTAAAAAATTTATAAAAAAGAACCAAAAATAAAATACTTTTAATTGTGAACCTCGTTTGCATCGGTGTTATCCCTCACCGATTTTCGATTTCGGATCGGGTTACACAATCGGCGTACGAGACATGTTACACGCTTCACAGGTTCCAAGGGGGACCACCCCAACTAGGGGTGATAGACGGGTCATTCCACACCAAATCGATCACTTTTTTCCCTCGATGTCTCGGATTTTGTTCAAACTTGAATATGTTGTAGTCCTCGTGAAATTAGGGGGGGTTTAATTCACCATTTTGTCGATTTCGAGTTTATTTAAAAAATATAGGACCTTGAATTTTGCGATTTTGGTCTATTTTCGTGAAAATGGGTTGTACTTATGAATTTTTATCTCGGAAACTATTTGTCGGATTTAGTTGATTCTTACGTCGTTTTAATGTAGTAGGATCGGCCTTCCTGAATATTTTTGTTTCCGGTTAGAGAATCATGTTTACAATAATGAAAATTATAAATAAATTTTTATTTTGCAAATTGAGGCTCAAGGTCGCGATTTTAAAAATCCGAAAAAAATACTATCATATTTGCTGAAGAATTTTCTATAAAACCAGCTTATCTCTTGATGGTAATTTGCATATTCAACGTCACAGAAAGCTGTTAAAGACAGCGATGCGCGCCGTTTCAGGTAAGCGAGCCGCGCGCTCCGCTATTACGGTCGCCTGACCGTACCCCACGCACCCTCTATTACTTCAATCAGGTCTAACAACGGTAGAAACAATAATGACAGCTCACGTACCCATCACGAGGGTGTCATTTATACCTGCAGAAGAATTTTAATAACCCACTCTTGGCCAATGCCACTTTTTTTTATAATAATCAGATTTGTAAGTACCAGCTTGACTGGTACTGTTCGTTGATTATTTGTTGAAAAAGTGCCATTGCTCGATGGAAACCACGAGAAGGTGGTGGGTTCTTTCCATCAGGAGGTGATAAGGATGGATGAGGAAGGTTTGATTTCAAATTCTTACACCCCGAGGTTTATTTGAATGGGCAAGGACATCTTTTACAAATATTACTTTCGATTGTGTAAGTCAGGATGAACAAACAAAACATGCTACCACCTTAGAAGCTCGCTTTGCAGCAGCATTACGTATCACTGGCACTAGAAGTTTTCATACCTAAAATCGCGACCTTGAGCCTCAATTTGCAAAATAAAAATTTATTTATAATTTTCATTATTGTAAACATGATTCTCTAACCGGAAACCAAAATATTCAGGAAGGCCGATCCTTCTACATTAAAATGACGTAAGAATCAACTAAATCCGACAAATAGTTTCCGAGATAAAAATTCATAAGTACAACCCATTTTCACGAAAATAGACCAAAATCGCAAAATTCAAGGCCCTATATGTTTTAAACAAACTTGAAATCGACAAAATGGTGAATTAAACCCCCCCCCCCCCCTAATTTTACGAGGACTACAACATATTCAAGTTTGAACAAAATCCGAGACATCGAGGGAAAAAAGTTATCGATTTGGCGTGGAATGACCCAGAAATTAACACTAAGGTTACATAGTCACAATTTTGAACTCTAATCGAAATTTTACTGTAGGTCCTACATTTTTAGAAGTTTGTTGACAGTCTCGAACGTAGGAGAAGAGAGCGAGTGGAAAATGGACTGCCGATTGTATCCATCTTTTTCATTCGCTATCCTTTTCTGCGGTCGAAACTTATTACCACTAAATTTGTATTATCCAAATTATACCGTGTTTGGTGTAATTAATCATTACAGAAACATCACAAATGTTACGATGCTTTATTTATGAAAATATTATTATTATTGCATTACTGTGAACATCATTCTAATATATCTTGGTGATACGAAGAGGAACAAAACGTGATACAAATGTTCGTCTTAGACAACGTGATTCCCTCGCTATGCAAACCAAAGAAAATGCACATTTGGCCCGTTTTCTTTTCATACGCACACATCTGCACAACCATCTCCGCTACTCGCAAGCGAATGCAGCCACAAGCAGACATGTCTGCGTTGCGATACGCGGCCGTGTGAGTGTACAGGAACGCGTGCACTTGACCGCGTGTGAAAAGAATACTTTTCGCATTTCAATCCAGGGTCATTCCACGCGAAATCGGACACTTTTCGGAGTGACATTTGCGATTTTTGTGAAACTTGGATATGTTGTAGTCTTTAGTGATATATAAACGTATTTCAAAGGATTTTTAAAAATTTTCAAAATTGTGGAAATTGACATTCTTTCATTAAATTATAACTGTTGAACTAAGAGACAGATAAGAATGAGCTTTCGGGTGCTTACACTGGGGAAGTAAGAGTACCTAATAAAAATTATGTCACATAAAAAATACAAATTTTAGACCATTTATGCTGCAATTGTTTTAAACAAATGCAATTTTATAGAGAAAAATTATTTATGACCACGTTATTTAGAATGAATTACACATTTTAGCTCCTAACATCATCTTTTTTGGAGATAGAATTATTTTAATTATGTTTAAAAATTATGTAAAGTTGCAAATATTTGCCGCTATAACTTTTGAATATGTACTCTATAAAGCAAATAGAACAAATAGCATAAAAATTTTCAGGAACCTCATGAGGTTCCTGGATATCTAGAGCTTTTCCAACGAAAGTTATTGAAAAATTCCATCCTTTTTATGATTATATTTTAATTCTATTTGTTGGAAATTAAAATACTCATGGCTGAAGCTTAATTTGCTACTTATTTGTACCTCTGCAATCCATTATTCAAAATATTAACAATTTAAATCGCGATACAATTGAGCACTTTTGATATATAGCTGATATTGACGCATTGTAACAATCGGGGTTATTATGTAAGTGGCCGACTCGCCGAGCCTGGGCGAGCCGAGCCGACTCGCCGTCTGACTTCACCTGAAGACTGGGCTTTTCAATGAGATAATTTCGCTAAAGGTACACATATGGACGTACATATTGCGGTCAAAAATCTACAAAAGAAGAAGCAATGTGTACATATTTCGTATTCAACAAGTAACTACATATGCTCAACATCGAATCGCAAAGCATCGATGACTGTTGCTAATTTTAAACATTATCTTCTACATCAAAGAAATAAAATCTGAATTACATTTTTTATCCATTGAAAACTACGTACAACGATTGAAATAATCACAACTGCATTATAAAGAAAGCATATCTAACGAAACGCGTATATGTAGTTTGAACGTTTTATACTAACAAAACGCATATAGTTTGTATAATATATATATAACGAAATTTAAAATTTCTACATTTCGTTTTATCGGCACGAAAGTTGCAGCAACGTGACATTTTTCACATGAAAATGAGTCCAAACACGGTATACATCGGATTATTAATTAATTAAATAAGGATGAACATACGAATTGGAAAATAATGAATGGGGCAAGAGGGGTAAAGTAATGACATGCGTTGCGGTGCGCATAGCATCGAATATGCGTACGTAAAGTATCAAAGATAGCTGTTGATATACATATTTGAAGAATATGAATAATACTGTATTATATACAACAAAATACCGTGCTGCTACTACTACATCACAAACTGTAACTGTATACAAATCTGTACCATAAAACATAACTTACATTTCTCGACGCTTTTTATTTTTTGACAAACGCTTTGCAGATAACTTGGGCCGCTTCGCTTTTGCATCACCCTTCAAATAGCGATTGTTCTTTGCATCTGCGGCTTCCTTCTTTGATTCCATGACAATGGAATGATCACACACACTTATCAACACTACAGTAACGAACCACGCAGGAATGGAACACTTCACAAATTATGAATATTCCATATGTATCAATATCTGCGTTGTAAATAAAAGCCCGATTGCTTTCTGCGTCTTCACTGTAGTGCAAACGGCAGAAAACTGATCAGCTGGCGTTGTCGCTGCATTAGTTATAGATGCTGAGAAACAGAACAAAAGATAGTGGGAAAAGGACGGATATATATATCCCCTCTTTCTCATTAGGATTGGTGTATGTTGATACATTTACATAGAGTATGTACTTCCGGGAATACTTTTTGGTGCAGAAATGTGCACAGGAAAGGATTTTTGATTATCCTGTGCATATACTTTTGACGTATCACCTTTGCGCGTTTAAACCTTTACGCGGGCCGAGACGTGTCGCTCGGTCCTTGGTGCAAGTGAAATACAAAATATCGAATGAGTGAGAAAGACAGTTTAGTCCCTGTCCAGCGGTTTCAGGAAAGAATCGCAAGTTGTGTAGTACGATCGCCTACATTAGTGGTGGTAATGGGTGCGTGAACCGACGCCGGCGTTTGTTTTCCGGCAACGCTGGCCCTTGAGGCTAGCAAAGGCTCGATCGTCAGAAGTACAAGCGACTGCCGAACAGTAACAATCGTAAGTACCTTCACGCTTACTACTCCTGTCTTTTTCACTATATGTGCCGCTTATTATGAAAATGGTCTATGTCCAAATTTTTCGTTTATTACATTTCACTTATTTTTTACGTCATATATCAACATGATACATAATAAACGTGAAGTTCAATTTCTTTTTTTTTAAATTTCGACTGACGCCACTTTCAAACTAACTGACACACTTCTACATTTTACTTCCAACCAAAGACTGTATTTAGACATATTTTGGGTGAAGTTTCATTAGTATTGTTGTAATTTTTTGTGCAAAATCTATCGTGTGAGTTGTGATTGTTTGAGTGTCCGCGTGTTTCTCAAGCTGCGTATCGCCATTGCGAGGTTGCCTCGCGTGGCACACCTCGCGGAGTGGAGAGTCTGGAGCCTACCTCGACCATTATTACTTTACGAGGCATCAGCCGTCGATTTTTCGACGTGCTCAAAGGTGCCTCGCGGCCCCAAGATCAAAAATCGCATGGCTCGGGTGACGCAAATATCATGCTGGAGGTAGCGCGAGACCGCCGCACGAGTCTGCCTCGCAAAGTGATCATGATCGAGGTAATCTCCATACTCTCCACTTCGCGAAGCATGCCTCGCGCGGCATCCTCGCAATGTCGAGACGCAGCTTCACGCTCAGAGATTCGTGTATTCATTCTCACGTAGAATAAGAAAGTTATGTTATAATTTACCCGCGAAATGTCTAGAAAAGGTATATACATTCGGGTGCAACATAGGCTTCCTTTAGTTGAAACTGAAGACAAGTGATGAAAATTAAACAGTTTCTAAACATCAAAAGTGGAAAAATCGGAAATTTTAAAATCACAAATGTTGAACATTTAAAAATACAAATATTTTGAAACTTGATAACCTCACTATTACAAATTTTGGAAATCTTTGAATTTCAATGCATTCCAACTTGGAAATTTCAGCATTTAGAAATCTGAAGATCCTCCTGCTGCGCTAAATCTTGGATAAAGAAGCCTATATTGTACCCAAATATACCAACTTGATAAACGTGTACTCCTCCCTGAGTTGCGCAAAATGTAATTTAATTATAAATTATAAATTACGATGAAAATGTAATTGTGTAATTGATTACATATTATTTTCTGCAATCGTTAATTTAAATAGTTGACAAAATTGTGGTCAACTACCTAAATTAACAATTACAGAAAATAAAGTGTAATCAATTACACAATTACATTTTAATCGTAATTTGTAATTTGTAATTAGATTACTTTTTGGCTAACTCTGGCTCTTTTACTGCATTTTCAAATCCATTTTAATTACCTTCAATAGTTTCACTGTTTTTTCGACTCTTTTTTAGATGTCTGGAAAAGAAATTAAGACGGAAGAAAAAGAAGGGACTCCGTCGCGAAGACGGAGTCGAACAAGTAGCAGGACTCCGTCGTGAAGACGGAGTCGAACAAGAACAAGACTCCGCTGAGAGAACCGACTCCGTCCTCGCGACGGATTCCGCGGAGAGAGGCGACTCCGTCCTCGCGATGGAGTCCGCGGAGAGAGGCGACCGCAACTCCATCCTCATATGTATAAGTGGATGGAGATAGCCTTTCAACTTCAAAAGCAGGTATAGATACGTAGACGATCTCGCGCGAACATTTGTTACATTCTAATGAAAGTTTTAAGATTTATGTTTATTTTTTATATTACAGAACAGCGAGCTCAAAAATGAGAATAGGAAATTGAAATATGGAGGAGGAAGAGGAGGAAAAGGAGGGAAAGGAGGAAGAGGTGGTAGAGGATGGAGAGGAGGGAGAGGAGGAAGAGGAGGCAGAGGGAGAGGCATAAATAATTTTTTCTTTTATAATTAATATAAATAAAAGAAGTATAGTCGACAATTATATATTTAGTCAATCATTTTTTTATTCGAAAGCCTTTCATCCGTCGGCCATGAATAATTTTCTCGTATTTATTCGTACTTTAGTTGTGAAGCATATATTTAGTCGAGAAAGTACGAATAAATACGAGATAATTATTCATGGCCGATAATTGAATTACCCATGATTAAATTAATTCAATCATAGCGCTTCAAATAAAAGTTGGCTCGGGTTATTTAAGTGATGCCCATCTCTGGTATTTTGCCATATAATTGAGGCAGTGAGAACAACAACGGACTAACCCACATTTCTTTCGTAATTGAGTTAGTAGCAATAACGTATTCCAATAGGCTCTACTAATCATATCGATGGCTTAGTGCACACATATTGTATGTCCACTTTTTATAAAACTTGAGTTTTTATATGCAACAAATAGTGCTTGCTTGTTTCTTTATGCTGCATAAAAATTACATTTTTATCTTTTTATAAATTTATCAAAAATGATATTTTTGTTTATTGTATGTCCCTAAATTTATTATGCTGAGTGCACAAATGTTGTGTGTCCATGCCAGAGGACGAAAATACTCTTGAAAAAATGTGACAATAAATAAAAAAATTTAAAAAGTCTTCCTATATCTATCGCGAAGAAAAAAGATCTGTATCACAACGGAATTATTCCTGAATACTACAAGGCATTTATCAATAGCATACCATCAGCAAAATCACAACGTGATGTAATTCCAATTCCCATGGACATTGACGAAAATGAAAACTGCGAAAATGAAAACGAATAATTACTTTTTTATTCCTGTTACTTTCAAAATAAATATAATATTGAAGTGAGATTATTTCCAGTATTATTCCTTTCATTCATTTTTATATAATATCATTCAGTATAGTATGTCCTCCTCTGTACTTGGTTACATATAGCATGTCCATCTTCCAAGTATTATTATCGAATTATTATTATAATTTTGCAGATTCTAACTTATACTACTAATTACATCTTTTCAGTGATACCTATATTACATATATATGATAATACAATAATGCAAAAAGTATTTATTTATAAAGTATAATTGAATGTTTGAACCTGTTTTTCTCAAAAACGCTAAAAGTGGACATACAATGTGTATGCACTAAGCCATCGATGTACAATAGGAAAAATTTTTATTTAATGTAGGTTAGTCCGTTGTTGCTCTAACGGCTTCAATTACTATAACATATGTAAATACGACAGCGATTTCAAGTGATGTATGTATGTGTCACGGTAAAAGCTTTAATTTAGTAAATGTATACAGTTCCTAGTCAATGTATGTCTAAAATGCATATAACCTAACCTATAATCGTCCAAAAATACATACATTGACTGTATCACGCTTTTACCGTGGCACATGTATCCAGCTAACGCTTCAGTTTTGTTATGATTCCACGTTGGCAGTCCTCCCGAGTAGGCGCCATCTCGTATCCACTACCTGAACTAAATTTGTCACGTGACTTGCTCTGTACTATCGCCAATATGGCGGAACTCGTACTTTAGGAATGTAGTTACGAAATTACGTTGTTTGTCCTTATATGAGCAGATTTTTGGCTAGGTGAGGTCTCATTCGAAAGAGGAAGGTTCAATGCAGCGCGCTCTGGTCATCATTTTAGTCACAAAACACTTTTAGTGACATAAAAGGGACTTAGATTCTTGCGAGTATATTTTGTCGACTTTTGCTCTACTTTGAACGCTCATATTATTAGATATCAACACAATCTCGTCGAACCATGACCAGAGCGCGCTGCACTGAACCTTCCTCTTTCGAATGAGACCTTGCCCAGCCCAAAATCTGCTCATATAAGGACAAACAACGTAATTTTCCAAACCCATGTTTCGGGCCAGATTGTGTCGGTATACAGCGCGCTGCATTACCCGTGTCTACCCCCTTAATATTAAAATTAAAATTAAATATATGCAGACTAAATCTGACTGCGTTTCTAATATGTATATGTATATGTTTATGTATTTTAGATTGTAAGGGAGTTATTGTAAATTATTGATACTAAGACAATTAACATTTTTTCAGTTTCGCAGTGCCAAGTATTTTGAATAAAATATTTATTCGTATTAAAATATTTATTTGTATAAAAATATATCTACTTAAGGGGGTAGACACGGGTAATGCAGCGCGCTGTATACCGACACAATCTGGCCCGAAACATGGGTTTGGGAAATTACGTTGTTTGTCCTTATATTAGCAGATTTTGGGCTGGGTGAGGTCTCATTCGAAAGAGGAAGGTTCAGTGCAGCGCGCTTTGGTCATGGTTTGACGAGATTGTGTTGGTATCTAATAATATGAGTGTTCAAAGTAGAGCAGAAGTCGACAAAATACACCCGTTAGAATCTAAGAATTTTTAGGTCACTAAAAGAGATTTGTGACCCAAACGATGACCAGAGCGCGCTGCACTGAACCTTCCTCCTTCGAATGAGACCTCACCCAACCCAAAATCTGCTCATATAAGGACAAACAACGTAATTTTGTGACTGCATTCCCAAACACGAGTTCCGCCATGTTGGCGATAATACAGGGCAAGTCACGTGACAAACTTAGTTCAGGTAGTGGATACGAGATGGCGCCTACTCGGGAGGACTGCTAACGTGGAATCATAGCAAAACTGAAGCGTTAGCTGGATACATGTGCCACAGTAAAAGCGTGATGCAGTCAATGTATGCATTTTCGTACGATTGTAGGTTAGGTTATATGCATTTTAGGCATATATTAACCAGGAACTACTGGGAATTGTATACATTTACTAAATTAATGCTTTTACCGTGACATATACATCACTTGAAATCGCTGTCGAATTTATGTTATAATTATATGATCACATTATTTAAAATAAGAAAAGAGAAATTGGAACTTTTTTACTAATACTGGAAATATTGATTTACTGATATCATATTTTCAGAATGTGGAAGTTCTGGCAATTATTTGCAATTATTGTTCTTATTATTATTCTTCCGACTATTGTATGTAACATGTAACAAAGAAAAGTCTTCAAATCGGTCAACAGTTGACTCCCTGATTTTTTTTTGTAATTCTTTATGGTCCTATGCAAAGATGGGCATTATTTAAATAAAAGAATATACTTCCGAATGGCCCCAGTGGCCGATCGACACGAGGTTTCGGGGAGGGTGTGTGTACCCTAAATCTAAAATTCTGTTTAGCTTCGGATATTTAGTTTCCTTTGATTATTCGAAGGCCTTTCATCTTGAGCTTCGAATACTATTTCATCTTTCATCGTATTTTTATCCTAAGATTGCATGCAGATATATTGGCCGGTCGATTCGTTTTCGTGAACAGCGATCGAAGAGAAATCAGCCACCACCATCTGACGATCGTGGATTTGTCAGTTGGAGTTCCGTGGCCACAGAAGGGTATATCTGAATACGATTTTAGAAGCTCGAATAACCGACGAGAACCTTTGTGGTCCGAGCCGCGCGAGATCACCGTTGCTTGGTGATGTGTCATCAATTACAATAAAGTCTCGTTACGGTCTCGGTTTGGTGTACACAATACGGACTTTTCGCTATCCCCACCACTTCTGTTTCAGTCTTGTCCGGCGAAGGCGAGAGCGAGCGAAGGCACTGAAAGCGAGCGAGGACAGTACGAGCAGACGACGCGTTGATATTTTGTCTCGCTTCGTCTTTCGGATGCCGACACTCCGTCCTTTGTGCGCGCGAGAGGCGTGCGCGATGGTCACAAGCGCTTACGGTGGCACGGGAACAGCCCTAAAGGCTGCCGTACGGCTACCGTTCCAATATGCGGCCGGTGGCGATCCCACTAGTGCAAGGGAGAAACAGATGTATACTTCTCCCTTGCACTAGCGCGCGAGCCACGTATCGCGCTTTTCAACGACGTCTGCCAGGGTCTTATCCCCCACTTAGTGGACTGCCATTTTGCATATCGTTCATTAAATGCGTAAACAATAAGTATATGAAATTTCAGAACTGCAAGAATGACGTTATTGAGTTAGAAATATTACCTGTTTGACGTCCACCCCCGGTTAGTTCCCCGGACTGACGCGGCAGACCGGCGATTTCGTATTCGGCAATACTAATCCAACATTTTTAAATATGAACTGTGACTGCATTGAGTCACGTTGACCTCTATGTAGCCAGCTTTTAGACTAGTACATATGGACCGTTATTTTTGAAAGTGGTATAAGTCCATTTATTCATACATTGAGATATTTAAGGGTTTGCATTTGAATCAACTTAACAATATTCGCATTCGTTAATCAAATTGGGTAATGTTTTTAAAACTATAAACTTGTTACATTTTATATGGAATAACAATCAATAAAAATGTTGAAGAAAATAAACGATTTTTTAGCTACAAATTGACTTATACCACTTTCAATAATAACATATTATGAAAAATATAACCAATAGTGTCACGTCCCGGGTGGAGGTCTTTAGGGAACGATGACTATGTGGGGGAGAAAGTCAGGCGAGAATGTGAAATCCTACACACTGGGGTTGGTAGCTTTTAGGCGCGAATCTTAAATCCGTCACACTGAGGGTAGAAGGAGGTCAGGCGCGAATCTTTAATCCAGCACACTGAGGGAAAAAGGAGTCAGGCGCGAATCTTTAATCCTTCACACTGAGGGTAGAAAGGAGTCAGGCGCGAATCTTTAATCCAGCACACTGAGGGTAGAAGGAGTCAGGCGCGAATCTTTAATCCTTCACACTGAGGGTAGAAAGGAGTCAGGCGCGAATCTTTAATCCAGCACACTGTGGGTAGAAAGGAGTCAGGCGCGAATCTTTAATCCTTCACACTGAGGGTGGAAGGAGGTCAGGCGCGAATCTTGCATCCAGCACACTGATCGACCAGGGAAGTTTAAAGGCGAATGGTATCCGGGGAACACCCGTTAGAGCACTTGTTTTGGTTTGGCCCGGTAATTGGATTTAACGTTGCATTCACATAAGAAGTTACACGCAATGTTTCCGCGATATCCGTCTAGGCATACGGCTGTACACGGCCCGTGCAAAAGAACGTTGGTAAACACTGCAAGCACTTTCGCGTTCGCGAACCGAGATCAGCTGTTGCTGCAATTTGTTTTGGTTTTGGGGTCTTTATACCCGAAGAATATACACAATAGTTCGAAGCGTGATTTAAGCAAAGAGGTTTATTAGCTTGAAACCCGAATATATGCACAGGTTATGTTTATAGCAATATTAACATGAGAATGCGTTAGACATTAAGCATTTGCACATAACATTTATATAAATGTGTCAATATAAGAATATGAACATGAAACACATGGAAATAAGCCAATGAAATGATATAAAGCAATAAGCGAAATAATACAAAATATTATAATAAAGCAATAAGCGAAATAATACAAAATATTATAATAAAGCAATAAGCGAAATAATACAAAATATCATGAAATGCAATAAGCGTTGGTAATACAAATAATATGATGATTAGAAAGAATAGTAATAAGACAAGATGATATGGATGATGGTGATATGCAGTGATATATAAAAATGGTAATTGTAATTGCTTACGGGGATCTACGATGGTGATGAACACTGAACTTAATAAAAATAAACTTCTTAATGTAATCTCGTCGAAAGATTTCTGTCGAAAGAGCACTTTTGCCTCGGTCCCCTCGTATTTATATGTTTGTCGCGGGGATACGCACGGTACAGGCCTTGACCTATTTAATGAATAAGTCGCAGTAGGACTTCCGGGGTTTTTACAAAGGTGCGTCTATTATTAGACGCATTTTCTGTCACGTACACCAAATATTCGTCGTAATTATACTTCCGGGGTTTTTATGACTGTGGAATAATATGCTCAACCCATCGAATGGATTTTGGGAGTTTTAATAGGAAAAGGAGTAGAATGGCTTGGACTCGGTGAGTCGTAAAGAGGGGAGTGAGACGTGGTCTCGATTTAAGAGGTTTTTGGGACGAAGGACTTGTTTAAATTCAAGTATGAAAGAGGGATTGGTGCCTCGTAGGGCGAATAAGCGAAGGAGGTTTCGTACCGACCATCTTGAGATGGGGACCGCTAAGGTACATCGTCAAGGTGATCAGCGATTGGGGAAAAGGGGGTAAGAGTTGAGTTTGAGGGACTTTGGTGGAGTGGTTTTGAGATTTATGACAGAGTTTTGAGAATAATACCGCGCGAAAAGTAGTGGAACGTCACAAGAACAATTGAAAATTTTTATTTTAATTGAAGTTGGCTTTTGTGAAATGTATTTTTTAATGTAAAAAAATAATAATTAAAATGAAGACATACATGTCTTCATTCCTTATTTACTTCGTTATATGGTAATGAATTTATAAATAAACTAGTATGAAAAGTAAATAACTTTGTTAAGATAACTACTAATAACAAACTTATTAATATTTCAATCTTATTTCTCCTTTACACTTAGCATAGTGAAGTATTTTCTCAAAAAGTGGACTTATACCACTTTCAAAAACAACGGCTCATATAGTGAATTCCAAAAATATTCGGACCAAAAAAATATTCGCCGTTCATACCAAACAAACTTCAGAGAAACACACACACATTCAACATAACTTACTTTCGCTATTTCTTTTTTCATCTTCTCCTCTGCCTCCTCCTTCTTCTTCTCCTCCTTCTCTCTTTATTTCACCTCCTGCTCCTCCTTTCTCTTTTCCTCCTCTTCACTTTCCGGTGTCCGGACAGTATCTTTCATCTGGAAATGAAATGATGAATGTATTATTTCATGGCAAATAGTAAGATTGTACAGCGTGATTCTCTCGCTAGAGTCCTCAAAGACAATAGTCTAAGAGCTGGCTACATAGGGGTCAACATGGCTCGATGCAGTCACAGTTCTTATTGTTGGATTAGTGTTGCCGAATACGAAATTGCCGGTCTGCCGCGTCAATCCGGGGAACTAACGCGGCAGACCGGCGATTTCGTATTCGGCAACACTAATCCAACATTTTTAAATAAGAATTGTAACTGCATTGAGTCACGTTGACCCCTATGTAGCCAGCGCTCGGTCTACAATGCCGCCAATAAACCGCGCCTCGCTGAGTTTCGTGGAAGTGACGAATTCCACGTTCTGCATTTCTCAACAGATCTTTGCGAAAATGACGTCAATCGATGTCGTGCCGATGAAAATGGCTCCACGCTAACTTCGTTAAAAATAGTCCGATTTACATGACATGATTTTAATAGGGAGAACGCCAGAAATTCATTGGTATCACTGCCATATCAATTCGATGAAGAATAAAGAATTTTTTAATACGCCGTAGTGAATGTCGTTGCGAGCGTCGAAATCCTCAAAACTCAGCGAGACGCGGCTTATTGGCGGCATCGCCTTTGAATACTCTAGCCAGAGAATCACTCTGTATAATAGTATACAATATAATACTTACATTTTCCTGATTCTGCATTTCGTGATGACGTTCAGTCGCTTGTAACGGATTGACTGCCAGGGATCGACGGGCTCCAGCTACCGCTGATGGAGGGAGAAACACCTACAGAAGCGGTGGTGTGGTACGTGAACTGTGCCTGCGTGCATCAGTCACGCACACATAACCACTGTGGGTGTTTCCCCCTCCATCAGCGGTAGCTGCAGCCCGTCGATCCCTGGCCGTTGCTTGGTTTGTAAAGCGTCATTTGTTCCAGAACGCACCACAGACGAATCTTCGGATTCACGTTTCACGTTCACGGTTCGCGTTTACGTGTTTTGTAACGGGTAGAAGGATTTTGAGTTGTGGTGCGTTGTATTGTGTTTGTGTTTGTGTTGTGTTTTCTGGGGTAGTGTAAAATGAGTATCATTGGAAATGTGAACATGCAGGACGTGCAAGCAGATATGAACAATAATTCTCCGTACCGTCCGCGAAAATTACGTCCGTGCGCAAAGAGATTATCGAAGCAGAAAGTACATCGCCAAAAGAGAAGGTCTTCAGCCCTTCAGAAGAAACAAGAAAACGTAAAAACGGCAGACGACACTGCCGTAGGACAACGTCCAGAAGAAGTGGCCGAGGAGCGTATAGTAGAGGAACCATCAACATCCGATGGACGAAACCATACGCATCAAGAGATAATGTGCTTGCCATGTGATGAAGATACTGATACGGCCAGTTCGGAAGAAACGGAAGAGGCGCTTGAAGACTTTGATGTAGAAAGCAACGAAGAAGAAAACTTCGTTATAGAAAAAGTTGCGAAGAACGAGCCGCAAGAGCAATCGCGTCTCCTAAACAGCAACGACATAATGAATTTTTTCAAATGTGCTTGCTCAATTGCAAAAAATAGGTAAGCATGCAAAAAATAGGGAAGACTGTGGCATTGAACACCTACGAATAACTGGTATGAAACGGCGTGGCTTCAAGAGCATCTTCAGCGTAATGTGCACTTTATGCCATTACAAAGCTGAAATTCACAATCAATCGGACGAAGCTGAAGAAGTGGATAGAAATCAGGGCGCCGTTAATGCAACAATTTTAAGTGGAGGCAGCTATACCCAATTGGAACACACTTTTGCAGGAGTCAACATACGTTGCATGTCGAAGAGAGACTTCGTGAAGAATCAAGATGAATTCGTCAAGTCCGCAATTGCCGCTGCAGAAGAAGAGATGCCAGCAGCGGGTGAAGAAGAAAAACGTTTGGCGATCGAAAGAGGCGACGTTCTTCCCGGATCAGGAACCCCTCACATCCCCGTTGTGGCCGACGGAAGCTGGATGAAGAGATCCTACCGCAGTGGATGTTACGATTCTGCGTCTGGAGTCGGCGTGATAGTTGGCTATCACACGAAAAAAATTTTATTTTACGGCGTTCGAAATAAAGTTTGCAGAATTTGTCGGATTGCTGCGAAAAACATGAAAGAACCCGAAAAGCACACATGCTTCAAAAACTGGAACACATCTCGAGCATCGACTGCTATGGAAAGCGATGCTATAGTGGAAGGATTCAATACTAGTCGTAGAAAAACGTGGGCTCGTTTATTCTACTCTGATTGCTGATGGGGACAGCAGCGTGTATAAGAAGATTATTGATGCTGACCCATATAAGAGACAGATTCGCGTAAAAAAAATTGAATGCACGAATCATTTGTTGCGAAACTGCTGCACAAAAATGAAAGCGATTGTCAAGAAGACTACACCTGGACCATTGAGGCAAGCTGTGGAAAGTAGCATTCGCCGGATACGCACGGACATCGTAAAAGCCGCAAAGTTTAGATACGAGCAGAATGTATCAATCGACGAAACAACGAAGAATTTGCATGGCGACATAGAGAATGTTCCGAGCCACGTGATTGGTGAACACAAAGAGTGTGCACAACTAAAATATTTCTGCGATGGAAAGAACAAAGAGAATGAAAGAAACATCGTTCCAGAATTGATAAAAATTGGAGTGTACCAGGACGTAAAAGAAATACTACGTCTACTGTTAGCTCATGCGGAGAGCTTACTCTATAACACCAATAATAACGCTGTGGAAAGTTTGAACGCAATAATTGCTAAGTACATCGGCGGAAAAAGATTAAATTTTGCCGAGAGAGGATCGTATACAGGAGGATGTGCTGCTGTTGTCGTGGAGTACAACAGTAACCAAGTGCACTCGCGATTGAATGCGATAATGAAGAAGAAAACGCCCGAGGTTGTGCGCCAAATGGAAGAAAAGAAAAAGAAAGAAAAGGAAAAGAGAGCTGCAAAACAGAAGGAAACGAAGGCTGCACGATATGTACGCAAACAATTGCCCTCGCAGAAAGATTCCGATTATGGACCAAATGCACAGAAGCCAGACATGCCATCCGAAATGTATGAACTGGAGCGGGAAAAGCATATGCAAATGCTCAGTGATTGGCAAAAGCAAAGACATGTTATTGAAGACGAAACCATCGGACAAGCAAAGAACCGCAAATGGTTGCAGTACAGGTCCAAATTGTTGACAGCATCCAATTTTAGAGAAGTGTGCTGTCGCCGACCTGATACGCTTTGCGCAAAGGCAGTGAAGTCATTTCTGTATCCGAGGATAATTAGTGCACCCGCGGTGGAATACGGGAAAGAATGCGAGAAAAGTGCTCGCGAAGAATTGAAGAAGCAATACGCAGATATTGGGGAATGTGGAATTTTCATCGACAGCAGCATCCCCTTCTTAGGAGCTTCACCGGATGGAACCATCGGTCAAGAGGGTATTTTGGAAATTAAATGCCCCAAATCAGCGGAGAACTTTACGCCGGAAGAAGCTCTGGAAAAAGTACGCGTTGTCCAGCGCATGTTCACATGTAAAGCAGGTATTTCAATGAGCAAAACGCATCACTATTATTATCAAGTACAAGGTCAGTTACATATTACTGACAGAAAGTACTGTATATTTTGCGTTTGGACCCCGAAGGGGCTGAAATCTATAAAAGTAGAGAGAGATGATGCGTTTTGGAAAAGAGAAATGGAGCCAAAACTGGTTCAACTTTATTTAGAATGCATGCTACCTGAAATAATAGATAGTCGGCACAATAGGTGCATGCCTATTCGGGAGCCACAATTTATACTAGCAGAGAGAGCGAAAGAAAAACCGAAAAGCTTGAAAAAGCGAGAAAGGTCTCCCTCCAAAAATAGTGAAACTATTGTAACGGTCCGGCGTCGCACCGCGCTGTAAAGTGCGGTATCACTGACTCTGTCAGTGGTCACAAGTGCCAGCAATGGCACTTTTACTCGCGGATCATACCATCACGCGAGTCGATCGCCGCCATCACTTTCCCAAGAAAGTGACGAAGGAAATAATAAATTTAATTCACCCTGTAATTTTTTTAGACACATTTCTAAGTTCACAGGAGTAGACAGACGGAATCCGGTTCGGTCAAAGTGCGCCAGGCTGATACATACGGGCGTCGCAGGTATGCATGATGTTCGACGAATTATTGAAACAAACTTTTACTTTTATACCAAACTTACCGAAATGTCTGCGATCATTTGTTACAGGCGGACTTTTTACCAAATTACTGCAAACATGGTGTATGAGACAGTAATGCCAGGACAAATGGAATAATAAGTACCATATTTCAGGTAAAGTTTTAACAGCTTATAAATCTACAGTAAAATTTTGTACGCTTATAAAACAACAAGTATTAAGTATTTCCTAATGTATTTCATAATGTGTTACAGATCCACACTGCCTACCTCATCTTTCGTAATAAGCGACCTGGCAAAATTGTAGGAAGACCGTCACTGGAGAAGAGGAATTACTCAGAATAAGAGAAGATAATATTATTCTTCGAACATTATATATTATATATTATATACATTATATATTATTATTCTACACTTTTTTATCTGTAATTGTCCATTTCAAGGGGGCGAAAGCTTCAATGTTGTATTTCAATTCTCCAATGAAGTTGGATTGATTTATTGTGATGACTGTAACTTGATTAGAGACAAAAAATACATAAAAAAATGTTCTGTTAAACGATTTTATCAAAATTTTTTAACTTTGAATAAAAACGTGGAGCAGCATATTTCATAACAGAATATGAATCAATTTAGTACTTACAGCATCAAGTGTCGAAATGAATTTGTTGCGAGATATCCTGTTCCACGATTGTATTTAAAGTGAAAATACATCATCGAAATTGTAGTATAAGAAAATAATTATTTTTTAGTTTTTAATGCATTTTTAATAAAATCGTTTATTATAAATTGTTTTATTTTCTAGTTTTTAGTGTTCGTGGATTTACATTTCACAGCTCAAACTTCTTTACAAATATCTTTTATTGCTGTATGCAGTTCAACAGTTTGCTTGAACCCTATAGTGCTAAAAGTTCGTAAAGAACGCTTAAGTCGATTGGATTTGTGGTTATGGGTTATTATTTATTGGTGACTGTTTAATTTTTTCACCCCCTTGGAGTTTTTTTTCATAATTTTGTATTTTCATTCAAACTACGCACCCCTGCAAAGTTTCAAGACAATTGGATGGTTGGAAGTGAATTAAAATTGAGTTTCCAGATTTGAATCAAACATACAAACAAGCAGGGGATCGTAGCTGAATAAAATCGTTTAAAGAGACATTCCAAAATATACGTATTGTTAGTACTGATCTCTAGTTTATATTGATAAATTTTTACAATCGTGGAATAACAGTTCCGAAGAAAAGCATGTACAAAGGTATTGAATTGAAATATACTTTTGTCCAAATTGAAGTTTTAAAAAAATGATTGTGTTATTCAATTTGTATTTAAACAACAGACCATTCTTGTTGATAAAAAGGAAAATTTGATGTATAGTTGGATAAAAAAGAAAGCGTCATATGCTTTTAAAAGAATTATAGCATTTATAGATTTCATTACGATCGGCGTGTTACACTTCGGTGATGTACCTTATTCAAATTGTATGCTTTGAAATTGCACATTGATTATACAAAATATTACATCCTTCTACGTATAAATAAAAACTATTGATACGCAAATTAGTATTGTTTCATTGATATGTTTCCTAACCCAGACCCAACCTCTCTATCTTTCATTATTGCTATCCTCCTTTACGTTCAGCGAGGCTCTGACGCTAGACGCAGCTCTCGTGCCGTATTCCTTCAAGACTTCTCGATAGAAAGAGCTGTGGCAACAGCGCGATAGAGACAGAGAGAACAGAAAATGTGGCAACTATGCGTAAAAAATTCGTCTACATAGAGTAACTGGAGATGTCACCTCTGTTGAAGTTCTTTTTATCGACCGCAGTAGTTTCATTAGGATCCGTCTGTTTACTGGGGACGCTTCGATCGATTCGGACAATAACAAAAATGAGACGGCACCCTTAATATTATATAATACATTTTTTTCTTTGTATAAATAGCTATTGTTATAATTGGTACAATTTTTGTATGTCATTAATTTTGTAAAGCTATTAATTTACGAGAATGTTTTTAAATGGGATTCTTTTTAATGGGTTAATTAAAATGTCCGCGATATGGATAATGGAATGTATGAACACAACCTTTTAGCTGTGTATATGTAGTTGTGTCATTTTAAGCGCCGTTAGAGAGCACCTTTATGTACTTGCAGCTCATTTTGATTTTACATCTTTTTTTATTTTGTATTTATTATTCTTTTATATTTTTTGTGATTTACTTGATTTCGTGTACTTCACATAATTTTTTACTTTTTTGAAGTTTTTTATGGAGTATATAATGACCGTAGTATTCTTTATACTATCATTTATTGCTGCCGATGGGTATACACAGTGTCTATTTTGATTTTATATATACACATGAAAATATGCTTATTTCATTTGCTCGTGCAGCAGGGTTACTTTCTCTTTCAGCTGTTGAAATAATTCTCTTCGTCTGCATCGTTAACTGAAAAATAGGACACATTTGCTAATTATTTATCATTTATCAGACGTGCTCATATGTCAAGATCATTGAATGAATAATTGCGTATGCAAAACCCTACCTGCAAATTTGTGCATACATATTCTAACGTAGATCACACTTCATCATCTACTGCTCTGATTATCTGTAAATATATAAAATCCACGTTTTAGTTATTTTAGTTACAACTTAACGTGTAGAGACTACAAAATGTGTCAGAAGGAGATCAGAGCGTATGGCTGAAAGTCTTGTTGCAAGAAATTTAAATGCTAATGGTAATAATTCAGCGATAATGAACAAAGTGATCCAATATTTTCAACACACAATTTATTGGTTTTGGAATAAAATTAGTTTAGTATGTTTATTGGTGAATTGAAATATTGTTAATGGGAACCTAAAAAATTAATGAATTAATGAACACGTGGCAACTACTGTGGATTTTACATTAAAGTATTACAAATGTCTTTCACAAAAGATTGAAAAGCATCAAGGAAGATGTGTTTTCAGCGTACTTTCTTCAGTAATGTGACTTGCTCTACATTGCAAGCACTCCACCATAAATAATCTATTTTCTTAATAATTCTTAATGCTATGTCTTTTGACAATTTTTGTCTATTTACCTTATTTGACAAATATACAAAAACTTGTGCAAAAGAAGATGCTCTGTCTATCTATCTAATCTTCTCCGGACAATCTCCAAGCCTGTGCATCCCCTTCATTTCTATCCATCCAAGACTGTGCGTCCCTTTCATTTCTATCCAAGCCTGTGCGTCTCCTTCATTTTTATCCAAGTCTTGTGCATCGCCTTCATTTCTATAATATAAGCTGTACGTAAACACTCTAAATTGCTGGTATAAAAATAGTTGGCAATTTAAATGCAATGCAATTTGTTACAATATATATTATTTTGTACATGCATGGTACAAATTTCCAGAAACTTATGCAAAAGAAGATGCTTCTCTGTCGAACCTTCTCCAGACAACTTCCAAGTCTGCGACTCTACATAAGAAATCTATTAAACAAATTTTAGCGACTTACCTTGTTAATTGAGACAATAATTCAGTCTCCTATTTAGTGTAAAAACTCGTGACATGTCAAATTCGGACAACTTACTTTATTTGACACTTAGCACTTGGTACGTTATAAAATTCAAAATAGTATATATAAGTATGTATGTAGAATGATGGACGACGATACCTGCCGAATAATCCCGAGAGTCGTCGAATGCAGAACGAAACATGGGTTGGTTTCGTTTTGGCTGAAAGTGTGCGTGTAACGCGTATATACGTATTATGTTGACGAAAATTTTGACTGGAGAAGAAGAATCAGGAGAAAAATTTTACCATTTCGGACTGATCCACGAGACGATATTACGGTATCTCTGTCATGTGTGGACCGACTTTATTGAAATTAGTCTTATTCGAAACCTTATATGCGGTTTACATGAGAAAAATGCCTTTAAATTTAGAAAATATTGCAGGCGTAATGAGATATTAATGTAATAAGTTTCAGGTTAGGTTGTGTAAGATTGGCGCGCCTCGTGTTGGTCGCGATACGGCGGCTCACGTGAGAAAGGCCTTGCAATAGCCGAAGAAATATGAGAGGACCATCTGGCAATTATTACGATGATAAAAGATGTAGGCGTGGGGACAGGGTGTGAATAAATTCCCGACCACTTTAAACAATAATCGCGGAACTTTTATTAAAGGTTGAATCGCCGACACGTGGTGCCTCGTTGTGCTTTTCTTCGCTTGCACCTCGGACTGTTTGAAATCGCTCGTGGAGCTGCAGCCCGTAAGAAAATCACTACGGTGGCCGTATGCCTACCGTCGTGTAGCCAAAAGCACGCACGCACCGCGTCTCACTCTTCGTACTTCCTAACTTTTCACTTCTATTCTCGCACGCACGCATCTATTATCGGGATCATTTTAGAAGGAACCCACTGACAGACAAGTTCAGATCTGTTCTGCGCATGTTGGCGCTCATTGGTGCCGAAACAAGCTACTATTGGTTATACCCCAAACAAACTCTCCCTCAGAGCCAATGAGCTCATTCTACATGCGCGAAATGGGTTCCTTCTAAAATGACCGGGAGAATATATTGTTCGATCGCTCGGTCTCGACTCAAGACCCGACACGCTCCGCGATCGCCCGTCGACCGGCTCCTTTGCCGGTAACGTAGGGCCCTGGTTATACGATAGATCTCTACAAAGACAGTGGGTCCAGGGCGAAGGGGATACCCCTGGATGGCTAAGGAGAGCAGTCGCAAGACAACCCGAGCAGCGTTCGCACTTAATTAGCATACAAGCAATTTTTTGTAGTATTTCTAACAGTTGGAAGAGCCGGGCGACGAGTAAATGACAGCGGTGGCGACAGTCGACATATACAGGGTGTAGAAACATGTACTTGGCGTTGAGACGCTACCGCGTCTCTAGATCTTCACGTTATTAAAATGTCGGCGATATGAATAATGGAATGTATGAACACAGCATTTTAGCTGCGTATATGTAGTTGTGTCATCTTAAGCCGGATCCAGACTTGAATGCGTATACGCTGAGCAAGGCTGAACGCGCACGAATGATGCATGCGGTGGGGTCGAAAGTGCCATTACTGCCATTTGTCATTCGTCACCAACTTCTGTGGGCTTAGCTTAGCCCACGCCGCAGTTGTAAAAATGGCATCGAAGGTATTGAAATTCGAGCGCGTGTTTATACTCGAGAGATAAGGGATCCGTGTTTAATTTGAAGGAAGGGCGACGCAAGTGGAACCATGCGCCATCAGCAGACAACCCCTTTTCTTCCTGCGTCCCTCCACGAAGCGTATTGCCGTTTCCTGCGAGTAATCTTGTGTGATATTTTATTACAACAACGAGTCGGTTAGGTTGTATGAATTGAGAACAATACAGGGTGTAATGAAGAAAAGAGAGACAAATTATTCATTAAAATAGAGCTCTAAAGCAGGGAGTCGAGACCGAAATAGTAACCGCTATTCCGACCGGTCTTGACCGGTCAAGCGACCAATAACCGCAGCGAAAACCGACCGAAACTCTGACCGTAACAGTGAAAGGTTGTAAAGAGGAACCGAAACTCCAGACCGATTGTCTCTCGGTCGGGAATCTCAGACCGTACTTTTAACCAAACCAAACCGAAGGCCTGACCACTCCGCCGACTGGTCGGTTGACCGGTCTGCAATACGGTCGAGTTAATTTATGGAGAGATGTTCCTCTCCATAAATTACGAGTCGGAGCGATTCGGTTCGGTTTGGATCGGTTCAACCTAGCTGAATAAGCCGGGAAGGTATGTATGCTGTTCCTGTCGCTCACACTGTTTGTCACTCTCGTGGCGGGTTTGTTGAAAACAGGCTTTTGCAGTTATTTGTTCCTGTAACACTGTCGGTTCCAAACTATGTCGATCTACCGAGACATTATTGTATTTAAAACACTAGTTATGGATTATTTTAATAGAAGTAGTTAATATAAATAAATTATTGTTAATATAGAAATAAGAAGAAAATGATTGAATTTATAATTTTTCGTGTGGATATTTTAAAAGTATGTCCAAGTGTCGAAAAAAAACAGAAGATAGGAATGTAATAAAATGTAAATATATATTTAACAATAGCATAAATAACAAATTTCACAGCAAAATTTATTACAATGTTTCAATTTTTATCTCTCGGAATAACATATGAAAACATTATTTAACATCTTATGAATCAATTGTATAAGCGTTACATATTCAATTTGTATTACGATATACATATATAAGAAAGGAGTGTGGTACATCGGAAAATACTCCTGTGATGCGAGTAGTACATCTAACGTAAGACAAAGATGGCCCCGTCATGATCGTACGTTGCCATTCTTTAGTACCTGTAAAATAATGAATATTAGTTTCTGAGCAAAACAATTTGTGGCGAAAGTAAATTGAAGGGTCTGATGCAATAAGGGGACTAGCGCTCGAAAATGGGAAAACTTATTGTCCAAACGCTAAGAAAGATTGGAAAATTAAATGTTGTTAAACTGTATTTTAAAAAATATAGTGTTGTGAAGCTCGTCACGACACACACCTTTTCCATTTACAGTTTGTGTATCCAATCATTACTATTCGAGCTAAAAATTATAAACAAAAATTTTCCATCGTCCAAAATCATTATTTCTTTAAACATAAATTGCGATAACTTGAATAAATATTAACGGATCGTTGTGAGACTTAAAACATAACTTCAGAAAACTCTAGCGAAGCCGTAAAATGTATGCACAAATCACTTATGTTAAAAAATGTAATAATATTTAATTAAAAAGTAATACTGGGCATAACCCATGTGTTTCAACGTTTGCCGTTAAAAAGTATCGAGGCAATTTTGAGGTACATATAACTTGCAGCGACAAAGTTTTTCCTTAATATACAAAGAAGATTTTCACCAATGTTCATACTGATGAATAAATAATTGTAGAAGATATGGCAATATATATAAATTCCACGCGGCACCAACAGTCAACGCGAGTGCTAAAACTACTAACAAGGAGAGGTTCCCAGGTGTCCGCCTCCGATTGCTTTGAATTTTGGATATGTTTTAGAGGACGGAAAAATAAGAAATACGTGTCTTTTTATTTTGGCCTGCTTGAATGTTTAGGGGGTGAAGCCACCCCTCTAATGTATATTATAGATTTCTATATAGATTTCATTTGCGGCATAATTTGCTGTATGGACCGTGTTCTTGTCGTCAGTCACCCTTATTGGAGGGTAAACTACCCGCAATCGTTTCAATACGTATTTAAGAGACTTGAAAAGTGTCAAAAATGTCATAAAAAAAACTTAAAAAACCATAAACACAAATTATTTTATGGTGACACATCAGTGGTTTTATGCTCTCCCATTGCTACCAACAGCCCCCTGTGAACAACCCCTAGTTAGTCAGCTACATCGGGCTTACAGAATTCAAGCAGACTATTTTGTGAAAATTGACTACAAAATGATGGGGATAATTTCAATCTTGCTTAATGAGAAAATAGCCTCCAAGTGCACAGTTACATTATTGTAAACAATGAAGACATTTACTTATTGCATTAATTCTTTTTAACTTAAATATTTAATCTGAATTTCTTACAAGATATATACAGTTTACGAAACGATCACTTAAAGTATTTGTATATATACTATCGGAGACCTTACGATTCATATTTGTCACAAAAGTGGTATTCATGAAAAAAATGCTTTAAACAATATGCTTTTTTACACCAGGAGCATCTAACTATCGGTGTTTCATCGCAGGGTGCACATTTCATTTCCGTATTCTGTTCAAAAGCAAAGTCTACAGGATTCACAAAATCTCCTAACTTTTGTTCTGTGTATCCACTTTTATACCAAGGATACTGGAATAGATTTATATATCTGTGTGAAGACAATTGGTTGTGTACAAGTGATTGTAATTTAATTACATTATTTCTTAAATGAAGATTAACGTCATAGTTATGCAAAAGTACATCGTCGGAGAAACGCCTAACATAATTCTTCCACACCCTAAATCCATAAACATCTAGAGGTTGGATTTGTCCAGTGGTACCTTTTGGTATCATCTTAATTATAATTTCTTTGCCCACTGGTGTCGCATCACGTACATCTTGTTCACAGTGCCCACTCGAAGAGTCTAGTGTAACGTCCCACGGGGACTCGAATCAATAATTACCCACCGTCGGTAAAATAGGATCGATCTACGTTAACACATAACTAATCTGCGTTACCGCGTACAAGCAATGTACATACTTTTAGACATAAATTATAAACTAAGCGAATATTAAAGAAATAAATATTGTAGTAGTAATAAGAATAATTAGTTAGGAATATTGTTAAAAGCGCAAGATAAAATAATACATAATAAGCGAGCAATATGCGAAACAATAGAAAACGATTCACTGCGCATGCGCCAATCCACCAATTTTCCAGTATAAAAAGAGGCTTGCGCAACACCTAGCGCGCTCATTCGAATACGAACACGTTCCTGCGACCAACGAATGCTAGTTCCTGGAGGTAGCTGAAGTACCATCCAGCAGAATTTCAGCACGCTCCGGAAACGGTAGCGACTGGTTCTCAGAGTACAAAGGTACTGTTGCTCCTCTTTGGATCTTTCATTTGAAGGTTAAGAACTTTGTTTTCACGGAGGTTTCAAGCGTTGCTCCTATTAGTAGGTAGCAGCTTAGCCTCTTAGCGAAAGCAAGGTCTGAGGAACCCTAGAATATAACCCTGCCACGAGTATCGGGAACTGCTCCGGAAACGGTAGCGGCCGCTCTCACAGCAGAAGCTTAAAACACAGAACTCTGTCAAAATTTACGGGAACTGCTCCGGAAACGGTAGCGGCCGTGCTTACTACAGAAGTATATTGTATATATTTTACTTTAATCAGCGCAATTAATTAGCATAAATAGAAAAAACACATAAAAACCATAAAACATAAAATCATAGTTATACTCATTATTAAAAATAAGTGTTGTCAAATAAAGCCACTGTTACGTTTTAAGTTGGATTTTACTCCTTTACTCTACAAACGAACCCCCACCTATCCTATTCTCGAAGGGACGCCGCTCTCCTTTCGAGAACCTGCTAACGTTAGTCGTCCCCGGGCAACCGGACGTTACACTAGCAACAACACACTTGTTTGTTTGGTTTTAGGAAAAAAGACTTCTTCCAACCAGGTTTTGAAATGAGCTGCAATATTAAATTAAAATCCGTCGTAACTACACATATACGTATAGTTAATTTTCAATTATCAATAAGAATTATCTTTAATTAAGATAATTTCAAAATATACATTACCAGATGTGAGTTTTCCAGATTTTGATGCCGTCACGTACACGTTCGTTGGCTTAAATAATGTTTTTTGAACTATTGGTCCAAATTCTCCATTTGCTTCTTGCAAGACCATAAAGAGGGGTGACAACAATCTTCCATCCGCAGTTATTGTTGGTTGTATTGTATAACTATGTGTCGTTGAAAATACAGATTGTACAACACATTCTACTTTTTTTGTGCCTTGCACTGCTAAGGTTCGTCCAGAATGTATTTCTAATTGAAATCCACTCTGGTCTGAATTATATATATTGTCAGGTCCGATTGTGGCACTCAAAGGCTTTACTTCCTTAACAAAGTCTGTAGCTCTGACTTTTAATACTTCATCGTCTTCTATTGTTGTTCGTGTAACAAATTTGGTTATTTCCCGTGAAACAATGCGATGAGCTTTTTTAAAATTATTTACCCATTTTCTAGAAGCTTTAAAAACCATGTTATCATTACCCTGCTCCTTATACAGTTAGTAAAAAAAGTATTTGGACAGAGCATCGACTTTGATATTTATTCATATAACTACTATAAAAAAGAATTAAGCGGATCTTAACTATAACAAAATGAAAGCTTAAACATTATACTTTACTTCTGCTATAAGGAAAAAAATATAAACCTTAGTTTTACATCCAGAAAATAATAAATCTTTGTTAAGTGTAGTATAACGCGCCAAAAAAAGTATTTGGACAGATGAAAAATGCCGTAAGGAACAAAAGACAATCCCTTCTGCTTCACGAAAATTACATTGTAAGCTTCTCGTACTTCAGTGGCAACAATCCACGCGTTCGGTTGTGCAGTTTCACAGTTCTAACTAACAATGAGCCTTAAAACTAAAGAAACTTCTTTGGGCGAGCGAGAAATTATCGTGAACATGTTTAATGAAGGCAAAACGTACAGAGAAATAGGAACTCTAACAGGCAAATCGTATTCTACCGTTGGCTATATAATAAAAAAATATAAAAGTGAAAATACATTGGAGAATAAGCATCGCATCGGCCGACCAAAGAAAATCAGCGTTAGAGAAGAACGAATAATTCTACGTGAAGTACAAAAAAACAGTCATGTTAGTGCACCTAATTTAGCCACGACGTTAAAAAAAGCGTCAGGAACGACAGTTACACCACAAACAATCCGAAATGTTTTGATAAATGCTGGATTGCATGGGCGTATAGCGAGGAAAAACCGTTCGTGAGCAAAATAAACAGAATGAAGAGGCTGCAATTTGCAAAGCAATACGTGAGCAAACCCAAAGAGTTTTGGAATAAAGTTATATTTTCCGATGAGTCGAAATTTAACTTATTTGGTTCGGATGGAAGAAGAATGGTATGGAGGAAGCCAAGAGAAGAAATGAAATCGAGGAATTTAGTCCCTACTGTCAAACACGGAGGCGGGTCTGTTATGGTATGGGGATGCATGAGTGCAAATGGAGTTGGAAATTTGCACATAATAGATGGCATAATGGATCGTTTTACGTATTTAAATATTTTAAAATCAAATTTGAAAGAAAGTGCTGCAAAACTTGGATTACAAAACGCTTACTTATTCCAACACGATAACGATCCGAAGCACTCATCACGAATTGTCAAGGAATGGATCCTGTATAACACCCCAAAATTCTTACAAACACCCCCCCAGTCACCGGACTTGAACCCCATAGAACACCTCTGGGAGGAACTTAAAAGAAGAGTACGGAAACAGCAAACTACCAATCGTCAAGCATTTATTGCTCAACTAAAGGAAAAATGGCTTAAAATTGAAGCGGAAGTGACAACAAAATTGGTAGAATCAATGGCAAATAGACTAAAAGAAGTCATTAAGTGCAAAGGATATCCTACTAGATATTAGTTAAAGATTATTAATTACTTTATACAGTTTAACTCGTCTGTCCAAATACTTTTTTTGGCGCGTTATACTACACTTGACAAAGATTTATTATTTTCTGGATGTAAAACTAAGGTTTATGTTTTTTCCTTATAGCAGAAGTAAAGTATAATGTTTAAGCTTTCATTTTGTTATAGTTAAGACCCGCTTAATTCTTTTTAATAATAGTTATATGAATAAATATCAAAGTCGATGCTCTGTCCAAATACTTTTTTTACTAACTGTATGCCTTCAAAGCCCATCGTCGAATATCTCTGTCATGTAAAATATAACCGGCATCAATAGCTTCCCTCAAATTTTGTATTACATACTCGGAAATTTGTGCTAATCTTTCTCGTTTGGTTCCTCCTACTTTAATTTGATGAGCCCATCGCCGTAATTGCCGTTCAGAAGAAACATATTTAAAATTAGGGTGAACTGTATTAAGCTTACGCTTTTTTCCTCCGCCATTCCAAAATGCAACTGCTCTCCGCTTATAGTCAACATCAATATCTTTATCACGTTGAGAACAAACTCCTGTATATGTTTCTTCAGACCAATTTTCATCATTATCATCTTCATCAACAGCTTCAACTTCACACTCTTTAAACTGATCCAGAAAGTCCAATGAAAACTCTTCCGAAACTTCGACTACATTAAATTCAAATATGCTATCAAGCAACATCTTTTGTATAGATTCTTTTAATTGTACTTCCTCCCTTGTTATAGGAGTTTCCATCAAGTACATACTTTGAAATGTTACTAATAATAAATTGATCACGTTCAGCGGATTAATAATCATTTTTAATCGCGAGAACTGTAGTTGCAAATTCTGTGAACACGTGAAGCACTCGGATGTGACTGAAGAACAAACCAGTTTTCGAGAAACAACGTACCTTTTTCCAATATTTTAATTTTAGCTTATTGAACTCCCATTGAGGGTATTTGTAATTATAATGACAATTTCTCCATCTTTATAAAGTACCATTTACCTGAATTTCCTTTATATTCGTTCAAAGCTTACGCTCCTTTTAAATATCTTATATAAGCCCGACGTAGCTGACTAACTAGGGGTTGTTCACAGGGGGTTGTCGGTAGCAATGGGAGGGCATAAAACCACTGATGTGTCACCATAAAATAATTTGTGTTTATGGTTTTTAAGTTTTTTTTATGACATTTTTGACACTTTTCAAGTCTCTTAAATACGTATTGAAACGATTGCGGGTAGTTTACCCTCCAATAAGGGTGACTGACGACAAGAACATCGTCCATACAGTAAATTATGACGCAAATGAAATCTATATGAAGTTTTACTCAACACAATTTTGTACCTCGTATGAACATTAGAGGGGTGGCTTCATCCCCTAAACATTCAAGCAGGCCAAAATAAAAAGACACGTATTTCTTATTTTTTCGGTCCTCTAAAACATATCCAAAAACCAAAGCAATCGGAGGCGGGCACCAACAATTCTTATGAACTTCGGGGGTGGGTTTCACCCCCTAAAAATTCAAGCAGGGCAAAATAAAAAGACACGTATTTCTTATTTTTCGGTCCTCTAAAACATATCCAAGAACCAAAGCAATCGGAGATGAACACCTGAAAATCTTATAATTTGGGGGGGGGGTGGTTTCACCCCCTAAATATGAAAACGGGCCGCTATAAAAAAACACGTATATCTTATTTTTCGGTCCTCTAAAACATATCCAAAATTCAAAGCAATCGGAGGCGGACACCTGGGAACCTCTCCTTGTAAGTAGCGCATCATATACGCGGCTGCTGACGCAGATTTGAGACTACGTGCTTCACACCAGAAAACAATCTCTCCACGCTAACTTGTATAGCAGGCGCACTCTGAACTACACACGCTAATTTATACAGTTCTGGTTCCGCGGTTTTCATTGATTCCCAATATAACAACAAATCGGTATCTTTGGAAACACGCTTCCACGAAAGATACGAACATAAAATATTTTTTATATTTATTACGGTTTGGGCGGGGGATGAATTTATTTCTGTTTCTGACTTTCACAACAATTGCTCGATATCGTCACATTCATTCTCGCACTCATCGACACTGCTCACTGCCACATTCTCGCCATTCTCTCCTGTAAGATCATGCAATCTTTTCCATAATGAAACTAATTGTTCTTTCGCCGCTGTTTTATCACTCTCACTCAATAATTCATTATATCGTGGATCCATAAAAATCGTCGCACGAAACACATCATTTTTAAATAAGTCACGCTCGCGGTTTTCCATATTCACTAACAATGCTTTTGACGCGACCGTACCGAGCTTCTTAACACTAATTTTACACATGAGCCATGCTCTGAAAAAATCGCCCATTAAAAGTTGCTCCTCTTGCAACTGTTTCGTCGCAATTTTCGCAGGTTCTAACGCGTTTACAATTTCTTCTATTTGCTGCCAGGTCGCTTCGGTGAATTCCTCGGAATTGGAAGTAATTTCGCGGCACAAATCTCGCTTATCGTACACAGACTTACACATGTCGTAAGTCGAATTCCAACGCGTTGGGCAGTCGATCGGCGGTTTTAGTAGACCCAGGGTCTTTAGGGTCACCGACATTGAGGGGAGGCGCAATTGTTTACAAAGTTCCCTTACCTTTTCGATGATCCCTACGTATGGATCCTTCTTAATTACAGCACACACTGCGAGTTGCAGAGTGTGCGCAGCGCATCTCACACCTTTAATTTCTAAATCGTCTTCCGAATTCCATAACGACAAGTTTTCCGTGGTATCCTCTTCCTCGCACTCCTCTTCCAATTCACTAGGTTGTTCCTCTTGAATTTCCTCGGCCATAAGTTGCACACACTTCACCATGTTACTCGCATTATCTGTTGTCACTGAATACACACTACGCAATGTCAGTCCATACATCGATAATACACGCTTATTTCAATACGCGCGACATTGTTTTCTACCACGAAATTCCATATCGCAATCACAATTAAAAAACTTACGAAATTTACGAAATATAACGAAATTACTCTAAACTCGGAGTTCTAAAATAACTAAAATTAAGTTGGGCTTGAAAAAGTCCGATGTAATATTCAAACACGACAGGATCGTATCCAAGAGATTTTGGGTGTTCACTTTAGCGTTGTCAAAGTAACTCTGCTCTTGATGCACGAATTTCCTTAATATATAAGTAAACTCAGAACGTTATCTATTGGTTATTGAAAAGTTGTGGAGGACAAGTAAGGGTATCCCACCCTTTCGAAGAAGGAAGTAAGGTGGGTGATAGTTTTATGACATGTACGGCTCCTTGGCCCGCGGTTAATTAGCCTGCCAATAGACGCTCCACTTAGGATCATATACCTGGTCATCGTTTGAACTTCGACAGGGAAAACCATAGCGAGGGAAATGTTAATTCTAAAGTGCACTTTCTTCCCTTGTATTGGTAGAGGGAATTCCAGGCCAACTCGATCACTGTTTGCACTCGATGTCAGGGATTTTGTTTAAGGGATCGCATACACCGAGAGCCGTGAAAAGAGAGGACATTTTATGAATATTTTTAAGAGTTTACCAATTTCATTAGTTTTTCAGTTATTAAAACCAAACTGTGGCTATTGCAAAAAAATCCATATGATAAGGACTATATATTAATGTGAGAAATAATCGTGCCAAGTTTCATTCCAATCGGTTGAGTAGTTTTTGAGATATAATTGGCACCGATTTGAAGAACGTTGTTTCGAGAAAATAGCATTTTTTCAACATCTAGATGAAAATGAGTGTTTTTTACGCCTGCTGAGCGGGAGCAAAATGGCCAATTTCAGATGTTTCGCATTTTCTACTTTTCTCGCAAGGGAAAAAGACTTTGCACGCATGCGTATTCGTATTTTTTATTTTACTCCCAAGGAAACTTGGGTTTGCGAGCTGACAAGGGGAGTCCACGGTGAGGTAGTCATCGATTTTGATGAGCCTTGGCACGATGGATCTATGTCGAAAATAAGTAAATACGTGTCAGAGCGTTTCTGCCATTTGGCCTTAATAACAGAGATAATTACATGTAAATTATTAAACATTTCATAGCGCCAATGGAAAACATAAAAGCCATAATGTTAATTTAAGTATATGGCGTGGAGCGTTCGGTAAGACGTCGGCGTGGCGTTGCTGCGGTCGTGAGTTCGATTCCGCCTCTGTCTAGATATTTTTTTCATACTTTATTTTTTTACACTTTATTTTTTCCACACTGTATGAATAGTGAGAAAAAAAGGCGATCGAATTGTAGATGTAACAAATCAGGATTTATAAAGTGTGCTGCATGCAGAAACATTTTATGTTTCGAATGTTTTTATGACCAATATCACCCGGAGACCTGCAGATAATGGAAACGTAAGAACATAAATATATATCTCATTTCGTTACTGTAAGTTGAATTGTGTACTGATATTAATTTTGGGATGCTAATTTTTCGAGATTACCGCTCGTTATTATATAATAGTTCTTATGTTATAGGTATATTAATTATTCAGGAACAGTACTGCGAAGTCTTATTCGAAGTTTCCGGTGGTACCCCATCGCGCGATGGTGGCCGTGGGGTTTTAGTGGGTAAAAATCCCACATTACCCTGACGCCCTCGGGGGATTCCCCTCTGGAGGTGTCGGGGTGTCTTTTGAAGATTTCCCCACGTTAAAAAAAAAAATAATAATAATTGTATTTATACATTTAAAAGAATTAGTGAACGTTACTACCGTTACCCCTTTTTCTCACTATTCATACAGTGTGGAAAAAATAAAGTGTGAAAAAATAAAGTATGAAAAAAATATCTAGACAGAGGCGGAATCGAACTCACGACCGCAGCAACGCCACGTCGACGTCTTACCGAACGCTCCACGGAATATTCTTAAATTAAGGTTATGGCTTTTATGTTTTCCATTGGCGCTATGAAATGTTTAATAATTTACATGTAATTATCTCTGTTATTAAGGCCAAATGGCAGAAACGCTCGGACACGTATTTACTTATTTTCGACATAGATCCATCGTGCCAAGGCTCATCAAAATCGATGACTGCCTCACCGTGGACTCCCCTTGTGAGTGAACATGGCATTACCATGTGGTATGAAGAAGCAATTGGTCGACTAATCGATATCGATCATGTGTGTTTATGTTGACATTATAACTGTCACAGCACCTCTTTTCATTAAAAGATAAAAGTAGTGATAATCAGAGTGATAGGGATACGGGGTACCACACGCCCTCCGATACACAGTGGTCCGAGTGGCCGAAAACGTGATAAAAAATCCTTACGTTCACATTTCACCATTTATCATTATGAAGATGGTCATTCCGGGGGTTTTGTGGTCGCAGACTCTGATTCCGAGGTCAAAATTGTTATTACATTAAAAATAAGCACTGTAGGGAGGGGGGTAATATCGATAAAATAATTTTATGTTTTGTTTAAGAGTACTGTTTGATTTGATTACGTTATTTGATGTTAATTACGGCATCAAATTTCGAAAATGAACAGAGATAGCGTTTTTATGAGCCCCCCCCCCTACAGGGCTTAGTTTTTATCTAATAAAAATTTTGGCTTCAGAATCAGATTCTGCGTCCCCCCCCAAAAACCGGAATGACCATTTTCATAATGATAAATGGTGAAATGTGAACGTTAGGATTTTTTATCACGTTTTCGACGACTCGGACCACTGTGCGATATAGCAAAAGCTGCAAAGGCATTTGAGGAAAATTTGCTGCCGTCGAAATCGAAAGAAAAGTAGACGATGTACAACAAATTTATGGAGCGTTGAGATAACCATAAACTGGAATCTTTATCGCAAGCAGTGTGTTTAGTTTCTTGCTTAGCAGGCTTTCCAAAATTGATTGTTTCAACCATCCTAGGTGTATGTAACCTCTTAAAGTGAAGTATGATGCAGTCCACACGAAATCATGGGAGGAAGGCGGGTTTAATTCACCATTTTGCTGTTTTCGAATTTATTTAAAGAATATGGGCCGTCAAAGTTTACAATTTTTACAGCGTGAAACCAAGTTGTGCTTAAGAATTTTTATCTTCGAAACTGATTTATCGTATTGAGTTCATTCTTCTCTTATTGTCATCTAGAAGGTTTGGCCCATTTAATTAATATTTTCTCAAACTGAAAAAAAAACATTTTTGTAACATAGTAAATTACAAAACAAATTTTTATTTTGCAAAATTCTCCTCAAAGGTTGGGAATCTAAAACTTGGAAGAAATATTACCAAATGCCTTGAAATTCTACCTACAAAATAAACACCTTCTAAAGAGGGAGTTTTTAAAATTAGCGTCGTAATCAGCCATCGAAGGCAGCGGTGCGCTCCGTTTCAGGTAAGCGAGCCGCGCGCTGCATTATTGCGGACGGTTTACAATACCACTCGCACCCCGTATTACTTCAATCAGGACGAAACATAAAATCGACTGGTCCCGTATCCGCCTTAATGGTGTCATTTATGCCAGGGAAAGAGTTTCTTTAACTGCATTTGTTTGAATTTCAATAGGGATTATACCCAAAAGTTCCTGTTCCATATAATGTTATGGTTCAACGCAAATATCGGGTGTTTTCTCCTCGCCTTAGAGAAACTTAAGCCTTAAAATTAGCTAATGAGGGTTCTTTCGTTAGCGAATGAGGGTCTATAGGTATAACAATAAAGTGCAGTTTACGAGTGACTAAATCGCGACCATAAAGCCCTGAGTAAAATAGCAATTACTAAAAACAACTTGAAACCTTTAACAAGCTGGGACTACATTTTCCATGTTAAGAATGGTGTGGTAAACTACGATGAGTTTCCTTTATTGTAGGATTGGGCGTTCTCGACAGCAGAGCTTTTCCTCCCTCTGACAGCTCAAGCGTCGTCGAATAAAAACCGTTTTACACATCTTTCATAAACGCACCGTGTACTCCCCTTAAAACTCGAAATTGGTTCCTGAGTTACAGATAATTCCTAACTTGGACAGGGATTCTTTTCTACGAGTAATTCCATGGCAACTCGATTACTTTTTTCACTCGGTGTCAGGGATTTTGTTTAAAGTGAAATATGATGCAGTCCGCTGAAATATGATGGACGGGCGCGGGTTTAAGTAACCATTTTGCTGCCCAATCCTACAATAAAAGCAACTCTTCGTAGTTTACCACACCATTCTTAACATGGAAAATGTAGACCCAGCTTGTTAAAGGTTTCAAATTGTTTTTAGTAATTGCTATTTTACTCAGGGCTTTATGGTCGCGATTTAGCCACTCGTAAACTGCGCTTTATTGTTATATCTATAGACCCTCATTCGCTAACGAAAGGACGCATTGCGAGATTTTGTCCATAAATCATTTCAAGGCTTAAGTTTCTCTAAAGCGATGAGAAAACACCCTGTATTTACGTTGAGCCATAACATTATATGGAACAGGAACTTTTGAGTATAATCCCTATTGAAATTCAGACAAAAGCAGTTAAAGAAACACTTTCGCTGGCATAAATAACACCATTAAGGCGGATACGGGACCAGTCGATTTTATGTTTCGTCCTGATTGAAGTATTACGGGGTGCGAGTGGTATTGTAAACCGTCCGCAATAATGCAGCGCGCGGCTCGCCTACCTGAAACGGGGCGCACCGCTACCTTCGATGGCTAATTACAACGCTAATTTTAAAAAAGCCCTGTTTAGAAGGTGGCTTATTTTATAAGTAGAATTTCAAGGCATTTGGTAATACTTCTTCCAAGCTTTAGATTCCCATCCTTCGAGGAGAATTTTGCAAAATAAAAATTTGTTTTGTAATTTACCATGTTACAAAAATGATTTTTCAGTTTGAAAAAGTATTAATCAAATAGGTCAAACCTTCTATGCCACGCATGATAATTCATCGGACTCCGATAGTGATATTGAGATAAATAATAATTGTGCCAGAAGAAAGGCAATGAGCATTCCCAATAAAAATATACTTAGTACTTCCGAATCAGAAGAAGATTATGTCGTCGATGCTTTACATCCATCGAGTTCTAATAACATGCAATGGGCTATGGAGAATGTTAACTTAAAATTTCACAAATTTAATGCCTCCAATGCCGGACTTCTGACAGATGACATCAAATTCTCCTCTTCAGTATTAGATTATTTCGAAATATTTTTTTCATCCGAACTGGTGAACTTCATAATAGATAAGACAAATAAATACTGGGCAAATACAATAAATGATATCATATCTAATCACAACATTGGGAGAACTGTTGACGAATTTGTAACAAACCCCCAAACATGCCCCTTTTCTTTTTCGTTAATAAACTTAATTAATAATACTTAAATACTTATATTCTTATTATATTCTTATTATTCTTACGTTTATAAAGAGTGTTTAGGATTAATATTAATATTAGCTCAGAATACCGCGAGACGCGAGTGTGTCGAAAGAGAGAATTGTGTGTAAAGGAGTGAGAGAATCGAACGCATGCGCGATCCTCAGTCGATCAACGGATCGACGAGAGTACGGATCAGAAGCAGTGATTGTAATTTGTGCATGGCAAATGAGAGAGGGAACCGAGCGTTCCACGCGCGCGCCTGCGCTCTCCAGTCGCTCAGTAGACCGACTAGAGAACGGATCGAGCGAGACGAGAATGATTGACGCGTAATAGTCGAACTCCGTTCCTATTGGTGCGCTCCCAGTTTCCCGAATATGTATAAATACGGGCAAGAAAGCCCAGAGAGAGTCATTCAGATACATGAATTCATTCGAGTCTTTACAAGAATCATTTAAGGCTAATAGCCGATTCCACCATAAATTTAATGCTCCAACTTTGGAGGCCGCTTTGCTGGACACTTGGCTGCGCTGATCGCTCAAACTAAGGTCATAGTCGCCAGGTTTGGCGAGAGGTTCCAGCCTTGGAGGCCGCTTTGCTGGACACTTAGTTGTTGAAGCTAAATTATTGACAAATATTATTCTCAGGTTAGTAATATTACTCCTGAGCGACGAGGGAACAAGACTATTCCAGGTGGCAATACCGCCCCTGATGAACTAATGAAACAACTCAACGATTCTCAACTTAAACATATTCAATCTCCTAGATTTATAAGCTAATTCCTTTATCGACCGAGAGTCATTATCCACAAACTAATTCCTTTATCGACCGAGAGTCATTATCCACAAACTAATCCCTTTATCGACCGAGAGTCATTATCCATAAACTAATTCCTTTCATTCGACTAAACGTCGCTATTAATTATTTAAGTTACATTACTCTAATTCGATCGTTCAACCGGGTATTCTTTTGTACCGACCAAGAGTCGCAACCCAAGACGATCAGCTTTACTTTTTGTAACGACCGAGTGTCGCAACATAATTAATTTCTTTAATTTCTTTAGAATTAAAGCATTAATTTACGTTTTCGTGTATCATTTAAAAGTGCTTTCCTTGAATAAACACTATTAAGTTAAATTCTTGTTCTGGAATTTTAATTCTTTATCGCACGCCACTCGAACCAATCCCGAAAACCTGTAACTCGCGTTAACGCCACGCCTAAAACCGTTATAGGAGAAATTTTTGGTGGCAGCGGCGGGATAGTTGATTTGCAAAACCGCGAATTGTGTGGCAAAGGAGTAAAACTCCTATAGCGAAGAACGAGAATTTTTCTTCTTTGATAAATTGCGAAGTAAGCGTTCCAATCATGGCGCAAAACAATCCGTTAAACGATGTGGTAGTGGAAATGCAAAACCTGCACTTAGATCAGGAAAATATGTGCCACCCTCAGATTAGAATTAGAGATGCCGCAGATACGGTTCCGGCATTCGATGGACGAAATATTTCTATGTATCAATTTACAAAATGTTGTAAAAACGCGAAAAATATGGTCACACCAAACGCCGAGTATGGACTAGTACAGATTATAAAAAATAAACTATATGGCCAAGCCTCACGAGTTGTTTTAAATGGAGATTACAATACCATAGATGAACTCATTAGAGTACTTAATTCTCGCTTTGCTCCATTACATTCGTCAATTCAATTATACGGTGATATGTCCAGAATCGCTCAGTTGCCGGACGAAGCAACTGTCGATTACAGTAGCCGTGTGTCGGAAATCCTCCAACAAATAAAAACTTGTCACGAAACGGAAGTTCCTCAGAATGTCGAGCAGTATAATCAAACTGCGGAAGTAAATGCAATTCGAACATTTTGGACAGGATTGAGACCGGAGGTTTACGCGAGAATGCGAACAGTTGACTTCACTGATTTGGATAGTGCTATTACCGCCGCGATCAAAGCAGAAGCAGAAAATCGGGATAATTTAATGGGGAATAGATTCGCGGAAGGTCTGTCATACTCTGTGCAATGCACTAATTGTTTTGGTTACGGCCATACAACAACGAATTGTAGTAGTAAACTCCCTGAGAGACAAATATCACAGATATCCTGGCAGTCAAAATTTTGTAATCATTGCCGACGAGTGGGACATACTATTCAAGAATGAAGACTGTTAAATCCACAAAATAATTCAGTATCGCGTCCAACATCGCAGATAGAATGTAGATATTGTAAAATCAAGGGTCATACTATCGAACAATGCCGTAAGAGAATATACAACAATAATAAGAATCGTGAAGGAACTGTAAACTCTAAACCAGAAACACCTAAAGCTTCAGATAACACACAACAAGCTTTAGCACAAAAACAGGGTGCACTTAATTTACAAATGTTAAGAATTGGAAAATCGCCAAACCTTACTCTATCAGGGCCAGAATTTAACGAACCTGAAATCCAAATGATGATAGATACTGGTGCCGATCTAAGCGTAATTAAACAAGAATCTATTTCTCTTGACATTCCAATTTATACAGATGCTGTATACGAATTAAAAGGAATAGCTAGTAGTATTCTTCCCACTATAGGATATATTAAAGTTAAATTTCTAAACACCGAAGTAGAGATCCATGTTGTCGAAACATTGCCTATCGCACAAGATGGATTATTAGGTACGACCTTTTTCAAAGAAATTGGAGCCAGAATAGATTATGCTAAATCAGCTGTAGTAGTAGGAGATTATATTTTACCATTCGAAAATTGCAAGGTAACCATACCGAACCGATCAAGGTGTCAAGTGCAAGTTAAAGTTCTCGCCTCAGATCTTAAAACCGGATACGTACCTAAATTAAACTTACATCCTAAAATCCTTATGGGAAATTCTCTGGTTACCAATAATAATGGGTTAGCTAATCTTTATGTTATTAATACATCCAATAAGGATATAACATTAGCGATACCACCCATACAAATAGAACCTTATGAGGAAGTAGAGATGCCAGAAATTCTTGAAACCCCAGAGCATGTTGAACAAGTATTAAAATTACTCCGCAGTAATCATTTAAATCCTGAAGAAAAAGAAAATATAGAAAAATTAATTAGACGACATTCTGATAGATTTCATCTCCCTGGAACAGGACTAGAAGCTACAAGTGTAATTAAACACAGAATAATTACAAAAACTGAAATACCAATAAACACTAAACAGTATCGATACCCGCAGGTGCATAAGGAGGAATTTAATAAACAAATATGCGAATTATTAAATAATAATATTATTAAATCTTCATTTTCTCCTTATAATTCCCCAGTATGGATAGTCGCGAAGAAACCAGACAGTAAAGGAAACAAAAGATGGAGAGTAGTAATAGATTTCCGTGATCTAAATGACAAAACAATAGGAGATGCATATCCATTGCCGAATATACTAGATATATTGGATCAACTTGGTAGTGCTAAATATTTCACAGTATTTGATTTAGCTTCAGGATTTCATCAAATTCCGATGCATCCAGATGATAAGCATAAAACAGCATTTTCCACTCCTTATGGACACTATGAATTTAATCGAATGCCATTTGGATTGAAAAATGCCCCTGCCACATTTCAAAGATTGATGGATCAAGTTCTTACAGGACTACAGGGTGTAGAATTATTTGTATACTTACAAGGGGAGTCCACGGTGAGGTAGTCATCGATTTTGATGAGCCTTGGCACGATGGATCTATGTCGAAAATAAGTAAATACGTGTCAGAGCGTTTCTGCCATTTGGCCTTAATAACAGAGATAATTACATGTAAATTATTAAACATTTCATAGCGCCAATGGAAAACATAAAAGCCATAATGTTAATTTAAGTATATGGCGTGGAGCGTTCGGTAAGACGTCGGCGTGGCGTTGCTGCGGTCGTGAGTTCGATTCCGCCTCTGTCTAGATATTTTTTTCATACTTTATTTTTTTACACTTTATTTTTTCCACACTGTATGAATAGTGAGAAAAAAAGGCGATCGAATTGTAGATGTAACAAATCAGGATTTATAAAGTGTGCTGCATGCAGAAACATTTTATGTTTCGAATGTTTTTATGACCAATATCACCCGGAGACCTGCAGATAATGGAAACGTAAGAACATAAATATATATCTCATTTCGTTACTGTAAGTTGAATTGTGTACTGATATTAATTTTGGGATGCTAATTTTTCGAGATTACCGCTCGTTATTATATAATAGTTCTTATGTTATAGGTATATTAATTATTCAGGAACAGTACTGCGAAGTCTTATTCGAAGTTTCCGGTGGTACCCCATCGCGCGATGGTGGCCGTGGGGTTTTAGTGGGTAAAAATCCCACATTACCCTGACGCCCTCGGGGGATTCCCCTCTGGAGGTGTCGGGGTGTCTTTTGAAGATTTCCCCACGTTAAAAAAAAAAATAATAATAATTGTATTTATACATTTAAAAGAATTAGTGAACGTTACTACCGTTACCCCTTTTTCTCACTATTCATACAGTGTGGAAAAAATAAAGTGTGAAAAAATAAAGTATGAAAAAAATATCTAGACAGAGGCGGAATCGAACTCACGACCGCAGCAACGCCACGTCGACGTCTTACCGAACGCTCCACGGAATATTCTTAAATTAAGGTTATGGCTTTTATGTTTTCCATTGGCGCTATGAAATGTTTAATAATTTACATGTAATTATCTCTGTTATTAAGGCCAAATGGCAGAAACGCTCGGACACGTATTTACTTATTTTCGACATAGATCCATCGTGCCAAGGCTCATCAAAATCGATGACTGCCTCACCGTGGACTCCCCTTGTTAGACGATATAGTAATCTATGCTCGCTCACTTCAGGAGCATGCAGTTAAATTTGAAAAATTAATGAAACGGCTTAGGGAAGCAAATTTGAGTCTGCAACCAGATAAATGCGAATTTTTAAAGAAAGAGGTAGCGTATTTAGGACATATTATTAGTGAGAATGGAGTTCGACCAGATCCAAGAAAATTAGAAGCTGTTAAGGATTTTCCATTACCAAAAACAATTAAGAATGTGAGACAGTTCCTTGGACTGGCTGGGTACTATCGTAGATTTATAAAAGATTTCTCGAAAATAGCTAAACCATTATCAGATCTAACAAGGAAAAATAATAATTACGTTTGGACGAGCAAACAACAAGAAGCATTCGAGATATTAAAGGACGTGTTATGCCGCGAGCCTATACTACAATATCCGAATTTTGACGCTCCATATATCCGAGTTCGTAGGTGAGGGGGATGACGTCACAGGGGAGGGGAATTTTCAAAATTTTCAAAATGGCGTCGCGCGCGCAGGTCGAGTTCGTGGGCGAGGGGGCTGACGTCACAGGGGAGGGGGGTGGATTTTCAAAATTTCAAAATGGCGCTGCGTGCATTTCGTAATGGCGCCACCTATTGGATGTTTAAGGTACTTTGGGCCCGCGTCGGTATTTGGGCCCGTCTTGGTAAATTTTCCAGGTTTTTTTCATACATCTCGTGTTGGCGTCACCTGTTGGATGTTTAAGGTATATTTGGGCACGCGTCGCCGCTGCGCAATCTCCGTACGCGTGCGGGGATCGGTGCGCAGGCGCGACCGCGACCGATTCGTGGAAATTCAAATCGCGTCTTCGATGATGATGATTTCTGAGAAAGAGGGCGAACCAGGATTTCTGAGAAAAGATAAGGCGATCATGGCACGCGACAGGATTGAACGCGTTTTTTATGCCTACGTGCACGCGCTTCGTGCCGTGTGTTTATATTTGAATCGTGGGACCGATGCAGCCCACGTGCAATGATGTAAACATATAGTGATAATTATTGTAAATCAATCATCGCGATAGCCCATGGAATAAACATTGCACCGCGCCATGCCGTGTGTTTATATCTGAGCAGGATTGGACGCGTTTTTGGTGCCTACGTGCACGCGCTTTGTGCCGTGTGTTCATGTTTGAATCGTGGGACCGATGCATCGCAAGTGCAATGATGCATACATATAGCGATAATTATTGTAAATCAATCGGCGCGATAGTGTGTGTGTTTATATCTGAGCATTGACTTTTCCCAAGACCATGCCTCTAAGAAGGAAGTACCCTCGAGAAAACGCAATGTCCCTGAAGCAATAAATTAGGCGTTGCGTTCACGCGAGCAACTAAGCGATAATTATTCGGGGTAGAGTTCCGAGTATTTTCACGATCGAGAACAGGGCGACGTCTCAAGCACCCTTCTCGAGGGTCTGCGAGTCAAGCGTCGTGGGAGCGTGTAAGGGCGAAAAGAATTCGTACATAGATTTTCATGATTTCAGTAATTTATTTAACTTAACTAAGTTAACTTAATCCCACTCGACAACATTATCGTTGAATATAGCATCGTCGATGTCATTCGTAAAGAATCACACATTGATGCGTACGTGTGCGTGAGTCAGTATAAAATCACGTACGCTCGAGTAGTAACAAGTATCGTTCGCGTCATTTTTCCGCCGATGAGAATCATACGCAGTGCATATCAAAATGTACAAACGCAGCTTAAACGATTCATCCTGCGCATCCGACAACGATGGTGGCATTCCAAATAAACGCCAACGACAACAACATCATCAACAATCCGATATGAGGTACGTACGCGTTATTATACACTTTTCACTTACTTCATTCACTTACTTCTTTCACTGTAACCGTATACGACCGAAGTATTAATTTCATGTACATGTTTCTTACAGTTCTGGATTCACCACGGCAAAAGCGTTGAAAACACCAAAACCATCAGTCGTACGGATCCTGGGACGTGATTACCCCCTGACCGCAACAGCGTATAAACGTCTAAGTATTGGAATTCGCATTGGAATGGATTCGTGCCACGTCGAGATCGCCATAGCGGACAATAAAGGCTGCGAGTTGAGCTTTTCAATGTCTACGTGGAAGCTCCTGCTACAAAACGAGGCGGACATACTTCAACGATTACGTAGCAACGCAACATCGCCCCAAACTCACATCGTAATTGATCATTTACGACTAGAGTTCACGCGTATGTATGATGATCAACTTATTAAAATCACCGATAATCGCACTGTCATATATATGACTGAAGCCACGATGTGTAAACTATTCGCGTACAATCATTGCATTGAACATATGTTCACCTGGCTTCACCTGAAAATATGTACTCTATAAGCAGTAAATATGCCACCTTCGTAGAAGTTCTACGTACCGCGTCCGTACCAACGAATTATGTGAAATTAATTTCCGAAAGCGAGCACTTCGAAAAGCATTGATTGATTGATTGTGAATTGTTGGCGTTAGGATTACAATCCATGCTGCGTGATGTAAACCACGTACCACTATAGTACGTGCATATATATGTTTAATAATAAATGTATAACAATTTTTAAATAAATGTATATATTTTTTCTTTGAAAGCAGTATATATCTATTAATGTACATCCATGCATGCATGCGTACTTAAATTATAGAATAAGTATTTGCGTAAAGTAACGTTCGTATGGGAGGGATCTTCTTGCTCGTGGGTAGAGGAATCAGTCGCCGCTGTCATTACGCTCATCACCGCCGCCGCCGTTGTGTTCATCGCTATAGAAAACAGAAAAAAGATAATAATTCTTACATATTCGTTTCTCGGCATATGACGCGTAAAGTAGATTGTAATGTGCGTGTATGACTTACATTAGGTGACGCTACGTATATAATCCCATATTTTCCCGACATTCTCCAGCGCGCAAACACTGTTGTTGATGTGAAATGCACATCGAATGGCATTCGTTGAAGACATAGACTTCAGGTTAGGAACGTCAGGCATGATCCCGCAATAATCATCGTCAACGTCGTAGCCGCCGTCGTCTTCGACAGTTCCAGCATTGTTGTTGTTGTTGGTGTTGTTGATCTTTCGCGCTGTCAGTTCGTACAAATTGCATACATCCTCAACGATTATGTCAGATAGTAGTTGCAGCATCCACGTTTTCTTTTCCGCACCTTTCACGATGACGAAGTCAATGTTCGCGAGCACGCTGGTGAGGAGCCCCGGAATTTTGGAGTATGGAACGTAGCCGTCGGACCAGCGAAGCCCGTGATGATGCTTCGCGAGCCAGGACGCTTGACAGTGCTCACAGGAATTCAGATGATTCCAGAAGTATGGCGGTTCGAAGATGCAATGGCTGATCGTCGTTTTATCGTTGTTGCTGTTTACGCGAATCGCGATCTCTTTGGCGACGAACTCGCGTTCGATATTAAACCCTTGCAGATCGACAATGGCGAACATTATTATTATTCGTTTAGGTAGCACCGTCGGCGATGGTGTCAGAACAGCAACTGAGGTCTTCGACATCGACGTTTTAAAACAGTAGCAGTATCCGCAGTAGGAGAAGTAGTATTAGTAGTAGTAGTAGTAGTAGTAATCGATCTCGTACGCACGCTATATTAATTTGCGTACCATGTTGGTTAAAGGGTCGTATTTGACTATACGATCGTGTATGAACAAACAGACGGCGGAATTATTGGCGGGGATATTTTCTTTGCATTCGAAATCTATTCGCACGTCCACGGTAGCGCTTTTCAACGATTCGTTTGGCTAGATCAATCTATTACCACGATAGGCGCGTATTTAAGGAATTCGTTCGCGCTCAGCAACAGTTCTCCGTGACCGTAGTACGATCGGATGAAATTCGCATACATATTGTACATGATCGCGAATTTATACTTAGAAAAATCTATTTGCATGTCATCGTACGGATACGTCTCGGAATTTAGGTAGAGTTGAAAGTGTGAGATTATTCGGGTCGAATATCCACGCGGGTTTATTTGAACGATTCTTTCGATCGGTTTGCATGCCGAATAACACGTATCGGGGTTTCTCAATTTGCGACGTAGTTTTCACGGTCCACGTATGTTCATCACGCTGTGCGTGGAGTAGTGGTTGATCCCGCGTGTCTTCGCGCACCGTTGAAACTCCGCGTTGTAAAACTCTTTACCCATGTCAGTTTGTAAATTTCGCGGGCATCTATCGCTCTGCCGCAACACGGTCGCGAACGCCGCGGTCACGTCACGTCCGCTTTTCGTTTTCACGGGTACGGCCCATGCGTACTTGCTGAACGCATCGATGATCGTTAGTATGTAGTGATATCCTCGATTTTGCTTCGCGTACGGACGCATCTCAACCAAATCGGCCTGCCACAAATCATCGTAGCCGCGAATCACGACGCTGCGCCGTGGGAAATTACGTCTCGCGGGAGCGTGTAGTTCGTTCACTAGTTGTACTCGTTCCTTGTTCATGCTTCGCGGGTGGGCCGGGGATGGTCGCGACGTTTCAAGGACGTTAGAAGTAGTATGAGTTCCTCGAGTACTCGCAAAACGCAATCGGCGCACGTTCTTCGCAATCGTTCGTTATTATTAAACGTTTCGGATCCGTAGCCGTTATCGTCACCATCAGTGATCATCGTCGTTGGCGTCGTCGTAGACCCTCGTCTGCTTTTCGCGGCTCCTTTCGTTTGTACAAATCCGTGTCCGTTATCGTAGTCGACGATGTCGTAAACTCTTCGAGTCTGTCTGTCAAGTGATTCAAGCGTTGCTCCATCGCGTTATTTAAATCATCCTCTAGTTGGGACAATTGCGCGTTAACGATATCCGTCATCGTTCGTTGTACTCGCGTCTCGAGTTGAGATCGTTGATACTCGGCGTCCAGTCGCGCGGTCGCGATAGCCGTTTCGATTTTTTGGTTAAAGCGTTCGTCCATCGAGGACAATAATCTCGTCATTGTCATTCTCGCTTCGTCGCTGTTGTTGTTGTTGTTGTTGTTGTTGCGTAACGCGGTGCCAAACTTGTTCACCGACATAACGATGCGTGTGCGCGAACACTACTGACGCGATGATCACCGAATCGTTCAATTTAAGATGCGTCCGTCCTCGCGAAGTTCCTCCACGATGGATGCGATTTCGTTATCATGACCCGTGTGACCTGCCGCGCGCGATGCTATGAGTAATCTAAGTCTATCGACCAATTCGTTCGGGTCATCCCAGCACACGTAATCGATCGCGTTATCGGTGACAGTCATCGATTCGTCAATGGGCAATCCTCGACCTTGTCGCGTGCCCGCGCCGCCCGCGCCGCCCGTGCCGCCCCTAACGCGTCTGACTCCCGATGTCCGCACCCCACCGATTATCGCGGATATGATTTTCTTATACTTATATCCCTTGTTTCCCAGCGTGCGCTTGCTCGGCGAATGGTTTCGCTTATGCGCGTTCGTCGATAGCAAGATGAGACGGTACGCGTGAATATCCGCGTCTGTGTACGTGCGAACGTTGGGTACTCGCATGAACAGCAATTCGTACAAACTCCGAGTCCCCACGTATCGCGCTCCGTTCACGCGAATGTCGGTTGGCTGTTCTGTCTGTTATAATTATTGTATTGATATACTTTGTCTTAATGGGCTTGTCCCGTGAATAAATATTATTATTATTATTATTATTATTATTATCACCGTCCTCGTCGATGGTGAATACGGAATCGCCGATCATTAGGTCTTCGTCGGACCCCAAGTATACACCGTACACGTTGTCGATTCGTTTCTTGGTATCGGTGAAGAACAGTCGCAGGTATTCTCGCGACAAGGGTCCCTTGGCATTCCGTACCTACACTTCGACATCATCGATGGGGTTGCGCAGCGAATTCAAATCATGAACCTTTGCTGACGACTCATCATCCTGAATTTTTTCGTCGCCTTTGTGATCGATATCATGAACAACATCACCAACAACATCATCAACAACATTATCGTCAACATCATTGTTGTCATTATTAGTATCGTTGTCATTGTCGTCGTCGTCGTCCTCGTCCTCGTCGTCCTCGTCGTCGTCCTCGTCGTCGTCCTCGTCGTCGTCCTCGTCGTCGTCCTCGTCGTCGTCCTCGCCGTCGTCCTCGCCGTCGTCCTCGCCGTCGTCCTCGCCGTCGTCCTCGTCGTCGTCCTCGCCGTCGTCCTCGCCGTCGTCCTCGCCGTCGTCCTCGTCGTCGTCCTCGTCGTCGTCCTCGTCGTCGTCGTCGTCGTCGTCGTCGTCGTCGTCGTCGTCGTCCTCGTCGTCGTCCTCGTCGTCGTCGTCGTCGTTGTCGGTTCGTTGGCCATTTCGTGTTGCTCGATGAATGACTCGCGGTTTACTGATGTCAACGAGCTACGACAAACTCGTTAAATCCTCTTCGATACCGACCTTCGTACATGGAACTATCCTTATCGATCACCACGAAATCGTATCGTCGACGCCAACATCTCGCACACAAGTCGTTGAACGACTCGAACGTCATGTCTGTGTTCACGTGATCGTTGTACACGCGACGCAAGTTCGTACCGTCTTGTTTGAACAGCATGAGAAAATTTGCGTTGTCCCTGATCAAATGTTTAGGTATTCTAGCGTACGATTGACATAAATAAAAGCAATCCACGTTCGCGTGGCGACCCATGGAGAAGTATTCGCGTATCGCGTTCTGTTCGTCGCATGCCACGTCGTCGAACACGAAGATCCAATCGGGCCGAGCGTCTCTCGGTGGGACGATCTCAGCGTTGTCCGAGTAGGGAAAGTATTCGATCCCGTCGATGACCGACAACACCTGTTCGAGATATCGATACTTTGACTGATGCAACGATTTCGAGTATACGTACACGATCTCGAAGCGTAAACCGTTCGGACTCTCTAGCATACTTAGAAGCACGTTCGTTTGTCCACATCCAGACGGTCCGCAAATCACACCTCGCACACTGTTCGGTAATAACGGGCCGTGTCTGTTTGATCGATTCGGATCCCTATCATCCTCGAGCATTCTGTTCGCGGTCACGCGAATGACGTCCGACTGTTTCGCGAATCGCATATTCGCAAGCACGTCTATGACGAGGGATGACTATTTATATTCGTGGTGCGCGTCGCGCAGGTCACTATCACAGTGATCGGTGGAGCGTGCGTACACGTTTATTATTGTAGTAGCTATCGTGACTATTCTAACGTATATGGTTGCATCAACGACTGTGACGTCTCACGGACTAGTAAAAAAATCAGAGGAGGAAGAATAATAATCAGAAGAAAAAGACTGGATCGGGTCTCGTGAACGGTATCATAAACCGTCTGCCGTTCGAACTACACGTTCCGGGTTATCAGTTCTGCGGACCGGGAACGCGTTTACTAAAGCGATTGGCTCGTGGCGACGAAGGTGTGAATCCTCTGGACGCAGCGTGCCGCGACCACGATATCGCGTACGCTCGTCGAAAGGATTTAGAGGGGCGACACGAGGCGGATCGTGCGTTAGCCGAACGAACGCGAGAACGAGTATTCGCGAACGACGCGACCTTTGGCGAAAAAGCCGTAGCGACTGGAGTGTGGGCAACGATGAAGGCTAAGACCAAATTCGGCATGGGTATGAGAAGGACGAAACGTAAACAGGGAAAGTCTGGAAGGAAACATCCTCAACGGCGTCGACGACATCGTAATCTACGAGTGGCGAAAAGCGGTGGCTTTCTTCAATTTCTTCTGTTCGTGCTGCCTGCTTTATCAGCTATCGGGGCATTGGCCGGTGGAGCGGCTGGTATAACCAAAGCGGTCAACGATTCGAAGGCCTCTCGAAAACAGCTGGAAGAGACGTTACGTCATCATCGGGCGATGGAAGGGCGAGGGATGCACCTGACACCGTACAAGCGAGGCGCGGGCTTGAACCCGAGACGGCGGCGTCAACGACGAGTGCGATCAAACAAAAAAAAAACGCCGATCGCGTAGGCGCGTGGCGACGGTGGCGGCGATAACACAAAAACCTATGACGAACCTGCAATTAGAACGCGAATGCGCCAGCATCCCGTTCTTTCGAGGGGTGTTTATGCGCGATACGCTTCCCACGCGTGTACGAAGCAACGAATGCGGTATCGCGAAACTGGACGAGAATCGAGGCGCCGATACGCACTGGGTCGCTTACGCGAAACGCGGACCACGAGTACAATACTTTGATAGTTTTGGGAATCTGCGACCTCCCGCGGAATTGATCTACTATTTCGGACGCGGTACAACGATCACGTACAATCACGATCGTTTTCAACGTTTCGATCAGATGAATTGCGGTCGCTTGTGCATGCAATTTTTACAGCAAAAGTCTATGGAATTATGGCCCGTATAATAATAATAATAATAACGGTATGTACTAAGATTATGTCACAATGTGTCCATGCGTAATGGCGATTCACATCTTCTATAGTAAAGACTTATAATATCGATAAATTGCCGAGTATTCGTACGCGCGTGTCACTCCCCCTCTCTCCGTCTCGCGAGTGTAATCTATGATATGTCGTTCAGGCTTACGTTAACGGGACGCAGCAGCGCGCTCACGGTAAACTATTTTCCACCGATAGATTTGAGCGATGGTCAATACGAATTAGGACTCGCGGACTTGGAGACGTTTCACCCGATACCGAACATCGACTCGAACAACGATAAATTCTATTTCGTCGTGAACTACGACACCGAAAACAACTCAATCGTCGACGCAGCTAATGAATGCATTACGATACCCCACGGCTCCTACGAATTAGACGCTATCGCCGAGTACCTGAAGCAACGATTACTCGATCGATATCCTCGAAGACGTGGTAACAACGAGAACGACGATGACGACAAGTACCCTCTAATGCTACGAGCTAACAACAACACCATGAAAAGCGAGCTGAATTGTTCGTTCTTTGTAGATTTTACTAAACCGAACAATGTGGGCTCGTTGCTAGGATTTTCCCCGAATCGCGTTTTATTACCGAGAATCTGGCACGAGTCTGACGGACCCGTAAATATTATAAACGTTAACGTGATCAGAGTAACGTGCAACATCACTACCGGCGCGTACAGCAACGATAAACAGGTACATAGATCCATGAATTTTCGCCACGCGTGCCGCCAGGATATAAGATATCGGAAACACTGCGGCACGTCATTTACTTGCCAATCGTCGCACGAGCAATACACGATCTAACGTTGTGCATCGTAGATCAACACGATCGTCCTATAGATTTCCGTGGAGAAGAAATAACGATTCGTTTACACGTTCAACGACGTCCGCGCGATAGGTAGCGTGACCGTACGTGTATGTGCGCGTGTGTAGTATGTTAGTGTTAGATCACACGCACGAATCATCAATCGCCGCTGATACTCCTACCGTCTCTGTCATGCGTCTCGACCGGCCTTTGTCGACAGGCGAAAGTAGAAGAATAAAGACGGGAGGAGTGATAAGAAGAAGAGGACCGGTAAGAAGCATAAGAAAGCCGTTGACTCGTCGAAACGCGCCTTTCCTACAATCGTTAGGTTTCATCGTCGCCTATTAGACACGCAGTCACGATGTCGATTATTTTGGACGTGGCGAATACGCCAACCTTCGACAATCGTATCACGAAGATCGAGTTACACACGTATAATCCATACGCCAACAGGACGTTCGATAATAGCGATGAGATAAGAATCCCCATACAGCAGCAAGATCTGTACACGCTTCCGTGCGAAAGTTTTCTCTACATCGAAGGTCGTGGCACGTTGTCTACGCAAGACGCGAAAGGTCCAGCAACGTCCACGACCGCCGTTCTTGATAATAATTGCGTCGCGTTCATGTTCGATGAGATTCGATACGAATTGAACGGTGTCGAGATCGATCGTTGCCGAAATCCAGGAATCACTACCACCTTGAAAAATTTCGTTTCGTTGTCAGCCGAGAGAAGCAAAGCGCTTGCGAATGCCGGTTGGAATTATGACATCGATTACGATAACGACATTTTTCATTCGGGTGCTTTCAATTTCTGCGTACCCCTGAACGTGTTATTAGGATTCTGCGAGGATTACAAACGCATCGTGATGAACGCGCGGCACGAGCTGATTCTTATACGAGCGCGAGGCGATTCGAACGCGATGCACTGCACTTCCGCCACTGCGATCCCGAAACTGGAGATACGCAAGGTGCAGTGGCGTATGCCCCACGTCGTTTTGGAGGAAGTGAATAAACTATCGATACTGCGAATCTTGGAAAGCGAACGACCGATCGCGATGAGTTTCCGAACGTGGAGCCTACACGAGTATCCGTTACTGCAAGCGACAACGAAACATACGTGGACCGTGAAAACTACGTCGCAAATTGAGAAACCCCGATACGTGTTATTCGGCATGCAAACCGATCGAAAGAATCGTTCAAATAAACCCGCGTGGATATTCGACCCGAATAATCTCACAAACTTTCGACTCTACCTAAATTCTGAGACGTATCCGAACGATGACATGCAAATAGATTTTTCTAAGTATAAATTCGCGATCATGTACAATATGTATGCGAATTAGTAGTAAGACTATAAGAGTTCTAACCCAAATTTGAGTTTGAAGGCCATTTCCCCCACCCCTCCTCCGACCTTGAAACTCAAATTTGAGTTTCAAAAGTCGGCGGAAAATTCCCGCAGGCGGCGGCCGGCGCGCGGCCGATGACGTCATACAGGTGGCGAAGTGGTGGGGGTATAGCGCGAGAGCAGAAGATATCAATCGATACCGAACCGCATCGAGGAGGAACCGCGGGTATGAATTGCTGCTACTCTGGAGCGTGGTACCACAGACGAGGTATAGAATAGACTTATCAACCAATGTATTTTTCTGTCACCGGTTTGGGGGGTCCTAGGACCCCCTTACCATTTCAGTGTCGCATGCAACGTTACCGGTGAAGTCTCAAAACAGATTGTAACGCTACGCGTGGTAGGAATTAGAATTCAGCACGGGTAAAACAAGGTTATTTTTTGACAGTCGAAGCCCGCGATTTACAAATGTTTCTGTTAGAGTAACAATTTAAAAATAGTCTTATGAACATATTCCGTTCAACGGAAGAGAAAGGAGAATGAATATAAAACGATATCACATTCGCCTTTTAACTTTGCTGTCCTATTCCGGTTTATTTAACGCAAAACAAATTTCATTCGCCTGCAATAACGTAATTTGTAAAAACAGTGCTTTAATGTTTTTTAAGAGCACCTGTTGCTGAACCCCACCCATTCATCATGTGTTTGCGCATACATTAATGATGGTCTATATGATATAATACAGACATATAATAATAACAATAATAATAATAATAATAATAATAATAATAATAATAATATCTTTCTACTGTACTATATTATTTCAAAGGAACATATCGAACCCGTACACACCGATTTTGGTGGAATTTTGCAAGTGTGTAGAGTAGCTAAAAATATTCGATACATATTTTTTGAAGAAGGAATTCATTCTCCTCCATAACTATTAGAAAAATTCATTTGTTTATACTATATACTAACTGACGTTGACTGACTAATGTTAACTGATGTTCGGATGTTTCAGTAAGTTTATACACTATGTCCTATTTGTTTGTATATTATTTTTCACACGCTATTATTTTACTAACTATTGAAAAAGCAATAAATGTTTCATATGAAACTTTTTTTATTTGATCGAGGAAACTGAATACTATAGGGGGAGAAAGGAGTACGGTATTTAGAATGCAAGAAGTGAATATATTTAAGGTTTGGAATACATAATGTGCTCGACACGACCGTCCTATGCGAGCGATTGCAGGAGACCAGAGATGGCCTTCGTCGGCCGCCGATCGTCTCGTTCTTTTGGCCATGTCGACGGGATCGACATCGCATATCTGCCGCGTCCAACAATGCGTTTGCAGACTTCAGAATCTATTGTTCTGGTTTTCTCGACTTCAAAAAAATAAAAATGCGATAAAAAGTAAAAAATAATTTTGTCCCTTATTTAATCTATGACACTCAATTTTTTTAAGTCGGCGCTAGACTTACACAATGCAAATGATGAGGCACCGATATAAAAAAAATTGAGTGTCGTACAGGGTGTCCGCGGGAAGAGTGGACAGCTGGACATCTCCTAAACTATTGGAGACAAAAATATTTAAAAAATAGGGAATTGCATGGTTCGAGGGGGCCAACTTATTAGCGCGGACGAATTTTTTTTTCGATTATTATTTTAAAAGATACGATGGTCAAGTTCGGTTTTTTAAATGGAACTATTTTTTCTGAAGACCTGAGTTGATAGTACGTTCTAAGACAAATTCAATAAGCTTTAATGTATACACTTGATTTCCACTGGTTTTTGAGATATTGCGCTTGCAAATTTACTGATTTTCCCTGGAAGAAAACTCGCTGGAATAGCAAGGACCGGGGACGGTCTTGCTGGCGCCACGGGTGGCCTTGCCTGTTGAAACAGATACCTACCTGCCAAAGGTCTACGCCAGGAATGGCAGGCCCAAAGGCTGGACAATTCTTTTCCGTCAGAAATGCTACTTAGGTAAGTACATCTGCGGTATCGAGAAGCGCACCGTTACTTTTATTTCGCACTTGCTTCTACGCTCGGATGGCCGGTTCTTTTGAGAGGGATGCAAGTTCGATTGGTTAGGTTAGGAGGTGTGAAAGTTGCTAGACTCAATTTCAACCATAGGGAGCAGATTATATTAGAAGCAATCGAATTTGCATCCCTCACAAACGGCTGCTCTCTTGAAGAGGCCCTCTTCACAGCAATACCTCCTCCCCAGTGCCCACCTCCTCTCGCACAGAATACGATGTCGCATGCTTTTGTTTTGATATTAAAGCTGGTGTTTATATTCGAGAGGACCACGTGTCAACAGCGGGCTACCATTTTTCTTCCCGTGTCTCTCTACGAGGCGTATTGACGGTGGATTGTAGGAGCGTAGATGTCTGGATGCCAGTTATTGAATTCAGAAGACGATAGAAACATTTTATTACAAAACACACATGTACTATAATTAAAGTAAATCGTATTCCTCTCGGGAAGGAGTATTGATAATCATCGAACTTGCGCCCTACTTTGCGCAGACCGATTACACGGAGGGTAGTCGGGTCACACACTGCACAAATGATAAGCCGCGTCTAGACGTTGCGAGGCTGCAGCGCGAGGCGTGCCTCGCGAAGTGAAAAGTCTGGAGAGTCCTTAGCTCGCCTTGGTCACTTTGCAAAGCAACCTCGTGCTGCTGCCGTGGCGAGGACAACACCCCGCAGTGCCTCACCGAATTTTATGGCTTTCGACCCTCGAAGGGTTTGGAATATCATTAGGAAGTGAGAACTGTTCAGGATTTCAAATGTTTGTATCCTTTCTTCATCGTATCGAAGGGGAAGTGGCGGCAATGGATTCCTGGCGTTCCGTCGATTAAAATCATACCAAATATCATGCAAATCGGACTACCTTGACACAAGCTATTTGTATTCCTTATGTAAAAGTTGTCCGATTTACACGACATTTGTAATGATTTTCATCGGAAAACCACAAGGAATCCATCGGCGACACTTCCATATCCATACGATAAAGAATAAAGAATTATTTTATTTCTGAAACAGGCAGGTACAGGATGATTCTGGAGCTACGCCCGTCAAAAAGTTGCGGCCTGGTACCCCGTGGCGAGGACAGGCCTTCGCATTCCCTCACCCGATTTTTATGGCTTGCTTCGGAAAAAGGTATGTTTCGTATGGATATGGAAGTGTCGCCGATGGATTCCTTGGGGTTTTCCGATGAAAATCATTTCAAATGTCGTGTAAATCGGACAACTTTTACATACGGAATACAAATAGCTAGTGTCAAAGTAGTCCGATTTGCATGATATTTTGTATGATTTTCATCAGCAAAACATAAGGAATCCATTGGCGCCACTTTCATTTCGATATGATGAAGAAAAGAATTTCTTAATCCGCTGTAAGGGATATTTCACCCTCGACTGCGGGGGCTCGACCTCAATTCGCTACGTTCGACCCAGAAACATACCTTTTTCCGAAGCAAGCCATAAAAATCGGGTGAGGCAATGCGAAGGCCTGTCCTCGCCACGGGTACCAGGCCGCAACTTTTTGACGGGCGTAGCTCCAGAATTATCCTGTACCTGCCTGTTTCAGAAATAAAATAATTCTTTATTCTTTATCGTATGGATATGGAAGTGTCGCCGATGGATTCCTTGTGGTTTTCTGATGAAAATCATTACAAATGTCGTGTAAATCGGACAACTTTTACATAAGGAATACAAATAGCTTGTGTCAAGGTAGTCCGATTTGCATGATATTTGGTATGATTTTAATCGACGGAACGCCAGGAATCCATTGCCGCCACTTCCCCTTCGATACGATGAAGAAAAGATACAAACATTTGAAATCCTGAACAGTTCTCACTTCTTAATGATATTCCAAACCCTTCGAGGGTCGAAAGCCATAAAATTCGGTGAGGCACTGCGGGGTGTTGTCCTCGCCACGACAGCAGCACGAGGTTGCTTTGCAAAGTGACCAAGGCGAGCTAAGGACTCTCCAGACTTTTCACTCCGCGAGGCACGCCTCGCGCTGCAGCCTCGCAACGTCTAGACGCGGCTTATCATTTGTGCAGTGTGTGACTTGAGTACCCTCCGTGTAATCGGTCTGCGCGAAGTAGGGCGCAAGTTCGATGATTATCAGTACTCCTTCCCGAGAGGAATACGATTTACTTTAATTATACTACATGTGTGTTTTGTAATAAAGTGTTTCTATCGTCTCCTGAATTCAAGAACTGGCATCCAGACATCTACGCTCCTACAATCCACCGTCAATACGCCTCGTAGAGAGACACGGGAAGAAAAATGGTAGCCCGCTGTTGACACGTGGTCCTCTCGAATATAAACACGAGCTTTAATATCAAAACAAAAGCATGCGTCATCGTATTCTGTGCGAGAGAAGATGGGCACTGGGGGGAGGTATTGCTGTGAAGAGGGCCTCTTCAAGAGAGCAGCCGTTTGTGAGGGATGCAAATTCGATTGGTTCTAATATAATCTGCTCCCTACGGTTGAAATTTAGTCTAGCAACTTTCACACCTCCTAACCTAACCAATTGAACTTACATCCCTCCCAAAAGAACCGGCCATCCGAGCGTAGAAGCAAGTGCGAAATAAAAGTAACGGTGCGCTTCTCGATACCGCAGATGTACCTACCTAAGTAGCATTTCTGACGGAAAAGAATTGTCCAGCCTTTGGGCCTGCCATTCCTGGCGTAGACCTTTGGCAGGTAGGTATCTGTTTCAACAGGCAAGGCCACCCGTGGCGCCAGCAAGACCGTCCCCGGTCCTTGCTATTCCAGCGAGTTTTCTTCCAGGGAAAATCAGTAAATTTGCAAGCGCAATATCTCAAAAACCAGTGGAAATCAAGTGTATACATTAAAGCTTATTGAATTTGTCTTAGAACGCACTATCAACTCAGGTCTTCAGAAAAAATAGTTCCATTTAAAAAACCGAACTTGACCATCGTATCTTTTAAAATAATAATCGAAAAAAAAATTCGTCCCCGCTAATAAGTTGGCCCCCTCGAACCATGCAATTCCCTATTTTTTAAATATTTTTGTCTCCAATAGTTTAGGAGATATCCAGCTGTCCACTCTTCCCGCGGACACCCTGTATATGACAGTGCGATTATCGGTGATTTTAATAAGTTGATCATCATGCATACGCGTGAACTCTAGTCGTAAATGATCAATTACGATGTGAGTTTGGGGCGATGTTGCGTTGCTACGTAATCGTTGAAGTATGTCCGCCTCGTTTTGTAGCAGGAGCTTCCACGTAGACATTGAAAAGCTCAACTCGCAGCCTTTATTGTCCGCTATGGCGATCTCGACGTGGCACGAATCCATTCCAATGCGAATTCCAATACTTAGACGTTTATACGCTGTTGCGGTCAGGGAGTAATCACGTCCCAGGATCCGTACGACTGATGGTTTTGGTGTTTTCAACGCTTTTGCCGTGGTGAATCCAAAACTGTAAGAAACAAGTAGTAAGGCTATGGGGATTCTAACCCAGGTCCTCTGAGGGGAGCGCGGGGGCGGGGGGAAGTGAGGGCGCGCGGGGGAGCGCGGCGGAGAGAAACATGGGCGCGGGATCTGCGGAGAGTGGAAGAGCGGTTGCGCGCGCACGAGCCGCGGAGTGGGGGAAGCCGCAACCGCGGAGGGGATCACTCCGGGCCGAGCCGCCGCGGAGACCTGACCCACCGTCCCCGAAATTTTTCAGAGGGAGGGAATGACCCCCGAAAAGTCTTTTTCACACGTTGGCCCACCCCGAAAATTTTTTCAGACCTAACCCAGGGAGGGGACAGCCCCCAGGATTTTTTTTCAAACCAACATGCGTCGGAAATTGTTTAATAATTTATTTTTTATCCGAAATTGTTTCGGACGATGTCGGGAAAGATCGGGAAAGATCGATGTTCTTTTCTTTTACGAACCACGTCTTCGGGACGGAAAGAGAGAGAGCAATAATTCGTTATAAATCTAAATTCGGAGGGTGGGAAAGAGAGAGCATCACTTTTAAAGCTAAATTCGAGAGAGATAGACAGCACTACATAGCGGTACAATCGCTTTCATTCTAAAAATTTTCAAAATGATTTTAAATCTTAGCGTCGCAGCGTATTGCGTGATCGTGTGTAACTTGACTCCTCTAGAGCAGCCGCGTGCGATGACGTCATTTTGGCGGCGCGAAGAATGTAATATAATTATGCGGCGTCAGCAAATCTTAAAATTATGTGGCGAGGAGGATGATGGGTAAATGAAATGGAGAAATAATATAGGTTTAAGAAATTTATTTAAAATATAAAGAATATAATAAAAAGAATATAATAAAAAATAAAAATATAAAGAATATAATAAAAAGAATATAATAAAAAATAAAAATATAAAGAATATAATAAAAAGAATACAATAAATGAAATATATAAAATAAAAAAAAATATAAAAATAAAAAATAAAAAAATTATCATGGTGGTGGCGGTGATGGTGACGATGGTGCTGGGGGTGATGGGGGCGATGGGGGGTTTGGTATCCAATACGGGGCCCATCTAACTGCAGCCGGCAGCTGTACCATAGGCCGCCGCGGCACTGCATATGGCCGCAGCCGCGCGGCCCCATATACCGGCCCCGACCGCCGCATCTGCACCCCTCGGGGTGCAACCTGGAGTGCGTGGGCCTCCAGGCCCGCCAGCCATGCCCTCAATATGGATAGTGGTATGTCCTAGATCACAAACACAAACATTGATATAACACTGATACATAAAAAATAATAAACATATTAAACATGAAGCACACATAACAATGCAAAGTATTATTACATACATGTGGGGGAGGCGGCGACTGCGGCGGCGACGGTTGCGGCGACGGCTGCGGCGACCCCCAGTCGCTCGACCACACAGGCGATGGTGGTGGCGAACGCTAGAACATAGAAGCCCCCACGATTCAATATTGATATGAACGTCTGATTTGATCTCGCTCGATTTCAACGGTTAAACGCGATAAATGTTAAAATATTTAAAAGTATATACCTCGGGGTCACACTCAGGGGCGATGCGAGTTAATCACATGTTTTCACACAGAAAAAATTGTTACTCTTCAAAGGTTGTCAAAGACTGATGTCTTCAAAGATTTGAATGCAACTGGTCTCGCTGCATCTCCAAGCTCTCGCGTATGAACTCATATCTTGAAATCGAGAAGTGCGTAGCTTTGCAAAAGTAAGATGCTGTTGTTCTCTACCTTCATTTTCGCTGACCATCCTCTCCTTATTCCCACGCATCTTCTCTCCTTTTTCTTTGGACACATTATTCGACTAGATCATACCACTTTGAATGTGTATGGAACATGTATTGAGCCACTTTTATCGTATATCGAACGTGAATCGAACGTGTATTGAACGACTCTGAACGTGAATCGAACGTGAATCGTACCACTCTGAACGTGAATCGAACGTGAATCGAACCACTTTCAACATCAATCGAACCACTTTCAACATCAATCGAACCACTTTCAACATGAATCGAACATGAATCGAACCACTTTGAATATCAAACGTACCACTTTCAACATCAATCGAACATGAATCGAACCACTTTCAACATGAATCGAACCACTTTCAACATGAATCGAACCACTTTCAACATCAAACGTACCACTTTCAACATCAATCGAACCACTCCGAACATGTATTGAACCACTTTCAACATGAATCGTACCACTCTCAACATCAATCGAACATGAATCGAACCACTTTCAACATGAATCGAACCACTTTCAACATGAATCGAACCACTTTCAACATGAATCGAACATGAATCGAACCACTTTGAACATCAAACGTACCACTTTCAACATCAATCGAACATGAATCGAACCACTTTCAACATGAATCGAACCACTTTCAACATGAATCGAACCACTTTCAACATGAATCGAACCACTTTCAACATGAATCGAACCACTTTCAACATGAATCGAACCACTTTCAACATGAATCGAACCACTTTGATCGTGTATGGTACCACTTTGATCATGTATTGTACGTGTATGGTAACTTTCAACGTCTATCATACCACTCTGAACGTGTATCAAACCACTTCTACATAATTATAACTATCGTCTTAATCTAGCATACATCATGTGCAGGAGATTAGGTTGGAGAGGGTTAAGAAAAACATTTTATACATTAAAATTGATTATATTTTATTTAAGCATTTCTCTCTGGCGTATAGACCACCAGTTGAATATTTTAAATACATTTTGCATGGCACAGTGCTTTGCGTGTCTGCCACATCGCAGAGTATTAATTACATTTAGCTTATTTAGAGATTTGATATCCTCGTAGTCAATGTCCAGCGTCTCGATGACCACGTCCATTCTCGTATCTTCATCGAGGAAATTTACAAGCCAGTCGCGTTTCTGCAACCCTTTTACGTATACGATATGGGATGCGTCATCTTCTTCGTCAATCGCATCAGCTACAGCTTTCGTAATTAGCCGTTTGGCCATACAGTATGGAACGTCTCCATCGTCCCACCGTAGTCCATGATGTTTTGCCACCAACCACCGAATGCTCGATTTGTCGGATTTCGTAAGAAGATATTGCGGCATCGAACTCCCAAAAATATAGTGCGAGAGAATCGTTCCCATTCGTAGGACAGCCACTTCCTTGACAACAAATCTTCCATCGACGATGAACCCTTGCAGGTCAACAAATGTTGGCACGGTCATTATCGATACGATTTAGAGGTCCGCTCGCTTCCAAGACAGATGGGAGAATGCACTTTTTCTCGTAAAGCATCTCGATTTTCACGATGAAATTTTCTTTTGGTATGAATTTGACACAGGAGAGGGCGTGGCAATTTAATTGATTTTGCGCACCACGTTTGTCAGCGGATTGTATTCAACCACCTGATCGTGTACAATCAGACAGTAGGCCGTAGTTTTTATCGGCACATTCCCTTTACACTCGAATTCTATGCGCACGTCCACTGTGCCATTCTTGATCGACTCATTTTGTCGCGAGCAATCAATCACCACGGGGGGACCAAATTGTAAAAATTCGGCCACGGTGAATAATGCCTCGTTGCAACTATGTCCATAATACGATTTATGGAATTGCGTATACATATGATACAAGATGGCATGCTTATTCTTGTCAAAGTCCAAGTTCATGTCATCGTATGGGTAAAATTCCGAGTTGAGGTCAATTTGCAGTTGTTGAACCTAGTAACGTCTTCGCTCATCACATTCCTTCGACCAGTCTGTAGAGCAAGGATAATAACTCGCGGCTTCTCCAGCTGTGCAGATGCCTTCACGGCCCACGAATGCTTGGTTGTACTCTGTAAGAGAGGATACTCGTACAGATCCCACGATTGAAAACAAATGCTCAGGTTTTGCCCACGTTCCAAAGCATGTAGCAACGATAGCTTATTAACGTCATTTAACGTCACATGAGGCATCCGCCATTGCACTTTAAGTAATTCAATTTCTGGTTCCAGCATCGGCGATCCTATTAGAGCATTATTGTCGTTGCGCGATCGTATTAAAATCAATTCGTGACGCGCATTAATAATAATGCGTTTGTAGTTCTCACAAAATCCCAGCAAATATTTTAGCGGGATGCAAAAATTGAAATGATTTTTCAATATTGAACCATCGCGTCGTTTCAAGCCCCACCCAGCATTCTCCATATTTTTGTCTTCGCTAGATGTCAGCGATACATAGTTTTTAAGGGTGCTAGTTATTCCAACGTTTCTGTTGCGATCAATCTCCACGCCATTCAGCTCGTATCGAATCTCATCAAATAAGAACGCCATGCAATTATTTCCCAACGTCACCGTTAATGTATCGTTTGGCTTATTTATCTTCAGTTTTCCCTCCACGTAGAGGAAACTTTCACACGGCAATGTGTATAAATCCTGCTGCTGTATGGGTATTCTTATTTCATCGCTGTATCCAAACGTTGAGTTGACATATGGGTTGTGTGTGTGAGTCTCAAGCTTGATGATGCGATCGTCAAACGTCGGCTTCCTTCCAATGCTTAGAATGTCAACCATTTTTTTCAACTTAACCGTGCACAATGAATCCCAATGATTTCAAAAATGCAATGTTCGCAGGACTGAGTCTTTTCTTTTTAGTGTAATCAGAACTGTTGCAGTTGTTATTGTTGTTGTTGTTGTTGTTGTTGTTGTTGTTGTTGTATACAATTTCGTTTGGAAGAAACGGGTTTCTGCAGTCGTTCAGCACAAGCATCTCTTTCGATCACGTCACATGTATTATCGTCGTCGCCGTCGTACGTGCAATCTGATGGTAATCTCTTCACCTCGAAAATCGAGCAACCGTCCGTCTTGATCCACAACGCGTATCGTTAGATCCGTAATGACCCGTGCGGTGATTGGAAGGTAAATGATCTGCGCGGGCGTTTCCGATATCTTATATCCTGGTGGGACTCCCGGAGAAAATTCATGTATCGTATGTACGCGCTTCCCATTGTTGTACGCGCCAGCGGTCACGCTGCATTCTATGCGAATAATGTTCACGTTCATGATATTAATTGGATCGTCCGATTCATGCCACCGTCCAGGTTCTAATATCCGATTCGTCGAGAATCCCAGGAGCGATCCAATGTTATTGGACTTTGTAAAGTCTATGACGAACGAGCAGTACAGCTCGCTTTTCATGGTGTTGTTGTTGGGGCGCAACACTATAGGATACACATCGTTGTCACCGACATCGGTGCCACCGAGATTTTGAGGATACCGCTCGAGAAATCGCTGCTTCAAATACTTGGCAATAGCGTCTAGTTCGTAGGAGCCGTGTGGAATCGTAATGTATTTATGAGTGGTGTCGACGCTGTTGCTGATGTCATAGTTTACGACAAAGTAGAATTTATCGTTGCTCGAGTCGATGTTTGGTATTGTGTGATAAGTTTCAAAGGTTGCTAGACCAAGCTCGTAATCATCGTCGCTCAAATCTATGGGTGGAAAGTAGCTTACCGCGAGGGTGCTACTCTTGCCGGTTAGTGTGAATGTTAACGACATATTCCGAGCTGTACGACTGGACTGGTACTGAATCAGAGTGGTGGGAAGTCAATCCTTAAATTTGATGCCAATCGTTCGTAGAAAGCGTAGACATAGTTGTCCACAATTGCTCTGATCGTACTTCTGATAAGCCGTTCGATTGTATTCGATTTTCACGACATCTTTGTCCAGATATTGTACCAATTCCTTAGGCGGTTGAAGATTTCCAAAGCTGTCGAAATATATAGCTCGACACCCTCTCTTCGCATACGCCACCCAATGAGTCCCCGGCCCCTCGACATTGTCCAAATTTACGATACCGCTCTCGTTTCGACGTACTCCTCCGGCTGGTAGCGCGTTACGCATAAAAACACCTCTAAAGAATGGAATACGCATACGTTTTGCAGACTCCTCCAATTGCGCATCGGTAGTTACGCCCGCGGGTATTTTTATTTTCTTTTCGACGTTTTTTTTTTCGTTTCGATATTCCCTGTCCGCGCTTGTATGGTGCGAGATAAAGTCCACGACCTTCCATGGAGCGATTATGACGTTGCATTTCCTGCAGCTGATGTTGCGCCACCTTATTATCGTTTACCGCCTTGGCTATCCCCGCCGCTCCACCAGCTAACGATCCGAGAACACCTAGCAGCGGGAGAAGTGGTAATATACCACCCCGTTTTGCTATCGGAAGAATCCGCTTTTTCGGTGCTCTCGTTGGAATCCTTTTGCGCAATTTTGCTTTCATCCCCATTCCGATTTTCGTCTTGGCCTTCATAGCTGCCCAAATAGCTGTAGCAGCACCTCTTTCGCCCAGAGTCGAGTCTCGCGCAACGATGCGTTTTCGCGCTTTGTCAGCGAGTACGTTATCTGCCGCGTGCCTTTCGCCGAGGTCGTTGCTACGTGAATATGCAATATCGTGTTCGCGACACGCTGCGTCCAACGGATTGATGCCTTGATCACCTCTAGCCAATCGTTTTGCCAGATGAGTTCCTGGGCCGCAAAACTGGTATCCCGGGATATGTAATTCGATAGGTAGCGCGTTTATCGCCCGATTTAACAAACCACAACCTTTCTTCACTCGCATCGGCGACATTCGCTACAGTTTTTAATCAATGGTGCTGGACCATCGATATGCGTTCGCTGCCAAGGGCGATTATAATGTTCCAGACACCGACGATACTGATGAACCTCGGAATCGGCTTTTATATGCTTGGGGAGTCTATCCCACAACTGATCAATGTATCTCTCGAACTCTCGCAGTAGAATAATCTTTGGTATATATTTCAACTGTTCAGAGGTTAAATCTCGAATATCACAATTATCCGACAGGACCAGGAGCATTTTGAACACTGAGCTGTTTTGCTTCGGCGCGGACCTATAAATAGGGTGCGTCACCGCTTCGATGTATCAAAATCATTTTTTCACAGTTCGCAGCGAGGATGCGATTTGTGCGACAGCCTGTGACGATACGCGTGACAAATTTTGACGATAAATCACGAGTGATGCCCTCGAAAACAAAACGCAAACATGGCAGCATGCTACCAAACACTATACGGTGCCTCATTTGTGGCCCATCAAATTGTGGAAAGACCAACGTGTTGGTGAGCTTGTTGGAAAGTCCTCACGGTGTCCGCTTCGAGAACGTGTATGTGTATTCCAAGTCGTTGCAACAGCCGAAATACCAGTATTTGGAGAATTTATTGACCCCGATAGATGAAATTGGCTACTTTACGTTTTCGAATAACAGTGATGTCATCCCACCGAGCGAATCGCTTCCGAATTCCATTTTTATCTTTGATGACGTGGCATGCGACAAGCAAGATACGATAAGGGAATACTTTGCAATGGGGCGCCACTCGAACGTTGACTGTTTCTATCTCTGTCAGACGTATGCAAAGATTCCCAAACATCTTATACGCGACAATGCCAATCTGTTGATTCTGTTTAAGCAGGATGGTACCAACTTGAAACATGTGTACAACGATCATGTAAATACTGATATGTCTTACGAGGATTTCTGCGTGCTGTGTCATAATTGTTGGCAACGAGAGTATGGTTTCGTGGTAATAGACAAGGATAGCGCGATGCCTAATGGACGTTATAGAAAGGGATTTAACGAGTTTGCCGTACCGTGAGATGGTCAATTGTCGTCAACACGTCGGTGGGAAAGCAACGTCTGCTGCACAATGATGATTGATATCGATAGTCTGGAGATTAAGGATCGCGAGAGAATAGCGAAAGAAATTGCAAAAACCAGCGAAGCCATTCGCAAGAAACATCAGGCTTTGAAGTCTGGCAAGATGGAGGAAGATATCGCGTTGGAGAGATACTTTAAACCTATCGTCGAACCCTTGAAACATATCGTGGAAAATACCACAGCGACAGAAGCTGACACATCACCGCTGACGAGCATAGACGTTGAGGAGTATGAAACATTAACGCCTAAAACAAAAATCCAGTCGAAATGGAGCACATCGCGCAAGACAAAGACGAAACGACACACGTCATCGGAATATTCACTCATAACCTCCACACCAGTTCAACCGAAGCGAAAACGACAAAACGACAGCAATTGACTATGTGTACGGCGTATACTTTGGCAATAGTGGAAAGATGCTTGGCGATAAGGCTTTCGATATGGACAAGGATGATAATATAATCATCGGTGGTGTAAAATACAAAGGAACGCCCGGCCTTTACGAACTGATTTTCAAGAGAATTCCCGACGATGCCCTGTACACCGATGCTGATAAACAAAAATACAAAAGTATACTGCTGGCGACGAATGCCTACAGACGCAGTCATTGTGCTCCAAAGCCCATATTGGGCAATAAGGGATACAAGTACAAACATGTAATTGCACCACTAGTCCCCCGCGCATCAACGAGTAAAGCAGGAAAAGGTCTAAGGACACCGCTAGCGATGATGGTAAACGATAACAAGATCGATTACGTGCACTGGGACGATCCCAACGAGTTGGTGGATCGATTGCGTTTGCTTGAAGCGTTGCGTCAGGCGGGTAACAACTCCCACGATCCCGAAATTCTATCGATTATCGAGGAACTCCGCGAGGTAGGCCTCATTATATAAAACCACACGCTGATAATGTGCGCAGTATGCATCGAGATGCCGATCAACAAATTTGGAGTATCGCTCGAGAAGAGTGGAGCAGCTAGAATGGACTATTACAAATGGAGCGGCATGCTTCGAAATTATATGCGAGATAACGCTCTTTGTGTGGACGGTGCAGACTTTGATGCAAAATCATGCAAGATACGACGCGTAGCTCAGCCGGTGGCTGACAGCGATGCCGTCAATAAACTATACATGGAAAAGAGCATTAAACTTTTGAGAGAGCAGCAGGAAGAATTAGAGAGGAAGCTGGTCGTGTTTCAAAGAGATATGCTGACGTTGCAAAACAGCGTTAAAAAGATATCGCAAGCGTCAAATTCAATCCCACAGCAGCGCTGCGAAGGAGAATCATGCGAGGCGGCTGAACTTGTCCCCGGGCCGATTGGGAGCACTTAATGCACGTACACGATAATTATCACATCATTCATGTCAAAGACACCTCTGCGATCGAACATGCAGCCAGTATCGAAATCCAAGAGTAAAGAAAACCATGGTCCCAAGAAGCGACAACTTGTTGAGGAATTGCATGCTCCAGCTCGAAGACATTTCCCGCGGAGGCGCGTCATAGTGCATGGATACGACGATCTGTGGCAAGCTGACGTTGTAGAAATGCGTCCATACTCGCGATTCAACCAAGGCCACCACTACATACTCACCGTTATCGATGTGTTCAGCAAGTATGCATGGGCGGTGCCGCTCAAGAATAAAAGTGGGGCTGAGGTGACTAAAGCGTTTGCAAAGATATTTAGAGATCGATATCCGAAAAATTTGCAAACCGATCAAGGAAAAGAATTTTACAACGCCGATGTGCAGAAACTCTTGACAAAACATGATATTAATCATTATTCGACGTATTCGGTGATGAAGGCCTCCGTCGTAGAACGTTTCAATCGAACTTTGAAGAACAATATGTGGAAAATGTTTACGCTCAATGGAACCTACAGATGGACAGATGCACTACCAAGTCTACTTACAGAGTATAAGGCACGAAAACATAGAACCATCGGAATGCGTCCTCGCGATGTTACCCCTGCGATCGCTGACAAGCTGCTATCCACCGTATACAGCAACATAAAGATCGCTGCTCCGGCGAGATTCAAGTTGGGCGAGTTTGTGCGCGTGAGCAAATTTAAAACCATCTTCGATAAAGGCTATACGTCGAATTGGACAACGGAGGTGTTCAAGATAGCCAAAGTACAGGCAACTAATCCCGCGACGTATCTGCTCGTCGATTCCTGTGCAAAACCTGTTGCCGGAGGATTCTATGAACACGAGCTGCAACGCGTCACCGATCCTGATGTATATCTAGTGGAAAAAGTGTTGCGTAGGAAGGGGGATAAGGTATACGTCAAGTGGCTGGGGTTTGATAAATCACACAATTCTTGGGTAAATAAAAATAATGTATTGTAACATAATAATACATGATTCAATAAATACAATGATATCTATAAATATATATATATATATGTAAATGAGTGAACAATTTTTTATTTTTACACATTAATTCCACCATTTATAATTTCTATGCATGAGTGAACAATTTTATATTACACAATTCCACTATTTATAATAAATACAATAGTTTTTTAGAATGGTATTTTATAATGTCCCCAGGGCAGAGTGTCGGTCGAATCGGGTACGATATGCCGCTTGTCGTCGTACGGACTTAGAGCGATTTTAGATTCCGAAATGGTGTACACTTTGTGCAATTTAGACCGTATGCACGATTGTCTGCGAACCATATCGATCTCCCTTTGCAAACACTGCGCGTAGTCGTCGAAAGTTATCGTTCTGGCTATGACGTTGGTCTTGACACCTTTCGCCTTTTTTGTATCTTTTTTGCCGTCTACGCGGAGTGCATACATTTTCGCTCTAAGACCTACGAACTCGGTCATTATCGCACCGTTATTTTCATCCTTCATCAGCTCTGGAACCTTCTTATTTAAGTGGGGCATATTATATGGAATGTTGATAGGATAATCGCTTGTGTCGAATCTATCGATATCACGTTTCATGGTCTCGTAGATATCGTCGCATCGAATGTGGTAAATGAGACTGTCCGTGTCTGTGTATAGAATTTTACAACTTGGTCCGTGCAGGGGAGACATGTACTCGTGATGAAATTCATGCAAACAAATTTTTTATATGTCCAGAATGCACATACCCACGTATATCGGTTTGTTGAATTTCACCTCGAGTTTTCGCAATTCAACAACTATTAAATTTTCCGAAAAAACACTTCTGCTATGGAAATTCGGTTTCGCGATCATTGCCTCCGCACCATATCGCCCTTCCCAATGAGTCAAAAGTTTTACATCCACGTGATTTCGTACATTTTCCATAGTTTTACCGAATACCGCGTTGTTCATCAATTTGTACAAATTTTTTTCGAAGTCGTTTGTCGCACCTGTTCTAAACCGTGTATTGAGTTCGATGTAATCGCGGAGCCAGGGAGATTGAGCGAATTGAAGCACGCGGTGTATCTTTGTAATACGAAGACCGTGACGCGTGCACTGCTGCAGGTTGCGGTAATGGATGACGTAACGCTGCTTATCGTATACCGTCGCGAGTAACTTGTCCTGTCTGCTGCCAGGTGGTTTGGCACGCGTCGGGCAGAACGGTAGATCGGTATGAGCGTCGTGCAGACGTTGCGGATATTCCAGATCTACCCCGAAAATGTATCCCGTGGGCGAATCGACCGCGATCGAAGACACGTCAAATTTTTCAACATCTTCGACCCATTGAAATTTAGCATATGGCAGAGGCTGACACATTGCCCATCCATACAAATTGTTCACGTCAAAGTACATCAAGTACGATGACTCTTCCGATGCGTTGTAAGATGGCATGTACTTGTTATTGGCATGTGCGTATCTTCCGGAACATTGACTTAAACCACCGTGTATACCGCGTTCGATAAACATGACCATATCGACGTCGGTGAGCAATTCGAATGTAATTTTGGTATGTTTTAGCATGGCATCCCATGTGAAACCGGGTAAAGTATAATAATGCGCCGAATCTAGTCCGTAACTCTTGATGCAACTTTCACCAAAATTTTCAAAAATATCTGCCAATAACAAGACATCTGTTTTCAAATACAAGTCGCTGTATTCGCCCAAGGTTTTAATGCCGAAACGCTGCCAGACAGTCTCGGCGTGTGCGTAATCGCTCTCGATACACTTTCACCCGTTAACGAACTGTAGAATGACTCGCGCGGTGGTAAGCATGAGTCCTGCAGCTTGTTCGCGCAATCAAGATATTCGTACGGAAAGATACCCTTCCGCGTCAATAAATTGAAATCCTCGACGGATAATGTTTGAAATTGGGATCGTAAAATTTTTAATTGATCTGTGCTAAGAAAAGATGCTAATTTGTCGAGACTGGTGTTGAGAAATTTGTACGACTCGATGAATCGCAATTTAATATAATTTCGCGAGTCTGAGTCAGCCGTATCTTCGACATTTTTTGTGAATGAAATATATTTTTCTTTAGTTATGGGTAATACGTCGACGTGACCTTCGAAAGCGGTAGCTATTTCCTCGATAATAAAATGCGAATCGTAGCCTGATAAATTATGAAAAACTATGGGGATGTAAAACGCATTTTTATAATTTAAATTGCACTCCGAATATGCTGGACCTCTAAACCGCCCGGATAGATGACAATGATCGCGGACTCGTACATCGATAGCCTCGAAAGGTTCTTCGCAAATATGACAGTGTGTTGCATCCGCGAAATGCCGTCAACTGTTCGGCGGTTAAATCAAGCATGGGAACATTGCTGGTCAGGATGGGTTTGGCGAAATTTGCAAAATTTTTTAGTTCATCGACGAACCATGAAACGCAATCCGCGTCGCGGCGACATCGATACACCGATAGCGATGTATCGTACGAGCAATGCATGTAATAAGGCTATACTATGAACTTTGTGGGGTTGATACGTGTGTAATTTATTATCATCACCCATTCGGTGGCTGTCCTCTGTTTTCTCGATGATGCACTCGAGATCGGCGTACACCACGAAGGGGAGCCGCTCCTGCATGTTGTGGTTGTTGAACCTTAGGAGATTGTTTCCTTCGCTGGGCAGCAGGATGGCGCAGTCATTCATCTTGCCACAGTCCAGCGAATGAAGCTCCAACTTCTCAGCGGATCCAAAGTAGTGCATGCATCTGTAATAAAACAAAAAAATTTTTTATTTAATTTGTTTCGCGAGACATTTTAACATTTCATATGTTTCTATACGTACCGATCACAGATGAATTTCTTTGTCCTATGTCTGCTCAGCTGCATGCTCACCAGCCGGGACAAGTCCTTGATCCACACAAAGTGTCCTACATCTCCATCATTCGGTATGTAGAGCAGGTTGATGTGCCGATCCCTCTTTTGGCTGGTGAGGCGCAGCGGAAAGACCGTCTTCGTCTTCTCCGCCTCAAAGCTATAGATGTTGATCGAGATTTCGTTTAACCGCTCAAACTTCCCAATTTGCTCCAGGGACATTGGAAACTCAATGCCCTGGAGATTTAATACGGAAGCATATGGCGGATATGAACTTGGGCGCTCGGGATGTCTTTCCGCAGGATGCAGAGCGGCTACCACTGCCCACGCGAAACATGCATTGTCCGGAGATTGCACACTGATCGTTGCCTTCTTCAGCGATATTTCCCGCGGCAACTTGTGGTGGCACCCTGCGCGCAGCGGATTGTACGTATTGACATTGACGGTCAGGTTGAGGATTCGCGTCAATGCCCATCCGCTGTCGCGTTCCTGGAACTCTTCCAGCGATGTCAGGGTGGGTTCGACGACGCATCGCTGGTACCACTCCTGCAGATCGGATGTGTCGATGAGTTCGCAGTTCCGGGTGTTGATGCTTTTGCAAGCATGTTTATCACCCGCCACAAATTCGCCGTTGAACACCGTGTTCACTTTGAGGTTTCGACGTTTCCTCAAAGCGCCCCGCACGTGCTCCAACACAATGGTCGCCGCATCCTGGAGGAAGTTGCGCGGCTCGATATAGTTCGAATTTAGCACGGCACCGGTTAACACGCGACTATCGAACGCAGTGTCTATTTCGCGCCACAAAAGTCTTGCGCTCGAATGTCCGGCACCTTCACGCACGAAACGGCCGCGCAACGAATGTTTCAGTCCTTCGAGTCGCGCGATTCGAGCAATCAGCGATTGTTGAACACCGATCGATAATCGCGGGCGTTTCACTCGGCTGTGTTCTTCCAACGATTCGATACACTTGTTGCACCGTTCTTCCCACGCGAGGTACTCTTCCCGCGAACTCAATCGTGCAGATTGATCCCGCAATTGATGTTCTACTTGCGCGAATTCTTCCATGATCGTAAATGGAGTGTAAATGTAACGTCCTTTCCGCGCAACACGTTGCAACGATTTGAGGATTTGTGCAGTTCGGAGCGTGCTTTTATGACTGATACCACGATTTGGTATCTCTGTCTAACTCTTTTGGCGTACCCCCTCCCTCGAATGCACCGCATGCAAAAAAAAAACGACGATCCGTTCCAACATGGTTTTGTGCCGTTTCTGCCGATACAGCATAATTCTTTCTATGATTCACGCGTATGATGAATTAGCGCGCAAAATCATCCGACACAGTTTCTGCTAACACCGCATAATTCTAAGATTCTGCGCTTCCACAGGTATTATATTACATTCATCCTTGGGGGGTTGGTTCAAATTACATGCCATCGTGCGATAGGCTGTGACGTTAAGATTGAAAAACATTATGGAAAAATTGGTAGCTTTAGAATAAAATGCGGTGGTGGGGGAAGCAATTGCACCTCTATTTAAGCCAGTCTCCCGATCGCTATTCCATCAATCGCACAGTAGCCTCGGTGACTTTGGTAGACGTGATACGACTACAAAAATTGTGCAGTGCCGAAGCAAACGTTGAACGCATGCAGTGCCGAAGCAAACGTTGAACGCATGCAGTGCCGAAGCAAACGTTGAACGCATGCAGTGCCGAAGCAAACGTTGAACGCATGCAGTGCCGAAGCAAACGTTGAACGCATGAATTATTACGTTCCAATCATGCGAGATGATGGCGTAGCTCCATGTGGGGATAATACATTTGACAGGTAAGACTTAATTTTCACATATTCTCGAAATTTTTTTATGTTTATTCCTGATACGCGTGGACAATTTCATAGCTTTGATTGTTCTCTTAGTCCGCGCCGAGGATCGCGTATCATGGTCAGAAGATACGCGTTAACTTCCATGGGCAGCAAATATTTGGAAATTGGAATCAATGTAGGACCTATGGCCGATGTTGAAGTTCTTCTCGGCGATAATCATGGGAATCAGCTTATATTACCATGGCATACATGGAATGTGCTATTCGACAGCTGTGAAACCATCGAAGAACGTGCACAATTATCTGAACCAGACTCGATGTGGGTTGATGATTTAATTGTGGAATTTCTTCGGATCTTTGATTCATCGATTGTAACGATGACGCGAGCTGATAACTCACTGTATTTCAAACTGAATACAGTATCATTTTTATGTAATCTTGAGCCATGCATAAGCTATGTGTATCCGCGCCTGCATCAAACTGCAGAGGATGTGAGAGTAAAATTTGAAACTTTTGTTAACGTGCTACAGCAGAGCGATGTTGCGTGTGAAACATTAGTTGTGCGCAGCGCTGCTAAAATAATACGTGATAGAGAATATTACGACGAGGATTATCTTGTAGATTGCGAACTGTTAGCATACGCCATCAATGATATTCTAGCCCATGCTCGTAGGAAAAAAAAATGTTAGATTGTATTCGTTATATTTTAAATAAATTTGTTAAACCTATATTATTTCTCCATTTCATTTACCCATCATCCTCCTCGCCACATAATTTTAAGATTTGCTGACGTCGCATAATTATATTACATTCTTCGCGCCGCCAAAATGACGTCATCGCACGCGGCTGCTCCAGAGGAGTCAAGTTACACACGATCGCGCGATACGCTGCGACGCTAAGATTTAAAATCATTTTGAAAATTTTTAGAACGAAAGCGATTGTACCGCTATGTAGTGCTGTCTCTCTATCGAATTTAGCTTTAAAAGTGATGCTCTCTCTTTCCCACCCTCCGAATTTAGATTTATAACGAAGTATTGCTCTCTCTCTTTCCGTCCCGAAGACGTGGTTCGTAAAAGAAAAGAACATCGATCTTTCCCGATCTTTCCCGACATCGTCCGAAACAATTTCGGATAAAAAATAAATTATTAAACAATTTCCGACGCATGTTGGTTTGAAAAAAAATCCTGGGGGCTGTCCCCTCCCTGGGTTAGGTCTGAAAAAATTTTCGGGGTGGGCCAACATGTGAAAAAGACTTTTCGGGGGTCATTCCCTCCCTTTGAAAAATTTCGGGGACGGTGGGTCAGGTCTCCGCGGCGGCTCGGCCCGGAGTGATCCCCTCCGCGGTTGCAGCTTCCCCCACTCCGCGGCTCGTGCGCGCGCAACCGCTCTTCCACTCCCCGCAGACCCCGCGCCCATGTTTCTCTCCGCCGCGCTCCCCCGCGCGCCCTCACTTCCCCCGCCCCCGCGCTCCCCTCAGAGGACCTGGGTTAGAATCCCCATAGCCTTACTACTGAAACATGTACATGAAATTAATACTTCGGTCGTATACGGTTACAGTGAAAGAAGTAAGTGAATGAAGTAAGTGAAAAGTGTATAGTAACGCGTACGTACCTCATATCGGATTGTTGATGATGTTGTTGTCGTTGGCGTTTATTTGGAATGCCACCATCGTTGTCGGATGCGCAGGATGAATCGTTTAAGCTGCGTTTGTACATTTTGATATGCACTGCGTATGATTCTCATCGACGGAAAAATGACGCGAACGATACTTGTTACTACTCGAGCGTACGTAGTGTAATGAAGCTCGTAGGACCGACCACGTCATTTTATACTGACTCACGCACACGTACGCGTCAATGTGTGATTCTTTACGAATGACATCGACGATGCTATATTCAACGATAATGTTGTCGAGTGGGATTAAGTTAACTTAGTTAAGTTAAATAAATTACTGAAATCATGAAAATCTATGTACGAATTCTTTTCGCCCTTACACGCTCCCACGACGCTTGACTCGCAGACCCTCGAGAAGGGTGCTTGAGACGTCGCCCTGTTCTCGATCGTGAAAATACTCGGAACTCTACCCCGAATAATTATCGCTTAGTTGCTCGCGTGAACGCAACGCCTAATTTATTGCTTCAGGGACATTGCGTTTTCTCGAGGGTACTTCCTTCTTAGAGGCATGGTCTTGGGAAAAGTCAATGCTCAGATATAAACACACACACTATCGCGCCGATTGATTTACAATAATTATCGCTATATGTATGCATCATTGCACTTGCGATGCATCGGTCCCACGATTCAAACATGAACACACGGCACAAAGCGCGTGCACGTAGGCACCAAAAACGCGTTCAATCCTGCTCAGATATAAACACACGGCATGGCGCGGTGCAATGTTTATTCCATGGGCTATCGCGATGATTGATTTACAATAATTATCACTATATGTTTACATCATTGCACGTGGGCTGCATCGGTCCCACGATTCAAATATAAACACACGGCACGAAGCGCGTGCACGTAGGCATAAAAAACGCGTTCAATCCTGTCGCGTGCCATGATCGCCTTATCTTTTCTCAGAAATCCTGGTTCGCCCTCTTTCTCAGAAATCATCATCATCGAAGACGCGATTTGAATTTCCACGAATCGGTCGCGGTCGCGCCTGCGCACCGATCCCCGCACGCGTACGGAGATTGCGCGGCGGCGACGCGTGCCCAAATATACCTTAAACATCCAACAGGTGACGCCAACACGAGATGTATGAAAAAAACCTGGAAAATTTACCAAGACGGGCCCAAATACCGACGCGGGCCCAAAGTACCTTAAACATCCAATAGGTGGCGCCATTACGAAATGCACGCGGCGCCATTTTGAAATTTTGAAAATCCACCCCCCTCCCCTGTGACGTCAGCCCCCTCGCCCACGAACTCGACCTGCGCGCGCGACGCCATTTTGAAAATTTTGAAAATTCCCCTCCCCTGTGACGTCATCCCCCTCACCTACGAACTCGGTAGACGCCATTTTGAATCCCCCTCCCCTGTGACGTCATCCCCCTCGTCTACGAACTCGGTACCCCCCTCCCCGCCTCACCCCCTCGCCCATGTCGCGGAAGAGCGCGGCGGTACCCCCCCGCCCCGCCTCACCCCCTCGCCCGAACTTGAGCCAGAACTCTCATAGCTTACCTACTACAATATTAGTAATGGATTAAATTCATTCACACAGATTCATCCTTCATGATTAAAATGAGACGCAAGTTCATGCCTTTAATAATTTAGGTTATTAAAATTTATTTCTGAAGGCGGGTTTCGTAAAAATCACCAAAAGCAGGGAACTTCGAAGATTTGTATTTTTTAAACAATTTCGAAACTAGAAAAATGAGTACTTAGCCCTCCTTAATTTCATATGGACTACAATTTATTTCAATATCATGAAAATCCGGGACATCGGGAATTTGAGAAAAGTATCTCATCTGCTCCTATCGTCCACGCTGAGCGCAATGCACTCCAAACTTCCTTTGATGTGTGGAAGAAAACCGATAACGGTCGGCTCAGCCCATGTGGCTTTGTCGGCATTCGCGAGTCGTGTCGCATGCGTCGAGTTACCATGAATGACACGTCCACACTAGCATATGCGTTCACGCTCACCCTTTCTGACGTAGAAGCGAACGGTCCTGGCTACCATTTCACCCGTCCACATCAGAATATTCGTGCGCGTTCAGCCTTACTCAGCGTATACTCATTCAAATCTGGATCCGGCTTTAAGCGCAGGTGGAAAGCACCTTTATTTACTTGCAGCTCATTTTGATTTCACATCGTTTTTTACAATGTATATTTTCTTCTATTTTTTTGTGATTTACTCTTTTCCGTCTTCGATTTTATCATGTACTTGGCGTATTTTTTTACTTTTTTGAACTTTTTTATGGGGATCTCACTTCTTTTTACAAAGTATGTATGTATTATACATGTATAGTACTTTGTGTACAGTACATGGTGCGCGCAGCAGCTTATGGCGCTGAACGTATTTAACGTTGAACGTATTTAACATTGAACTGTATTCACAACCACAATTATTAACACCTTTCGAAGAAAAATATGTATGCATTTTTAGCATTTCGTGGCCAAGCTTGTTTTTCTACTCTTAAATCATCAACGGAAACCCACGTTATGCCCTTACCCCTTACCATACTCGTGTAATGAACATCGGTAATACTTTTACCGTGGTAGAAAATCGTTGCCTTAAGTTTATAACAGTGATCCCCCATTTGCATTTTAGTAGTAAGTATTGCTTTGATGCAGAACTTTTCCACTTTCGTTGTTATTCCACTACTATCGTGATCGAACAAATGTAATTTTGCAATAAGAATTTGTTTGGAAGCAGTTATATCGATTTTCTTCATTGTGTTTGAATTTGAATTATCACAATTATTGCAAGAATCTATCAGTATTTTCCATCCTGCGAAATTGTGTTTTATTATATCTCGAAATTCAAATGATATTTTTTAACATCTTGGGCAGTGCAAAATGTAGCACACAATTTATACTGATAGTAGTACTTGTGTAATTACACTCTAAACATCTTAATACCGTTATAATTTCGTGTTGTACTGCATTCTTAATAAGAATCTCATGATCACAAAGGGAGGTAATAAACTCAGCTGCATCATGTAGCTGATTGTTAACGTATTTTTCTCCTGCGAATTGCCGTAATGATATTATGTTTGGATTTTGATCCGGTTTATATTGGTCAATAAAGACTTTTATAATATGATCAGTTTTTTCAATCGAAAATAAGTTTTCTCTTATGGATGAACAATATAACATACATTGGATTGTGGCATTCGCATAACAAGAAACACCATCAGAATTCGGGAGACCTCTTACGTAGTATTGAATGGTATCCACGATGTGATCATGAGTATTCTGACATTCGGATACATTATAATTAGGTACTGCCCAAACAGCATCACGAACATTGAGAACGCGGTTTTTAGAAATTGAAATAGTCATAAGATCAGGTCTATATTTTTTTCGCAATCTATTGTACTCTATTATAGCCGATTCTTGTGCCTTTACGGAAGATGGATCATAATTGATAAGATGCAGCCCTTATAATGTGGTCACCCAAGAAAGAGCAACGTGTAGCCTTTCGGATTGGCAGAATAAGGAGTAATTGCTGGACAGACAAGGTTTATTCGGATTAGGTAGGAGTACATGGCTTGGTTTACAGGATGGGGTTACAAATTTCAATACTTTAGAAACAGATGTTGTGTCTCGCTGAGTTTATCTAGAGACGCGGTAGCGTCTCGACGCCAAGTACATGAAAGACACCCTGTATATATCGTCTGTCGCTACCGCTATCATTTACTCGTCGCCCGGCTATTCCAACCTAACCTGAAACTTATTTCATTAATATCTCATCACGCCTGCAATATTTTCTAAATTTAATGGCATTTTTCTTATGTAAACCGCATATAAGCTTTCGAATAAGACCAAATTCAATAAAATCGGTCCACGCATGACAAAGATATCGTAATATCACCTCATGGATCAGTCGGAAATGGTAAGATTCTTCTTTTCCTTCTGATTCTTCTTCTCCAGTCAAAATTTTTGTCGACATAATACGTATACGCGTTACACGCACACCTTCACTAATAACACATATTTCGTTCGTCGACTCTCGGGATCATTCGGCAGGAATCGCCGTCCGTCATTGTACATACATACATATATATATACTATTTTGAATTTTATAACCTAAGTGCTAAGTGTCAAATAAAGTAAGTTGTCCCAATTTAAAATGTCACGAGTTTTTACAGTAAATATATTGTAACAAATTGCAGTGCATTTAAATTGCCAAATATATTTTTATACCAGCAATTTAAAGTTTTTGTGTAATAATAAATAGATTTCTTATGTAGAGTCGCAGACTTGGAAGTTGTCCGGAGAAGGTTCGACAGAGAAGCATCTCCTTTCGCATATCTGGAAATTTGTATGTACCATGCATGTACAAAATAATATATATTGTAACAAATTGCATTGCATTTAAATTGCCTAATATTTGTATTTGTATACCAGCAATTTAGAGTTTTTATGTAAAGCTTATTATATTATAGAAATGAAGGGGACACACAGGAATTCGATAAAAATGAAGGGGACGCACAGGCTTGGATAGTAGAATTGATGGGGATGCACAGGCTTGGACGGATAGAAATGAAGGGAATGCACAGACGTGGAGGTTGTCCGGAGAAGATTAGATAGAATTTTGGAAATTTGTCAAATAAGGTAAATCGACAAAATTTGTCAAAAGACATAGCATTAAGAATTATTAAGAAAATAGATTATGGTGGACTGCTTGCAACGTAAAGCAAGTCACACTAGTGGAGAAAGTGCGCTGAAAACACATCTCCCTTGATGCTTTTCAATCTTTTGTGAAAGACATTCTTAATACTTTAATAAAATCCACAGTAGTTGCCACGCTATTCATTAATTCATTAATTTTTTAGATTCCCATTATTTCAATTGCAATTTACCAATAAACATACTAAATTAGTTTTATTCCAACACCAATACATTGTGCATTAAAAATATTGGATCTCTTCGTTCATTTTCGCTGAATTATTACCATTGGCATTTAAATTTCCTGTAACAAGACTTTCTGCCATACGCTCTCATCTCCTTCGGACACATTAGTCTCTACACTCACTATAACAAAAGGCCACTCTATTTCTATATAAGTAAGTTCTACTATAAGTTGTATATAACTAAAATGTGGCTTTATATATTTACAGATAATCGAATCAGAAGATTATGCAGTGTGATCTACATCAGACTATGTACGCACAAATTTTCAGGTAGGGTTTTGCATATGCAATTATTCATTCAATGATCTTGATATATGAGCACGTGTGATAATTTATAAATAATTAGTAAATGTGTCCTATTTTTCAGTTAACGATGCAGACGAAAAGAATTATTTCAACAGCTGAAAGAGAAAGTAACCCTGCTGCACGAGCAAATGAAACAACCACATTTTTATGTAAAAAAATAATCAAAAATTTATTTTTATATTTTTATAAAGTTATATACGTTATTGGCGGCCGCCACGCCCCCGGTCCTCGCCCCAGCCCCGGCTCCAGTCCCCGCCACGGCCGCGGTACTGCTCCGTAATGATGGTCCGGAGGGTGAGGCAGTGATGCCAGATCGGGGACGGGTTCCCTCGAGAGTTTCCCCCACCTCGCATGCACACTATGCACCAATCACGCGCGTGTAGATCACATACGCGACTCCTGCATAGTGTGCATGCGAGGTGGGGGAAATTCTCGAGGAAACCCGTCCCCGATCTGGTATCACTGGGGTGAGGGCCTGGGCCTTGTAGTGCGGCCCAGTTCTGCTCCTGGGCCCTCACCCTCCATCCGCTTCGGCGATGGCGCGCCACGTACGGTCCTGTAATTAGTAGTAATAAATAATAAATTTATTAGTATTTAAATTTAGACTTATTTTCAAGCATTCTAAAAGCATATAACTTTTTAAAATGTGTATATATTTACTATCAGCCGTGACCGGGCTCGCTGGTGGTGTTGGTAGCGGCGGCGGCGGCGGTGGCGGAGCCAGAGGCAGTGGCGGCTCCGCCATGTTCAAATTCGCCAATTCTGCGTCAATTTCTAAATAAATCAATTTCATTATTAAATGACTGGAAAAATAAATTTGAATAAATGTAAGTATATAAATTTTTATTATTTACTGTCCACAATGGCGCCTTCCACAATTTCCTACAAAAATTAATAAACAATTTATTAGCAAAAAAGATCAAGAGTTCATAAAAGCTGCGTATGATAGAAGAAAGTCATACATGTAGCGCAAGGGTACGCATTGTTCCATTGCAAATTGGAAATTAGGAAATATAAAAATTTGAAAACTGAAATAGTGTACGATGCAAAATTATAAACATTACATTAAGTTACAAAATATGATATAATAGATATAAGTTATTAGAATATGCTTCAACGTGTCTAATATCTTCTTGTTTTACTACTAGTTATAAGTGCGAATCGTTCACATAATAAAGTTAGATTTACGTTCAACTCAGATATGTTTGATATTTATAATCGTTGGTGTTATAAGTTATTAGAATATGCTTCAACGTGTCTAATATCTTCTTGTGTTACTACTATTTACAACTGCGAATAGTTCACAAAATAATGTTATGTTATAATACGTTACAGTTTTTTGTATTGAATAATAATGGAAAGGCTCGTGAAGTAATGAGAAGAAATATATTTTGTAATGTAATATATATAATGTAATTTTTACTTTTATAATCCGAATTTCCAATTCAATTTGCAATTGAACAATACGTATCCTTGCACTAGATATATGACTTTCTTCTATCATACGCCGCTTGTAATCAGAATTTATGTGAGGAAAAAATCTCACGAATCATGAATATATATAATTTATTACTTACATTTTCAGCCATTGTTGCGTCTTTCGTGTTACGATCGACAATCGAGAATGCTCTTTCTCACCACGTGCAAGATGAGGCGAGCTCTTCCGCTGCTCATTTGTTTTTTAAGGAGCCCGCTTTTGGCATAGATGCGGACACATGCTGCCGCGGGCTTTTTGAATTTTCATTGATTTTTAGCCGGGAAGCTAACAAGGGAACGCCACGGATGTGGAAATCGCTTTTGGAACAACAGTATATGGGGGTCGTAGTTACGGTTGCCACCTTTTTTACAGAAAAATAACGTACATTTGCTTTCGTGGGGTATAAAAAAAAAGTTCGTTCAACAAATTAAAAGTACATTTTAATCTTATTAGTTTTTATTTATTTCAAACATATTTTCTATTGCTTTTAGCATTACAGAGTAATTGTTATTATTTTGAAATATGTCAATAACGTAAGATACTTTATTTTAAAGTACGGGTGGCAACGCTAGTCGTAGTGCTCATGTAGTAAAATAGAAAAAATACTATTTCGGCTTTTTGTCGATGGACCTTTTTTTTCGAGATACTTATTGTAATTTAAAGTTTTTAACGTACGTAGTAATCAAGATATATACCATCTATAGACACCTACGCTCAAGAGGGTTCCGTGGACACAATGGTAGCGCGTCAGATTGTCACGAGGGCAGCCGGGGTTCGAGTCCCCTCGCAACTTCTTTTCATATCCTTTTTTTTTTTTAAACAATTTTTCCCGTGAAAATATATTTTGTGGATATTACGTATCATATACGTTATATATTACTCTACGCAAATTTGAAGGTTAATTAAAAATGCGTTTATAACATAACATATTATTCTAATCATCTCTTTCACCGGTGTTTTCATATCATATTCTTGTACTGCGAAAATATATTTCATTTCGAAACTTTCGACGCCTGCGATTGTCGAGCAGGTGAAGTGGGATAGCCGTTAAAAAAGCCGCATTTTCACCATATAATATATTTCCAGGGAAAAAATTGTTAAAAAAAAAGGAAAATAGAGTGGTACAGAGTCGCGGGGGAACTTGAACTCCAAAAGCTGCTCTGGTGACAATCTGACGCGCTACCGTTGTGTCCACGGAACTTTCTTAGGTGTAGGTTATTATATATATATATTGGTTTACTACGTACGTTAGAAACTTTAAATTATAATATCTCGAAAACGAAGGCCCATTCGACAAAAAGCCAAAATGTTATTTTCATACTACATAAGTATTTAACTGTATGTAAGATCCGGACCGAATAAATAATAAGGCTGATGTGAAAGCGTAACTAAAAGACAAGGGTAAAGAAGACTTTGTAAAAAGAAGTGATATCCCCAAAAAAAACTTTAAAAAAGTAAAAAATACGCCAAGTACATGAAAAATCAACAAATAAATATAAAAAAACACAAAAAAAGACAAAGAAACATGAAAAAGTCAAGGACAAATAAAGTATAATTATCAAATAAATATAATCACATAAATAAAAAATAAAAAATACAATTACAATATAAAAAAAAAGTGAAATCAAAATGAGCTGCAAGTACCTCACAAAAAAAAGAAAATAATATAATTACAATATAAAAAAAGATGTGAAATCAAAATGAGCTGCAAGTACATCACAAAAAGAAAGAAAATAATATAATCACACAAAAAAAGAAAATAATATAATTACAATATAAAAAAAGATGTGAAATCAAAATGAGCTGCAAGTACATTAATGATATACAAAAATTGCGCCAATTATAACAATGCCTATTTATACAAAGAAAAAAATGTATTAAATAATACCCATCAAAAAGAATCCCATTTAAAAACATTGTCGTAAATTAATAGCTTTACAAAATTAATGATATACAAAAATTGCGCCAATCATAACAATGGCTATTCATACAAAGAAAAAAATGTATTAAATAATATTAAGCAGATATATTTTTATACAAATAAATATTTTAATACGAATAAATATTTTATTCAAAATAGTTGGCGCTGCGCAACCGAAAAAATGTTAATTGACTTAGTCTTAATAATTAACAATAACTCCCTTACAATCTAAAATACATAAACATATACATATTATACATATACATATTAGAAACACAGTCAGATTTATTGTACATATATTTAACTCTAATATCATACGTAGCATATGCACACGCACACATACGCACACATACGCACATTCACGAACGCACGCACAAGAAAGAAAGATAGAAAAAAAGATTAATGCAATTTATACATATTTATTCAGTTTAACAACACCAATTCGGGGCGCAGCGCCAAGTATTTTGAATAAAATATTTATTCGTATTAAAATATTTATTTGTATAAAAATATATCTGCTTAATATTATTTAATACATTTTTTTCTTTGTATGAATAGCCATTGTTATGATTTGCGCAATTTTTGTATATCATTAATTTTGTAAAGCTATTAATTTACGACAATGTTTTTAAATGGGATTTTTTTTGATGGGTATTATTTAATACATTTTTTTCTTTGTATAAATAGGCATTGTTATAATTGGCGCAATTTTTGTATATCATTAATGTACTTGCAGCTCATTTTGATTTCACATCTTTTTTTATATTGTAATTATATTATTTTCTTTTTTTGTGTGATTATATTATTTTCTTTTTTTTGTGATGTACTTGCAGCTCATTTTGATTTCACATCTTTTTTTATATTGTAATTATATTATTTTCTTTTTTTTGTGATGTACTTGCAGCTCATTTTGATTTCACATCTTTTTTTATATTGTAATTATATTTTTTATTTTTTATTTATGTGATTATATTTATTTGATAATTATACTTTATTCGTCCTGGACTTTTTCATGTTTCTTTGTCTTTTTTTTTATATTTATTTGTTGATTTTTCATGTACTTGGCGTATTTTTTACTTTTTTAAAGTTTTTTTGGGGATACAATTCTACTAGATTCTATTGTGCAGACGGCACTTGACTTTAATCTAATGAGGCGTGCAGGAGTTACTCTGTACTCTCCCGTTCGATTGGCGTCCAGGTATTGTCGCCGAACTCTCTATATCGAACGGGCGTCCAGGCATATTCTCCCGTGCTCTCCTCTCTTTTCTAATGAGTTGCTCTGTACTCTCTCGACCGACAGGCGTCCAGGTATTATCGCCGTACTCTCCATATCGGTCGAGCGCCCAGGCACAGTCTCTAGTGCGTATTCCCTCCAGCAGGCGTCCAGGTATTACCGCCGAACTCTCTTGCCGGAGTTCCTAAGCTGTCCGAGAACGGCCGTTGGTCTTACCTCGCCCTCTCTCTCGGAACAGCAAAGAAGGAAATGCCTTTGAGGGCCTCGAATTCATACCCAATTGTTGCTATCCGCGGCCGCAGTGATCAACAGATGCGTCGTCAAGCGCGAGCCTCGCGAGACGCGGTTCCGCGCGCGCACGTCTCTCCTCACGGGCGGCCTACAAGCGTGTTCGCGAAACTTCTCGATGGTCAGCGTTTCTCAATCTTCCTTTTCTGCATGCTACAAACGTAAATTTGTCCGCAAGTAAATATTGAATTACCTGCTTCTATGACAGCATTCTGCAAGCTTAGTCCTTGACTTTTGTGAATTGTTATACCATAGCTGAGGCAAATCGGAAATTGTTTACTAATAACGAACGCTCTATCCATTACTTCAAATTTAACACTTACCCGTTCTATTATAGGGGAGAGTTTTTTGGTTATATCTTCGGCTAGAGTCCATAAAAATCAGAAATTCAAAAACGTGTTTGTAGTATAGATGGAACTTAATAAGAGGAGGGAAATTATTTTTGTGAAATTTAATAATAAGAATTGATAATTCGCAAAAGTAAAAAAGTTGTAATTTCTAGGAAACGAAAAATTGTCGTCCAGTACCGACCAACTGTTAAATTAGTAGATTTTTAAGTCTAAATGACTAACAATGTTAATAAAAAGACATTTAATTGTTACAATAGAAGATTTTTTCAAATTTTATTTGTACAAACATCGCAAGTAAAATAATTCAATGTCTCCTGATCTGTGCATTCGACGTGTGCCCAACCTTCACATTCGATACACTGCACCCAATCTTCGTCAAATGATTCCTTGCAAATAACACAGTGGGTAACTTCTTCATTAATTTCTACCTTCCTGTTTATTCGGTTATCACACTTATCCTTATTTACTTTATCCCCTAATTTTCTTCTTTTCAAGTTTTTTTGAGGTTTCCTTAATTGTCTTTTAGCTTTTCTTTTCTCTGCTTCTTTTGCTCTTTCGTTTCTTTCGCTTTTTTTTAATTCTCTTTTAGCTTTTCTTTTATCTGCATTTACCTTTGTCTCTTCGATTAGTTTCTTTTTTGCCTGAAGTGCGTCTATAAAAGATGTTGAAGTTAGGATTTCAGATTGTTGCGTTCGTTGTTTTCTCTTTTTCGTGATCACTTCTACAGTTTCATTTCTAGGAGAGATTTCTTTTATAATTTCCATGAAATTAGAAGATGCGCTTGCTGGAGAAGATTGCAATGAAAGACTTGTGTTAATAGGTACAGTAAGCGATGATGATGGTTCAGTTGAAAGGACAGGTGGTGTATGCACGGGCTCTGGCTCTTCGAATGACAATGGGAGGACACGAGATGTAGGTACAGGCTCTGACTCTTGAAACTGTTCTGAAGGAATAAAATCCAAGTCAGTGAATACAGCAGGATTTAACGGCCACAGTCCTGTACATCGGAAAGCGGACTGTGCCAAATCCATTCGACAGATGGAACTGTACGCAGTATTGACCAAACTAGTAACGTCTTTTTGGGCAATTTTTAGAGGTTGATACCTCCTCATCCAGACGCTGCATGCAGCATTGTAGGCAGTTTTGAAGGGTCGCATTATAGCCCGATCCAATGGCTGCATCTTGTGGGTCGTGTGTGGAGGCAGGCTTAACATATGCACGTGATGTTTTTTTGCAAACATGATAACATCAAGATCCTTATGACTAGCATGCCCATCAAGTATCAGAAGGACTGGTTCTTTTTCATTAGGACGAGTCCTCTCCACAAATAGCTCCAGCCACTTTGAAAAATACTTGCTGGTTATCCAGCCACTTTCTTCTGGTACAAAGATACTTCCAGAGGGAGAGTCCTTTCTCAAAATTGCATCGATACGTTTTTTGTCGGGAAATACAAATAGGGGTGGAACAAACATATCACCAGCAGCATTTATGCTGAATAAAATAGTCACATTCCTCCCTCTCTCTGCTGATGTAAGTTTACTGACTTGTTTTTTCCCCTTTTCAGAAATAACTTTGGTACTGTTATTATGAACAATAGAAACACCAGTTTCATCACAGTTGTGAATCCTATTTGCCGAGAAATTGTATTTATTGAGAAGTTCTGAATATTTTTTGAAAAATATATCTACCTGATGTTCATTAAATCCCAACGCTCTTTGGAGACTTGTGGACTGTGGAATCCTTAAAGATAGGTCTGGATGACGCGACATAAAATCGTAATAAAATTGTTTACCAGCAGTTTTATCTTCGTTTTTAAACTGATGGGGTAACTTTAATTGCTCAGCCAAATCATAGGCAAATTTAAAAAATTCTCGCTTACTGAAAGGCATGAATTTTGCATCTTGGTCTTTCATGTAAGAAACTAATTGTTTTTCTAATTCTTCACTAAAAGTTCTTTTAAATTTGTCCAGTTGAGGAGTTAAATTGACTGTTTTCCCGGCTTGAATTGCTCGAAATCGATCTCCCAAAGTGGTTTTAGGTACATGGAAAGTCTCAACAGCCTGCCCTTGCGTCATTTTGCCTTCGAGAAGTAATTGCAAAGCCGCATTCATATTCTGTGTCCATTTCCCTTTTTTCCGCCTCGGAATTTCAGACATCTTTCTGCGAGAAAAGGTAGAAGGAAGGCTAAAGGAACGTCTTATAAATTAATCTGAGTTGCTATCAGAATGAACTTACAGATAAGAAAAATTTGGTGTCTACTGGTTGACAGTCTGTTGGTCGGTACTGCACGACAGTCGGATGGTCGGTACTGTACGACAAACATATGGGAACATTTTAGATCATGGTATATTATGTACCAAAAAATATTGAAAAACTAGGGCGTTTTAATAAACTTAATAGACTAGAGACAGTACACATCATAGAACATAATCATTTACTTACCTGAGAAAGAAAAGATCGGCTTTACAAAATAACTTGACCTACTGAATATCAACGAACACGTTTAATGTCTCATAACATCAAGCGCAATAGGCTAAACGATATGACCCCGAAATAGGTTATATAGAATTGTGATTTTTATTTGTTTATTCAAGTAAAACGCTCATATATGGTGGAAGAAGCGAGAACTAGCTTTGGTCGGTACTGCACGACTCTCCCCTATGTTCTTGCCCCGTGGGTAATATAATCTTCAATTTTTCAACGTCATTATCAATATCTCGTGTAACTGAAACAAGTTTAGCAATGGTGCCGTTCACAAGACCTAGTGTAACATCAATATTTCTTCTAATCATGATTTGCACTCCTGCTTTAATAATTACGACTCTTGCAAGTCCCGTCGTTCGGGAGCTATTATCGTCATTATTGTTTAGTACCTTTAACACCTTTTTTTTCAAATACGGTGCACAATTCGTTGTATCATGAGCAATCAAATGGATTTCTTCGAATGGAAATCGACTCAGCATTGCAGTGTTTAAAACATCACACTGAACACATGTGGAAAGTAAACACACCGTATTAGATCCCACATTAAGCATGTAATCACTTAATTCCTTTAATCGGTCATTACAATTTGTCGCTTTGAAATTTAATTTCCTCGATTCTAAAAGCTTTGTATCCGAAGCGGTCACTACTCCGGTGCGAATTCTCGACAAGATCTCTTTGTAAATATTATCACCCTGCTGTTGCATTTTTATTGTCAATTCGTCATAGCTAAACAAGACAGACCATAAATTATAAGAACCCAATCCTCTCACATTTTCTCTATACTCGTATTGGATAATTGTATAAAAGCAGGTTCTTTGTGAACAGGAGGAAGTTGTAGTAAGTCACCAAATAGCAGAATTGGCTTTTTTCCGAACCAAGTATCATCGGAATGTGTAGTATCAAATATTTCTGTAAGTCGCAAATGTATGTACAGGAAAGTAAAGCAACATTTTTGAGTTGATCTCGTACAATTTGAAGGGCTGCATCACTAAGTAACCTATACTGGGCTGTATGCCCATGTTCTACAGGTGATTGAAATAATCGGTGTATGGTAAGACCTTCGATATTAAAGCTCTGCTTGATCCAGTGTCTGATAGTTTTTATTAAAAAACTTTTCCCAGTGCCACCTTCTCCACTCACATAAAGCCTGAGAATGTTATCGTTAGACATCAAGCACTTAGTAACTTTATCAAATATCCGCTTCTCATCATGGTTCAATTCCGAAATCATTTCTTGAAGATCACCACAGTCAAATTTGTTTTTCGTGTCTTTAAAATTTTTCATGGCACCAACAGTTTCAACGGAGACACACTCCAATGGGTAATCGCCTTTATCATTTTCTTCTTGTTTTACAGTATTCAACACGTTCTTTTCAATATCTTCCTTTATATGATCACGCGCTTCTTGAATATCCGTTATTCGTTCGTGATATTGAACTGCTTCTGTCAATTGTGATTCTAGCGACAAAAAAGCGTCCGCATATGTGTTAAATCCATTTTTCAATTCGTCGGTGTTTCTCCAAGGTTTGAATAATAATAATAATGAGAAATAATAATTCTCAGGTTGGATAAGATAGCCGCTTTTTCTTTTTTTTCAAAACCAAAGATGCACGGATTTCAAAATATTCAGTATTTTCAGACGGTCTAATTTTAGTAACGTCATACCACATAGCCAAATCATACAGATGCATAGATTCTAATTCCTTAGGTCTGTTAGGATAGTGATCATCTATGAGGGATGGACAAAATATGTCTGTGGATTCACCTTCCAGCTCCTCAATCTCTTTGCGAGTTTTCAATTTCCTACTTCTCAGTATATTTACATCTAACCATCTAATAGTAGTACTGTACTCTGTGCCATGCAATGATAATCCTAAAAGAGTATCAACGCATTCAGGCGCTCTACATTCTCTATGATTTAGCATGCGCATTCCAAGGTTGCAGAGAAGACTAGCCAATGACTTAGTAGAATTTATTGCTGCCATAGTGTCCGTAGCGTAACTTTTTTCCGGCTTTGACACGTACTTAGTACAGTAACATGTTACCAACCCTGTCTTTTCCCCAATATATTGTATATCCATGTTACCTCTCCAAACCGTGAGAACGGGAGCATTATAATCATTGACACGGACTTCCTTTATTGAACGTGGAAGATCATAGAATCTACCTTTTGCTTTCAATTGTTTTCTACCACCTATAAAAACAGCCACATCCCTTATTATCAAAGTATCTGTAACTGGACGTCGAAATGAAAATCTACATACTTTACGGAAGGAATTTTTTTTGCGTAGACAGTAGCTATTGCATTTATGCATTTGATGTGCAATTATACGATTATATAATTCTGGCGACACATGCAGTGATGGCAATCTGCAAGTGACGTATTTCATAATGAATTCTGCTACATGTTCCTTCGAAGAATTATCGATTATAGGAGCATCTTCAATCCAGATTAAAAGATGAAAATGTTGTGACCCCCTGCTTTGATATTCTCTGCGCCAAAAGTATTGAGTGACCTTACCAATCGGATTGTCGGGCGAACAAATGAAATCCAGCATAGCGTGGAATGCATTATCTATAAATCGAGCAGTTGAAACGGGATCAGAAGCAATGAGTTCGTTCGGAGACATTTTAGCCACCAATGGGCCGTTTACTGCACGAAGATATTCTATTAAATCTGTCCATAGCCACTCCCTTGGACTGAGCGTGAGGAACCACGCAGCTGGTCCATAATGGTGTATCATACAGTTCAAATCATTTCTCGGTTTTCAGCCAATACTGTGTTGTATTACGTAATCTGGAAAATATAGTGTTCAAGTTTGTTTGTAGCTGAACTTTCGAGAGCTGATCTAGAAAACCAGCAGCTGTGCATTTTTAACGTGGATTTACAACGTTCATTTTGTGATAAATTCCAGCGTTCAATTGCCGCATATTGGTATCGTGTAATAAATGAAAAATGTATTGCATGTTCAATCGAAATTGCGAATGCTTGGACATCAGTTTGGACTTAATGAAATCATGATCAGTCAAATGGACCAGTCTTTCTTCACGCTGTCCGTTCATTCCATAAGAGTAGATATACTAAGGGAGTTCTAATCCAACGCGCGGCGAGGGGGTGAAGCGGGGCGAGGGGAACCGCACCGAAGGCGAGGGGGAGGCGGGTGGGGGAACGCGACCCTGGAGCAGGTGGGGATGAGTCAGTAGCGAGTTAGTGGAGGGGGAAGACGGCCCACGGAGCAGGGGGAGGGGGAACGCGCGTGCGCGCTCATTCTGTCCCTGACGCGGGGACTCATCCTCTCGGCCCGTACACAAAACATAGGGATGATTGTCGCGTCGAAGATGAAATTTGAAACCGCTATTTTGGTATGACGCAAACACCGTACCAAAAAAAAAAAAAACATACTGAGCGAAGGTCAATTGCGGAGACTATTGCGCGACATCTCCGAAGCGCGAAAAGTCAAAGCGAGCCGACGCGTGTCAGGTTGCGATAAGGATGATGATGAAAGGTAAAGTTTCGAGAAAGTCGCCACCTGCATTGTGGTATGACGCACCGAAAACTATAGAATTGTAAGGATGGAAGGTCAAGTTTCAAGAATAATGCACGCGTCATCTTCGAACCGCGAAAAGTCAAAGCGGACCGACGCGCTTCGAATTATCGTTACCCGAAGAGAGATCGCGCCTGCGATAGCGGCAACGGACTAGAGAGAGAGAGAGAGAGAGAGAGAGAGAGAGAGAGAGAGAGAGGGAGGGAGGGAGGGAGGGAGGGAGGGAGGGAGGGAGGGAGGGAGGGAGGGAGGGAGGGAGGGAGGGAGGGAGGGAGGGAGGGAGGGAGAGAGGGAGAGAGAGAGGGAGAGAGAGAGAGAGAGAGAGAGAGAGAGAGAGAGAGAGAGAGACGCATCTATCATTCTCTCGAGGAGCATAGTCAAAACATTAGTCGAAAGTATAGAATTGTAACGATGGAAGGTCAAGTTCCGAGAATAATGCGCAGCATCGGTGCGCGCTATCTCCGAACCGCGAAACTTCAAAGCGGGCCGGCATGCTTTTGGTTGCGAAGGGAAATTTTCGAGAAGAATATGATGAGTAAAAGCGTGATATGACCTGAGGTATAATTCTAGGTATTTTCTCATTGGGTGCTAGGAGGTGGGGAGATTTTAGGTAGGGATGTTCGTAGATAGAAAGCAGCTTGCATCTTTGACAGGACAAAGTCGCGAATGGTGACGCGTATGATGACAATTTTTGGAGCAAGTGTTGCGAGTATTTAGTGACTTTTTTACATACGGTTTTTCATAAGAACGTAAATAGGTGTTACATACGTATACCATAATAATGGAAACGGTGGAACAGACTGTTAAAATGTTAACCGAAGCGATACCGTTGTTACATACGTACGAAGTATGTTACGAGTGGCTAGAACGGTGCAACGCGTTGGTACAACTTATCGCGGAGTTGCGAGATGCAAACACTCTCTCTATCAGTCTCTCTTTCTTTCTCCTTCTCTTTTTCTCTTTTTTACATCAATCGCAAGACAATTTGATCATTCTCGAACAGGTGATGGACTTCCTATTTACTTTTCGCGACATCATACGTACATACATACTCTTCCACACAACACCTCACATACACTCATATACACTCACGCTCTCGTGACCGCCCCGAGTGCTCAGTTATACAGAACAGTAGTATGTCGTCATTATTCGCCGAAACTGTTACGTATCTATTGTATCGCCTCAATTCTCTATCTCTAAATAAACCGCTCTATTCTTAACATTTTTGAGTTCTCTCTGTACAAAGAGAATATAAAAATATAAAAATACAATATAAAAAGAAAAAATATAAAAATATAAAATAAAAAAGAAAAAATATAAAAATACAATATAAAAAGGAAAAATATAATAATAATAATTTAATTTATTGCCCACTTCCGGGTTACAATTTAACGATCATATACTCTTTCCATTTCAGACCCGTGATTGTGTCAGTATAAGTCCTCCCCTTCTAATGTTTCCTGCTGTGTCTTAACAACTTTTTTCTATTCTACAAGTGTTTCATAATCTATTCTATGTTACATAATCTTCTTTTATCACTTTCCTGTTCTTCCCATCTTTTCCTTCTCCCTATTATCTCCCGTAGAATAGCCAAGTTTTTCCCTTCTCCTCTAATTACCTCTGCACAATTCCTGCCACTCTCTCAACTTACTTCACATGTTTCAATCGCGTGTTTCACTGTTTCTTCCTCTTTCTTACATACCCTTTCTTCTTTCATTAGCCAATATTTGCATGCCCTTGTTTCACTACCCTATATGAATCTTCCTATCCTTTCTAATTCTCCTCTCCTTTTTTCATTTTTCCCGCATAAGCATTTAGGGTTATCTCCTGGTTTCCTTGCCACCTCTCTTAATTCTCTTAAGAACGTTGACTCTTTTACTTTCATCTCTCTTTCTTGTTCTTGAATGCCTTTTACTTATCTGCTCTATTTTTGAACCACACTTCTTCCCCCTTTAATCTTCTTCTTTTACATCCTTCATTTGACCATCCTCTCGGTTCCAAGAATTTGATTCTCATTCTTTCCCTTTTCATTACTTCATTTCCTCTCATTAGTCTTTTAACACATTTATATCTTATCGATCCTTCTTCCGAGTTTATTAGACTCACTTCAAACTTCATTGCTCTTACTCCCATTTTAATTGCTATGCCACCTCTTCCTGTTTCTTTTAACAGCCAGTATGTTGGTGTTGATCTCTCCAATATCATTATCCACCGTATGTATTTTGCCTGCAATTTTTCTAATATCCTCATACCTTCTCCATCCCCATATCTCTGCTCCATACGCCACGGTACTTATAACTAGCGCATCAAACAGTTGCATTCTTCTTTCAAAGTCATCTCTGAATAATCTTCCTCACTGTATAACCTAAATATTCCAGTTCTCTTACTCTTTCTTCTTCCTCCTGCTTTCCTGCATATCATTATCTTAGACTTTTACACATTTAACTCCAAGCCTTTCTTCTTTATGTATCTCTCGAATCTCTTTATCATATTCTTAGGTCCCTGTGCATTATTCGCACGGTCTGTATGGTATCGCTTTGAACATCGGGTGATTAGAGGTGCAGAGGTACAGATCGTTTATTGTCTTACATTTTGCTAGGCCCTGTTTGCTTAGTTGTATGTAATCTTGCACCAAGGTGTCACGTACCTCGTACGAGTCGAGGGGTTCTATACGCGTAGAACGATTCGTTTACCTTCGTGGGTATTAGGTGTACCTTGCTCAATTAGAATTTTTTCGCGTTTAACAATGAAATATCTAGTACTACAGTAATTGATTTGGTATCCGAAAATGTGGAGAGCTGGAGGATTTCGACAATGGCGGCTTGTTTTCTAATTTTATTCCAATTGTGAAGTCTAGTCCATTCGAAATATGTGCTAATGCGGAAGTGAGGTACGTTATGATTTGTGCTGGTGGTATTAATCGTAGGTTTAGGACTCCTTTCTTTATATCCATAATGAATTCTAACAAGACTTGCGTGTCGCGCAATAGTGTTTCTGCGAAGCCGTTTAACAGTATGAGGGGTTCGTCTACTGTCCCTCGAAATTTAGTAATGTTGGCTGTCTGTTGGAGTAAGTATTGAATTTGTCATGTCGCGTTTAAGAGTGTGTTATCGTTGTCTCGTATGTCATGTATAGTCTCGTTGAGAAGTTTGGTATTTGCTCTTAAAATTTGCATTTGTCCCTTGAATGCGTTTTACTTTTTTTTTTAAAGTCTGTTATCTTGTGTTTTGAAAAGGTCTAGTAAAATCATCGATTTTCTTTCCATCCCCGGAATCCATTAGCCCCAAGAGTGATTTGCCTATGTAACCTAATCCGTCTATTTGTGCACGACGCTGTTTTGTGCTGAACTTTTAGTTTACTGGACGTAGGTAAAGAGTTTTGGCGATGCGGTCTACCTTGTCTTGGATTTTCGCGGTGAATGTTTGCCAAAATTTTTGTAAGTTGCCGGTACAAGGTTTTTTACATTGCGCAAGTATATCATATAGTGCAGCTTGGAGGTTTGCTTCGCGTCGGTAGATGTAAGATATGTTTACGTGTAATACTAACTTCCAGTTATCTCGATAAATTTGTAAATCGCCTAGGTTTTCGAAGTAAATGTCGGGGTGGTGTTGGAATTCTTTCATAGTGAAATCTATGTCGGGGGTTGTTCCTCCTGCGAGTGGTATCGTCGTTTGTAGGACAAAAATCCTGTAATTTATAATGCCGAGGTGTAGTCGGCGTTTCATAGAGTCTTTCCTCGTGCGCGCGCGCGCGCGTGTGTGCGTGTGTGATAAATTTTTTGCGAACGGAGTACAGTTTATCTTCTTCGTCCGGGCTTGAGTAGAAGTGAGAAGTTAGGGCAAATGGGTCTCGATTTTCTTAGTCGCTTCTTATTTCGTTGCGATCTCCTGGACAAAGATGTTGTCGGCCATCTTAGACGTGCCCCGAGACATTATGTTTGCTCTAATTGTACGTGCGAGTGATGTTTGTTTGTTTGTTCTTCGTGTGTGTTATTTTATTATCCTATTTATCCGTTTATCCCTCTAGCGTTTCCAGTGCCCCGCCCCGCCGGGTTGTATCAGCATTGCCTATATGGAGGCAATTAGGGAGTATCGGGTGCACTGGCACCGATTCTTCCAGCATGCAGAATTCTGGGAGGATGACGAAGACTCATGGGGTCTGAGGGTCCTATTTGGTGAGTGTCTTATTGCATCGGGGATTGTAGATCTGCTCGTTGTTTCTATTTCCGTGCGTGTAGTAATAGTCTTGCAATTGTTTTTTTTTTTGTGTAGAACGTCATGGGGACATCTTCGTTGGGCCTGATCCGCGGCCTCGACTGTGGTCGTTATTGGAGGCCGACTGCGCTCTACGTGGCTGGGACGCCTAGTTGTGCGCTTATTTACCATCTTTTTCAATAAATTACCTTTCTTAGTCTTATCCTTATATGTAATTGTTAGTGTATCGTTACTTTCCTTCAAAACTGTGACCATTTCCCTATTACTGCCCTATTCTATGAAGTGTTTGTCTTAACGCGGATTGTTCGTCGCCCTCTACACTGTAATTATTATCGTGCGTGTCTTGAATCGTGTTAGAGCCTATCCACGCAGGTATTAGTTTTTGACCGCTCGCGTCTTGTCGTGCAGTAGCACTTGGTCTCCGATTTTAAAAGAACTATCCGCGATTTTCTTGTCGTAGTATTGGGATTAAAATTAAAATAAATTTAATATAATATTGAAATTTATATAAATCCAATAATGAATAACATTCAATTAATAAGATTACAGAAAATATTGTTAAAAATAAACTTACTACATAAGAAACTGACTGTGAAATTGACCCAATCGCTCCTAATATTGAATATTTAGAATTTGAAGCCCAACCAACAATTATCACAGGGTAAACACCTATTCTTAATGAACATAAAATTCCAATTTTGATTGAATATAGCAAAAAATAATTTACAAATTAAGTTCTTTTGTATAAAAATTTATTAGGTAAATATAGATAGAAACCGATCTGGCTCACGTCGATCTCAACTCAAATCATGTAAGATATTAAAAGTCGAACAGACTTAAAATTTAAACTCCTGCATTTAAATTATATCTTAATTCAACATCGAGGTCGCAATCATCTTCATAAATATAGGTAATCAAACAAAGGTGATAAACAGAACATGGAAGAAAGGGGACTTTCCGGAAGAATGGAAAGAAGGAATAGTAAGTTCCGTATTAAAAAAAAAAAAAAAAAAAAGGAGAATGGGAAATGGTTAAGAACTATAGGGACATAACTTAGATGGACATGGATTATAAGATATGCGTGGAAATTCTAAGGAGAAAATTAGAAGAACAAATGGAAAATGGGATATTAAACGATACGCATATGGGATTCAGGAGAAGGAGAGAAACAGTAGACGCAATAGCGGTAGTTAAAATGGTTATAGAAAGAGAAAGAAAGAGGGAAACTATATCTGTTTTTCACGGATATGAATAGAGCATTTGATTGATTGGAAAGGGAAGAAATTTGGAAAAGACTTTATGAAGAAGGAGTAGGCGAACAACTAAGAATACGGATACAGGAAATGCACGACAGAACTATATGCGGTTTAGGAATGAAGAAGGAACTGATAGGAAATTTTTTTTAACAGGAAAGGGTGTTAGACAAGGGCCCGTTAAGCTTGACACTTTTCAATGTCGCATTTGCAAACCTGGAAAGAAGAAATGAGCAAAGAACAGGAAGGAGGAGTCGTAATAGGTAGAAGGAAAATTTTAACAATTTCATACGCGGGTGATGTGTTAATGGTAAATAATGCACAGGGACATAAGAATATGATAAAGAGATTCGAGAGATACATAAAGAAGAAAGGCTTGGAGTTAAATGTGTAAAAGTCTAAGATAATGATATGCAGGAAAGCAGGAGGAAGAAGAAAATAGGAAAGATTCCGTTGGAATGAAGAAGAAGGAGTAAGAGAACTGAAATATTTAGATTATAGAACGAGAGGGAGAGAACAACGAGGATAAACACCATATTAAGAAGGTAGTTATGGAAGCGAATATGATACTAGGAGAAGTATGGGGGGATTGGAGAAAGATTATTCAGAGATGACTGAAAGAAGAATGAAACTGTTTGATGCGCTAGTTAGAAGCACCGTGGCGTATGGAGCAGCGATATGGGGATGGAGAAGGTATGAGGAAATAGAAAAATTGCAGGCGAAATACATACGATGGATAATGAAATTGGAGAGATCAACATCAACATATTGGCTGTTAAAAGAAACAGGAAGAGATGGCAGAGGAATTAAAATGGGAGTAAGGGTAATGAAGTTTGAAGAGACACTAATAAACTCGGAAGAAGGATCGATACGATATGAATGTAGGAGAAGGCTAATGAGAGGAAATGAAGTAACGAAAAAAGGAAAGAATGCGAATCAAATTCTTGGAAGGGAGAGGATGGTCAAACGAAGAATGGAAAAGAAGAAGATTAAATGGGGAAGAAGTGTGGATTAAAAATTAGAACAGATAAGTAATTGACATCCAAGAACAAGAAAGACAGATGAAAGTAAAAGAGTCAAAGTTCCTAAGAGGATTAAAAGAGGTGGCAAGGAAACCAGGAGATAAGCCGAAATGCTTATGGGGGGAAATGAAAAAAGGAGAGGAGAATTAGAAAGGATAGGAAGATTCATACAGGGTAGTGAAACAAGAACATGCAAATATTGGCTAATGAAAGAAGAAAGGGTATGTAAGAAATAGGAAGAAACAGTGAAACACGCGATTGAAACATGTGAAGTAAGTTGAGAGAGTGGCAGGAATTGTGCAGAGGTAATTAGAGGAGAAGGGAAAAACTTGGCTATTCTACGGGAGATAGTGATAAAAGAAGATTATGTAACATAGAACAGATTAGGAAACACTCGTAAAATAGAAAAAATTGTTAAGAGACAACAGGATACATTAGAAGGGTGGGACTTACACTGACACAATCATGGGAATAAAATGGAAAGATTATTTGATCGTTAAATTGTAACACGAAAGTGGCAATAAATTAAATTAAATTATTATTATTATTATTATTATTATATTTGTTCTTTTTATATTGTATTTTGATATCTTATTTGTATAGAGAGAACTAAAAAATGTTGAGAATAGTGCGATTTATTTAGAGATAAAGAATTGAGGCGATACAATAGATACGTAACAGTTTCGGCGAATATAGTCGAGTTATTTACTGTTCTGTGTAACTGTGCACTCGGGTTGGTCACGAGAGCGCGATTGTGTATGAATTTATACGAGGTGTTGTGGGAAGAGTATGTATGTATGATGTCGCGAAAAGTAAATAGGAAGTCCATCAGCTGTTCGAGAATATTCAAGTTGTCTTGCGATTGATGTGAAGAAGAGAAAAAGAGAAAAAGAGAAGGAAAGAGAAGGAGAAAGAAAGAGATTGATAGAGAGAGAGAAAGAGAGAGAGAGAGAGAGAGAGAGGGAGAGAGAGATGGTTCTGCCGAGACACTATTTATGTGAGATCAGGAACCCCCACCACCACGTTAAGAAAGGACACGGGAATGACTAAGATCGGGGAGTCGGCGGTAGCCGAGGTGGCTAAGGCGGCCGGCCAGCGCGCAACGAACGTGAAGATCGCGGGTTCGAGTCCCGCGTCCGAGGCTCCCTTTTTCCCGTGATCCTACAATTTATATTCTATTTTTATATTTTTTCTTTTTATATTTCTATTTTTTAATTAATGGATCAATATATAATCATTTTACATATATTACAATCTATTTACTTGTCTGTCTCCCTCCTTCACTCCTCACCAATTTCTATCGACTCTGCATAATTCTTTCTATGATTCTCGCCTCCAATTGTAAAGACGACACTACATAAGAAGTCTTTGTATTTCAAACTGAATACAGTATCATTTTTATCTAATCTTAAGCCATGTATAAGCTATGTGTATCCGCGGCTGCATCAAACTGCAGAAGATGTGAGGAAAAACTTTAAAACTTTTGTTAACGTGTTGTAACAGAGCGATGCTGCCTGCGAAACATTAGATACGCGTCCTGCTGCTAAAATCATACGTGATGGCGAATATTACGACGAGGATTATCTTATAGATTGCGAACTGGTAGCATGTGCCATCAATGATATTCTAGCTAATGCTCGTAGGAAAAAAATGTTAAATTATATTACATTTCTATTGATATTTTTATATTCTTTTAATTTTAAATAAATCTCTTAATCATATTATTTCTCTATTTACTTTTCCGTCTTCCTCCTTCTCACCTCACCAATTTCTGTTCACACTACATAATTCTTTCTATGATTCGCGCCTTCTTCGCGCCACCACATCACGTCATCCCGTACGGCTGCTCCAGAGGATTCGAATTACGCGAGATCGCGAGATACGCTGCGACGTTAAATCGGAACGCTTTAGAATACTGTTAGCTTTAGAATGAATGCTGCATAATGGTTCGGTAGATCGCTGATTCAAAAATTAATTATTATGCATTGGGGGAAAATTTCTGCTGCATATTGGTTTGGAAAAAAATCCTGGGGGCCGTCCCCTCCCTGGGTTAGGTCTGAAAAATTTTTCGGGGTGGGCCAAGGTCTGAAAAAGACTTTTCGGGGGTCATTCCCTCTCTCTAAAAAATTTCGGGGACGGTGGGCCAGGTCTCCGCGGCTGCTCGACCCGGACTGATCTCCTCCACGGTTGCGGCTTCCCCCACTCCGCGGCTCGCGCGCGCGCAACCGCTCTTCCACTCCCCGCAGGCCCCGCGCCCATGTTTCTCTCCGCCGCGCTCCCCCGCGCGCCCTCACTTCCCCCCGCCCCCGCGCTCCCCTCAGAGGACCTGAGTTGGAATCCCCCTAGCCTTACTACTTACGCATGCACGTAATATGCGCATTGGCTGCCCATGGTTTGACTTTCTGCACTTGCTGCACGCATTATAAGCTAGAAGTTAGAGGATTCTAGGGAATTCTACGAATCAGGTAATGCCGTCTTTGCTCTCGCTGTATGAATCGACACCAACGCAACGAACTTAATGTCGAAGCGAACAACACATCCCTAGAAAGTTTTAGGCAGGGTCGAAACGGAAGATGAGGAAGGAAGCAAATATGTGGCGCGCATTGTTATTTCTTAAAGGTTTTTGCTGCTAAGTTTTTCGAACGTGTTCTTATAATGCTAACTTTACAGCTGTACTCTAATCCAGAAGACGTACGAGAGCCTGCGAATGTATTTAATAGCCTTTAAAACCTTCAATTTACCCCGGGCGCGGATAATAAATAACTTCATTTTTCCTTTACACATCTGCTTACCAAATTACGCTGAGTAAGCAGCAGTTCGTCCTGTAAAACTCATAAAATATGGTCTTCGCTTTCAATAATTGTCGCTGTTCAAGAAGAATAGAAAAACTCGAGTTGAGAAAATCCAGGAACCAATAAAGCCTTCAAATTTCGATAGGAGTCGGTCCCCGATCCTTAGGACAAAGTCTCGAATTAAATTAACCGTAATCCATCCAACTGCATAGCTAATTGTAGGTATGTTTGAACATTCCCGCGCAGTTCCGTTTCGTTACTGCAGTTCATGTGCTGCTGGAAACGGAACGCTATGGATGCGCGCAGCGACTAGGCTGCGGTCTATGCGTATAATGCGTGAATTGAAACACAGCCATTATCACAGATCCCAAGTAGCACACAGACGTCTAAAGTAGCCCAAAGGACGTCCTAAAGCTGTCCAGACATAAAACGGACGTACAATTGACGTCTTTAAGACGTTTGTGCTATGTGGGGATGCCCAGATAGCACACGACATCTATAGGCTGCCGTCTCGGCGGGTCTTGAATGTGTGCGTACGCTCACACGAGCTAGAAAAAGCGTGTATGTATATGCGATGTAGTAAACAAACCGTTTCAACCGTCTTTCGTCCTGGAATTGGCAAGAAGAATATTTTTGCAGGTATAGTTGCATCCAGTAGACATCAGTGCAGGGTGGTCTAGTGCGTTTGAATGCTAATAAGCACCATACGTTGAAATAATAATGAATTTATGATTCGTGTACTGAGGCAGACTCGAGAAATGACAGAATGAAGCTTCAAGGATTCTCCGTCACCGGCGCTGATAGTATATTCGCGCCATGTAACATCAGAACCGGTGGAAATCCAAGCTAGCCGATAAATGTAGGAAAGACATAGTTGCCATTATGTATTAAGAGTCGTATGACGCTGTTGCCGCATTGCCCCTATCACTATTTTGCTACCAGGGAGGCTTGAATGAATCACGGTGAAGCGGCTGGAGAACAAAGCTGGGCAAAAATAATATTTGGATATACACAAATAAAAGATACTTTATGTTTATTCGTTATGAACCGAAGAGAATTCATTCGACGACGAAAGATAATTTTTTCATTCCAAGAAGAATAATCTGTTTATTCGAACCTTTGAGTAAGGTTTTCATCTTTATCCGTAGTTTATTCGACTTTTATTCGACGGCTTCAAACAACTTTCGGCAGCGTGTTTGTCGGAACCCGCTCGATCTTTCTTCGAGCTGAGTACTTGCGGCGGCTTCTGATTTCGGTTTGAGAAGCATACAGTGTTGCTTGCGGTGGATTATGTATTATTAAAATGTAAAACGTGACGTTTTCAGTATTCATTAATATACTGCTGAGATTGTCCAGATGAAAATGCGTTCAAACACGGTATAAATCGGATTACTTCTAGAAATGTACTTGGTAATTAAATATAAATGTAATCTAAATTCTAATCTAAAAATGCTAAAAATAATCCGATTTATACTGTGTTTAAATTTATTTTCATCTGGAAAATCTCAGGAGTATGTTATTGAAACGTTCATGCCGATACGATAGCGAATGTGGAAATTTTACATTCTATCAAAACAAACAACATAAACAATCATTTTAATATATTTTTTATGAATAAATATAAATATTGTTCCTACACGGCTATTTCCTCCCCGTCGTTCTGGAGATTTTGTTGAAATTGAAACATGTTAAGAGTCCATGTGAAAATAAGGAGGATTTAAATAATCATTCTGCCAAATTGCCGAAAAGATAATTTTCAAAAAATCGATGAAACTTGTGTACTTAGAGGGTCGGCATTTATAAATTAATTTTGAATGTGGCAAAATGTGACAACTTGAACCCGTCTTATTTTCACATGCACTATGTATAACGTGTTTCAATTTGAACAAAATCTGACATTGAGTGTTCAAAGTGATCCGCTTGGCATGGAATGCACCGTATATACGACATTGTCCATTCCAACCGAAATGGATTCTAACCCAGTTCCAACTATTGCGTTCTTTACGAAAACGACAAAAAGCTTCTGCGTTTGGGACGCTAGCCACATTGCGATTACCGAAAATACACAATTTATCGAGAAATGATCCGTCACGTATGTACGAATAGTAAAACTAAAACTTTGCAGGCTTTCGTAGTATATCACCATCGAGATTGTAGTACAAGAAAATAATTATTTTTTAGTGACTTTAGCAATATAGCGTTTAAGCAAACTGTTAACTGCATACAGCAATAAAAGATATTTCTAAAAGAGTCTGAGCTGTGAAATGTAAATCCACAAACACTAAAAAGTAGAAAATGAAAAATATTAAAAAAAGAATTTTTTATGTTAAACGATTTTATTAGAAATGTACTAAAAACTAAAAAATAATTATTTTCTTGTACTACAATTTTGATGGAGTTAATATGACTTTAAATAATTCACTTTAAATAAAATCGTGGAGCACCATGTGCAACCAGGAGTTGAAGTATTAAAGTGATTCAATATCCTGTTATGAAATATCATGCCCCACGATATTATTTTGCTTGTCGCACATTCTGCTGTGTTTAGCTCGGGCTTTACGAAACATTTTATTATTTCCTTCTTGTGGCTCTTCTGATAGCCAGCCAAACGGAAAATCAAATGATTTGAGAATGTCGCTTCCATGAAGCGACATATAATTCATATAAACAAATTATTATAAAATTAGTTACCACAAAAAAATTCTATCCTACTTACAATTACTTAAAAAAAAAAGAAATATATATTAGAAATAAAATCAAAACTAATAAAACTGAAATATCATATGAAAATATAAGATTTAAATCAGCTATACTTATCGTTTATTTAAAACATAAATTTGGTAAATTTGAAGTAAATTTTTTATTTTATTGCTAATGATAAATTTAGAAAAAATTAATTTTTGATATCTTTAATCTCTAAAGTTTACGTTCATATGTTATGTTATGCTCAATAATGTTTTTTATAGATTATACCAACTGATACAGGTTTTACTGCAGTGATCCGTTATTGCCGAGTCCTTTTCGAGTATTTTAGAAAAAATTGATTGAAATCGATTAAGATTTGCGCTGTCGAGCGATTTTTGTCCAAAATCGCACACTGTCTGCCGTCGCCGTTCATATGTACCAAACAAACTTCAGAAAAACACACACATATTCAACATAACTTGCCTTCGACATTTCTTTCCTCAGTTTCTTAGTTTCCTCCTCCTTTATCTTATCTTCTGTTTCTTTCTTCTTTTTCTCTTCCTTCCTCTCTGTCTCCTTCTCCTCCTCCTTTCTATTTCTGGCCTCTCTCTCGTTTTCTCCACTGTCTCTCTTCTCCTCGTTCCCCGGCTCACGCCAAGTCAGGAATGCATGTATGGTCTGGAAATGAATTAATGAATGTATTATTTTATGACAAATAGTAAGATTGTTTAACGTGATTCTCTCGCTAGAGTCGTAAAGACAATGCCGCGAATAAGCGGCGCCTCGCTGAGTTTCGTGGAAGTGACGATTTTCACGTTCTGCATTTCTCATCAGATGAAAATGGCCCCCCTCTAGATCACTTAGTGCGCCCGTGTCGTCGCCTTACGTAGTTGCAACGGACTGACTGGCAGGGATCGGCGGGGCTCCAGCTACCGCTGATGGAGGGGGGAACACGTACATGAGCGGTGGTTATGTGTGCGTAACTGATGCAGGCGCAGTTCATGCACACATTACCACCACTCCTGTAGGTGTTTCCCCCTCCAGCAGTGCAGCTTCGACCCTCCGAACTCTGGTTGCCTGGTTTGTAGAGCGTCATTAATTTCAGAACGCACCACAGACGAATCTTCGGATTCGGTTCACGGTTCGCGTTTTCGTTTTTTTGTAACGGGTAGAAGGATTTTGCCAAAATAGAATATAAATCGAACTCGCGGATTCTATGAGGTTAACTAGTAGTATAGCTATGCCAATTCTAACTCAGGTCCTCTGATGGGAGCGCCGGGGCGGGGGGAAGTGAGGGCGCGCGGGGAGTGCGGTGGAGGGAAACCTGGGCGCGGGGGTGCGGGGTGTGGAAGACTGGCTGCGCGCGCACAAGCCGCAGAGTAGGGGAAGCCGTAATCGTGGAGGGGATCAGTCCAGGCCGAGGTGCCACAGGGACCTGGTCCACCGTCGAAAATTTTTCAGGAGAGAATGACCCTCTGAAAAAATTTCTGGGGGGGGGCGGGTCTTGTCTGAAAAATCTTTTTTCAGACTCGATCCGCCCCCAGAAATTTTTTCCCCCAAATCGTTTTCAAAGCCCTATCCACTCCAGAAATTTTCAGAGGGAGGGGACGACCGCCGGAATATTTTTTTTTCAAACCAATATGTAGCAGAATTTTGTTCTCCCCAAATGCAGAGAAATAATAATAATAGTAATTTTTAATCAACGATCCAGCGAACCAATTATGTAGCAAGAATTCTAAAGCGATTTAACATCGCAGCGTATCGCGCGATCTCGTGTAATTTTAATCCTCAGGACACCTGCATGTGATGATGTGATTTGGTGGCGCGAAGTCCGCTCGAACGAAATATGATTATACGGCGTCTGCAGAATTTGGAAACGTCGAATCTTAAAATTATGTGACGAGGAAAGAAGGAGGAGGAACACGGGTAAATAAAATGGAGAAATAAAGTGGAGAAATAATATACGTTTAAGAAATATATTGTTACAAACGAAAAGAATATAAAATACAATATAAATATAATTTAACATTTTTTTCACCTGCGAACATCAGCTACAATATCATTGATGGCGCATGCTAACAGTTCGTAATCTACAAGATAATCCTCGTTGTAATATTCGCTATCACGTCTTATTTTAGCAGCATGACATGTATCCAATGTTTCGTAGGCAACATCGCTCTGTTTCAACACGTTAACAAAAGTTTCAAATTTTACTCTCACATCTTCTGCAGTTTGATACAGCCGCGGATACACATAGTTTACACAGGGCTCAAGATTACATAAAAATGATACCGTATTCAGTTTGAAATACAGTGACTTATCACATCGTGTCATATTTACACGCGATGAATCAAAGATCCGACAAAATTCCACCATTAAATCATCAATCCGCGTCAAAGGTGATTCAGGCAATTGTGTCCGTTCTTCGATGGTTTCACGGCTGTCGAATAGCACACCCCATGTATGCCATGGTAATATGAGATAATTCCCATGATTGTCGCCGAGAAGAACTTCTACATCAGCCATAGGTCCTACGTTGATTCCAATTTCCAAATATTTGGTACCCATGGATGTTAATGCGTATCTTCTGACCATGATACGCAATCCTCGGCGCGGACTAAGAGAATAATCATAGCTATGAAATTGCCCGCTCGTATCAGGAGTGAACATAAAGAATGTCGAGAATATGTGAAAATAAGTCTTACCTGTTATATGGAGCTATGCCATTATCTCGCATGATTGGAACGAAATAATCCTCGCACCCAGCGAGTAATTCGGCACTATACAATTTTTGTAGCCGTGTCTCGTCCATCAAAGTCACTGAGGCTACTGAGCGATTGATGGAATAACGTCCTGGAGCCGGCTTAAACAGAGGTGCAATTGTTTCCCCCACTACCGCATTTTATTCTAAAGCTACCAATCTTTACCACAATGTGTTTCATACTTAACTTCGCAGCATATCACACGATTGCATGTAATTTGAGCCCCATCCTCAAGGATAAAAGTCTCGACACGTGTTGAATGTAATATAATACCTTTGGAAGCGTCGAATCTTAGAATTATGTGGTGTCAGCAGAAACTGTGTTGTATGATCTTGCGCGCTAATTCGTCATACGCGTGAATCATAGAAAGAATTATGCGGTATCAGCAAAAACTGCATAGAACCATGTTGGGCCGGATCGCCGTTTTTTGCATGCAATGCATTCGAGAGAGGGTGGAACTCCGAAAGAGTTGATAGAGATACCAAATAGTGGTACCAGCCATAAAAGCCCGCTCCAAACTGCACAAAGCCTAAAATCGTGTCAACGTGCTGCGCGGAAAAGATTACATTACATTCACAACATTACATTTTACAACGCCAATTGTTAGATCAATCTGCACGATTGATTTCACGAGAAGAATACCTCGCGTGGGAAGAACGAATGCCTCGAATCCTTAGAAGAACACAGTCGCGTGAAACGTCCTCGATTATCAATCGCTGTTCAACAATCGTTGGTTGCTCGAATCGCGCGGCTCGAAGGATTGAAACATTCGTTGCGCGGACGTTTCATGCCTGAACATGCCGGACATTTGTGGCACGAAATGGACACTGCGTTCGATAGCCGCTACCAGTTAACGGTGCCGTGCTAAATTCGAACTATATCGAGCCGTGCAACTTCCTCCAGGATGCGGCGACCATTGTTCTGGAGCATGTGCGGGACGCTTTGAGGGAACATCGAAACCTCAAAGTGAACACGGTGTTTAACGGTGAATTTGTGGCTGGCGACAAGCATGCTTGTAAAAACATCAATACCCGAAACTGCGAACTCTTCGATACATCCGATCTGCAGGAGTGGTACCAACGACGTATCATCGAACCCACCCTGACATCGCTGGAAGAGTTCCAGGAACGCGACAGCGGATGGGCATTGACGAGAATCCTCAACCTGGCCGTCAATATCAATAAGTACAATCCGCTGCGCGCGGGGTGCCACTATAAGTTGCCGCGGGAATTGGCGCTAAAGAGAGCGACAATTAGTATACAATCCACAGGCAATGCGTGTTTCGCGTGGGCAGTGGTCGCCGCTCTCCATCCCGAGGAAAGAAATGCCGATCACTCAAGTTCGTACCGCGACTATGCTTCCGCGCTAAATCTCCAGGGCGCTGAATTTCCAATGTCTCTGGAGCAAATTGGGAAGTTTGAGCGGCAGAACGAAATCTCCATCAACGTCTACAGCTTCGAGGTGGAGAAGACGAAGGGATCGATAGTCTTTCCACTGCGTCTCACCAACCAAAAGAGGGATCGACACGTCAACTTGCTCTACACGCCGAATCAAGAGCATGTCGATGTAGGGCACTTCGTGTTGATCAAGGATTTGTCCTGGCTGTTGAGCGCCCAGTTGAGCAGACATGGAAAAAAGAAATTCATCTGTGATCGGTATGTATATAAACTTATGAAATGTTGAATTGTCTCGTGAAACAAATTAAATAAAAAATTTTTGTTTTTTACAGATACACTACTTTGGATCTACCGAGAAGTTGGAGCTTCATTCGCTGGACTGCGGGAAGATGAATGATTGTGCCATCCTACTGCCCAACGAAGGCAACAACTTGCTCAGTTTTGGCAACCACTGCAGGAAGGAGCGACTTCTCTTCGTGGTGTACGCCGATCTTGAGTGCATCTTGCCGAAAACGGAAGACAGCCACCGAATGGGTGATATAGACAATAAATTGTGTAAATATCAGCACCACAATGTGTACAGCATTGCGTATTATATGCATTGTTCGTACGATACATCGCTATCGCTGTATCGATGTCGCCGCGACGCGGATTGTGTTTCATGGTTCGTAGACGAACTGAAAAATTTTGGAAACATTACCAAGCCTGTAATCGTCTCCGGTGGTGAGGCGGTTACCGGTGGGACGGAGAAGGGATTTAGGTGCCGACTCAGTCGGTATGTCCGGGTTCGGCGAATGAGTTGACGTTGGGTAACCAAGTAACAGTTCTTTATTTGGCGTGTTCGATGTTACAGATCTTCGGTTGTCGTACTAGTAGCGCGGCGGAAGAGCTTCGGTACTCGATCGGTTCGGCGGCGCGTCGGTTCGCGGCGGCGGCGACTTTCGGCGAGCGGTCAAGGAGGCAGGATGCGGAGTTTAGTGAACGTTCTGCTCAGAATGGCCTTATGAGGCGCGTTCATGCGAGAGTCGTACGATAGAGTTTCAGAGTGCAATAGGGCTCCGGCCTAAAGGGCGCAGAGACACCTCTCTGACTTAGGTGAGGCGCAAGATAAATCTCGGCCGATTTCGGACGGAGGCTGGTATTGGTACAGTGGTGGCGATGGCCGAACACTGACACACCTCAGGGATAGCAAAAAGTGAGCGTCTTGTATTGCGTGAGGCCGTATAGCGACATGCACAAGTGCTCCTGATTCCGCTCGCCGCGGCCTTTATATCATGGGGCCGTACGTCTTTGCCCGCGAGAGCCGTCTCGGGGCCGCGGCCGCCTAGCGTCCGCGACGCGAACTAACCCGACTGTCTCGGTTCGCACGGCCCGTGAGGTGACTTCGTCACAAGCCCATTCTGACCAGTAATACACAAATGCTTGATTTAACTTCCGAACAGTGGGCGACATTTCGCAATGCAACACATTGCCATATTTGCAAAGAGCCGTTCAAGGCTAGCGATATACGAGTCCGCGATCATTGTCATCTATCCGGACGGTTTAGCGGTCCCGCACATTCAGAGTGCAATTTAAATTACAAAAATGCGTTTTATATATCCATAGTTTTCCATAATTTATCCGGCTACGATTCACATTTCATTATTGAGGAAATAGCTACCGCTTTCGAAGGTCACGTTGACGTATTACCCATAACTATAGAAAAGTATATTTCTTTCACAAAAGATGTCGAAGATACGGCTGAATCAGACTCGCGAAATTGTATTAAATTTCGATTCATCGATTCGTACAAAATTCTCAATACCAGTCTCAATAAATTAGCATCTTTTCTTAGCGTAGATAAATTAAAAATTTTAAAATCCGAATTTGAAACATTATCCACAGAGGATTTCAATTTATTGACGCGAAAGGGTGTCTTTCCGTATGAATACCTTAATTGCGAAAACAAGCTGCAGGATCCATGTTTACCACCGCGTGAGTCATTCTACAGTTCGTTAACGGGAGAGACTGTATCCGAGAGCGATTACGCGCTCGCCGAGACTGTCTGACAGCGTTTTGGTATTAGAACCTTGGGCGAATACAGCGACTTGTATTTGAAAACCGATGTCTTGACATTGGCAGATATTTTTGAAAATTTTCGCGAAAGTTGTATCAAGCGTTATGGATTAGGTTCAGCACATTATTATACATTATCTGCTTTCACGTGGGATGCTATTCTAAAACATACAAAAATTACATTCGAATTGCTCACAGACGTCGATATGGTCATGTTTATCGAACGCGGTATACGTGGGAGTTTAAGTCAATGTTCCGGAAGATACGCACATGCCAATAACAAGTACATGTCATCTTATGACGCATCGGAACAATCATCGTACTTGATGTACTTTGATGTGAACAATTTGTATGAATGGGCAATGTGTCAGCCCCTGCCATACGCTAAATTTCAGTGGGTCGAAGATGTTGTAAATTTTTATGTGTCTTCAATCGCTGTCGAGTCGCTCACGGGATACATTCTCGAGGTAGATCTGGAATATCCGCAACGTCTGCACGACGCTCATGCTAATCTACCGTTTTGTCCGACGCGTGCTAAACCACCTGGTAGCAGAGAGGACAAGTTGCTCGCAACGGTATACGATAAGCAGTGTTACGTTATCCATTATCGCAACCTGCAGCAGTGCACGCGTCACGGTCTTCTTATTACAAAAATACATCGCGTGCTTCAATTCGCTCAATCTCTCTGGCTCCGCGATTACATCGAACTCAACACACGGTTTAGAATAGGCGCGACAAACGACTTTGGAAAAAATTTGTACAAATTGATGAATAATGCGGTATTCGATAAAACTATGAAAAATGTACGAAATCATGTGGATGTAAAACTTTTGACACATTGGGATGGGCGATATGGTGCGGAAGCAATGATCGCGAAACCGAATTTCCACAGCAGAAGTGTTTTTTTCGGAAAATTTTATAGCTGTTGAATTGCGAAAACTCGAGGTGAAATTCAACAAACCGATATACTTGGGTATGTGCATTCTGACATATCAAAAATTTGTTTGTATGAATTTCATCACGAGTACATGTCTCCCCTGCACGGACCAAATTGTAAAATTCTATACACAGACACAGACAGCCTCATTTATCATATTCAATGCGAAGGTATCTACGAGTCCATGAAAGATAATATCGGTAGATTGGACACAAGTGATTATCATATCGACAATCCATATAATATGCCGCGCTTAAATAAGAAGGTTCCGGGGCTGATGAAAGACGAAAATAACGATGCGATAATGACCGAATTGGTAGGTCTTAGAGCGAAAATGTATGCACTTCGCGTAGACGGCAAAAATGATACGAAAAAGGCGAAAGGCGTCAAGACCAACGTCATAGCCAGAACGATAACTTTCGACGACTCCGCGCAGTGTTTGCAAAGAGAGATCGAATTGGTTCGCAGGCAATCATGCATACGGTCTAAGTTGCACAACGTGTACACCATTTCAGAATCCAAAATCGCCTTAAGACCACACGACGACAAGCGGTATATCGTACCCGATTCGGCCGACACTTTGCCCTGGGGACATTATAAAATACCATTGTAAAAAAAAAACTATTGTATTTATTATAAATAGTGGAATTGTGTAATATAAAATTGTTCACTCATGCATAGAACATACAATTATATTTATTGTGTAATATAAATGGTGGAATTAATTTGTAAAAATAAAATTGTTAACTCATTTACATATATATATCATTGTATTTATTGAATCATGTATTATTATATTACAATACATTATTTTTATTTATCCAAGAATTGTGTGATTTATCAAACCCCAGCCACTTGACGTATACCTTATCCCCCTTCCTACGCAACACTTTTTCCACTAGATACACTTCAGGATCGGTGACGCGCTGCAGCTCGTGTTCATAGAATCCTCCGGCAACAGGTGTTACGTGAGGGCGTTAATTTTTAAGCGACCGAGCGGTTGAGTCTAATTTTCTCACGCAACGCTTAACGAATTTAAAGGGATAGTTGTAATTTTGACATAATTAGATTATTACGCAAAAATCAGGATTGTTTTGGGTACGGCTTTCGTCTATAACCTATACAGGTTGCCCAATCAGGATGTGGTATCTTGGTAGGACTGGTTCGAACAGAATGGGACAAAATTTAAGTAAATATTACCATGTATTACAAAAATAAGCAAAAGGAAATTTTTGAAAGGTGGTACAAGAATGGGAATTTACATGGATTTATGCAAAATCGTAGATGACAAACAAATATAAATGTTTCGGTTTCGGAGGTTACAATTTAGCGAAGATAACACATGATAGACGACAATTTATGGACGACGATTTACCGAGGGAAACCCGTAACACACCCTAGGTGGTTGGATCAATTTTCGCACGATTGTTTGGTATTACACATTCCAGGTGAATAATTTAGAAAGATAGTGTGGCCGGCGATTCTGATAATCAGATTAGAAATAATTTACAAATGCGGTACGCGCGGAATTAATACGCGAAAATATAAGAATTAACGAGAATTTAACAAAAAAAAAAACGGTTAAAGTATGTAGGATTTAAAACGAGTCTCTACAGGGACTGAGTCTTTCCACGTTCACTATGACACAATGGAACTCCAGCTCAAAGACTATTTTAAACAAATAGCAATGTCCCTCGGACAGAACGATCGCGCACTACGCGACTTGCTAGCCGACTGCCACGAACGAACGCAGTGATCTTTATGTTGCTGTATACGGTGGCTAGCAACATTGCGGTGGTAACATCGCAAGGACGGATTTTGATGGTTCTATGTTTTCCTGCATTATACTCTGCAAGTAGACGCGGTAGCGCATCGGTCCATCTATAGGTTCCATTGAGTGTAAACAATTTCCACATATTGTTCTTCAAAGTTCGATTGAAACGTTCTACGACGGAGGCTTTCATCACCGAATACGTCGAATAATGATTAATGTCATGCTTTGTCAAGAGTTTCTGCACATCGGTGTTGTAAAATTCTTTTCCTTGATCGGTTTGCAAATTTTTCGGATATCGATCTCTAAATATCTTTGCAAACGTTTTAGTCACCTCAGCGCCACTTTTAGCTTTGAGCGGCACCGCCCATGCATACCTGCTGAGCACATCAATGACGGTATGTAGTGGTGACCTTGGTTGAATCGCGAGTATGGGCGCATTTCTACAACGTCAGCTTGCCACAGATCATCATATCCATGCACTATGACGCGCCTCCGTGGGAAATATTTTCGAGCTGAAGAGTAGTATAGCAAGGGAGATTCTAACCCAGGTCCTCTGAGGGGAGCGCGGTGGCGGGGGGAAGTGAGGGCGCGCGGGGGAGCGTGGCGGAGGGAAACATGGGCGTTGTGCCTGCGGGGAGTGGAAGACCGGCTGCGCGCGCACGAGCCGCGGAGTCGGGGAAGCCATAATCGTGGAGGGGATCAGTCCAGGCCGAGCCGCCGCGGAGACCTCTCCAGATCTGGCCCACCGCCGGAAATTTTTCAGAGGGAGAGGCCCACCCCTGAAAACATTTTCGTACCTAACCGATGAAGAGGGTGACCTTGGCCCACCCCAGAAAATTGTTCAGAGAGAGGGAATGACCACCAAAAATTTTCTCAAACCAATACTTAGCAAACAGACACCCCTCCCCCCCCCCAAACGCAGAGAAATAATAATTTTTTAATCAGCGATCTAGCGAACCATTATGTAGAAAACAGACATATTTTTTTTTCAAACAAATATGCAGCAAACATTTTAAAGCTAGCCAGTTTTAAAGCTAACAGTATTTCGAACGTCGCAGCGTATCACGCGATAACGTGTGTAATTTGAAGCCCCTAGAGCAGCCGTGCAAGATCATGTCATTCGGCGGCGCGAAGAAAGCGCGGACGAAATAAACGCTGAATCTTAAAATTAGGTGGCGAGGAGGAACATGGGTAAATAAAATATAGAAATAATATAGGTTTAAGAAGTATATATATATTGTTACAAATAATAATATAGAATAATAATATAAAAATAGAATACAAATAAAATAAGAAATAAAATATAAAATAAAATGAATATAAAAAGAACATAAAATAAAAAGAAAAGAAAAATGAAAAATAAAAAGAATTAAAATGAAATGAAAAAAAATTAAAAATTACTCTGGGGATGACGGCGGGGTTGGCGTTCGAATATCCTCGAACATCCATGCGGGGGGTGGCAGCGACGGTGGCGGTGTCAGCAAACCCTCGATCCACTCGGGGGGGGGGGGGGGCGACGGTGGCGGCGTCTGCGACCCGTCATACCACTCGGGGGGCTGCAGTGGAGGCGACATCAAAAGCCCCCTGCGTGGATCGAGGGGTGGCGATGGTGGCTGTGTCAACAGCCCCCCAAACCACTCGAGGGGTGACGGTAGCGACCCTCCGAGTGGGCTCGGGGGCTACGACGGCGGCGGCGGTGGCGGCGGCGGCGGCGATGGCAGCCACCATGGCGGTGACGCCGACGATGTTGATGGCTGCGGGGGTGACGGCGATGACGGGGGCAACGTCTGCAACGGTCGCGGCCAACTCACGTCGATCCATGGTGGCGATGGTGGTGATGAGTGCCGCGGCCGTCGCATAGTCTCCAAACGTCGGTGTGGCACCCATGTGCGCCGCAGCCGAGCCGCCATCATGGGGCCGACCACCGACCCAGTCCGTTGCATCCACACATCGCGGGGTGCGGACTGCGGCGCATCCTCTGCCAGGATAGTAGCCAACAGCGCCATTATAATCATTGGCGCCTGGTCATAGAATATATACACAAACGCGATATTATAATAGCACATCAAACATACTAAACATCAAATGTACAAAACAATGTAAAGTATTGCATACCTTTGGAGGCGGCGAAGGCGGTGAATGCGGCGATGGTGGCGATGCGGAACGTGGCGACGACGGCGATGGTAGCAATGCCCAATCGGGTTCTCCCCAATCCGGGGATCATGGTGGTGGCGAGCCCTACAACATAATAAGTAATATAATATTCGCACGAACGCCTGATTTTAATCTCGCTCGAGTTCAAAGGTTAAACGCGATAAATGTCAAAATATTTATATGTACAAACCTCTGAGTTGTCTCGACAGGCCCATTGTCACTGTACTATTTGTTGCACAAAATGTGAAATTAGACTGTTAGCTGTTGCAATTGGAAGACAACTGGCCTCGCTGCATCTCCTGGCTCTCGCATGTAAAGACCCCTCCTATCATGAAATCGAGAAGTGCGTAGCTTTGCAAAAGTAAGATGCTGTTGTTCTCCACATTCATTTTCACAGACCACTCATTTTTTCTTCTTCTTCGCTGACCATCCTCTCCTTATTCACACGCATCTTCTTTCCCTTCTTCTTTGATACATCATTCGACTAGACCACTCTGAACGCGTATCGAACGTGTATTGAACCACTCTGATCTTATATCGAACGGGTATTGAACGGCTTTGAACGTGTATCGAACGTGCATCGAACGTGTATCGAAATTGCATTGAACGGCTTTGATCGTGTATCGAACGGGTATTGAACGGCTTTGATTGTGTATCGAACGTGAATCATACCACTCTGAACGTGTATCGAACGGGTATTGAACGGCTATGAATGTGTATCGATCACGTATTGAACCACTTCTACATAATTATAACTATCGTCTTAATCTAGCGTACATCACATGCAGGAGGTTAGGTTGGGGAGGGTGAAGAAGAAACATTTTTTTATATGCATTAAAAATTGATTACATTTTATTTATGAATTTCTTTCTGGTGTTTAGACCAACAGTTGAATATTTTAAATACATTTTGCAAAGCACAGTGCTTTGCGTGTCTGCCACATCGCAGAGTATTAACTACATTTAGCTTATTTAGAGATTTGATATCCTCATAGTCAATGTGCAGTGTCTCAATGATCACGTACGCTCTCGTATTTTCATCGAGGAAATCCGCAAGCCAGTCACGTTTCTGCAGCCCTTTAACGTATACGATATGGGATGCGTCATCTTCTTCATCGATCGCATCAGCTACAGCTTTCGTAATCAGCTGTTTAGCCATACTGTACGGAACGTCTCCATCGTCCCACCGTAGTCCATGATGTTTTGCCACCAGCCATCGGATGCTTGATTTGTTGGATTTCGTAAGAAGATATTGTGGCACCGAACTCCCAAAAATATAGTGCGAGAGAATTGTTCCCTTTCGTAGGACAGCCACCTCCTTGACGACAAATCTTTCATCAATGATGAATCCTTGCAGGACAATAAATGTTGGCCCAGCCATTATCGGTACAATTTAGAAGTCCGTTCGCTACCAAGACAGACAGGAGAATGCGGTCTTTCTCGCAAAGCATCTCGATTTTCACGATGAAATTTTGTACGAATTTGACACAGGAGAGGGCGGGCAAGTAGCGTGGCAATTCAATTTATTTTGCGCACCACGTTAGTGAGCGGATTGTATTCAACCACTCGATCGTGCAGAATCAGACAATAGGCCGTAGTATTTGCGGTACGTTCTCTTTACACTCGAATTCTATGCGCACGTCCCCGGTACCATTCATGGTCGACTCATTTTGTCGCGAGTAATCAATCACCACGAGAGGACCAAATTGTAAAAATTCGGCCACGGTGAATAATACATCGTTGCAACTATGCCCATAATACGATTTACGGAATTGCATATACATGTCAAATAAGGTGGCATGCCTATTCTTGTCAATGTCCAAGTTCAGGTCATCATATGGATAAAATTCCGAGTTGAGAAAAAGTTTTACATTGGCCAATTTGCAGTTGTTGAACTTAGTAACATCTTCGCTCATCACATTCTTTCGATTAGTCTGTAGAGCAAGGATAATGCATCGCGGCTTCTCCAGCTGTGCAGATGCCTTCACGGCCCACGAATGCTTAGTTGTGCTCTGTAAAAGAGGATACTCTTACAAATCCCACGAGTGAAAACAAATGCTTAGGTTTTGTCCACTTTCCAAAGCATGTAGCAACGATAGCTTATTAACGTCGTTTAGCGTCACATGAGGCATCCGCCATTGCACTTTAAGTAATTCAATTTCTGGTTCCAACATCGGTGATCCTATTAGAGAATTGTTATCGTTGCGCGATCGTATTAAAATCAATTCGTGACGTGCATTAATAATCATGCGTTTGTAGTCCTCGCAAAATCCCAGCAAATATTTGAGTGGGATACAAAAATTGAAATTATTTTTCACTATTAGCCCATCGCGTTGTTTCAAGCCCCATCCGGCATTCTCCATATTTTTGTCTTCGCCAGATATCAGCGATACATAGTTTTTCAGCGTGTTAGTTATTCCAACGTTTCTGTTGCGATCAATCTGCACGCCATTCAGCTTGTATAGAATCTCATCAAATAAGAACGCCATGCAATTATTTCCCAACGCCACAGTTAGTGCATCGTTTGGGTTATTTATCTTCAATTTCCCCTCCACGTAGACGAAACTTTCACACGGCAATGTGTATAAATCCTGCTGTTGTATGAGTATTCTTATCTCAGCGCTGTATCCAAACGTTGTGTTGACATGTGGGTTGTATGTGTGAGTCTCGAGCTTGACGATGCGATCATCAAACGTCGGCTTCCCTCCAATGCTTAGAATGTCAGCGATTTTTCAACTCAAATGGGCACAATGAATCCCAGTGATTTTGTCTGTTTGAATCCCAGTTGTTGTTGTTGTAAACAATTTCACTTGGAAGAAACGGGTTTCTGGAGTCGTTCAATACAAGCATCTCTTTCGTTCACACCACGCGTATTATCGTCGTCGTCGTACGTGCAATCCGATGGTAATCTCTTCACCTCGAATCGTTAGATCCGTAATGACTCGTGCGGTGATTGGAAGGTAAATTATCTGCGCGGGCGTTTCCGATATCTTATATCCTGGTGGGACTCTCGGGGAAAATTCATGTATGTACGCGCTTCCCATTGTTGTACGCACCAGCGGTGACGCTACATTCTATGTGAATAATTTTCACGTTCATAATATTAATTGGATCGTCCGATTCATGCCACCGTCCAGGTTCTAATACCCGATTCGTCGAGAATCCCAGTAGCGATCCAATGTTATTGGGTTTTGTAAAGTCTACGCCGAACGACAAGTACAGCTCGCTTTTCATGGTGTTGTTGTTGGGGTGCAACACTATTGGATACACACCGTTGTCATCGCCATCGTTGGCGTCGATGCCACCGAGATTTTTAGGATACCGTTCGAGTAATCGCTGCTTCAAATACTTGGCAATGGCGTCTAGTTCGTAGGATCGTTTCGAGTCGGAGCGTTTCGGAGCGGTTCGGTTTTGTTCGGATCGGTTCAACCTAGCTGAATAAGCCGGGAATGTATGGATGCTGTTTCTGTCCCTCACACTGTTTGTCACTCTCGTCACGGGTTTGTTGATAGCAGACTTTTGCAGTTATTTGTTACTGTAACACTGTCCATTCCAAACTATGTCGATCTGCCGAGATATTATTGTATTTCAAACACTAGTTATGTATTATTTTAATAGAAGTAGTTAATGTAAATAAATTATTGTTAATATACAAATAACGAGAAAATGATTGAAAATATAATCGTTTAACATAAAAATTTTTTTTATATATTTTTCCACACTTGGGCATACTTTTAAAATAACCACATGAAGAATTATATTTTCAATCATTTTCTTGTTATTTATTTTATTGGTCGGTCTCACTGACCGCGACCGCGACCGAAACCGATATATAAGTAATATATAAGTTATATATATATATATATATATATATATATATATATATATATGTAATGAAACCTAATAAAATATACATATGTTAATATACGTGACACCGTATATTTCGATACATGTGTATCCGTATATGTTAATACCCATGTACCCGTGTATTAAGAAGTACACGGATTGGAACACTTCGGACAAAATTTCGGACGGGATCGGGCGGGATCCTGATACTTTCGTATTGCTTGGGATCCCGAGACTCGATTCGGGCTACAAGCATGACCGCCATGAGCGGGCAATTTGATTTCAGGTCGGCTCGGCAAAACTCGGACGCGATCGACTCGAGGGCTAGCTTTATGAGGAAACCGAGACGGAAAGAACAATGTACAGGGTGTCCGCGGGAAGAGTGGACAGCTGGATATCTCCTAACCTATTGGAGACAAAAACATTTAAAAAAATAGGGAATTGCATGGTTCGAGGGGGCCAATTTATTAGCGCAGACGAATTTTTTTTTTCGATTATTATTTTAAAAGATACGATGGTCAAGTTCGGATTTTTTAATGGATCTATTTTTCTTAAGACCTGAGTTGATAGTGCATTCTAAGACAAATTCAATAAGCTTTAATGTATACAGTTGATTTCCACTGGTTTTTGAGATATTGCGCTTGCAAATTTACTGATTTTCCCTAGAAGAAAACTCGCTGGAATAGTAAGGACCAGGGACGGTCTTGCTGGCGCCACGGGTGGCCTTGCCTGTTGAAACAGATACCTACCTGCCAAAGGTCTACGCCAGGAATGGCAGGCCCAAAGGCTGGACAATTCTTTTCCGTCAGAAATGCTACTTATGTAGGTACATCTGCGGTATCGAGAAGCGCACCGTTACTTTTATGTCGCACTTGCTTCTACGCTCGGATGGCCGGTTCTTTTAGAAGGGATGCAAGTTAGGTTGGTTAGGTTAGGAGGTGTGAAAGTTGCTGGACTAAATTTCAACCATAGGGAGCAGATTATATTAGAACCAATCGAATTTGCATCCCTCACAAACGGCTACTCTCTTGAAGAGGCCCTCTTCAGAGCAATACCTCCTCCCCAGTGCCCACCTTCTCTCGCACAGAATACGATAACGCATGCTTTTGTTTTTATATTAAAGCTCGTGTTTATATTCGAAAGGATCACGTGTCAACAGCAGGCTACCATTTTTCTTCCCGTGTCTCTCTACGAGGCGTATTGACGGTGGATTGTAGGAGCGTTGATGTCCGGATGCCAGTTATTGAATTCAGGAGGTGATAGAAACACTTTATTATAAAACACACATGTACTATAATTAAAGTAAATCGTATTCCTCTCGGCAAGGAGTACTGATAATCACTCGGTTTACACCCTCGATTACACGGAGGATAGTCGGGTCACACACTGCACAAATGATAAGCCGCGTCTAGACTTTGCGAGGCTGCAGCGCCAGGCGCGCCTCGCGGAGTGAAAAGTCTGGAGAATCCTTAGCTCGCCTTGGTCACTTTGCAAAGCAACCTCGTGCTGCTGCCGTGGCGAGGACAACACCCCGCAGTGCCTTACCGAATTTTATGGCTTTCGACCCTCGAAGGGTTTGGAATATCATTAAGAAGTGAGAACTGTTCAGGATTTCAAATGTTTGCATCTTTTCTTCATCGTATCGAAGGGGAAATGGAAGCAATGGATTCCTGGCATTCCGTCTATTAAAATCATACCAAATATCATGCAAATCGGACTACCTTGACGCAAGCTATTTGTATTCCTTATGTAAAAGTTGTCCGATTTATACGACATTTGTAATGATTTTCATCGGAAAACCACAAGGAATCCATCGGCGACACTTCCATATTCATACGACAAGGAACAAAGAATTATTTTATTTCTTAAGAAGATATGTTCAGGCTGATTCTGGAGCTGCGCCAGTTACCCCGTGGCGAGGACAACGCCCCGCAGTGCACATCGAATTTTATGGCTTTCGACCCTCGAAGGGTTTGGAATATCATTAAGAAGTAAGAAATGTACAGGATTTCAAATGTTTGCTTCTTTTCTTCATCGTATCGAAGAGGAAAGTGATGCCAATGGATTTCTGGCGTTCCGTCGATTAAAATCATACCAAATATCATGCAAATCGCACTACTTTGTCAAAAGCAATTTGTATTCCTTATGTAAAAGTTGTCCAATTTATACGACATTTGGCACGATTTTCATCGGAAAAACCCAAGGAATCCTTCGACGACACTTCCATATCCATACGATAAAGAATAAAGAATTATTTTATTTCTTAAACAGATACAGGGTAATTCTTTAGGTACGCCCGTCACCCCGTGGCGAGGACAACACCCCGCAGTGCCCATCGAATTTTATGGCTTTCGACCCTCGAAGGGCTTCGACTCCCTATTAAGAAGTGAGAAATCTTCGATTTCCGCATTTCTCATCAGATCTTTGCGAAAACGAGGCCAATTGATTCCTTATGTTTTGCCGATGAAACTAACACCAAGAACGACGTAATTCGGACCATAATGAAGGAAATTCCATGAAAAATCGTTTTATATCATTTCAAGCTGACTCGGTTAAAAATAGTCCGATTTACATGAAATTTGATATGATTTTAATCGACGGAACGCCAGGAATCCAATGGTATCACTTTCCCCTTCGATACGATGAAGAAAAGATGCAAACATTTGAAATCCTGAACAGTTCTCACTTCTTAATGATATTCCAAACCCTTCGAGGGTCGAAAGCCATAAAATTCGGTAAGGCACTGCGGGGTGTTGTCCTCGCCACGGCAGCAGCACGAGGTTGCTTTGCAAAGTGACCAAGGCGGGCTAAGGATTCTCCAGACTTTTCACTCCGCGAGGCGCGCCTGGCGCTGCAGCCTCGCAAAGTCTAGACGCGGCTTATCATTTGTGCAGTGTGTGACCCGACTATCCTCCGTGTAATCGAGGGTGTAAACCGAGTGATTATCAGTACTCCTTGCCGAGAGGAATACGATTTACTTTAATTATAGTACATGTGTGTTTTATAATAAAGTGTTTCTATCACCTCCTGAATTCAATAACTGGCATCCGGACATCAACGCTCCTACAATCCACCGTCAATACGCCTCGTAGAGAGACACGGGAAGAAAAATGGTAGCCCGCTGTTGACACGTGATCCTTTCGAATATAAACACGAGCTTTGATATCAAAACAAAAGCATGCGTTATCATATTCTGTGCGAGAGAAGGTGGGCACTGGGGAGGAGGTATTGCTGTGAAGAGGGCCTCTTCAAGAGAGTAGCCGTTTGTGAGGGATGCAAATTCGATTGGTTCTAATATAATCTGCTCCCTATGGTTGAAATTTAGTCCAGCAACTTTCACACCTCCTAACCTAACCAACCTAACTTGCATCCCTTCTAAAAGAACCGGCCATCCGAGCGTAGAAGCAAGTGCGACATAAAAGTAACGGTGCGCTTCTCGATACCGCAGATGTACCTATCTAAGTAGCATTTCTGACGGAAAAGAATTGTCCAGCCTTTGGGCTTGCCATTCCTGGCGTAAACCTTTGGCAGGTAGGTATATGTTTCAACAGGCAAGGCCATCCGTGGCGCCAGCAAGACCATCCCCGGTCCTTGCTATTCCAGCGAGTTTTCTTCCAGGGAAAATCAGTAAATTTGCAAGCGCAATATCTCAAAAACCAGTGGAAATCAACTATATACATTAAAGCTTATTGAATTTGTCTTAGAACGCACTATCAACTCAGGTCTTCAAAAAAAATTGTTTCGTTTAACAAACCGAACTTGACCATCGTATCTTTTAAAATAATAATCGAAAAAAAATTCGTCCGCGCTAATAAGTTGGCCCCCTCGAACCATGCAATTCCCTATTTTTTAAATATTTTTGTCTCCAATAGTTTAGGAGATATCCAGCTGTCCACCCTTCCCGCGGACACCCTGTGTATTGTATTGTTAACGCTTATTGCTTTTCATATTATTATCATTGCTAACGATCATTGCTTTATATCATTTTGTATTGTTAACGCTTATTGCTTTTCATATTATTATCATTGCTAACGATCATTGCTTTATATCATTTTGTATTGTTAACGCTTATTGCTTTTCATATTATTATCATTTCGCTAACCCTCATTGCTTTGTATCATTTTATATTGTTAACGCTAATTGATTATTATTTCGCTAAAGAATTCATATCGTTATCTTAGCTAACGGTTACTGATTCTTATTATCATTTCGCTAACGCTCATTGACTTATATTGTTAGCGTAGCAAATTCCAATTACTTTACATATATTGCTATTTATTACCATTTATATAAATGTTTATGTGCTAATGCTTTATGTCCAACGCATTATTATAAAATCTAATCGGTATCGCATTAACAGTGCATGGCATATTCTCGTGCTGCAAATTGAATAAACAGCTTTTCTTTAAATCACGCTTCGAATTATTGTGTCTATACTTCGGTTACGAAAACACCAAAACAAAACAGCCTACTGCAACAGCTGATCTCAGTTCGCGAACGTGAGAGTTCTTACAGTGTTTACAAGACGTACTTTCACATGGGCCGTGTACGACCATATGGCTAGACATATTTCGCGGAAATATTACGTGTGGCTTTTTTACAATAATGCAACGATAAATCCAATTACCAAGCCTAAACAAAACAAAAGTGCTCTAACGGGTGTCTCCACCGGCGCGATTACTGCTTAAACCAGCCCTGGTCGTTCAGTGTTACGAATCTGGCATTCGCGCCTGAATCCCTACTCACTGCAGTGCCACGAATCTGGCATTCGCGCCTGTATTCCTACTCACCCGCAGTGCCACGAATCTGGCATTCGCGCTTGTATTCCTACTCACCCGCAGTGCCACGAATCCGGCATTCGCGCCTGTATTCCTACTCACCCACAGTGCCACGAATCTGGCGTTTGCGCCTGTATTCCTACTCACCCGCAGTGCCACGAATCTGGCATTCGCGCCTGTATTCCTATTCACCCGCAGTGCCACGAATCTGGCATTCGCGCCTGTATTTCCTCCAACCCTCAGTGCCACGAATCTGGCATTCGCGCCTGAATCCCCTTCTTCCCATATAACTCCACTATGCCATCGTCCTAAAGACCTCCACCTGGGACGTGACAGCTAAAAGCGGAAAACATGTATGTATACATGGCAAGCTAATTGTAAGATGAAAGTTTTACATTCTCTGCTTCGTCTTTGTTCCACATCATTCTTTTACTATCAATGTTTCACACATATTTATTATGCAATAATATCACAGTGGCCTAACAGTTAATCAGAGCCGGATTTACCTTTCAGGGGCATCATCTGAGATCCTTCAGCCATATCTATTAAGTGTAAAGTTTGTAAGGCGGCTGTTGCGAACCCGCTTAAGTGTCCTGGATGTGGCATTACCACCCACTACGCGGACTCCTGCCTGAGCCGCTCTGGACACCCCTGGCACATCGGTCAGTTGCTTAATTGCAAATCTCCCGTCGCACCACCCACCACCTCAAACTCGCCGCTACCGAAGGCTAGCCACGGAGGTTCCTCGCCACCATCGATGGATGTCATCAGTGACCTCATTCGGAACGAATTTGCAACCCTTCGCAAGGATATACTATCCGAAATAAGATCCGAGATCAGCGAGGTTCGGAATTCAGTATCCGCTGTAACGGAGCGTGTGCAGATGGTCGAGGACTACCCGCGAATCGTAGAGTACTTTAATGCGGTCGACTGGGACGGCTGCCTGAATAGCTTATCAACGGAGGAGTCCGTCACCTTCCTCTACAATCATATTTTCCACGCGATACAATCCTTCGTTCCAGTAACGAGAGCTTACTTTGCTAATCACCCGAGCTGGTTCTCTAAGGAACTAATTTCGCGTATCAAGACTAAAAAGGCAGCTCACCTTGCCTATAAGAAAAGTAACGACTGGCATGATTACCTAACTTTTTGCCATCTAAGGTCCGAATGTAAGTCTCTTTCCAGGTCGTGTTATCAGGAATACGTTGCGTCCACGGAGGCCTCCATCCCGCTAAATATTAAAACTTTTTGGAAATTTATTAATTCCAAGCGCTCCGCCCATGGTCTTCCTGGATCTATGTCCCTCGATGGCACGACCTCTTCTGATAACTCAGAAATTGCCGATCTGTTCGCGAGTTTTTTCGAGTCGGTTTATTTGGCAACACATCCAAATTACGTTGCTTCCGCCGGTGCAGACTCGCCGCTTGATCTGTCTAGCCTGAATGTCAGCATAGGCGAAGTACTCGAAGAAATTGACAGCCTCAGCATTTATAGAGGTCCCGGCGAGGATGGAATCCCTCCAATCTTTATAAAGAACTGCAAATTTATACTGTCTCGTCCGCTCTGGTTAATTTTCAACCGATCAATAACCGGTGGGCACTTCCCGTCAGCTTGGAAAGTCAGCACTATCACTCCGGTCCACAAGGCCGGCGCGAAGTCTGACATCTCGAACTATAGGCCTATTTCGATGCTTAATATTATGAGCAAGCTGCTCCAAGCTATCGTCACTAGGAAAATTAGTGGCCTGGTTAGGAACGCTTTATCCGTTGAGCAGCACGGGTTTATATCGGGTAGATCCACCGTCACCAATTTGGGCGTCTTCTGTAACTTCGTGGCCAGGAGACTGGACAAAAAGTTGCAGGTGGACGCCCTCTACACGGATTTCAACAAGGCCTTTCATAGGGTAGACCATTTCTTACTCATCGACAAACTCTCCGCCATCGGGTTTAAGGGTCAACTGTTAAGGTGGCTCTTTTCGTATTTAACTAGGCGTGTCCAACGGGTTAGAGTCGGGGAGGTTCTTTCTCGGAAGATTTTTGCCACGTCAGGGGTCCCCCAGGGATCCCATCTTGGCCCTTTACTGTTCTTACTGTTCGTCGATGACATTCGCCAGATCATATTAGGTAGCGCGTACTTACTGTTCGCGGACGACCTAAAAATTTATAAATGCATCTCGTGCCCTTCTGATTCCCTAAGTCTTAAATCGGACCTAGATAGACTTTCCGAATGGTGTCTGTCGAACCACATGGAGCTGAATATTAGCAAGTGCCACATCTTAAGGTTGTCTCGTTGCAAAAACCCATCGCGTTATCCCTACCAAATAGCGGGAGTCCAGCTCTCAAGTGTAGACGGTGCTCGCGACCTCGGAGTCTATATCGACTCTTCCTTCTCATTTACCCAGCACATTCAACACATCGTTGCGGTCTCAAATAAAGCCCTTGGGTTTATATCCAGGAATAGCGCTGACTTCGCGGATCCTTCCACGCTGCGTTACCTATACATAACCCTAGTGCTGCCTCACCTCGAATATGCAAGCGTTATCTGGGCACCGCGTTGTGAGAAATATAGGACTCAACTCGAGAGGGTCCAGCACAGATTCTTGCGCCTCTTAGCTTACAAAACTGGCCAGCCTCTTGCTCGTTTTGACCACAACTACGGCCCTATCATGAACAGAGCTAATATCCGGAGCCTGGAGCATAGGAGGAGAGTTACGGACCTGGCTTTTCTGTACAGAATACTGAATGGGATGGTTGATAACCCTCGTGTTTTGGCGTTAGTCAATTTCAATGTACCTGTACGCGCTACTAGGCAAACACCACTTTTTAAATCTCTGGACTACTCCTCCTGGGTTGGGCATGCTGATCCCCTGCATAGATTAAGTGGTCTCGCAAACAGATATCACGGGGATATTGGTTTCTTTGCTGATACCCTCTCGAGATTTAAGTCTAACGGTCGAATAGCCTTGTTTTCGGATGGCTTTATATAGTGGTAACCTAGACCTACACGGTGTTTCCTATGTATACTAAGTATCCCACTCCTTTGTCACTTTTACGCTGTCTTTATTGTTCGAGTTAAACATGATGTCGGTTGGCTGTTCTGTCTGTTATAATTATTGTATTGATATACTTTGTCTTAATGGGCTTGTCCCGTGAATAAATATTATTATTATTATTATTATTAAGCTGAATATTTGGTAGGCTCTCGATTAAATGTAAAAAATAAAATGACGCTGATTTGACTTTTTTAATCATAATACTCGTATAATGTAAATAAGAATTTAATTTCAAAATTAACATTGAATATTAAAACTAAACATAACATTAACATAAATAAACATTAAAGATACAAGTTAATAAAGATAATATAAAATAATGCTAATTTTTCGAAGAAAATATTTAGAAAAAGGGGCCCCCAGCTAAACGGGGCCCTAGGCTTCAGCCTTGTTAGCCTAAGGGTAAATCCAGCACTGCATTTAATCATAGTAGAAAAAATATTTTGTCATGTTACTTCATAACCTTTTTACATCGAACCTCGATAACTCGAATCTCAAGGGAAGAGAAAAAATCTTCGAATTATAGAGGTATCGGCTTATCGAGTTTTCGAGTAACAGAGGTTCAACACGCGAAAATTCGACTTATAGGGCCTTTGTGCGACTGTTAGGTAATTTTTCGACTTGTGAAGCTATAAAGCAAGACAAATTCAAGTTTGAAAGGTTAATTGTTTATTATATAAAATAATTATAAGACACATTTTATGCTCGAAATATTACTCTTCATTACATATTAAAAATAATTGTGATTTTGCTTTTTACCAGTCTTTTAGTGCATTGTAAATCAATAGCATTTTCAATCGTGAATAATGCAAAGAAAACATTGTCCTCAATACTTTCAGATCTTTATACGAAATTTCGTAATACATATGTAGAAGTAAACTTCGACTTGTAGAGGTCGGAGTTCTTCTAAATTCGATTTGTAAAAGTGAAATACATAATTTAACATGCAAAATATAATTCGACCTAAGGAAATTTTATTTCGAGTTGTCGAGGTTCGACTGTATTAGCAAATACTCTGTCACGGGCATATCAGTGTATTGTAATATTTATAAGAAATATGTGAGATACGAATGTTTCTATTCGTTCATTTTGTAGAATATCTAATGAACTGCTTTCGGGAATTAATCTGCTTCGGTGGACATTTGTAAAAAAATTGCCGCAGAATTGGTTACGACATTGACAATTAATGTTAAATTCTTTTTACATCAACATGCTCCACTCAATAAGAGAAAAAAGTTATAAAAGAAGCCATGTTCCGCACCGTTGCGACAGGAGATATTGTTAAAGTTTACGCAAAAACTAAAGTGCGTATATCGTTTTCTTCTCGCCTTTACAAAAACAAAGGCGAAATGGTGATCGATGTAGTGATCCGCAGAAATATAGCTGGGCTTCGATATGTGTGTAAGTTCTAAAAAAAATTCTAACTTCGTTTTCGTGGGATGTGAGTTCAAGTCCATGTTGCACGGTTTAATTTTTTCATTTGTTTTACCCTTTAAATTAATTTTCTATGGTTTAAATGTTTTTGTTCAATGTACCTATATCAAAAACAAGCATACAATCAAAGCAGAAATGTATTCTTGAGATACCATTCTTACTAGACTCCAAATATACTTCAAATTCTAATTGTAAGTTATTTAAATAAATTTTTACATTATCACTTTATAGGACAAAGAGGAGGAGAATGTATAAGCAACGGAATCATGCGCAATCGGAGTGATTGTAGGAAGGGCGTCGTGTTTGGCTTTCCTTTCATCCGGAACATTTCATACAATATATTCCAAATACCGCGATGAAAATAAAACAGAAAATATAAAAATTTCATTTTTCAATATTATACATGATTTCGTCTAACACGCGTTCCCGCCTTTGGCTACTGATCGCTACCTGACCGCGCGAGCGAGCTGTGGCACGAATAATTTTTTTCGTATAAATAAACGATCAGGCCCGCCGCGCACGTGAAGGATGCAGTATCAGAAGTCCGAAAGACGAAGCGAGACAAAGTATCAACGCATCGTCTGTTTCACGTCTGTCAGCACTCAACCGATGCACCAACCTCATCATTACTTAGGAAATACATACATACGTACACACTGCCACATTTACCAATGGGCCAAATGGGCTAAAGCCCTGGGGCGCCCGTGATCCAAGGGCACTAAAGGCTGCCGGTCATCGGGCCTTGAATGTGTGCGTACACTCACACAAACTAAGTTAAGCGTGTACGTATACGCGTGTAGTAAACAAACCGTAAATTACAACTTTCGTCCTGGAATCGGCCAGAAGGAAGTTTTTGCGTGTATAGTTGCCTCCAGTAGACATCTGTGCAGACGGGTCTGGTGCGTTTGAACGCTAATAAGCACCGTACGTTGAAATAATAATGAATTTATGAATCTTGCACTGAGCAGACTCGAGAAATGACAGAATGAAGCTTCAAGGATTCTCCGTCACCGGCGCTGATGGTAAAGTTGCGCTATCTACCATGAGAATTGGTGGAAATCGAAGCTAGCCGATAAAGGTAGGAAGGACATATTTGCCGAGACATATAGAGAGTCGGATCGCGCTGTTGCCGCATTTCCCCTATTACTATGTTGTCGTCAGGGAGGCTTGAATGAATCACGGCGAAGCGGCTGGAGAACAGAGATGGGCAAAGATAATATCTGGATACACTCAAATAAAAGATACTTTATGTTTATCCGTTATTCAAAGTTTCGAATAACACGAGTTATCTTTATTCCAAACACCACTGATAAATAAATTTATTTGAAGTGAGTTTATTCGACGGCGAAAGATAATTTTTTTTATTCGAAGTGAATTCATTCGACGGCGAAAGATAATTTCTTTATTCAAACCGTCGAATAAGGTTTTCATCTTTAGCCATAGTTTATTCTGCTTTTATTCGAAGGCTTCGAAATTTCAAATAACTTTCGGCAGCGTGTTTATCCGAATCGGCGCGATCTCTCTTCGTGTTAAGGACTTGGGCTGTTCGGCGGTGGCTTCTGATCTCGGTTCGAGCCTCGATTCGAAACGCATACTTACAGTATTGCTTGAAGTGGATTATGTATTAATTAAATGTAAAACTGAACGTTTTCAATAACATACTGCTGAGATTTTCCAGATTAAAGTGATTTCAAATTCGGTATAAATCGGGGTATTTCTAGAACTGCACTATATAATTAAAGATAAATGTAACATTTCTAATCTAATAATGCTAAAAAATATATAAAAAAAATTTATGTTAAACGATTTTATTCCAAATGCACTAAAAACTAAATTAAAATACACTAAAGACTAAAAAATTATTCTTTTCTTGTACTATAATTTTTTTCCTATACGAACGTAACGAATCATTTCTCGTTATAAATTGTGTATTTACTATGGAAATCATGATGTCACTAGCGTCCCGAACGCAACAGCTTTTTGTCGTTTTCGTAAAGAACGCGAATGACTGATTCCAAGTCGTTTCGTTGTTATGGGTTATATTTATTGATGACTGATTAATTTTTTCACCCCTTCAGGGTTTATTTATTTTTTTTAGATATTGTATTGTCATCCAAACTACGCACGCCTGCAAAGCTTCAAGACAACTCGATAGTTGGAAGTTGGAGTTACCAGATTTGAACCATACATACATCAAACACACAAAAGTACCTACAAACAAACCGAAGATCGAAGCTGAATAAAATCATTTAAAAATAATCTGATTTATGCCGTGTTTAAATTCATTTTCATCTAGGAAATCTCAGCAGTATCTTACTGAAACGTTCATGCCAATACGATAGAAAATGTGAAAGTTTTATATTCTATTAAAACAAACAAAATAAACAATCATTGAACAATCACATCATTATATTTTTTCACAAGTAAACATAAATATTATACAGAATGAGAGAAGATAATAAGAATTGCGAAGTTTAGAAGTGATATTGATACACAATTTAGTATTGTTTCATTGATATGTTTCCTAATTTCACTACCCAACCTCTCTATCTTTCATTATTGCTATCCTCATTTACTTTCAGCGAGGCTCTGATGCTAGACGCAGTGATCGGCGGGCTCCAGCTACCGCTGATGGAGGGGGAAACACCTACAGGAGCGGTGGTAATGGTGCGTGACTGACACAGCAGGCACAGTTCAAGCACACGTAACCATCACTCCTGTAGGTGTTTCCCCCTCCATCAGCGGTAGCTGGAGCCCGCCGAGCCTTGCCTAGACGCAGCTCTCGTGCCGTATTCCTTCAAGACTTCTCGATAGAAAGAGCTGTGGCAACAGCGCGGCAGAGACGGAGAGAACAGAAAATGTGGCAACTATGCGTAAAAAATTCGTCTACATAGAGTACCTGGAGATGTCACCTCTGTAGAAGTTCTTTTTATCGACCGCAGTAGTTTCATTAGGGTCCGTCTATTTACTGGGGACGCTTTGATCGATTCGGATAATAACAAAAATGAGACGGCCCCCTTAAGAATCAAATATGTTGAAATGCTTTTTTCTCTTCAATTTTGGAGACAAAAATTTCGTTCGTGGGCATTGTTTTTGTTCGTGTTTGCCTTGGTGGAGACCTGGGGTTGTGATGTACTGCCTTGCACCGATTGCGAAGAAGTTGCACCCTTGGGGGCTAGGACGCCAAAATTTTTTAGCCCAGGGTGCTCAAATTTGTTAAGGCGGCCATGTACATACAGATATACATACTTAAGAATGCTAGAAACGGTGCAATATCAATTGTGAACATTCTGTCAAGGTTTAGTCATTTGGTTGCAAAAAATGTTATTGGCATATTTGGCTTGACAAGTACTACGAACTGGTAAAGATTCGTTAAGAGCAAACGCCTGATTTAGCGAGCAATGCTTGCAAGACATTTCAAGTTGCATCGATTTTTGTCTTTAGGTGCATTGCGTTTCTGGGAACGGCATCTGTTTTAAAAAAAAGACGAACTTTTGGGGGGCCTTGACCCCAACAATCGATGAGAAAAGGGCCGCACATCTACTGAACGTTCGCTATCGTATTATTTGTTGGGCTTTAAAAACATATGTTATTATATTTCCTCTTTCTGTACCAATCTTTTGCCGTACCTTCCTCATACCATACTGCGTCGTAATTGGTTTCATTTTAGTAGAAACATCTGACATACAATACAGATGTTTGCACAATGATAAAAATATTAAAAAATTATTTTTCCATTAGAGGATACTGCATATTAATGCCCCTGTATTCCTTCCAAGTGCCGACCATCATGTTGTTATAAAGAGTCAGTAGCTTCTGAACAATTTTAGAAATCTATGTAAACCTGATACCTATGTTTCCATATTTAGAAGAATGATAGGAACTAGAGGAAATATTGTATTGCGTTGTCTCAAGCGCAAATGTTGTAAAACGTTTATAAGACCGACTCGAAAAATCCGATCTGACCATATTTTATGGAAGAAAGAAAGTTAGAAAAGCATGTATTTAGCCGCGTAATACAACATTTTTAATAGTTTTCTTAGCAGATTAATCAATTGAATATTAGGATGGCTTAAAGTAATTATTTAAACATTTAAAGACTGCAGTTCTGCGAAATACAAAAGAAGTAATTATGGCTACAGTCCCTAGTAATAATCCCACTAAATATAAAGAATTTAATGAAATATCTTTTCCCCCGCTGCGGACCACAAGTCAATTTTCCGCGTACTCAGGCTAAAAAATATCGTTTCAACTACCACTAGTGTTGGCTAGAACCGTGAATTGTGAATCACGAGTGATCCGATCACGTTCATTCCCAACCACGGAGATTTTTCACAGTGATCCGTAATTTTCGTGATCGCTTCTGATTGGCGCAGGCAGAACAATGACTCGCGATTTTCATGATCTGATTGGTGGAAAGCATAACTGCTCTTTGCACGCGCCGCATAACCCCAATTTCTAATTTCTCACGAAACATTCTCAAGTCCTCAGTTTGCTTATAGAATCTCAGGTTGTATATTTTGAACCAATGTAATCGTTCTTTATCTATTTAAATTAACGAATATTTTTCACTTTAGTTAAAAAGTATAATGTATATGTGAATACTTTAGCCAATCAAATCAGCGCGTGCATACATTGACTATTTATGAATGTATATACAATATATTCGCTGAATTAGCACGCTTTGACTGTAATACAAGCTATATTGAAGTATTTTATAAAAAAAATAATTCAATCAAGATCAAGAATTACGATTACAGTAAATAATTTACTCCAGTTAAAAAAATTACGATTACGGTCGTGATTTAACTTTATTCACGACCGTGATCGTGATTCTGCGATCACTGTGATAAATCACTGTTAGAGATTTTGCATTCCATCCCTAGGGTGGGGAAATTACCCCTTTCATGCGGCCGCCCAGGCTAGGGAAAATGCGCAGCTGGGTGCGCGTGATTATTATGTGGTCTCCTCCTCGAAGTGGCAGAAAGTGTAACCTATATGCTACATGACAATAAATGTTTATTGGCTATTTCGTTCTTTTACGCTACATTTGTGAACTTTTTATAACTTAACATCCTTCCAAAATATTATTGTTACGCCGCAACGGTATATTTATGAAATTGGGTATAGCATATAGGCTATATTTTCTGTCACTTTGAGGTACAGGTGTGACTATCGATAAAGTTATCGATAAATGTCGACAATATCGAAATGTTATCGATATTTCAATATATCGATAATATAGTTAAGATATCGTTGAAGTTGTTATGGTCTCATTTAGTAACACCTGAATATAGCTTCGTGTTAGTCGATAAGTCGCGCCAAATTTGAAGTGTCGAGTGAAGCAATCGAAATTAAGAACAAAAACTTTGCAACGGCTACTACCAAGAAACGCTCGTTAAGTAATATTGATTAAATATTGATTTTCGTTGCTTTGCTATTAAATCACCGACATCTTGTAAAACGCTCGTTCTTAATGTAGGGAGAACCAATCAAACATTCCGTTAGATAATTAATTAAGAAAGTATTTTTATAATTGGATAACTTTATTAACAAAAACATGTTACATAATCAATCCTAAACGACGGCATCTTTGTACATTCATTCGTTGATCAACGACCAAAGCTATTAGACGTATTTAATTTGTCTTTAAAATACAAACCAAAACCAAGTTACAATACGAACAAGTCTGAGTCAATTTATTGAACCTTATTATCACTGGAAGAAGCTGGCGGTTGATATCAAGAGGCGAACGTGAGCAGAGCGGATCAGCGCTCCACGGGCAGCGAACCCATCCCCATCCGCATCCGCATCCGCATCCGCATCCTGAAATCCCTGCTACAACACGTAACAGATTTGGTGACAGCGGTGGGATACGCTAAATTTGCCGGCTCACAGGCGTGAGATTGAAGAGTCATCAGCCAGTTGGTGCAGCCCTCCTTCCTGGGTTTTTGGGCACGGTTTTCCCAGGAACAAGGGTGAATACCGGAGGAGAGTGGTTTCGGACGTCCGTGCCATTTTATCCGGAATCACACGCACTTGGCCAGAGAGGAGAATCCATTCCAACAAAGCTGTTCGAAACAACGGAGCCGCCAGTTAACATCCTTCCGTCGCTGTTTGGAGCTTCATCGAACAACATAGACATCAGAACTCACCGTACGCAGAACGGAGAATCCACGAGGGACCCAGCATTCACGCAGAACGGAGAATCCACGAGGGACCCAGCATTCACGCAGAACGGAGAATCCACGAGGGAACCAGCATCCAAGGGATCTTTCCACGGAATCAGGAGCAGCTGAAGTAACGCAGTCGTCGCTGGACGTGCTAGCGGATCTTCGGAGCGGGGAAGTCGAGTGAACCAGCAGTCAATCGAGCGAGTCGAATTTATTTCGCTAATTTACGTCGTTGTACCTGTGAGTTCATATCAGAACCTTATATTTATATTTATAATATCGCGCGTGAGAATCGATATATTTGTTAGTTTAAAATGCCGCCGTTCGCACGAAAATTTATAAACAACCGCAAGAAACGTCTGAGTAGTAGTAATTGTTTCGTAGTGGAAGATGTAGTAGCAATACCTGACTTAAATGTCGGTTCTGCTTCCACATCTTTAGATGTAGTACCATTTCAGAATTCCACTCCCATGGAGTGTAGCATATCCGATTCGGGAAACAGTTCTGGCACTCCTAACATAAATGTAATAAATCCATCGTATGGGCCGTCGGAAGGGGCGTCGCGTATGCCACTCAAAATGGTCGCTGATTTTATTCCTTACTTCGACGGGAAACCGGGATCTGTAAGCATGTTTATAAATCAGTGTAGATTAGCTGACTCTCTCGTAAAAAGGGAAGATAAACATTATTTACTGGCAATCATGCGCAACAAGATACAAATTCGCGATTATAATAGAATTGTTGGGGACGCGGTGCTGAATACGGTGGAGGAATTAGTTAATTTAATGAAAGTTGCGTATAAGGATAGTTTTAATGTCAAAGCCGCGTTGGATGATCTAAGGAACATAGAGCGTAAAAACGGGGAAAGCATAGAAGAGTTCGGTGCTAGGGTGCATGAAATTCTGAATAATGGGACAGAGATAGCTCAGGAAAAGTTAAACCCAGAACAGGCTAAAGGTGTCAAATCTGTACTGGAGGAAGAAGCAGTATCGGGATTTCTGGGAGGTTTACGTGACGACGCGATGATGATGTCTATTATTAATCAGGATGTAGAAGGATTAACAGCTGCTATTCGTTTAGCCACTAGGTGTGCTAGACAAAAGAAAAATGTGAGCAATAGCGTGAGCCACAGATTGTCCGCAACTAGGTCTACGGTGTTCGCGGTAAATTCAAATGAAAACATTAGATGTTTTAATTGCAACCAATTTGGCCATTATCGGTCAGATTGCCAGATGGTACGCAATGACAAGTATGTCCCTTCAACTCGTAATTTCAAAAGGTGTAACTACTGTAGGAAAACGGGTCACCTCGAGGCACAATGCTATAAACGGGGCTCTCAACCTTCACAAAACTCGTTTGCCTCCGCGACACCAGAGGATCCGCGTAACTCAATTCACGGTAGAGAACGGCGAGACTTTAATTCTAAAGAGAACCAGCGCTATTCACCTACTAGGGATGAACGGGGAAATTTTAAGTCGGGACAAAATCAACGCGATTCTTTCTCCGGGGCGGATCAGAGTGACCCAACATCTTTAAAAGCTCACCAAAATTTAAACTCGAAGGGGAGTCAGCAAAAAGGCGCGGTGCCGACCAAACCCCTCATTGCACGCGCCGTGTCTATCGTGCCTGCCACAGATTCGATATAGTCGATGCTGCTCGACCTCCTGTTGTCTCCCTTGATAGCGATCGTTTTTCTCAGGGCTCCGCTAAATTCCTGGTGGACACCGGTTCGCAATTGAATCTAATAAAACGCGCAGGATTAGTCTCCGATTTACAAATTAATAGTGGAAGGGTCTATGAACTTACGGGTATTGGTGTAGGGATGATTAAAACGCAGGGCGAGGTTGTTGTTTTAATCTATAACACTCCCATCCATTTCCAAATAGTAAACGATGATTTCTCTCTTAAATATGACGGGCTCCTAGGTATCTCATTTCTGCAAAAACAAGAGGCAACTATTGAATTTAAAGAAAATTTATCTGGTGTGTTGAAATTTGGTAAAGGAGAACCCTCCCTGGGTGTTAATTCCCCACTCGATTTAACCCCTCGAACTAGGACCTTAATCGCAGTACCTGCCAGAGGTGACAACCCCTCGGGTTATATACGGAGAATAGACGCCGGACCCGGTGTTTTAATAGGCGAATGTCTGGCTACTCAACGAAATGGCTTTGTAAAACTATACGCTATAAATACTACATGTGACCATATTGTCCTGACGGTACCTCCCATCGAGTTGGAAGAATTCGATTCTAAGCCCTATCCTGGTTTATCGCAAACAATCAATTCCGACCCCGACGTTGACAAATCCAAAGTTCGCGCTCAAAGATTAGCTCAGTTGATTAAGCTGCTCGAACTAGACCATTTAAACGAGATTGAGAAGAGTAGTATTTTAGAAGTTATAAACAGATTCGTATACCAATTTTATCTTCCGATGGATAATTTAGGGTCTACTAACGTTACACAGCACACCATAATTACTACCAACGAAGTTCCAATTAAAACCAAACAATACAGGTATCCTCTAATCCACAAAAATGAGATAAATAAACAAGTAGATTCTTTACTAAGCAACAAAATAATACAGCCCTCATGTTCACCGTATAATTCACCGGTATGGATAGTTCCGAAAAAATCTGACTCTTCGGGAAAACCTAAATGGCGAATGGTCATCGATTATCGAAAATTGAATGAAGTAACCGTGTCTGACGCCTACCCGTTACCTAATATTACTGAGATTTTAGATCAATTGGGAGGGGCTAAGTATTTTAGCACCTTAGACTTAGCCTCTGGGTTCCACCAGATACCCGTCGACCCGATATCTAAACCTAAAACTGCCTTTTCTACACCATACGGTCATTTTGAGTTCAATAGGATGCCGTTCGGTCTAAAGAATGCGCCCGCAACCTTTCAAAGAGTTATGGATTTGATATTAACCGGGTTACAAGGTATCGAACTTTTCGTCTATATGGACGACATTGTCATCTACGCGGATTCACTTGAGGAACATAATCGGAAATTAAAAGTACTTTTAGCGCGATTACAAAATTCCGGGTTAACTTTACAGCCACAAAAATGCCGATTTTTACAAAAAGAGATAGTTTTTGTATATATGGATGATATCGTCATTTACGCTAGTTCTTTGGCCGAGCATTCGCGAAAGTTGCGAAACCTATTGGCTCGGTTACAAAATTCCAATTTAACTTTGCAACCCGAAAAATGTCGTTTTTTGAGGCGTGAAGTAACTTACTTAGGCCATATTATTTCAATAGAAAGGGTAAAACCTGACCCTGCTAAAATCGAGGCTGTGAAACTTTTCTCTGTCCCCACAACTAAAAAGAATGTAAAGCAATTTTTGGGGCTCATTGGATATTATCGCCGATTTATTCCTCAAATGGCTAGAATTGCTAAGCCGCTGACCCAACTTCTGAAAGCAGACGTTACTTTTGCCTGGGATCGCGATGCATAAGTTGCTTTTGAAAACTTACGGGATACCATTTGTTCTAAACCTATCTTACAATTCCCTAACTTTCAACTGCCCTTTATCGTCACGACGGACGCTTCTAACTTCGCTGTTGGGGCCGTGCTAAGCCAAGGTCCAATTGGTAAGGATCTCCCAATAGCGTTCGCTTCAAGAACACTCTCTGGAGCTGAAATCAATTATTCCACAATAGAGAAGGAGTTATTAGCTGTTATTTTCGCTGTTAAGCATTTCCGACCATATCTATATGGAAACCAATTTACTTTAGTTACCGATCATCAACCATTAGTTTGGCTTCATAATGTAAAAGATCCTACCTCTCGCCTTATGAGGTGGCGAATTAAGCTAAATGAGTATGACTATACCATCGTTTACAAACCTGGGAAAGCTAATTCCAATGCCGATGCTCTATCTCGCAACCCTTCCAAATCTGTGAAGTCCGATCAAATCCTGCCCTTTCAAAACATCCCTATGAATCACCGCATCCACGTCCAGACTGACAAAACTGACACCTTCTCTTCTGAGGATCTGCAGAGGACCGTCGCAGGGCCCAACGATTTGTCATCCGTAGATGCCGAGGGAGTCAAGGACGAGGACGGAAATTACTCTGTAACAGAAAGGAATGAGCAAATTATTGCCAAGGTTTTCTTAACATGTGGAAAGTTATGCAACGTCGTTAATGAAGTCGCAATTGATTCTAAGAACGCTGACCCTGACTCTACTGACAGTGACGAATACCTCAAAGCAGACGAAGGGGAAGCAGAAGATGTAGTGAGAGGAGGATTGCTCTCAGGAGGCATTGGGGAAGTAATGCTTGGTGGGCTGACGGACTGCGGTGAAAGGCACCAAGTAACCCCGTGTCTTGGGAATGGGGATTCGGGCGCTAGGCCTCTGCCTGGCCTGTTGGCTAACGGGAAGGTCCTCTGTCAGAGCACTCCGCTCAGGTTGGCAACCCCTGGGCCTATGTTAAGTATCTGTTCTCCGGTTGAATGTTCGGTTTCCCAGCGTAAGCTCGTAGGGCCGGTTCAACCGTCTGTGGAAAGGTCGTTACGTGCCTTGGGCGTAGTCGCACTGGTGGGTGAGTGTGCGGTTTCCCGGCGTAAGCTTGTGGGGCCGACCTCTAGATCGCCCGCGACGTTGGTAACGGAAGAAGGGACACAATCCTCCGAGAAAGCGACATCAGAACAAATTGATCCACGGCACAGTGGTCCAGTAGCACCCAAAAAGTGGCCAAAATTCCAGATTTCATCAGATATTTATGAAACTTAGTATTTAGGGGTTTTCGAGGTCGCTGATGACTAATCCGACGTTAAAAACCTAAAATTCAAAATCGCATATTGAGTACAGTTGCTATAAAATTTTAAAACTAGGATTTTTTAATAGGAACGTCTGTAGTTTATCTACAATATCTGTAGTGTCTAGAGCCTATCACGAGAAGGTTGCAGTGCCATTCTAGGGCACTTTATTAGAGTGGGTCCCCTTTTCTCTCGCTAGTAGAAAAGTGAGTTTCATCGTTATTAATGACTATCTCAGCTAGACTGTCAGTCAGTTTCTGTCAGTTCTTCTGCCAGTTCCACTTCTTCTAAATACGTAAAAGTATGTAGAAGATCTGTGTGCGTGTCATTATTATTGTTATCGCTATCGCTGTCATTATCGACATGAGAAGTAGTATGGCTGCTCACATTTACTTCAGGAGCAACTAACAAATGGGTTACTTCTTGAGGAATAGATTGGAATTTCTTCTTTCTTAAACGTGAGTTGAAATTGAGACTGGATATTATAATATCTGATGTATCCATTAATCTATAAAATACGTCTGTCAATGTTATTGTATGACTTATTTTTCTACTATGATGTTCTCTGTAATTTTTGTAGTGCTTGTTACCAGCTTCACTAGCTTCTTCGCCAAGCATTCCTACAGGTATGATGCTTGTACTTATAATATCTGCCCCATGAATAAGAATTTTATGTAATGTTGCAGGCATAGGAAACCATGAGTAGTTTGCAACATATAGTTCAGCTGTACGTGAGCATAATCTGTCAAATTCATTCGAATTTATTGGAAGATGGATAGATAAAGCAATTAAAATGGTTTTAAAATTCTGTAGTAGTTAACAATTTAAGCCGAGATATTCAGCAAGAATTGCAGGATTTTCAAAAGCTCTTCGAGCTGTATTGCCGTCGTTGCTATTGCCGGAGCCTCCTGGTTTTGGCTTATCTACTATGAGACCCAGCTTTTCCCGCAAAATATTTTGCACTTCTCGTTTTCTTATTTGCAGTTCACTTTTATTTTTCTCACCCTTAACTTGCCAGACTTTAAGATGGATCCGATATGAAATATGAAGACAACACTCGAAAATCCTTATCCATGCGTGTAATGGACTTATCCCGTGCATAAGTGCGTTGCTATTTGGTAAAAAAGTGCCATTCGTTTGATTCGACAAATCATTAAAGGTTCGAGGTGTTGCGTGGCAGATTGGACATGTCTGCATGGATTTCATACCTTTCCGTCTATTAAGGTTAAGAATAGTGAAAAATAAATTTAAATACGATGAGAGTAGGTAAGCTATGACAGTTCTGGACCAAATGTGGGCGAGGGGGGTGAGGCGGGGCGGGGGGGTACCGGCCACTGGCGCGGGGGCGAGGTGGGGAGGGGGTACTGCGCTCTTGGACAAGATGGGTGCGGGGGTGAGGTGGGGAGGGGTTACTGCGTTCGTTGTTGAGGGGGATGACGTCACAGGGGAAGGGGGATTTCAACATTTTCAAAATGGCGTCGCGCGCGCAGGTCGAGTTCGTGGGCGAGGGGGCTGACGTCACAGGGGAAGGGGGATTTCAAAATGTTCAAAATGGCGTTTACCGCGTTCGTTGGTGAGGGGGATGACGTCACAGGGGAAGGAGGATTTCAAAATTTTCAAAATGGCGTCCGCCGCCGCGCAATCTCCGTACACGTGCGGGGATCGGTGCGCAGGCGCGAAAGATAAGGCGCGAAAGGATGTAACGCGGATGCTGTAATTCGACACCGATATCTATTCGAGATTAATTAATCTAAATAGCCCAACCGCCTCACGAAAGAATGCAACGTCGCCCTCGTATAAACATCCGCCGACGATTCGACGCTTTATCGCGATAATTATTCGAGATCGATTAATCTAAATAGCCCAACCGTCTCACGAAAGAATGCAACGTCGCCCTAGTATAAACATCCGCCGCCGCCGCCGCCGCCGCCGCCGAAAGATTTCACAGGGAACGTGGAAGATTGGTGAGTAAACCTGACATATTAATATTAAGATTTTTAAGATTTAGTAATTTATTAAATTTAATTTTCCCACTCGACTACATCGTCAGCGAATAGGGCACTATCGTCGTCGGTAAAAATAGCATTGTCGACGATTTCATTAAATAGATCCTCGTCGGTATAAAACGAATCATCGCAAACTTGCTCGGGGACAGTCTGAATTGCAATATAGCGAGCCTGAAGCCCCGATACCGCATTCGCAAAAACAGCGTCAAAGTCAATCAGTTTCGCATTGACACATTTCCGCCAAACTACACTTTTTGGATCCATCAAACTGTTCAGTTGATATATATTATTATAATCATTGTCCTCACAATCATCATCATCACTAACATCTAAAAAGAATGTTTTTTGCCGCGCATGCCTATTTAACCAATATCGCTCGCTCCCGTAGTTGTCAGCCGGCATCTCGCCGTATATACCATTAGCATTGTAAAACACTTTTAAAAAGATGTCGCCATCGTGAATAACTTTCGCCTCATGAAGTTCTTCACCACGAATTTCTTCGGTTTGAACCGCAACATTCCGACACGCAGCATATATTTTAGGGTTGGAGTCATGTATAGGCAGCACAGCGGAGTCGGAGATCGCAGCGGCAGCTGGACGATTCAATTGCAGGGGCAATGACATAATCTGAAACCAATTTTTCTTATAATTCCCAAATTTGCTGACACAACGATTCACTAAAATATGGTAATGGAAACTTACGGTATTATTCGATTGTATTTCTCGTGCGTTGAACGACTGACGATATCCTCCACAAGCAATCTCTTTCAAAAGCAGTTTCCTTCAAAAGTGATCTACTTCAAAGCACTTCCACTTACAACACTTTGATGCAATTACAGTCGACTTAGATGTGATAAATTGTTAAAACGTTTCTCGCGGTAACGTACGTCTTGATCGCTGTAGTAGCATTTGAGAACTGATTTTAAGGATGCTGATCCATGATCGCACATGCGAAAGTATAGGGCGATAATTATTCGAGCATCTGCAACGTATTTTGAGGATCGAGACCACCGTGACGGGTGTAAACACCCTTATCATCAACGCTGTAATTCGATATGCGCGGCAACGCAAGTGTGACATCACGCCACCTGATTGAGACGTTGAGGGTGAGAGAGGGAGAGAGAGAGTGTGAGATGAAAAGAATTTGAAGCGATAACGACTCATGAATCTCGGCTAGGGTAGGTGGTTAGTATATTCAATCAGAGCCGCGCAGTCCTTCGGTAAAGATCTCGAATAATCGTTACGTGCAAAAAGTGTCGCGAGGCATGGACATATTCGTAAATTCGTACGAGTTGTTGAAGAGCGGTGCAGTGAGTGGCTAATAGCGTGTAGTGACTATTTACGCTGCCTCAACGAGTACTTGAACACCCAACGAATATCGCAAAACACGCATCAACGTTTATCGTTATTTAAAAATACCATCGAAATAGCTCGAACACACGTTCGGAATAGAATAGCGCGGATACTCGACGAATTGGACGCGCGAGACGCATTGCTGGCGTCATCATCTTCCGACGATGAAGGGAACGCGTACCCATTATCCACGATGCCACAGTTGAACGATCAAACACTTGAAATCGGGAGACATAAAATCCGCGGCGAGTTAAGCGTGCCCTCATTATGCGAGTCATCGTGGGGTAGGATCTTTCAAGCTGGATTTATGCGATTCTCACCCGAGCAACGCCAACTACTACGTCATATCGCGCAATATAGTACTCTACACAAATGTACATTATATTGCATCGTCGGTGACAGGGATGTGTCTCGACAACGAATGAAGTATTTTACCGCGATCGTGTGTACACCATTAACACTGCTACACGACATCGAGAATGGGGCAGTCGTAGTATACGAAGTGTTGTGCCCTCGAACATTAACGATCACCGTGAATACATTCTTGTGTCGCGAATTATCACGATTTTTGGACGAGCATCCAATTCCTATTGTGCGACAACACTTGTCACGCCTTATTCTTCCTCTGAGTTTTCGATATCCGGATCAGAACCGCATCACGTGGAAGAGTCGAATCAACCACTCGTGCCTGATCGTGCGCGCCTTTTAATTGAATATTGAACATTGAATATCGAAGAAGCAGAAGTAAACATGGAGGTATTCATGGATACGTTCAATGTTCTTTATCGAATGTCAACGCTTTTACGCACGATTACGGAATTCAGAGATTGGATGGATCGGTGCGACGCGTGCTTACGACTCATCATCGAGTATCAGTGCGGCGAAGGAGTGGCGGTGACATCGAAGCAGCGTCTGGCATCGCTAATCGCGCGTACGAAGACATTACGTACGATCGTGCGGGCACGGTTTTCGCGAGTAGGGTGTGGGGTTTCGGTTCGATTGACGGCACCTAAAGTCGTATGGGAGGACGTGGAAACCGCGTTTCGGAATCGTATTTCGACTGGTGCGGTCATTAACGTGGGTTACATCGATCCGCGTCGATTTTTAGAGGGTGCCCGACGAATGGTGCTATCGCGCGTGACAGACGCTATCAGGGAACATTCTGGTGTGGCCGTGAATACGATTCTGAACGCAGACTTTATGTTAAACGAGAATACAGACACGAAAAGTTTCGGGACGCGAAATCGCGTACTGTTAATGACTTCGAACGTGCGCGAGTGGTATTCAAAGTGCGTGGTCGCTCCCACATTACTGGCGATCGAGGAGTTTCAAGATCGCGATAGTGGATGGGCTCTGAGGGCTGTGCTAAACCTAATAATAAACATTAATAAGCATAACCCACTTCGCGCCGGCTGCGACGTACCACTTCCACGCGAGGTAATTCTTAAAAGGGCAGTGGTCAATGTACAGAGTAGAGACAGTGCATGTTTCTTATGGTCAATCGTCGCAAGTTTGTACCCTGTTGCTACGCATGCGGATAGGGTCGCGTCGTATCATCATTACTCGACGGTACTTCGCACGGACGATGTGACGCTTCCTGTGACGTTGGACCAGCTGGCGAAGTTCGAGAGGTTGAACGACGTGTCGGTGAACGTGTACACCTGGACCGACAAAAGCTGCATGCCTCTGCGTTTAACCGAGGACAAGCGGGAGAGGCACGCGAACGTGCTATTGATACAGGACACCAAGGACCCTCAACGATATCATTTCGCGTGCATTCGGAGCATGTCGAGACTCATTTCGAAGCAACTCGGCAATCACGGACACCAAGTATTCGTTTGCGATAGGTGAGTAATAAAAAAAAAATATTTCGATCGATATACTATTTATTCTTTTTGTTTGATTATTATTATTAATACTATTATCATCGCAGGTGTCTTAGTTTCTTCCATTCATCCGGGCAATTGACGAAGCACAACGTGGACTGCCAACGTCTGAACGAGTGTGCCGTCGAATTGCCGTCCGCGGAGGATAAAATTCAAAAATTTCAAACATAAGGAACGAGCGCCATTCATCGTCTACGCGGACTTCGAATGCATGCTGGAGGACGTCGAACCTGCGGAGCGGAGTCGGACGTACGCGTACCAGCAGCACAGAGCGTACAGCGTGGGATACTACACCCATTGCTCCACCGACGCGTCTCTGTGCCGTTATCGGGCGTATCGTCACGAAACCGAGTGCGTGAAATGGTTCGTGCAAGAACTTCGAGACTTTGCGAACAATGCGTATTCGTGGTTGCGGAACGCGAAACCAATGAACTCGTTGACGGATCAACAGTGGCAAAGTTTTAACGAAGCAATCGCGTGCCACGTGTGCGGACAACCGTTCGTCGATGGGAATAAAAAAGTGCGCGACCATTGCCACTCGATGGGCGAGTACCGAGGCGCGGCCCACGTGTCGTGTAACTTGCAGTTCCAAAGATCGTACACGATACCGGTAGTGTTTCACAATCTATCAGGCTACGACGCGCATTTCATGATTAAGGAGTTCGCGTCCGCGTTCGAGGGGCAGATCGACCTGCTGCCAGTGACGAAGGAGCGGTGCATATCGTTCACCAAACACGTCAAGGGAATCGACGTCGAGAACAATGATTGGAAGAGGGGATTGAAGTTTCGTTTCATAGATTCGTTGAAGTTCTTGGCCGCTAGTCTGGAGAAACTCGCTTCGGACCTCGGCAAAGAACGACTCGCGATTCTACGACGCGAGTTTCAATCCCTGTCGGACGATCAGTTCGATCTCCTGACCAGGAAGGGCGTCTTCCCGTACGACTGAACGATCCCGCGAAGCATTTTATAACCAGCTGAACGATAGCGCCGCGTCGGAGCCTAATCAGATTACGTCGGAGCGTAATCACGCGCACGCCGTGAACGTGTGGAACTCTTTTCGCGTACAGACATTTGGCGAGTACAGTGATTTGTATTTGAAAACAGATGTGCTGTTACTCGCCGACTTATTCGAAAGTTTCCGCACCGACTGTATCGCGAGTTACGATCTGGATCCCGCGCATTATTGCACACTACCAAGTTTCACGCGGGACGCGATGCTCAAGTACACCAGCGTACGATTAGAGCTTCTGACGGACGTGGTCATGTTAATGTTCGTGGAGCGTGGCATACGCGGCGGTCTGAGCCAGTGCTCGCACAGGTACGAGCGAGCCAACAACAAGCACCTGCCTGCGGGGATGTACGACGAGTCGAAGCCGTCGACGTATCTAATGTACTTCGACGTCAACAACTTGTACGGCTGGGCGATGTCGCGGGCTATGCCGAAAGGAGGGTTTCGATGGCTGGACGATGCGACAGTGGCCGCGCTCGACGTATCATCCCTACCCGACGGCGAGGACTCCGAGGAATCTGAGGGATACCTGCTGGAGGTAGACATCGAATATCCCAAGGAGATCCACGACGCCCACGCCGACCTTCCATTCTGCCCGGTGCGCGAGCACGCGCCAGGAGGAAAATAGACTAAGCCGCTTGCCACGCTCGACGATAAGGAGCGATACGTCATCCATTATCGCTACCTGAAACAGTGCGTCCGACACGGTTTACGCGTGACGCGAATTCATCGGGTGTTACGATTCGATCAGTCGCATTGGTTGCGCGACTACATTCGATTGAACACCGATTTGAGGACGCGAGCCACGAGTGAATTTCAAAAGACTCTATATAAATTAATGAACAATGCGGTGTACGGAAAGACAATTGAAAATGTGCGGAATCGCGTAGACGTGCGACTGGTGACGCGGTGGGACGGTCGTTACGGTGCGGAAGCGCTGATCGCGAAACCAAACTTTCACAGTCGGACGATTTTCTCCGAGCACTTAGTGGCCATCGAAATGAGCAAACTCAAAGTGAAGTTCGACAAGCCGATATACGTGGGGATGAGTGTACTGGATGTATCGAAAGAATGCCTGTACGAGTTCCATTGTGCGTATATGCGTGCGGAGTTCGGTGATCGGTATAAGGTCCTGTACACCGACACCGACAGTTTAATGTATAGTGTGAAATGCGATGAAATGTACGAAAAGATGAAGTGTGACGTTGTCCGATTCGACGCGAGTGATTACGCGGTGGACAATCCGTATGGTATGCCCCGCGTAAACAAAAAGGTGCCGGGACTCATGAAAGATGAGAACAACGGCACCTTGATGACCGAGTTCGTCGGACTACGATCTAAGATGTACGCGACTAGAACGTTTAACGCTGCAGTGGGGTCTACGAGTGAGACTAAGAAAGTGAAGGGTGTGCGGAGACACGTGGTCGCGAACGATATACAATTCGATGATTACATTCGTTGTCTTCATGATCTTGCCGAAAAATCAGTTCGGCAGAACAATATACGCTCCACAGAGCACGATGTGTATATCGTGAGTCAAGAAAAGAACGCCCTCAGCCCGTTCGACGACAAGCGATATATTTTAACCGATCGGGTCAGCACCCTTCCGTGGGGGCATTATCGAATCCCCGAGTTCGAGCTTGAGCCCGACGAGTCCCTCGAGAATTCCATTGCATAGAATGCTTGTATGTTTGTATTTTTTTTTGCATGTACATATGTATATACGTTTCCTTTGTATATGTTATTTATTTATTTATGGATATGTAATATATGTATAGCGTAGAATATAACCAAAATTGTATTTCATACGTATTAGTATATATATTTTTTCTCTACTTTATTAAGCTTAATTGTACGCATATATATATGCACGAAGAAGAAGAATGAGAATGAGGAGGAGGAGAATCTGAATAAACGGACAATGTATATATTTATATGTATTTATTCATTCATTTATTTGTTCCAGTGACATCAAGCACGATAACGAATCAGAGAATATCCTTGTCGCGTATCCACGAGTTCCGTGACGAATCGAATCCGAGCCACTTAACGTACACCTGGTTTCCCTTGCGACGAATAATCTTCTCGACTAGATAGACGTCCGGATTCGCGACCGAATGCAGTTCGTACTCGTAGAATCCACCCGAGATTGGCTCTCCCGCGGAATCGCGCAGAATGTACGTCACCGGGAACGTTCGTTGTACGGTTACGATTTCGAATACCTCGGTCGACCAGTTCGGAGTGTACCCCTTCTCGAAGAGGGTCTTGAACTTGCTCACGCGTACCTTGTCGCCGGCTTTGAATTTCGTGCGTCGTCGAACACCTTTCGAGGCAGATAGGGGGATGGGCTCATTCGCGTCGAACGACAAACGCGTCGCGGGGGTCACGTCAACGGGTCGGGCGTTGATCGTTCGATGCTTGCGATGATTGTAGGTGCGTACGAGCGCACATTTCCACATGAGGTTTTTCAGCGTGCGATTGAAACGTTTGACGATCGACGCTTTCATAACGCTGTACGTGGAGTAGTGGTTGATCCCCCGGGTCTACGCGCATCGTTGAAACTCTGCGTTGTAAAACTCCTTACCCATGTCGGTTTGTAAATTTCGCGGACATCTAGCGCTCTGTCACAATACGGTCGCGAACGCCGCGGTCACGTCGCGTCCACTTTTCGTTTTCACGGGTACGGCCCACGCGTACTTGCTGAACGCGTCGATGATCGTTAGTATGAAATGATATCCACGATTTTGCTTCGCGTACGGATGCATCTCCACCAAATCGGCCTGCCACAAATCATCGTAGCCGCGAATCACGACGCTACGCCGTGGGAAATTCCGCCTAGCCGGGGCGTGTAATTCGTTCACTAGTTGTACTCGCTCCTTGTTCATGCTTCGCGGGTGGTCGGGGATGGTCGCGACGTTCCAAAGACGTTAGAATTAGTATCAGTTCCTCGAGCGTACGTAAAACGCAATCGGTGCACGTATTTCGCGATCGTTCGTTATTAGTCGTTTCGAAGTCGTAGTCGATATTGTCACCATCATTGATCATCGTCATCGTCGCCGTAGACCCTCGTTTGCTTTTCGTTTGTATCGATCCGTGGTTGTTATCGCAGTCGACGACGTCGTGAACTCTTCGAGTCTGTCTTTCAAGTGATCGAAGCGTCGTTCCATGGCGGTAATTAAATCTTCCTCTAGTTGGGACAATTGCGCGTTAACGATATCCGTAATCGTTCGTTGTACTCGCGTCTCGAGTTGAGATCGTTGATACTCGGCGTCCAGTCGTGCGCTCGCGATAGCCGTTTCGATTTTTTGGGTAAAGCGTTCATCCGCCGAGAACAATAGTCTCGTCATTGTCATTCTCGCTTCGTCGCTGTTGTTGTTGTTGTTGTTGCGTAACGCGGTGCCAAACTTGTTCACCGACATAACGATGCGTGTGCGCGAACACTACTGACGCGATGGTCACCGAATCGTTCAATTTAAGATGCGTCCGTCCTCGCGAAGTTCCTCCACGATGGATGCGATTTCGTTATCATGACCCGTGTGACCTGCCGCGCGCGATGCTATGAGTAATCTAAGTCTATCGACCAATTCGTTCGGGTCATCCCAGCACACGTAATCGATCGCGTTATCGGTGACAGTCATCGATTCGTCAATGGGCACTCCTCGACCTTTTCGCGTGCCCGCGCCGCCCGTGCCGCCCGCGCCGCCCCTAACGCGTCTGACTCCCGATGTCCGCACCCAACCGATTATCGCGGATATGATTTTCTTATACTTATATCCCTTGTTTCCCAGCGTGCGCTTGCTCGGCGAATGGTTTCGCTTATGCACGTTCGTCGATAGCAAGATGCGACGGTACGCGTGAATATCCGCGTCTGTGTACGTGCGAACGTTGGGTACTTGCATGAACAGCAATTCGTACAAACCCCGAGTCCCCGGGTATCGCGTTCCGTTCACGTGAATGTCATCGCCGTCCGCATCGATGGTGAGCACGGAATCGCCGATCATTAGATCTTCGTCGGGCCCCAAGTATACGCCGTACACATCATCGATTAGTCTCCTGTTGTCGGTGAAGAACAGTCGTAGGTATTGTCGCGACAAGGGTCCTTTGGCGTTCCGTATATACACTTCGATATCATCGACGGGTTTACGCACTATATTCAAATCGTAAGCCTTTACTGACGACTCATCATCAGGAATTTTTTCATCGTCTTCATCGACGATATCATCAACAACATCATCAATAACATCATCGACAACATTATCTTCATCGACAACTTCGTCAACATCGTTGTTGTCGTTGTCGTTGTCGTTGTCGTTGTCGTTGTTGTTGATGTTATCGTTGTCGTTGTTGTTATCGTTGTCGGTGTTGTCGGCGTCGTCAGCGTCGTCGCGTCGTAGTCATCGTCATCGTCGTCGTCGTCGTTGTCGTCACTAGAATCTGGAAGGTTATTCGGATGTTCCTTGATTATCGACGGAGTGACGGGTTGAAATCTCTTCGATGATTGTTGTCGATCGTATTCGTGTTTCCTATTCACGGGTCGCGATCGAGGCGTTGAGCGCGTTTTCGACGCGGACGCGTTCTCGATCAACCGTTTCAACGGTTCAACGATGGGACGCGTGCTCGCATCCACAGCCGCTTCCGTATCCATTTTTCCAATTTTCAGGGCCAAGCACTTTTTACGTATAACGTCGCTGACTTTGGCGATTTCCACCTTTGTGTCCGCGGCCCGGCGTTTCGTACCATTTTGATGTTTCATTCCTTTTTGTCGATGACGTTGGTGATGTTTTCGCGAATGCTTCGCGTCAACGTTGCTCGTGGCTATCGGCGTCGTCGTCGTCGTCGTCGTCGTTGGTTCGTTAGGCATTTCGTGTTGCTCGATGAACGACTCGCGGTTTACTAATGTCCGCGAGCTACGACGAACTCGTTAAATCCTCTTCGATACCGACCTTCGTACATGGAACTATCCTTATCGATCACCACGAAATCGTATCGTCGACGCCAACATCTCGCACACAAGTCGTTGAACGACTCGAACGTCATGTCTGTGTTCACATGATCGTTGTACACGCGGCGCAAGTTCGTGCCGTCTTGTTTGAATAGCATGAGAAAATTTGCGTTGTCCGTGATCAAATGTTAAGGTATTCTAGCGTACGACTGACACAAATAAAAGCAATCCACGTTCGAGTGACGACCCATAGAGAAGTATTCGCGTATCGCGTTCTGTTCGTCGCACGCCACGTCGTCGAACACGAAGATCGAATCGGGCCGAGCGTCTCTCGGTGGGACGATCTCAGTGTTGTCCGAGTAGGGAAAGTATTCGATTCCGTCGACCAGCGCCAACACCTGCTCGAGATAACGATACTTTGGCTGATGCAACGATTTCGAGTACACGTACACGTTCTCGAAACGCCAACCGTTCGGACTCTCTAGCATACTTAAAAGCACATTCGTTTTTCCACACCCATACGGTCCACAAATCACACCTCGCACGCTATTCGGCAGTAACGGGCCGTGTCTGTTCGCTCGACTCGCACCCCTATCATCTTCGAGCATTCGATTCGCGGTTACGCGAATAACGTTCGACTGTTTCGCGAATCGCATGTTCGCGGGGTTTCTCAGGTACTCGCGCGCGTGTGACGAAGGATGACTATTTATATTCGTGGTACGCGTCGCGCAGGTCACTCTCACTGTGATCGGTGAAGCGTGCGTACGCGTCTATTATTGTAGTAGCTATCGTGATTATTCTAACGTATATGATAGCATCAACGAATGCGACGTCTTACAAGAAGAAGAAGAATCTGAAGAAGAAGAATCTGAAGAAGAAGAAGACTGGATCGGGTCTCGTGAACGGCATCATAAACCGTCTGCCATTCGAACTACACGTTCCGGGTTATCAGTTCTGCGGACCGGGAACGCGTTTGCTAAAGCGATTGGCTCGTGGCGACAAAGGTGTGAATCCCCTGGACGTAGCGTGCCGCGACCACGATATCGCGTACTCTCGTCGAAAGGATTTAGAGGGAAGACACGAGGCTGATCGTGCGTTAGCCAAACGAGCGCGAGAACGAGTGTTCGCGAACGACGCGACCTTTGGCGAAAAAGCAACCGCGACTGGAGTGTGGGCAACGATGAAGGCTAAGACTAAACTCGGCATGGGTATGAGAAGGTCGAAACGTAAACAGAGAAAGTCTGGAAGGAAACAGCCGCAACGGCGACGACGACATCGTAATCTACGAGTGGCGAAACGCGGTGGCTTTCTTCAATTTCTTCCGTTCGTATTGCCCGCTTTATCAGCTATCGGGGCATTGGCCGGTGGAGCGGCTGGTATAACCAAAGCGGTCAACGATTCGAAGGCTTCTCGAAAACAGCTGGAAGAGACGTTGCGTCATCATCGTGCGATGGAAGGGCGAGGGATGCATCTGACACCGTACAAGCGAGGCGCGGGCTTGAACCCGAGACGGCGGCGCCAACGACGAGTGCAGACAAAGAAAAAAAAACGCCGATCGCGTAGGCGCATGGCGACGGTGGCGGCGATAAACCAACAACCTATGACGATTCTGCAATTAGAGCGCGAGTGCGCCAGCATTCCGTTCTTTCGAGGGGTGTTTATGCGCGACACGCTTCCCACGCGCGCACGCAGCAACGAATGCGGTATCGTGAATCTGGACGAGAATTGAGGCACCGGTACACACCCGGGTCGCGTACGCGAAACGTGGACCACGAGTACAGTACTTTGATAGTTTTGGGAATCTGCGACCACCAACGGAATTGATCCACTATTTCGGACGCGGTACAACGATCACGTACAATCACAATCGTTTTCAACGTTTCGACGACATGAATTGCGGTCGCTTATGCATGCAATTTTTACAGCAAAAGTCTATGGAATTATGGCATACGTACTAATAACGGTGTGTACTAAGATTTCGTTACAATGTATCCATGCGTAATGACGATCCACATCTTCTATGATAAAGACTTATAATATCGATAAATTGCCGAGTATTCGTACGCGCGCGTCACTTTCCCTCTCTCCGTCTCGCGAGTCTAATCTGTGATATGTCGTTCACGCTCACGTTGACGAGTCGCAGCAGCGTGCTCACGGTAAACTATTTCCCGCCGATAGATTTGAGTGATGTTCAATACGAATTAGGACTCGCGGACTTGAAGACGTTTCACACGATACCGAACATCGACGCGAGCAACGATAAATTCTATTTCGTCGTGAACTATGACACCGAAAACAACACAATCGCTGACGTCGTTCATGAATGCATTACGATCCCCCACGGCTCCTACGAATTAGACGCTATCGCCGAGTACCTGAAGCAACGATTACTCGATCGTTATCCTCGAAGACGCGGTAACAACGATAACAACTACGATGACGACAAGTACCCTCTAATGCTACGAGCTAACAACAACACCATTAAAAGCGAGCTGTACTGTTCGTTCTTTGTAGACTTCACGAAACCCAACAATGTAGGCTCGTTGTTAGGATTTTCCCCGAATCGTGTCTTAATACCGAGAATCTGGCACGAGTCCGACGTACCCGTGAATATTATAAACGTTAATGTGATCAGGGTAACGTGCAACGTAACTACCGGCGCGTACAGCAACGATAAACCGGTACACACTATCCACGAATTTTCACCTCGCGTGCTGCCGGGATATAAGATATTGGAAACTCCGCGACACGTCATGTACCTGCCGATCGTCGCACCAGCAATACACGATCTAACGCTGCGCATCGTCGATCAATACGATCGTCCTATAGATTTTCGCGGCGAAGAAATAACGATTCGTTTGCACGTTCAACGACGTCCGCGCGATAGGTAGCGTGACCGCACGTGTATGCGCGCGTGTGTAGTATGTTAGTTTTAGATCACACGTACGAATCATCAATCGTCGCTGCTACTCCTGACGTCTCTGTCTCGTGTCATCGGCGCGACCCTTTATCGATAGGTGAAAGTAGAAGAATAAAGACGGGTGGAGCGATAAGAAGAGGACCCATAAGGAGAAGCAAGCCGTTGACTCGCCGAAACGCACGTTTCCTACGATCGCTAGGATTCATCGTTGCCTATTAGACACGCAACCACGATGTCGATTATTCTGGATGTGGCGAATACGCCAACCTTCGACAGTCGTATCACGAAGATCGAGTTACACACATATAATCCGTACGCCAACACGACGTTCGACAATAGCGACGAGATAAGAATCCCCATACAGCAGCAAGATCTGTACACGCTTCCGTGCGAAAGTTATCTCTACATCGAAGGTCGTGGCACGTTGACGGCGCAGAACGCGGCACGTCCGGCAACGTCCGCGACCGCTGTTCTAGACAATAATTGCGTTGCGTTCATGTTCGATGAGATTCGATACGAATTGAACGGTGTCGAGATCGATCGTTGCCGAAATCCAGGAATCACTACCACGTTGAAAAATTACGTTTCGTTGTCGGCCGATAGAAGCAAAGTGCTCGCGAATGCTGGTTGGAATTATGACATCGATTACGATAACGACATTTTTCATTCGGGCGCTTTCAATTTCTGCGTACCCCTGAACGTGTTATTAGGATTCTGCGAGGATTACAAACACATCGTGATGAACGCGCGACACGAGCTGATCCTTATACGATCACGAGTCGATACGAACGCGATGCACTGCACCTCCGCCACTGCGTGGCCGAAACTTGAGATACGCAAGATGCAGTGGCGTATGCCCCATGTCGTATTGGAGGAAGTGAATAAACTGTCGATGCTACGTATCCTGGAAAGCGGCCGGCCGATCGCGATGAGTTTCCGATCGTGGAGCTTGCACGAGTACCCGTTACTGCAAGCTACAACGAAACACACGTGGACCGTGAAAGCTACGTCGCAAATCGAGAAACCCCGATACGTGTTATTCGGCACGCAAACCGATCGAAAGAATTATCCCGATAAATCCGCGAGCAGATTTGACTCGAATAATCTCACGAACCTTCGACTCTATCTAAATTCCGAGGCGTTTCCGTACGACGACTTGAACTTGGATTTCGATAAGAAGAAATACGCGCTCCTGTACGATATGTACGCGAAATTCGGTCGATCGTACTATGATCACGGAGAACCGTTGCTGAATGCGATCGAATTCCGTAAATACGCGCCTATCGCGGTCATAGATTGTTCTAGGCAAAACGAGTCATTGAAGAGCGCCACGGTGGACGTGCGAATAGATTTCGAATTCAAAGAAAATGTTTCCACTAATACTACCGCGTACTGTTTGATGATACACGATCGTATAGTCGAATACAACCCTTTAACCAACGTGGTACGCAAACTAATATAGTGTGCGTGCGTGAACGATTATTATTACTACTACTAATACTACTACTACTACTGCGGATACTGTTACTGTTTTAAAACGATGATGTAGATGTCAAAGTCCGCAGTTACTGATTCGTCACCGACGCTACTACTTATACGAATAACGATGTTCGCCGTTGTCGACATGCAAGGTTTCAAAACCGAACGTGATTTCGCCGTGAAAGAGATCGCGATTCGCACAAGCAGCAGCAGCAATACCGATGAAACGTCGACGATCAGCCACTGGATCTTCGAGCCGCCATACTTCTGGAATCATCTGAATTCGTTCGAGAAATGTCAAGCGTCCTGGCTCGCGAAGCATCATCGCGGTCTCCTCTGGTCTGATGGCTGCGTTCCATACTGGAAACTTCCGGAACTGCTCGCCAGCGCACTCGCGAACATCGACTTCGCCATCGTGAAAGCTGCGGAAAAGAAAACCTGGATGCTGCAACTACTGCCGGACATAATCGTCGAGGATATCTGCGATGTGTACAAGCCGAAGGGGAAAAAGATTACCAACGCTCGAACCGTTGAGGACGACGGCGGCTATGGCGTTGACGATGATTATTGCGGTATCACGCCTGACACCGTGGATCCCGACGTTCCTAACCTGAAATCTATGGCTTCAACGAATACCTCACGATGCGTGTTTCACAACGACGGCGGTGTTTGCGCGCTGGAGAATGTCCTTAAAGTATGGAATTATATACGTAGCGGCACCTAATGTGAGTCATACACACGCATTGCATCTACTTTGCGCGTTATATGTAGAGAAACGAATATGTAACAATTTTTTTTTGTTTTCTATAGTAATGGGAACTGCAGCGAAGACGAGCACAACGACAGCGGCGACTGCTCCCTTTACCCGCGAGCAAGAATACCCATCCCATACGAACATTGTTATACGCGAATACTAACTTTATAATTTCAGTATACATACATGCATGGATGGTCATTAATAAATATACACTATTTTGTAGAAAAAAATATATACATTTATTTTAAATTATATCCCATACATATAAATTGATAAAATATTTTTTTAAAAATTCTAGCGTGATGTTACGTCCTGCAACACACAGTAAAAAAAAAAACACCAAATTATTATTGTATAAAACGTTGGTAATAGCGCGCGATACACCAAACAATTAAAATTCAGTTATACTCACTCCTTAAATAGGTGAGGTAAGTTCCAAAAGTCTCCCTCAAACGACAGGAATTCAATGTTGATTGTATCTTCTCGCCACGTACGTCTAGCCTCCTGAATCTTTCGCCGCAACTCGCGGCAGAGCCGTCCATCGTGTCTCGTCGGGTATTCGCGCCGCTGAAACAAAACACATGACTCGATTAAAACATCATCGAATGATGTGTGCGCACCAATATAATTTTTACGAAACATCACTTACGAGTAGTTGGATTATAATATCCAGGTCCCCATCCCGCGCGTGCGCCTCGATGTCTTCTCGACGCTGAAACAAACGTGCGAATCGATTAAAACAACGTCGATTAATGTATGTGTATCAATACAATTTTTGCGAAACATCACTTACGAGGCGCCCGACCGTCCCGAGATATTCTGCGGTCCAATCCGCCATTTGGTTTTCACGTTCGTGCTGTAACAAACACATGAATCGACTAAAACATTGTTTAATGGTGTATGCGAACCAATATAATTTTTATGAAACATCACTTACGAGAAGGCTAATCAACTCCCGCCGTTTCGCGCGCCACGCCCACATGACAGTATCACGCTCGTGCTATAACAAATGTACAACTTCATTAGAAGACCGCCTAATTGAATGCGCGCACCAATTCAATTTACATAAACAGAAAAAAAACTATACTTACGATTTTTTGGAGCACGGCATTACGCTCCTCCAGCCACGCACTTTCAATTTCCCCATGCCGTTGCTGTAACAAACGCACAACTTCAATATAATATCGTCGAATGAAATACGCGCACCAATTCAATTTACACAACTATACTTACGATGCATCGCTGCATCATAGCGGCATTCATCCCACGCCTCACTGGTGATCGAACATAATCGTAGGCAGACATGTTTCTTTTAAAAGTGCTTCTTATAAAATGATTGTGAAACGGTTATAAAACACACTAGCTCGTACGGTGGCGGTCGATGTCCTTATATGCATTTCGGTTCTCAAGACTAGAGGGCCAGCCCTGCACGTCGCAGGGTAGGGGTAGTCGTGGAGTAGGTGTGGTGGGAGCGTCCGTATCACAGTTTCTTCTCCTTCGATGATTTGATACTAATTATTCCAGCTTATAGTGCACTTTTATGGATCGCACCGCGAATCGTCTTCGACTCTTCTGCGACACGTGTGCATCTTGAATTTAGCGCGTACACTATTTGAATCTGCCGCGCACGCCATTTGAATTTATCGCGCACTATTCATATTGATGTTTGTGCCGTAACACAACCATGATCATCACAATCATTGATACAATATTCTCTTGCACATTGGTGTGTGTACGTGTACGTGAATCTGTATAAAAGCAATGTTGGTCAGTCCTGTGAACGTCATTACACCACGTTCGCTCGAGTGCTAACAAGTATCGTTCGCGTCAATTTCTTCATCGATCAGTATAATCGTACATAGTGCATATCAAGATGTATAAACGTAGCTTCAACGATTCATCCTACGCATCCGCCATCAATGGTGATGACCCCAATAAACGCCAGCAACAGGAACATCCTCATCAACAGTCCAATATGAGGTACGTACGTGTTATTATACACTTTTCACTTTTCACTTACTTCATTCACTTACTTCTTTCACTGTAAACGGAAGCGAACCGAGTATTAATTCCGTGTATACATTTCTTACAGTTCTAGATCCGCAACGCCAAAAACAACGAAAACGCCAAAACCATCAATCGTGCGAATCCTGGGGCGGGATTACCCGTTGACCTCAACAGCGTATAAACGGTTCACGATAGGAATTCGCATTGGCATGGATTAGTGCCGCGTCGAGATCACCATAGTCGACAATAAAGGTGGCGAGTTGAGCTTCTCAATGTCTACGTGGCTTCTACTGCAAAATATGACTGACATTCTTCAAAAATTACGCGACAACGTAACAATACCCCAGACCCACATCGAAATTGATCATTTGCGAATCGAATTCACGCGCATGCACAATGATCAACTCGTCAAAATCACCGATAATCGCGTTACTGTTCGCGTATGAACATTGCATCGATCATATGTTCACTTGGTTGACCGAAAATATGTACGCTGTAGCTAGTCAATATACCGCGTTCGTAAACGTTCTACGTAGCGCTACCGCACCAACAGATTATGTAAAATTAATTTCCGAAAGCGATCACTTTGAACAACATTCTTTGATTGATTGCGAATTGTTAGCGTTAGGAATGCAATACATGTTGCGCGATGTAAATCATGTACCACTATAGTACGCGTATATGTTTTAATAAATGGATGATTTTCACGTTAATACCTGTAACGATTCATTTAAACGTTGCTTTTATACAGATTCACGTACACGTGCACGTCAATGTATGAATATATATATATACAGGGTGTCCCAAAAATGCTGCGGTTCCTTGAAGGGGGTGATTCAGGGGGTGATTGCAAACAACTTTTTCCTTTGCGAAAATTCTCTCCGAGGTTTCGTTACCGAGATATTAACAAAAAGCACCGACCAATCAGAGCGCGAATCTGACGGTCGAGTTCCCGCGCTAGCGTGGCTATGCGCCGCGCCGTGACTGCGAACAAGCAACTCGGCACGCATCGAAGAAAATTTCGTAGAATGGCAAATGAAAAAGGCGTAACAAATAAACTCGAACATGTTGTCATGGTTTGTTTGTTATTTAAAGTGAATAATGAGTAATGGATAAATGGATGAAAATCACGTGTAACGTAAAAACACGAATACACAGTTTTTTTTTTTAGAAGTTTCGAAAATAATAATTATTTGAAGTGGGAGGATAAGGAATACGTAAATTTCCTTGTGTTAATAACTTAGTCACGAAAAGGTAACGTAACAGTAAATTAACGAAAAGTGATCGTAGTTCGTTATTGTGATAAAAATCCGTAATTCAGTAACGGCCAGCACTGTTGCTGATAACGAATAAGTCTGTTTAAAAAGCCCGAATAAATATTTTCGTAGGGAATTTTGAGAATTATCGCCGGAAATAAGCCATAGCTTGCGTTAAATTTAAAAATGAATGATCACCAATAAAGTAACTAAAACACACCCTTGTCGGAAATTCACCTGCAGCGTGGAAACCTGTGTCACTGGGTCACTGAACCGATCCTGGTCATCGATGGCCGAGCCCCGCGCACAGCTGGTCTCAGGTATACGACACTACCCAAAGTTAAGGGTCGCAATGTCAGGTGCATCCAGGTTAATGTACCGAATATTCACTTCACTACGCGGCTACTAACACTGAACACTTAATTTATTTTCCATGGAACGTGTTGTTCCTACGTTTTAAAAATTGGTGGCCCTGAAAAGGGCCGATTGTAATCAATTAAAAAATTGCTCCACGTGGCCACCGTTATTTTCTATGCACGCTTCAGCGCGGAGAATCAGCTGTCTTTGGACGCCCTGCAATGTTTGCGGCGTTATGTTGGCCACCGCCGCGTGAATGAGCGCAACTGCTTCCTCGGGGGTAGCCACCGGCTGACGATACACCTCATTCTGAAATGATTGTTGTACAAGAAATACGAAACGTAAGTAAAAAAAGAATACCTACAACAAGAATAATTAAAGAGTAACAACAATAATGAAATTACCTTCAGGTAGCCCCAGAAGAAAAAATCCAGCGGATTCATATCCGGTGACCGTGGGGGCCCATTATATTATAATCCACCTGTCCTCAAAGGTTTCACCTAAATAGGCGCGGACATTCAACGGGTAATGTGGCCCAGCACCGTCGTGCTGGTAGTACATGTTCTGTCGGATCTCATATAGAATATCATCCATACGATCCGGCAGAACATGTTCTAAAAAATATTTATACGCTGGGCCGTCCAGCCTGTCTGGCAGAATGTACGGCCCAACGATAAATTCGCCACAAATGCCGGCCCATAGGTTGATCGACCAACGGACTTGTGCTGCACGTGTACGAAGCGCTAGGGGATTTTCGTCGCTCCACACATGCATATTGTGGGAATTGAAGCATCCTTCCCTGTTGAAAAGTGCTTCATCTGTCCACAATATGTATTTGGTGAACGACGGATTCCTTTGCACTTCTCCCAACAACCACCTGGAATAGTGAATCCGCTGGATGTAATCCCCAGGGTGCAAGTGTTGCACCCGTACATATTTGTACGGATGCAACATCCGATCCCTGAGAATTCGGTGCACCGTCGAGCAGCTGACACTAGAACAAAATGCAAAAACATCCACTATTAGATAACATTTTTTTTTCTTAGTTAATAATTACTGCAGTTATCTTGAACTGTGACTTACTTGAAGTGGCGGCTCAAGACGCGCACACTGGTCGTAGGATCGGCGTCAATGGCGTCGAGGATTCTCTCGACGGTGCCCAGATTTCGCGCGGCTGCGGGTCTGCCCACCTCGCTGCCTCGCGGCATCATGGACCCCGTCGAGAATAGCCTCGACGCTAAACGTCGAAATGTGTCTTCGCTTGGCGTTGGAATTTGCGGATATTCCAACGCAAATGCTCGTACAGCGGCACTTGCGTCCCCGTCGTTCCGGGCGTACACCCAGAACATCCTATAATACTCCTGTGCCGTGAACATTTCTCGGTCGGGATTGCTAGCTGACTGACAAGATTTTTTCCAAGTAACTTCCTCTACCCCCAAGTAGTTTCTCTCGTTCCATTATCAGTTAACCCCCACCAAGGCAAGGGGTTTTAGGTAAAAAGAAGCCATCACATTTTCGAAACACACGTGTTTTGCAGAAGTGCAACGGATTGTGAGGACAATGATTATAATAATATATATCAACTGAACAGTTTGATGGATCCAAAAAGTGTAGTTTGGCGGAAATGTGTCAATGCGAAACTGATTGACTTTGACGCTGTTTTTGCGAATGCGGTATCGGGGCTTCAGGCTCGCTATATTGCAATTCAGACTGTCCCCGAGCAAGTTTGCGATGATTCGTTTTATACCGACGAGGATCTATTTAATGAAATCGTCGACAATGCTATTTTTACCGACGACGATAGTGCCCTATTCGCTGACGATGTAGTCGAGTGGGAAAATTAAATTTAATAAATTACTAAATCTTAAAAATCTTAATATTAATATGCCAGGTTTACTCACCAATCTTCCACGTTCCCTGTGAAATCTTTCGGCGGCGGCGGCGGCGGCGGCGGATGTTTATACTAGGGCGACGTTGCATTCTTTCGTGAGACGGTTGGGCTATTTAGATTAATCGATCTCGAATAATTATCGCGATAAAGCGTCGAATCGTCAGCGGATGTTTATACGAGGGCGACGTTGCATTCTTTCGTGAGGCGGTTGGGCTATTTAGATTAATTAATCTCGAATAGGTATCGGTGTCGAATTACAGCATCCGCGTTACATCCTTTCGCGCCTTATCTTTCGCGCCTGCGCACCGATCCCCGCACGTGTACGGAGATTGCGCGGTGGCGGACGCCATTTTGAAAATTTTGAAATCCCCTTTCCCCTGTGACGTCATCCCCCCTCGCCATAGGTACGGTACACTCCCCCCCCCCCCTCCATACCTCGCCCGCGCGCCCTAGGTCCGGTACCCCCCGCCCCGCCTCACCCCCTCGCCATACGTATCCAGAATCGGCATAGCTTACCTACTTATAAATTTCTAGAAGCTGTAAATATATGTACATTGAAGAACTTACCCAAATTTATGCAAAACATTCACGAGTGTACTGTGAAAACTTCAAATAATGATAAATTAAGCCATACGCATGGCTGTTATATTGATTTAAAACTTTGTAAAGCGATTTCTGTTCCAATGCAGTTATTGTCGCCTCGTTTCCCTAAAGTAAAAAGTATTAGACGTTTTATATATCAACTTCAAGTTTTTTATAATAAAATGTTATATCTGGACAAAGCATTGTATTCTGTTGATCTGAATACATTAAATGAAGTCGTAACTTTAGCGCAAGAAAAAGCAGATATGTATAAGCATCAGCAAACTGAAATAATTTTAAGTGATGATGATATTGTTTCAAAATATCATAATGCATTTATGGTTCTGAAAAAATGTTCACTAGACACCCCGCGGTATAGTTATATATCGTGTGAGAGACTTTGTTATAAAAGAAGTGTTTCTAAAATTAGTAAACAGAAAATACGGAGAGATAATCGAATTTGGAAAGATTTAATGGTGTATGTAGAGCAACAAAAAATTGATCCGCAATATATATGTAAGTATTGTGATAGAAAATTTCGTAGTGGCTTGATGCCTGCTTATTATATTCTAAATAATCTCTCGGTAAATGATGTGCCTGAGGTAATATCATCCCTTAACGAATTTGAGAAATTGCTTTTACAGAGAGCTAAAGCTTTTCAAACAATTGTTAAAATGGGAACAGTTGTTAATAAAAAAAACACCTGCACGACAAAGGATACAAAAAGTTAAAGGTAGAACATTTCATTTACCACTTCCTTTACAGCAGACTTTCGATAAGTTATGTCCTAACACTGATCCAATAAATTTTAATCTTGAATTTATTTTAGTTCGAAATGTTCCAACTGAAAAAAATTATCTGGGAAGATTTAGTGGACATTAAAAAAGTATTTAAAGCTTTAATATGGTTGAAAAACAATAACCCTTTATATTCTGAAATTGTACTGCCCGATATTCATGATAAATTGTTTTTAGGGGATTTGGATAATGTAGAATTTGAAATGCAAGAATCAGAAAATAATACAAGTGACGACTGTGAGCCATTAAATAATTTAGAATTACATGTGAAAGAGGTAAAAGATTATGTAGAACTTGCATTGGACGATCAGCCCAAGGCAATGCTAACTCAAAAAAATAAAGATGATAGCTATTATGAACAATATACTATATATCCTCTACACGATAAAAAAGAAAATCAAACTGCAACTGCTTTATATCAAATGTTAAAAATTCAGGACATACCTTTAGATAATCGTGAAAAGAATTTAGATTTGATGTGTTTTCCAGATTTATTTCCATTTGGTTCTAATGGACAATGTGATGAAAGTAGACCGATCAAACTTCAAGAGCACGAATTTATTAAATGTCACTTGACATCTAAGCATCCAGAATTTAGATTAAATCAACAATATTTGTTTTATTTATTAAATAACGCGAATATTCATCAGTTGCGTCGTAGAATTTATCATAAAATGAATATAACTGATACACGAATTCGTTACAGAGTTGTGGAGTATTTAGAGGCTATGTCGAAAGAAGCGTTGGAGTCCGACTTAAATTCAATGTTTTCTTCACTTCGAAATACGCAACAATATTGGCGTAGACCAAGAAGTGAATTAAATTGTATGGCACAACATTACGGACCTGCGACATGGTTTCTAACGTTAAGTCCTAGTGAATGGTTATGGGACGATTTAGGTGAATATATTCGTGACGCAAATGAGTGGCAAGACTCTTCGTTAACCACTAGTTTACTTGTTGCTAAAGATCCTGTATCAACATCGAGATTTCTTGATAATAAATTTCGAGCAATGCTTGCTTTTATTTGTTCAGAAGATTCTCCGATTGGTCAAGTAACACACTATTTCTGGCAACGAGAATATCAAGGTAGAGGTATACAACATTTTCATTTATTAATCTGGATTGAAGGTGCACCAATTTTCAGCGAATCTTCTACTGAAGAAGTCTCTAAATTTATTTTACAATATATAAGCTGCAAAATGCCACATGAAAATATTTCGCCATTATTGCACAGACGTGTTAATACGCACCAACGACACACACATAATGATTATTGTCTTCGTGCTAAAAAGGAGGATCTAAAGTTATTCGTAGGTGTCGTTTTGGGTTTCCTCGTCCTGTTACTGACACACTAAATATGAGAGACGTGGCAACTTCGATAGCAGGTAGAAAACAATTAAAACATAAAAGTAGATTATACGATCTTCCTCGAACAAAGAATGAAGTTGATATTAATGATTATAATCCTGTTATACTTCCTGCGTGGGAAGGCAATATGGATATACAGTTTATTGGTGAAAAATCGACACTGCTCACTTGGTACGTTACTAAATATTTGAATAAAGCAGGGAAAAGTGAACTGTCTGATTGTGATTTTGCAAATAGTATAAATAATAAAAATAAGTCATTGGCAAGTGTTCTTCGGAATTTTGCTTTACGATTTATAAGCAATAGAGAATGTGGAGCTCTTGAGTCTGCTGATACATTGCTAGGTATGCCTTAATATGGAACTGATCGAAATACAACTATTAAATGGTTAGATGTTAATTCTATACGGCAGAGGAAATTAAAAAGTCGTAAAGAAATTGAAGCTCTTGATGGTGAATCTACAGATATATTTTGTCCATCTTTAATAGATAATTATTATCCAAATAGATCTGGAGAATTAGAATCTGTATCTCTTTATGAATTCGCACAATGGTATGATATCACGAAAATCAAACCAAAAAATAATAATATTGAATATTATAAATTAGATAATAGTCATTATCTTAAACGGCGACAACGTGGATGTCTTATTAATTATTATAGACATAATGTTAATAATCGACCAGAAGATTATTTCTTTTCTTTATTGCTTATGTTTAAACCATGGCGTGAGTTAAAGGATCTTAAAAATAGTTGCGATACTTATATGGAAGCATTTCATAAAGTAAAACTACATCTTACGAAAGCATTGCAAAATCACGAAAAACTAGAAGAATTGAAAAAAGCGTTTGAAATTGCACAAGATTTAGTTCGGCAATTAGATGAAGAATTACAATAAAACGTGTCTCAGGATGACCCTGATAATCCGATAGGCGCTCAAAATGTAGAAGCTGGTGAAGCAATGAAAGATTTTAGGGATCTTGGTAATAAAATGGATGAAAAAATTGATGTATCTGAAATGATAGCAAAATTAAATGCCGAACAAAAAAGAGTATTCCACAGAGTCATTGATACTGTAAGGTCATTAGATAATACGATATTACGATTGTTTGTTAGCGGAGATGGTGGAACGGGAAAGAGTTTTTTAATTAAAACCATTAAGTGTTGGATAAAACAATATCTCAATAAAGATATCGTTGCAGCGGCACCTACTGGTATAGCAGCGTTTAATATAGACAGTTTGACAGTTCATAGATTGCTTCAATTACACGTTGAACAAGGTCTAACGCCAAAGTATAAACAATTATCTGATCATGTATTAAAATATAATATCAATGATATCAAATTTAACTTTTATGTATGTACATTTCCGATTGTCTGAAATATTTGATACCAATGATTGTGAAGACGGTTGGTTTGGTCAAAAGCACGTTCTTTTATTTGGTGATCTGCTTCAATTACCCCCTGTACACGAAGACCCAATTTTTGTACAATTATCAAATGATAAAGTTAACAAATATGTCGGTTCATTAATTGCTGTTAATTTATGGATTACATTATTTGATTATGATGAGTTAACGATCAACATGCATCAGCAAGGGAATGATTCTTATCGACAGTTGTTGTCAAGAATTCGTATTGGTCTAGTGACAAAATCTGATTGCGAGATTCTTGGGAATAGAAAGATATCTTTTACTGGGGATTCGTTTGAACTCAGAATAAACGAATTATGCCAGTTAATTAATGAATTTCCGTTGGACATTGTTTGTTTATTGCCTACTCGTAATATGTGTGACGTTCTTAATGCTGCAATGTTAAATCGCATTACAGCAAAAGAGATATTATTAATTGCCGAATATACGATTGACTGTATTCCGTATGTGAGAAAGGAAGTATCAAAAGCTTAGCTGACGCGGAGTCATCACCACAGTTCCTGGAAGTGGCCGCTCTGCGCTCTGAGCTCGCTGAGGGTCCGCGTTATCTACGCCCGTAATCGACGATGACACAACTGTTAATGGAACACCAAAATAAAAAACATCAAAATATTATATTTTTCATTTCTCGAGATTACCATATAATTGCCCCCGCCGCCGCTAGCACTCACGACGTTTTCACAGTGAAACAAAAAACGGTCTGGTCCTTCCTGTTACCGGCACCACTCATCATATTGTTTATTTGTGCGCCAGAGCGAACACATGGAGTGAAAGCAAGCGAAACTAAAACAGTAAATTCAATATAAAGACATCATGTCGAAGAGGAAGAGGAAATCAGGGGGGATAGAGGACCTGCGTAAAAGAGTTAAGGAGATACAGCAGCAATTCGAAAGTACCTATATTCAGATCATAAAAGCAGGCAGAGGAACAGGAATAGGTAAATAATTATCGAAGCGGGTTCCGGTGGAATTCAAAAGAATCGGCAGACGCTCCACTTTAAAATGAGCTTAAGAAAATGATGTTCCGGTTATCCCTCGCGGAGATACAGGGTGTGTTTCAATTCACGCATTATGCGCATAGATTGTAGAGAAAACCGTTCCGTTTCAGTCTATGCGTGCATTGGTGGCACATAGGATTCTCTAGAATTCTCCCACTTCTAGCGCATGAAGCGTGCAGTTTATTCGCGCATGCGTATTTATCTCTTTACGTACGTTTTGAAAAACATACACCAAATTATGTGATCCCCTCCTTGAACTGACAGAAAATATAAGCTACATATATACTACATGACAATAAATGTTTACTGGATATTTCGTTCTTTTACGCTACATTTGTCAACTTTTTATAATTTAACATCCTTCCAAAATATTATTATTACGCCGCAATGGTATCTTTATGAAATCGGGTATAGCATATAGGTTATATTTTTTGTCACTTCGAGGAGCGGATTATGAAGTCGAGGAGTGTAATTATTCGTGGTTAGGAAATCAAAATTTCCATTCATGATGTCATTTTATGAGTACATTTCGTCGAAATAGTATGTTTTAGCTTAATTTGTTTATGTTTACCAAATTCGTGCGTTTTATTACATTCTAATTCGCCTTTCAGGGATACGACTGGCCAAAATTGAGGGGTAATTGTAGCCAGCTTTTAACATTACTCTTTCCTGGCATAAATGCAACTGACATAAAAGAATTACGAATAAGGCAGAATGAAGTCAGGAATATTTCTTAACACGCTTCCATCCACATAAAAAACACAAAATGGAGGTAAGAGGAAGCTGAGGAAGAAAAAAGTAAATTTTGATTCGAGCATGTCGTCCATGGGCATATGAAGAATGTTCAGGATGGAATACCCCTGAAGAATACATTTGTGATTCATGTAGTAATTAATTTTAAAACAAAAAATAATTTTTTTTTAATAATTTGACAGTTTTCCCACTTCTTTTATAAAGAAAAATCATGACCGGAATTACCCCACGTTAATTCTGTAATTCCAGTCAAATGGACATTTTTGTGATATTGCTTCCAACTTTGTCACAACGTAAATTGATGCTTTCTCGGTCATATTAATAAAAACTAGACACTTCAAACTATCAATTCATATAAAAAAAACTAGAAAATGTGTAAGTTGTTCAAATTTTATAGCGTTTCTTGCTTATATAGCCGGAATTACCCTGTTTTCCCCTGTTTGCAGTATTCGAATTCGAAATACAGAAGCACACGTAAAGCGGCAAATACGCTTGCGCGTAATATGCGCATTGGCTGCCCATGCTTTGATTTTCTGTAGTTGTTGCACGCATCATGAACTAGAAGTTGGAGGATTCTAGGGAATTCTACGAATTAGGTTATGCCGTCTTTGCACTCGCTGCATGAAACGCAACCAACGCAACGGACTCAATTTCGAAGCGAACATCACATCTACAAAGTTGAGAACGAAGATGAGAAAGGAAGCAAATACGTGGCACGCATTGTTATTTCTTAAAGGCTTTTACTGCTAAGTTTTTCGAACGTGTTCTTATAATGCGAACGTTACAGCTATACTCTAATCCAGAAGACGTAGGAGAGCCTGCGATTTTATTCAATAGCCTTCAAAACCTTCAATTTACTCCGGGCGCGGATAATAAATAACTTCATTTTTCCTTTACACATCTGCTTACCAAATTACGCTGGGTAAGTAGCAGTTCGTCCTGTAAAACTCATAAAATATGGTCATCGCTTTCAACAATTGCCGCTGTTCAAGAACAATAAAAAAACTCGGTTTGAGAAAATCCACGAATCAATAAAGTCATCAAAGGGTATAGCCGGTTAAGATGGTCAAATGTGCCCTTGAACCGAATTCGAATTACGATGAGTTATTCGAAAGCTTATAAAAAAAGAAACATTTGTGGCGAGTTTCAACTTTGTATCTCGACCCGGAGGGTAGTAAAGGGTAAAAATAGAAAATCAGGTTTTTGCCGAATTTCTCCTATACTAGCGGATGAAAAATTTTGAAAAATAATTTCTGCTATCGGGGCACATATTAGAGAATCGTTACAGATTTTTAAATTAAAAAACCAAGCTGTGAAAAATAAAAAACGCCAAAAAATGCTGAAAAATGCCGGTTGTGTATCAAAGCAGTCTTAGTACTATAATTATATTTTTACTGTAAGTACATGTCATTGTTACTATTGTCCTGAATTTTTTTCAGATTTTTCAATTTGGTGCGCCGCAGTTAAAAAAATTAAAAACCGTTTTTTCGTCGCTTTTTTCGTGTTAGAGTAACTTATACGTCGAACTGCTCCATGAAATCAGTGTTTTATACGATCTTCAATGTTTATACGTACAGCAAAACATCATAGAAATTAAAGAAACTGAAAAAACTGAATCATTTGAAACTATGCTATGCTCCTTACATTGTAAAGTATCTACCATATTTTCCAACGGCGTCGGTAGCGCAGCAGTAAAGTGTCAGTCTACTTCGAACCGTCGTGGTGCTCGGTTGTGCCTGAGCTCCCCTCAAAATTCCCGACAGTGCGAAGCTATAAAGCAATAAACCGCGTAACGGTACCGTAACGACTTGATAATTGATAGAAGTGTTGCAGATGACCTCTCTGACAAAAACTGAACTGGGGTGAGTAGGTGTGTTGAGAGTTCAGGTTTGTCGGTGGACTCCAAATGATAATTGAATGTTGAATGTAGAGCGAGTCAGAAAGTCTTGATCAGTCTCCGGTGAGCGTGAATGTGCCGAGCAGCAGCTGGCCTCAGGATTATATAAATACAAGAGGGTACAGGTGAGCCGTGAGGAGAAGAATTGCAAGTCCTCCTAAGTCCACTACTGGTGAGCATCATGCCGAAGTTCGAGAACAGCCAGCTGGTGCATGGTCTGCTGACGAGTCCCTTGCTGTTGTAGTGATGTGGTTTTGAATGCGAGACTTCCATTGACCAGACCTTTTGACAGTTGTGCAGTGGTGGTGAGACAGAGTTGTAAATTCTGTCTTCACTGCTATGATGAGTGTTGCTGCAGTATCACGAGTCATGTTGTGTAGATTGAGCACCCTGTGCACTAGGTTGTGGCGGCCATGATGTTCCAGTCCACCCTTGCTTATGATGTTCATGCGGCTATGTGTTTAAGCCTCGCGATGCGCAGTCAACTCGAATTGAGACCTTCCAATGTGATGTTAGAGATGCGATCCATTTGTGTATGTAGCTTGAGAATCCGTCCACACGTGAGTAGTAGCAATATTAAGATGCGGGTTAATGTGATTTGGCTGGCACTCTGAGTCAGCTTTACAGCAGTAGTGAGGTAAAGTTGCTAGCTTGAGGATGATGAGCGGTGCTACTTATTCTGTAGAGCACACTGGTGAGTGCCTTGTCAGAAGGCATTGAGGGTCGACCCTTTGTGAGCTGTGGACGGTGAAACTGCAGTGACGCAAATCACTGCTGTTTTGACATGTCGATGTGCATCAGAGAGGTGTTTGAGTCCACTGTTGAGCCTCTTCAGTCGTTAACCACTGAAAATATGAGCGCTTGCAAGCTTGTGAGAACCTTTCTGAAGTTGCGTCAGTGAGGAGTTATTTGGAATGGTGTCATCCCTGGAATGACAGTGGATCATCCCAATAGAGCATGTGCAGCCACAACTCTTGCAATCATCCTTGCTTGAATTGTGACCAGTGATAGGACACTGAGTGGATCACAGATTTGCTACTTCTGAGAATGTTGAGAACTTGGAAGGTGATTTATAGTGCTAATTGTGAAGGAGCGTTGAGTGAGAATGTAAAGTTCGATACTAACATTGAAGTTGATGACGAGAAATTGAAGTTGTGGATGATGAAGTTGCTTAGACTCTGAGTGCTGTGTCGGGCAGTCGTCGACCAAGATGATTAGGAGGACTCCCAACTGTGAGTCCAATTCTGAAGAGTGGTTGAATTCCTTGTGAAGTGCGTAATGAGACGCTGCCCGCGTCATACAGGTCTTTGCACGTGATGGTCGTTGACTAAGGTTGCAGTTGAGAAGTATTGTGATGAAGTAGATAGAGTTCCAATCTCCAATGGGCTGTTAAATGTCACTTGCGAGTTGAGCCACAATTGGTATTGTACAGATTGTGTAATTGGAAATATGGAAAGTGAGACGCTGCCCGCGTCGCACAGGTCTTTATCCTTGATGAGTCGTTCCACTGAGCCCGTCAGCTGTTTCAGCATTGCCATATGCGTTGTTGATGCATCTCGTGTGCATGATTGATGGCTTGAATTGAGTAGCTGTCATCATTAGATGAAATTTGTGGCGCTCTTACCATGTGAATGATGTCCTTGGACTCCCTTCTTGTTCCATGATTGCTGTTACGATACTCAATGGTTACGGTGAGGTGGCTGAGTATGCCTGGGTATAGGCACGAGCGTTGATGAATGACCTGTACGTTACGTCTGAGGATGATTGATTAGTGTGAGCACAATGAATCTCCAGGTTGATTCACGAGTGAAGTCCTCGTCATATTTGAAGCTTGATGGTTGTGATTGGCATCTGTGGTGATCTGGGCTTGAAAATGTCCCTTTGCTTGATGCGCCAATGATGGAACAGTGAATTTAAACATTCAACTTCCCATTGCCACTTTGAGGTTATGGTTGGTGGCAATCTTGACGGCAATCGAGGTTGAGTAGAGCTGTGAGAACTCAATGCCAATGATGATGGTGGAGACGGCGTTCACTGAGCGTTGAGAATATTGGTGAGCACCTTCTCGACGTTGGTGAGTGGAGATTGGATAATGTTTGAGTGTTAACGACACCGATTTAGTGTACGAGTGCTGTAGACAGACGTACCTCGTCGAGGAGCGAGCTGTGAGTACACGTGTAAATATTGCCAACAAGGGCTTGTAAAGTATTGAAACGACCCACCTGGGTTTGATGAAAGTTGATGGTGAGTCTGGAGCCTTGATGTTGTGAGATGAGTTCCCATCATTGGGATTGGTGAGTAAGAAGTCATCATACATGAGTCTGATTGAGCTGAGATTTCCTCGCTGAGGCTGGTGAGATGAGACGACTTCATAGCGGGATGAGGGTGAGACACTTGAGCTGAGAAGCTGCTGCGGCTGCTTAATGCTGGTTTTGCCATTGACGTGCGGGAGCTCTTGTTAAATGCAGCATTGTGTGGTGAGCTGCTTGGCACTGTTTGCATCTCTGCTTCGATTTGCAATTGACGGTGGAGTGCCGACGACAGCAATTCAGACAGAGAAGTTTCTCGATGATGAGATTGGGCTTGAGCCCAAATAAAACCAAATATAAACGGCAAACCAAAATAAATGTTTGAGCGTCTGACCGTTGGCCACGTGAGTTTATACCGGTTTTAGGTTAGGCGCAGAAAGTAAAGCACAGTGTTTATGAGAAATGTACAGAGTCAATTTTATTTAGACACTCGCGGAGTGAGTCACACGATACAATTAAAACGTGAGCGGTGAGAGGAAGCACGTTGTGCAGCAATTGATATTTGTAATCTCGTTGAGATTTGTCGCGCAACAATGACCACGCGGCCGCGCACCGACCACGATCCACCATCGATGAAAACGCGATGTTTGAGCATGAGAAAGCTGAGTGATGAGTCAATTAATTTGATGAGCACTACAGAGAACAATTACGGTGAGAAATTCACGAGTTGCGTGAGATACGATGCCAAAAAGGAAAAACGCGTCTTCACTTGCACGCTACGTGAACGAAAAATGAGCTGAATTTTCACTTCACTGCACCTCTACTGTTGCTCCGGCTCGAAGGACCAAATGTTTGAGAATAAGGTGGTTGAGCACGCTGGTGGAAAGTGAGGTTAGGAGTCGACAGTGAAGAGGTGCACTTAACACGATATTTTGATTAAATGAGTTACTTGTCTTTATTGTAAAATCACACGCGGTGAGAATGAGCCTTTTGATTATAATGTCACAGAGTATAAAAGCACACGCGGTGAGAATAATCGATGAGCCGTCAGCCACCGAGCACGTGGTGAGCCTCGTTGCAACCGACGCAAGCTATGCGATTTACAGACGAGATAAAATCCACGATCTATTCACATATAAATGAGCGGTGAGCCAAGAAAGTGCGATGAGCACATGGATGTAATGAGAGTGTAAAACTGGTGAGCGCTGAGATTCACACGTTGCAAATAAAACGAAATCGCGAGCGACACAAGAGAGCTTTAAGATGGATGATTAATTCCGTTACCGGCGTCGTCTCGAACATTCTCGAAGATAGACAGACGTGGGAAAATCTGATTGATTGATCGATAGATGTGGTGAGATGTGATTGGTTTGCGCGTGTTCTCGAACCAATAGAAACAGCGTCAAGAGTTGCGCTGATTGGATGAATGGCGCACACTCCGCGTTGATGATTGGAGATCGACCGTCGATCCCCATAGCTGATTGGTGGATCGATTGTCGATCTGTGACTCTGCGATGAGTTCGTGAGGTGCTGCGCCTAGAGCGAGTGTGGTGGCTTTGGGAATTAATGCATTCCCAAACAGTACCCCAGTGAAGAAAAGTGTACGTCTCGTCCAGCATTGCTATCTCTGTACTAGCATGCTGGCTAGCTTTTGGTCCATTATATTAATTGTCCAGTAGTACTATCTGTACACTACTCTCATAGTATTCTCAACCAATAAGGACACAAAAATTGAGTGTAAAAGTGAACCAGCCTCGGGGGCCTCGTCCCCCGCCATCTTTAACAAGAAGGAAGTGCACCCTCGCGATGCCAAAGAAGCGGAACCCCGCACAGAAAATGTCTCCTCTCTTGCCTCCCCACTTGTGACCAGTATGGGGCCTACTTTAAAGGACAACCCCTTAATCATCAAGTTTATCGAAGACAATGATCCCAAATCATCAAAAAACCTCAAAGAAGTGCTTAAAGGGAAAACATCGAAAAGATACAATCCAATGCCAATTATACCAACAAAAGACAGTTGAGCGCCCAACGGAAACAATCTACCCACGCCGCCAATCATCTCAAGTAATCCCAAACAACAAGTGAATCTTCACACAACCAATATGGACGTCGAGCCTTCAACTTCAAAGGACTCCCCCAAACCCTCATACGAGGAACTCCTATCCACAATCGAGAAACTAAACAATCTCGTAAACAACCTTTCCAAACAACTGGAAGAAGAACGCTGCTTCAACGAGTCTTCAAAGAAAGCACGTGAAAACGTGCATTCTCCATTCACCACGTTCAACAAATTTGAAGCTCTACAACCATCCGATTCCGCGTCAGGTATAGAACCCCTGAAAGTCAAGGGTGTCGAACTACCTGCAAGCTCTAAAAGGGCTTATAAGACAAGAAAGCAACTCCACCAACAACAAAAAAGGCATCTGGTACCTTCAATCCTGGAGCAACCGGAGCCACTTCTCCCCCCATGGACTCTCTCTCAGCGGTCCTCAACTCATCAACGGGTAAACCCCCCCCCCCCCCCCGATTAATATTATCAATAACCCCCCAAAAGCGACAATAGACCTTATTAAAAACGCTAACCTTTGCACAAACTTTTTTATAAAAAAGATTAGCGACAACATACACCTCTTACATCTACAGACTCTATCAGACTTTAAAAACGTTTGCACTCTGTTTAAAGATAACAACGTTCAATTTTTCACTTACACCCCGAAAAATGAGAAAGTTCAAAATGTACTTCTTAAAAATCTAGATGGTAATTTTGACACACAAGAAATCCTAGACGAATTAAAAAGCAAAAAAATTGCCGGCCTTAACTTCCTTAGCTGTAATAAATTTTACACCTCGCGTTCTCTAAAAGAGAATAAAGATCTATGTGTATTTCTAATTAAACTATCAGCAGATAGTAAAGCTGACAAATTAAACCAAATCAAAGTACTCCTATACTCAGCGGTGAAATAGGACAAATTTAACATAAAACATCAAGTCCAATGTAGGCGCTGCCAGCGAATAGGTCACGCGGCGATTAACTGCAATCTAGAATTTAGATGCGTAAAATGTAATGATAAATACGGCCCAGGTGATTGCAAACTTCCCCCTCTTAACCACACAGATCGCGCAAATGAAGTAGTCAAGCCATTCTGTGTGCACTGCAAAGAATTCGGACACCCAGCTTCCTACAGGGGATACCCTAAGCTCAAAGAATTCAAGCGAAGAATTGAAGAACTACGTGAGCAAAAGTTCCTTATTAAAGAAAAACGTCTGAAACACATAAATAGCACAATAAACCCAAAAATCTCATTCAGTCAAGCTGTTTCCGGCAAATCAAATCAACAGGCATCCGACCCGTCCCCAAAAACGGCTACCTCGCACGCAAAAGAAGAGAACTCAATCACCTCCCCTACCTCAAATATTCTAGAGGAAATCAAAAAAACTATTTCCGAATCAGTTAATCAGCAACTCAACAAAGTTGCAGAACAAGTTCGAATAAACTCTCAAAATATCACGTCCATACTTAGTATTATAGATATTGATGGATAGCATTTTCAATCGTGCAGTTGAAGGAAAAATCTCAATCAATAACCTCAAGATTATATCCATAAATGTGAACTCTATAATTACTAACGAAAGAAGAGCATCATTAGCGGACTTCCTAGCTTTACATAATCCAGACATAGTCCTTTTATGCGAAACCAAATTAAATCCCCTTCATAACCTTAGTTTCGCAAATTTCAACCTAATAAGAACTGATAGACCTAACTCCAAACAAGGAGGGGGTATGGCGATCCTTATAAAGAAAAACATCAAATTTAATATCCTTCAAGCCAACACAGAGCAAGCAAACAAAGTCCTAGAAACCACCATCATTGAAACTAAATTCTGTAATGGTAAAAAATTCTTTTTCATAGCGGCCTACGCTCCATCCAGCCACAAGAAAGAATTCATTCATGAACTAAAATGCCTTTTCGAGTGTCTTAAACTAGATCACCTAAATAACTACTATATAATAGCCGGCGATCTTAACGCCAAACACCACTCCTGGGGAAATCAATCAGCTTGCAAAAGAGGCACGTCTCTCTACTTATGGTACCTAAATAACCAAATTAAATACAAACTGTCGTTACGGGGCACCTCCTCTTCATCGTTCCCCAAAAGCGGTGCATACATTGACTTATGTCTATCTGACGCCAGAATTACTTTGAACAATCTAACATCAAACAAAATTAACTGCATGAATTATGACAGCGACCATAATGCACTTTACTTCACTTTATCTCTAGACTTATTCCCCCTGCTTGATTTCGAAGCCAATCAAGAACATAGAAGAAATTTCCACAAAGCGAACTGGCCAAAATTTTCTAAATTATTGGCTGTCTCCAGCGCAAACTTTAATATTCCCCCAGACAGAAATCTCTCAATACAAGAAATAGACAACTTCCTAGACCAGTTAAATAAAAACACCACATCCGCAATCGAACAATCAGTCCCAAAACACAACACAAATATCACCTCCACGGATAAATACATCACCCCATCCGTTATTAACCTGCGTTTAATCAAAAGCTCAATCATTACAAGCATTCATAATCTATCACGCCATATTAACATTGATGACCACACAGCTATTCTTATCTCTGACCTAAAAAGAACTCTTAAAATCATCAGATACAAAATCAAACTCACGTTTCAGGACTCCGTCAGCAACCACTGGAGAAACAAAATAACCAACATATCTCTTAACAACTCGAATGACCTTTTCCCAAACATAAATAAAATTTTTAGAAAAAAAACTGAATCTCCACAGAAGCCCTAAAAGTGCACCTCAACTCAATAGATCTGCTAAATAAAGCTGACATAAACTCAGCTACGTTGAATAAAGACAGTGTCAACAACTTCATGATTTCAAACCCAACACACAAACTTAACCTGCTAGGTGTACATTTTCAAGAAGTTCACACCCAAAATGAAAGTCTAGGAAAACCTCAGCTAAACAACATTATCAAGGAAAAAATAGACCTACTCAAACAAGAAATCAATACGGATTTCTCCAACAACTCCTCAGTTTGCAACTTCTCACCAACCAACACATCAGACAACCCCAACGACTCCATGGTTCCACAAAATTATTTCACAAATTTCACCTCTCTTCATCTCAAATTCGCTAAGCTGAATAACAAAAAATCCTCAAGCTTTGATGGAATCCCTAACATCGCACTTAAAAAATTACCGATAAATTATATTTATTATTTCGCCATCATCTTTAACAACCATAAAGAAAAAAGACAAAGATGGCAGCCAACTTTCCAGCTATAGACCAATCAGCCTGCTCCCTAATATCAGCGAAGTATTTGAAACACTCATTAATGATTCTATAAATTACCACTGCTCTAAGAATAACATCATCCCCGATTACCAATTTGGATTCCGTCATAAACACTCGACGATCCACGCAATCACGAAATTCACCTCCGAAATTTGCTGGGCTAGAAACGCAGGCAACTGCGTAGGGGCATGTTTCATTGACGTCGAAAAGGCATTTGACACAGTTTGGCTTGATGGACTCTTTTTCAAACTTTTAAAAAAATACTTCCCTAAGCACCTGATTAAAATTCTCTGGAACATGCTTCATGGCAAAAAATTTATCGTGGTAGAAGGCTCCCATAAATCCAACAAGTCCTTCCCCATCCTCAACGGCCTCCAACAAGGAACTGTTAATTCCCCCATCCTCTTTAACATTTACTTGAGCGATCTCCTGAACCTTTTTGACCTAAATAATGACCCAAACAGGTCCGCCATTGCATTTGCAGACGATCTCCTAATTAGTATAAAAGACAACAAACCTTCAATTATAAATGTACAGCTCCAAGAACTATTCGGAAAAATTCAAAATTACTTCCACACATGGAAACTCAAAATCAACACCCTTAAATGCGAATCCATTCTATTCCGACCTTATATCTCCTCGTTATCAGATGCTAATCATGATGTCAAAGTTAACTCAAAAAACTTTTCTCTACACGATAGTAACAACATTAATATTAAAATTCCTCACAAGCAAACAGTCAGATATTTGGGAGTCCACTTAGACTTTAAATTAACATTCAACGCTCATATACAAACACAGATAAAAAAAAGCCGAAAAAGCATTTATGGCACACAGAAGGCTTTTCTACTCGAAGGACCTACACAAACCCGTGAAGGTCCTCTGTTACAAAACACTCATCAGACCTATTCTTACATACGGTTGTCCGATTTGGTTTAACATCAGTGCTGGAACGATGGAGAAGTTAAGGTTATTCGAACGTAAATGCTTAAGAGCCTGCCTCGGGAAGTACAGATCACCAGAAAGTAACTTCACTAAAAGAATAAAAAACTTCATTCTATATGAAGACGCGAAAATACTACGGATCGACCTATTTATACTAAAACTAATTAGAAACCATTGGGCCAGAATCCACAAAATCAAGAACAACTCCCAAATTTCCCACACCACATACCCAAATCCACTCTATCACGAAAAAACCCGCTTCACGGGCTATACCCCCCCAGAATCATTCGTATACCTCGATAGCGAGGGCTTAATTCAAGCAAAAAATAACCTACCCATAATCTATCACTTCAACAGAAAAACAACGAACAAAAAATTAGAGTACGATGAAAACTTAAACACCCAGGACCCAAACCTCCGGTTTATGTATAATCTGTCCTCCATTGACAAAAAGGAAAATCATAGAAGAAATATAAACAAATACTGGTGGCTTTGACTATATTCTTGTCACCCACCGCTTACTGTACCTCTTAACAAATTTACTACCTCATTAGCATTATATGATACCTGTACATACAAATTAACATTCATTACTTGTATATTATACCTAATATAGAATACTCGACATTTATATATCATACATTATATTCCCACGAACTTATGTAATATACATCCCCCGCTAATTTTTAAGGACAAAGCCAAAGCGCAAATACCTGATATCCAGCCATACACTGGTAACTAGCAATATTCACATAGTACTCATGCCTGTTACTGCTCTCTATACTTGTTCTTCTCCCCATTAGTCATCGTAGTATAGTTTTTATAAAATTACGCCGTTTTTCTATACTTTTATAATTTCATGGTTTAAGTTTCCTCTCATTCACTTTTATTGTATCATAAGCATATAGCATTAAGTGCAATCTCCCTCGAAGGTACCCTCCTGGGCATATAACTGTGTAGACTACGCGTACTCGTTTATCGAGTCTTTGGTTTGTAATCTATTTCCCTGTCTAACTCACTCCGTTTATACGTTTAAGGATTCTTTGTTATCTACTGTTATTGTTATTTTATATATTATTTCTTTGTTGGCATTAATAAACGTATACTAAAAAAAAAAGCGGTAAAGTGTCGAGCTGCTAAACCGCTGCGAGCTTTTTGAACGCAGGTTCGAGCCTCGAACTTCCAAGTCCCCTTGGGCTGATTTTTTTTTTGCTAATTATATATATTTCCTAACTATACGACGCAATGCCCAATATTTATTTTCAAATGTTTTAAGAATATCTGAAAAACGTATTAACCTGAAATATACGTAAATATGAGTTTGGACTGCTCTTTATGCCACCCTTTCTCTTGTCAAGTATCCTGTCAATTACGGCATTGTTTAACATTTCCTACACGACATTAATATGTGAAATTGGTTTTCAAATCTCTTACCTTTAATAATTATGGATGGATAGCAACAAAAATCGTGTTGTTGTTTTGCTACTATTTAGCCTTTTCGTCTATTAGATCATACAATTCTCTCTTTTATTCAAAATATATGTTATAATTTCTGTCACGGCTTCAATGTATGAAGGGAAAAGACAATCATGACTGTTCGATTGCTAACGCATGTTTAGAACAGAGCGATGGGAATCGAGAAAGGATGTTTATGCTGCAGTATCGAATGTGTCAGGAGTGTGAAGTCTGAATGGTTTCTCAGAATGCACGTGGAGGTTTTGGATGACTGAAGTGCGTGTCAAGAGTGTATGTTGTGGATGTGAAACGCGGGAATTGCAAGAGACGAATACACGAGTGTAGTCTAGTAGAGAGTGTCACAGAGTTCACGTCGTCGTGGCTTTGGTCTTTACAATCTGCAGTCACTTTTGAATTATACTTGCTTTCACCCAGTATATCTACAATAGTAGTAACTTCGTTACGTGTTTTTAAATATTATTTTATCGGTGTGCTTTCATCTGTGGTTGTGTGTTCAATATGTCGACTGACAATGAGAAAGTGCAATTTGTTGAAAGGAAAACCTTGCGTGCTAAGTGTATTCGATGTAATATTTTGGTTCGCAAATCGCTTGGTCAAATACGGAAAATCAAGACGGAAGTTGAGGCTGTGAAATATTCTAAAGTTCTGAAAAGAGTGGTGGCTACTGGTGACATATTATGCAATAGGTGCCGCCTTTACATGTACAAGAAACCAACGACTACCGTCTCCAATCCTGAAAATTCTCAGGAATTTCGTCAGCTTGAGGAATCTTCTGACAGAGGGTCTTCTTCTTCAGCTGGGCCCTCATTTTCAGCTGAAACCTCTTCTTCAGCTGAAACCTTTTCCTCAGCTGGACCTTCATCTTCAGCTGAACCCTCCTCTTCAGCTGAACCCTCCTCATCTTCCGGAGCTTTTTCAGCCGCAATATCTTTACGCAGAACAGCTTCAACCGAAATACATTCACCCGAAAAATCAACCGACAAATCATCACCAGAAAAGTCTGAATCTGAATCTGTTGCTCTATCGCGTTCCTCAACAGAAGATCCATCGTTTCTTATGGATTTGAGGAATGTAGAACAAGTAGCTACTCAATACATAGAGATGCCATTTGCTAGAGTTATTTCCACTCATGGGTACTGTTTCATCTGTGGGATTACGAAAAATATCGTGAATGTACCGGCTAAAACCAGGAAGCAGGTATTTATCATGCGAAGATTATACGTTCCTAAAGGAAATCGATGCTGTCCTGGTCATTTGTTAAAGAACCGTTCGTTTCAAGAAGATGTTCTGAACTTAAGAACACATTCAAATATAATCGATAAAACAGTATAATCGATACCAAAGAATTACGAAATTATTTTGAATACCTTTCCGTTAATAACAATTCAAATATTAAAGATACAATAAGTGATTTTACACTTTCTGAAGAGCGGTTGAAAGTATTTACAGGTTTAACCTGGGAAAACTTAATAAAACTTCGGGGAATGATGACTTCTTTGAGAAATTCTGAGCAGCGAGATGTCACACAAGCTATTGTTGTTTTTTTGTTCAAATTGCGTACTGGCAATTCAAACAGTATGATAACTACAATTCTCGGATTAGAACGTGAGCAACAGGTATCTGATTTTTGTAGGTCCGTCATAAATTCTTTTGAAAAAGACATTCTTCCTTGCTATTTTGGATTCGCGACACTTCCTCAGAAAACCCTAATAGAAGATCAAACGTCACTTGTTGCCAAAAAGTTATATAGTATAACAGATCAATAAGCACTGATTTTCAATGGAACTTATATTCGGCATCAGAAAAGTTCTAACAATGAATACCAGCGAAAATCATATTCTGGTCAAAAGAAAGTACCCTTGTATAAACCTTTCACAATTTGCACCACAAACGGCTATGTGGTTGAAGTTCTTGGCCCTTTTTGTGCAAACCAGAACGATGCACAAATTATGAAAATTGCGATGGAAGACCCAAATGGTTTGCGAACCCTTTTTAAACCTGGAGATATTTGTATTGTTGATCGAGGTTTTTGCGACGTAACATCTTATTTAGAAGAACACGGTTACAGAGTGCTCATGCCTGCGTTAAAAGGTAAGCGTAATCAATTAACGACTGCCGAATCAAATTCATCCCGCCACGTCACTAAAATTCGCTGGGTAGTCGAAGCAATTCACGGCATCATAGGACAAAAGTACAAACTTCTTCACCATCAAATGGACAACAAGTTACTCCCAAAAGTTAGTTCCTATTGCAGAATATCGTGCTTTTTAAATAATACGTTCGGAAAACGCTTAAATTCGGACGTAGGTCTTTGTGATGAGATAGTAGAACGAATGTCGTCTCAAAACAGCGCTGAGAATTCATTATCAGCAGAAGTTGAAAATCAACATTGGAACAGGCGAAAGATTCCATTTAATCAGCTATCAGCTTAACGAGCTTCTTGATTTTCCGGAAATGACAGAAAAAGACCTCAAAATTCTATTTACTGGTTCGTATCAACAGTCTCAGGCGATATCATATTTAGCGGAACTAATGGATGAAGAGAACAACATTAATCTTCGTTGTCTTAAAGAGAGGAAGAATATTATTAAATTCGAAGTAAGATCGCGACATATTAACAGTAAAACCTACAGATGTTATATTGATTATGCACCAAACTCAATAGGCTATTCCGGAATTAAACGCTATTGTTGTGAATGTGCAAATGGTAACCGTACCGTCGGGTGCTGTTCACACAAAGCTGCAATAATTTATTACTTATCGCATGCTCGGTACCTTTCAAAAATTGTAAGACCTGCAGAAATTCTTAGCAAAATATTCAACAGTGAACACGTGACACCAGTAATTAATGAAGACAGCGATGACGATTGAATGCATCACACACGATTTTTGTTGCTATCCATCCATAATTGTTAAAGGTAAGAGATTTGAAAACCAATTTCACATATTAATGTAGTGTAGGAAATGTTAAACAATGCCGTAATTGACAGGATACTTGACAAGAGAAAGGGTGGCATAAAAAGCAGTCCAAACTCATATTTACGTATATTTCAGGTTAATACGTTTTTCAGATATTCTTAAAACATTTGAAAATAAATATTGGGCATTGCGTCGTATAGTTAGGAAATATATATAATTAGCAAAAAAAATCAGCCCAAGGGGACTTGGAAGTTCGAGGCTCGAACCTGCGTTCAAAAAGTTCGTAGCGGTTTAGCAGCTCGACACTTTACCGCTGCGCTACCAACGCCGTAAGAAAATATGGTAGATACTTTATTATGTAAGGAGCATAGCATAGTTTCAAATGATACAGTTTTTTCAGTTTCTTTAATTCCTATGATGTTTTGCTGTACGTATAAACATTGAAGATCGTATAAAACACTGATTTCATGAAACAGTTCGACGTATAAGTTACTCAAACACTGAAAAAACGACGAAAAAAACGGTTTTTAATTTTTTTAATTGCGGCGCACCAAATTGAAAAATCTGAAAAAAATTCAGGACAATAGTAACAATGACACGTACTTACAGTAAAAATAAAATTATAGTACTAAGACTGCTTCGATACACAACCGGCATTTTTCAGCATTTTTTGGCGTTTTTTATTTTTCACAGCTTGGTTTTTCAATTTAAAAATCTGTAACGATTCTCTAATATGTGCCCCGATAGCAGAAATTATTTTTCAAAATTTTTCATCCGCTAATATAGGAGAAATTCGGCAAAAACCTGATTTTCTATTTTTACCCTTTACTACCCTCCGGGTCGAGATACAAAGTTGAAACTCGCCACAAATGTTTCTTTTTTTATAAGCTTTCGAATGACTCATCGCGATTCGAATTCGGTTCAAGGGCACATGTGACCATCTTAACTGGCTATACCCTTTCGTTAGGAGTCGATCCCCGATCCTTAGGACGAAGTAACCGATGTAGTTAGGAAGCGTGCTTCGACCACCGTCCAAAAATCTCGAATTAAATTTAACGTAATCAATCCAACTGCGTAGCTAATTGTAAGTTTGAACATTCCCGCGCAACCTCCCGAGCATCAAATGCATCGAAAACCGTTCCGTTTCGTTACTGCGGTTCATGCGCTGTTGGAAACGGAACGCTATGAATGCGCGCAGCGATTGCGCTGCGGTCTGTGCGCATAATGCGTGAATTGAAACACAGCCACAGCCAGCTGAAGAAAAAATGGAATTTGTACAATTTTTAAACATATTTTCGAAAGGACATCGTAGACCGAAATTTTAACCGTATCGAAAAAGTCAAAGGTGCGTCGTAAAGAGGAAAGACTGATCTTTTTATTGCTTTTTTCATGAACATTCTATGATGATTCCTTCGCTTGCTAGAAGCAACTAAAGTAACAAAAAAAGGTTTTTAATTCAAATTTGATATCTCGGTCAAAAAAATCGCACAAGAAATTTATTACTCTCTTTTTACATAGGAAAGTAGCCGCTTTTGACTGGTGTAAATTGAATTTCAGTAAAAAATTTCACACTTCTTGTGGAACTGTCGGAAGTTGAAGAAATTTTTCTAAAATTGACCAAGTGCTCTTTATATCGTTATAACTTTGCCGAAAAGCAATACAGCTAAAAGCTGAAAAAGCAGCTGAAAGTAGGGATTCCACGCTTTCAAACCATATTTTCAAAATATCGATATGACTATTTTTACCGGAGTTATGACCATGTCAATTTGTCCCTATTTTTCGGGTTCCTAGAGGTGACCCTTTAATTTAATATGAGTAGTGTAGTAATGCATGATCGACCATCACGCCGCGCAAAATTCGTCGTCCGTTGGTGTGCATGATATTTATCTACCAGATAATCTGATACAGAAAAATGAAACGGCGTTTTATTTTATACATATGTAGCTTGAAATTGATGAACCAGCAAAAAACAAAAAAATTTTATTCAGCAGTGTGGAGAGTTTTCAAACTGAAAAGTCTGAACCTCTAATTTTTGCTATCCAAATTTACGCCAATTTTCTTACGTAACAAAAGAAGTACAGAACTTAGCAGTATCCTGGTTCAGCAAATTCAAGCTACATATGTATAAAGTAAAACGCTGTTTCATTTTTCTGTTTCAGATTACTTGGAAGATAAATATCATGCACACCAGCGGACGACGAGTTTTGCGCGGCGTGATGCATAACTCCTATGTTTATTGTTAAAAATGAATAAAAAAAGCTGCAACTTCTTCAAAGATGCATGAAAACCGGGTTCAAATTTCAGATGAATCCAAATACTAGGTTCTTAAAAAAAATTCCCCAATTTTGTTATGTGTTTAGCCCATGAAATAGTATTCCCCCTTGTGGGAGAGGCCTTCCAATAACGATCAAAACAGCATTCTTTGTGAATTTTTTTTTAGAAAAAAAATACGGCAAACTTTTATTATTAAACATTAGTCTATTGAAAAAAGTACATCTTGCGGATATTTCAGTACTTATATTTTGTGGTAAAACGTATAGTTGGGAGTTATAGGCGATGCCCAAGACGTCATTTTCATAGGCGCTCCGCGCTGACAACCGTAGATCGGTACAGGATCATCCAAAATTGAAAATTTCAAACTTTTTTTAGATAATGTATGAAATTATCTAGGCGCTATAGGACCCGATTTTGGAAAAATTATTTTGAGACAAAATGGCAGCTCTTGAAGCATCGATATTTGGCAAAAAATCGCTCATTTTTCGAGTGAAAAAAAATCTAGGCAAAAAAAGAACAGCCCCCGATAGCGCTTAGATTTTTAACCCTAAAATAAGCCTGTAAGCCTCGAGTAAATCGATTCATTAATTTTTTAGTTATGTGTGACTTTGAAAACATGATTTTGAGGAAAACGCGTCCAAAGTTTTGGGTCTGACCGCTACACCAAGGGACACCTACCTACTTACACGCGTATAACTTTGTCAACTTTGGTCGGATGAGCTTGACACTTTCAGGGAATATTTTCAAGATGTTGTATTTCAAGAGAATATAAAAATCAATTTTTCGAAACTTTCTAGGTAGTTCTCCCTCCTTAAAGTTTGATGCAAGCCCAAACTTACTAATATCTGTCTGTAGGTCGGGACGACATCCGAGAGCTGAACACCTCAATTTATTAGCAGAAAGAGTATCGGAGATGCTTTTTTGAAAATGGACGTGCTAGAAGAAGCGTTAGGGATCATTCTAGCGTCATTATTACAAGCTATATTTAAGCAATATAAGTCAGCTTTGATACTGTGGTGGAGTTTCTGTAGAGAAGAGAAGGTTCAATTTTTTTTTAACCAACCCAAAGGGCATTGTTGCAATTTTTAGTAAAAAGATTTAACAACGGGGCTTCATATGCTACACTGAATGCTTGTATATCCGCAATTTCTTTAATATCTAAAGATTAGTTAGCCAATAACAGTATTATTAGTCGATTTTTAAAAGGTGTTTATAGATTAAGACCAACCATGACCAAAGAATGCGTTTACCCGGGATTTCCCTTTGAATTGCCTAGCCGTACCAGACTTGAAAAAGACCGTGACCCTGTTAGTGTTGTGCACAGGGCATAGTGCACAGACTATTGAGAGGAACGAAATAAAAGATATAACAAGGTCGGCCGAGGGCCTAGAGATAAGAATAAGGAAAGCGATTAAGAACTCAGGATCAGCGCAGTTTCAACCGCTGCTCAGGATTCCCGAGTTCAGACAGAACCGGGAGTTATGCGTGGCGTCTACGCATGCAAAATACATGGAAGTCACTAAGGGTCGTCGTGATAAGTTAGGGAAATTATTTATTTCCCCAAGAGTGGGATAGATGTGTGGATCTTCGCAGTATTGGAGGAATAATCGCTCCCTATTGTATCGACTGAATGAGGGCCAGTGAGTGGGAGTCGCGAGCTTTACTGCAGAAGCGCTTAAGCTTTGTTAGAGTGTGCAAGGAGATAGAGAAGCGTGCATAAAGAAAAGTTTAAGTGTATTTAAGTATGTTAGTAAAGCGAGTACCTTATCAGTTTGTAATAGATACGTTTAGTTTACTATTGTTATATTTTTCCTTTGTATCAAGCTATAAGCAAATATACGTTTTCGTTTAAAAGATAACCAGCAACACTCAACTCATTCGATAAGGCATGAGGCCACGTCAGCGGCCTACGCAAAAGGAGTGGGTCTGGACACGATTAGAAGAATAGCGGGGTGGTCGCATAGATCTCAGATGTTTGCAAAGATATACAATAGTCCGTTAGAAACCAAAGAAAATTTTGCGAAATCAGTATTCCAGTTAGAAGAATAAGTTTTGTAAAAACAGGAGATGTATGAGCCCATGAGCCCAAAAAATATATATTTATATAATACGATTTTTGAATAACTACATGGTAATCTCGAGAACGAGGCAAGAAATATAATTAAACGATCAAACGAACTGTTGACCGTTAGCTCGTTGCCGGACCACCAAAGACGCACAAGGGTGTCTTGTATTTTCAAAACTTCATCTGGCAGACACATGGTCTGTCAGTCCACGCCTCGTAGACCTGGGACCATTGTAAACTCATAAATTCACTGTATCGGAAACGCAGGCGATCAGCCCAAGTCAGGGCCAAGGGTCCCAGGATCGCCGTGACAGTAAACAGGCGGCCTCACGACAACTATCTCACGGTTTCACTAACACGTTGATCAGGATTTCCCTTTCCTATAGTTCGTTACCACCTACAACCAGATCATTTCCGCCAATAGACAGAGTTTCCTACGACTGCGTTACTAAAACTCCACCCCTAAAGGGAATCTTCAAATTTGCCTTGTAGACAGCGAGAGAGTCCCAAATCAGTCCGAATTTATACCTCGCACGAGTAACTTGGAGTGACTCATACAACTCACTTCAGACTCACATTTTTATTAACAATTACCATAGCAACCTTCGTTAAAATTTAATTTTAAATACAGTTTACATTGTTATTGTTAATGTGCGGTGCCTCAACTTATTCAAGTTCAACCTTTAACCACATCCTCTCCAGTGATCTCTTGTGGTCGTAAGATACCGCAGAGAGAGAGAGAGTGACTTTTGCAACGTCGGAGATTTACGCCCTCCAAATACAGGGGACGCATCCGCTCACAACACGAACTTTCCTGAAGTAAAGTTCGGTCGTAATTATATGAAGAGCCTCGTTCGAAGATATTACATCCCACGCTAAAGATTAATGTTGAAGAGAATTAATCAGACCCCCATTCCTATGCTCAGATCTGAGCAAAGTTGCTTTTTTCTTTTCTTTTTGCTTGTATACTCTGAAGTTATGATGAGCGGTGCCTGAAACAGGAAGAACCGGACCCTTTTTTGTTTCACTCCAGAAACATAGTGAACGCTGGCGGCGCCACAGTGGTTCCAAAGTGACTTTTTGCGGTCAAAATTCCGTATCTCCGTCAATTCTCAACCGATTTTTGATTTCTTTGGCTCATTTTGTAGGGGATTAAATTTGCTAAAATGTCACATAGTAGTTTTCCAAAATTTTCTTTAGGGATTAAAAGAAAACAAATTCTGAACTCTTGATTCCGAAAGAACGAGTTTATTAACCAGGTTTTTTCATATAACATTAAAACGAGATAAAATAAAAGAAATATAAATTAAACAATTCAGATTTAAACAAGTTAGTCTTCTTCCACATATTCTACATCTTCATAATTAGACAAAAGATATTTTGCGTCATTTTCTAGTTCAACAGACGCAGTTGGCCATTGGGACCTCAAAATCGAAATTAAAGGATCCGATGTTATTAATAAATTATGCATTATATCCTCATTTGTCGAAAACCTCGAACTTTTTCTGGTATTAAATTGTCGGAATCTTTTAAAATCTTTGTTCCTAGATTCCTGGGCTTCTTCCGACATCTGACCAATCACAGCCCCACTTAGAAATTAAAACTAAGTCTTTTTTGGTGGGAAGATTCCCAGATTTGTGCAATGATGGAAACAACCTCGAAACAGTACAGTCAAGTAAGCATTGTAAATTTATACTTACTCCTCTATCTGAAATTGTTATTGAGGGATAACATTATTTCTTCGCTTCGAATTCTGTTGTACTGAAACTCAGTAAGCTTGGCATTAAAATATATGGCCAAAGCTTCTTCTTTGGACAAACATTTAACAGGCTGACGTTTCATTTATCGAATCATCAGAATCTATAGACAACATTAGATCATGGAATTTATCAGCAATGTTCTTGTGACTTGAGGTTTGCAAACTGTATTCCAAAACAACTGACGATCAGAAAGAAATTACGCCTTCGTCGTCGATCCGATTTTGTTTTGTAGGCAACAACGCTAGTGGCTGCAGTCATTTGTTTGTTAGCAGACATTGGGAGAATATTCGTCAACGATTCAGTGTCTTGGCAGTTGTGCGGCATAGAATGATCAACCTATTAAATCGAGTCATTTGCACTTTTTACGGCTTTACTTTTATACAATAAAATGCACATAAAGGTTAAAAATATAAAGTTAGCGAAAATTATGCTCTCAGGAAAAAATCATGATGTAAGCTACTTAGCCAACTTCCTTTCGGAGATCTTTCTAGTCAAAATGGAACACAGGACATCATTGGCTAACAAAATAAGTAAGGACTTTTCATATACATTTAAAAAAAAGATGGATCGGCTCTTCGCGAACAACAGAGCGTTTTTTAGCTAAAAATGATTTCTGGCTTAACGAATGTTATTTTGAATGGTCGGACCCCAATTTGCCAATACCAACTCCTTCAGACACTGTTGGACGGCCGGAAATAAACTTTGAAGCGAGTTCGGAACGATAAAAAAAAAGAAAAACTGAATTATTATGTGCGACACATTCGCAAAAAGAACTCCAATTTGCGTTGGAACACAGTTTGCGAACCTCAGGTCACAAGAACATTGCTGATAAACTCCATGCCCTAATGTTGTCTATAGATTCTGATGATTCGATAAACGAACGTCAGCCTGTTAAATGTTTGTCCAAAGAAGAAGCTTTCTCCTTATATTTTGATGCCAAGCTTACTAAGTTCCAGTACAACAGAATTCTGTCTGAATCCATAAAAAAAGATTCTTGTATTTTTCCTACGTACAAAAACATTCTTGAAGCGAAGAAAGAATGTTATCCCTCAATAACAATTTCAGATAGAGGAGCAAGTATAAATTTACAATGCTTACTTGACTATACTGTTTTGAGGTTGTTTTCATCATTGCACAAATCTGGGAATCTTCCCACCAAAAAAGACTTAGTTTTAATTTCTAAGTGGGGCTGTGATTGGTCAGATGTCGGAAGAAGCCCTGGAATCTAGGAACAAAGATTTTAAAAGATTCCGACAATTTAATACCAGAAAAAGTTCGAGGTTTTCGACAAATGAGGATATAATGCATAATTTATTAATAACATCGGATCCTTTAATTTCGATTTTGAGGTCCCAATGGCCAACTGCGTCTGTTGAACTAGAAAAAGACGCAAAATATCTTTTGTCTAATTATCAAGATGTAGAATATGTGGAAGAAGACTAACTTGTTTAAATTTGAATTGTTTCATTTATATTTCTTTTATTTTATCTCGTTTTAATGTTATATGAAAAAAAAACTGGTTAATAAACTCGTTCTTTCGGAACCAAGAGTTCAGAATTTGTTTTCTTTTAATCCCTAAAGAAAATTTTGGAAAACTACTGGGTGACATTTTAGCAAATTTAATCCCCTACAAAATGAGCCACAGAAATAAAAAATAAGTTGAGAATTGACGGAGATACGGAAGTTAGACCGCAAAAAGTCACTTTGGAACCACTGTGCGGCGGCGAACGTAACTGCATGGTAATCTCTTCAAATGCGGCTCTTCATATAATTACGATCGAACTTTACTTCAGGTAAGTTCGTTTGATCGTTTAATAATTTTGAGTTTGTTGCGCAGTATAGAACTCTATTTTACTCGCTCTTGATGTGTGTCACTTTCGTCCCCGACGAACACAAAGCTGAGCAAGTCACAGAGAGGTAAGACCGACTCCTGAGACAACTCCTGGAACACCTACCTCCCTTGATAGTGGACGCGAGTAGGTGCAAGGCCTGCATCAGCTAATCAGACACTGTACATCTATCGCAGTAGATTTACATGGAATATATACATATGTGCGCCCGTTGTTGCGGCCGCCAGCAACGCGCCGCGCTGCGCCGTTTGAAATCATGCCCGCTGACTTATCGCATCAGCTGACGAGTCGGTTGCGGCGCGTTTGTAATGTTTTGGCCGCTAACGATCATCGCGACGCGCGGGGCGCTCTCTCGGCGACGACTAGTTCCGAGAATAACATCGCCGTGACACAACCGTTTGTGGAGCCTGCGAAAACTTGTATTTCTTTGCGCCCATTGCGCCCACCGGCAATCTGGAAAATCTGCAACCATTATCGCTACGCACCCACGCGCCTTTGTACAGTATCCGTATTTCTGTGTTGTGTTGTGTGACGTCCGTGGTCAATGTTTGACCCTGCTTCCCCCGTTAAATAATCATACGTATTTCACCATCCATATCGTCCGCGTTTATGCAAAACGTATTATTACATATATTCAAAAATATACTAGGTGATTCCTATAACATATGTTATGGTCTGTCCTCCGGATTCACTGCTTGTACTTATTTTTTCAGTTTGCCCACAAACAGCACTTAAATTCATTTTGAAAATAATCTTATAAAACCTTTTTATTTCGTGCTCAATAACTTTCCATTACAAGATAATCATTCTATTACAAAGTACTAATTATCCACAGGGGACATTCCACGCCAATTTGATCACTTTTTACACCCGATGTGAGGGAGTTTGTTCTAAATGTAATATGATGTAGTTTACGTGAAATTGGGGAGGGTTCAAGGAGTCATCATTTCGCTAATTTCAAATTTTTGTAAAAAATATTGGCCGTCAAAATGTGCAATATTTGCTTATTATCGTGAAACCTTGCTGTATGTACTTTATGAAATTTTTATCTCGGAAACCATTTATCGTATGGAGTTAATTCTTTTTTATTTTAATCTACAAGGATTTGCCCTATTTGAGGAATATGTTTTAAAATTGGAAAATTATTTTTTTGACATGCAAAATTATATACAAATTTTTATTTTGCAAATTTCTCATCGAAAGTCACATGTTCTTGAATTCGAAAAAAAATCCCTGTCGTCGAATGCAAAAAGTGATCGATTTGACGTGGAATAACCTACAGGTGTTAACAGAAATGATATTTACTGCTGTGTAATTTTTTGACTACTTTCCTCAACTTGCGTTTCTTCTTTTAAATCGGCTGCATTCAAACACACATTGTTCACACTAATTGGGCTGTCAGAAAAAATTGTAGAAGATACGTTTGGATTTTTTGTATCAGCACCAGGTACAGAATGTTTTGCAGACGATATTGTGTCGTTAGACTTGTTTGAATGTGACGAAATCAAATCGCATGCCTTACCAAGAATTATTACACTATTTAGAATTCTTAATGCTACTAAAATTAAATACGCTAGGAGTAATAAAATTATATTTGCCGGTCTCGCCGACGGTGTGACAGTCGTACAAAGTACTCTGCCCATCGCAACTCCTAGAGGAAGAGGAATAAAACCCATTCGGCGGGCCACCAAGTCCGATGGATCGGAGAAAGCTGTTTCTTGACGGGTTTGTGCCATATCGTAAGCTAAGCTCGTGGTGTAGTCCCTATAGACAGTGGACCGGAGTTCGTTGAAACGAGTTATGAAGGCATGTTTTACCTGAAAGAAAAATGAATACAGATGATTGCTTAAATTAAATAAGATGTTAAGGCATAATTTATAGTCGGGTTGCCAAGATGTTTAATCCTTTGTATTCGACAGTACTATTACTGCACAGAAGGGTGGCCCCTGGCAGGCGGTACAGTCCGCCGTTGTGACGACTGGTTTTTTGTCACCGATTGGTGCACACTCATAAAGACGGAGCACACGTATTTTTGTTATACTTGGCGGAATCAACCACATCTACTTACATACTACAATGTACATAGACGGAGGTTCAGGCGGAGCTAGCGGCGGACTGCACCGCCTGCCAGGAGCCTTCTTTCTGTGCAATAATAGTACCTACCTGTGAACAAGTGCATTGGCATGTTTCTATGCAATTCAACAGTCTTGTACAGAATAAGTATTATAAGTATGACTTTATATGCAATATAGATATTGCAAAAAATCTTATCAGGTTTAAAAAGATAGTCCGATATTTACAGTGTTTAGCTTTATTTTAGTTTTAGCATCTTGCATGCATTGCGGTCGTAAACATACATATACTGCATTCCACTTTAGAGCAGACTCGTTCCGCGCAGGGACATACTGTTGATTGGTAGAAAACCGGTAGGAAAAGTGCTACGACCAATCGCAAAACTGTTATAACTAATCGCGTGTATCAGATCCGTGGGAGCTGTGCAGATCAGTCGCAAATCGGTAGGGGCGTACGTCCGCTTTTATATGGAATGGAGTGTATATTATTATTACTTCAGGTTATTTGTATACAGAGTGTTCCAAAAATTCTGTAGTTCTTTAAAGGGGGTGACTCGGGGGGTGATTGTAAACAACTTTCTCCTTCGCGAAAATGCTCTCCGAGGTTTCGTTAACGAGATATTGACAAAAAGCACCGACCAATCAGAGGGCGAGCCTAGCGGCCGAGTTTCCGCGTTAGCGTAGCTGCGCGCCGGACTGCGACTGCGAACAAGCAACTCAGCATGCATCGAAGGAAATTGCGTAGAATGGCAAATAAAAAAGACGTAACAAATAAAATCGAACATTTTGTCATGGTTTGTTTGTCATTTAAAATGAATAATGAATAAAGGATAAATGGATGAAAATCATGTGTAACGTAAAAAGACGAATACACAGCTTTTTTTTAGAAGAATCGAAAATAATAATTATTTGAAGTGGGAGCATAAGGAATACGTAAATTTCCTTGTGTTAATAACGTAGCCATGAAAAGGTAGTCTAACAGGAAATTAACGAAAAGTGATCGTAGTTCGTTATTGTAATAAAAATCCGTAATTCAATGACGGCCAACACTGTTCCTGACACCGAATAAGTCTGTTTAAAACGCCCGAAGAAATATTTACGTACAGAAATTTTGAGAATTATCGCCGGAAATAAACCATAGCCTTCGTTAAATTTAAAAATTAATGATCACCAATAAAGTAACTAAAACACCCTTGTCGGAAATTCACCCGTAGCTTGACAACCTGTGTTACTGGGTCACTGGACCGATCCTGGCCATCGAGGGACGAGCCCAGTGCACAGCTGGTTCCAGGTATACGACACTACTTAAAGTTAATGGTCGCAATGTCAAGTGCGTCTAGGTGGCTACGATTTCGTGACTATGTTATTAACACAAGGAAATTTGCGTATTCCGTATGCTCCCACGTCAAATAATTATTATTTTCGATTCTTCTAAAAAAAACTGTGTATGCGTCTTTTTACGTTACACATGATTTTCATCCATTTATCCTTTATTCATTATTCATTTTAAATGACAAGCAAACCATGACAAAATGTTCGATTTTATTTGTTACGTCTTTTTTATTTGCCATTGCAATTTCCTTCAGTGCATATCTAGTTGCTTGTTCGCAGTCGCAGCCCGGCGCGCAACTACGCTAGCGCGGGAACTCGGCCGCCAGGCTCGCCCTCTGTTTGGTCGGAGCTTTTTGTCAATATCTCGTTAACGAAACCACGGAGAGCATTTTCGCAAAGGAAAAAGTTGTTTGCAATCGCCCCCCGAGTCACCCCTTTAAGGAACCGCAGCATTTTGGGAACACCCTGTAAAGACTGTTCAGCAATAGTTGAGACTAAATTTACAGGGTGATTCTACATGAGAAACTAAGTCGAAAATCAAGAATACTTTTTAAGTTATCAAGTAATCTGCTGCTCACTGGTGTGCGTCGGCCAGTTCAGTACATACGCCTGTGTAAAATTGCTGTCAGAAAACAATAACGCATGGATAAGCATAGGTACATAAGAACCGTACCGCATATGTACAAGCTGTGGGAAACTTTGATAAGATAAATCGTTGCATTACATTCGACCTACCTACTTGCTAAAAACAAGGATATATGAAAACCCGCCCTATAGACCTTTCGAGTAGAGTAAGTGACTGCTTCTTCCTCTTCACATAAGCAACCACACAATTATTACAAAACTAACCTGAAACTAACAAATTCTAATGAAATAAATTATTTAACTAATACACTTTAACTAATTGTAAATTAATTAGACTAACTTGTAAGGAGAGCCGTTAACGTCGAATGCTGGCGGTCTTTGAGTTGAAGAAAGTGTTTGTGGTTTGTTAACGGGCAGAAGATGCATATATGTATTTCTTGTGTTCTCTGACACGTTCGGTTCGTTGTTCCAATTCATTGTCTGTACTTTACCTCGTACTTTATCTCATTTTCGGAAATAATTGTTATGGAGAACATAACTTGTTTGAACTCGACGTGAGGAATATTGATGGCAACTACAGTGTTTTATTTCCGTCTGCGGTCTAGACACACTATATGATTTTCCTTACAAGTTAATTAGTGTAATTAATTTAGTCCAAGCATATTAATTTAAGTGACTTAGTTTATTAGGTATAATTTGTTAATTTTAAGTTAGTTTTGTGGTGACTTATGTGTATGCGCGTTTAGTTTCGTGAATTGTTATCCTCAACGAATCTGATAGATTATTAACACTTTAAGTAACATCGGCGTGTCTTCACGTCCTAGGATTTCCATCCTGCGTACAGTTTTAGTGTATTTTGATGAGGATATTTTCTGGATCACACGGGAAGTATTGTCCAAGAGTCCCCGAGTTCGTACCTGATCACCGAAGGGAACAAACGTAACTCGCACCGTTCCGCAGCACACAGTGGGCCGAATTGACTAATTTAGTGACATTTGGGTCTTTTTCTTTAGATATCGGAATGAAATTTGCGTCAAAAAGTAGGATAAAATTATTCCTTTCTAATTATGTATAATACAGTACGTAGTCATTATTAGCCTGTTTCTGCCATTCGTTGTACGCCCGGCGACTATCCCCACTATTTCTTGGAATCCTTCGGACGGGACTGAGAGAACCCGAGAACGAGCGAATAGTGTCCACGACGCACCGTACGCCAGCCGCCAGTCCCGTTCGTCGGGCTTATAACAAGTGCGTACTGTATAATATTTTTTATATTTATTTATTTTTCAATTTTTTAACATAATTGCGATAAGAAAAATTGAAAACTGTTCATTTGGTACTTCTTTTAATGCCCTTTTTAATGCCTGTTACAAGGAAAAGTAGAATAATAAAGGAATGCAGCGAAATATCGTTTTGTTTAAATTAAAGACCAGTCTTTCTGGTCCTTAATTTAAAAAAGTAATTCTAAATATAATAAGGAAAATTGCGACATTTTTTAAAACTGACAAGGAATATCTTGTAAGTTCCAACGAGTTCCACATTTTAACCAATTGGAATATTTTCAGTACATTCTCCTATATATTTATGTAAAAATCACATCCTACTTCATTCTATTTTACAAATTATTACCGTTTAATGCAAACAGTGTTACGTCCCGTACACGCGACGCGTTCGCATCCGACTTCGGGAGTCCGCGAGACACTCAGAAACTCTTATAAACAACTGTCCAGATTCTAAACACATGAAATTGTTCATGCTATGGCGCAGATAAGTCTTCGACTAAAATTGTATTCTCCCTCTCAATAGGTATTATTAAACGTAAAAAGTAATTTAAATAATCTTATTATTTCGCAGCGACGGATTTAACAGGGTGGCCGATGAGCATTTGCCGCCTGGGCCCCTGCCCAGAAGGCCCCCACAGCCCTTAAAAAAATTATGATTTTGTTTAAACTATATTTTTTCAGTACTACTACCCTTAGCCCGCTTTTAGTAAACTACCTCTTCATTTTCCCGAAAAAAATGGGCCTATCAGAACGTTTGCCACCTGGGCATTTCTTCTTAAATTCGCCACTGCTATTTCGTGATGTAAGTAACAAGTTGATAGTTGAATTTGTTGATGTTATTTAAGTATCAGCTCTGCAGCTTCAGGATCTAGTGGTTTAAGTTTCTTTTTGTATGATTTTATTCTTAAGATCGATATGTATGGGTCAGATGTTAATGATAATCTGTGAAATATGTCCTCATTTGTAGCAACCCTGGAATTTTTTCGAGTATTCTTGGCTCTAAATTTTTTGAAATCTTTGTGTTTCGTTTCTTGAGCCTCTTCAGATAATTAGCAAATCGGAAACAGTGCATGATTTATTATTTCGTTACCATGCATGAATAGTTGATGTACTGAGGCGGCATGTAATACCACCCATAGACATGTACAAATTATCTTGCTGTAGTCTGGGTGTATTCTTGGATTTTTTCAGGATTTACTTTATGTGGAGAAGAAATCACTTCTAGTACCTATGGCATGAAAACGTTTAATTACCTAATCTTATATCGATTCCTGTTATTTTCGCCGTAAGCTGTGCATTGGAAAAGAATCGCCTTGCAGTGTTTCCATCATTAGATGAACCCCATCATCCTTGGTTGACCATATCAACTAACAAACTCATTTTTTCTTTAAACTATCGTTGAATCTGCTCTTTTCTCTTATTGTGGAGGTTCTTTCTGCGTGGTGTATTTGCTGCCCATTATTTGAAAGGCATGTTAAGGTAGGAATAAACTGGTCAACATTTGTCCGGCAACATGTATCCAGGGAGTTGCCAAGAGCTCCGCGAAATACCTTCTTGTACCCAGCGACTTCCGATGTTGTTAGCTTTCTTGCAGGAGAGTGGAATTTGTAGGAACTTTGCCATTTTTTCAGGTGATCCCTGGAGTGGGGTGATCAGATGAGGAATGTCAATCATTTCTTTAAATATGTTTTCTAATTCTTCTCTACCTTCTTGACTCTGTAGTGTCGTGCTCCTGAACGGTTCGGCATTTTTGCAATGAGTGTGAAGTACGGCGCAAGCGTGAGTTTGAACGGTTCGTTTTGATAATGAGTGAAGTGTGGCGCAAGCGCGAGTTTGCACGTACATTGGGGACCAGGCCTGGACACTCGCATAGGCAAAGTGTTGGCAAAATTGAGTGAAAATCACAATCTACTGAGGGCACTGGGATTAATATAGTTGACAGATTTTTGCAATAGATGTATGGCGTTGATGAGATTATTTTGTGGCGGGAATAGAAAATAATCAGCGCCGTCCAGTGGTAGCGTCATTAGCAGTGAATACTGGATAGCGTCAGCACATGTTCAGCACGGTCAGTGAGAAGCATTATCAGTTTTATCGCGTCATATTGAGAATATATTAAGAAAATATTAAGAAAGCAAGTAATTCCTTCTATATCCCGAGGAACATATGGAATAGTAGTTTAAAAAAACCCTACAATTGTTGTAAATTCATAGATTCAGGATGGGTCGTGGATATATTTGTTGTGCGCTGCCCGGATTTTTTGACAAGGATTCCACACGACACCGGTTTCCGAATCCAAGTAAAGATGAAGAACGTTTTCATACATGGATACGCATTGTTCAGAATCCAAAATTGTACAATATGGACCCGAAACGCATATTTGCGAATTATCGCGTATGCTATGAACATTTTCCCGCAAAGGATATATCATCTAATTCGTTCATAGTTAGAAAAGCAGTACTTTCGCTTAAGATACCACTTGCCGCAGGTATTGGTTTTGCACAATATGAGTAGATACAGAACTATTTTCGGGTAGCATATAGAAACAAATAGTTTTTTCTTTTTAATTGTTTTGTACATAGGAGCATCAATGTCAGTATAAGCGTCAGCAACAGCACCAGCGTTAGTGCCAGTGCCAGTGTCAGCACCAGCGTCAGTGTCAGTGCCAGCGTTAGTGTCAGCATCAGTATCAACATCAGAAGTTGTTACTGAAGATGAGTCCTTAAATCCCGAAAGGAATGAGGAATTGTGTTCACCAATGCAAGTGTCTGTTACACCAAGCGATAGCCAGTGTCAGTGATTTGAAGTCAGTTAAAATTATTGGGAATATTTCAGCCTCCATCCACAAATAATTAAATATTTTTCAATAATAATTAATTTTTTCCTTCAAGTTTTCTGCAATATATGATATGCAGTATGTGATCAATGAATTTTGTACATAATAAATTGTATAAATTTACTTATTGGTATGAGTGGTATTTATTTTTAGATTCTCGAACGAGGTTAAATACTATAGACATAATTAAATAGGCACAATTAACTCCAAAGTCAAAACACTTATACAAGGTAGTGAGAAACTTAAAAAAGATGAACTGCGTTTATAAGTTGAGAAATGTTATACTCAAGAAAAACTTACATTCAGCACACAAATTCTTCTACAATCAACAGTCAGACCTTCATGCAGACACAATTAACTTTTGTTTACAACAGTGTATATGCATAAATGTGTCTACACAATCTGTACATTGGGCTGCCAACCCCCAATTGTAAATCTGCCGGGTGCAGATTATACAGTATTTAAAATTAATTAAATGCCTGCGTAGAGTTAATAGGTGCCGACTCGTGGGGGTATAGTACTTTGTGTCTTCGGTGTTGAGGTTCTTGTAGCACAGGTAGCAGATTTTTCGTCGATATAAATCGCTGCGATCCGTCCGATATCCAGGCCATTTCGCCTTTAGACAAACCATCCCTAATATTCTTAAGTATGGGTCCTCGTTCTCTTCTGTATGACGAGGGCAGTGCCGCCACTCTTCGTTGGGTGATCTGATTGACATTTTTCCTGTACCGGCACACCACGTGTTCGTTTTAATAATTTGATTTTTATTTGCTTATAATTTGTTCTTTTAATTAATGTTTGCTTAATGCTGTTCCTACCTTAGATTTTCTTCTCGATTTGTCCTGATCTTTCGCCTCTCTTTTGTTTCTCTTCACTCCTTTCTTTTACTTTCACTTTTTAAAAATCTTTACGTCCTTTTGCAAGGGTGTCACTTTCCTGAATGGGCTCTTGTGTAGCCCCTACTACTTTTGAATTTCTAATGTAGTGAAGTTCTTAGTGTTTTGCCGTAATGTCCTTAGGGACGGCGCAGTCTGGTGGCGTATAGGCCCTTTTTATTCTGTCCTGGTGGACAACCTTAGTTCGACGGGGGCTCACAGCTATCTTTACATTGTTGTTTTTTAAGATTTCAACGATTGTGTATTGCCCATCGTATTCGTCGCTGAGTTTATCTCTTTTTGGTTTTAAAACCAGTACTTGTTCACCTCTGTGGTAATTAACTGAGAATGCTTTTTGGTCATAGTAGTATTTTTGACGATATTTCGAGGTTTCTAAATTGTGGCGTCCCAGTTCGCGAATGTTTAGCAACTTTGTTACTAACCTATCTACAAGGTCTGGATATGTGGCTAACGAGTCGTTTGGCATTAAACTTGATGGCTGCCTGGCCTTTTTACCATATACTAATTCGTAGGGAGTGTATTTGGTGCCCTCATGTATACTTGTGTTATAAGAGAACATTGCCTGTGGTAGCCACTGGTCCCATTGTTTTTCTTTGGTTATATAATGTTTCAAATATTCAACTAAGATATGATGGCTTCTTTCCAGGGAACCGTTTGACTGTGGATGGAACGCTGAGGTTTTGTACTGCTTAATGTTAAGAGCCTTTGCGAACTTTTGCATGAGAGAGCTGATGAATGAAGATCCTTGATCCGTTAGAATGGCTTTTGGGCATCCGTATTGACATATGAAGTGTGTGGTGAGAAGACTGTCTTCTTCCAACCGACTCGCGTGTCGCACGTTCGTTTTCGAGCGTTACGACTTATTATTTCAATAGCTCTCGCAGTATTCGTTTCTTTATATTGAATCTTTCCTTGATAATGGTCTAAATTAAGACCGAAACGTTGGAAATTTATATAAATATTGAATTAATTGGAAAATAGTTGATTGTTAATGTTTAAAGTGACCGAACCAGTGCGCCGAAATCATATCTATTAACCTTAGTGTGATCATTTATTTTAATTTTTCCCATGATATATTAATTTCTGTTTTGGGTAATGAAATTTTGTTAATGTTTTCCTCTGTTAATTTATTATATAGGTTCCTAATTACGGGATGATAGGCTTCTTCGTTTGGAGGATCTGGTATTACCATCCCTAAGATGGTCCGTTCCGTTTTGGGAATTTCTATTATACTTCCTGCCTGGAGTGGCAGGGGTAAGGTAATTTTAATTTGTTCCTTAATTATAAATTCCGTGCTTTCCTCGTCCACTGGTTTCCCATGTGTAGTGATAAATATTCCTGCAGTTTCCCTTCTCATCCATAAGTGGTCTGCAATTTCTTTGACCCTGCTTTGAACTAATTCCTGGTTAGATATTCTTGGTAATGCTCGTTGTCGTGGCGGTTTTTGCTGTCGTGGTAGTCCCTGTTGACGCGATGATACTTGCTGTCGGGGTGGTCCAGTGAATGTTTTAAAATTATTGTTTCAGTCTTTTCTTATCGTTACTGGAGATATTGGCCCGGTCAATGTTCCACTAGAATCTCGTGTGCAGTACTTCTTTCCCCTTGTTGGCGGGCTATCCTTCTTCCTGCTACTATTATTACTGGAATTTATTTTGAGAGGTTCTCTATAGGTATGACTCCTTGGGACCTCAACGTTTTCGCTTATTTCCATGATATGGACCCAATCTTTTTCTGTTATTTCTATCTCCATTCGTTGCGGGCTGCGAGGACGGTTAAAGGTGGTTGGTTTAGGGGTTGACGGTGGAAGACCGATTTGTTCAGGGGAGGGGTGAACCTCTACTGATACCTGAATGTTTCTGTTTGCTTCGAAACTATCGGTGGACACTTCCATTTCCTCTGATCCCCCTTCTGGCATAATTCCCCTCTTTTTCTCTGCTGGTTTGCTTGACGATGTGATCGTTGTGGTTTTATGCTTCCTTTTTAATTTCCTTCTTACTGATATTTAGGCAGGATTGAATTCGGACGATGAAGAGGAGGTCGATCCACCTCCCTTCGGTTGTTTCATCGGACTTAGGTTTGGGGATCCCGAACTTGTGGCGGTTGGGGAGTGTTATCGTTTCCCTTCCACTTGTAGCGGGAGTGCAGTTACTGGATTCCGCGAGAGGGCATCTGCGTTCGTGTTATACCTCCCCGGCTTGTATATGATTTTGTAGTCATATTCCGCTAGTTTTATTTTCCAGCGCATGAGTCTTGAGGTAGGATTTGCTAGCGTGTGGAGCCATTCATGTGGCTTATGGTCCATTACTAAGGAAAAACGTCTTCCGTATAAGAATGTGTGGAAGTGTTGAACGGCGTATATTAGAGCAAGTAATTCGCGTTCTGTTGGGGCGTACCGTGTTTCGGCATCATTTAATATTCGCGAGGTGTATGCTATCGGTAAATCTTACCCGATTTCTCCCTGACTTAGAACCGCGCCTACTGCATAACCAGAGGCGTCTGACGTGATGATAAAAGGTTTATCGAAATCTGGATATTGTAATATTGGTTTTTTCGCATAATGCGTCCCGTAATGTTTCAAACGCGATTTGTTGTTTCGTTGTCCACTCGAATTGGCGGTCTTTTCTTGTTAAATCGGATAATGGCTTTGCGATTTTTGAAAAATTCTTGATAAATCTCCGATAGTATCCGGCTAATCCTAAAAATTATCTTATACTTTTCTCTGTTTTGGGTTGTGGAAACTGTTTAACTGCTTCTAATTTCTTTGGGTCTGGCCTAACCCCTTCTTCACTAATAATATGACCAAAGTAACATATTTCTCTTTTTAGGAAATCGCATTTGTCTGGTTGTAAACATAGGTTGGCTTCTCTTAGTCGTTTCATTAGTCTTATGAATTTAGTTGCGTGTTCTTGGAGTGAGCTAGCGTAGATTACTATGTCGTCGAGGTACACGAATAATTCTATTCCTTATAATCCAGTTAGTACTTGGTCCATCAACCTTTGGAATATCGCGGGGGCGTTTTTGAGGCCGAAAGGCATTCGGTTGAACTCGTAATGCCCATAGGGTGTTGAGAAGGCGGTTTTGTGCTTGTCTTCTGGGTGCATAAGTATCTGGTGGAATCCTGATGCTGAATGAAATACTGAGAAATATTTCGCACTGCCTAGTTGATCTAATATTTCTACTATATTAGGTAAGGGATACGCGTCGCCTATTGTCCTTTCATTTAATTGACGGAAATCTATTACAATTCTCCAGCGTTTATTCTCTTGGCTATCCTCTTTCTTAGTTACTATAAAATTTGGGGAGTTGTATGGAGAGGTTGAATGTTCCATTATTTTACTTTGTATGAGTTCGCATATCTGTCGGTTGATTTCTTCTCTATGGACTTGGGGACATCGATACTGTTTAACATTTACTGGTGCCTCGTTTTCGGTGATTATTCTGTGAGACACAGCGTTCGTTGCTTTTAATTCACTACAAGGCAGGTGGAATCTATCCGCGTATTCTTTGATTAAATATTCGATGTTGGCTCTTTCTTCTGGATTTAGGTGATTAAGACGAAGTAGTTCAAGTACTTGCTTAGCATGCTCTGGAGGTGCTATTTCCCCTTCAAATTTTACTCCCTCATATGGTTCTATCTCCACAGATGGTGTCTCTATTTTATTTCATTGGAAGTTGTGTTAATGACGTAGAGATATCCTATTCCATCGTCATTTGTAACTATGGCATTATCCATTAAGATATTGGGGTGTACGTCTAATTTCGGCACGTACCCCGTTTTCAGACCTTGGTTTCGGATTTTAATTGGTATTTGGTATCTCATTCGGGCCAGAATTGTTATTTCCACGTTTCTAAATGGAAGTAATTCGTTTCCTATTACGACGCCTAGCCTCGGATAATCTATAGTGGCCCTGCTTTCTGGGAAAAGATCTGATCCCAAAATTCCATCCTGCGCGAGAGGTAGAGTTTTAACTACGCGAATATCTGCTACTGTGTCTAATATTTTTGTTTTAATATACCCCACAGTGGGTAGAGAACCCTCTGTTATTCCTCTTAGATTGTAGGTGACGTCAGTATGAATCTGTGTGCCTGTTGAGACGGCATCTTGTTTGATCACGCTTAAATCGGCCCCTGTGTCTATCATTAATGCCCTGTTCTGTTTAAATTCTGGAGTTGACAATGCTACACTGGGGGCTCTCCAGACTTCTATTGGTTGTAGTGTAAGCACGGCTTGACTGCGTACAGGATTTTGGGGGGGATTCGGCGTTTCCTGTATGGGATTTGGTGATTCCTCGGATCTTCGTTTATCGTTATACATTTTCTTTCGACATTCTTCGATAGTATGAACCCTATTCTTGTAGTATTGGCATTCGACTTGTTGTGTTTGACGCGACCCTGTTTGAGATCCGGTATTGTTTGACGACGGCATTGAACCCGGATTATATGGTGTTGATTGCGGCGCGGAGTTTATCTTCCGGTATTCCTGAACTGTATGTCCTACCTTTTGACAATGATCGCAATATTTTGATTGCCAACTAATCTGTGCTATTTGCCCTACTAGGAATTTGCTGCTACAGTTACTTGCTGTGTGCCCGTACCCGAAACAATTAGTGCACTGCGCGGAGTGCGATAGTCCTTCCGCAAATTTATTTCTCATTATATTTTCCTGACACTCGGCCTCGGCCTTAATAGCGGCGGTAATGGCGGTATCGAGGTCAGCGAATTCGACGGTTTGCATTCGTGCGTAGATTTCTGGTTTTAACCCCGTTAAGAAGGCTTTAATTGAATTTGTTTGCGCGACATGTAAGGGAACCTCTATTTCATTACAGTGTTTCAATTGGAGGAGAATTCCGGAGACTCGACTGCTATAATCTACAGTGGCTTCATTCGACATCTGAGCAATTTTCGACATTTCTCCATATAGTTGGATTGAAGAATGCAGTGGTGCAAAACGAGAACTGAGGACTTTAATTACTTCTTCGATAGTATTATAATCGCCGTTAAGTACTACTCGAGAGGCTTGCCCGAATAATTTACATTTGATTAATTGTACTAAACCGTATTCGGCGTTTGGCGCGATCATAATTTTCACGTTCAAAATTATCTTCCTCTAACGTTCTCGAATGAGACGTTGCCGTTAATTACAGGAGATTCCACAAGTAGAGCGGTTTACCTGTGAAATTGTGGGATTGGTTCGGGTGGCGTGCGATAAAGAAATAAATTTCACGAAACGAGAGTCCTTCTTTTTAACAATAAGTAACAAAATAGTTTATTCAGAAATGGTTTTGAACGCTAGGTCGAAATGGAACATATAATACGACACGGAGTCGTGAGGATTATGACGATAAATTAATATAATTGACCATAAAGTAATTGTGTTACGACGTATCAGTCGGTATTTAAGGAATAAAATGACGCTTAGTCGGTAATCAAGAATATCTTTCGATTTCGGTTTTGATGCTAAGTCGCTAAATAAAGAGTATTATTTCGGTTTTGACGCTAAGTCGATAATTAAGGATATCGAGTTAATTATTATTAAAGATATGATATAATGGCGCGATACTAAATTGTTAATTGAACATAAAGTCTCGACACGAAGTCGGTATAATGTAGTACCACAGACGAGGTATAGGATAGACTTATCAACCAATGTATTTTTCTGTCACCGGTTTGGGGGGTCCTAGGACCCCCTTACCATTTTAGTGTCGCATGCAACGTTACCGGCGAAATCTCGAAACAGATTGTAATGCTACGCGTGGTAGGAATTAGAATTCAACACGGGTATAACTGGGTTATTTTTTTAGTCGAAGCCCGCGATTTACAAATGTTTCTGTTAGAGTAACAATTTAAAAATCGTCTTATGAACATATTCCGTTCAACGGAAGAGAAAGGAGGATGAAAATAAAACGATATCACATTCGCCTTTTAACTTTGCTGTCCTATTCCGGTTTATTTAATGCAAAACAAATTTCATTCGCTTGCAATAACGTAATTTGTAAAGAGAGTGCTTTAATGTTTTTTAAGAGCACCTGTTGCTGAATCCCACTCATTCATCATGTGTTTGTGCATACATAAATGATGGTCTATATGATATAATACAGACATATAATGATAAAAAATCATTTTGTTCCTTATTTAATCTGCGACACTCAATTTTTTTTAAGTCGGCGCCAGATTTACCAGTGCAAATGATGAGGCGCTGATATAAAAAAAATTGAGTGTAGTAGATTAAATAAGGAACAAAATAATTTTTTACTTTTTAGCGCGTTATAATTTTTTTGAAGTCGGTTTTAATTATGATTTTCCATTTCTTGGACCGATGCGCCATTATTGTGGCTTTTACACGCAGGTGGCAAAAATCTCTCCGCACAGGGGTATAGCGCAGCGGTCAACCCTGTCGTAACTAAAAATTTTGAAACTGAGACGGGTACGAGACCAGTCGACATTGTTTTCAAACCTCATTACAGTAATTTGGGGTGAGTGATAAATCGATCATAAAAGCGGAGCGCGCAGCTCGGTTACCTGGGCCGGGAAATTCCCAATAGCTCTTTGCCACGTGAATTTGAAAGAGACCATCCCAAAATTTTCGAAGCTCGGGGATTACTGCAGTCCAGCGGTCGCTGGCAGCTCTCCGAAGAGATTGCCGTCGTCGGCCGCCGACCATCTCGTTCTTTTGTCGATGTCGACGGGCTCGACGATGCGGTTTCAGCCACGTCCAACAATGCGTTTGCAGACCTCAGAATCTATTATTCTGGTTCTCTTTTTCATAATTTTATCTTTAATGCAGTGTATGCATACATAAGACTTAAGGGGCAACTAATCAGACGTGTCTTTGATAGTAGCGGTGTTTTAATTTTTTTTCTAGAATTTTTGTGTCTGAATGTTTTAAAAATTTATCGCTACTCAACGCCACGCTTATACTGGCTTCCATTAATGCCATTTTCTTGGAATGATGCGCCATTATTGTGGCATTTACACGCAGGAGGCGAAAAATCTCTCCGTGCAGGTGTATACCGCCGCGGTCAAACTTATCATAGCTTAAAATTTTGAAATTCAAGACCATTACACTCATTCATCTTTTTCCTTCAGTGTCGGATCTGTATTCGTACTCGGAAAGTTAAAATTCGATGGCCACGACATTCTGGCCTTTTCACTGTACGCTCTCTTGAAATCGGTTGAACGATAACGCGTACCTTTTTTTACAACCCTGAGGGGTTCTTAGGTAAAAGCTTTCAAATGATGCGGCTCGGGGGTCATAAACGCTAGAATAGTGACATAAGGACAAAGTCAGCAATAGGCCTTTCAGTAATCAGTATGCCAATTTCTATCATAGAAGTATCACAAATGGATTACTAGTATTTTTCTGATGAAAATGACACCAAACTTGATAAAATCCTGATTACTTTTAATGACTGTAATGGAAAGTACTTGAAGTAAAGTAATTGAGGAAAGCAATGAAGAGTACCTGAATTCTATGTGAAATGACACGGAACTGCTATGTGTGCCCAGATCTTAACATAAGCGATATCTACGCTCGTGTATTTACATCGTAGATGTTTTTTATAATTTTTAAATCCATTCAATAGTTAATAAGGACAGAGCCAATCAATTTGTAACGAAACGTAGGGATTTAGGGGCCTCGGATCCTAAAGCTACGAATATAAATTTGACAAAAACATTTTAATTCATTATTTTCAATGATTTTTACGTGTCGTAGGATGGGCACCGTCTATTTAGACACGCGCGATGTGCCGAGATTTGCGGGAATGTTAGTAATAGCGTCAATTTTTAATATTTTTCGGCGTACGACACGTGAAAATATTAGTTAGTTCCACTACATGTAAAATACTAACAATCAATTTCATCTTGCAATTTATAGTTTGTATAAGCTCTCAAGAAGAGTCATATTGCAGCGCCATATAGGCTCCTGATCCTCGAAATAGATTTTCAGCGAGAAATCCGGCGTAAGTCATTGACAAACCGAGCCAAAGCGTAGCTTAGCGAAAGCCCGCCCTCTATGTTAAACTCTCACTCTAAGCAAGTCACATGTATACAAGCACGCACACATCTTTCAGTATTTCAACCCATTTCAGAGTAGTTCTTGAGTTGGACGCTGTTCATGAACAGAGGTCGCTAAATTCAGTCCTCAAATTATGGGTCGGTAACACAGTTTGGGTGGTGACACGAAGTCCCATAAGGTGATAGGTCTATTCCATACCTCGTCTGTGGTGACACGAAGTCCCATAAGGTGATAGGTCTATTCCATACCTCGTCTGTGGTAGTACTAGAAATGACGCTTGGTCGGTAATGATAGAATTTGACGCTTCGGTCGGTAATAAGAAATAATTAATTAATAGAAGATAAAGGCACGATACTAAATCGTTAATTAAACATAAAGTCTTGACACGAAGTCAGTACGAGAAATGACGCTTGGTCGATTTGGGATGTTAAGTTGAGAATTCGAGAGGATTCCTTCTCTCGGATTGTAGTAGCTTCCAGTTGCCTATCAGCTTGCCCACGCTTTCTAGGATGGAAGCCGAGTTGCTAGTTAAAGCGATCTCAGATGGTAGCCAGTTAGCCGGTTAAAGCGTCCCCAGATGGAAGTTGAATTTAGTGAATTGCTTGCTTCCCTCGGATTTGTGGTGTCTTCTGGTGTCTATCAGTTGGCCCACGCTTTCCAGGATGGAAGTTGAGGGGCTAGCGAAAGCGACCTCGCTTGGAAGTTGAGGGGCTAGCTAAAGCGACGTCGCTTGGAAGTTGAGGGGCTACCTAAAGCGACCTCGCTTGGAAGTTGAAGGGCTAGCTAAAGCGACCTCGCTTGAGGTTGGAAGTTTGTAATATGTGAGTTAGGATGTTGACTTAAAATAGACTTCCTTTAGACTTGCAAGACTGAGGGGCTAGTTAAAGCTAGGTCTGGTTGTTTCGGTGGCAGAACCAAGTCTCTTACTGCTGCTGGCGGGCCTGTATTTATACTGCTAGCTGGTACTTAGCCCGCACCAATCACTCGCTGTGCGATCTCGCGCACCAATTAGAATTAACATCCGGTTCGCGCCACTCACGTACTATACTCGGTTTATTGGCGTCCGGTTGAACGTGCGGTCTGCGCACGCGCCCTCGATTCACTCGCGGCACAGAGTTCACTGTTTGAATGAGCGGTTGTGCGGATGCGTTGCGCGTCGTTTAGTTCACTGTTTCCCGCTACATATCGTGTCGCTCGCACGTGTTTCGTATGTCCTTAATACTAACGTTACAATTTTTATATACAATGAACTAAAATAATGATTGATATAGAACAATAAAGGAAAAAAATTATGGCGGTAGGTAGCGGTACATTACAACAGTCATTAAGAAAACGTGTCAAATCAAAAGGGCAACGATTTTCTTTGCATGAAAAATTAATGTGCATAGCTGCTGAGCGTCAGTTCATTGCCGAACCACGGGCGCCTTGTATTTTCATCTGGCAGACACTTGGTCTGTCAGTCCGCGCCTCGTAGACCTGGGACAGTGGTAAACTCATAAATTCACTGCATCGGAAATGCAGATGATCAGCCCAAGTCAGGGTCAAGGGTCCCAGGATCGCCGTGACAGTAAACAGACGGCCTCGCGACAACCATCTCACGGATACACCAAGACTTTCATCAGGATTTCCCTGTCCTATAGTTTAGTTACCACCTACAACCAGATCATTTTCCGCCAATAGACAGCGTTTCCTACGACTGCGTTACTAAAACTCCACCCCTAAAGGGAATCTTCGACTTTGCTCTGTAGCCAGCGAGAGAGTCCCAAGTCAGTCGACAACCACGACCCACACGGGTATCATAGTGAGACTCAGTATACCTCATACATATATTACTAGATAACAAAATACAGTTCAAGACTATTGTTGTTATATGTTGTGTTACAGTTATTTCGTTACAACCTAAGTTTCATTCCGGCAAATCCAAGTGAGTTCTTGTGGTTGTAAGACACCACAGAGAACATGACGTTGCGCCGACGGAGATTTACGCCCTCCAAAAACAGGCGATGCATCAGCTCACATCAATAGCACTATACAAAGCGTCAGGTGCAGGATACAGATTACTATCGAGATGGTTTAAGCTGCCATCAACAAGGACAATGGCCCGGTTGTTGCAGACACTACCGCTTGAAAGCGGGTTAAACCCATGTATAATAGCTAGTTTAAAGCAAAGTGCACAACATTTGAAGTTAAAAGATAAATTGTGCTTCTCATACAGTTAAAGCAAACGAGATGCTAATTTATTTATGTAGACGAAAGGTGGTGTTGTGGTAGAGTGCGTGAGGCACGGAGTGCTGCGGTACTAGGGTTTTTTGTATTAGAGTCCTCTCTTAAGCAATATAATTTTTAAGTCGAAGAGTTGAAATGCATCTCTTTTCCGAACACGTGCTACAAGGTGCACTTCACCACGTGTTACTGCGGTTTTTGTAAAATCATACCAAATAAACAGAACCAGGACTATTAAGTACGGAAAGCTCGTTTAATTTGAATAACAATAACACATACCACGTATAGATTACAATGAACGAAATGATAAGCTAGTGGGAATAGAAAATACGGTAATATTCGACCATGTTTTGGTATTCATGTTAAAAGTAGTAGTAGGACATTGGAAGCAATCAATAGTGTATGCATCTTGCAAAGCAACAACAAAATCTTTACAGCTAAAGATACTTATCAAGGATATAATAAGAACAGTAAATCGTGAAACTGGTATGTAAATAATTGATATAATATTTTGAAATTCGAAGAAAAATGATATATTAACATTGAAATAATATTAAACTATTTTTCAAATTTGTATTGTAATATATATTATATATACGTGTAGTAAGGCGTATTATTTACACCAAAATAAATCACCAAAACGGTGTATTATAATTGATAACTACAAAATAATTCCTTTGTACGATATCCCACATTTAATAACAGTGATCAGGAATAATTTGTTAAATAAGGATTTAATATGGATTCAAGAAGAAAACATACTAACGGCAACGGGGAAGGTCATTATCACAGCATATAAAATCGATTTCCAGAAATTTATAGGGCTCGCCCCAAAATTTACGCCATACCATATCAATCCGGAAAAAAAGGAGAAAATGAAAGTCGCATTGGCCACTCAAGTTTTCAGCCATGCTACGGCTGCGGCTATATACAGGGTCATCCGTTAAAACTGCAACCTACGCGCGCGCCAACAGACGAAAATGGCAACACCGCCTCACGGACGCATTCCACTACAACCATGCACCGGCCCAGCGTTCGGAGGGTTACCAGCGACCGCTGGGTAGCAGTGATGCCCGAGCTTCGAAAATTTTAGGATGATCTCTTTCAAATTAACGCCGCAAAGAGCTGTGCGGAATTTCCCGGCCCAGGTAAGCGAGCCGCGCGGTCCGCTTTTATGATCGGTTTACCACTCGCACCCCGGATTACTGTAATGAGGTTTGAAAACAATGTCCACTGGTCTCGTACCCGTCTTAATTTCAAAAATTTTAGCTACGACAGGGTTGACCGCGGCGCTGTACCCTTGTATGGAGAGATTTTTCGCTACCTGCGTGTAAAAGCCATAATAATGACGCAACGTTCCAAAAAATGACATTAACGGAAGCCGGTATAGGCATGGCGTTGAGTAGCTAAAAGATTAAACATTCAAACACAAAAATTCTAGAAAAAAGATTCAAACACCGCTACAATCAAAGACACGTGCCATTAGTTACTCCTTACGTCCGATCTATGCATGCACTGCATATGAGGATAAAATTATAAAAAAGAAAACCAGAACAATAGATTCTGAGGTCTGCAGAACTAACACAAAATTGAATAAAAATTTAATTTCTCAATTTATGAAAGTAATGACACAGAAACAACTAGCGTATTGTTTATCAACATCATGAATTTTAAAAAGAGCATTAAATACAGTATTAAATAAACAGTTTGCAAAAGCTTTTCACAACAATTATGGTTAAAAAATTGATAAAAGAAAAATTAAGTAAACGTAAAATATTTTGAATTATCCATCATTAAGAGGGAATAATTTTTCCTCATTTTTTCGGCGCAAATTGCATTCCGATATTTTTTATAGTTCAAAAGTTATACGAAAAAGGCCCCAAATTCTTCAGCCCCGGTCGGGAAATTTCAAACAGCTCCTTGTGACGTTAATTTGAAAGAGATCATCCTAAAATTTTCAAATCTCGGGCATCACCGCTGTCAACCCTCCGAACGCCGGGCCGATTGTAGTGGAATGCGTCCGTGAGGCGGTGTTGCCATTTTCGTCTGTTCGCGCGCGCGTAGGTTGCAGTTTTAACGGATGACCCTGTACACTATGGCCGAGACGAGTAAGTATTGGGATTATAATATCTTGTAAATCAAATAACATTGTATTACATTCATATTTCAAGACAGGCGAAATATTGAAATTCTTCGACACGTTATTCGATAGTGTAAATGGAGGCTCAATACAAGCTGACACTGATAAAAGTCTGAAGAGGCCTATGTCCAGAGATTCGGAACATATTTCGTTTTGGAAAATGCAAATACTGTGTTTGAAAAATAGGTATTATAAAAAAGAAGGATTTTCAAAACGTATCATACCTCCTTCCTTGAAGAATTTTATTGTAACCCTTAAGGGGGTCGACACGTCACGTGACCTGGCCGATTTGGCAGGTCGGTATTACAGCAGGTTTTTTCTGCACAGAAATGGTAATACCCATCGATACGCGCCTGCCTGGTGCACGCGAGAGAGAGAGAGAGAGAGCTGTTTGCTATTTCCATATTCTATTTTGATGTGGAAAGAAATTCTCAGCTGTTGCGTTGTAATTGTAAAAATTTCAACGGAAAGTCTACTGGTACTGCAAACGTAGAAAATTCATTGTACATTTTAATTACTTTAAATGTGCTTATGCTACAATATTCTACGTTGACAGTAAGAAATTATAAATGAAAAGGAAAAATAGATTAGGGTATGTCCCCCGAAAATGAAGTTTGTTAGGTTAGACAGTTTTTTTATTAGCAAAACACTGAAACAGAACACGAAATACGCATCTTATGCAGAAAGCAGTTATGAACAAACATTATATATAAAATTGTGTTGGATGTTGAATTGGGCTAGTGAAAATGCGCAGGCTGGATGCGCGTGATTATTATGTGGTCCCCTCCTCGAAGTGACAGAAAATATAACCTATCTATATGCTACGTGATAATAAATGTTTAGCGGCTATTTCGTTCTTTTGCGCTACATTTGTGAACTTTTTATCATTCTTCCGAAACATAGTAGTAAGGCACAGCGGATTCCAACCCAAATTTGAGTTTCAAGGTCATGATAAGAATTTCCCCCGACCTTGAAACTCAAATTTGAGTTTCAATGTCGGCAGAAAATTCCCCGCAGGCGGCGCTCGGCCGGACGGCGGCAGATGACGTCATGCAGATGGCGGAGTGGTGGGGGTATAGCGCGAGAGCAGATATCGAATCAATCGATACCGAATCAGTATCGGACAGCGGGATGAATTGCTAACTCTGGAGCGTGGTAACGACTACAATCGGTAAGGAGGGAAATATTAATTTTAAGATATTAATATAAATGAAAAAAACAGAATCTCGGGCGACAGAGCTCGAGCCCAAAGACCTCCGCGGTTCGAGTCAGCCGCCTATCCAACTCCCCCAACGCCCACTCTCTGACATTAGTCTTTTCCGAATGGTACATATACCGAGCGTCACGTGCCATGAGCTGCTGCCAAACGCCAAAGCATAATAATTATCAGAAATTGTTTCGGATGATGTCGGGAGAGGTCGACGTTTTACAAACCGCATATTCGGGGGACGGGAAAGAGAGAAAGCATTACTTAGTGGCACAATCACAGTTCTTTTAGAGCTAAATTCGGGGAGGGAAAGAGACAGCACTACATAGTGGTACCAGATCGGGGACGGGCTCCCTCGAGAATTTCCCCCACCTCGCATGCACACTACGCCGGAGCTGCATGTCCGTGAGCTCGGCGCTTCGGACAACGTCGGGAAGACGAGAGAGAAAACGAATGTGCGTCTTTCTCTCTCGCTCTTGAAACGCTGTGATCCGAAGTGAGGTGCAAGCGACACGCGGCCATGCGCGATCTTCTTGAGTGCCTCGAGATCCACCTTTCACTTTCTGACATATGTATAATACTCTTGTAATGAAAAAAATTTGGAAAAAGTTTTGTTACGGAAATCACGTTTTAAGACCTCCTGATCACGTGTTGACTATTTAGAAAAGGACTAGACTAGAAAAAGACTATTTAACACGATTACGTTTAAACGGTAAAATGGATTTCAATGAACCTTTATATTTAAATTTTATATTCTTGTCTTAAGATCCGATTAGATCACGAAAAATAATAATTACCCGTTATGGTTCTTCGCTTTTTCAGATATACGAACTAAATTCTACATAAAAAAATGTTAAATAAAGTTCTTCCGTAACTTCTTTAACAAAGAAAAATGTACATTCATAATTTCGTGTTTTCATTTTAAATTTCCGTACTTTTTATTTGAGCTGTTTCTATTTTTCAAACCTTAAAATGAATTTTTTTAGTAAAAGATGAATATTTTGATACTGTAAATTGGTGAACTTTGTGAAAATTAGAATCCACTCTTGGCCAGTACCATGGACGCTGTAGCAGCCTTCGATAAAAAATATTTTTTTAGAGTATGATCTAAAATCTAAAATCTAAACGTAATCACATTTCTCGCTAGATTCTTCGATAATTATATCAAGTTGCGACAAAGAATCACGCACTATTTACAAATTAATTACGCGCAGCGTGCACGTTACCGCTCGATGGAAACTACGGGAAAGTGGTGGTCTCTTCCATCGAGAGGGGAATGTAAACAATTGGTTATGCGAAGCTAACATCGCGTTACATGTTGGACACTAAAATGTACAAAAACACTACAAAAATAGAAAAGAAAGGCAGCACGTAAATATATCAATTGGGTTCGATATACTGACGAGATGTAAGACTGAAATAATGCTACAATTGTTTATATTTCCAATTGATAGAAAGCAAGCAGAGGAATTTACTATAATACATGCGACAGAATTTCGAGATAATTGTTACATATAAAATGAATATAATTAAGAATATACATTTATTAGTACAATTATCTCGAAGTTCTCTGTATAAATCATATGTACAGCAAGCAAGCGAATTTATTGCAAGGATAGAACAAGAATTGCGCGAGGTAAATCGAACAACTATTTACATATTCGCGATGTCCAAAAATCGAATGAAATAGAAAATGGATGAAATTGATAATATTCTGGACATCGCGAATTTGCATTACCCGACGTAGAAGGAAAATCCGCGAGGCCATCAACGGCATGTAAACCTAAATTACTCTTTTGCTTCTTCGCAAAAATTGCATATAAATTCTCAGATGACATGAGAGATAGATGTTTGTCATCTACCTCCATGGTCTGAGCTGTTTCCCCGTACGCCTTTAATGCCGATTTCGTTACGCAAATCGCATTGACGCTGGTCGAACAAAGTCGGTTTCGTTTCTTGTTCTTTATGTCGGGAAGCATGGAAAACACTCTTTCAGCATCGGCGTTTGAATTTGGAAGACTTCTAATGGAATTTAATAATTCCTGCAAACATGGATATTTAAAAGAGCCTTGATCGTTTCGCGTTAACAACACCGTTTTCCACACATCATCAAAAGCTAATATACAAAGCATCTGCTTGTCTGCATTTGCAAAATTCAGGTGCAATGTCGACCATTCTTTTTGCAAACCGTCTTCGTCGAAACCGCCCAATTTCTGAGCAATAAAAAGAACACTTTTGAAGGAAGTGTCTCTGTCATTATCTACTAATGCCAAATGAGGCTCAAAAACACATAACTTGCACAGAAATTCGTCACCGATTGGCAATCGCTTACGAATTTCGTTTGCAGCCGTTATGTAAAACTTAATACAATTTTCTCGAACGGTTTGGACAACATCGGGTTTGCCTTCTACAACTAACTGACAAAGAAAAGTGTCACAATCCGGACCTACATGAATACTATTAAATGCGATTTGATTATCGCCTCTTGAAAAATCTATTAATTTTACTAAATCCATGTGCTTCAAAAGCTGCAGTTTCAAAAAATTACGTAAAATATTGTACAAAAGAGTTTTGGCAGTATTTTGAAGCAAATGGATTCTTGTTTGTTGCGACTGAAAATATAAACTAAAGTCATTAAAATACTCTAGAACGTATTTCAAAAACAGAAGATATGCTTTTGCTTCTGGATTTTGCATGATGATAAGCAGATCTTCCCCAGACTTTGTCTTCTCACTTACGACCAATCCTTGCAGAAAGTGCAACACACTGTCCCAATTTTCTAAAAGTGTAACTATAGATAAGTAACGCGATAACCATCGCGTGGTACACAATTTTAAAATTTTGCGGTTAGTAGATTGAAAACATTGCTGAAATTCGCGAAAAATGGCCGAGCGTTTGGGACTGCTATAAATGAATGTTGCAACTTTCCGTAATAATTTCTCGCAGACCTCGGGAATGGTAGCGCATGCTGCATGCACTACCAATGCAGAGGAGTGACATGGACACGGCATGGTGAAAAAGTTTTTACCGCGAATTTTTGCAAGTTTGGTCTTGAACGACGAGTGACGCCCTGTCATGACAGAAGCGTTATCACACGACAAAGCAAGAATATTTTCGAACGGAATTTGCTTTTTCCACATGGAGTTCCTAAACGAGGTAAATAGTTTATCGGCAGTACATTCTCGCGCGTCAAGATTAATTAATTCTACTAATTCCGTTCGAACATCCAAAGTCTCGGGTGCGACATACCGAACAATAAACGACATCCATTTCTCATTGGTAGAGTCGGATGTCTCATCAATAAATACTGAAAACTTAGAATTCTGTAAAACATGACTAAGACGCTCTGTTTTCCGAGGACATAGAACGTTCGATATAATATTAGAACACTTTGTTCGACCACACGTCATACGTTCCAAAACATCTGGATCTTTCCCAACGTCTTGGAAAAATGTAAGAATCGCCTCTGCGGATTGATGCGAAATATTGTTCTCGGCAACTAATGCAACAAAACGAATTTCCGCGACTTTTTTCCGTTCATCAAATGACAAAGGCGATTCCTCACATTGCGATCTGAAATCGTTCGATTTCCTCACATCCATTCCATTTTTTTCACAGTTTTTGATGTGGCACTTGGAATCTGCGTGACGTTGGATTTGCGACATCCCGCAAGCAAATGATTTTTTACAAACCGAACAGAAACACGAAAAAGGATCATCGGCGACCTTATTCAACCAGGGCTGGAAATCCTCAAGCCTTGAGGCATAAAAATCTTTCTCGAGATCTTACCATGCACAGTTATTCGCGGAATTTTTTGAGATGATAAATATTTATGTCTCGCTGATTGCGCATGCCTTTTAACGCTCGACGAGCCGCAAGAAAAAGTTTTCTCGCATGAAGAACGGTAGAAAAGGCTTTTATCATTAGGTACTTCGCGAATCCACGATCGGAACTTCTCATTCGTTTCCCACAACGGCCGATAAACAGGAGTAGTCTTTTCACCTGTTTTCTCAAACGTTTCCATCGTACTTACCACGAAAAAATTGAAATATGTAGGAAAAATATTATATACAAAGCAACAAACAAAGGCTAGCGTATAGAAAAGGGGAGATATAGGGGGCTACTAATTACACACTACCCTTCCAACACGACAGATCCGAATTCACGAAATGAGAGAGACACGAAAAACATGCAGACAGCGCGAAACAAATAGTACCCACCACCTGATCTCTAATTCTACTGAAATGGCGGTTAAATGTCGCGAAGCGCGACTGCGCGACCCTCCACGAAACGCATCGGACACGTAAACAAAGTATTCACTTGGGTTCGCGCGGATCTGACCGTCAAATGTACTTGACGAAAACGAGCGAACCCTTGCAACGAGAAACGAAAAGAATACATAGGAAATCGTAAAATAGTAAGAAAAATTCAGGAAGGAGAAAAATCGAAGAAAAGGATGAAAGAAATAACAGCAAGGCAATGGTGACAGTACCGAACTGCCTCAGATGCATTTACCAGTTACCTCTCTCTTATTCTTGTACAATTCCTTTATACCGATTTACACATTTTAATGTACAACATGTATCGCGATGTTAGCTTTGCATAACGAATCGCTTACATTTCCCTCCCGATGGAAGAGACTACCATTTTCCCGTAGTTTCTATCGAGCGGTAGCGTGCACGCTGCGCGTAATTAATTTGTAAATAGTGCGTGATTCTTTGTCGCAACTTGATATAATTATCGAAAAATCTAGCGAGAAATGAGATTACGTTTAGATTTTAGATTTTAGATCATACTCTTGTTACGTATGTGGAATTTTCCCATACGTCGCTCTCAACCGTTTTTCGAGCTCGCGTCTGTGAAGGGAAAACGCCCTAAAATCCTTTCGTTTATCAAACGCCACTAATGGGGGTCATGATCTCGACCATCTGGATCACGACCATGGGAACGGGAGTGACACGACGACGACCCCGAAGGATTTCCTTATATAGAGATTCCTTAATGAATCCCCACTCATTTTGGGACTATATAAACCCTTTGGTTTCAACCCTCGTTGGTTAAAAGCTATAGAGTCACGCGTAGAGTCACGTCGTGTCACGCTCGTACAGAGTTGGTTAAATTCAGTAAGGTCGGGCTAAAGTCTCCGTCAGAATCATAGTTAACCTCATAGAATCCGCGAGTCCGGTCTATATTCTATTTGGCACTTTGAAACAGCCACTCGTACGCCCCGCATCGCCAGTGCGTCAACACCGTGCAGCTATTGGTAATTTATACACATTATTTAATTAACTAATCGCGACACTTACATTTGTACAATAACATATTATTGAATATACGAATGGTGTTCACGTGTAAATCGAGTAGATTCGTTAAATCCATCTTTTACCCAGCGATCCTTATAATATTAGTAGCGCTCACCCACTGATACAACTTTACCGCTCGAGTTGTATCAACTTTAATTAAGAGTTACGAGGCATTACTAACATTTCCCGCGACCCCCTGATTTCGTATCAGGTTCGTTCGCAAACCCTTTACCAAAACAAGCCATCTTCTCCAACCCAGTGGCTCCCCGATTTCGCATCGGGTTCGTCCACGAAACCTCACCCCTCCTACGGCTCCCTGATTTCGCATCAGGTTCGTCCGTATCCTACAGCTCCCTGATTTCGCATCAGGTTCGTCTGCAAATCTACCAACTTCCGAACAGCTCCCTGGTTTCGCACCAGGTTCGTCTGTGAATAATCCAACCTCCTAGCAGCTCCCTGGTTTCGCACCAGGTTCGTCTGTGAACTTCATCCTAGTGACTCCCCGATTTCGCATCGGGTTCGTTCACGACGTTTCACCCTCCTGCGGCTCCCTGATTTCGCATCAGGTTCGTCCGCGTGTGACTCCATTCCTAGAGGCTCCCTGATTTCGCATCAGGTTCGTCCTCGCCGTCAATAATCCTAGCGGCTCCCTGATTTCGCATCAGGTTCGTCCGCGCACCTAACTAACAAACTCATAAACCGTATTCCTTGGGAAATACCCTTCTCGCCGGGCTCTCGCGTTGCCGCAGCCCCGGCTCGTAACAGAACTGGTGACAGCGGTGGGATCGATACGATTGGACACCGCATACGACAGTTACGACGAGATAGTGAAAACCGGCCCAAGTACCGAGAGACAAGTAGTAGTTCAGATGAAATCGAAGAAACCGCACGTGGGAACGTTCAACATTCTCCAATAATACACAAGAACCGATCCTTTCCCAGCTTATCTCAAGAGTTAACCATGCCAGATGAACGCCAGGAAACCATAAACAGTTTTTCGCCCGCAGCAAATTCCACTCAAATCATCCCTCTAGATAAGGACCAGACCGTCTTTGACAATCTGATATCCTTTGAGGAGCCGCTCGAAAATACTGTAATAGAAAATGCAAGAAACATTCAACTAGATTTACTCGGTACCCCGCAAGTATCATCGGAAGTCATGGATGAACCTTTACAACCCTCAATAAACCAGCTACCTGCAGGAACTACGACCGAAGCAAGTGTGGGACAGCCACCTGACAGCAGGTCAACTGAACCTAGAGTCCTTGACCGTACGCTCGACCCTTACCCATTCTTCACTACTGACATCGAGAATTTAAACGACCTTGATGATCTGGAAGAGATACCGCTAGACCAACCATATAAAGTTATTGTTTCTCCAAGCACCTTTACCTCTGAAGAAGGACATTACGTACATTTCATTTCCGCCGACTGCAATTTAGTAAACCCAGTTGGAAAATTACTACTAGACACTGAAATAATTAATAAATCAAATATTCTAGCAGCACAACCAAAAAAGGGACAGGTGATAACTACAGACAATGGACATTTTAAAACTTTCAGTATAATAATCTCAGACAACTTCTTTGATAATATTAAAAGAGTAGATGTGCTCAATGGATTGAGAACTCTTCGGCACACCTTAGATCAAAATCAGATTAATTCATTTCGAATTTCTGCCACGGGGGACCTTCATAAAATGCCGTCCAACGAATTCGTCAAGATATTAGAAGAGGTTTTCATAGGAACAGGCCTGCAGATTACTTTATGCAACTGTACCATTACAACACCATCCGAAGAAGACAGACAGCACATCATAAGCGAAGCTCACGACAGTTTAATTGGAGGACACAAAGGAGTAACGAAGACATACAAACGCATCCGATCAAAATTCCATTGGCCTCAAATGCGCAACGACATTCAAGACTACATCCGGAGATGCCAAAGTTGTCAGGAACAGAAATTAGTCCGAGCGAAAACTCGTCAGCCGATGTTGATCACCGACACACCTATAGGAGCCTTTGATAAAATTTCCTTGCATACAGTAGGAACTTTACCTATTACACCCAGTGGGAACTGACACATTCTCACCATTCAAGATAACCTAACGAAATATTGCGTAGCCGTAGCGATACCTAACATTCGAGCTGCTACAATTGCAGATGCTTTCGCTAGACATTTTATCGCAATTTACGGGACACCTCGCGCGATATTAACAGACAAAGGAACTAGCTTCATCGGAACACTTATGACCAACCTATCTGAAATATTTAAAATCAAACAAATCACAACCTCGGGATATAGACCACAAACCAATGGATCTCTGGAACGAAGTCACATCGTCCTCACCGAATATCTCAAGCACTACATGGATAATTACGAAGACTGGGATTTATTAATACCATTCGCAATGTTCTCTTACAATGCATCTGTTCACGAAGCAACAAATTTCACCCCATACGAATTAATCTTTGGAAAACAAGCTCGAGAACCAAGCTCTTTCCCAACCGGTGAAAACCTAAAGTCATATGGAGACTACCTAATAGAATTAATAACGCACATGACTAATATTCGTAATATAGCCTCAGATAATCTAAATAAAGCAAAAATTCGTTCGAAAAATTATTACGATGTCCGTGCAAAACCAGCAACGTTTAACATAGGTGATTTCGTTTACGTACTCAAGGAACCACGCACCAGTAAATTCGATCCACATTACATTGGACCGTACCAAATAGTAGATGTGACAGACCTGAATAACGAAGTACTACGAACGCACGATAAATTAATCACAAAGCATCAGGACAAATTAAAACACGCCTACTCTCCATTCACAGCCGAAAACCAACCATGATTTTCGCATATTTGCTCCTGTTACCTCTCGCTGTCATTAGCGACGATCGAACTATAACACCACTCGAAGAAAACACCGGACTTTTCTACGAAAAATTACCTGATATAAGGACTTTCCAATCGCAATGGCGCCTAGTCACATCCCTGGACGTTACTCGGTACCTCAGCTATGCTCCGCATGTGAAGCATTACATATCAACTATGAATCAACTCTGCAATCGTCACGATTCCATCAACTGCCTCAGCAAAGAATTAGGACCCCGATTAATCAAGAGAGAAGAAAACACCATGCATTATAGTAATCTGATACGCACTGCAATAGGTGACACCACACATCTTAAAACATCATCGCCACGGCGTAGTGTACCTTTTGGATTTATCGGCACTCTTAGTAAAATGTTATTTGGAACTTTATCGCAAGAAGATGCAGAATACTATAACCGCGAATTAAACAAAGTCTACAGGGATCAACGCGAAATTACCGAAATAATAGCAAATCAAACGCATATCATAAAAGGAGAATTTTCACTCGCACATGCAAGGTTAGTTAATTTAACTCAAATCGTATCTCAGCTGACAAAAACGATAGTCATACACTCCAAAGCATTACAAGAGACACAGTCAGACATTAACAAATTGCGTTTCGAAGCATCCATCAGAGACTCCGTAATTGAAATAGAAAGAGGATTGGACGATTACAGCACCAACCTACTGTTGCTGATAGACGCGATATTGCTAGCAAAACAAGGCATTCTACACCCTGCTATTCTTTCACCAGAGCAATTATTGAGATCAGCTCAAAGAATTAAGGAAACACTTGCGTACGAATTTCCCTTAACACCCGAAGAATTACTCACGGAACAAATTGAAAAAATAACAAACTTAAATGTAATTTTCACCAAAGGAAGGATACTTTTTGAACTCACCATACCTCTTTTAGAGCGAAAAACGTACAGCTTATATAAGATATACCCATGTCCATCGACACACTACCTCGGAACAAAAAGGGTAATTTCGTATATCCAGCCGCAAATCCAGTTTATTGCAATCTCATCAGATGAACAACAATATTTTTCCCCAACGGAAGAATATTTGAAGACTTGCCGGTTCCACCACAATCAATTTTTGGGACCAGCTACCCTCCCAGTATACCAAGCAGATCGACAACCAACCTGTGAATCTACTCTGTTATTGAACCCCACTTTGATAAATTGGAGCACCTGTACCATTAAATTGACCACACAAGTAAAACCGTACTGGCAGACCCTAAACACACCAACTACATGGCTTTATTTCATGCCAGGAAATAAAAGGGCACAAATTTATTGCAAAGCAAAGAAACCTATAGCACAAAATATCACCGGCATTGGAATCTTTAAATTACAACCCGGTTGCCAAGCAACAATAGACTCGGTACAATTAAAAGCATTGGAAACCATCGATGTATCACAAAACATTGAATATTATCCCTCTAAATCTTATAATTTATCAATAATTATACCAGAGGTCACCGAGCATCACTTCGAAGCTTTGAAAGTGAACGAGCAGAAACCTACAAAATGGGAGGATCTTCCAACAGCATTATCACTTACCGAAATAGAACAACGGGCTAGGAATTTTGCAACTCACCAAACATCCATTCGACAGGTACAGATCTCTACCTTCTCCTCTATTGGAGGCATAATAATAATACTGATCATAGTAAACACAATATTGATCATGAAACGCAAACCTCGTCAGGCCAATAACAAAATTGAATCTCCTAAAGAGAACCAAGAAATAACAATAAATATACCAAGTACATCCGAAAACCACAGCCCGTGCGCCACAGTTTTCTGAGGGGATGAAACCACTCCCACAAGAATCCCTTCTCTGGGACACGTATAGTTTCAGGGTGGGGGCGCGATAAGGGTTTCTTTCCTATAAAAACAGGGCATTAGGCCCCTCAACTCAGCATAAGTTCAGTTTCCACATGTCCAAGAGCATCGCCACACAAACGACATCAGACGAAACTACAAGGACTATAGCAGTGCAGACAGGACACCCCGGATCTTGGGAAACATCATCTCGAGTGGGTACATTGCTGACACCAAGGCCGTATCATTGCAGCACTGGAGGAATCGTCCGGAAGGGCCGAAGCTCTTCAACTCAAAAGACCAGTATCAAGACGGTGGGAGTCCAAACAAAGGAATATAAATCTCTTCGACGTATCCCGGACTGGCTGGTGCTCCAGGAAATAACGGACGACAACATTCGTGATTGGACCCCGGGAGAACCGATCCTCGCAAAAAAAAAAAAAAAAAAAATGAAAATTATCTCGGCGCGTGACCTCGGGAAGACTTGCCGCTGCCTAGTCATGTATGTAGAGGACCCCACTACATTCTGGGTATCCTTGGATGAATACGCAGAGGCAGCGAAGGTCGTATTACGAGAATTGTACATCTACATGGAGTCCAAACAACAAGTATGTCTACCAACAATGGACAGCATCAGACCAGGACGATTCGTAACCATAAAGTTTCGAAGGAAGGGGTGGCTTCGTGGTGAAATCATCGAGGTGAACGGAACCACCTGCACCACCTTCCTGGGCGACTATGGCATAGCCATGGACTGTCCTGTCGCGGAATTGCGATCCTTGCCACCACGGTTCCACGTCCTCCCCTGGCAGACAGTAAGGATTCGTCTGAGGGGCGTCAAGCTACGTTCCCGCCGACCGCTCCAGAGGACGACGCAGATTGCAGAGCTGGCTATGGCAAGAAGGAAGGGCCTCCTCGCCAACATCCAGTCAACGCTGGACGGCCTCACAGCCACGCTGATGCTCGACCGACTACCTGGACAACCATCAGTTGACGTCATCGAGCACTGGTTGCAGATCGGCTACGTGATACCCAGCGACGACTAAAAATCATACACCCTGCAACACCTAGCGATAAGTACACTACACTACACCCGACAATCTTCTTTTACACTTTTACTTATAAAAGGATCTGTGGGGCGTTTTTCCTTCTTTTGAAAAGCATCACGAGAATCGCGATGTTTTGTCTTGGGAGGGAGATGTTACGTATGTGGAATTTTCCCATACGTCGCTCTCAACCGTTTTTCGAGCTCGCGTCTGTGAAGGGAAAACGCCCTAAAATCCTTTCGTTTATCAAACGCCACTAATGGGGGTCATGATCTCGACCATCTGGATCACGACCATGGGAACGGGAGTGACACGACGACGACCCCGAAGGATTTCCTTATATAGAGATTCCTTAATGAATCCCCACTCATTTTGGGACTATATAAACCCTTTGGTTTCAACCCTCGTTGGTTAAAAGCTATAGAGTCACGCGTAGAGTTACGTCGTGTCACGCTCGTACAGAGTTGGTTAAATTCAGTAAGGTCGGGCTAAAGTCTCCGTCAGAATCATAGTTAACCTCATAGAATCCGCGAGTCCGGTCTATATTCTATTTGGCACTTTGAAACAGCCACTCGTACGCCCCGCATCGCCAGTGCGTCAACACCGTGCAACTATTGGTAATTTATACACATTATTTAATTAACTAATCGCGACACTTACATTTGTACAATAACATATTATTGAATATACGAATGGTGTTCACGTGTAAATCGAGTAGATTCGTTAAATCCATCTTTTACCCAGCGATCCTTATAATATTAGTAGCGCTCACCCACTGATACAACTTTACCGCTCGAGTTGTATCAACTTTAATTAAGAGTTACGAGGCATTACTAACATTTCCCGCGACCCCCTGATTTCGTATCAGGTTCGTTCGCAAACCCTTTACCAAAACAAGCCATCTTCTCCAACCCAGTGGCTCCCCGATTTCGCATCGGGTTCGTCCACGAAACCTCACCCCTCCTACGGCTCCCTGATTTCGCATCAGGTTCGTCCGTATCCTACAGCTCCCTGATTTCGCATCAGGTTCGTCTGCAAATCTACCAACTTCCGAACAGCTCCCTGGTTTCGCACCAGGTTCGTCTGTGAATAATCCAACCTCCTAGCAGCTCCCTGGTTTCGCACCAGGTTCGTCTGTGAACTTCATCCTAGTGACTCCCCGATTTCGCATCGGGTTCGTTCACGACGTTTCACCCTCCTGCGGCTCCCTGATTTCGCATCAGGTTCGTCCGCGTGTGACTCCATTCCTAGAGGCTCCCTGATTTCGCATCAGGTTCGTCCTCGCCGTCAATAATCCTAGCGGCTCCCTGATTTCGCATCAGGTTCGTCCGCGCACCTAACTAACAAACTCATAAACCGTATTCCTTGGGAAATACCCTTCTCGCCGGGCTCTCGCGTTGCCGCAGCCCCGGCTCGTAACACTCTACAAAAATATGTTTTATGGAAGGCTGCTACAGCGTCCATGGTACTCGGTAAGAGTGGATTCTAATTTTAACAAAGATCACCAATTTACAGTATCAAAATATTCATCTATTAATAAAAAAATTCATTTTAAGGTTTGAAAAATAGAAATAGCTCGAATAAAAAGTACGGAAATTTAAAATTAAAACACGAAATTATGAATGTACATTTTTCTTTGTTAAAGAAGTTACGGAAGAACTTTATTTAACCTTTTTTTTATGTAGAATTTAGTTCGTATATCTGGAAAATCGAAGAACCATAACGGGTAATTATCGTTTTTCGTGATCTAATCGGATCTTAAGACAAGAATATAAAATTTAAATATAATATTTCATTCAAATCCATTTTGTCGTTTAAACGTAATCATGTTAACAAATATATGAAATATTTAAAAGAAGCTCTTTTCTAAATAGGTAAAACGTGATGAGGTCTTAAAACGTGATTTCCGTAACAAAACTTTTTCCAAATTTTTTTCATAACAAGAGTATTATACATATGTCAGAAAGTGAAAAGAGGATCTCGACGCACTCAAGAAGATCGTGCATGGCCGCGTGTCGCTTGCACCTCACTTCGGATCACAGCGTTTCAAGAGCGAGAGAGAAAGACGCACATTCGTTTTCTCTCCCGTCTTCCCGAGGTTGTCCGAAGCGCCGAGCTCACGGACACGCAGCTCCGGCGCAGTGTACATGCGAGGTGGGGGAAAATCTCGAGGGAACCCGTCCCCGATCTGGCATCGCTGGGTACAATCGCAAGCATTCTAAAGCTAGCTAGTTTTAAAGCTAAACAGTATTTCGAACGTCGCAGCATATCGCGTGATTACGCGTGATTTGATTCATCTGAGAAACCCGCGTGAGATGATGTCATTTGGCGGCGCGAAGAAGGCGCGAATCATAGAATTATGCAGCGTCAGCAGAAATTTTTTTTCCATACTAACAGACATACTTTTTTCCGAACCATTATGTAGCAAGCATTCTGAAGCTAACAAGTTTTAAAGCGTTCCGATTTAACTTTGCAGCGTATCGCGCGATCGCGAGTAATTTGAATCCTCTCCCTCTCCCTCTGGAGCAGCCGTGCGGGATGACCTCATTTGGCGGCGCGAAGAAGGCGCGAATCATAGAAAGAATTATGTAGCATCAGCAGAAAATTTTTTTCCATATCAACAGACATTTTTTCCCAACGCAAAGAAATAATAATTTAAATCCCCTCCCACACCGATCTGTCGAACCAATATGTAGCAAGCAGACAGACACTCTAAAGCTAAAAATGTTTCAATATGTTTTTTCAATCTTAACATCGCAGCGTATCGCGCGACCACGTGTAATTTGAATCCCCCCTGATGGGACTACCGTGCAAGATGACATTTGGTGGCGTGAAGAACGTACGAATCATACAAAGAATTATGTGGTTTCAGCAAAAATTGGTGAGGAGAGAAGGTGAGAAGACGGGTAAATAAATAGATTGTAATATATGTGAAATGATTATATATTGTTACATTAATTAAAAAATAGAAATATAAAAATAGAATATAAATAGTGTCTCGGCAAACCCCCCCCCCTCTCCCCCCTCTCTCTATCAGTCTCACTTTCTTTCTCATTCTCTTTTTCTCTTTTTCTCTTTTTTACATCAATCGCAAGACAATTTGAGCATTCTCGAAGAGCTGATGGACTTCCTATTTAGTTTTCGCGACATCATACTCACATACATACTCTTCCACACAACACCTCACATACACTCATATACACTCACGCTCTCGTGACCGCCCCGAGTGCTCAGTTACACAGAACAGTAGTATCTCGTCATTATTCGCCGAAACTGTTACGTATCTATTGTATCGCCTCAATTCTCTATCTCTAAATAAACCGCTCTATTCTAAACATTTTTGAGTTATCTCTGTACAAGTAGAATATAAAAATATAAAAATACAATATAAAAAGAAAAAATATTAAAATATAAAATAAAAAAGAAAAAATATAAAATACAATATAAAAAGAAAAAATATAAAAATATAAAAAAAAAGAAAAGTATAAAATACAATATAAAAAGAAAAAATATAATAATAATTGTCACGTCCAGAATTGCCGGAACATTCTGGACGAGAAGAGAGTTCTTGCCCCGTCGCCTCCAACGTAACCTAAACCCTAAGGCCGGCCGGTTACGCCGCAATGGAGTACTGTGCGGGGCGGGTGGATTGGCTTTGAAGGATCGTGGAGGAAAAGAAGAGGTGTGTTTCGTCCTGGGACCGTCAGTCAGACTGATCTTGTAGGGCTATAACTGACGGCCCCTGCCCTGACACACACGGGGACACAGAGGATATGATTTTGAAACTTGTATATATATGAAATGAGTAAGGGAAATAGACTAGCGAGAAGATTAGACCTCTGGTGGCGCTCGTCGACACTAAGTCGCGATACCGTGGTGGGGCCGGGTACGTCACATAATAATAATTTAATTTATTGCCCACTTTCGTGTTACAATTTAACGATCATATACTCTTTTCATTTCAGTCCCGTGATTGTGTCAGTGTAAGTCCTACCCTTCTAATGTTTCCTACTGTGTCTTAACAATTTTCTTTCTGTTTTACAAGTGTTTCATAATCTATTCTATGTTACATAATCTTCTTTTATCACTATCTCCCGTAGAATAGCCAAGTTTTTCCCTTCTCCTCTAATTACCTCTGCACAATTCCTGCCACTCTCTCAACTTACTTCACATGTTTCAATCGCGTGTTTCACTGTTTCTTCCTATTTCTTACATACCCTTTCTTCTTTCATTAGCCAATATTTGCATGTTCTTGTTTCACTACCCTGTATGAATCTTCCTATCCTTTCTAATTCTCCTCTCCTTTTTTCATTTCCCCCCATAAGCATTTCGGCTTATCTCCTGGTTTCCTTGCCACCTCTTTTAATCCTCTTAGGAACTTTGACTCTTTTACTTTCATCTGTCTTTCTTGTTCTTGGATGTCAATTACTTATCTGTTCTAATTTTTAATCCACACTTCTTCCCCATTTAATCTTCTTCTTTTCCATTCTTCGTTTGACCATCCTCTCCCTTCCAAGAATTTGATTCGCATTCTTTCCTTTTTTCGTTACTTCATTTCCTCTCATTAGCCTTCTCCTACATTCATATCGTATCGATCCTTCTTCCGAGTTTATTAGTGTCTCTTCAAACTTCATTACCCTTACTCCCATTTTAATTCCTCTGCCATCTCTTCCTGTTTCTTTTAACAGCCAATATGTTGATGTTGATCTCTCCAATTTCATTATCCATCGTATGTATTTCGCCTGCAATTTTTCTATTTCCTCATACCTTCTCCATCCCCATATCGCTGCTCCATACGCCACGGTGCTTCTAACTAGCGCATCAAACAGTTTCATTCTTCTTTCAGTCATCTCTGAATAATCTTTCTCCAATCCCCCCATACTTCTCCTAGTATCATATTCGCTTCCATAACTACCTTCTTAATATGGTGTTTATCCTCGTTGTTCTCTCCCTCTCGTTCTATAATCTAAATATTTCAGTTCTCTTACTCCTTCTTCTTCATTCCAACGGAATCTTTCCTATTTTCTTCTTCCTCCTGCTTTCCTGCATATCATTATCTTAGACTTTTACACATTTAACTCCAAGCCTTTCTTCTTTATGTATCTCTCGAATCTCTTTATCATATTCTTATGTCCCTGTGCATTATTTACCATTAACACATCACCCGCGTATGAAATTGTTAAAATTTTCCTTCTACCTATTACGACTCCTCCTTCCTGTTCTTTGCTCATTTCTTCTTTCCAGGTTTGCAAATGCGACATTGAAAAGTGTCAAGCTTAACGGGCCCTTGTCTAACACCCTTTCCTGTTAAAAAAAATTTCCTATCAGTTCCTTCTTCATTCCTAAACCGCATATAGTTCTGTCGTGCATTTCCTGTATCCGTATTCTTAGTTGTTCGCCTACTCCTTCTTCATAAAGTCTTTTCCAAATTTCTTCCCTTTCCAATCAATCAAATGCTCTATTCATATCCGTGAAAAACAGATATAGTTTCCCTCTTTCTTTCTCTTTCTATAACCATTTTAACTACCGCTATTGCGTCTACTGTTTCTCTCCTTCTCCTGAATCCCATATGCGTATCGTTTAATATCCCATTTTCCATTTGTTCTTCTAATTTTCTCCTTAGAATTTCCACGCATATCTTATAATCCATGTCCATCTAAGTTATGTCCCTATAGTTCTTAACCATTTCCCATTCTCCTTTTTTTTTTTTTTTTTTTTTAATACGGAACTTACTATTCCTTCTTTCCATTCTTCCGGAAAGTCCCCTTTCTTCCATGTTCTGTTTATCACCTTTGTTTGATTACCTATATTTATGAAGATGATTGCGACCTCGATGTTGAATTAAGATATAATTTAAATGCAGGAGTTTAAATTTTAAGTCTGTTCGACTTTTAATATCTTACATGATTTGAGTTGAGATCGACGTGAGCCAGATCGGTTTCTATCTATATTTACCTAATAAATTTTTATACAAAAGAACTTAATTTGTAAATTATTTTTTGCTATATTCAATCAAAATTGGAATTTTATGTTCATTAAGAATAGGTGTTTACCCAGTGATAATTGTTGGTTGGGCTTCAAATTCTAATTATTCAATATTAGGAACGATTGAGTCAATTTCACAGTCAGTTTCTTATGAAGTAAGTTTATTTTTAACAATATATTCTGTAATTTTATTAATTGAAAATGAATCATTATTGGATTTATATAAATTTCAATATTATATTAAATTTGTTTTAATTTTAATTTCAATACTACGACAGGAAAATCACGGATAGGTCTTTTAAAATCGGACACCAAGTGCTACTGCACGATGAGACGCTAAGACGTGGGCGGTCAAAAACTAACACCTGCGTGGATAGGCTCTTACACAATTCAAAACACGCACGATAATAATAATTACAGTATAAAGGGCAACGAACAATCCGCGTTCACACAAACACATTATAGAATAGGGCAGTAATAGAGGAATGGTCGCAGTTTTGAAGGAAAGTAACGATACACTTACAATTATATAAGGATAAGACTAAGAAAAGTAATTTATTGAAAAAAGATGGTAAATAAGCGCACAACTGGGCGTCGTCGTCCCAGCCACGTAGGGCACGGTCGGCCTCCAATAGCGACCACAGTCGAGGCCGTGGAGCAGACCCAACGAAGATGTCCCCATGACGTTCTACACAAAAAAACCAATTGCAAGACTATTACCACACGCACGGAAATAGAAACAATAACCAGACCTACAATCCTCGGTACAATAAGACACTCACCAAATAGGACCCTCAGAACCCATGAGTCTTCGTCATCCTCCCAGAATTCTACATGCTGGAAGAACCGAAGCCAATGCGCCCGATACTCCCTAATTGCCTCCATATAGGCAATGCTGATACAACCCGGTGGGGCGGGGCACTGGAAACGCTAGAGGAATTATTCGGATAAATGTAACAATAAATTTACACAACATGATGCACACACAAATCCCACTCGCACGTACAACTAAACCAAACATGATTTCCCGCGGCACGTTCAAAATAACTGACAACATATTCGTTCTGCAGATCACAAGGAAATAAGAAGTGCTCAAGAAAATCGAGTCCCATATGCCCTCACTTCTCACTTCTACTCAAGTCCAGACAAAGAAGATGAACTGTCCTACGTTAGCAAAAAAATTTATCTCGCGCACGCACAAGGAAAGACTTCGCGACTAACAAAAAAAAAAAAACGAATCACCGATTACACCTCGACATTATAATTTTACAGGATTTTCGTCCTATAAAACGATGATACTACCCGCAGGAGGAACAACCCCCGACACAGATTTCACTATGAAAGAATTCCAACACCACCCCGGCATTTACTACGAAAAGCTAGGCGATCTACAGATTTATTGAGATACCTGGAAGTTAGTATTACACGTAGACATATCGTACATCTACCAACGCGAAGCGAACCTCCAAACTGCACAATATGATATATTTGCGCAATGTAAAAAACCTTCTACCGACAACATACATAAATTATATAAAACATTCGCCACGAAAATCCAAGATGAGGTAGACCACGTCGCCAAACTCCTTACCTACGTCCAGCAAACTAAAAGCTCAGCACAAAAACAGCGTCTTGGATAAATAGATGGATTAGGTTACATAGGAAAATCACTCTTCGAGCTAATGGATTCCGAAGATAGAAAAAAATCAATGATTAAATAGACCTTTTAAAAAGACAGGATAACAGATTAAAAAATGCAATCAAGGGACAAATACAAATTGTAAGAGCCAACACCCGAACTTCTCAACGAGACTATACACGACATATGAGACAGCGAAAACGCACTCTTAAACGCGACTTGCCAAATTCAATACTTACTCCAACAGACAACTGACATTACTAAATTTCGAGAGACAGTAGACGAACGCCTCATACTAATAAACAGCGTCGCGGAAACACTATTGCATGACACGCAAGACTTGTTAGAATTCATTATGGATATAAAGAAAGGAGTCCTAAACCCACGGTTAATAACACCTGCACAAATCATAACGTACCTCACTTCCACACTCGCACATATTCCGAAAGGACTAGACTTCCCAATCGGAATAAAATTAAAAAACATGCACGCCCTGTATGAAATCCTTACGTTCACCGCATTTTCGGATACCAAATTAATTACTGTAGTATTAGATATTCCATTTTTAAACGCGAAAAAATTCAAATTGAGCAAGGTGCACCTGGTACCCACGAAGATAAACGAATCGTTCTACGCGTATAGAACCCCACGACTCATACGTGGTACTTGACACCTCGGTGCAAGATTATATACATCTAAGCAAACAGGGCCTAGCAAAATGCAAGACAATAAACGATCTGTACCTCTGCACCTCTAATCACCCAATGCTCAATGCGATACCATACGGACCGTGCGAAGTACAGTTGTACACAAAATTAACAAAAACCTCAAACAATTGTAAAATGCGAATTATGACACTGAATCACACGTTCCAGATAGAATTACAACAACCAGGCACGTGGATTTATATCGCGCCGAAACCGATACAACTAGCAGTAACATGCGACGACAAGAGCACAAATATGTATAGCATTAAGGATTCTGGTATAATAACAATAAAAAACAAATATACAATCCCTACAGCCAAATTCACAATAGAAACTAGAAAACAATACGGAATAGAAAAAACATGGTGCTACTAACCTGGCCACAATTTTGTCATTAGATGAAATTACACATCCATAGACCACTGTAAATTCGTACGGAAACACAAATTTCAAGTTTAAAAGGATAATCAAACTCCCGGAAGAATTAAATAAAGTTAGCAAACAAATTAGAAGTCTTACAAAAACGATTTAGAAAAACCCGCAATTATACCAACCGAGTATCACTATAGCTTGTTTTCACTATCCACAATAACGGGATTTATCACATGTGGACCTATACCTAAAGTTGCAAAGTAGGAAGCCTTTGGTCTTCACCTTCTTCTTCACTGACCATCCCCTTCCTCCTGGCACTCATCTTCTTCGAATTCTTCACAGATCATCCTCTCCTTCTTTGGACTCATCATTTGACTAGACCATGTCACTTTAATGTGTACCAAACATCTATCGTACCAGTCTGATCGTGCATCGAACGTCTGTCGTACCACTCTGATCGTGCATCGAACGTCTGTCGTACCACTCTGAACCTGCATCGCACGTCTGTCGTACCACTCTGAACGTGTATAGAACGTCTGTCGTACCACTCTGAACGTGCATCAAACGTCTGTCGTACAGAAAATTCCCCCCAAACGGCAGAGAACACGTTCAGAGTGGTACGACAGATGTTCGAAGCACGATCAGAGTGGTAAGACAGACATTCGATACACGATCAGAGTGGTACGACAGACGTTCTATACACGTTCAGAGTGGTACGACAGACGTGCGATGCACGTTCAGAGTGGTACGGCAGACGTTCGTCGCGGATACACATAGCTTATGCATGGCTCAAGATTACATAAAAATGATACTGTATTCAGTTTGAAATACAGTGAATTATCAGCTCGCGTCATCTTTACAATCGATGAATCAAAGATCCGAAGAAATTCCACCATTAAATCATCAATCCGCATCGAGTCTGGTTCAGGTAATTGTGCACGTTCTTTGATGGTTTCAGGGCTATCGAATAGCACATTCCATGTATGCCATGGTAATATAAGATGATTCCCATGATTATCGCCGAGAAGAACTTCAACATCGGCCATAGGTGCTACGTTGATTCCAATTTTCAAATATTTGCTGCCCACGGATGTTAACGCGTATCTTCTGACCATGATACGCGATCCTCGGCGCGGACTAAGAGAACAATCAAAGCTATGAAATTGTCCACTCGTATCAGGAATAAACATAAAAAAATTTCGAGAATATGTAGAAAATAAGCCTTACCTGTCATAATATATATTCTCTCCACATGGAGCTACACCATCATCTCGCATGATTGGAACGTAATAATTCATGCGTTCAACGTTTGCTTCGGCACTGCACAATTTTTGTAGTCGTATCTCGTCTATCAAAGTCACCGAGGCTACTGTGCGATTGATGGAATAGCGACCGGGAGACTGGCTTAAATAGAGGTGCAATTGCTTCTCCCACCACCGCATTTTATTCTAAAGCTACCAATTTTTCCATAATATGTTTCAATCTTAACGTCGCACCATATCACAGGAATGTATATAATTTGAACCAACCCCCCAAGGATGAATGTAATATAATACCTGTGGAAGCGCAGAATCTTAGAATTATGCGGTGTCAGCAGAAACTGTGTCGGATGATTTTGCGCGCTAATTCGTCATACGCGTGAATCACGGAAAGAATTATGCTGTATCGGCAGAAACTGCACAGAACCATGCTGGGACGGATCGTCGTTTTTTGCATGCGGTGCATTCGAGGGAGGGGGTACGCCAAAAGAGTTAGACAGAGATACCAAATCGTGGTATCAGTCATAAAAGCACGCTCCGAACTGCACAAAGTCTCAAATCGTTGCAACCTGTTGCGCGTAAAAGACGTTACATATACAGTTTATTTACAATCACTCCATTTACAATCATGGAATTCGCGCACGTAACCCGTCAATTATTGGATCAATCTGCACGATTGATTTCACGGGAAGAGTACCTCGCGTGGGAAGAACGGTGCAACGAGTGTATCGAATCGTTGGAAGAACACAGCCGAGTGAAACGCCCGCGATTATCGATCGGTATTCAACAATCGTTGGTTGCTCGAATCGCGCGGCTCGAGGGACTGAAACATTCGTTGCGTGGACGTTTCGTGCGTGAAGGTGCCGGACATTCGAGTACGGGACTTTTGTGGCGCGAAATAGACACTGCGTTCGATAGCCGCGTGTTAACTGGTGCCGTGCTCAATTCGAACTATATCGAGCCGCGCAACTTCCTCCAAGATGCGGGGGCCATTGTGCTGGAGCACGTGTGGGGCGCTGTGAGAAAACGTCGAAACCTCAAAGTGAACACTGTATTCAACGGCGAATTTGTGGCGGGTGACAAGCATGCTTGCAAAAGCATCAACACCCGGAACTGCGAACTCTTCGGCACATCTGATCTGCAGGAGTGGTACCAGCGATGTGTCGTCGAACCCACCCTGGCATCGCTGGAAGAGTTCCAGGAACGCGACAGCGGATGGGCATTGACACGAATCCTCAACCTGACCGTCAATGTCAATAAGTACAATCCGCTGCGCGCGGGGTGTCACCACAAGTTGCCACAGGATTTATTGTTGAAGAATGCAACGATCAGTGTACAATCCCCGGACAATGCGTGTTTCGCGTGGGCAGTGGTCGCCGCTCTTCATCCTGCTGAACGAGACACCGCGCGCCCAAGTTCATATCCGCCATATGCTTCCGTATTAAATCTCCAGGGCATTGAGTTCCCAATGTCCCTGGAGCAAATTGGGAAGTTTGAGCGGCAGAACGAAATCTCGATCAACGTCTATAGCTTCGAGGCGGAGAAAACGAAGACGGTCTTTCCGCTGCGTCTCGCCAGACAAAAGAGGGATCAGCACGTCAACCTGCTCTACATACCGAATGATGGAGATGTAGGACACTTTGTATGGATCAAGAACTTGTCCCGGCTGGTGAGCATGGAGCTGAGCAGACACGGGAAAAGGAAATTCATCTGTGATCGGTACGTATAGAAACATATGAAATGTTAAAATGTCTCGCGAAACAAATTAAATAAAAAATTTTTTGTTTTATTACAGATGCATGCACTACTTCGGATCTGCCGAGAAGTTGGAGCTTCATTCGCTGGACTGCGGCAAAATGAATGACTGCGCCATCCTGCTGCCCAGCGAAGGCAACAACTTGCTCAGCTTCGAGAACGACTGTAGGAAGCAGCGGCTCCACTTCGTGGTGTACGCCGATGTGGAGTGCATCATTGAGAAAACAGGGGACAGTCGAACGGGTGATATAGACAATAATAAATTGCGCGCGTACCAACACCATAATGTACACAGCATAGCCTATTATATGCATTGCTCAAATGATACATCGCTATCCACGTATCGATGTCGCCGCGACGCGGATTGCGTTTCATGGTTCGTAGACGAACTAAAAAATTTTGCGAATTTTGCTAAGCCCATCCTGGCCAGTAATGTCCCCATGATTGATTTAACTACCGAACAGTGGACGGCATTTCGCGATGCAACACACAATTTAACACTGCAATTTAAATTATAAAAATGCGTTTTACTTCCCCATAGTTTTCCATAATTTATCCGGTTACGATTCACATTTCATTATCGAGGAAATAGCTACCGCTTTCGAAGGTCACGTCGACGTATTACCCATAACTAAAGAAAAGTATATTTCTTTCAAAAAGATGTCGACGATACGGCTGATTCAGAGTCGCGAAATTGTATTAAATTGCGATTCATCGATTCGTACAAATTTCTCAACCCCAGTCTCGACAAATTAGCATATTTTCTTAGCATAGATCAATTAAAAATTTTACGATCCCAATTTCAAACATTATCCGTCGAGGATTTCAATTTATTGACGCGAAAGGGTGTCTTTCCATACGAATATCTTGATTGCGTGAACAAGCTGCAGGACTCATGCTTACCACCGCGCGAGTCATTCTACAGTTCGTTAACGGGTGAAACTGTATCCGAGAGCGATTACGCGCACGCCGAGACTGTCTGGAAGCGTTTCGGCATTAGAACCTTGGGCGAATACAGCGACTTGTATTTGAAAACTGATGTCTTGTTATTGGCAGATATTTTTGAAAATTTTCGTGAAAGCTGCATCAAGAGTTACGGACTAGATTCGGCGCATTATTATACTTTACCCGGTTTCACGTGGGATACCATGCTAAAACATACCAAAATTACATTCGAATTGCTCACTGACGTCGATATGGTCATGTTTATCGAACCCGGTGTACGTGGGGGTTTAAGTCAATGTTCCGGAAGATACGCACATGCCAATAACAAGTACATGCCATCTTACGACGCATTGGAAGAGTCGTACTTGATGTACTTTGATGTAAATAATATGTATGGATGGGCAATGTGCCAACCCCTGCCATACGCCAAATTTCAATAGGTCGAAGATGTTGTAAATTTTGACGTGTCTTCAATCGCTGTCGATTCGCCCACGGGATACATTCTCGAGGTAGATCTGGAATATCCGCAAAGTCTGCACGTCGCTCATGCCGATCTACCGTTCTGCCCGACGCGTGCCAAACCACCTGGCAGCAGGCAGGACAAGTTACTCGCGACGGTATACGATAAGCAGCGTTACGTTATTCATTATCGCAACCTGCAGTAGTGCACGCGTCACGGTCTTCGTATTACAAAAATACACCGCGTGCTTCAATTCGCTCAATCCCCCTGGCTCCGCGATTACATCGAACTCAATACACGGTTTAGAACAAGCGCGACAAATGATTTTGAAAAAAATTTGTACAAATTGATGAACAACGCGGTATTTGGTAAAACTATGGAAAATGTACGAAATCATGTGGATGTAAAACTTTTGACACATTGGGAAGGGCGATATGGCGCCGAGGCAATGATCGCGAAACCGAATTTCCACAGCAGAAGTGTTTTTTCGGAAAATTTAATAGCTGTTGAATTGCGAAAACTCGAGGTGAAATTCAACAAACCGATATACGTGGGTATGTGCATTCTGGACATATAAAAATTTTGTTTGTATGAATTTCATCACGAGTACATGTCTCCCCTGCACGGACCAAGTTGTAAAATTCTATACACAGACACGGACAGCCTCATTTACCACATTCGATGCGACGATATCTACGAGACCATGAAACGCGATATCGATAGATTCGACACAAGCGATTATCCTATCAACAATCCATATAATATGCCCCACTTAAATAAGAAGGTTCCAGGGCTGATGAAGGACGAAAATAACGGTGCGATAATGACCGAGTTCGTAGGTCTTAGAGCGAAAATGTATGCACTCCGCGTAGACGGCAAAAAAGATACGAAAAAGGCGAAAGGCGTCAAGACCAACGTCATAGCCAGAACGATAACTTTCGACGACTACGCGCAGTGTTTTCAAAGGGAGATCGAAATGGTTCGCAGACAATCGTGCATACGGTCTAAATTGTACAAAGTGTACACCATTTCGGAATCCAAAATCGCTCTAAGTCCATACGACGACAAGCGGCATATCGTACCCGATTCGACCGACACTCTGCCCTGGGGACATTATAAAATTCCATTATAAAAAGAAATTTGAACTTGATGCCGCTCTCTTCGTGTGAACGAAGCCTCAGTCTATGACAACTATCATAACGCTCACAGAGACAAGAATATTCCATAATCGATATTTTTTTTATTGTTTGCTTTTTGCCATCGCTCTTTATTAACTCGTTTCTTATAAATAGTAGAATTATTGTTTGCAAATGTATAGAAATTATTATAAATAGCGAAATTATTGCATAAAAATTGTTCATACATGTACAATATATGTATCATTGCATATGTATCATTGTGTGTGTATATATATATTAACTGGATTATAAATGGTTAAAAATAAAAAATTGTTCACACATTTACATATATGTATCATTGTATTTATTGAACCATGTATTATTATTATTATTATTTTTACAATACATTATTTTTATTTATCCATGAATTGTGTGATTTATCAAATCCCAACCACTTGACGTACACCTTATCCCCCTTTCTACGCAACACTTTTTCCACTAGATATACATTAGGATCGGTGACGCGTTGCAGCTCGTGTTCATAGAATCCTCCGGCAACAGGTTTTCCACAGGAATCGACCAGCAGATACGTCGCGGGATTAGTTGTCTGTACTTTGGCTATCCTGAACACCTCCGATGTCCAATTCGGCGTATAGCCTTTATCGAATATGGCTTTAAATTTGCTCACGAGCACAAACTCGCCCGACTTGAATCTCGCTGGAGCAGCGATCTTTATGTTGCTGTATACGGTGGATAGCAGCTTGTCGGCGATCGCAGGGGTAACATCGCGAGGACGCATTCCGATGGTTCTATGTTTTCGTGTGTTATACTCTGTAAGTAGACTTGGTAGTGCATCTGTCCATCTGTAAGTTCCATTGAGCGTAAATATTTTCCACATATTGTTCTTCAAAGTTCGATTGAAACGTTCTACGACGGACGCCTTCATCACCGGATACGTAGAATAATGATTACTGTCATGTTTTGTCAAGAGTTTCTGCACATCGGCGTTGTAAAATTCTTTTCCTTGATCGGTTTGCAAATTTTTCGGATATCGATCTCTAAATATCTTTGCAAACGCTTTAGTCACCTCAGCACCACTTTTAGTCTTGAGCGGCACCGCTCATGCATACTTGCTGAGCACATCGATAACGGTGAGTATGTAGTGGTGACCTTGGTTGAATCGCGAGTATGGACGCATTTTTACAACGTCAGCTTGCCACAGATCGTCGTATCTGTGCACTATGACGCGACTCCGCGGGAAATGTCTTCGAGCTGGAGCATGCAATTCCTCAACAAGTTGTCGCTTCTTGGGACCATGGTTTTCTTTACTCTTGGATTTCGATACTAGCTGCATGTTTGATCGCAGAGGTGTCTTTGACACGAATGGTGCGATAATTATCGTGTACATGCATTAAGTGCTCCCAATCGGCCCGGGGACAAGTTCAACCGTCTCGCATGATTCTCCTTCGCACTGCTGCTGCGGGATAGAATTCAACGCCTGCTATAACTTTTGAACGCTGTTTTGCAACGTCAGCATATCTCTTTGAAACACGACCAGCTTCCTCTCTAATTCTTCTTGCTGCTCTCTCAAAAGTTTAATGCTCTTTTCCATGTATAGTTTATTGACGGCATCGGTATCGGCCACCGGCTGAGCTACGCCTCGTATCTTGCGTGATTTTGCATCAAAGTCGACACCATCCACACAAAGAGCGTTATCTCGCATATAATTTCGAAGCGTGCCGCTCCATTTGTAATAGTCCATTCTAGCTGCTCCACTATTCTCGAGCGACACCCCAAATTTGTTGATCGGCATCTCGATGCATACTGCGCACATCATCAGCGTGTGGTTTTATATTGTTGCGCCGGGGCGTTTTCATCGTCGACCACCCCGACGCAAAGGGATAAAATGATACGCGGGAATATACACGACACAACTACATTTCGAAATACAGAGTAGTGACAGTATAACCCGCACGTCCGAACGCTACGGCGTTCGGTACAAGACAGTCTTCTCGTCGTTGTTCTCGAAGGGGGTTGACCCTCTTCTGTCTTCAGCTACGAGCACCAGCAGGCTACGCACGGGCCTACACCCGGTGCTCGCAACAATATAATCAGGCCTACCTCGCGGAGTTCCTCGTAAATAGATAGAATTTCGGGATCGTGGGAGTTGTTACCCGCCAGACGCGACGCTTCAAGCAAACGCAATCGATCCACCAACTGGTTGGGATCGTCCCAGTGCACGTAATCGATCTTGTTATCGTTTACTACCATAGTTCGTGGTGTCCTTAGACCTTTTCCTGCTTTACTTGTTGATGCGCGGGGGACTAGTGGTGCAATTACATGTTTGTACTTGTATCCCTTGTTGCCCAATATGGGTTTTTGAGCACAATGACTGCGTCTGTAGGCATTCGTCGCCAGCTGTATACTTTTGTATTTTTGTTTATCGGCATCGGTGTACAGGGCATCGTCGGGAATTCTCTTGAAAATCAGTTCGTAAAGGCCGGGCGTTCCTTTGTATTTTACACCACCGATGATTATATCATCATCCTTGTCCATATCGAAAGCCTTATCTCCAAGCATCGTTCCACTATTGCCAAAGTATACGCCGTACACATAGTCAATTGCTGTATCCTTATCCCTACTTAGGATGGTGCTTAGGATGATGTATTCTTGCCCCAGCGGACCGAAATGGTTGCGAAACGTTTCTTGTCCCTCAGATGTTTGAAGTTGCTGTCCAATAGATGTTACAAACGACTCATCTGGACTAGTTTCGAAAACGTCGTCATCATCATCCGCGGTTGCAAGCAATTGTACACGGGGAAATGTATTTATTGGTGTGGGAGGAACCGAGGAATCGTTTTGTCGTTTTCGCTTCGATTGAACTGGTGTGGAGGTTACGAGTGAATATTCCGATGATGTGTGTCGTTTCTTCTTTGTCTTGCGCGATGTGCTCCATTTCGACTGGATTTTTGTTTTAGGCGTTAATGTTTCATTCTCCTCAACGTCTATGCTCGTCAGCGGTGATGTGTCAGCTTCTGCCGCTGTGGTATTTTCCACGATATGTTTCAAGGGCTCGACGATAGGTTTAAAGTATCTCTCCAACGCGATATCTTCCTCCATCTTGCCAGACTTCAAAGCCTGATGTTTCTTGCGAATGGCTTCGCTGGTTTTTGCAATTTCCATCGCTATTCTCTCGCGATCCTTAATCTCCAGACTATCGATATCAATCATCATTGTGTAGCAGACGTTGCTTTCTCACCGACGTGTTGACGACAATTGACCATCTCACGGTACGGCAAACTCGTTAAATCCCTTTCTATAACGTGCACTGGACATCGCGCTATCCTTGTCTATTACCGCGAAACCATACTCCCGTTGCCAACAATTACGACACAGCGCGCAGAAATCCTCGTAAGACATATCAGTGTTTACGTGATCGTTGTACACATGTTTCAAGTTGGTACCATCCTCCTTAAACAGAACCAACAGATTCGCATTGTCGCATATAAGATATTTGGGAATCTTTGCATACGTCTGACAGAGATAGAAGCAGTCAACGTTCGAGTGGCGCCCCATTGCAAAGTATTCCCTTATCGTATCTTGCTTGTCGCATGCCACGTCATCAAAGATAAAAATGGAATTCGGAAGCGATTCGCTCGGTGGGATGACGTCACTGATATTCGAAAACGTAAAGTAGCCAATTTCATCTATCGGAGCCAATAAATTCTCCAAATACTGATATTTCGGCTGTTGCAGCGACTTGGAGTACACATACACGTTCTCGAAGCGAACGTCGTGAGGACTTTCCAACAAGCTCACCAGCACGTTGGTCTTTCCACAACTTGATGGGCCACAAATGAGGCACCGTATAGTGTTTGGTAGCATGCTATCATGTTTGCGCTTTGTTTTTGAGGGCATCATTTGCAATTTATCGTCAAAATTTGTCAGGCGTATCGTCACAGGCTGTCGTACGAATCGCATCCTCGCTGCGAACTGTGAAAAATGATTTTGATACATCGAAGCGGTGACGCACCCTATTTATAGGTCCGCGCCGAAGCAAAACAGCTCAGTGTTCAAAATGCTTCTAGTCCTGTCGGATAATTGTGATATTCGAGACCTAACCTCTGAACAGTTGAAATATATACCAAAGATTATTCTACTGCGAGAGTTCGAGAGATACATTGATCAGTTGTGGAACAGACTCCCCGAGCATATAAAATCCGATTCCGAGGTTCAGCAGTATCGTCGGTGTCTGGAACATTATAATCGCCTTTGGCAGAGAACGCATATCGACGGTCCAGCACCATTGATTAAAAACTGTAGCAAATGTCGCCGATGCGAGTGAAGAAAGGTTGTGCTTTGTTAAATCGGGCGATAAACGCGCTACCTATCGAGTTACATATCCCAGGGTACCAGTTTTGCGGCCCAGGAACTCATCTGGCAAAACGATTGGCTAGAGGTGATCAAGGCATCAATCCGTTGGACGCAGCGTGTCGCGAACACGATATTGCATATTCGCGTAGCAACGACCTCGGCGAAAGGCACGCGGCAGATAACGTACTCGCTGACAAAGCGTGAAAACGCATCGTTGCGCGAGACTCGACTCTAGGTGAAAGAGGTGCTGCTACGGCTGTTTGGGCAGCTATGAAGGCCAAGACGAAAATCGGAATGGGGATGAAAGCAAAATTGCGCAAAAGGATTCCAAAGAGAGCATCGAAAAAGAGGATTCTTCCAGTAGCAAAACGGGGTGGTATATTACCACTTCCACCGCTGCTAGGCGTTCTCGGATCGTTAGCTGGCGGAGCGACGGGGATAGCCAAGGCGGTAAACGATAATAAGGTGGTGCAACATCAGCTGCAGGAAATGCAACGTCATAATCGCTCCATGGAAGGTCGTGGACTTAATCTCGCACCATACAAGCGCGGACAGGGAATATTGAAACGAAAAAAAAACGTCGAAAAGAAACTAAAAATTCCCGCGGGCGTAACTACCGATGCTCAATTGGAGGAGTTTGCAAAACGTATGCGTATTCCATTCTTTAGAGGTGTTTTCATGCGCAATGCACTACCTGTCGGAGGAGTACGTCAAAACGAGAGCGGTATCGTAAATTTGGACAATGTCGAGGGGCCGGGAACTCATTGGGTAGCGTATGCGAAGAGCGGGTGCCGAGCTATATATTTCGACAGTTTTGGGAATCTTCGACCGCCTAAGGAATTGGTACAATATCTGGATAAAGATGTCGTGAAAATCGAATACAATCGAACGGCTTATCAGAAGTACGATCAGAGCAATTGTGGACAACTATGTCTACGCTTTCTACAAACGATTGGCATCAAATTTAAGGATTGACTTCCCACTACTCTGATTCAGTACCAGTCCAGTCGTACAGCTCGGAATATGTCGTTAACATTCACTCTAACCAGCAAGAGTAGCACCCTCGCGGTAAGCTACTTTCCGCCCATATATTTGAGCGACGATGATTACGAGCTTGGTCTAACAACCTTTGAAACTTATCATACAATACCGAACATCGACTCGAGCAACGATAAATTCTACTTTGTCGTAAACTATGACATCAGCAACAGCGTCGACACCACTCATGAATACATTACGATTCCCCACGGCTCCTACGAACTAGACGCCATTGCCAAGTATTTGAAGCAGCGATTACTCGAGCGGTATCCTCAAAATCTCGGTGGCACCGATGTCAATGATGGTGGTAGTGGTGGTGACAACGATGTGTATCCTATAGTGTTGCGCCCCAACAACAACACCATGAAAAGCGAGGTGTACTGCTCGTTCGCCGTGGACTTTACAAAGTCCAATAACATTGGATCGCTACTGGGATTCTCGACGAATCGGGTATTAGAACCAGGACGGTGGCATGAATCGAACGATCCAATTAATATCATGAACGTGAACATTATTCGCATAGAATGCAGCGTGATCGCTGACGCGTACAACAATGGGAAGCGCGTACATATGATACATGAATTTTCTCCGAGAGTCCCACCAGGATATAAGATATCGGAAACGCCCGCGCAGATCATTTACCTTCCAATCACCGCACGGATCATTACGGATCTAACGATACGCGTTGTGGATCAAGACGGACGGTTGCTCGATTTTCGAGGTGAAGAGATTACCATCAGATTGCACGTACGACGGCGACGACGATAATACATGTGGTGTGATCGAAAGAGATGCTTGTGCTGAACGACTCCAGAAACCCGTTTCTTCCAAACGAAATTGTATACAACAACAACAACAAGAACAACTGCAACAACTGCAACAGCTCTGATTGTGCTAAAAAGAAGAGGCTTAGTGCTGCGAACATTGCATTTTTGAAATCATTGGGATTCATTGTGCGCGGTTAAGTTGAAAAAAAAATGGTTGACATTCTAAGCATTGGAGGGAAGCCGACGTTCGATGATCGCATCGTCAAGCTTGAGACTCACACATACAACCCATACGTCAACTCAACGTTTGGATACAGCGATGAAATAAGAATACCCATACTACAGCAGGATTTATACACATTGCCGTGTGAAAGTTTCCTCTACGTGGAGGGAAAATTGAAGATAAATAAGCCAAACGATACATTAACGGTGACGTTGGGAAATAATTGCATGGCGTTCTTATTTGATGAGATTCGATACGAGCTGAATGGCGTGGAGATTGATCGCAACAGAAACGTTGGAATAACTAGCACCCTTAAAAACTATGTATCGTTGACATCTGGTGAAGACAAAAATATGGAGAATGCCGGATGGGGCTTGAAACGACGCGATGGGTCAATATTGAAATATCATTTCATTTTTTGCATCCCACTCAAATATTTGCTGGGATTTTGTGAGAACTACAAACGCATTATTATTAATGTGCGTCACGAATTGATTTTAATACGATCGCGCAACGATAACAATTCTCTAATAGGATCGCCGATGCTGGAACCAGAAATTGAATTACTTAAAGTGCAGTAGCGGATGCCTCATGTGACGCTGAACGACGTTAATAAGCTATCCTTGCTACGTGCTTTGGAACGTGGGCAAAACCTGAGCATTTGTTTTCAATCGTGGGATCAGTACGAGTATCCTCTCTCACAGAGCACGACCAAGCACTCCTGGGCTGTGAAGGCATCTGCACAGCTGGAGAAGCCACGAGTCGTTATCGTTGCTCTACAGTTCGACGACTGCAAATTGACCAATATAAAACTTTTTCTCAACTCGGAATTTTATCCATATGATGACCTGAACTTGGACTTTGACAAGAATAAGCATGCCATCTTGTATCACATGTATACGCAATTCCATATTATGGGCATAGTTGCAACGAGGCATTATTCACCGTGGCCGAATTTTTACAATTTGGTCCCCTCGTGGTGATTGATTGCTCGCGACAAAATGAGTCGATCAAGAATGGCACCGTGGACGTGCGCATAGAATTCGAGTGTAAAGAGAACGTACCTGCAAATACTACGGCCTAATGTCTGATTCTACACGATCGGGTGGTTGAATAAAATCCGCTGACAAACGTGGTGCGCAAAATCAATTAAATTGCCACGCCCTCTCCTGTGCCAAATTCGTGCTAAAAAAAAATTTCATCGTGAAAATCGAGATGCTTTACGAGAAAAAGTGCATTCTCCCGTATGTCTTGGAAGTGAGCGGACCTCTAAATTGTGTCGATAATGGTCGTACCAACATTTGTTGACCTGCAAGGGTTCATTTGTCGTCAAGGAAGTGGCTGTCCTACGAAATGGAACAATTCTCTCGCACTATATTTTCGGGAGTTCGATGCCAGAATATCTCATTACGAAATCTGACAAATCGAGCATTCGGTGGTTGATGGTAAAACATCATGGACTACGGTGGGACGATGGAGACGTTCCATACTGTATGGCTAAACGGCAAATTACGAAAGCTGTAGCTGATGCGATCGATGAAGAAGATGACGCATCCCATATCGTATACGTAAAAGGGTTGCAGAAACGCAACTGGCTTGTGGATTTCCTCGATGAAAATACGAGAGTGGACGTGATCATCAAGACACTGGACATTGACTACGAAGATATTAAATCTCTAAATAAGCTAAATGTAGTTAATACTCTGCGATGTGGCAGACACGCAAAGCACTGTGCCATGCAAAATGTATTTAAAATATTCAACTGGTGGTCTAAACGCCAGAGAGAAATGCTTAAATAAAATATAATCAATTTTTTAATGCATATAAAAAATGTTTTTATTCACCCTCTCCAACCTAATCTCCTGCACATGATGTATGCTAGATTAAGACGATAGTTATAATTATGTAGAAGTGGTTTGATACACGTTCAGAGTGGTACGATAGACGTTGAAAGTTACCATACACGTACAATACATGATCAAAGTGGTACCATACACGATCAAAGTGGTTCGATTGATGTTGAAAGTGGTTCAATTGATGTTGAAAGTGGTTCGATTGTGGTTGAAAGTGGTTCAATACACGTTCGATACACGATCAAAGTGGTTCGATTCATGTTGAAAGTGGTTCAATACATGTTCGGAGTGGTTCGATTGATGTTGAAAGTGGTACCATACACGTTCAAAGTGGTTCGATTGATGTTGAAAGTGGTTCGATTGATGTTGAAAGTGGTACGATTCACGTTCGATTCACGTTCAGAGTGGTACGATTCACGTTGAAAGTAGTTCGATTGATGTTGAAAGTGGTACAATTCATATTCGATTCACGTTCAGAGTCGTTCAATACCCGTTCGATTCACGTTCGATTCACGTTCGATTCATGTTCGATATACGATAAAAGTGGCTCAATACACGTTCGATACACATTCGAGTGGTATGGTGCAGTTGAATGATGTGTCCAAAGAAGAAGGGAAAGAAGATGCGTGCGAAGAAGGAGAGGCTGTTCAGCGAAAATGAAGGTAGAGAACAACAACATCTCACTTTTGCAAAGCTACGCACTTCTCGATTTCAAGATAGGAGGGTTTTACATTCGAGAGCCTGGAGATGCAGCGAGACCAGTTCTCGTCAAATCGTTATAGACAACAGTCGCTTTGACAGGTACATAACGTTTTTGAAGTGAAAATTTGTGTGATTTTTCTGTGTGAAAAATGGGGCTGACAAGAATTACACCAGAATATCTGCCACCTGCATCGCAAAATAATGATCCTGAGGTATGTACACAACAATATTTTTGACATTTTTATCACGTTTAACCGTTGAAATCGAGCGATATCAAATCAGACGTTCATATCAATATTGAATCGTGGGGCTTCTATGTTCTAGCGTTCGCCACCGCCATCACCAACGTGGTCGAGCGACTGGGGCTCACCGCCCCCCTCACCACCTTCATCGCCATCGCCGCCTCCAGTGGTATGTAATACTTTGTATTGCTTTGTACATTTGATGTTTATGTTTAATGTATCAATATTATATCAGCGTTTGTGTCTGTGTTCTAGGACATTCCACTGCATATTCTGCAGGAGTTCTTGATGGGTCAGGCGGAGGATGTACCCCAGGTCGCACCCCTGGGGGTGCAGATGCGGAGGTCGGGGCCAATAATTGGCCCCATGATGAGCGCGCGATCGCTGCCATATCCACCACCGGGGGCCCAGCGAGGACCACGACCCATGTCACTACCGTCACCGCCGCCGCCGTCATCACCAACATCATGACCATCACCCCCACCGTCGCCCCCCGATGACTTTTGACGTTTGTATATTTTTATTTTATTTTTTCCCTTTTATTTTACATTTTCTTATTTTTTCTTTTTTTTATTATACATATATATATATATATATATATGTATATATATATATATATATATAATGTGATTTATATCAGGTTTGGGTGATTGGAATAAATTAACTAAATTTGTTTCTCTGTAAATTAGAGTTATATTATAATCAATATTATTATAAGCATAATTACAATATGTACAAACATTGCAAGTTACCTGTAAATTAGAGAAACGACAATTACAGTTAATTATTCGTCTCTCTCTTTTATCTTTTATCTTTATTCACTCTGCTTTGGTTTATAGCAATTAATTATTCTTTTCTTACGTTGCTTCTGTCTTAACACGTGTTCACTCTTTTATTTCTTCTACGTGGCTGTCGATTAATTAGAGACATCTGACGGGTGTCATAAAAGCGCGCGCAGATCATACTAAGCGCGCTATATTTAAAGAGAGTATATTCTCTTTACACATATATATATATATATATATATATATATATATATTATTAATTATTTTTTCTTTTTATTATATATATATTTCATTTATTGTATTTCTTTTATATATTAATATTATTATTCTATATAACAATATATTATCATTTTAAACGTATATTATTTCTCCATTTTATTTACCCACCTTCTCTCCTCACACGTACAACGTTCCCAAAGTATAATATTTTGTTCATGCGTTCTTCGCATGGTATCATCGCACGCAGCTGTTCCAGGGGAGTCAAGTTACACACGATCGCGCGATACGCTGCGACGTTAAATCGGAACGCTTTAGAATACTGTTTAGCTTTAGAATGCTTGCTACATAATGGTTTGGTAGATCGCTGGTTAAAAATTTTAGAATATCTGCGTGTGTACCGCTATGTAGTGCTGTCTCTCTCCCTCCTCCGAATTTAGATTTAAAATAATGCTCTGTCTCTTTCCGTCCCGAAGACGTGGTGTGTAAAAGAAAAGAACGTCGATCTATCCCGATCTTTCCCGACATTGTCCGAAACAATTTCAGATAAAAAATAAATTATTAAACAATTTCAGCTGCATATTGGTTTGGAAAAAAATCCTGAGGGCCGTCCCCTCCCTGGGTTAGGTCTGAAAAATTTTTTGGGGTGGGCCAACGTCTGAAAAAGACTTTTCGGGTGTCATTCCCTCCCTCTGAAAAATTTCGGGGACGGTGGGCCAGGTCTCCGCGGCGGCTCGGCTCGGAGTGATCCCCTCCATCACCGAGGCTTCCCCCACTCCGCGGCACGTGCGCGCGCAACCACTCTTCCACTCCCCGCAGGCCCCGCGCCCATGTTTCTCTCCGCCGCGCTCTCCCGCGCGTCCTCACTTCCCCCCCACCCCCGCGCTCCCCTCAGAGGACCTGCGTTGGAATCGGCATAGCTATACTACTTTTATCGTATATCGGCGACGGTGACAATAAAACTTATAAAGGGATTGTTAAATCGCATCCATACGGAGAGAATGTAACGATTATTAAAAAGGAGTGTGTGGGACATATACAGAAACGCATGGGCGCTCGGCTGCGTAAATTGAAAAAAGATACTAAGGGACTCGGCGGGAAGGGAAAACTGACAGCGAACTTGATAAATCAGTTAGGCATTTACTACGGGTTAGCGATAAGAAGAAACAAATATTGTTCTAGTGATATGCAAAAAAGCTATTTGGGCCACACTCAAGCATAAATGCTCTACAGATACGAATCCGCAGCATGAGGATTGTCCGCCCGGGCCAGAGAGTTGGTGTACTTACCAAGCAGCGAAGGCCAATAACGAACTCGGTAAATATAAACACAAACCAGCTTTGCATGCCGATGTTGTGAAAGCGATAACTCCTACGTACAAGGAATTAAGTAGAGACGATTTGCTACAACGTTGTGTCGGTGGTTTTACCCAAAACCAAAATGAAAGTTTCAACAATTTACTTTGGTCATTTGCTCCGAAAACAGTGTTCAGCGTTGAAACTGTAAAAGCTGCTGCTTACCTTGCCGCAGGACTTTTTAACAGTGGCTTTGTAAGTATTCTCGCAATAATGAATACATTGAATATAACAATTGGACCGGTAGCCCTTGCCACGAGTAAAAAACTTGACCGGGAGCGGATCAAACTCGCCGAGACGCGTACACTCGAGGCGTCTAAACTTGGCCGAAGTATACGCAGACTTGAAAACTCAGCCAGAGAAGAAGCAGTACGTGAAGCAGAAGGCTCAATGTATGAAGCAGGAATGGCTGAATAAGTTCACGATACCATCAAAAGTTAGGTTCTTATACTCTAAACGCCCTTTTCTCAAAACTATGTTTTGCAAAACGGTGTGCACGATTGCGCGAGATCTACTCACTCAATCACTTTGCACTTTTGCACATATCTTCACTATACTATTTATTCGGCATTGACGATAAAAAATTTGCAATTTTTTATTTATTTACACAAATATAAACAAAAAACTAACAATTTTTTTTCGAAATTCAACCTTCAAAATTCAAATGTCCGCCTTTTTGTTGCTTTTCACAAATTTTGAAATGTGCGATCGTCAATGCTTAAACAATATATTATAGTTTATCACATTTCTTGGATTTTTGTTTCAGTGAACTCGTTTTAGCGTAATCACGCACACCGAGTGGGCATGCAACAAAAGAAGTACTTTAAACAATGGACTCCCATGGCCATGGAAACCATTATTTTTTAAACGTTATGGTCGATTTGTATAGTCCATATGAGCATTTAATATAAATCAAAACTTCATATTAATCCACTGATTACTTATTTTTTTATGGACTTCTGAAAATCATCTATATTCTCGGTCCGTCACTGCAGTCTAACCCCTTAATGATCTTAGGTTCAGGAGAACCGTTGGAAAGTCTGGGGTTGCTGTGGAACGCAGCGGAAGATAATTTGCAATACTCAGTAAGCATCGAAGAAGGGATCAAACCTATCAAAAGGAACATATTGTCTCAAATAGTTAGAATATACAACCCGCTGGGCCTCCTCGGTCCGATTATGATGAACGCAAAAATAATTATGCAGGAGTTGTGGAAGCTGCAGCTATGCTGGGATGAGTCGATACCTCAATCACTTTATGCGATATGGTGCCAATACTATAGCTCTCTACTAAGGATAAATCAGATCAAGGCCCCCAGAAATGTAAACCCGAGAAATACTAGTAGAAGAATAGACCTGCACGGTTTCAGTGACGCCTCGGAAAAGGGTTACGGTGCCTGCGTCTACTGTACCTACACGGACACAGGAGGTGAAACTGCGGCACATATTCTTTGCTCCAAGTCTAGGGTGGCCCCCTTAAAGTCCATGTCACTACCTAGATTGGAACTTAGCGGCGCATTGATCCTAGCGCGGCTCATATCCGTGATCTGGAAGGCATTTGGTGATAGAGTAAGAAATACTTATCTGTGGAGTGATTCTACGATAGTTTTGTGCTGGGTTGGGACACAGCCTCACACATTGAAGACGTTCGTTGCTAATAGAATAACGGAGATTCAAGAACTTACTCCGAAGATTCCATGGTTATACGTACCCTCCTCAGAAAATCCGGCAGATATGCTGTCCAGAGGAACGCCAGTAAGCTCGCTAATTGGAAATAAGCTTTGGTGGTCAGGTCCACCATGGCTGACAACTTCGGATAAATGGCCTAAACAACCAGTTGGTCGTAAGCCAGAAATCCTAGAGCAAAAGATTAACACGATGGTCATGATGTATTCACCTCCAGACGTTTCCCGTAAATTCTCACAATACTCTAAACTTCAACGTGTCATAGTGTATTGCTTTAGGTTCTTAAATAATGCCAAGGGGGCCCGCAAGAGCGGATCATAAGAATAGGAAGAACTTCAAAACGCAAATATTGCCATACTGCGTATGATACAGAACGAGAGATTCCAATTAGACCTCAGGCAATTACAGCGTCACCAAGAGCTGAGTAGTAAAAGTACTCTAATTACCTTGAACCCATTTTTAGATGACGATGGACTCTTACGTGTCGAAGGCCGATTGAGACATGCAAACATTCCAGAAACGCAGCGGCACCCCATTGTCTTACCATCAAAGCACAGTATAACCACCTTAATTATGCAACAGGAACATCGTCGGTTGTTGCATTGTGGTCCGGAACTCTTATTGCACCCCATAAGACAGCAATATTGGCCCTTGTCGGGACTTCGAGAAGCCAGGAAAGTAACAAGAAACTGCTTACAATGTTTTCGGTATAGACACACTGCAATGAAGACTATAATGGCAGATATGCCTAAATCAAGACTATAAGAACTCAGCAGGCCATTTGACCGACGCGGGATAGATTATGCTGGACCGTGTATGATTAGGGAAAGCAAAAGAAGAGGTAGGATGCCTACGACAAAAGCATACGTCACTGTATTCGTGTGTTTTGCGACCAAGGCACTGCACTTAGAACTTGTAAGCAGCTTAACTTCCGAAGCGTTTTTGGCTGCCCTGAAAAAATTTGTCTCTAGACGAGGAACGCTATCTCACATATATTCGGATAATGCAACCAATTTCGTGGGTATCAACCGTGAGTTCAAGGAGCTCTATGTGTTCTTGAGGGAGTAGAAGGAAGGGATTGCTAAAAAATTAGCTACACAAGATATAACTTAGCACTTCATACCACCACGTTCACCGCATTTCGGCGGCTTATGGGAAGCGGCCGTGAAGAGTGTGAAAAAGCACATAGGCATCGCAACAAGAGGCCTGATTTACACGTACGAAGAGAACAATACATTTTTCATAGAGATAGAAGGTATTTTGAACTCACGTCCTCTTACCCCGATTTCCTCGGATCCTAATGATATGACAGTCTTAACTCCTTCCCACTTCCTTACTGGAGACTCACTACTTCAATCTGCACATGGAACATATTCTAATATTCCTGATAATCGTCTGTCACGTTGGCAGCATCTATAAAAATTACGCGCTCACTTCTGGACGCGTTGGCGACAGGAGTATTTAAATCAACTACAATCCAGGACCAGATAGACGAAAGGGGAAGCAAATCTAAAGATTGGTTCTTTGGTTTTGATGATCGATGACAACTCACCTCCTCTTCACTGGCCGATGGGTCAAGTCCTGGAGGTCCACTCCGGAGAAGACAACGTAGCAAGGGTTGCTACAGTAAAAACATATTCAGGCACATTCAAACGAGCCATAAAAAACTGTGTGCCATTCCTAATGAACTTTGGGTAAAAGAAAAAAAGCTCCTTTTAGTATTAAGAATTCAGTATTAAATGTTTATATGAATTATACTTACCTAATGTTAAGCCGATACTTATATTACGTTCAATGCCAAGATTACTTGAGGTCAGTAAAAAGTACTTACTTTAGTTTCAAATGTTCTATTACTTTCACTTCAAGTGTAACTTATCATATACTATTATGTTTATTGAACGTGTCCTTTCAAGGCGGACGGAATGTCAGAGATTGCAAGCTTTATTTGATTTGTATTTGGCGCAAACTACATAGCGGCAGTGTGGTAGGTGGCGCGCAAAAAAGAAAGAAAATGTGTAACCTGCGAGCGACCACGCCATGCGTCTCGCGGCAGAGTTTTTTTTATAATCAAGGAGCAATGAATAAAGTTTTTGATTCACCATTCTAAAGTATACGAGAAAGAAGCTGATTTGATAACTTCAAAATACAACAAGTGTAAAGAAGCTATAGTGATACTCGGTTGGTATAATTTCGGGTTCTCCTAAATCGTTTTGTGAGTCTTCAAATTTGTTTACTATCTTTATTTCATTCTTCCGGGTGTTTGATTATCCTTTTAAGCTCAAAATTTGTATTTCGGTACGAATTTACAGTGGTCTGTGTAAGTGTAATTTCATCTAATGACAAATTGTAGCCAGGTAAGTAGTTCCGTGCTTTTCTATTCCGTATTGTTTTCCAGTTTCTATTGTGAATTCGGTGGTAGTGATTGTACATTTGTTTCTTATTGTTATTATACCAGAAACCTTAATGCTATACATATTTGTGCTCTTGTCATCGCAAGTTACTGCTAGTTGTATCGGTTTCGGCGCGATATAAATCCATGTGCCTGGTTGTTGTATTTCTAACGGGATCATGTGATTCGGTGCAATAATTCGCATTTTACAGTAGTTTGGGGTTTTTGTTAATTTTGTGTACAACTGTACTTCGCACGGTCCGTATGGTATCGCTTTGAACAGTGGGTAATTAGACGTGCAAAGGTACATTTTGTTAGGTCCTGTTTGCTTAGTTGTATGTAATTTTGCACCGAGGTGTCAAGTACCACGTATGAGTCGAAGGGTTCTATATACGCGTAGAACGATTCGTTTATCTCGTGGGTACCGGGTGTACCTTGCTTAATTTTAATTTTTTCGCGTTTGACAATGGAATATCTAGTACTACAGTAATTGATTTGGTATTCGAAAATGTGGAGAGCGTAAGGATTTCGAACAGGAAGTGCATATTTTCAAATTTTATTCCGATTGGGAAATCTAGTCCTTTCGAAATATGTGCGAGTGCGGAAGTGAGGCACGTTATGATTTGTGCTCGTGGTATTAATCGTGGGTTTGGGACTCCTTTCTTTACATCAATAATGAATTCTAACTATACTAGAATTCAGATTTATTGACCGGTGAGTTCGGTTTCGCGAGCAGCGCGCGAGGAGAAATCAGCCACCACCACCTGACGATCGCGGATTGGCAGTTGAAGTTGCTGGGCCCCTGAAGGGTATGGTGGGGTAACGGGAACGCTACTCGACTCCGCCTGAACGAAGTCGTGTGGCTGTTGTTTATTCTTAGCGTACTAGTTGTGTGCGTTACGAAGCTATGCGTAGACCAATACGAGATGAAGCTATCGAGAAAAAATCAATGTTCTGACCAATAAAGCTCCTGAATTTTTTCGGAGCGAACGCACACCTATTCTCATGCATATATTTCTACGCCGACCAGGGATCGGCGGGTTCCAGCTAACCACCGCTCCTGTATGTGTTTCCCCCTCCATCAGTGGTAGCTGGAGCCCGCCGATCCCTGGCGCTAACAGCCAGAGTTGAGCATTATTCGTATAAATTCCATAATAATTCGTATAAATTTATTCGCGAATAACGAATAACAATTTTATTCAGCGCAAAATTATTCGTTATTCACGAATAAATTTGTACTGTTATTCGAACCTTATTTATTCGGATAAGAAATTATTCGTTATTCGACCTGATTGAACGACGAACAAATGTGCGTGCACTCTATCTCTACGAGCTCGATCCACGTGCGCGACTATATACAATGTATCAGTGAAGAGGTAAAGCGTACCAGAGTTGGGCATTATCTAGATAAAAAATGATGTAAATAACAATCGAATAAATAATACATACTTTATCTTTATTCGTTATTCGAGGTTCGAATAACCGAAGTTATCTTTATTTGAAGAGCAACGAATAAATAATTTTATTGGATGAGAATTTATTCGATGAATAAAGATAATTTTTTTAAATACAAAGGTATTCAGCGTACGCCACTCGGCCGAGCTCGACCTTCGGAGGCTCGAATAAACACGCTCGACGGTGATGAAAGTTATTCGTGGCTTTATTCACAGGCTTCGAAAAGAAAAATGCTACGGCTGAACACTTTATTATTATACGCATTTATTCGAATAAAAAAGGTAATCTTTATTCGTCGAATAAATTCTCATCCAATAAAAAAATTATCTTTATTCGTTGCTCTTCGAATAAAGATAACTTCGATTATTCGAGTCTCGAATAACGAATAAAAATTATTTATCTTTTGTTCGTTATTTGAAATTTTTATTTAGATAAACTTTTGCCCACCCCTGGAGCGTACGATGCACGTGAACTACGAAGCGAGACAAATTATCATGCTTTCTCTATTTCGTAGCCGACAGCAACTACGTGTGACTCTTTTGTCCTCTCTCGCTCGTTCCCAGATTCTCTCACTCTCGACCAAAGAATTTCAAGGAATTGTGGGAATGTCGCCGGTCTCCTAAATAACCAGGAATCGTCGGACTCCAGCTACCACTGATGGAGGGGGAACACCTACAGGAGCGGTGGTTATGTGTGCATGAACTGTGCCTGCGTGCGTCAGTCACGCACACATAACCACCGCTCCTGTATGTGCTTCCCCCTCCATCAGCGGTAGCTGGAGACCGCCGATCCCCTGCGTCAATGTACTCAAAGTGGTGGGGATGCTTCACTGCGTGTGTAGGTACTTCACGGACACCAATTCCCACGGCGCGACGAGTAGGCGTAGCCCGAGAGTGAGCGAGAACATTGAGAAAAGGAGCACCGGGACAGGCAAGCGGTGTGGTGGAAGAATACCCCTCACGAAACTCACCGCCCAGTAACTCTGAATTCTAGTTTAGTCTTGTGTGTCGTGCAATAGTGTTTCTACGACGCTATTTATTAATATGCTCCTTTCTCTCTGAATTTTGTAATGTCGGATGTCTGTTGGAGTAAGTATTGAATTTGCCAAGTTGCGTTTAAGAGTGTGTATTTGCTCATACAATTATTAATTGTCCCTTGATTGCATTTTGTAAGTCTATTATTGTATCAGCATCGTTTACATGGAGGCGATCAGAGAATATCGGGCGCACTGGCGCCGATTCTTCCAGGAGGCCGATTTCTGGGAGGAGGCGAAGGACTCGTGGGGTCAGAGGGCTCTATTTGGTAAGTGTCCGATTGTACCGGTGATTGCAGGTTTAATTATTTGTTTCTATTTCCGTACGTGTAGTAATAGTTTTACAATTGGGTCCTCCCCCCTTTCTTTTTGGAGAACGTGATGGGGACATTTTGTTGGGCCAGGTCCACGGCCTCGACTATGGTCGCTATTGGAGGCAACCCGCGCCCTTCAAAGCTAGGATGGCGACGCCTAATTGGGGTGCTTATCCTTGTATTCTCGCCCTCCCGTTTTCTTTCTCAATAAATTATATTTCTTAGTTTTATCCCTACATAATTGTTAATGTATCGTTACTTTTCTTCATAACCGCGATCATTTCCTTATTCCTGCCCTATTCCATAAATTGTTTAAGTTGGTTCGTGTGTACGCGGAGCATTCGTCGCCCTTTACACTGTAATTACTGATATCATGCGTGTTTTGAATTGTGTAGGGGCCTATCCACGCAGGTGTTAGTTTTTTGACCGTCCGCGTCTTAGCGTCTCGACGTGCAGTAGCACTTGGTCTCCGATATTAAAACACCTATCCGCGGTTTTATTGTTGTATTATTGGAACTATAATTAAAATAAATTTAATATAATATGGAAACTTAATATTGAAATTTATATAAATCCAATAATGAATAACTTTCAATTAATAAAATTATAGAAAATATTGTTAAAAATAAACTTATTCCACAAGAAACTGACCCAATCGCTCCTAATATTGAATAATTAGAATTTGAAGCCTAAGCAACAATTATCACAGGGTAAATACCTATTCTTATTAAATATAAAATTCCAATTTTTTATTGAATATAGCAAAAAATAATTTATAAATTAAGCCATTCGTACACAAATTTATTAGATAAATATAGATAGAAACAGGGAGTCGAGACCGATAGAATTTCGGTTACGGTCGCGGTCGGGGTCACCGAGACGTTCGACACGCTATTTACGGTTCTCTCGACCGAACCGGAGAGCGACAATCGGTCTGAAGTTTTCTCTCAACCGATAACCGAGAGAGAATTTTTCTCAGACTTACGGTCAACCGAAAGTCTAGACCGGTCAGGAATACGGTCGCGTTAATTTATGGAGAGGTTGGAGTTAATGTATGGAGAGGTTCGCCAAACGGTCAACCGAGAGTCTCGACCGATTGCAATACGGTTGACGCCAAGTCGGGAGAGATAAAAATGCAACTAGAATTCATCATATCATGAGAAATAGGAAGAAAATAGAAATACCCCCGATTAAAATTTGTGAAACAAATCTTTACTATCCCTGTTGTGAATCGCAAATCGTGACTCAAATTAATTAGTAGGTTATTTTACTTATTTTTTATCACGTTAGTAACATGGCCTTGCATCTTTTGCAATCCACAGCGAAATACATAGTATGAATAAAACAAATTTATAATAATAAATATAATCAATTAATTTAATTTATATATTAATTCTTAAAAATACATTTACGTCTTTTTCTAAATTGATTAAATTTTATAGATAATTTTATAAACATCTACTTTAACTATTTTTATAAATGAAATATTACTTTCATAGTCGCAATGAAATATTTTTATAAATAATTTTCAGAAATAATTTATATTTTTATCAATAAAATGTTTAGTTGTAAATAAACAAACTTAATGATAGATAAGTTTCAAGGATTAACAATTTGTTTTGGAAACAACAACAGTCAATTTTCAGAAGTTTGCACGGTGATAACGCCAAAGTTTTTTCAAAAGTAAAACGTTAGTGTTAATAAAATTCTCATCATTTATAATGTACCTATATGCATATTGTACAAGAAATGGAATTTTTGGACCAATTTATGTAATGACTGAAATTGCAAACATTCACGATGTTTTCAATATGTATTACAAACACAATACGTAAGGGAGCGTGGGGTAATTACGAACACCTAAGCAAAAAGACAAACAAAACGAAAACTATGTGAGAAATGAATTTGTTTATTATTTACAAACATACTTAAGGGGGTAGACACGTCATGTGACCTGGCCGATTTGGCAGGTCGGTATTACAGCAGGTTTTTTCTGCACAGAAATGGTAATACCCATAGATACGCGGCTGCCTGGTGACGCGAGAGGGAGCTGTTTGCTATTTCCGTATTCTATTCTGAATAAGGAAAGAAATTCTCAGCTGTTACGTTGCGTTGTACTTATAAAAATTTAAACGGAAAGTCGGCTGGTACTGCAAGCGTAGAAAATTCATTGCACATTTTAATTACTTAAAATGTGCTTATGCTACAATATTCTACGTTAGCAGTAAGGAAATATGAGTGAAAACGGAAAATAAATGAGGGGATATCCCCAGAAAATGAAGTTTGTTAGGTTAGACATTTTTTTATTAGCAAAGCAACGAAACAGAACATGAAATACACTTATTACACGTCCTATGCAGAAAGCAGTTATGAACAAACATTATATATAAAATTGTCTTGGATGTTGAATTGGACTAGTGAAAATGCGCAGGCTGGATGCGCGTGATTATTATATGGTCGGCTCCTCGAAGTGACAGAAAATATGACCTATATGCTATACCCGATTTCCTGAAGATACTGTTACGGCGTAATAATAATGCTTCGGAAGGATGATAAAAAGTTCACAAATGTGGAGCAAAAGAATGAAGTAGCCGCTCTACATTTATTGTTTATTAATTTCCTTAATTATGGTCCGAATTATATCATTCTTGGGGCCAATTTGATCGAGAAAACATAAGGAATCGATTGACGTCACTTTCGCAAAGATCTGATTAGAAATTGCAGAACTTCAGATTCATCACTGCTTAGTGTGCAACATTGTATAGCCCCGCTGGTTTCGAGCGTCGAAGCCCACAAAACTCAGCGAGACACATGATTGTTGGCAAGCATCGCATTTGGCGATTTTAGCTAGCGAATGGTTACGCAAATGGTTAGGCTCGGATTATCGGGAAAGACCTACCCAGTACCCACCCCACTGTTTTGCTTTCTCGCTGCGAGCGAGGACCTTCGGGCCCGAGTAGACCACCCGTTGACAGCCGAGAGTAATAAAACCAACGGACCAGATAAAATGTTTATGTTTTTTATAACTGTTGATGAAAGTATTACCAATGCAGTTTTTAGGGTTTCTCGATGAAAATGATGCCAAACATGGAGCAATTCGGTCCAGTTTTAGTGAACGTAGTGTGTGTCCTAATCATGTATTCATAAGAAAAAATAGACTGAATTGCTTCGCGTCTCAACTCATTTTCGTGGACATAAACTCACCAATCCATCGGTGGTAACACTCTTATCAAGGTGTAATGAGAAATATGAACATTTTCATATTCAATACTCGATGACTCAAGTCGCCGTCGACCGAGGGTCTCTCGCTGGTGCGCCGCTATTTCACTCGCACTCGGTTTACGTCATTCAGTCTCCTTGTCAAGCGGTTCGGGCGAGGGCCCTGATAAATGTGAATTTATTTGGGAAACCAAAGTCGCGTCATTCGTGACCCCTACTCGCGAACATATATATGTTCTATGTACGAGAAAAAGCAATGATGACTTGAATCAAGACTTGAAGCAACATTTCTAATAGGGAAATGCATGAAACTTTGGGATCAGGAATTCCCAACCAAGTAATGCATATGAAAGAACTGGCGAAATTCAACAATAGTTCGTCGTCTAAATTTTACAATTAAAGTATTTATTTGACGTGAATATAAAGTCTGTCAGCAAAGTCTTTCTTGATTTGAGTTCTATAGAAGGCTGACTTTCCTTCGCCATGGAAAGTCTCCTCTTGTCCTTCACGCTGGCAATCATGCGACTCGCTGAGTTTCGTGGGTTTCGACGCTCGAAACTAGCGGGGCCATACAATGTTGCGCACTAAGCAGTGACAAATCTGCAGTTCTGCATTTTTAATCAGATCTTTGCAAAAGTGACGTCCATCAATTCCTCATGTTTTCTCGATCAAATTGGCCTAAAAAATTATAATATTTGGACCATATTTTGAAGGAAATTACGTGAAACATTGTTTGCACGATTGAAAGCCCGTTTCGTTAAAAATAGTCCGATTTAAATTATTTTCTGTCAATTTAATCGAGAGAATGCCAGGAATCCATTTGTGTCACTGTCATATCGATACGATGAAAAATAAACAAATTCTGTTTCTAGTAAAATCTCGTTAGCCGCTCGCTGTTCGGGACCGGCGGTGAGCCCGTATCGTGAACGGAGCCCTAATTCCAAGTGTGAGTTTCTCGCTTCTTTCTGGCCGAAGGGGGGAGCGAGATGAAATGCTTTGCGTGTGCGGCGGGCGTGCGCGATGATCGCAAGCGCTTACGAATTACCGTGAGCATGGGAACCGCTTCGCAAAATCTTGACGCAGGTCCGGTTCAAGTCTTTTTTACGCCCTAGACGAACTTGTTAAATTGCGCCCTTTATTATAATACATTTATTTGAGTACATTGATGTCCTTAGTCTTAATTTTTACTCGTAGTATAAAACCGTTGTAGTACAATTTGTAGTATTTCATTTACAAATTTATTTTTAACAATGCCAACAATGAAAAGACCATTTTGCACCTCTTGTCAACCTTACGCCCTAGCAGTTACCTATTTTTTCAGAATAAAGTCATAAATAATCTCAAATAAATGTATTATAATAAAGGGCGCAATTTGACAAGTTCGCCTAGAGCGCAAAAAAGATTTGAGCCGGGCCTGCCTCAAGATTTGCGAAGCGGTTCCCGTGCCGCCGTAAGCGCTTGTGACCATCGCGCACGCCTCTCGCGCGCACAAAGGACGGAGTGTCAGGTGTCCGAAAGTCGGAGCGAGACAAAATATCAACGCGTCGTCTGCTCGTACTGTCCTGACTCGCTTTCAGTGCCTTCGCTCGCTTTCGTTTCATCTCGCTCTCGCCTTCGCCGGACAAGACTGAAACGGAAGTGGTGGGGATAGCGAAAAGTCCGTATCGTGTACACCAAACCGAGAACAAAGAGGAGATATAATAAGAGACGTCATTCCGGGCGGAACGTTTGAAGTCCTTACTTGACCTTAGCATTTAAATTGGTTGTCTATTCGAGCGGGATATTCAAATCAACTAAATCTACCTTACCGCAGTTGGCTGATTATTGTCGAAGTTTACCGATCCATGCCGAATGGACATTTAAATTGGTTGTCTAGTGATTTCTCCAGTTTATTTCTGTCCTTGTCGAGTGACGCCTCATATTATATCTCCTCTTTGCCGAGACCGTAACGAGACTTTACTGTAATCGATGACACATCACCAAGCAACGGTGATTTCGCGCGGCTCGGACCACAAAGGTTCTCGTCGGTTATTCGAGCTTCTAAGATCGTATTCAGATATACCCTTCGGTGCCCACAGAACTCCAACTGACAAATCCACGATCGTCAGATGGTGGTGACTGATTTCTCCTCGATCGCTGTTCACGAAAACGAATCGACCGGCCAATATATCTGCATGCAATCTTAGGATAAAAATACGATGAAAGATGAAATAGTATTCGAAGCTGAAGATGAAAGGCCTTCGAATAATCAAAGGAAACTAAATATCCGAAGCTAAACAGAATTTTAGATTTAGGGTACACACACCCTCCCCGAAACCTCGTGTCGATCGGCCACTGGGGCCATTTGGAAGTATATTCTTTTATTTAAATAATGCCCATCTGTGCATAGGACCGTAAAGAATAACAAAAAAAATCAGGGAGTCAACTGTTGCCCGATTTGGAGACTTTTCCTTGTTACATGTTACATACAATAGTCGGAAGAATAATAATAAGAGCAATAATTGCAAATAATTGCCAGAACTTCCACATTCTGAAAATATGATATCAGTAAATCAATATTTCCAGTATTAGTAAAAAAGTTCCAATTTCTCTTTTCTTATTTTAAATAATGTGATCATATAATTATAACATAAATTCGACAGCGATTTCAAGTGATGTATATGTCACGGTAAAACCATTAATTTAGTAAATGTATACAATTCTCAGCAGTTCCTGGTTAATGTATGCCTAAAATGCATATAACCTAACCTACAATCGTCCGAAAATGCATACATTGACTGCATCACGCTTTTACTGTGGCATATATATCCAGCTAACGCTTCAGTTTTGCTATGATTCCACGTTGGCAGTCCTCCCGAGTAGGCGCCATCTCGTATCCACTAGCTCAACTAAATTTGTCACGTGACTTGCTCTGTATTATCGCCAATATGGCGGAACTCGTACTTTAGGAATGCAGTTACGAAATTACGTTGTTTGTCCTCATATGAGCAGATTTTTGGCTGGGTGATGTCTCATTCGAAAGAGGAAGGTTCAATGCAGCGCGGTCTGGTCATCATTTTAGTCACAAAACACTTTTAGTGACTTAAAAGAGTCTTGGATTCTTGCAAGTATATTTTGTCGACTTTTGCTCTACTTTGAACGCTCATATTATTAGATATCAACACAATCTCGTCGAACCATGACCAGAGCGCGCTGCACTGAACCTTCCTCTTTCGAATGAGACCTTGCCCAGCCCAAAATCTGCTCATATAAGGACAAACAACGTAATTTCCCAAACCCATGTTTCGGGCCAGATTGTGTCGGTATACAGCGCGCTGCATTACCCGTGTCTACCCCCTTAAACTATTCATCTATAAGGTACTGTGATGAATTTTTGAAAATTTATAATAAAAATCAACTTTATAGTGAAAAAGCAAAACCCTTGGTGTTCGTGATTACTCGACTGCAGTGGGGCAGGCTAGCACGAACAGAGTGCTAAACATCGCAAAAGTCGCACAGAAAGCGCGATTTCAATGGTCAACCCATAAAAAATGTTGCTGCAACCTATACCTAATGTATTTTTCAAATTCCTCTTCTTGTGCGTTAGAAAAAATTGCAATTGGTCGAAATATCGAAAAAAATTGTAAAGGTCGTTTTCTAAACTGTTTTTTCTGAGCCTGTAATGAAAATTCAAAAATCCCTTTTGTAGATTTAAGAAAGTTTTATACATGCTGAAAATTTTATCAAAATCGATTAACGTTGCTAATCTCGAAGGTTCGAGATTACCCCATCCGAGTTGTTCGTCAATACCCCATCCCTAGTAGCATTTGTGGTTGGCCAACGGTAGCCAACAGTTGGGAATTAGTTGGGATATAGTTAGTGTTTTTGCCTACAAATTCCCAACATAGAGCCTACGGCAAAAAAGTTACGACAGTGTACCAACGAATATTCAATGTTGGACCTACAATTATTATGGTTGGTTAATTAACAAAAAGTTACAACATTGTGCCTACGAATATTCAATGTTAGGCCTACAATTACTATGGTTGGTTAATTAACAAAAATTTACAACGGTGATTAAATGTCGTCTTATAAGTGTCAGAAAATTTGCTACATCAAAAAACCTGTTATTATATTCCAAGTTGTGATTTTTCTTTTCTTATTTATAAATACGTAATGAGGACGTCTGTCTTGAGGCGAATGTGAAATTTTAAGGAATGAATTTAAAGGTCGAATGATATTTTGTAGAATATTTCGCGTCACTGCACAGTTTTTATAAACAATTGATACTAGGTATGTAACTAGAAATTAGAAGTGTCTACAAGGAAATGTGTTGGGTAAGTGCGAACAGCGATTGCTTTGTAAGCGGTAAGTTTGGGTTCGATTCTCCTCACCCGCGATTTTTTTTCCCTAAACCAGGCCTGAAAAAGACGGGTTTTCAACGTCTTTTGAAGTTCTTTAAGACACCTTCTGGACGTCTTTTGAAAAGAATATAAATAATAGGGCAACGGTAGTAAAGCCTACCTTGGCCATCTGTTGTTGGCCCAACCTGAAAAAATGTGCCAAATCTAACTGTTGGCCAACTAATATTATGTGCGTGGCCCAACTGTATGCCAACAACAAATGCTACTAGGGATGACATAAAAAAATAAAAAAGAATTTATTTCAGAAGTTAGAATCATGATTCAAGTAACGCCTTGGTCACAAAATGTTGGTAAAAAAATGCTTTATTTCAACTTAAAAAAAAAACAATTGTATCATTAATTCAACAATAATTATATACCATTGAAAATGGACAAAATATTACTTGAAACATGATGAAAATAATAAATTGTGTTTATCTTGAATAGCATGAGCGTTCTGTATTTATTACTTTCTGCCCGGCGTTGGATACGACCTAAACTATAATATTAGCTAGTGAAAAAGGAACATCGTTTTTATTTATTAAAACTCCGTAACATCGTATTCGCGATTACCCCGCGTTCGTGTTTACCCCACTCTCCCTTACTATGTGCTTTTATTTTTCGACTAACATAGCAGGAAGGTCATCCCACTCGATCACGTTTTGACGTCGATGTCAGGAATTTTTATCAAAATGAAACAGGATGTAACTAGTCGATGTGAAATTAGAGGGAGTTACTTATTATTTTGATGGTTCCGAATTTGTTTCAGAACCACAGTTGTGAATTGATTACTTTTTGCATATCCCTTTTTGAAACTACGCTATACTCATAAACTTTTATCTTTGGAACTATTTATCGTATTGCATTCATTCTTTTCTTTTTTAATATAGATTATTTTGCCTATTCACATAATATTTTATGAAATTCATTTTTGTTACATAAAAAAATATAGACAAATTCTTATTTTCCCAATTTTATTAATTCTAAATAAGGATGACCATCTTTCTAGCCTACTGTCTACAAAATAAGGTTTTTTGTAGGATGGTAGGTTCGAAGGCAACGGTGAGCCCCGTTTCAGGTAAGCGAGCCGCGCGCTGCACTATTGCGGACGGTTTACCATACCACCTGAACCCCCGTATTACTTCAATCAGGTCAAAACATAAAATTGACTGGTCTCGTATCCCCCGTAATCGTGTCATTTATGCCTGCGGAAGAGTTTCTTTAATTGCGTTTGTTTGAACTTCAATAGGGGTTAAATATACCCAAAAGTCCCTGTTCCATATAATATTATGGTTCAACGCAAATACAGGGTGTTTTGTCCTCGCCCTAGAGAAAATAAAACCTTGGAATGATCCATGGACAAAATTTCAGGATGCGTCCTTTCGTTGGCGAATGAGGGTCTATGGTATAACAATAAAGTGCAGTTTACGAGTGGCTAAATCGCGACCATTAAGCCCTGAGTAAAATAGCAATTATTGAAAACAATTTGAAATTTTTAACGAAGCTAGGACTACATTTTCCATGTTAAGAATGGCGTGGTAAACTACGAAGAGTTGTTTTTATTTTAGGATTAGGCGTTCTCGACAGCCGAGTTGTTCATCCCTATGAAAGCTCAAGGGTCATCGAATGAGAGCGTTTTAAACATCTTACAGAAATGCACCGTGTACTCCCTTAAAATAGCGAAATTGTTTCCTAAGTTGCAGATAATTTCTAACTTGGACGGGGATTCTTTTCTACAGGCCATTTCACGCTAATTCGATCACTTTTCTTAATGTAGTGTTTCAAATACAAGAATGCCTTGGTACATCGGCGCAGTTTGGGACTGACAGTGTAAGAGTAACAAATAACTGCAACAGTCTGCTTTCACAAATCCCGTCACGAGAGAGACAAACAATGAGAGCGAAAGGAACAGCATACATACCTTCCCGGCCTATTCAGCTAGGTCGAACTGAACCGAATCCACCCGAACTAAACCGAGCCGGAGCCCTGACCAGTCGGCGGACCGCTTCATACATTAAGTGGTGACCGATCTACCGACCGGTCCCCGTTCGTCTCAGAACTACGGTCCCCGATTCCCGACCGAAGTGCAATTGGTCAGGAGCTTCGGTTCCCTTTTGCAACCTCCCGCTACTACGGTCAGAAATCTCTCCACTTTCGTTACGGTTACTGGTTATTTGACCGATATGTGACCGGTCTGAATTTCGGTTTCTGCTTCGGTCTGGACTCCCTAGAGGGTCATTCCACGCGAAGTCGGACACTTTTCGGAGTAACATTTCGGATTTTGGTGCAACTTGGATATGTTGTAGTCTTTAGGGGTATATATATATATATATATATATATATATATATATATATATATATATCTCAAAGGATTTTTCGAAATGACAAAAATTGTGGATGTTACAGCTCTTTGAAATATAGTGTTTACTATTTTTCCAAAAATTATAACTCTGGAACTAATAAACTGATAAAAATGACCTTTCGGGTGCTTACAGTGGAGATATAAGAGTACCTAATAAAAATTATTTCACTTAATAAAAACGAATATTTGACCATTTATTTAGCAATTGTTCTTAACAAATGCAATTTTATAGTTGAAGGCACCTTTTTAAAAATTTGGAAAAAATAGGAAGATAAAGCCCAGTTTTTCCTCTTTATGGACACGTTTCGAAAGGCGTGGACGTTTTAAAATTGGCCAAATGAAAATTAATTGAATGTAACGCTGCGTCAAATCACACCGGCTCGACTGGTCGCTCGGGCCGTGCGGTACTCGCAGCGGCCAAGCGACTATACCTGCTACTTTTATATAGGGTATTAATGAGGACCGCTGCAAGGTTTAATACCGTTAATAGTTACTGGAAACTCACTCTCTGTCGATGGCACTTATTGTTTGAAACATTTAAGTTGCCATTGTTCAATGCAAACCACGAGAAGGTGGTGAGTATTCTTCCGTCGGGAGAGGATGGGATGTGATGGGATTATGTTAAAGGATAAATATTTTATCGTATTTTTTAGCGTCTTTTGGAATAAATGACCGGTTATGTAATTACTTATTTGATAATTGCTACAACTTTTGATTTGTCACTGTATGAATAGACTTTAGCTTTTAAATGAGACACTGTATCCGTTGGTATAAATGAATAAAAGTTTCGCGTTCCAGAAATTGTTTTTGCAAGTCCACGTCTTTCTAGTAATAATCGTGAATGTTTTTGATATTGTTCTATTGAGCTGAATTGAAAATGAATGTTTTGAATGTTGGCAGTCGCCTAATCAAACAATTTTTGTGGTGTCGTTATTTGTTCTTCTAGTGGTCTTTGTAAACTGGCTCGAGCTGCAAGACGTTTCAATGACCCCCCAATACCATCGCATGCATTTTTGCCATGTGATGTTGCAAAAAAAATGCTACTCGGCGTTAATTCCGAAATCTTCGAAATGGAAGCTGAGATTCAGTAAATTGTATTTATTTTTATATTGTGATGAAGCCCCATCGGAGAAATATTTGATTTTATTAATAGCAGTGCCGTGTGTTTGTTTCAAAAAATTAATCAGCTTTATTTGGAATAAATGAACTGCGATACTGTCATGCTCTTTACAATCTGAAATAATGACAAAGTTGTTATGCTCTAGACAATTATTGATTCTATAATAAGCAACGAATGGATGAATTGTAGCCTGTTTGTTGGACCAATGATAGCTCTGAATTTCATCCTGAATAACAAAAGAATAATTTTCTGCAAAATCTCCGACAACAACTAACTTGTCCGGCCCTAAATTTTCTTTGCAATATTTGAAATAACTACTCTGATTTTTTGCAATGAAATCATGGACTTGCAATGTCGGTAATCGAGTTCCCAAATGTTCAAGAAATTCTTCTGTTGTATATTCTATATCTTCTAAATTGGATCTGTCAGTATTTGTCCATTGACAACATGAAATAGATATAATAAAATGTTGTTCAAATAAGTCTTGCAATTTTTTACGCAGAGGTCCATATCCTGGGCAATCTTTGCAATTATTCAAGTTGCAACATTCATCGCAGACATCACAACGCATATTTAATAGCATCTCCTTGTATGTGCATGGAAAACTAGAGGATACAGGAAACAATTTCTGGAGTTTCGCACCAGTAAGTAGTAATTTAACATTTTGATGTATAGCACATACACATACAGAATGTGTTCCACTGGCTCCTACAAGTATACACTCTTCAGGACGAAGTTGAGCAAATTTACTAAAGCCGATGTTTACCGACGGATTTTGTTCTTTAAAAAATGAATGCAATTCATTTAAATTATTTAACAGCAAACGCTTTTGTATATGCATTTTTAAACCGTCTCTTTTAACCGAAATACAGTCCTTTTTCCCGGGCATTAATCTACTGACTTCGTCATTCGAATAGAATGATTGCACCATGGATATGGTAGAATCAGATAATGGCACTCCTTTCTTCTTGTCAGGGTAGGACAAAATACCCTTTTTTAAATGTAACTGTTTGGCCACGATTGCCATGTGCTTAGTACATCCTATTTCTTGTACCATTTGTCTAATACTCCACGATTGAGGAAGAATAGTGAGAAGATGTAACTGGTTGTCATAGTTTGTTAATTTACTGTACTTTTCTCGCAATTCGGGTAACACTTCTTCAGAGAAATAATCGCGATCGTCGTCAGAAAAATTGTCTATTAATTTTCGTTTTACCGTTTTTTGCATATATGTTAACTTTCGCACTGCAGTGTTACGCGATGAAAAATGTATTGAAGTTATTGGCGACTGGTTCAAAATATTAAGCGTCGTATTCAGTGACTCGGTAATCATTGATTTATCACCACGCTTTACCACATTTTCGTTTGTAGTTTCACAGTCAGTATCATTATCTGAAGGTTCGAATGACACGATATTACTACTAGATGCTACAGGTTCTTCGCGTACAAGAATGTTCAACGTTTCAGACTCAGGCAACCGATCAAATTTTAACCGACAACTATTGCAAATATACTTACCCGCCTCAAGATTTGGATACTTCTTTTGCAATGTTTCCGTAACACGCCTAATATCTTTCTGAGGATGCTTGGTGTGATTCATTTTCGCAAAAGGATTGTAGCACTCTTTTCGCACCATTTTAAACTTTCGCAGTACGAATGGACACGTCTACAAGGTTTGGCTGTAAGAACGGCACTGACAAACAGAGACTAAGAAACCGAGAAACCCCATCCTTGGCAAGTTTGAATACGTCTAAGGACCAATAAAAGAAATGCAGGATAACTCAGAACAATGGCAACTTAAATGTTTCAAACAGTAAGTGCCATCGACAGAGAGTGAGTTTCCAGTAACTATTAACGGTATTAAACCTTGCAGCGGTCCTCATTAATACCCTATATAAAAGTAGCAGGTATAGTCGCTTGGCCGCTGCGAGTACCGCACGGCCCGAGCGATCAGTCGAGCCGGTGTGATTTGACGCAGCGTTACATTCAATTAATTTTCATTTGGCCAATTTTAAAACTTCCACGCCATTCGAAACGTGTCCGTAAAGAGAAAAAACTGGGCTTTATCTTCCTATTTTTTCCAAATTTTTAAAAAGGTGCCTTCAACTATAAAATTGCATTTGTTAAGAACAATTGCTAAATAAATGGTCAAATATTCGTTTTTATTAAGTGAAATAATTTTTATTAGGTACTCTTATATCTCCACTGTAAGCACCCGAAAGGTCATTTTTATCAGTTTATTAGTTCCAGAGTTATAATTTTTGGAAAAATAGTAAACACTATATTTCAAAGAGCTGTAACATCCACAATTTTTGACATTTCGAAAAATCTTTTGAGATATGTATATATACCCCTAAAGACTACAACACATCCAAGTTGCACCAAAATCCGAAATGTTACTCCGAAAAGTGTCCAACTTCGCGTGGAATGACCCTGGATAGAAACCGATCTGGCTCACGTCGATCTGAACTCAAATCATGTAAGATATTAAAAGTCGAACAGACTTAAAATTTAAACTCCTGCATTTAAATTATATGAGAGGAGAATTAGAAATGATAGAAAGATCATACTGGGTAGTGAAACAAGGGTATGCAAATATTGGCTAAAGAAAGAAGAAAGGGTATGTAGGCTTTGTAAGAAAGAGGAAGAAATAGTGAAACAGGTGATTGAAGCATGTGAAGCAAGTGGAGAGAGCGGCAGGAATTGGAAAAAGGTAATTAGAGGAGAATGGAAAAAACTTGGCTACTTTACAGGAGATAATAGGGAGAATGAAAAGACGGGAAGAACAGGAAAGTGATAAAAGAAGATTATGCAACATAGAATAGATTAGGAAACACTTGTAAAATACAAAAATTGTTAAGACACGGCAGGATACATTAGCAGGGCAGGACTTACACTGACACAATCACAGGAATGAAATGGAAAGAGTATACGATCGTTAAATTGTAGCACGAAAGTGAGCAATAAATTAAATTATTATTATTATTATTATTATATGTTTTCTTTTTATATTTTATTTTTATATTTTTCTCTTTATTTTATATTTTTATATTCTATTTATATAGAGAGAAGTAAAAAAAAATTTGGAGAATAGTGCTGTTTATTTAGAGATAGAGAATTGTGGCGATACAATAGGTACGTAACAGTTTCGGCGAATGTCATCGAGATACTACTGTTCTGTGTAACCCAGCACTCGTGTCGGTCACGAGAGCGTGAGTGTGTGTATGAGTGTATGTGAGGTGTTGTGTGGAAGAGTATGTATGTACGATGCCGCGAAAAGTAAATAGGAAGTCCATCAGCTGTTCGAGAATGTTCTAGTTGTCTTACAGCTGATGTGTGAGAGAGAGAGAGAAAGAGAGAGAGAGAGAGAGAGAGAGAGAAGAAAGAGAAGAAAGAGAGATTGAGAGAGAGAGAGAGAGAGAGAGAGAGAATCTATTTTTAAATTTTTCTTTTTATACTTCTATTTTTTTCATTTAATGTAACAATATATAATCATTTTACATATATTGCTATCTATTTACTTGCATGTCTTCCTCCTTCTCTCCTCACCAATTTCTATTGACTCCGCATAATTCTTTCTATGATTCACCGATTGTAAAGATGGCAATGGATATTACGTCGCTGTATTACAAATTGAATACAGTAACATATTTGTTTAATCTTGAGCCATGTGTAAGCTATGTGTATCCGCGGCTGTATCGAATTGTAGGAGATGTGAGGACAAAATTTAAAACTTTTGTTAACATGTTGCAACACAGCGGTGTTGCCTGCGAAACATTAGATACGCGTCTTGCTGCTAAAATCATACGTGACAGTGAACATTACTGCGAGGATTATCTTGTAGATTGTGAACTGTTAGCATGTGCCATCAATGATATTCTGGCTGATGCTCGTAGGACAAAAATGTTAAATTATATTTGTATTTTTTTATTTTATATTCTTTTAATTTTAAATACATATAATTTCTTACAACATATTATTTCTCTATTTATTTGCCCGCCTTCCTCCTTCTCTCCTCACCACCTAAAAAATATTATATTACATTCGCATTGCAAAAAAATGACGTCATCTCACGCAGCTGTCCCAGGGGATTCAAATTACGCGTAATCGCGCGATGTGCTGCGACGTTAAGATCAAAAACATTTTGAAAAATTGTAGCTTTGGAATAAATGCGATTGTACAACTATACAGTGTTGTCTCTTTCCGTCTCCCGAATTTAGCTTGAAAATAATTGTGATTGTACCACTACGTAATGCTCTCTCTTTCCCGTCCCCGAATACATGGTTTGTAAAACGTCAATCTTTCCCGACATTGTTCGACATCATCCGTTAAAAATAAATTATTATGCGTTGGCGTTTGGCAACGGCTCATGGCTTGTGCACGCATATTGTGTTGTTTTATTCAAAACGAAATGTCAGTTTTCGCTGTAGCAGTGGCGTCAACGTGAGAACGAAAGAAACCGTTGCCGGCATGGCCACTTGTCAAAATGTGGGATTTGGATTTATTCACTCAATCGCTAATAACATTGTCATTTTTCGGTCGATTTACTTCTGGTTGGTGTTATTTTTTGCGTAAAAGTATCAGGTTTACGCATATGAAGAGAAACCGGACGTTTTTTATCAGTTTCTATTTTTCCGTGGCCACAGAATAAGCTCCAAAATTTATTTTTTTTTAAAATGTGGACTATTTTCATCAATATCTTTTGAACCGCTTAACCAATTAAAGATCCCATTATACATATTTGTTCATCATTTCAATGTCTTTCATTTGGTACCACGAACGACCAAATCGGGCACGTCTAGCTCCAGGTATGGTTTTTAAAGTGAAAAGATGTATAAAAATTGAAAAAATCACAATATTTTAAAAACTGTTCCATAAAAAAAATTTAACCTTGATTTTCGTATTCAGCGGGAGAAAATCCATAAGAAAAGTCACCTCTCATCAAATGTACATGAAATTTATTTAATTTTGTAAACTAGTATTATTAAGGAAATTGGTACAAAAAATGGTAATATACAAGTTTGACGTTATTTAAGAAAATAACGGCAATTCGTCATGAATTAACGTCAATATTTCCAATAAAACTAAAAGAATTTGATGAATGTGCTATGGAAAGTGCAGTGTTCGTATCGACACACGCGCGAAGTTCCATGATGTAGCGTGATGAGTGATGCCCTAAACGAATTGTTAGCGGGTCTCAATTTACTACAGCTTTATGACACTAAACCTTTGGCCCCCTACACGATATAAAGTAATTACGAAACATCTGCCAAGTAACTCGCAGCGGAACAATTTTTAGGCTTAACCCCCAATTGCTACAAGCTACTTCCTCTACGTTCGACAGGCAATAAACCTTTCTCTACAGTATAAAAGAATAATAAGTATGGTCGGAACGTTGACCGTGACGAAAATTAATTTTATGGTCCGCACAATTACCAAAAGAAGAAGATGTTCTTATGTTAGATCGAAGAATGTTTCCCTGGCAATGGGGTAGGAAACGAAATTATTCTGCAGAAAGACCAGTACGCCTCGCGGAGAGCCACAGGAAGAAAAGGGATGGTCCGCTGACAGCGCGTGATGCCGCCTGCTTTATCCTCCCGACAAATTCGAGACCGATCTCTTATCTCTCGAATATAAACACGCGTTGGAATATGAAAACATGGAATCGAAATAGAGATACTAGTTGCGAATCATTTGGAGGATAACGAAACGACATATAGACAATTCTTTCGTTTGAATAAGGAGCAGGTTGCCTTTGTGTTAACCTCATCGGAAACGACATAAAAACAGCCCCATCCGTGAGAGTGGAACACCCGATTTCACCACAAGACAAGTTGCTGGTGACATTAAGGCAAGTTAATTTTTCATAACCAACGGTTAATTATCAACGGTTAACGCGATATTTTAAAAAAATGTCGAAGTCGAGTCGACCATTAATTTTTCCAAGGAGGAATATTGTTCTCTGACTGTGTTTCTATAACAGATTCACAGGTTTCAGGAGGTACTATAACATCCATCGACGTTCCTGGAATGTCGCTACCCGTAGTGTTTCTAATGTGTTGAACCTCTTCAGTTTGTTGCACATTACTCTGGGTACTATAATAAAATAAATGAAATGAAGTTTTAAAATTTATTATATTTTAAACCTCGTATTGTGTGTACAAAATATTTGCCTTCTCTCAAACGATACATTGTCCCAAAAACTTTGCTTATCCAACAACGACCATTTAAATTTTGGCTTTTCTGTCGACCCTGTACAGTGTTTATTGTCCCGCTTCATTTTCACGAACGTATCGCGAGTACTCCGCCATCTTTTTTTACAGGCAGCAGCTGAGACAATTAGATAATATATTTTTTGCAGGTTCATCGCTACTGGAGAAAGTTTCAGATCCTTGTCGTTTGCATTTAGAATATCGTACGGTTACATAAGTGTGATTGTCAGAAACGTTCTGGAGCAATTATGCAATAAGTTAGTACCAATATTCCTATCGAAACTAATTATTCTGGATTTGCAAAAAATCGCGCAGGATTTTGAGACGAAATGGAATTTCCCAAACTGTATTGGTGCATTAGATGGCAAGCGCGTGCGAATAGTGTGCCCCAAAAATAGTGGATCACTGTACTACAATTATAAAAACTATTTTTCTATTGTATTACTAGCTCTAGTAGATGCAAATTATAAATTTGTGGTGACCGACGTTGGGTCGTATGGAAAGGAAGGCGATAGTGGAATTTTCCAGAAATCTGCACTGGGTCAGCAAATTTGATCCGGACAATTTAATTTCCCCGTCGACAAGGCATTACCAGGATCTGACGTGGTGGTCCCGCACGTGATTGTAGGCGATGAAGCTTTCAGGATGACAAAAAATATGATGAAACCGTATCCAAAAAACCAAGAAGATCACACAAAAACAATATTTAATTACCGCTTATGCAGAGCAAGAAGAGTATCGGAGAATGCTTTTGGAATCCTGTCGCAAGTTTTCAGGATATTTCATTCACCAATAGCGGTGCTGCCCGAAACAACAAACCACATCATCACTGCAACATACTGCTTACACAATATGTTGCGTGATGAACATCTCAGTGATGGTCAACGTGAAAATCCTGATCGTAACATATCCATGAACAATATGTTGCCGTTGTGTCGACCCGGAGGCTACGGAGATGCCGAGAGTTTTGCGGTACGCGACAAGTTTAAAAATTATTTCAATGCACCAGAAGGGTCAATAGCGTGGCAGCCGGAAGATATTGAAAGGGGTGTATCGATGTAGTCATCTGATAGGGATGTCTAAAGAATTGCGCGTCGATTTTCCTGTAACGATGGTAAACACGGTAGTAAATAATAATTTAACGGCTGCCGTGGTAGTATAGTAGTTAGCATGATATGTATATGGTTTATATGTTCATATTTTTTATACGTGCAGAAAAAGGAAGGATAAGCCAATGGCGTGGTCAGGGTGTCACCATTCGTGACGGAGAGGGTTGCGCCGAGAAACGGAAAGGACACCACAGAAGGATACTGGGCTCGTCGAGGAGGACGGCCGCTGTGCAACGCCGCAACGTCAAGAGTCAATGATGAGAATGAGGTGTTCACATAAACACACGTCTGTGTGACTGTGAGTGAACACAGAAACTGAGACCATTTCTAAAAATCCCAAATTGGACATGGGATTGTGCGACGTTGGTGTGACTGTGGATGAGCATGTGTTGCTCTAGATCAAGTCGACTTTTGTTTGTGCATAATACGCGGTATTATACCCAGACAGCGAGCGTGTGGTTAATTTCTGATGTTGTGGGATGCCAGGTCAACATGATTAAGGTTATCAAGAATTTCATAGTATGTGCCTGCGTCGTGTTGCAAAGAAGTGTATACAGGGTGTCCCACCTAAGACTGGACAGCGCGATATCTCTTAAAGTATTGTCGATAAAAATATAAAAAAAATAGTGCATTGCATGGTTCGAGGGGGCCAACTTATTAGCCCGAACGAATTTTGTTTTTGATTATTATTTTAAAAGATACGATGGTCAAGTTCGGTTTTTCAAATGGAACTATTTTTTTTGAAGTCCTGAGTTGATAGTGCGTTCCAAGACAAATTCAATAAGCTTAAATGTATACACTTGATTTCCACTGGTTTTTAAGATATTGCGCTTGCAAATTTACCGATTTTCACTGGAAGAAAACCCTCTGGAATAGCAAGGACTGGGGACGGTCTTACAGGCGCCACGGGTGGCCTTGCCTGTTGTAATAGATACCTACCTGCCAAAGGTCTACGCAGGCCCAATGGCTGGACAATTCTTTTCCGTCAGAAATGCTACTTAGGTAGGTACATCTGCGGTATCGAGAAGCGCGCCGTTACTTTTATTTCGCACTTGCTTCTACGCTCGGATGGCCGGTTCTTTTGGGAGGGATGCAAGTTGGATTGGTTAGGTTAGGAGGTGTGAAAGTTGCTAGACTAACTTTCAACCATAGGGAGCAGATTGTATTAGAACCAATCGGATTTGCATCCCTCACAAACGGCTGCTCTCTTGAAGAGGCCCTCTTCACAGCAATACCTCCTCCCCAATGCCCACCTTCTCTCGCACGGAATACGTCAACGCATGCTTTTGTTTTGATATCGAAGCTCGTGTTTATACTCGAGAGGACCACGCGACGACAGCGGGCTACCCCTTTTCTTCCTGTGTCTCTCCACGAGGAGTATTGCCGGTGGATTGTAGGAGCGTAGATGTCAGGATGCCAAGTTATTGAATTCAGGAGACGATAGAAACACTTAATTACAAAACACACATGTACTATAATTAAAGTAAATCGTATTCCTCTCGGGCGGAAGTCGCCCGACGCTCGTAAAGGAGATGCGGCCTGGTACACCGTGGCGAGGGCTGCCCTTCGCAGTGCCTCACCCGATTTTTATGTCTTTTTCCGGAAAAAGGTACGAATCCTGGGCCGAACGTAACGAATTGGGGTCGAGCCCCCGCAGTCGAGGGTGAAATATCCATTACAGCGTATTAAGAAATTCTTTTCTTCGTCGTGTCGAAAGAGAAGTGACGCCAATGGATTCCTTATGTTTTTCTGATGAAAATCATACCAAATATCACGCAAATCGGACTACTTTGACACAAGCTATTTATACTCCCTATGTAAAAGTTATCCGATTTACACGACATTTGGCATGATTTTCATCGGAAAACCACAAGGAATCCATCGGCAACACTTCCAGATCCATACGATAAAGAATAAAGAATTTTTTTATTTCCTAAACAGATACAGGGTAATTCTGGTGGTACGCCCGTCACCCCGTGGCGAGGACAACACTTCGCAGTGCCCATCGAATTTTATGGCTTTCGACCCTCGAAGGGGTTCGAGTGCCTATTAAGAACTGAGCAATCTTCGACTCCCGCATTTCTCATCAGATCTTTGCAAAAACGAACAACATCGATTCCTTATGTTTCGCCGATGAAACTGACACCAAGAGCGACGTAATTAGGACCATAATGATGGAACTTCCATGGAAAATCGATTTATATCATTTCAAGCTGACTTGACTTGGTCAAAAATAGTCCGATTTACATGAAATTTGGTATGATTTTAATCGACGGAACGCCAGGAATCCATTGGCATCACTTTCCCCTTCGATACGATGAAGAAAGGAAGCAAACATTTGAAATCCTGAACATTTCTCACTTCTTAATGATATTCCAAACCCTTCGAGGGTCGAAAGCCATAAAATTCGATGGGCACTGCCGGGGTGTTGTCCTCGCCACGGGATGACGGGCGTACCTCCAGAATTACCCTGTATCTGATCTGTTTAGGAAATAAAATAATTCTTTATTCTTTATCGTATGGATATGGAAGTGTCGCCGATGGATTCCTTGGGGTCTTCTGATGAAAATCATATCAAATGTCGTGTAAATCGGACAACTTTTACATTGGGAATACAAATAGCTTGTGTCAAAGTAGTCCAATTTGCATGATATTTGGTATGATTTTCATCAGAAAAACATAAGGAATCCATTGGCGTCACTTCTCTTTCGACACGACGAAGAAAAGAATTTCTTAATACGCTGTAATGGATATTTCACCCTCGACTGCGGGGGCTCGACCCCAATTCGTTACGTTCGGCCCAGGATTCGTACCTTTTTCCGGAAAAAGACAAAAATCGGGTGAGGCACTGCGAAGGGCAGCCCTCGCCACGGTGTACCAGGCCGCATCTCCTTTACGAGCGTCGGGCGACTTCCGCCCGAGAGGAATACGATTTACTTTAATTATAGTACATGTGTGTTTTGTAATTAAGTGTTTCTATCGTCTCCTGAATTCAATAACTTGGCATCCTGACATCTACGCTCCTACAATCCACCGGCAATACTCCTCGTGGAGAGACACAGGAAGAAAAGGGGTAGCCCGCTGTCGTCGCGTGGTCCTCTCGAGTATAAACACGAGCTTCGATATCAAAACAAAAGCATGCGTTGACGTATTCCGTGCGAGAGAAGGTGGGCATTGGGGAGGAGGTATTGCTGTGAAGAGGGCCTCTTCAAGAGAGCAGCCGTTTGTGAGGGATGCAAATCCGATTGGTTCTAATACAATCTGCTCCCTATGGTTGAAAGTTAGTCTAGCAACTTTCACACCTCCTAACCTAACCAATCCAACTTGCATCCCTCCCAAAAGAACCGGCCATCCGAGCGTAGAAGCAAGTGCGAAATAAAAGTAACGGCGCGCTTCTCGATACCGCAGATGTACCTACCTAAGTAGCATTTCTGACGGAAAAGAATTGTCCAGCCATTGGGCCTGCGTAGACCTTTGGCAGGTAGGTATCTATTACAACAGGCAAGGCCACCCGTGGCGCCTGTAAGACCGTCCCCAGTCCTTGCTATTCCAGAGGGTTTTCTTCCAGTGAAAATCGGTAAATTTGCAAGCGCAATATCTTAAAAACCAGTGGAAATCAAGTGTATACATTTAAGCTTATTGAATTTGTCTTGGAACGCACTATCAACTCAGGACTTCAAAAAAAATAGTTCCATTTGAAAAACCGAACTTGACCATCGTATCTTTTAAAATAATAATCAAAAACAAAATTCGTTCGGGCTAATAAGTTGGCCCCCTCGAACCATGCAATGCACTATTTTTTTTATATTTTTATCGACAATACTTTAAGAGATATCGCGCTGTCCAGTCTTAGGTGGGACACCCTGTAGATGACCATGGAATAATTATCGTCCCGACTTGTTTGTCCATTAGGGAAAGGATAAGTTGACCACTGTGATATTTGATATTTAAGCTGTTCGTGTAAAATTTGGTGCTAATATTCTATTTCTTCTAGATGATAAGTCCGAGAACAGACTAAGGTCAGGTTGGCCGAATGTAAGGAATATGGAAGCGGCCATTTAGCTGTCGTCAAGGAGGGTCTCCGAAAAGAGAAAACGCGATTGGCACTAGAGGGTGTCATAAACCAGGCCTTTCGGGGACTGTTCAATTACTTACATTATTCACAATATTTAACGATTTAACTAACCACTTCTGTCCTTAATTCAAAAGGTTAAAAAATGTCACTTGCACCTCTTTGGTTGTAAGTGCCTCATGTATGATGAAAGAATAAATAAATATAATTAAAAATAATAAAGAAAGAAAAAAAATGCCTCACCCGTTCTGTTTGATTTAATTGACACTTCTCTCTACACATTTTCTTTCCCTCCGTAATTCTTGTAGTCTTTGCTCTTACAATCATAAAGGATTTAGCCTCTATCAATTTTTCGGGTTACTCTGTCGAAAACTGCAACTCCGTCGACATTTTAGACAATTGTCACTCACACACACAAAATATGGCACTTGGAGGCACTTTACAGTATGCGCGTGATGCCACCCTGCTTCGTCCTCAGGACAAATTCGAGACCGATCCCGTGTCTCTCGAATATAAACACGCGTTGGAATATTAAAACAAAAGCACGCGCTGACGTATTCAGATGTGAGAGAAGGTGGGCCATTGGAAGGATAGAATATTTTGAGCTACAATTTTTTCTATAATTTCTAAAATCTTTATTTCTGGCTGTTTCTTGGGTCTCTTCACCCAAGTGGCCGAGTGGAAGGTTGCCAAAATATTTTATACATTCGCAGGAATGTATGTATTAACAGTTTCTGAACAGTATTTGGTATACAGGGTGTCCCAAAAATGTCGGAGTTCCTTGGAAGGGGTAACTCAGGGGGTGATTTGAAACAACTTTTTCCTTAGCGAAAATATTGTCCGAAGCTTCGTTAAGGAGATATTAACAAAAAACACCGACCAATCAGAGCGCGCGCCTTCCGTCCGAGCTCCCGCGGTAGCGTTGGCTACGCGGTAGGCGACTGCGCTTGTACTACGAACGTACGAACAAGCAAGTCGGCATGCATCGAAGGAAACTGCGTTACACATTTTTTTTTTAAAGCGGAATCTTAAATAAGAATTATTTGAAGTGAGAGGACAAGAAGTACGTAAATTTCGTTTTTAAATAAGGCATAAACGAAAAGGTAATGTAGCAGAAAATGTACGACATGTGATCGTAATTCGTTATTGAGGTAAAGAATAACGGCCAACACAACTAAATTTAAACAGTAATATTAGGTGTACGAATAATTTCTTTGCGACTGGATTTACATAATCAGTACAAAGCTACTGAATTTCTATCGCGGTGGTATTCATAAGCTGCCAGAAAAATGGCAAAAGGTAATTAACAATAATGGAAATTATTTCGATGATTGAGTTGTTTTCATATTTTTTAAATCGAACTGTTATTGTACCCTAAAATCGGAAAGAATTTATTTCTACACCTAATGATCACCAATAAATTAAATAAAACTCACCCATTCGGACATTCCTTTCCTTCCTATTCGGAAACCTGTGTCACTGGGTCACTGTACCGATCCTGGTCATCGGTGGACGAAAAGATTTATGGTAGGGTAGCGCCCAGTGCTCAGCTGATCGCAGGTATTCGCAGGACACCACCCGAAGGTAAGGGTCGCAACGTCAAGTGCGTCCGGGTTAATGTACCGAATATTCACTTCACTGCACTGATACTAACACTGATCATTTCATTTATTTTTCACGGAACGTGTTGTTCCTACGTTATAAAAATTGGTGGCCCCGAAAGGGGCCGATTACTGTTAATTGAGCAGTTGCTCGATGTGGCCACCCTCAGCGTCTATGCACGCCTCCGCACGTATAACCAGCTGCCTTTGGACGGCTCGCAACGTTTGTGGCGTTATGTTTGCGACCGCAGCATGAATGCGCACGACTATGTCTTCCAGTGAATCCACTGGCTGACGGTACACCTCATCCTGAAATGATTGTTGTACAACAAATACAAAACGTAAGTAAAAAAAGAATACCTATAAAAAATTAAGAGCACTAATGAAATTACCTTCAGGTAGCCCCAGAAGAAAAAATCCAGCGGGGTCATATCCGGTGACCGTGGGGGCCACGCAACAGGACCGTCGCGGCCGATCCACCTGTCCTGGAAGGTTTCATTAAGGTAGTCGCGGGCAATTGTGGCGTAGTGAGGTCCAGCCCCGTCTTGCTGATAAACCATGTTCTGTCGGACCTCATTTGGAATATGGGCCATAAGACCCGGCAGAACATGCTCTAAAAAGACTTTATACGCTGGACCGTCCATCCTGTCTGGCAGCATGTACGGCCCAACGATAAATTCGCCACAAATGCCCGCCCATACATTAATTGACCAACGGACTTGTGCTGCGCGTGTCCGAAGCGCTAGCGGATTCTCGTCGCTCCACACATGCCGATTGCGGGAATTGAAGCAGCCTTCCCTCTTGAAGATTGCTTCGTCCATCCACAATATGTATTTGCAGAACGACGGATTCCGCTGCACTTCTCCCAACAGCCACACTGAATACTCAACCCGCTGGTCGGCATCTTCGGGGTGCAAATGTTGCACCCGTACATAGCGGTACGGGTGCAACATGTTTTCCCTCAGAGTTCGGTGTACCGTCATTCTGCTGGCACTAGAAGAAAATGCAGAAACATCCATTATTAGATAACATTTGTTTCCCTTAATTAATAATTGCTGCAGTTATCTTGTACTGTGACTTACTCTAGGCGGCGGCTCAAGTCGCGCACGCTGACGGTCGGGTCCTCGTCGATGGCTTCCAGGACGTTCTCTTGTACCGCAAGGTTCCGCGCGGCTCGGGGTCTACCCACGTCGCTGCCTCGCGGCATCATCGACCCCGTCGAGTATAATCTAGACGCCAAACGTCTAATCGTTCCCTCGCTCGGGGTTTCGATGCGCGGGTACTCCAGTGCCAACGCTCGCACGGTAGCACTTGCGTCCCCGTCGTTCCGCGCGTACACCCAGAACATCGCGTAATACTCTTCGGCTGAGTACATTTCTGGGCCGAGATTACTAGCTGACTGACAGGATTTTTTCCCAAGCAACTTCCTCTACCCCCAAGTAGTTTCTCTCGTTCCATTATGAGTTTACTCCCACCAGGACAAGAGGCTTTAGGTAAAAAGAAGCCAGCACATTTTCGAAACACACGTGTTTTTCAGAAGTGCAACGATCGAGCCATCCTACACTTTCACAAAAGCCCGCGCTCCGTCCTTCTACTGCCAATGTACCCATTGCTTCGAGATAGAAAACAGACACCACGTGTATCGGTTCGAAAGGGTCCGAAGGGAAGAGAAGCAGAAAGTCTTCGAGTTGCTGTAAAGAAGAAAATGCACACCATTCCTGTTTCCCCTTTCCGATACCCTGAGTTCACGTCTGCTACGAGGCGGAACCAATTAAGTCATAAATTATCCGAAACTGTAGGAAACCGTTCTCTACCGCCGACTGGCGGGACAATACGGTCATAAACCGCGACCCTGGCGAAATGCTCTGGCTGATCAGCCTGATTAATTTTGGAGAACTAGAAATTACAGAGTATTATCCAACATCAATACGTCTCGCGGAGAGACACAGGAAAAGAAGGGGTAGTCCGCTGACTGCGCGTAGTCCCGCCTGCTTCGTCCTACCCTCAAATTAAAGACGGATCCCTTATCTCTCGAGTATAAACACGCGCTCGAATTTCAAAACAAAAGCACGCGTCGACGTATTCGGTGCGAGAGACTGTGGGCTTGAAGTCCGATTGGCCACAAACTAACCTATCGGGCCTGCTTATCTCTCGTGTCTAAACACGCGCTCGAATTTCAAAACAAAAGCACGCGTCGACGTATTCCATGCGAGAGAAGGTGGGCCTTGGGGAGGAGATATTGCTGTGAAGAGGGCCTCTTCAGGACAGTGGCCATTTGGGAAGGATGCAGGCCCGATATCTCTCGAGTATAAACACGCGCTCGAATTTCAAAACAAAAGCACGCGTCGACGTATTCGGTGCGAGAGACTGTGGGCTTGAAGTCCGATTGGCCACAAACTAACCTATCGGGCCTGCATCCTTCCCAAATGGCCACTGTCCTGAAGAGGCCCTCTTCACAGCAATATCTCCTCCCCAAGGCCCACCTTCTCTCGCATGGAATACGTCGACGCGTGCTTTTGTTTTGAAATTCGAGCGCGTGTTTAGACACGAGAGATAAGCAGGCCCGATAGGTTAGTTTGTGGCCAATCGGACTTCAAGCCCACAGTCTCTCGCACCGAATACGTCGACGCGTGCTTTTGTTTTGAAATTCGAGCGCGTGTTTATACTCGAGAGATAAGGGATCCGTCTTTAATTTGAGGGTAGGACGAAGCAGGCGGGACTACGCGCAGTCAGCGGACTACCCCTTCTTTTCCTGTGTCTCTCCGCGAGACGTATTGATGTTGGATAATACTCTGTAATTTCTAGTTCTCCAAAATTAATCAGGCTGATCAGCCAGAGCATTTCGCCAGGGTCGCGGTTTATGACCGTATTGTCCCGCCAGTCGGCGGTAGAGAACGGTTTCCTACAGTTTCGGATAATTTATGACTTAATTGGTTCCGCCTCGTAGCAGACGTGAACTCAGGGTATCGGAAAGGGGAAACAGGAATGGTGTGCATTTTCTTCTTTACAGCAACTCGAAGACTTTCTGCTTCTCTTCCCTTCGGACCCTTTCGAACCGATACACGTGGTGTCTGTTTTCTATCTCGAAGCAATGGGTACATTGGCAGTAGAAGGACGGAGCGCGGGCTTTTGTGAAAGTGTAGGATGGCTCGATCGTTGCACTTCTGAAAAACACGTGTGTTTCGAAAATGTGCTGGCTTCTTTTTACCTAAAGCCTCTTGTCCTGGTGGGAGTAAACTCATAATGGAACGAGAGAAACTACTTGGGGGTAGAGGAAGTTGCTTGGGAAAAAATCCTGTCAGTCAGCTAGTAATCTCGGCCCAGAAATGTACTCAGCCGAAGAGTATTACGCGATGTTCTGGGTGTACGCGCGGAACGACGGGGACGCAAGTGCTACCGTGCGAGCGTTGGCACTGGAGTACCCGCGCATCGAAACCCCGAGCGAGGGAACGATTAGACGTTTGGCGTCTAGATTATACTCGACGGGGTCGATGATGCCGCGAGGCAGCGACGTGGGTAGACCCCGAGCCGCGCGGAACCTTGCGGTACAAGAGAACGTCCTGGAAGCCATCGACGAGGACCCGACCGTCAGCGTGCGCGACTTGAGCCGCCGCCTAGAGTAAGTCACAGTACAAGATAACTGCAGCAATTATTAATTAAGGGAAACAAATGTTATCTAATAATGGATGTTTCTGCATTTTCTTCTAGTGCCAGCAGAATGACGGTACACCGAACTCTGAGGGAAAACATGTTGCACCCGTACCGCTATGTACGGGTGCAACATTTGCACCCCGAAGATGCCGACCAGCGGGTTGAGTATTCAGTGTGGCTGTTGGGAGAAGTGCAGCGGAATCCGTCGTTCTGCAAATACATATTGTGGATGGACGAAGCAATCTTCAAGAGGGAAGGCTGCTTCAATTCCCGCAATCGGCATGTGTGGAGCGACGAGAATCCGCTAGCGCTTCGGACACGCGCAGCACAAGTCCGTTGGTCAATTAATGTATGGGCGGGCATTTGTGGCGAATTTATCGTTGGGCCGTACATGCTGCCAGACAGGATGGACGGTCCAGCGTATAAAGTCTTTTTAGAGCATGTTCTGCCGGGTCTTATGGCCCATATTCCAAATGAGGTCCGACAGAACATGGTTTATCAGCAAGACGGGGCTGGACCTCACTACGCCACAATTGCCCGCGACTACCTTAATGAAACCTTCCAGGACAGGTGGATCGGCCGCGACGGTCCTGTTGCGTGGCCCCCACGGTCACCGGATATGACCCCGCTGGATTTTTTCTTCTGGGGCTACCTGAAGGTAATTTCATTAGTGCTCTTAATTTTTTATAGGTATTCTTTTTTTACTTACGTTTTGTATTTGTTGTACAACAATCATTTCAGGATGAGGTGTACCGTCAGCCAGTGGATTCACTGGAAGACATAGTCGTGCGCATTCATGCTGCGGTCGCAAACATAACGCCACAAACGTTGCGAGCCGTCCAAAGGCAGCTGGTTATACGTGCGGAGGCGTGCATAGACGCTGAGGGTGGCCACATCGAGCAACTGCTCAATTAACAGTAATCGGCCCCTTTCGGGGCCACCAATTTTTATAACGTAGGAACAACACGTTCCGTGAAAAATAAATGAAATGATCAGTGTTAGTATCAGTGCAGTGAAGTGAATATTCGGTACATTAACCCGGACGCACTTGACGTTGCGACCCTTACCTTCGGGTGGTGTCCTGCGAATACCTGCGATCAGCTGAGCACTGGGCGCTACCCTACCATAAATCTTTTCGTCCACCGATGACCAGGATCGGTACAGTGACCCAGTGACACAGGTTTCCGAATAGGAAGGAAAGGAATGTCCGAATGGGTGAGTTTTATTTAATTTATTGGTGATCATTAGGTGTAGAAATAAATTCTTTCCGATTTTAGGGTACAATAACAGTTCGATTTAAAAAATATGAAAACAACTCAATCATCGAAATAATTTCCATTATTGTTAATTACCTTTTGCCATTTTTCTGGCAGCTTATGAATACCACCGCGATAGAAATTCAGTAGCTTTGTACTGATTATGTAAATCCAGTCGCAAAGAAATTATTCGTACACCTAATATTACTGTTTAAATTTAGTTGTGTTGGCCGTTATTCTTTACCTCAATAACGAATTACGATCACATGTCGTACATTTTCTGCTACATTACCTTTTCGTTTATGCCTTATTTAAAAACGAAATTTACGTACTTCTTGTCCTCTCACTTCAAATAATTCTTATTTAAGATTCTGCTTTAAAAAAAAAATGTGTAACGCAGTTTCCTTCGATGCATGCCGACTTGCTTGTTCGTACGTTCGTAGTACAAGCGCAGTCGCCTACCGCGTAGCCAACGCTACCGCGGGAGCTCGGACGGAAGGCGCGCGCTCTGATTGGTCGGTGTTTTTTGTTAATATCTCCTTAACGAAGCTTCGGACAATATTTTCGCTAAGGAAAAAGTTGTTTCAAATCACCCCCTGAGTTACCCCTTCCAAGGAACTCCGACATTTTTGGGACACCCTGTATAGGATAACATAGATACAGGTTTACAAATATTTCTGCACTTCCCACGGTATATTTATCAAATTCTTTTAGTTGTATTGAAATTATTGACAAATTGACGTTAGTTTCTTAAATAACGCTAAACCTTCGTATCATTTGTATATTAACACTTTTATTAACTTCCTTAATAAAATTCGGCATTTTTTAATGCGAAGTATGGGATGTTGCATTTTTCCCTTATTTCATGGGAATTAGTCCCCCAATATGCGACATAGAATACAGGCATTTAATCGAATATGTATTGCCAAATATTCGCAAATGTTTTTTCCGTAGTAGCAAGGAGAAGTATTATAATATGTTGATTATAAAACAAATAAAATATATAATAATACTTTTATGTTAAACGGTTTTATTAAAAATGTACTAAAACGAAAACAAAAATTCTTTTCTTGTACTACAATTTCGATGGCGTTTTTCTCACTTTAAATAAAATCGTGGAGCAGGATATCTCACAACAAATTAATTTTGACGCTTGATGCTGCATTAAATTGCTTCATATTCGGTTATGAAATAAGCTGCTCCACGATTTTATTTAAAGTGGAAAAGCACCATAGAAATTGTACTACAAGAAAACAATTATTTATTATTTTTTAGTGCAGGGTTGACTAACTGGCGACTCACGAGTTGCCGGGGGCTCCTCCGCCTTGCGGCCACGCTGAACGGCCCCCTCCATACCTACTAAACATTGACGATCGCAGTCGAATTCGTCTGTCCCTACACAGACATAAATACATTCGATTGCTAGGGCCGACAGGAGTTTTTTAAATTATTATCAGAAGAAAAGTATCCGAAATTGGTGGATTGGGGTTTAAAAATTTCATCAATGTTTGGTTCTACATACAGATGCGAAAGTGTGTTTTCCGTTATGAAAAATATAAAAAGTAAATATCGGTCAAGATTAGCGGACCATTCATTATCTTCGCTGTTAAGGATAGCCATAACAAAAATTGATGTGGATATACCATCCCTTGTCAATAATATGACGCGGCCTCAATGTGCAAGTTCACATTCATTGAGATGAGTAAATGTAAGTATATACCAGTTGGTATTGTCGTATTAATTATAATTATATGTAAACGTATGGCCGTGGCCGGCCGTAGCAATCGAATGTATTTATGTCTGTGTAGGGACGGACGAATTCGACTGCGATCGTCAATGTTTAGTAGGTATGGAGGGGGCCGTTCAGCGTGGCCGCAAGGCGGAGGAGCCCCCGGCAACTCGTGAGTCGCCAGTTAGTCAACCCTGTTTTAGTGACTTTTTAATAAAATCGTTAAGAATAAATTTTTTTTATATATACTTTTTTATTTTCTAGTTTTTACCGTTTGTGGATTTATATTTCACAGCTCAGACTTCTTTACAAATGTCTTTTATTTCTATATACAAGTTAACAATTTGCTTAAATCCTACAGTGCTAAGTAATTGTATTAATTACTTACATCATATTGTTCATGTTCACATATATTCCCTCGTACGCGACCTCCATATACATAAACTGTCGACCGATACGTTGTCGACCGATTTCGCTCCATGACTGGACCACGATAAATTGAAATCGCGATGTGGACTAGCGACCCAAACAACGCAAAGGCTTTTTGTCGTTTTCGTAAAGAACGCAAGTGGCTGATTACAAGTCGATTGAATTTGGGGTTATGGGTCAAAATTATTGGTGTCTGCGTCATCTTTTCACACCCTCCGGTTTTTCTTTACATAATTTCGTATTGCCATCATCACTGCTTACACCTACAAACTTTCAAGACAATTGGATTGGTGGAAGTGTGTTAAAATTGAGTTTCCAGATTTGAACCAAACAAACTAACAAACAAACAAGCATATATACATACAACAAACAAACAGAGGATCGAAGCTGATTAAAATCGTTTAAAAAAGAAATTTGCTCGGAAGTTCCCGGAAATATATAAAAATACATAATCCTCCCACAACTTTTGAATTCTGACTCGTAACCTTGTTTCTTGGGATTCTGCCCCACTGTGGCAATGGACTTGGTCGCAGGTAAGGAGATTCAGCTTAGGGCCGGTCGCTGGGTCAAATCGCTGCGACCAGTCGCAGGTAAGAGATCCGACCTTTAGCGACTCCGACAGGAGAGTTCGGCGATAATACCTGAACGCCAATCGAACGGGAGAGTACAGAGTAACTCCTGGACGCCTCATTACAATAAAGTCAAGTGCCGCGTGCACATTAAAATTTGTAAAATTGTACAAAGGCAGCGAGACGCAACGTCTGTCTTTCGAAATTTGTAGCTCCGCCCTATCAACCAAACCATGTACTCCTATCTAATCCAAATAAACCTTGTCTGTCCAGAAATTATCCTTGTTCCCGTTCAACCAAGGCTATACCGATAATTTTTTTACTGATGTAACATTAGCTGAAGAGTTATTGAAAGACCATCTTTCCCTTGTTGAAACTGTATGAAAAAAAAATAGAAAATTTTTACCAAAACGCCTAGTACAAACTCATGGAAGAGTCCAGTACTCATCACAATTTTTGTTTACTCGTCATCTTACTTTGATCTCATATGAGCCGAAAGAACGCAAGTGTGTTGTTCTATTTTCAAGTATAGGGTAAATCCGGGAGACGCGGTCGACCTAATATAAAATGGCTATTAAAACTAATATGTATGTAATACTTTATTGCTTCCCCTCAGGGTTTACAATTCTTAACAATTCTTAACTCTACTCTTACATTTAGACCTTAACACCTACACTCTGCCCCCCCAATCCTACTCGCACGCTCGCTCGCCCCCCCAATCCTGCTCGCACGCTCGCTCGCACGCTCGCTCGCCCGCTCTCTCGCCCGCTCTCTCGCCCGCTCGCCCGCTTGCTCCCCCGCTCTCCCCTCCGTTCCCTCGCTCGCTCCCTCTCTCTCCCTCCCCTGCCATGCACGCCCTTCCTTCCCCTACCCACCCCAACCTCTGACCCCCGTTTCCGCTCGCCTCCTTCCTCTCACAATCCTTGCTCTTCCACTCTTCCACTGCAACCCCCCTCTTTTCTTCCACCCTCCTTATCCATTCCTCTCCACTTCCCTCGTCACACAATACCTCCCCCACCACTTCCTGCCAACCCCTTTCCTTCCCCCATTCCGTACACACGTCCCAAACGTGCTGCCACGTTTCCTCCCCCCATCCACACATCCTACACTTCCTCTCCTCCTCCTCCCTCCAATACCTCCCCCTCTCATCTCATTCCCCAACCTGTACCTTGCCATTCTTCTCCACCTACTCTCACCCCACCCCCTTTTCAAATATCCAGGCACCCCCACTCCTTTTATCCTTCCATACCACTCATTATATCTGGAATCGCTTATCTTTTCCCATCTTTCCATCTCCTCTCGTCTTCTTCCCCTGCAGACCAGCTCCTCCCCCCTCAATTCTCCCCTCCCCCTCACCAATTCCACTCCCTCCACTGTCCACCCTCTCTCCTCAAAAAATCCCTTTCTTTCCTCCTCCCATCCCCCCAACACCTTTCCCCTCCTCGCCCTACCTTTTAGCTCCTCCCAACAATCCCTCGCCAGCTCCCCCCCTGCCCCTCCTCCAACTTCCTGTCATATGCCCATGCCCTCATCCCCGCCCTTCCTTTCAACATATCCCTACACAACTCCTCCCTCACCAGATAACCTGGGGTACACCAATCCACCCCCAGCACCCATCTCAAATACCTCTCCTGCATCCCCTCCACCCCTTTCCTCTCTTTCCATCCCCAAATCTCTACTCCATACCCCATCGTGGCCCACACCAACCTGTCAAACAACCATACCCTTTTCCCCCAATCTTTCCCAAACTTCCTCTTCCCAATACTCCATACCTGCCCCATCACCGCTGCCGCTTTCTTCACCCTATCCCTCACTTGCGCCTCCTGCCCCCCACTCGCCATTAAGGTATACCCCAGATACGTGAACTCCTTCACCTCCTCCACCTCCTTTCCCTTCCATCTCCATACCACCTTCTTCCACCTCCCCCCCCCCGTTCCTACATCGCATCATCTTTGATTTTCCCACATTTAACTGCAGCCCCTTCCCATCCATATATCTTTCTAACCTCGCCATCATCCCCTTCATTCCCTCTTCATCCTCCGCCAACACTGCCACATCATCCGCATACGCAAGGGTGTAAACCTTTTTACCCCCTAACCTCACCCCTCCCCATCCACCCTTTTCCAGCTCCTCATCCAAATCCGCCAAGAGCAACGTAAACAGGCTAGGGCTCAGTGGGCAGCCCTGCCTTACTCCTCTAGCTGTCCAAAACACCCTCCCTATCTCGTCCCCCACTTTTACCCTACATACCGTTTCTTTCAACACCTCCTCGCATCTCTCCACTATCCCCTCCCTCACTCCTCTCCTCCTCATCGCATTTATTAGCACTTCCCTATCCACCGAGTCAAATGCCGCCTTTAGGTCAATGAAGAATATCACCATCTTTCTCTCTTTCCTCGTCACCTGCCTATTCATTAGAAAATTCAACACATAAATATTGTCTATGCAACCTATTCCTCTCCTAAAGCCGGCCTGACTCGGTGGCAGCAACTTCTTCCCCTCTACCTCCTCCCTTAACCTTTCCGCCAACACAGACGCGTACACTTTGTACGCCGTCTGCGTCAGCGTCACCGCCCTGTAATCTTCTACCCTCTTTCCAACCCCTCTCTTAATTACCGGTACCACTACCCCTTCCCTCCATTCCTCCACCCAACCTTCCCCTTTCCACACCCTATTACAAATATCCCATAACCACTCCTCCACCTCTATCCCACCATACTTCCACACCTCATTTGTTATACCATCCCCCCCTCCTGCCTTCCAATCCTTCAGATTCCTTACCACCCTCCTCACCTCCTCCTTACTTAACTCTCCCTCCTCGTCCTCCACCCTCCTTCTTCCCCCCCCCTTTCTCACCCTCCACTCCACTCCTCCTAGTAGCCCTCCTCCCTAAAATAGTCCTCCCACTCCTCCATTCTAATACCCTCCTCGACCCTCCTTCTTCTCCCCCTCTCACTATTTACTACCCTCCACACCTGCCCCTCTGTCTTTACCCCCTTACCCCCCCGATCTCCTTCTCCCACCTCTCTACCTCCTTCCTCTTTTTCCCCTCACACATAATCTTATAGTCCTTTTTCTTTTTCCTATATTCTTTCCCGTCTCCTCCCTCCCTCCTCCATCTCCTCAACCCCCTTCTTACCTTCCATTTCTCCTCCTTACATTCCTTATCCCACCAACCTCTCCGTCCCACCCTACCCCCTCCTTGCCCCACCTTCTTTATCACCCCTTTTATCCTGTCCCTCAACTCCCTCCATTCCTCCTGGATTCCTCCGCCCCCTCCCTCCCTCTTCCCAAATGCCCTTATGAACTCCTCTCTTCCCCTTTCGGTCCAGTTTCCCCTTGCTACCCCTCTTCCCTCCCCTGTTTTCCCCCCTACTACCCCCTTCCCGCCCTCCCCCCTCAACCATACCACCACTGGGTGATGGTCCGATTCCACCCTTTCAGCCACTTCCATTCTCTCCACTCTTTCCCTCGTATCCTCGTTCCCTATCACGTAGTCTATCACTGTATTCCCTCTTCCTCCCGTGTATGTCCATTCCCCCTCCTCATCCCCTTCTACCTTTCCATTCAATATCCCCCACCCCCTCTCCTCCAGAAACCTACACAGCCTCCTGCCCTCATTATTCACCTCTCTGTCCTTCGATCTCCTACTTTCCAGTCCCTTCTCTTCCTCCTCTCCCCCCACATCCCCCCTTCCCCCCCCCCCCACCGTCCTTGCATTAAAATCTCCACCTATCACTACTCTCACTCCCTCCTCTCTCCCCCCCATCCACTCCTCCAGTTCCTCTAGCTTCCCCTGCAGATCCTTATTTACGTACACCCCCACCACCACCCACCACTCCCCACCTATCCTCACCCTCTTCATCATTATGCCCTCCTTCTCCCCCCTTTCCCCTTCCCTTGTTTCCATCTCCTTCCTAACCCCCATTATCATTCCCCCCCTTGCCCTTCCTTTCTTATTCTCCCTTCTTGCCCACTGCTTCTCCCACACATACCCCCTTGGCAACTTAACACTCACCCTTCCCCAGTCTCTTTCCTCTATCCACGTCTCACACAGTACCACTACCTCCCATTCCTCTAACTCCTTCCAGAACTCTGCGTCCTTATTTTTCACCCCTGCCACGTTCCAGAAAGCCACCTTATATATTACTTTCCCCACTACATCCCCTCCCTCCCTTACCCTTCCCCCCCTCCTTTCCCCCCTTTCTCGTTTCCCTGATCCTCCATCCATTTCTCTCCTATTTCATCCCACCTCTTCATCCTCCCATTTACCCACATTTTCATGTACCCCACCTGCACATTCCTCCCCTTCCTCCTCTCCGCCTCTGCCTCTCTCTCTATCTTCCACTTCCCTCTTCTCTGCTCCTCCGTGAGGTCATCCACAATCCTCTCCTTCCCGACTTTCAGCTTTTTCCTTGCCTCCATAACTTTCCTTTTTTCCTCCCTTCCCGCCAACTTCACTACCACCATTCCACTTCCCACCCCTCCCGCTTTTCCTATCCTTGTCACATCCTTCATACTCACCCCCTCCAGCCCCATCCTCTCCCAAAGCTTCTTCACCCCCTCCTCCACATCCCCTCCTTCCCACCCCAATCCCCTTATTATTACATTGTTCCTCCTTCCCTCTCTATCCTTCCTATCCTGCATTACTTCTACCCTTCTCATCCTTATTTTCCATTCCTCCACCGGTCCCTCCTCCACCCCTACCTTACCCTGTCCTCCTACTTTCTCCCAGCTCTCCACCTTCTCTATCACTTCCAACATCCTTCTGTCCCTTCTTTCCAACTTTTCCAACTTTTCCTCCAAACCTTCTCTCCTCACCTTCTCTTCCCTCATCCACTCTTCCCACTTCCTTCTTTCCCCTCTCCATTCCTCCTCCATCATTCTTCTTTCCTCCCTCTCTTTCCTCATCTCTTCTTTCATTTCCCTTATCTCCCTTATTAACCCCAACACAACTCCTTCCATACCCCCTCCCCCCTTCTCTTTCCCGCCTTTGCCCCCTTTTACCGGTGACCTTTCCGTTTTTCCACTCTTTTTAAACCCTCGCCACCCCTCTCCTTCTGTATTCTCCATCTCCTCCTCTCTTTCTCTCTTTTTTCCCATACCACTCTGCATGCTCCCTATACTGCTCCCCACACTACTTCCACTGTCCTTCCTATTCCTTTCCTTTATCGCTTCACTCCCCTTGTCCTCCCCCCCCCTTCCTCACCTCTCCCCCTGATTGCCCTTCTCCCCCCGACCCTCCCGCCCCAATCCCACCGAAATTCCCTTTCAACATTCTCTACTATCCTTTTCCCCGTTTAAAAATTCCCGCCTTCTCTGCCGACCCCTCTACCTCCTTTCCTCTCCGACAGGTGTCACCCCTTGCACCTATCCTTGCTCTTTCCCGCCACACTTCTCTCACCACTATCCCTAACCTCCAAGCCTTCCCTTCTCCCTTCTATATCTCTGTCACCTTTACTCCTAGCCCTTTCCCTCTTATCCCTATCCTTTCCACACCTCTCCCTTCACCTCTACACTTTCACTCCACTCCCCTTTTCACCTTCTCTCTACTCTTTCTCCACACCACACACACCACTCGCTTCCAACACACCTTTCACCCAACGCGACCGGAAACGGAAGTCCTCTTTAAAACTAATACAGATATTACTTATTTTATCAGAACAAACCTAATATGTTCAGGATTTTATGCTGATTCAGAAAAAGTAGTCGATATTTGCTTTAAGACAATATTTACTGTAAATCGGGTTGAAAACTGAAGTCATGACATCTGACCACCTCCCCCGAGGTGCCGGGAGAAATGGTTTTCGCTGTTGGCAGAGACCACTCACATAATTATTCATGGAAAAATAACAAAGAAGGAAGCAAAATTATTTATGAGTGAATACAACTACAGATTTATTGATATTTAATTTATTTACGCTAAACAAGTAAAGAACACATCAAAGATAAAGCGAACTACCTACCGGCGATTAGCAAGGCAAATGAATACAAAAGTGAATAAATAAAATAAATAAAAAATAATAATAATAAAATAATGATAAAAAATAAAAATATAAATAAAAATAATAAAAAAATCATAACTCGACCATCTCTCCTTTCTGTAGCGAGAGATGGTCTTCTCGTTAGTTTTGAGAGGAAGAGTTAATATGGCTAAATACTTTGACTGCATTGTCCCTCAATACCTCTACTATCTTACTATTCTCAAATATTAAACGAAAATAAACTTAGTAGTTTATTTTAAATACGATTCTGTACACCGTTGTTTGACAAAAGAGGTTAAATGTAACCTCAGTTTATCTTTTATAGCTTGTAAATCTAGAAAAACACAGAAGGGACCGAAATGACGCTATTCATTCAATTGTTTGGGTTCTAGGGAAGTAATTGGTCTGCACTTTAACGTGTTTTTACGTATAGAGTTTGAAATATAGCCACTCGACCAACTCTCCGGCCCAACCGCGTCTCCCGGATTTACCCTACATCACGAGCATGAAATAGCTGAAATAGATAACAATTATAAGCCAGAAATCATTAGTTATTATAATAACAGGAAAAGGGGTATAGATATCCTCGATAAAATAGTGCGAAAATTCACATGTCGTCGGTGTACAATACGTTGGCCGCTCTCATTATTTCTCAATTATATTGATATTGCAGCATATAGGGTAAACCATACAGTAGTTGACCACCTAAGAGCTTCAGTTTAGGTAAACACTATGGAATAAGTAACTTGAATTTTATAAATGAAGTTTTGTTATACCAGGCGGAAAGAGAAGTATCGAAGATGATTATAACACCAAAGAAACTTGGAGAAATTAGTAGTTTCGATGTTATGCTATTGTTGCGAGCACCGAGTATAGGCCCGTGCATAGCCTGCTGGTGCTCGTAGTTGAAGACAGAAGAGTGTCAACCCCCCTCGAGAACAACGGCGAGAAGACTGTTTTGTACCGAATGCCGTAGCGTTCGGACGTGCGGGTTATATTGTTATTGCTCTGTATATGCAAATATAGTTGTGTCGTGTATTCACCCGCGTATCATTTTACTCCTTTGCGTCGGGGTGGCCTGCTATGGAAACACCCCGGCAAAACAATATTATAAAGAAACATAACTCAAAATTGCAGTTATTGACCGGTCGTGGCACAGTTATTGACCGGTCCAGGTACAGTTGTTGACCACTTGCTGAATATAAAAGAAAATAGCATATTTTTTACTTTAAAATCACTTTTAACCATCTGTCAATCATATCAAAATCAAAGACATATTGTTTTGGGGAAGGGTGAGTTTCATGTGTACCCTTGACGACGTATGCCATGCACTTCTCATTCGTTTTTTTTTTTTTGGCTTTTTAGATTTCTCTCTCATCTGCTCTTTCTTTTCTTCTTCTTTTCCATCTTCTTCTCTTTGCATCCTTTTGCCTCTTTTTTTTCCTTTGCTTTTTTCTTTTCCTTTTTTTCTTTCGTCAAGCGCCCTTGATCTCCTACTTATCGTATCGACTTCCGGACCAATGAAAAATCAGGAGTCATCGGAGGTGCATTCCCGAAACCATATAAAAGCAGGGTACATTACCTTGTGCCTCCAAAGATCTGAATCAACTTTCACCGCGAACTTTCAGCACGAAAATCACGAGTGGTCAATAACTGTATTCCTGTGCATTCGCCGAACCAGTTATTGAACACCCCCAAAACACAACACAATCACGTTCGACACGACTGGACGTATGACGAATGTTAACATTGAGTCCTTCCTTGAGAGTTGAAGTTACGTGGTTTCCTTTCCGACGATCTTACGGTGCGTTGAAAAAATAAAAACGCATCGACAATGGCGCTCTCTGAGACGATATGTAAACCTATTGATACAATGTCGCCCTAATGCGTCACACGCGATTCACGTGGTACGGACCTGAGGAGCTCCGAGCATTACACGGGGGCCAAGACACGTGGCGGGAGAAAGAGGGCGTTGCTTCTGACAATCAGCCGAAAAGAGCACTTAATTCCCAGCCATGATCTACAATATAAAGATAGCCGTGACGATTGTCTGCAAGTTAGTTACAAGTAAAGCTGTAAATGCTGAAAAAGCTGCAAATGTGGAGGCAGGATATCCTAGAACGGAGCTGACGATATCCGGCGGCGGATCGTGTGCAAAACGAGGATTTTCCTCTCATCTTGGACTTGTGTCGATCATAGGAAAATTCAGTAACAAAATTTTAGACGTCGTTGTTAAGTCGAGTATTTGCAAAGCTTTCGAAAAATGGAAAGGACAAGAAAATACAGTGGAATATGAAGCACCGTACGAGGACCATGAAGAAAAGTGTGACTCGAATCACGATGGCAGTGCCGGTGAGATGACGGTCAACGGTGTACTTGAAATGTTTGAAAGGTCCGAGGAAAAGCATGGTGTTAAATATACGTGGGTGAATCAAATATAAACCAGAATTATTTTTTTTTTACGCGCCATGGGGTAAACGTAGAGGGGCGCGGCTTCTGAGCGTTGTAGGTAGGGTTGCCTGAAGGCGAGTCCCCTGTAGAGAACTGCGCACTACCGCTTCCTTAGTCAGTATCACGATGTGAGAGCAAGAGGTACCGTCGTTCGTTGCGCAACGAATTATTATAAAGTTTCTCATGGCAGAGGGCGTAAAACCGTATAAAATTTTGAGAAGGCTTACGGCACAGTTCGGGGACAATACTGTTCAAAAGACGCAAATCTGCGCGTAGCATGAACAATCTTTAGGAGGACGAGAAAGAGATCACCAATGTCGCTCGAGGACCAGCGTGACTGAGGAAAAAATTCACACTGTTAGCCGCCTTCTCGAGGATGACCACCGAATAACGGTTGGAGAAATTGCTTCTGATGCTCATTACTGATGCTCTGGGATTTAGAAAAGTGTCCGCAAGATGGGCCCCTCGTCTTCTCACCGAAGATCAGAAGCAGTTGCGTTTCGAGATGTGCACACGTCTATTGACACGCTACCAGGCTGAAGGAGAAGCTTTTTGCACAGGATTGTTACCTGCGGTGAAACTTGGGTGCACCATTACACTCCAAAATCCAAACACGCCAGTATCAAGTAGCTACAGAAGAAAGAATCTGCACCCGTCAAAGCCAAAAATCAGAACTCAACTGGAAAGATTCTTGCAACTGTATTTGTTTATTTCACAGGAGTTTTGTACATCAGTTTTCTCCACGAACGTAGTACTGTGAACGCCATGTACTACTGCCAACTTTTGGACGAAACAAAACGCGCATATCGTTGGAAACGATGCGGATTTCCAATCCGAGAAGTTATCTTGTTTCACGACAACGCCCGGCCCCATACATCTAACTTAACTCGATGAAAAATTAATGATTTCTTCCGGACTACACTGGAGCACCCTCCCCACAGTCCAGACTTATCGCCCTGCGATTATCATTTGTTTGGACCACTAAAAGAAGCACTTGGATGACAGAGATTTGACGACAACGCTGTCGTCGAAGCGTTCGTGCGCAACTGGCTGATGACACAACCACCTTCATTTTACGATAGCGAGATAAAAAAAACTTCCTATCCGTTGGGAAATATGTATTTCTAAGTCAGGAGAATATGCAGAAAAATAAATTTGTGTGTTGGTATTTTTCTGATACTTCAATAAATTAACAAAAAATAATTCAAGTTTATATTTTATTCACCCACGTACATACTATATATGTGATGGGAACACTAAGCCATTTAATCTCTCTTAGGCTGTGGGCATACGAGCGTCGAATTGTCGTCCGTTCGTGTGTTCCCAGCCTTATATGCAAAACCGAACGACGAAGATTTTGTTATGAAAAAGAAGAGTGTATTTTACACGTGAAAAAACGCACGTTCCGACGGACAAAAGAAACAAAGATACAGCCCACGAAACAGAAAAAAAGCAAGACTCGGAACTAAAGCTAAGAAAAATAAGGAAAAATGTAGCATTAAAAAGAGACGCGCTGCTTCGACTACTCCGAAAAAAGTGCAGTTGACCAATAAGATAATAAAAGATTTATCTGAATGCTATGGTTTGGCTATTCGTCGGAACCCAGATCCTGTCGAAGACATGTAGAAGGGAGCATGGGCTACGTATTACCACAAAGTTTCCACTAACCAAGATTCTCAGGATACTGAAGCAATATGCACTCAGGGCGTGCTGTCCGTCAGGTGCGGAATCTTGGTACATCCACCTCCTCTCAACAACGAAGTTCAAATGATTTTAAAGCCCATTTACGAGAAATTGACTTCAGGCGAATTATTAGAGAGATGCCAGAGCTTCAATTTTTGCGTCTATCATCTTGCCCCTAGGCACATTTTGTGGCAGAAATTTTTTAGAGATAGTAGTTTGCAAGTATCTTAAACATGGTGGAGGTAATGAGTGTTCATATCGGCCCTGAAGCTGCAAAACTCGCCCAGGTGCAGGATGACCCGAGTATATGTACCCGAAGCCGATCCTTCTGCCCCACCGTGATACCGTGGTTGGTGGCTGTCGGTTGTAGGTGTAACAGGCCCCTGCCCAACGCAGGTTGCATCGACCAGGATTATGGGCGACGCGGGCGCGTGACTTGGAGTGTCGCCCGGAGTCAAGCTTTACTTTCCCAATTGGGGAAAGCCCCTTCTGGGTAAACTTGCGCGCGGAAGCATTGGATGTTGCGATAAGTGTTGGCGAAAGAATCGCTAGTTTGGATTTCGTCATTGCACTACAACCCTCCCCGTACTGCCTGTCTTTCGCGTAAGGCAGTCATCTTGGGGATTTGAGTGGGTTGAAGTCCCACATATCCCCGGCATCTCCCCTGATTTTTTTATTGAGTCTACCCTATTTTTAGAATCGAAAAAAATCAAAGAAAAATCTAAAAAGTATTTTTTTAGATTTTGTCCGCCATTTTGTTAATTCGCAAGATAAATCATTAATTCTAGTTCGGACGATAGCGACAGTCATACTGAAATCATCCCTCATAATTCATAAGAAGAGATAAAAAAGGAATACATATAAATACTAAAATTGGTGCTGGGACCGTTTTCCCTATGCTTACCCGGCTAGACCCTTTGGGATCGAAATTCGCAAAAATATCAAGGATATAGACTCAAATTTGGGACTGAAATTTTCTGGTAAGATTTATGACATATCAAACACTAAAAATGAGGAAAATTTTCCCTTAATTTTCCCCAAATTTTCTCCCTTAAATGTTTAAAAATTGTCCTCGAAAATAACAATTCCATTTTTTATACGCTTTCATAAATAAAAAGTGTTCGAGAAGCATTGAAACTTTCAAAATTTAAGAAAAACAATTTTTTTTAGTTTTTCCGATTTTTTTCAAAAACAGTTTATCGCACGAGAAAAAGTAATGGAACATGTGTTTGAGAATCTCATAGATGGTAACAGGGATACTGGTGAAGTTAGGATCGACTAAGTGAAAGCTGCATACCACATGGCGCGTAAAATGAGTACGTCGGTTTATTTAAAATTGAACAATGTGATGAGCGTGAGCTTGAGAGAGATCCCGGTGAGCTCTCGTATCTCGCGATAAGTAATACACGTAAAAGTCAATGCACGAGGCACACAACGTGAACGTCGTCCACGGCGATACACAATCGATTTTAAGTGTGTTCAACGGAGCGACTGAACGTGTATATTGAGCATGAGCGTTACAGAAATTCACTGCACAATTGTACTTGAGAACTGAGCATTCACAAAGGTGAGATGAAGAAAACTGGCACGCGATGCGTCTTATCGTGCACACTATGCGAATAAGAGTGAGATCAAGATGGATACCCCGTTTCCGTTACGGCGTCGTCACGAACGTTCTAGAGAATCGATCGCCGGAGCACTCTGAACGGCTGATCGATTGTGGATCCGCCGTGAGTTCCGCTGTCCGGGAGTTGCTGCGATGAGCGAGAGTGTGACGGTGAGCTGAGCTACATGATTCCCAAACAACATGAAAGATGCTCCTTGTCTGTATCTACAACTTTTGTTTGACATATTTTTCGTTTAATCAATAACTTGGAGGATATTATACAAAATCGAGTTTGTGAGCTGTTAAATAATGATTTAAATGTTTAAGGGCCCAGAGGCACCTTTTCCCGTTATCCGATTGAGCTCAAACTTTACACAGATTTTTTTTTAATTATTTGGAACTATTCTAAAAGGTGCCCTCCAAGAAAATCTTGACAAAAAATTTTACCGAGAGTAACCCTATAATAAGAGCCACCCTAGTCCACACTCGTCCGGCTTGATAGTGTGACTGTGGACGCTCAAGGGTGTGATTTTGATGGAGAGCGGACCGTGACCGGACCGAAATCGGACCGATAGTGTGGATCGGGCCTTAATCGTGGTCTTGGAATAAATCTTGAAGCTCGAGGCTCTCTTAAATGAGATTTAAATGGAACAAGATTGCTACTTATATTGTATGTCAAATTTTGATAAAAACATTTTTGCCGTATTGAATAGCTCATTGGAATAAAAGTGATACTCAACACGATATAATTTTTTACATTTTTCATTTTTCTGTATAACATCCTGCCAAAGACCACATTGACTCTAAATAATGTGAATTAGGTTGTGTTTGGTGTCATTATCATTCCAAAGGTTTCGAGAACCTGTTACAATTACAGTATTGTCTCCGTATATGCTCGCTGGTCGGGACCGGCGTTGAGCCCCTATCGTGAACAGATCCCTAATTCCGAGTGTTCGTTTCTCACTTCTTTCTGACCGAAGGGGGGAGCGAGATGGAACGTTTTTCGTGCGCGCGGGCGTGCGCGACGGGTTCGAGCACTCAGATGGAATTGTGACTGCTCGACGCATGCGCGCGACGGTCAGATAGCCAGGCACGGCACGAGTCTTTTTTGCGCCCTAGGCGAACTTTTCAAATTACGCCCTTTATTATAATACATTTATTTGAGATTATTGACAACCTTACTCTGAATTTTTATTCGTAGTTTAATTCACTTATAGTACAACTTGTAATATTTAATTTTAAAGTTTATTTTGGACAATACCAGTAATGAAAATATCATTTTGTATCTCTTGTCGACTTTCCGCCCTAGGCAGTTGCCTAATTTTGCAGAGTAAAGTCATAAATAATCTCAAATAAATGTATTATAATAAAGGGCGCAATTTGACAAGTTCGTCTAGGGCGCAAAAAAGACTTGAGCCGGGCCTGCGTCAAGATTTTGAGAAGCGGTTCCCGTGCTCACCGTAAGTGCTTGCGACCATCGCGCACGCTCGTCGCGCACGCAAAATATCAACGCGTCGTCTGTCTCGTACCGTCCTCGCTCGCTTTTAGTGGCTCTCGCTCGCTCTCGTTCCATCTCGCTCTTGCCTTCGCCGGACAAGAGTGAGACAGAAGTGGTGGGGATAGCGACAAGAACGTATCGTGTGCACCAAACCGAGCACATACGCAGACAATACTGTATTCTCAAAAGTATTTTATAAAAAATATAAGAATTGAAATTTTGAGTAATCTTTGTATCACTTTCAACTAGTGTTGCCGGGAAATACCCTCGCAGTGGCAAGATGATAATAGAGGGTGAACACCTACAGCAGTGGCGGTATATGTGTGCGTGAGACGCCAGGATGGAAAACGAGCCGACTCCAGAGCCAAGCCAAACCAAGTGAGGCCACGGCTAACCAGCGCCGAGAACCTAATTCTCGGCAACGCTTGGCTTAGCTAACTTGGCTTGGCACAGCACAGCACAGTGGTCCGAAATCGCCAAAACGCGAACTAAACTCAAATTTTCAACCTCGTCAAAAATCAATGAAATTGTAGTCATATATTCTTATATCTATGGACTATATTTTGGTATAAAAACGGATTGCTATAGGCCACCCAGAATTTTATAAGAAAGCTTTGAAGATGTATGTTTTAGGACGATCATACTTTGCGCTGAAATTGCTACACTTTGCCTCATCATATTTCTGTATGGATAACAACAGAGACAAACCTATCTACGTAGTGCTAAAGAATATTCTTTCAGCTATAAGAGTATGTACATTTAACGGGACATGCACATTTTATTCTTTTGAAAAATACTGTTTCGTGAAGGCCTGTTTTTGCTCGGTCTTTTTTGTTTAGTGACGCTTACAAAACGGAAGTCACGCGAGGTCACGACAAATGTTGTATGAATGTATTCGTTAGAACCTATGTAAGATAGCTGTATAAAAATTTTTTGCTTTTACTTGCCAATTTGGGAGTTATAACAGTAAATGTGCAACCTATTCATCAAGATCTATTAAGGCCATGTAGTATGGAGATCTTGAGTAAGTGCCTGTAGCGTCTATAACTTAAAATGGAAGGTATAATTGGGAAATATTTAGCGTATGATACTCATAATATGTAAATAAAAAATATTTTTTAATGAAATATAATCTATAAAATTATTTTTGAATCTGTGAAGTCACTCACGAAGTTACAACGGTATGTATCTACACCTCAAAATCAAACATTCTTATTGCTGTAAACGATCTCCAAAAACAATTTGTACATAATCATTGATGTTTAAACAATGCTTCAATGACATTCAGATGGCGAAAGATGGAATCACTTGAGATCCCGGTTAGAGATGACCCAGCTTCGCCTTCTATGGGTCCGTCTTCCGAGGGTTAACAATACTATACCTTTATAGAGACCAATTATCAGGTATCAATATTATGTTTCTTTTCATAAAGCAGCCGCTACGTTTCGAACGGTTTCTTTTCGCATTAGCGATAAAAGTATTTTGTTTAACGGTCGGAATGGTGACAGAGGTACAATTAAACTCAGGTAAAAGTTTGTCACAGCTAGTCACCTTAAAATTTGGAAAACTCCACTATCATAAACCGCGACCCCAATGGGACCCTTTTAGCGTAACAATTCTGTACGTCGAATGTCTAGTGCCTTTCTGCATTCAGGAAAAATACTTCAGTTCATTACGAACCCTGGAACAGTGCATTTCCGTGGATCAGTAGAGTTTTCTTTAAAACAGCGTGCCAAGGAAGAACTATTGTTGAAGACTTATTTGTGTTTAGTGTGTATATTATGTTTTACCCATTTATGTATATAATTATTTGTGTATAGTGTATATATGTAACATTTGTGTATAGTGTTTTTCTATTTATTGTAACAGGGAATCGAGACCGATAGAACGGATTCTCGATTCCCGACCGAAGTGCAATTGGTCAGGAGCTTCGGTTCCCTTTTGCAACCTCTCGCTACTACGGTCAGAAATATCTCCACTTTTGTTACGGTTACTGGTTACTTGACCGATATGTGACCGGTCTGAATTTCGGTTTCTGCTTCGGTCTTGACTTCCTGGTAAGAAGTGATTGTGTCGTACAATGGCAGAAAAGAAAATTACACGATTGATGTTACATGATTTGATAGTGAAGTCATCAAATCAGTCGATAGAGGAGAAAAAGGACTGCGTATTTAATTTTTTAATAAACACTTTTTTGATTGGAGATAATCCGACAGCAATCGAGGAGCTCCAGAAGTTCATCAGGAGCAATTTCTTTGGCAATTATTTCAAGCGCTGGAATTCGTGTAATAGATCAAACGCATTATTTTTACAAAAATATAGTGTATGGCTCTCCAAAGACATTACACTGCCTGAGGAAGTGGTGCAATATTTCCCTGGGACTTCGTCAAGAATAGGACGTCCATCGAAAAGCTTTGAGGACTGTTGCGAAACTGTGAAACGCACAAAAACCGAAGAACTGAGACGACTTCACTCTTCAACAGAGATCATGTACGCAGCGACACTGAAACTGCGAGAAAAAGGTGACAAATCTACAGCAAAATTATTAATGAAATGCACGTCTGCGTCTTCACCGAATACATCTTCGGAAATTCTTCAGAAATGGAAAAAATCTGAAGCTTCTCAATTGGAAATGTCACCCGAGGAGGCACTGTCTCTGATAATAAGCCTAAATTTATCCAAAAATGTATACAAAACTCTACGTTCATCGGCCAATATTCACAATCATCGACTATATCCATCATATTATAAAATACTAAACGAGAAAGCACGATTTTATCCAGAAGGAATTGCAATAACTGAGCAAAAATGTGAAGTGCCTTTGCAAAATTTACTAAATAAAACTTGTGAAACTATAGCGAATATGATCCATTTATCATTACCGAATAACGAAAATGAAAGGGTTTTAACTCTAGTTTGCAAGTGGGGTTTTGATGGCACCTCCGGCTTTTCCAATTATAAGCAAATGAATTTAATGATGGAAGTGTTTTTGTTACCCCTCTTGTTCCACTTTGGATGGTAGATAACAACACTAATGAAATTACATGGAAGAATTGTACACCCTCCTCCACAGGTTTCTGTAGACCGATTCGAATCCAATGATTACACGAAACAGACGAAATATCAAGAAAAGAAGAGGTATACATTACCGATCAAATTCAAAAGTTGCAGCCTTATTCCTCGAAAGTGGGAAAAATACAGTTTTCCTTACATTTAACAATGATTGATGGGAAAGTTTGTAATTCATTAGCTGGGGCATCTGGTATGCAGTGCTATATCTGTAAAGCCACGGTTTCACAAATTAATTTAATTCAGACTGCGCAGGAGAGGCCCGTTCAATCGGACATGTACAAATTCGGATTATCAGGCCTTCATGCATATATCCGGTTTTTCGAATGTCTACTCCATATTTCTTATAGATTAAACATAAAAACGTGGAAAGTACCAAAAAATAAAAAATCAATTTTGGAAGAAAGGAAGAAGGTTATTCAGGAAAGATTTCGACAACACGTGGGTCTATTAGTCGATATTCCAAAGCCGGGGTACGGGACAACAAATGACGGTAACACTGCCAGGAAATTTTTCGCAAATTCAGAGCTGTCATAAAAAATAACAGACATAGACGAGGATCTCATTAAAAGATTTAGTGTCATTCTACGTGTGATCAATAGTAAATATGAGATAAACACAAAAGAATTTGGAAGATACTGCTTACTAACTGCAGAAAAATATGTACACTTGTATAATTGGTATTACATGCCTGTTTCTATCCATAAAGTTCTTATTCATGGACAGAATATTATCCAAGATTCTATTGTACCCATTGGAGAACTTTCCGAAGAAGCCTAAGAAGTAAACAATAAAAACATTAAATACTACACAAAAGATATCACGAGTGAAGACTAACAAAGATTTATTTCAACGATTAATTTTAAGTTCGGATCCATGTCTAAGTTCATACACGCATAAAATGCACAAAAAGAAGGAAATGGATGAAGATTTATTGAGCCTGATAATTTTACCAGCAGATATAAGTGAGGCAGACAGTGAAACGGACTCTGAAATTGGCGTATCATCAGATGCTGAAGTGTAGGATAATGTAATGCAGTTTATAATTACTTTGTTGGTATTAAGAATGCACGAATAATATTTGAATGATCAATCATTTTTACATGTTACTTTAAGAGCCCCAATGATAATATCATTATTGTACACATTTGTACACTTACAATAATAAACTTTACTTAATGGTATTTGAGGAACATGACGATTTTGAAAGAAATTATAATTCAAAATGGACTTTTTACATCAAAATCTTTATCAGAATCTGAATCTACAAGTCAAAAAACCCCAAAAACTGTTCTTTTTATAATGAAAAGCGTAGAAATAAAAGTGCTATTAATTTAGTTTGCGTTTTGGCGATTTCGGACCACAGTGCGCCGCCGCGGGGGCCAAAACGCGCGGAGAGAGAAAGGAGGCGTTGCACAGTGACGTGTTTTCTAGGGAATTGAGAATAAATTCAATTTTCGATTTGACAGATAATGAAAATGTAAACACATGAAAATGTTCTTAAATATGTCTAGTATAATGGTCAAACCCTAGTAGCATTTTTGGTTGGCCACCAGTAGCCAACAGTTGGGAATTAGTTGGGATATAGTTAGTGTTTTTGCCTACAAATTCCCAACATACGGCCTACGGCAAAAAAGTTGCGACAGTTTGCCTACGAATATTCAATGTTGGGCCAACTGTTACTATGGTTGGTTAACCCTCGAGCGGGCGCGCCGGTGAACTCAGTTCACCAATCCGCGTATTTCTTTGTTTCCGTCTCGGGAAGATAAACATTCCCTCAACACGCTCGTCGTATGTTTCAAGAATCGCGTGATGCGTGTGCCAGTAGAGTTTCAGTTGTTTAACCGAGCTAGTGCCTGTTGTTTTCACTGTTGAAAGTACGCAAGTCACACTGTCCCGCCATGTAAGTGACTTCATAATGTTTTTGAAAACTGAATTTCACTGCCTTTCTTATTCGTTTATACTCAATTATATACAAATGGATTGTTTTTTACAATATACCATTTTACAGGGCAAAATTTACGAAAGAAAAAGAGTATGAGCGAGTTCTGTGTGAACTTTCAGATGAGGAATATGATAACCGCACTCCTGAATGCGATTCTGATTTCTCCGATGGAGAAGCGGAAAAAGTACATGATGTGGATCACGATAGTGATTCTATGCAAAGTGATTCAGATTCTGAAATAAATGTTGCTACTGATGATAGCGATCAGAATAGAGAGTTTTCTTTCGCTAAGAATGACAATATATTTTGGTGCAACACTGATTTTTCTAATGCAAACGCTCGTACAAGGACAAAAAATATTATAAAAGTACGCCCAGGCCCTAGAGGCTCAGCTAAAAACATTTCAAAAGAAATTGATGCATTTCTTCAAATGATTACTTTTGATATGATCGATCAAATTGTGGAATTCACTAACATGTATATTACAAATAAAAACAGGGAAACAAATTATGCTAGACCGAGTTGACTTCAAGAAAAGAATTATGTGCTCTTATGGGGTTGTTATTTTTACTAGGGCTCAAAGGTTTACAACATACTAATGTTCAAGAAATTTGTACCAAAGATGGTACTGGAATGACAATAGTCAGAGCTTGCATGAATTATAAAAGGTTTTTATTTTTATTGAGATCTATTAGATTTGATGACAAAGAATCACGAGCTGAACGACAAAAAGATGACAAACTAGCGGCAATAAGGTCTTTATTGGATGCATTTGTACATAATTGTAAAAACAGCTACAACCATACTGAATTTGTTACAATTGATGAAAAATTTATCCCATATAGAGGTCGTTGTAGTTTTATTCAATATATGCCAAACAAACCGGCAAAATATGGTTTAAAAATATATGCAATGAATGACGCTAAAACTTTTTACACATCATCTATGGAAGTTTATTGTGGAAAGCAGCCAGCTGGACGGTATGAAGCATCATACAAGCCTTATGATATTGTACATCGCCTTATTACCCATATAAAAGGTTCAAACCGTAATTTGAAGATCGACAACTGGTATACAAGTTATGATCTTGTAAAACAAAACTTTCCAAAACAAAATAAAGCAGTTTTATTATTATCATCCATGCACGATACTGGTTCTATTGATGGAAAAACTAGAAAGCCTCATGTAATTTTGGATTATAATATGACAAAAGGAGGAGTCGACACTTCAGATCAGATGGAAGCAAAATATTCTGTCTCACGAATAACGAGAAGATGGACATTATGTTTATTTTTCACGTTCCTGAATATCTCTGGGATAAATGCTCAAGTTATCCACAAAGGAAATCCGGACAACCCTGGATTGAAACGAAGAATATTTCTCAAGAATCTGGCATTTCAACTAATGGACGGGACATTCATTGAGCGCTCCAAAATTGTATCTCTTCCCAGAGACATACGTTGTTTTTTAAAAAATTACAATAAAGAGGACGGCGAAGAACAAAATGCGGTAGAAAAGCCACAGCTGAAGAGAAAACGATGTGTCTATTGTGATAGAGCCAAAAATCAAGTAACCACAAGAAAGTGCGGGACGTGTTTGGATCATGTTTGCACACAACATTCAACAAACATTGTTCTCTGTCTTTATTGTGAATCCGAAAAGGAAAATATAGACGATTCAGAGTAATTAGTCTACATACCATATTTATGTTTTCCAAATTTTTATAATGTTTAAAATGTTTTATATTTACTATTTTTGTGTTATTAAATACATTTACTGTATTCTTGGGTACATTGCTATTATTTTCCCATCACATTTAATCAAAAGTTACTATTATCGACAGAAAAATCGTTTCTGAAGTGTATACTTTATATATAAGGGGACTAAAATGATTATTTTCAATTGGTGAACTGAGATCACCACGCGCCTGGTCGTGTAACTCTGACTGGCACGCCCGCCCGAGGGTTAATCAACAAAAAAATGGCGACAATTTGCCAACGAATATTCAATGTTGGGCCTACAATTATTATGGTTAGTTAATTAACTAAAAGTTGCGACAGTTTGCCTACGAATATTCAATGTTGGACCAACAATTACTATGGTTGATTAATTAACAAAAAATTTACCACGATGATACTACATTGGGCCAACCAAAGTAAGACAACATGCCCTAGTAGCATTTGTTGTTGGCATACAGTTGGGCCACGCACATAATATTAGTTGGCCAACAGTTAGATTTGGCACTTTTTTTTCAGGTTGGGCCAACAACAGATGGCCAAGGTAGGCTTTACTACCGTTGCCGTATTATTTATATTCTTTTCAAAAGACGTCTTAAAGACGTCCAGAAGGTGTCTTAAAGAACTTCAAAAGACGTTGAAAACACGTCTTTTTTAGGCCTGATTTAGGAAAAAAAAATCGCGGGTGAGGAGAATCGAACCCAAACTTTCCGCTTACAAAGCAATCGCTGTTCGCACTTACCCAACACATTTCCTTGTAGACACTTCTAATTTCTAGTTACATACCTAGTATCAATTGTTTATAAAAACTGTGCAGTGACGCGAAATATTCTACAAAATATCATTCGACCTTCAAATTCATTCCTTAAAATTTCACATTCGCCTCAAGACAGACGTCCTCATTACGTATTTATAAATAAGAAAAGAAAAATCACAACTTGGAATATAATAACAGGTTTTTGGATGTAGCAAATTTTCTGACACTTATAAGACGACATTTAATCACCGTTGTAAATTTTTGTTAATTAACCAACCATAATAATTGTAGGTCCAACATTGAATATTCGTTGGTACACTGTCGTAACTTTTTTGCCGTAGGCTCTATGTTGGGAATTTGTAGGCAAAAACACTAACTATATCCCAACTAATTCCCAACTGTTGGCTACCGTTGGCCAACCAGAAATGCTACTAGGGCATCGTCTTACAAACGTCAGAAACTTTGATACATCCAAAAACCTGTTATTATATTCCAAGTTCAGTTTTTTCTTTTCTTATTTATAAATACGTGTATACCTACATACAACGCACCCTAGTAGCATTTATTTGTTGGGAGTTTGATAGGCCATCGACGTGTTATCGGTTGGCCAACTGTTGAAGTGCTACTCTGTTTTCAAATGGACCAACGATTGTAACCAACGCAAGCCCCACGTCACTTGCATAAAGGCCCAACCGAAGGTTTCTTTCCAATAGACGTCTTAAAGACGTCCAGAAGGCGTCTTAAAGAACTTCAAACGATGTCTTAAAGAACTTCAAAAGACATCGTAAAGACGTCTTCTTCAGGTCTGGTTTATGAAAAAAAAATTGGTGTTGACGAGAATCGAACCCAAACTTTTCGCTTATGAAGCAACCGGCTGTACGCCACTACCCAACACACTTTCACGTAAACACTTTTAATTTCGTGGTACATAACTATTATTAATTGTTTATAAAAATGCGCAGTGACGTGAAATATTCTACAAAATATCATCATTCGACCTTTAGACTCATTCCGTAAAATTTCTCATTGCTCTTGAGGTGCATTTAGACCAAACGAAAAATCGTGCACATCATTACTTATTGAGCTTTTTTAAATTATACAGTATTGTCTCCCTGAGGGCTTGCTGGTCAGGACCGGCGTTGAGCCGTCAGAGTGAGCACAGCCCTAATTCCGAGTGTTCGTTTATTCGTTTCTCGCTTCTTTCTGGCCGAAGGAGGGAGCGATGGAATGCTTTGAGTACGCGTTCCCGTGCTCACCGTAAGCGCTTGCGACCATCGCGCACGCCCGTCGCGCACGCAAAGGACGTAGTGTCAGGCGTCCGAAAGACGGAGCGAGACAAAACATCAACGCGTCGCCTGGCTCGTACCGTCTCGCCAAAAAATAATCTTCGTATAATTGGTATTTAAACAAATTTCAACTTTACTATTTTACAATTTTAAATTTACAATAATTCTCCCAATTTTTTTATAGATGTCCAAAGATTTGAATCTCCATCCAGAAGCAGTACCTCAAGTTTTTTGCACAATAAGTGTATTGGTAAATGTCAACCATTAAACCAAAATGCATGTTTTCTTTTGTCTTTCTTGCAGTAAAATTATAACTTTCATGTACTATTTTTTAGATTCCCCTGAAATAATATTTAAACCAGTGAAATCAGCTGTATCAAATACTAGTAAGTATTGTGTCAAACATTATTTTAATTTTCTGTTTTGAAAAGTATCTTTTTTATTTTAGGTAATTTATAAGTATGTATGAGTTTGCATAGTTTGTAATATTTTGAATACATGGTACATTATGTTGTAGATTCTTCTTAGTAAATATCTCTATAATTTATGAATTAATAGATCATTATTTTTAGGTCCATTGAGTATTTTGGTCACACCAAAGAAGAAGGTGCAGCCACTGCATGAGCAAGTTTTATTCAAAGTAAACAATTCATTGGGTAAAGTAACTATTTATACAATCTGACTCTACTTTTACTAATGCAATGTACTAAATTTAGAGTTTTACTTATTTTTTATTTTAGATGTGATTGCCAAACATCTGGCACACATTGACAATGAACTGAAGGAGCTTCGGGAAGCACAACATGATACTTTAATGCACTTACAACCGTCCAATACAAAAACACCAGCTTCTCTACCTCCAGACATCAGAAATCCTTGTGACAAAATTGAGGATCTCCAAAATGTGGATATTTGTCTTACAACCGAAGGCAATGAAGACTTATTAGTAAGTACTATTTGGCCCCTTTGTGGATGAATGTCTCTATCAATGAAGAGGTTTGATATTATATTTTCAAATACCACACAGTAATTTTTATGAAACTTCATTCAGGGCTGTTTGTGTTGTATTTAAGATTTACAACTTCGAAACCCAATACTTAGACGATAGATATATCATAATTTTATCTTTCCATTGAACCAAATTAATAAACATAGAATAAATATATATAAATTGATTTTTACCGAACACTTTGTTTCAGATTAATTACCTGAGCTATGTAGGTGGCAATAAAACAAGCACAATTGTACGAAGAATACTGGAAAAAGTTTTTACAAACTCTTTTCCCCTGAATTGCAATTGGACAGGGAGGAATAATAAAATTCCTTTAAAAGATTATAAATTACTACAAGTGATAAAATGTAAGTAAAAACAATAGGATTAGATTTTTTTCTTTTTATTGCTTCAGATTGTAGTCCTGGAAGTATTTAATGGTATGTGTTAGACTAAATTGATTTAAATTAGTTGTTCCATTCATAATTTTTATATAAATTATTTGACAGCATATTTGCTACATAAAAATAATTGCGAGGAACAGACCTATTCCAGAGTAAAGGTCAGTTCTTCGCAATTATTAGGTTTCCTTTTCTGTCTTCATGATTGTTTTAATACTTGTTGTAGGTGCTGTACGTAAAAATAAGGTGGCTGATACTGCTACAGATAGTGAAATCGATGCCATCCTAAGCAATTGGTTTAGATTTGCAAAAGACAGAGATGGAGGTCGAGAAAGAAGGAGAAGCTCAGTACAGTAAATCATCGGAACGAAGATCGAAACGAACTACACAGCGGCATGTGGCTGCAAAGACAAAACAAATCAAACAGAGCTTACGAGTAAGTGCTGTTCCGGAAACACGTTTTAATATTTCTAATAGCGATGTACCTTCTGCATCTGATTGTAATTCTGGAGTATTTACTCTGTCTAATAGTTCTGCCAATGAAATTATTTATCCTACTTTGATACCTGATGCACCTATAGACACAAACCTAAGTTCATCTCTAATCTCTTGGTCTCATAAACATAATGTTACTCATGCTGCCCTTGATGATTTATTAAGGTTATTAAGATTGCATCATCCAAATGTGCCAAGCGATTCACGGACATTTTTACGTACACCAAAGATTATTAACGTTAAGAAATGTGCTAATGGTTCATACATATATTGTGGACTTGAAACCGGCATAAGAGAAAGAGTTTCGACAGGATTGAGGTAAAAAAATTATCCCTTAGTAGATAGAAAAATATCAGAATTTAAGTGGGATTCATTTTTATCTGTTACTGTTAATGTTGATGGTTTGCCAATACAAACCAGCACAACGAATTCCTTTTGGCCCATTTTATGTATACTAGACCAATCGGTGAATAAAACACCCTATATTGTAAGCCTTTATTACGGCGAATCTAAACCAGATGGTGCTAATAACTTTCTTCGCCCTTTTGTGGATGAATGTCTCTATTTGGAAAAAAATGGCATTACAATAGATAATAAAAAATTCACTTTTCGTTTAAGTTGCATTGTAGCAGATGCGCCGGCAAGAGCTTTTTTGAAATGTATTAAATCACATAATTCTCTTCATGCTTGTGAGAAATGTATACAAGAAGGCACATATATTGGTAGAACTACGTGGGAATATACACCTAATTTAACTCTACGGACTGATATTAGCTTTAAACGGGAAGCTTATGAAGATCATCAGGTATAAAAAAATATACTTACAGAACTTGATATGGGATTAGTAACCCAAGTTCCGGTAGATTATATGCATTTAGTGTGCTTAGGTTTTATGAAAAGAATTATCCGGGCTTGGGTGGATAATGGACCAAAGAAGTGTAAACTAAACGCGTTTAATATAAACAAAATATCAAGAAGATTATTAGTAATCAAGGATAATTATTATCCAACAGAATTTTCTAGGCGTCTACGGCCATTAAGGTTGTTTAAATATTGGAAGGCTACGGAATTCCGATCTTTTATTTTATATTTAGGACCTGTAGTTTTGGCAAATGTGCTACCAACAAAAGTATATAAACATTTTTTGGTATTACATTGTGCGATTTACATATTATGTTGTGATTTTTGTCAAAATTCTCGATGGCGAAGATGTGCCAATGATTTGCTACACTGTTTTGTTCGTAAAATCTCTACCGTTTATCGTAAGGAACTTCTTGTATATAACTTTCATAATCTGCTTCATTTACAAAATGATGTTGTTAATTTTGGTAATTTAGACAACTTTTCTGCATTTCCGTTTGAAAATTTTATGACTAGAATTAAAGAAATGGTCCTGTCACATAATCGTCCTTTAGCAAGTTGCTAAAAGATTAGGCGAAAATAAATTTTGTCATATTAATGAATATAAGCCCCAGAAACCATATACTGCAAAGAATAAAGACGGTACGATAAGATATATATCTGTTCCTGGCAATTGCATTTTAAGTGCAGCAATGCCTAATTCGTGTTTTAATAATATACGTGGAGATATTTTTAATATTAAATTTATTGAAGAGGTTCCTGGTTCTTCCTTTTATAAATTACATTGTCAGTATTATTCAGAGAAGACTGATTTCTTGATAAAACCACTAAAAAGCAGCAAGATAGGTATTTACAAAGTAAGTTGCCCTAAAAATATATGTGTCTGTTCTTCAAATGTACATAAAAAATGTTTACTTTTACCCAATTTTTGTGAAACTAACACTTTTATTTGTATTCCGTTTACGAATATGGAAATTTGTCATTAAGGCCAGCTACGTACTGTCGCCGGCGACTCAACTATTACTATAATCTACATGCGAGCCGTTCACAGGACAAATCGATTAACTCCATAAAACAGAAAGTGGAGTAATGTGATGAAATAATATATTTGTTTTTCACAATTCCCTTTAAAATAAAAATTGAAATAAACATTGTATAATGCATAAATATAAATATATATGTAGCTTTTCATATAAAGACATGTAGAATGAATATGATTGAATAGCCTTGGTGTAATCGTTATTAATATCGCAACATTTGGATGACAAAGAGAGTTAATCGATTTGACAAGTGAAAAAAAGTAATAATATCAAAATCAGTCTTCAAATTTTATTTTTTATTACAGAGAAAGTTCATTATTTTACATTTTCTAAAAGATTTTTCGCAGAAATGAAAAATAACTGTTCTCTTACAATACAGGGAAGAGTATGTGTCCGCGGGAAGAGTGGACAGCTGGATATTTCCTAAACTATTGGAGACAAAAATATTTAAAAAATAGGGAATTGCATGGTTCGAGGGGGCCAACTTATTAGCGTGGACGAATTTTTTTTTCGATTATTATTTTAAAAGATACGATGGTCAAGTTCGGTTTTTTAAATGGAACTATTTTTTCTGAAGACCTGAGTTGATAGTGCGTTCTAAGACAAATTCAATAAACTTTAATGTATACACTTGATTTCCACTGGTTTTTGAGATATTGCGCTTGCAAATTTACTGATTTTCCCTGGAAGAAAACTCGCTGGAATAGCAAGGACCGGGGACGGTCTTGCTGGCGCCACGGGTGGCCTTGCCTGTTGAAACAGATACCTACCTGCCAAAGGTCTACGCCAGGAATGGCAGGCCCAAAGGCTGGACAATTCTTTTCCGTCAGAAATGCTACTTAGGTAGGTACATCTGCGGTATCGAGAAGCGCACCGTTACTTTTATTTCGCACTTGCTTCTACGCTCGGATGGCCGGTTCTTTTGGGAGGGATGTAAGTTCAATTGGTTAGGTTAGGAGGTGTGAAAGTTGCTAGACTAAATTTCAACCATAGGGAGCAGATTATATTAGAACCAATCGAAATTGCATCCCTCACAAACGGCTGCTCTCTTGAAGAGGCCCTCTTCACAGCAATACCTCCTCCCCAGTGCCTACCTTCTCTCGCACAGAATACGATGACGCATGCTTTTGTTTTGATATTAAAGCTCGTGTTTATATTCGAGAGGACCACGTGTCAACAGCGGGCTACCATTTTTCTTCCCGTGTCTCTCTACGAGGCGTATTGACGGTGGATTGTAGGAGCGTAGATGTCTGGATGCCAGTTATTGAATTCAGGAGACGATAGAAACACTTTATTACAAAACACACATGTACTATAATTAAAGTAAATCGTATTCCTCTCGGGAAGGAGTACTGATAATCATCGAACTTGCGCCCTACTTCGCGCAGACCGATTACACGGAGGGTAGTCAAGTCACACAGTGCACAAATGATAAGCCGCGTCTAGACGTTGCGAGGCTGCAGCGCGAGGCGTGCCTCGCGAAGTGAAAAGTCTGGAGAGTCCTTAGCTCGCCTTGGTCACTTTGCAAAGCAACCTCGTGCTGCTGCCGTGGCGAGGACAACACCCCGCAGTGCCTCACCGAATTTTATGGCTTTCGACCCTCGAAGGGTTTGGAATATCATTAGGAAGTGAGAACTGTTCAGGATTTCAAATGTTTGTATCTTTTCTTCATCGTATCGAAGGGGAAGTGGCGGCAATGGATTCCTGGCGTTCCGTCGATTAAAATCATACCAAATATCATGCAAATCGGACTACCTTGACACAAGCTATTTGTATTCCTTATGTAAAAGTTGTCCGATTTACACGACATTTGTAATGATTTTCATCGGAAAACCACAAGGAATCCATCGGCGACACTTCCATATCCATACGATAAAGAATAAATAATTATTTTATATCTGAAACAGGCAGGTACAGGATGATTCTGGAGCTACGCCCGTCAAAAAGTTGCGGCCTGGTACCCCGTGGCGAGGACAGGCCTTCGCATTGCCTCACCCTATTTTTATGGCTTGCTTCGGAAAAAGGTATGTTTCTGGGTCGAGCGTAGCGAACTGAGGTCGAGCCCCCGCAGTCGAGGGTGAAATATCCCTTACAGCGTATTAAGAAATTCTTTTCTTCATCATATCGAAAGGAAAGTGACGCCAATGGATTCCTTATGTTTTTCTGATGAAAATCATACAAAATATCATGCAAATCGGACTACTTTGACACTAGCTATTTGTATTCCCTATGTAAAAGTTGTCCGATTTACACGACATTTGAAATGATTTTCATCGGAAAACCACAAGGAATCCATCGGCAACGGAGAGATGAGAGCATCTCCTCGCTGGCCACCAAAATTGAACGTTTAGCGCAGTCCGCTTTCGCCGATTGCCCGGCAGAAACCCGCGAGAAACTCGCCGCGTTTCAGTTTGTAACAGCATTGGCGAGCTCTGTCATGCAGCGGGAACTGCGGCTTGGCGGGTTCACCTCCCTAAGAGCCGCCGTAACCAGAGCTCTGGAGATGGAGGCCATCGAGACGATATCTCGCGATCTCGCGACAAAGTCTCGTGATCGCGACGCGGAAAAACGGAGAACTAAATCTTCCCACGCTTTTGAGAGCCCGAAGAAGAAGGGGAGGTTCGAGGGGTCGGACGATCGCTCAGACGACAACACGAAGAAAACTTGCTGGCAATGTGGAGGGGCCGGTCATCTTCGCAAGAACTGCTACCAGTTGAGGGATTGAGGAATACGACAGGGGTTACTGAAGGCGCGACGGAGGGAGTTCGAGGGCGAATACCGTCGCGACGCCGCGACGAAGGGAGTTCGATGGCGAACATCGTCGCGGGATGGCTGTATAGGGAGTCGCGACGGAGGGAGTTCGAGGGCGAATACCGTCGCGACAACGCGACGAAGGGAGTTCGATGGCGAACATCGTCGCGGGATGGCTGTATAGAGAATCGCGACGGAGGGAGTTCGAGGGCGAACATCGTCGCGGGATGGCTGTATAGGGAGTCGCGACGGAGGGAGTTCGAGGGCGAATACCGTCGCGACGCCGCGACGAAGGGAGTTCGATGGCGAACATCGTCGCGGGATGGCTGTATAGGGAATCGCGACGGAGGGAGTTCGAGGGTGAATACCGTTGCGACGCCGCGACGAAGGGAGTTCGATAGCGAACATCGTCGCGGGATAGCTGAATAGGAAGTCGCGACGGAGGGAGTTCGAGGGCGAATACCGTCGCGAAGCTGCGACGAAGGGAGTTCGGTAGCGAACATCGTCGCAGGATAGCCGAATTGGAAGCCGCGACGGAGGGAGTTCGAGAGCGAATACCGTCGCGGAGAGAGAGAGAGAGAGAGAGTCGAGGATGCTGAGTTCGGGAGTTCCAGCCTGGAGAACGAGTGTGGTTGCTACCACGAAGAGTACCCGAAGCTACAAGCGACTGGGAAGGACCCTACACGGTGGTAAACAAGATCAACGACGTCGTCTACAGGATTCAACGCTCGCCTAGGAAGAAGTGCAAGGTGGTCCACGTACGACGCCTTGCAAAATATGAGGGACAATTGCAAGAGGAATGAAGACTTCCGAGAGAAGGGATGCAACATGCAGAGAAGACTCAAGAAAGAAGATTAGTTTAAGCTAATCCGTTGGACGGGGCTGCGGAGGTTGCCTTCGTAGTCCGGCCCCCGCTCTTGAGTCTGTTACAGATACACGATACCCCACGACGAGGGACAAGGTGTCGGGGGACTGCTACCGCGGCATGGATGCGGTCCCGAATTCCCCGAATGTGCCACAACAGCGTGGCGGTCCGCAGCGGGGTGCGGACATACGTGGAACCACCCCGCTACCCTCCTGGCTGGGATCCTGGCCGCGTCACCGGTACAGTGTCTACCAAGGGGTCCCTTCCTACGAGGTGGACAGCAAACGGGAAATGGTGTCCCCAATCACCGGACGGACGTGCGACGCAGTCGCACGGATCGGTCGGAGGGGGCATCGCGGAGACGGGACCGCTGACGAGCTGCACCGAGACGGTCCCCTGGAACAGCACCAGATGCCACGAAGAGGAATGGGGCCATCAGAAGAAGCCACGGATTGGAGTACTGGAGGAGATTAGAAGAAAGTAGAGGAAGACGAGCTGGGAGTCCGGGGAAGATTGATCGGGGAGCGGGCCGGTGACAAGCTCATGAGTTGTGACTCTCTGTTGTCGTGTCCGTCTCGCCTTTTCGTCTCCCTGACTCTGTTCGGCTCCACCGTTCCTCGTGAGAAGAAGAGAAAATTAATGCATGCAATGTTTTTCTGAAAGGGACTGTTAGAGTTCCGGGGACGGAAGAGAGGAGGTTCGATGCTTGACTTCCACCGAGGGACTGTTGGAGTTCCGGAGACGTCGTGGGACAATGAGCTGGAGTCCAGAGGAGCTTCGTCGCTTGACTTCCACCGAGGGACTGTTGGAGTTCCGGGGACGTCGTGGGACAAGGAGTCAGAACCTCCAGAAGAGCGTCGACGCTGGACTTCCGCCGAGGGAACACAAAGAACTAATCGTTGGTCGAGCCCGACCATAAAAAGGACTGGACCTCTCGGCCGTATCTACCCAAGAAGAAGATGCGCCATCGAAGAAGATGAAGCCCATACAAGAAAGAAGTATACAAGACCGAAGACGCAAGTGTAGGGTAGAGACGCGAAGAGCTATGCACCCACGCCTTGCCCAGGGTTTTTGGGGTGGTTTTTCCCTGGGGGTGAAGGTGAATACCGAGGCGACGGACGGAAGAGGCCACATAGCGTCCTTCCCACTCTTCCGAGCCAGGGTGCAGCTGCAGTCAACAGAGAATCTGCAGCGGTCGGGACGACCGCTCCTCGAAGGGGGGGAGCAGTGTTGCGAGCACCCTATGTAGAGGATTCATGGCCCGCTGGTGCTCGCGACGAAGACAAGAGACAGCGAGAAGAAGGCGATCGGATCGATCGCCTGTCAAGCTGTCATTCGAAAGTCAGCCGCCATTAATAGCAGACGTCTCGATATTGTATTCCTAACAGATTATATTCGTTACCTGTTCTTATATTATTCTTGTTACCCCTTGTTTAATGTTCTGTTATCGTTGCTGTTCAGTAAATTTATATTATGTCGAACGCAAAACGTAACAATATGCAGAAATACGATATTGGATAACCTCTTTCCATACATATAAATGGTTTATGAGTTATGTTTTTTTTGTGAACAAATACAACCTCCATTTTTACCACTTTTTAGTTTACAGCAAAAATAATGATATATTTGAAATCAGCAAGTCGAAATACGTAGGAGTAGGGCATAAAATAATTTATTCACAATTTTTCCCTTTGAAGGGGGCCATCTTATTTTTGTTATTGTCCGAATCGATCGAAGCATCCCCAGTAAAGAGACGGACCCTAATGAAACTACTGCGGTCGATAAATAGAACTTATACAGAGGTGACATCTCCAGGTACTCTATGTAGACGAATTTTTTACGCATAGTTGCCACATTTTCTGTTCTCTCCGTCTCTGCCGCGCTGTTGCCACAGCTCTTTCTGTCGAGAAGTCTTGAAGGAATATGGCACGAGAGATGCGTCTAGGCAGGGATCGGCGGGCTCCAGTTACCGCTGATGGAGGGGGAAACACCTACAGGAGTGGTGGTTATGTGTGCTTGAACTGTGCCTGCCTGCGTCAGTCACACACACATAATCACCGCTCCTGTAGGTGTTTCCCCCTCCATCAGCGGTAGCTGGAGCCCGCCGATCACTGCGTCTAGCGTCAGAGCCTCGCTGAAAGTAAAGGAGGATAGCAATAATGAAAGATAGAGAGGTAGTGAAGTTAGGAAACATATCAATGAAACAATACTAAATTGCGTATCAATAATCCTTCTAAACTTCGCAATTCTTATTATCTTCTTTCATTCTGTGCAATATTTATGTTTACATGTGAAAAAATATAATGATATGATTGTTCAATGACTGTTTATTTTGTTTGTTTTAATAGAATGTAAAACTTTCACACTTTCTATCGTATCGGCATGAACGTGTCAGTAAGATACTGCTGAGATTTCCCAGACGAAAATAAATTTAAACACGGCATAAATCAGATTATTTTTAAAAGATTTTTATTCAGCTTCAGTCTTCGGTTTGTTTGTAGGTATTTTTGTGTGTTTGATGTATGTATGGTTCAAATCTGGCACCTCAAATTTAACCAACTTCCAACTATCGAGTTGTCTTGAAGCTCTGCAAGCGTGCATAGTTTGGATGACAATACAATATCTAAAAAAAAAATAAACCCTGATGGGATGAAAAAATTACTCAGTCATCAATAAATATAACCCATAACAACAAAACGACTTGGAATCAGTTCTTTACGAAAACGACAAAAAGCCGTTGCTTTCGGGACGCTTGTGGCATCGCGATTTCCGTAGTAAATACACAATTTATAACGAGAAATGATTCGTACGTTCGTATAGGGAAAAAATTGTAGTACAAGAAAAGAATAATTTTGTAGTCTTTAGTGTATTTTAATTTAGTTTTTAGTGCATTTTGAATAAAATCGTTTAACATAATTTTTTTTATATATTTTTTAGCATTATTAGATTAGAAATGTTACATTTATCTTTAATTATATAGTGCAGTTCTAGAAATAACCCGATTTATACCGTATTTGAAATCATTTTAATGTGAAAAATCTCAGCAGTATGTTACTGAAAACGTTAGGTTTTACATTTTATTAATACAGAATCCACTTCAAGAAATACTGTAGGTATGCGTTTCGAACCGAGGCTCCAATCGAGATCAGAAGCTACCGCCGAACAGCCCAAGTCTTCAGCACGAAGAGAGATCGCGCCGGTTCGGATAAACACTCTGCCGAAAATTATTTGAAATTTCGAAGCCTTCGAATAAAAGCCGAATAAACTATGGCTAAAGATGAAAACCTTATTCGACGGTTCTAATAAAAAAAATTATTTTTCGCTGTCGAATGAATTCACTTCGAATAAAAAAAATTATCTTTCGCTGTCGAATAAATTCACTTCAAATAAATTTATTTATCCGTGGTGTTTGGAATAAAGATAACTCGTGTTATTCGAAGCCTCGAATAACGGATAAACATAAAGTATCTTTTATTTGAGTGTATCCAGATATTATCTTTGCCCATCTCTGTTCTCCAGCCGCTTTGCCGTGATTCATTGAAGCCTCCCTGATGGCAAAATAGTGATAGGGAAAATGCGGCAACAGCGCGATACGACTCTCAATACATATTGGCAACTATGTCTTTCCTACATTTATCGGCTAACTTGGACTTCCACCGGTTCTGATGTTACATGGCACGAAGATACCATCAGCGCTAGTGACGGAGAATCCTTGAAGCTTCATTCTGTCATTTCTTGAGTCTGTCTCAGTACTCGAGCCATAATTTTATTATTATTTCAACGCATGGTGCTTATTAGCGTTCAAACGCACCAGACCACCCTGTACTGATATCTACTGGAGGCAACTATACCCTCAAAAACTTCCTTTTTGCCGATTCCAGGACGAAAGACGGTTGAAACGGTTTGTTTACAACATCGCGTATACGTACACGCTTTTTTTTAGCTTGTGTGAGCGTACGCACACATTCAAGGCCCGCCGAGACGTCCCCCTTAAACACGCCGCTGTGCGTTGCCTCTGAAAATCGACCGCTAAGTTCACTCAACCCTTCGGTGGGCGCGCTCGTCAGACTTGCATGAGTGGGCGCGTTGCGGCTTTTACACCGCAATCGGAGTTCACGTTGTTTTACCTCTAAATCTAGACAATTTTAGGTTTCACGGAAGAAAATCGAAATTACATTAGTTTCTCAGTATTATTTTATTCAACGAACATAGAACATAGCCGACGGCAACTTCGTGTCGACTGTTTCGTTTCCTCTCACTCGTTCTCGGCTTCTCTGACTCGCGACCGAATGATTCCAAGAAATGGTGGGGATAGTCGCCGGGTGTATAACGCATGGTAGAGACGGGGCAATAACGAGTGCGTGGTGTACCCAATTCTGCTGCGCAGTCGAAGAAAATTAATTGATTCTCGGTATTTCGATGACTCAAAGACGAAGGTGAGAACGGGAAGATACAGAAAAACATAGACAAAGATAGCTAAACTAGTGGAAATGACCTAGTTGCCTAATGCGACAGAGACAAAAGTAATGAAAAGCAATCGGAGACGAACACCTAAAAACCTTATATTTTTTCACCCCTAAATATGAAAACGGGCCGCTATAAAAAACACGTATATCTTAGTTTTCGGTCCTATAAAACATATCCAAAAATCAAAGCAATCGAAGACGGACACCTGGGAAACTCTTTGTTAGTATACGGGCGCTCGCCGGGAGGATACGCGGTATACTTTCGTTTTCATTCAATTAGAGACACTTCCAAACTGAATTTGAACCTGACAAGTACGTAGCATGATGCAAAAATGTCCGCTGGAAGAATCCATAACTGGGCATGGATCCAGTTTGAACACTACATATGGTACAACACGAAATGTAAAATTTGCGGCTAACTGCCACGGGCGCGCCCATCGAAGGGTTAATTCCCAAGACCTAGCTTATGTCGAACGCCCTATACATAGATATTTAATAATAAAACTACATACAGAGTTTTCACTTCTTTCTAATATATTAAAATTGTACAATTCCTATAATAAATCCAATCCAAAAGAAAATAAAAAATATCTAATATATCAATATTATAGAAGTTTATTTACATACCCAATCCACAAGGAGTTCAGCCAACATCAACAATATACAATCTGGTAAAAGGACTGCAAGACGTTCTGACTTCCATGCATATTCTTTCATTGTTTGCAGATTTACAGCGAGAAGAAGCATCGTTAAATGAAAACGTTCTCTTACGTCTGCACAAGATAGTTGAAATAGATTATTTTTGTCAAACTTCTTAAAAACGGAACCTTTCAATTCTACAAACTGAAAAAAAGTTCATTTTGTGAATTATATATATTTAACATGTATTATTTTGCCTCTTTACTTTTTCAATAAGCTCAGTGATAACATATGAATCATGTGTGGGCAACCGGACAATATATTATAAATATATACAATGTTCCATAAGAAATAATTGGTTCATTCCTTCAGTTATAACAGCATTCAATTTTTGTAAGAACTGGTCACATTTAGAAGTTCATTCTAGACACAAATACGTATATTCACACTTTGAATGGCGTCGGCGTATTTTTTCGCTGTAGAATTTACATTCCATGCATGGTTTAGGCGTGTATGTAGGGTTGCCACAGTTTTTGCAGGAAAATAACGTACAAAAAAAGTACCCTCGAAAAAACTGGAAGTGCATTTTAATCTTATTAGTTTCTATTTCTTCCAAACATATTTCTTATTGCTTTAGCATTACAGAGCAACTTTTCATCATTCTTATAAAGATTTATATAGATAAATTTACGTGTAATAACGTAAGATACTTTATTTTAAAGTACGGGTGGCAACCCTAGGTGTATGCATGTCGATAATTTCTGGAAAGCATCAAAAGGATTAAAAGGTCCGAGAGTCCTTGAATGTTTTCTTTGAAAATTAGTTAAGTGTAGAGTTCGCTTTGTACAGATTTCTCTCGAAACAAGGTGACATTCGATCCCGAACTGGCCGGGAGTTTTTTCGACTCACCTATATTACGGTATACTATTGCGTAGAATGAGCGAAACTACGAAACAGCAGGAGGTACTGAAGCAGCGGGAACCGATGAGTCATCTGGTAATGAAAATTTTAATTACTGTATTCTTTATTAAATCTTCCTGTAAGTGTCGCCAATGGCTTGGCGAGATTCTGTTGATGAAACTGAGGCTATACAAACACGACTACACTCGGGCTATTTTCAATTATAGGGAATTTAGTAACAATTTCAATGATGTATACTCAACAATAGCCCGAATGAGGTCGTATTTAGAGCAATTTTCATCAAAATAACCGCAACCTATCCATTGTGGGTACATCATGAAGATTTAATACACAATATATGCAGAAATTAAAATTTTCATTCGTATCTACATGTATTCAAAGCGCGGAACCAGCTGATCAGAACATAAACCATGGTAAGCAATCGGCTAGAAAGACCTGGCCGACCTGAAGAGGAATTTATCCGCACCGTGCGCCAATCAAAGTGTTAAACTTACTGTATATAGGGTGTGTATAAAAATATGTGACAATATTTCAGGGTTGGTTCTACTCGTTAAGATAATAAGAAAAGTCGGTATAAGCATATGTCCGATAATGCTTAGTTTTGCGGTTATGAGTATTTTTATATTCCGTAAAATACCAGCCGGAAATGTCTATTAAAGGGCAGCTGACGGACTGGCGTGTTCGTCAGTTGGTCTACTTAGTATGTACTTATACTATATTTTCATTCATATCTTTTCCTTCACGCCTTTAAAAAAACATAGCCGAAATGATAATCAATATATCGAACCGCAGAAACACAACTGGGCTTCGTTAAATGCCACTTTAATAGGCGTTTCAGGCCCGGGTTTTACGAACTATAAAAATGCTTATAACTGTAAAACTAAGCATTATCGGACATATATCGTACATCGACTTTTCTCATTATCTTGATAAGTAGAACTGACCCTGAAATGTTGTCACATATATTTGTAAACACCCTGTACATATGTAAAACGTTATGCAGGGTGTCCCAAAAATGCTGCGGTTCCTTGAAGGGGAAGATTCGGGGGGGGATTGCAAACAACTTTTTTTGCGAAAATGCTCTCCGAGGTTTCGTTAACGAGATATTAACAAAAAGCACCGACCAATCAGAGCGCGAGTCTGACAGCTGAGTTCCCGCGCTAGCGTGGCTACGCGTCGCGCTGCGACTACGAACGAGCAACTCGGCATGCATCGAAGAAAATTGCGTAGAATGGCAAATGAAAAAGACGTAACAAATAAAATCGAACATATTGTCATGGATTGTTTGTCATTTAAAGTGAATAATGAATGGAGGATAAATGGATGAAAATCACGTCTAACGTAGAAAGACGAATATAGTTTTTTTTAGAAGATTCGAAAATAATAATTATTTGAAGTGGGAGGATAAGGAATACGTAAATTTCCTTGTGTTAATAACGTAGCCAATAACGGCCGTAATTCAATAACGGCCAGCACTGTTGCTGATAACGAATAAGTCTGTTTAAAAAGCCCGAATAAATATTTTCGTACAGGAATTTTGAGAATTATTGCCGGAAATAAGCCATAGCTTGCGTTAAATTTAAAAATGAATGATCACCAATAAAGTAACTAAAACTCACCTGACATTGCGACCCTTAACTTTGGGTAGTGTCGTATACCTGGGACCAGCTGTGCACTGGGCTCGTCCATCGATGACCAGGATCGGTTCAGTGACCCAGTGACATAGGTTTTCAAGCTGCAGGTGAATTTCCGACAAGGGTGAGTTTTAGTTACTTTATTGGTGATCATTCATTTTTAAATTTAACGCAAGCTGTGGCTTATTTCCGATGAATGCCGAGTTGCTTGTTCGTAGTCGCAGCGCGACGCGTAACCACGCTAGCGCGGGAACTCAGCCGTCAGACTCGCGCTCTGATTGGTCGGTGCTTTTTGTTAATATCTTGTTAATGAAACCTCGAAGAGCATTTTCGCAAAGGAAAAAGTTGTTTGCAATCACCCCCCGAATCACCCCCTTCAAGGAACCGCAGCATTCTTGGGACACCCTGTATACATACATAAGAACAACTGATGCATCAGATTAGTGTTGCACTTCAGAAATTTAAGAAAAGGCCAATAATCCATTAAGTGCAAACATGGTTGTCAACACCTGGGCGTAGGAGATGTATAAAGACATATACGCAACGGGGATAAAATCATGGCACAATCGGAAATGGCGTGATTTCTTATGTCAAAATAAGTTATACAACAGACTCATTCGATTGTGCCCTCTAATACAAATGCATAGGCCAAGAGTGGTCTAATTTCACATACATATTATGTAGTGGTCGTTTGTTTTGTGAACACATTCACAACATTTCATGCAAAGTCGTGAATATGATCTAAGGATCTTGTAAATTAAATGGAGTACCCTCCGGTTTACTTAACTAGATTGATGTTTTATGCACAGATAATATACAGTTCATAGTCCAGTTGAAAAGGTACTTAGAGGGAAAGAATCTGGAGATAAACGTGAGGAAGGCGAAAGTAGTAAGGTTCAAGAAGGGGGGAAGGAGAGAAAAAAAGTTGGATTGGAGCTGGAAAGGGAAAAGGATCGAGGAGGTAAAGGAGTTTAAGTATATAGGGTACGTGTTTAAGAAGAACGGGGGACAGGAGGCGCAGGGAAAAGGAAATTTGGGAAGGACTGGGGAAAGAGGATGTGGCTATTCGACGCGTTGGTATGGACGGTGGTGGGATACGGGGCGGAGGTATGGGGGTGGAAGGAGAGGGAGGAGGTGGAGAGGATCCAGAAAAAATATATAAGGTGGTCGCTGGGGGTGGGTTGGAGGACACCGGGATACATTGTGATGGAGGAGATGTCCAACTCATATCAAAGGCAGACCCTATGATACGGTTCTGTCCTATACCTAGGCCATATTGACTAATTATGCGAAATTGGACCAGTGTATTTGTGTTAAGGCGGGATCTCCTACCCGCGACTGGTCCCATTATACTGGTGCAATGGAGAGGCATGCATCTGTTCTCCTACAAGCGTCTGCAATCGTCGGGTATACGCCAGACGTAGGAGCCTGACGCAAATCTGTTTAAGTACCAGCCTAGGCTACTCGAGACGCAACACAATGCGATGAGGGTCTATTTTCCATTATACCTAGTCGCAGGCTGGACACTGCGACCACCGATCGATAGACTGCTCCGCAAGGGAGTCTAGCGACTAGTCGCACTGCGACCCATTGCCATAGTGGAACAGAATCCCAAGAAATAAGGAAAGACCAGAAAGGTCAGAATTCAAAAGTTATGGGAGTATGTACTTTTATATGTTACCCGTAGACTACTAATATGAGCACCTAAAAAAGGTAAAAATATCATGACGCCTACTTCTGATCTGTGTGTAAACACGTGTCTATGTTTGTATATATTTTTCGTGCAGAATTTTAAATCGAGTCTTTTAATTTTTGATGATATAAAAGAAAAAATTTTTGGGGCCCCAAATGAGTAGTATCGATTCTGCTAAGTAATAGCAAATAATTAGTTACATACAGCTTTTTCCATAAAAACCCAATTGAAAAATTGATAGCAATCATCGACTTTTTAGATGCCTTCCGGGAACTTCCGAACAAAGTTGTTGTTTGTTTTATAATCAACATTATCTTGTCCTTGCTACTGCGGAAAAAGCATTTGCGAATATTTGGCAGTAATGGATTAAATACGTGTATTCTATGTCGCGCAGTGGGGGTGAATCCCAAGAAATAGGGAAAAAATGCAACATCCTGTATTTCGCATTTAAGAATGCCGAATATTATTAAGGAAATTGATATAAAAAGTGTTAATATACACGTTATTAAAGAAAATAATGTCAATTCGTCATGAATTAACGTCAATAATTCCAATAAAACTAAAAGAATTTGATAAATAGGCCATGGAAAGTGCAGTGTTCGAATGGACACATGCGCGAAGTTCCATGATGTAGCGTGATGAGTGATGCCCTAAATGGATTGTTAGTGGGCCACGGTTTATTGCAGCTTTATGACACTAAGGTCGGTATCAGATATATTGGCCGGTGAGTTTCGTGAGGGGTATTCTCCCACCACACCGTTTGTCTGTCTCGGTGCTCCTTTTCTTACCGTTTTCTGACTCGCTCTCGTTCTATCTCGCTCTCGCCTTCGCAGAACAAGAGTGAGCCTGAAGTGGTGGCAATAGGGCCAAGTTTCTGGCGCGTAGGCCAAACCGAGCTGTCAGCGTAGAAATACACACATCAGAATAGGTGTGCGTTAGCTACGAAAAAATTCAGGAGCTTTATTGGTCAGAACATTGATTCCTTCTCGATAGCTTCATCTCGTATTGGTCTACGCATAGCTTCATACCGCACACAACTATTACGCTAAAAATAAATAACAGCCAAATGGCTAGGTTCAGGCGGAGCCGAGCAACATTCCCGTTTCCCCACCATACCCTGCGAGGGCCACGCAACTCCAACTGACAAATCCACGATCGTCAGGTGGTGGTGGCTGATTTCTCCTCGATCGTTGTTCGTGGAAAACGAATTCACCGTCCAATATATCTGATACCGACCTTAGACCTTTGGCCCCCTACACGATATAAAGTGACTAGGAAACATCTGCCAAGTAACTTGCAGAACAGCGGAACAATTTTTAGGCTTAATCCCCAATTGCTACAAGCTAATTCCACTACATTAATAAACTACGGCAATAAACCGCGTTTCGCTACAATATAAAAGAATAATAAGTATGCTCGGAACGTTGACCATGACGAAAATTAATTTTATGGTTCACACAATTACTAAAAGAAGATGTTCTTATGTTAGATCGAAGAATGTTTCCCTGGCAATGGGGTAGGAAACGAAATTATTCTGCAGAAAGACCAGTACGCCTCGCGGAGAGCCACAGGAAGAAAAGGGGTGGTCCGCTGACTGCGAGTGCCGCCTGCTTTGTCCTCCCGACAAATTCGAGACCGATCCCGTATCTCTCGAATATAAACACGCGTTGGAATATTAAAACAAAAGCACGCGTTGACGTATTCGATGTGAGAGAAGGTGGGCCGGCCATTGGGAGGATAGAATATTTTGAGCTACAATTTTTTCTATAATTTTTAAAATCTTTATTTCTGGCTTCTTCTTGGGTTTCTTCACCCAATTGGCCGAGTGGAAGGTTACCATAATATTTTATACTTTCACAGGAATGTATTGAAACTTTGTGAACAGTATTTGGTATATAGGATAACATGGATACAGGTTTACAAATATTTCTGCACTTCCCACGGTATATTTATCAAATTATTTTAGTTGTATTGAAATTATTGACAAATTGACGTTAGTTTCTTAAATAACGCTAAACATTCGTATCAGTATTAACACTTTTATTAACTTCCTTAATAAAATTCGGCATTTTGAATGCAAAATATGGGTTGTTGCATTTTTCCCGTATTTCTTGGGAATCAGCCCCCCACTGTGCGACATAGAATACAGGCATTTAATCGAATATGTATTGCCAAATATTCGCAAATGGTTTTTCCGCAGTACAGTTATGAAACATCCTCCTCCACGATTTTATTTAAAGTGAAAAGGCACCATCGAAATTGTAGTACAAGTTTTATTTTCTAGTTTTTACTGTTTGTGGATTTACATTTCACAGCTCAGACTACTTTACAAATATCTTTGGTAAACTTGTCGATTAGCATGACCATCACCGATTTCGATGACTTTGACATATGTTGTGGGAGGCATGATTCTGAACAACTTTTTCCTATACATATAACCGTCGGTCGGCACCTAGTTTGTGAGACATTTGCAAAAATCTTTACTTAAAATTTCTGAGCGCCACAGAAGCATCGCATAACGGTGCCTAACATTTGTTTATTTTCGACGAAAACAGAGAACAAACAATTATTCCACGCCATCGCCCGCTGCTTGTAGCCGTAGTCTCCTTGTTAGTAGTTTCATAGGACTACTGAGAAAACATTTTATGCAAGAAATGAAGTCTTGTACTTACCACGATCGCCTTTCTGTACAGCACTTCTGTTGACTTATTCCGACACAACGCATTCCACTTTCCAACTTGTCCCGGGTATTAGTATTGGTGTGGACTAGATCAGTGGGTGGGGGAGGGGGGGGGGGGGCGCCCGCTTGCGGGCGCGTAAAGCATGGTAGCGAACCGAGTGAATTTGGATATGATAAAAACGAGACTGCAAAAAATTACGTTTTAGACCCAGAGTCATCCTAATATCCAGCGGCGTCGTCGAACATAGTCGGGATGTTGACGGAACCCCCCACACACCTAACAGGTGCTCTTGAAAGCACCCTCTTCCTAGCGAAAAAGTCATGTTTTAGTTAAACTCACATCGGTTCGCCACCATGCTTTACGCGCCCCCGCGTTAATCTAGCCCCAACCAATACTAATGTCCTTGTCATTTAAGAAGGAACCAGCCAACAGATAAGTTCAGACCTATTCTGCACATGTTGGCGCTCATTGGTGCCGAAACAAGCTACTATTGGTTCTATCCCAACCAACGCTCCCTCGGAGTCAATGAGCTCATTCTACGTGCGTGAAACAGGTTCCTTCTTAAATGACCAGGAGAATAATACCCGGAACAAGTTGGAAAGTGGAATGCGTTGTGTCAGAATAAGTCAACAGAAATACTGTACAGAGAGGCGATCGTGGTAAGGTGATTAAAAAAATTTCCCTTCAAATCCATCAGGAAAAGTTTACCAAGGCTTTTTGCGCGTATCTTAGAAAGGCCGACCGACGGTTACATGTATAGGAAAAATTTGTTCAGAATCATGCCCCCTACAACATATTTCAAGGGCATCAAAATCGGTGATGGTTATGCTAATGAACAAGTTTACAATATCTTTTATTGCTATATACAGGTTAACAGTTTGCTTAAACCCTATAGTGCTAATTTATTGTATTAATTACTTATATCATATTGTTCATGTTCACATACATTCCCTCGTACGCGACCTCTATATACATAAACTGTCGACCGATACAATCTCGTGTGATTTTTTAACACAACAGCGAGTCGGTCAGAATGTATGAATTAAGAACAATGCAGGGTGTAATGAAGAAAAGAAAGACAAATTATTCAGTAAAATAGAGCTTTCAGTGGGTATTCCACCCAAAAATTCGATTATTTGTTTCTTTGATTTTCTTATAGTTTAGGGTTTCGAAAGTATGTCCCTAAAATATTAAGGTGAAATTCGAAAAACTCCCACAGTTATAGGGGCTTAAGGTCGCAGCGTGGCCGGCAGTCGTTCCTTCGACCCTTGTATCTAAAGAGGCTATGACTGCCAGCAGAGAAGAGAGAGCTGCCCAACATCTTTTTTTTTAAGCTGAGGAAGGTTTCCTCTACGGTGCTGGTATACCGGATTAGGGATAAGTTACAGAAATTAGTCGTTATCTTTAAACGCGTTTTTCTCGAAACAATTTCTTTAGATCGGGCGCACATTTTTCTAAAAAAACTACTGGACCGATTGAGCTAAAATTTGACACACATTCACAGTGAATGTGTACCTATAGCCCGAACTAGAATTATATTAATAGTTTTAATACAACCTCCCCTACACCTTGTTTTAGCTCAAGAAAAGTCGAAAAATCAAATATAAATTTTTAACCAGTTGCGATTTCGGTAAAAATGTCCGAACTCGGTTACATCTAGTTCGACGATGATGACATGACCTGCGCTTCGGCGTGTAACTTGTACAAATTTCAATATAATACATTCCAAAAATTGGTTTTGATAGTTCAAACACTACTAAATATGTTTGCGAAACCCCTGCCCTGTAGGTGCGATAGGTTTTTCAGAATTAATTTCCAAATATCAGCTTCGAAAACGAGTGTCTAGACTAGAATACCTCCTTAAAGTGTATCATATGATAATTGGATTATATTATTGAAAATGTAATTTTTACATTTTTGATTAACTGTTTATGACAATATTAGCAATGGATTAAATTTATTCACATAGATCCATCCTTCATGATTAAAAAAAAAAAGACGCAAGTCCATACCTTCAATAATTTAGATCATTAAAATTAATTTCTGTAGACGGGTTTCGTAAAAATCACCGAAAGCAGGAAACTTTGAAGATTTCTATTTTTTAAACAATTTCGAATCTGCAGAAATGAGGACTACCATATATTTTAATATCATGAAAATCGGAGACACTGAGGAGTTTAGAAAAGTATCGCATCTGCTTCTATTTTCTACGCTGAACGCAATGCACTCCAAACTCCCTTTGATGTGTGGAAGAAAACCGACAACGATCGGCTCAGGCCATGTGTCTTTGCCGGCATTCGCGAGTCGGGTCGCATGCGCTGGGTCACCACGAATGGTACGTCCTCACTAGCATATGCGTTCACGTTCGCCCTTTCTGACGTAGAAACATGCGGGTGTAGCTATCGTTCCACCCGTCCACATTAGAATATTCGTGCGCGCTCAGCCTGCTCAGCGTATACTCATTCAGGTCTGGACCTGGCTTTATGTGTCCTAAATTGTATGTGTCCTAAATCGCATGTGTCGTAAATTGTATGTACACTATAAATCGCATTTGTTCTAAATTGTATGTGCACTATCTTGTGTGCGTTATCCTGATGTGCACTAAAAAAATGTGTGTAAAACTGCATGAATTCTAAATTGTATGTGCACTCTCTTCTGTGCACTATTCTGATGTGTGCTAAATTGCATATGTAATATTGTACTGTGTAGTTTTGATATGGAGCCACGGAAACCAAAGATCTGTAATTCAGATCCTAAATGATCTGTAATCGGTGTCTTGCTTGAACTCTTGTCGCGGTAAGATGTGTTTATCAACACGAGCGCTCGAGCAGCCGTTCGCACAGTTCTCGTAGCACATAGTGTAATATACAAATGTATCGGGAGTGAGTAAGTGAAAATCTCCAAAAAGAGATACAGCTTTCTGTATCTAGATAGGGGTAAGGACCCTTATTAAAGATGAGTACTTCTGGTAACAGGGGTGTTCAAACTCAAAGTACTCAAGAAATGCATCAGCCAACGGTCAACAACCAAAAAGTCTCCTACGCTAAGATCGCACAGCAAACTGTTTGTCCAAAAAGAGAACAAGCAATCGTTACTGACTCAAATAATTGGACCACATAACATATTATACATATCCAGAATATCCCATGGTAGAGTATGTTTATACTTAAGTTGTCAAGAAATAGCAGACAAACTGATAGAAACACATAAACATATTAATATAAAGACTCATTCACCGGAAATAAGGCCGCTAATATCTAAAAACAAAGCGTATCATAATCTCAAAAGTGCACCCTGTAATCCCCAATAATGTGATCGAAAATAAACTATCCGAATTTAATATTATTCCAAAATCACAAATTTCGTGCATAAGAGCAGGATGGAATGATGCTGGCTTTACACACATATTCAGTTTCAGAAGGCAAATGTATGTGTCCAAGATGACCTGAGTCAATACAAATAGAGCACGAAAAAACCGTTTATTGGATTTACATATCTGCTGAAAAACTTATTTGTTTCCTGTGTAAAGAGGAAGGGCACCTGGCCAAATACTGTAAAAATGTTGAAATTAATACGCCAACTGTGACACCCACGTACTCGCAACCGGCAAACATACAAATACTAAGATCACAAACAGAAAACCCTCGAACCCAAGCCACTGAGCAATCAGAAAACCCGGCTTCGAAGGAAGAGACTGAAACCAATCAATTAAGAACCTCAGAAATAAACACCTTTAAACGCCCTTTAACTATTTCTACGCACACCGAAGAAATTACGAACTCAGAAAGCAGCGTCGTGGGGGAAGGAGATAAGCGAGAAGAAACGGAATTCCAAGCACCCATGAAGGAGAAAAGAAATAAAACACGACCAAAGAAGAAAATAACCAAAACGCAGGAATCTACGGTAGACATAAAGCAAAAACTACAAAAGGCTCGACACTTCTTTGAAAATATTAGCCGTAACTCCTATCGTAGACTTCAGCAACCTTGTTGAGTTTCTCACAGAATCGTATGGCAATCCTAACACATTCTATACAGCATCAAAATACTCAAAGGACATATTCAAAATTACCGATATGCTAAAAAGAATCTACGATCATGTAGAAGATAGGGCTCTGAAAGGCCGCATCACAAGGATCATAAAAAAACTTGAAAACCGAATAGCCTATACTAATGTTAGTGAAGAACTTTCTTCATCAGAAGAATGAACTTTCCTCCTCAATTTACAATTTCGCAAGCACAAACTCCCTCCACGACACAACCAAGAAGACCGTACAATCAACTGAAAATTCTATACTGAAACGCCAGAAACATCAACAGACACAAAGAAGAACTGAATCCTATCTTGAAAGATATCGACATATTTGTATGTATGGAGACATGGTTAAAAGAAGAAAATAAAATAGAGTTTGCCGGATTTAATTACTACCGCAAAGACAGAAGACACTCACGCGGTGGGGGCATCTTAATCCTACTTCGAAATAACCTATTTTTTACTGAAAGAACAAATTTAATTATACCCGATGACAACGTAGAAATAAGTAGTCTGTTACCGAATTCCGGGATTCAATCTCTCCTAAGACAAATCGAACCAAATAGTCAGCAACACCGCACAGGATAGCACAAACTGCTTAACGCACACTACGTAGTTTGGAATTGCACACAAAATGATGCAAACAGCGAAAAGCTACTCCAAGCTATCGACGACCATAACCTGTTTTTGCACAATACAAATACACTTTCTCATATTGATTTCTATCGAGCCAAAAAATCTAACTTAGATCTTATATTATCATCAAATGATCTAGCAGACAAAATAACAGTTGAAATAGACAACGAAACCTGGGGTTCGGATCACTTTCCAATTGTAGGAGATTTTGCCGCCATGGCCGGTGACAATTGCCGATCGTCGCGTAGCGATGATAATAACGGGCGGCTTGACCAGCGTGCGTGCCCGGCGGGGCTTTCTTCTTCTCGCGGAATGCGTACGGTGTAGACGTGCGTAATTATTGTCCTGCCGAATAAGTTACCATCGAAATGTCCTATTAAAGATTCTTTTAATTCCTAATCGTCTCCTTTCATCGCGTAACTCTCCTACACAATCTTTGTTACTATGAGCGCTGAAAAAAATCTGTATCATAAAAAGTCATTTAGGATCTACTCACTTCGAATGGAATGGGATGAAGTTTCAAAATTATTAGAAAACACATATCCGAAGTCCTTATCTCAATCATATACTAAACTATCTGTATCGCAAAAATATAATAAGTTCATCGAAATTATAATACAGGCTATAGAGATTAATACGCCAGCAAAAAAAAACCGTAAACCCCATGCAACATAGAAATCCAGTACCCTGATGGGACTTGGAATATGACCAATTAAAAAAACAAAGAAAAGAAGCTTACAAAAAATGGGACCGTACATACCATTTGGAGGACCTTGTAAATATAAGAAAGCGGCAGCATTAGTTAAAAAAAGTACTTAAAAGAAAGAAAAATGAAAGTTTCAAGGAATTCGCGGAAACAATAAATTTTCGGATGAACAGAACATACACTTGGAACAAGTGTAAAATACTTAAAAACAAATGGATTAACACTCAGGCGGTGAGTAGTACCAATAATAATATGCCAAATGAAAATCAAGTCAACGAAGCCTACGGACCCATCATTTCTTTCTGATTGCACAGATAATAAATTTTTCGATGAAACATTCGATTTTGTAGAATTTAATCTTGCCGTGGAGGCTCGGAAAAAGAAATCGGCCCCAGGACGAGACGGAGTAGACTACCTCATCCTGCAAAAACTTCCGATTAAATATAAATTGATACTGCTAGACATATTTAATGAAATCTATAGGGAAAAAGAATACCCATCTGACTGGAAACAATCGTACATTCGTCTTATAAAAAAGTCAGATGGTAAAAGCCTTCGTCCCATCACACTAACATCATGTACTTGCAAACTCTTTGAAAGTTTTTTAAAAAATCGTCTACAGTGGTGGTGCGAAAAACATAACTTAATACCGGAAAGCCAAACTGGTTTCCGCAGAGGAGAGTTGTGCGTAGACAATTTGTGTAATTTGACTACGTCCATAGAAGAGGGGTTGCAAATTAAGAAAGATACTCTAGCAGCATTTTTAGACGTACAGGGCGCCTTTGACAATGTTATTTGAGAAATTTTGCTAACAAAATTGGCTTCGATCGGTTGTTCAAAAGGGTCATTGTATTTAACAAATTTCTCTTGTACGAAAGAATTATTGCCTCCGAATCCCTGGATGAAGGGTATAGGCTGGGATACCAAGGTGTACCCCAAGGAGGTGTGATTAGCCCGCTACTATACATGCTCTGCGCTTCACATATTATAACAAACCTCCCAAAAAATCTAATGATATTACAGTTCGCGGACGACATTGTCATATACGAGAAAATAGTTCCACTAAACCGATGCAAGAACCTAATTGAAAAGTCCATAAGTATAATAAGACAACCTCAGATCATTAGGCCTCGAACTCAGCGCTCAGAAAACAGTATTCATTAATTTTAATCGGAATAAACATTACCCAGGTGAAACAGTGATCAAAATTGATAATGTTGTAATTAAATCCAGCTACTGTACAAAATTCCTAGGTATCGTTTTTGACTTCCAACTGACGTTTACAGAACACATTAATTATGTACAAAAGAAATGCACTAAAGCTCTTAATATAATAAAATTTCTATACGGGACGTGGTGGGGCTCAGACTCGGAAACACTTATTATATTGTACAAAAGTTTCATACGATCACACATGGACCATGACTTATTTATCTATTCCCCAATACGTAAAAGCAACTATCAAAAATTAAAAAAAATACAACTGGCAGCCATACAAACATCTCTTGGATATAGCATCAGCACTTCAACGAACATTATTTTGTCTGAATCTAAGCTCAATTAATTCAAGATTTTTATGTAATTATTTTCTAACGAAAGCTCTATCAAATACCAACTTAATAACGTATAAAAATATTCATCTGGTCCATAAAATAACTAGGAAAAGAAAACGCAAGAGAAAAAGACTCATCCAACAATGTATAGAGAACACTCTGGACAAAATAAAAAACGAATTGCGAATAAGTAGTCACTTTGAAATATACAATATTGATTACAACATACTAGTCCACCAAATCCCAACTAATATAGACATAGGTAAAACATTAAAAGAGGTTCAAAATCCAAATTTAATATTAAACGAATACTCAGACAAAAACCAGGATATTAAAATATATACTAATGCAAGTAAAATAGCCGGAGCTAAGTCGGTTGGGTGTGCTTATATATGCAAAGAACTAGGTACCATAATACAAGAATGCCTTGCTATAACTGCTTCAACTATTATAGCAGATTGTTTTGCATTAAAGGAAGCCCTTAATATCGTTATAAGGAAACACCAGTCTAATTACAACATTACAACAGACTCTTTAAGTGCTGTTTCTGCACTCAACAGTAATAAAATTGACCCCAACGTTAATCTATATATTATCAGTATCAAAAGAAAATACCACGAAATAAAAGAAAAAGCTAACATTGATATTAGATTTACATGGGTACCGTCGCACATAGGTGTTCTAGGTAACGAAGGCGTAGACGCCATAGCTAAAGAGGCAACAGTAATGGAGCCAAATACCAATATACGCATACCGTTTACAGACTTTCGCGAACAGTACAAGCTCAATGCTTACCTAGAGACCAAAAGACGCAATGAAGAGCAAGGCCTAATGAAAGGAAGAGGATACTTCCAACTATACAACACCAGTAAAAGTAAACCTTGGTATAACAGCCTTAACCTGCCCAGAAGAGTTATAACGACTATTAATCGCTGTAGATCGAACCTTTATAACCTTGCAGCTTCTCCAGGACGTATAGGAATTATATTACAGGAATATATTATAGGAATTAAATTACACAAATTGCGCCTGTGAATACGATATACAAGACCTCAACCACGTTACTTGGCAATGTCCAATATATGATTCCCAAAGAGAACATTTGATTAAAAAACTAAAAAAAGGTAAACAGTACCCACCGTTCGATATTAAAATGTTTCTCGCTACTCTGGACATTCAGGCGTTGCCAATAAATTGTGACTTCTTCCAAAAATGCGAACTTAACATTTAGACATAAATTATAACAAACCCATAAAAGTACGGAAAGTACTGTCAAACCGAAGAAAAAAAAATGTATGTAACAAGCGTTCAAATCATGTAAAGCTGTATGAACCTCTTAGCGGTTTAAGTAAGCTTAAATAAATAAAAAAATATTCCTAAATATTAAAAAACAAGAAATCGAAGGGGGGTTAGATATTAATGAAATATAATTTACAGGAATGTAATATTGCTAGGATATCAATGGACACGCAGCAAAATTTAAATGAGTATATCAATTCGGTTGAGATAGATGAAACTTTGTTTCAGGAAATTCTTTAATTTATAGATTTTTTAATGTATATAACAATAGGCACGAGACCAGACATAGCGTTTAGCGGAAGCTATCAGCAACAGTACTGTCAAGATCCAAGACAGATTCACTTATCGATTGTAAACAGGGTTTAAGCATCACAGTTCTGCCCGTGCGCAAACCCCGACTCCAGAAGAATTTACATAAGAGACAGAAAAGGTAGTAAGAAAAGGAAATTGGCACTTGAAACCAAGGGTTCGACGTGGCGCGTGGACTTCAGGCAGTGCGGAAATTTCTGAAGCGCGCGCCGTGCCTGGCAGCCAAGCCTCTGCGAGCTGCTACAAGCGGTAAGAAGTACACGCGAATTTTTTAAAACCAAACAATTAAATATATTTACTTCCAGCTTTGTGGTTTCATTTGTCAATCTTTAGGGAATATGAAAAAAAAGTTGTATGCAAAAATAGTGGTTATATCCGGAGTTATAGTGCTTCAAATAGAGCGCCTTACAAAACTCATATGCGCACTGTTAACATAAAATCAGCCGTTGTAGTTGACTGAAATAGAAAATTTAAACATTTGTGTAGTCTGTATGAATGTGGCTACCGCCCGAACTAGATTAAATGAGAAATGCTGAAAATTAAAAAAAAATGTCAGTTTCTAAAACAGACATCGATTTCTGCAAAAAATTCGCTGGTTTTTAAGTCGCAAAAGTCTAATTTTGCAAAAAACGACTCAGCGACATTTCAGTGCATGACCGTAATCAAGGGGTGATGGGTGCGTGCTTGCCCCCCCCCCCCCGGCCGAAAAAATAAATTAAAGGATCGTCCAAAATTAAAATAGTTTATTACAAAATAAAAATAAATTCAATTGTGAAGTAATTCCGCATTACACGACCCCGGTTATACTTCGTACGTAGGGTGTAACAACAAAAATTGTTTCACTATTTATAGCCCCCACCCCCGAATGAAATTCTAGCTACGCCCATGTTTCAGCGTATTAAGAAATTTTGTGTTCTTAATCGTGGATTCCTAGCGTTCTCTCAATTAAAATTATCCAAAATGTCATGCAAATCGGAGTACAGTATTGTCTCCGTATGTGCTCAGTTTGGTGCACACGATACGTGCTTGTCGCTATCCCCACCACTTCTGTCTCACTCTTGTCCGGCGAAGGTAAGAGCGAGATGGAACGAGAGCGAGCGAGAGCCACTGAAAGCGAGCGGGGACGGTACGAGACAGACGACACGTTGATGTTTTGTCTCCCTCCGTCTTTCGGGCGCCGTGACACTCCGTCCTTTGTGTACGCGACGAGCGTGCGCGATGGTCGCAAGCACTTACGGTGAGCACGGGAACCGCTTCGCAAAATCTTGACGCAGGCCCGGCTCAAGTCTTTTTTGCGCCCTAGGCGAACTTGTCACATTGCGCCCTTTATTATAATACATTTATTTGAGATTATTTATGATTTTACTCTGCAAAATTAGGCGACTGCCTAGGGCGGAAAGTCGACAAGAGGTGCAAAATGATATTTTCATTACTGGTATTGTTGAAAATAAACTTTAAAATGAAATATTACAAGTTGTACTATAAGTGAATTAAACTACGAATAAAAATTCAGAGTAAGGTTGTCAATAATCTCAAATAAATGTATTATAATAAAGGGCGTAATTTGAAAAGTTCGCCTAGAGCGCAAAAAAGACTCGTGCCGTGCCTGGCTATCTGACCGTCGCGCGCATGCGTCGAGCAATCACGATTCCATCTGAGTGCTCACACCCGTCGCGCACGCCCGCGCGCACGAAAAGCGTTCCATCTCGCTCCCCCCTTCGGTCAAAAAGAAGCGAGAAACGAACACTCGGAATTAGGGATCTGTTCACGACAGGGGCTCAACGCCGGTTCCGTCCAGCGAACACATACGGAGACGATACTGTACTTTTACACAAGCAATACAAATCATAAAAGGAGTAGTTATTTTTTACCACACTCTCTTATTTTAACGAGCAGGCAAAGGGATACTACAAACTTGTAGTACTTATTTGAAATCGTATCGGGGGACCCCCGAATAGTTCGACAAGAAAAGAGAATAAATATAAGGAAAGTAACCGAAATAAACGTACTAAAAGACTAATTTTTGTACTTATTTAAAAATAATATGACAAAACTAAAGATTATTGACATAAAAATATGTTAGTAGAATTGTTTATTAATAATTTGTTTAAAATTTTTTTAACAAAGTGACTGAAATCCATTTCATACAATCAAATTGATCATATTTTGTTGTAACATTACTGTAAACAATTGATTGTTATTAAACAATTTGTTAACATAATAAATTTCAGTAGTATTCAATAACGATAAGTGCAATTTGGAAGGTATGTTGTTTTTATGACGTAGGTACCCATTAAGTAAGGATTCCTGGAAATTTCATCCCCAAGGGGGTGAAAATGGGTAAAATGTATTTTCTCGGATTCCTTAATATCTCTTAGGCCCGATTTGATATCACCTTGGTTTTCACTTACAACGGTTGCCACCTAAAACTCAATTTCAGGATTTTGCCCTAATCAACCCCTAAGGGGGTGAAATGTGTTTTCACGTATTCTTCAAATTCTCTTGGGCCCGATTAGATATCAACTTGGTTTTTAGTTACGAAGGTTACCCTCACAAATGCCTATCAATAAATTTCAGGATATTACCCTAATTAACCCCAAAGGTGGAGAAAGGGGGTATAATTTTTTTTCACGGATCCCTCCAAAGCTCTTCGGTCCGATTCAATATCGATACTTGGTTTAAGCCTAGCAACACAAATGCCTAAAAACCAATTTCAAAATTTTACACTAATCAACCCTTAAAGGGTTAACTCTGGATCTGGTGTACTAAGTGTAAATTGAATTGGGGCGTCTTAAGTTTTGAATAGTAGGTGTGAACGAACAAGGAATCCATTGGCATCACTTCCCTTTCGATACGATGAAGAAAAGAATTTCTTAATACGCTGTAAGAGATATTTCACCCTCGACTGCGGGGGCTCGACCTCAATTCGCTACGTTCGACCCAGAAACATACCTTTTTCCGACGAAAGCCATAAAAATCGGGTGAGGCAATGCGAAGGGCTGTCCTCGCCACGGGGTACCAGGCCGCAACTTTTTGACGGGCGTAGCTCCAGAAACATCCTGTACCTGCCTGTTTCAGAAATAAAGTAATTCTTTATTCTTTATCGAATGGATATGGAAGTGTCGCCGATGGATTCCTTGTGGTTTTCTGATGAAAATCATTACAAATGTCGTGTAAATCGGACAACTTTTACATAAGGAATACAAATAGCTTGTGTCAAGGTAGTCCGATTTGCATGATACTTGGTATGATTTTAATCGACGGAACGCCGGGAATCCATTGCCGCCACTTCCCCTTCGATACGATGAAGAAAAGATACAAACATTTGAAATCCTGAACAGTTCTCACTTCTTAATGATATTCCAAACCCTTCGAGGGTCGAAAGCCATAAAATTCGGTGAGGCACTGTGGGGTGTTGTCCTCGCCACGGCAGCAGCACGAGGTTGCTTTGCAAAGTGACCAAGGCGAGCTAAGGACTCTCCAGACCTTTCACTCCGCGAGGCACGCCTCGCGCTGCAGCCTCGCAATGTCTAGACGCGGCTTATAATTTGTGCACTGTATGTCCCGACTACCCTCCGTGTAATCAGTCTGCGCGAAGTAGGGCGCAAGGTCGATGATTATCAGTACTCCTTCCCGAGAGGAATACGATTTACATTAATTATAGTACATGTGTGTTTTGTAATAAAGTGTTTCTATCGTCTCCTGAATTCAATAACTGGCATCCAGACATCTACGCTCCTACAATCCACCGTCAATACGCCTCGTAGAGAGACACGGGAAGAAAGATGGTAGCCCGCTGTTGATACGTGGTCCTCTCGAATATAAACACGAGCTTTAATATCAAAACAAAAGCATGCGTTATCGTATTCTGTGCGAGAGAAGGTGGGCACTGGGGAGGAGGTATTGCTGTGAGGAGGGCCTCTTCAAGATAGCAGCCGTTTGTGAGGGATGCAAATTTGATTGGTTCTAATATAATCTGCTCCCTATGGTTGAAATTTAGTCTAGCAACTTTCACACCTCCTAACCTAAACAATCGAACTTGCATCCCTCCCAAAGGAACCGACCATCCGAGCGTAGAAGCAAGTGCGAAATAATAGTAACGGTGCGCTTCTCGATACCGCAGATGTACCTACCTAAGTAGCATTTCTGACGGAAAAGAATTGTCCAGCCTTTGGGCCTGCCATTCCTGGCGTAGACCTTTGGCAGGTAGGTATCTGTTTCAACAGGCAAGGCCACCCGTGGCGCCAGCAAGACCGTCCCCGGTCCTTGCTATTCCAGCGAGTTTTCTTCCAGGGAAAATCAGTAAATTTGCAAGCGCAATATCTCAAAAACCAGTGGAAATCAAGTGTATATATTAAAGCTTATTGAATTTGTCTTAGAACACACTATCAGCTCAGCTCTTCCCGCGGACACCCTGTATGTCGCGGTGATCGGTAGACAACGTATATACCGGGTACACTAAACAGTTCGGTAAACTTGCCTATGAACTAGACTCTCACCGATTTAACTTTTAGGCCGTCGGCCTTAGATTCGGAAATATTAATAAAAAAAACTTTTAGCATAATATACCTATTGAAATCTGTTTCACAGCCAACGGTATTAGTATTGGTTGGGGCTTGGTCGGGGCTAGATTGTGGCGCGTAAAGCATGGTAGCGAACCGATGTGACTTTGGGGATGTTCAAAATGAGACTGCGGTTACAAGTATTGCACGATGGGGTCAATATCGCTATTGTTATCATGGTCATCATTCTGAACACTTCCCTTTAAACTTTTTGGTGGTCGGTTTTGGTTTACGATATATTCGCAAAAATCTGAACTTAACATTAGAATTACCGAATTTAACACATACTCACATCGGTTCGCTACCATGCTTTACGCGCCCGCAAGCGGGCGCGCGCCACCCGCCCTGATGTAGCCCCAACCAATACTAATATCGTCGGCTGTGAAACAGATTATTATAATAAAAGATTAAAAGTAGGGTGTACTGTTAGTATCCTGTAATTCAGTTTAAGTTGGACTATTTTTCTTGCTGCGACTCCACGCATGCATCCGTTAAATATGCATGCTGCAGGTTGCTGCGCAGTGTTTATACAAACAGATGACAACCGCCGACAGCGTGGTGCTGCACACACTGTCGCGGGCGTGCACGTATACGTACAGTACGATTGTATAATAGCGAAAGTTTTCCTGCGAATATTTCGGAAATTAACAATAAGGCCGACCGCCAATTTTGCCAAAGGAAAAAGTTACTCAAAAAGTCGAGTTTTGCAACACATGTGAAGGTCATCGAAATCAGCGAGGTCCCAGTTCATCGGCAAGTTTACCATACAGACTACATAAATTTGTAAATTTTCTATTTCAGACAACTACGACGGCAGATTTTAACAGTGCACATATGAGCTTTGAAAGCCGCTCTATTTGAAACATTGTAACTCCGGATATAACCACTATTGTTGCATACAATTTTTTTCTTCATATTCTCTAAAGATTGAAAAATGAAGCCACAAAGCTGAAAGTAAATATATTTTAATTATTTGGTTTTAAAAAATTCGCGTTCACTCCCTACCGCTTGTAGCAGCTCGCAGAGGCTTGGCTGCCAGGCGCGGCGCGCACTTCAGAAATTTCCGCACTGTCGAAAGTCCACGCGCCACGCCGAACCCTTGGTTTCAAGTGCCGTTTTCCTTTTTTAACTACCTTTTCTATCTCTTATGTAAACTCTTCTGAAGTCGAGGTTTGCGCGCGGACAGAACTGTGGTGCTTTCTTGCGCGCCACACTTTTTCGAACGCGCAACGCAAGAGCGTGGGTGAAAAATTTGACTTGCACCACGCGCAATCAGAAGACTACCCCTATTCTTGAAAACATCTTGCATATTACATCCCTTCATCATTTATCTTACATATAATATCACCTGCATACCTATGTGTATTTATTGTCTATCAATATTAGTTTTTATATTGAAACAACCAACGACATGGTAATTATTGCCGTCAATAGTAATAATTATGATCGTCACAACAGTGAATGTGTTAACTGCAATTTCATTTGCTATCGCATTGCCAGGGAAACATGTGAACATTTTTTAATCTACTTTTGTAAAATTTTACAGTCGCTGTTTAAGATTCATCTGGTTTAGCTCGCCGCCACGGCAACACCTCCCGGGTTGGCACTCACGGCGGATCCACAATCGATCAACCAATCAGAACGCACCATGTCGAACGTGTAACGGAAATCATCCATCTTGAATTCACTCTAGTTCACATTGTATAAAGAGAAAGACGTGTCTTATGCGATTCGCTATCTTTTGGCTTTAACCTTGTGCGCCTCTTTACTCACTGCTCAATGGCTTATTATAGTGCATTTCATAATCACTGTACCGCTCAAACAATCTTTCTCACCTTTGTTCTCATCAATTGTTTGTGGATCGTCGTAAAGGTTCAATCGCGAGGCCACGTGTCGCGAGCCAGTGTGTTCGCGTTCACTCACCACGTGCCGAGCACATCAATCGTAAAATCATTGTAAACGCTCACAGACTCATAATTGCTCATTCACACTCTCTACAAGTGTTTTAATAAAACGACGTTTGCTCATTGCAAGTGCTGTGCCTCGTGTCGCCTTTCTCACCGTCGACCTAACCTCTCCATTATCGAGTGTGCTCAACCAAGACCACTTTCTCAAACACTAGTCATAACACTCGTTACAACTAAGTCATATAAACCATTTCCATAATTTGTAGCACATTCAGGTCAACCTAAAAATCAACGTAAAAACACATGTTTCAGTGTGCCCTACAGTAACAGCATTTATGATATCCTCTATAAGCCAGGTATATCGAGGAATTTGTATACTTTTCGCGGACGTATATTGCGATCGTGTTTTGCCGATCGTTTCGCACATCGATAATATATATCGAATAGGTAGTACACAATACAAGACTGCGCTGGATCGTGGAAAAAAATATGTGGTTGGAGTCGACGTAGAAATGTGAGGCCGAACCCGCTTACTCTAAGTAGTGCAGAGTGCACCTTCTGGCTTGCAGGAAGGACCGCGCTCCTTCCTTTTCCGTGGTCCGCCGGCATGTGGCGCGCAAGACCGCGCGCAAAAACGTCCGTGTAAAGGGCCCTATTCGTTGACGAATAGCGTCAACGATTCCGAGCCACCGATGACGCGAGGGAGAGAGAGGGGGGGGGAGAGATCGTAGGCACGTGGAAGACGAAGCGAGACAGAATATCACACTATCTCTCTTTCGTAGCCGACGGTAATAGGGTTCAGTTTATAAAAACGGGGTTTAAATCCGGTTTTAGAATTTCAAAGAAACGGGTTTATATACGGGTTTATATATTAATATGTAAAAATTAATTAATTGTTTAATTAAAAACGTTAACATTTTGACTTGAAATCGCCTCGGATACAAGCGTATTTTAGTGGGTGACAGTTTACTGTAAAACTAATCTTCATGAGTTCATATTTTCAGATGAAAGATACAAGAATAAAATTAAGATCTATAATTTATATTTTGTACGGATTTTAGTTATTTTAGTCTTTTTTCGTTTGGTTTTCTACGCAGTGTATTTTATTGTGTTATATTTTTGTCGGTCTATAAATATTAAATGAACTCAAAATTGTACGGATTTGTACGGATCTTAGTTATTTTATTTGTTATATTTTTGTAATTCCATAAATATTAAAAAAAAACTGAAAAATTTTTAAATAAGTACAAATATTTATTTGCTATTTTCATTATATTTTTTGTGAGAATTCAAAACCGGTTTAACCGTTTTTGGGGGAATAGTGGAATCCGAAAACCGGTTTGTTCAAAAGTCGATTTTTGTATAAACCCTAGACGGTAACCTCGCGTCGATTCATTCGTCCCCTCTCGCTCTCTATCGGGCTCCCTCACTCTCGCCCGAATGAGTCCAAGTGGTGGAGATAGCGACGAGCGCTTAACGCATAATTGAGATGAGTCCGTATTGAGAATTTACCGTGTTTAAGGAGGACCAGGAACTACATGCTGTATTATGGTGGAACTGATCCTGAGCATAAGCACAGATACCAGCTGGAGCACCATTGCAGACGCAAAATCGTATGGAGAATATGCGTGGTCGTTCGGTTTATTAAGTAATATCGAAGATAAAAAAAATATGTAGATTACCTATAGAATTAAGGACGGATAACAAAGCTGCGATAGATTGTATGGGGAAAAGTAGGGTAACGAAGAGGACTAAACATATTAACAGAAAATAGTATTTTGTAAAGGATGAGATAAAAAGGGGGAACATAGTATTAACATATAGCAGATCAGAAGATATGGAATCCGATGCGTTGACCAAGGCGTTAAATATAGAGAAAATGCGAAATACTAAGTATACAAGTATTGTAAAAATGGGTTTTAGAACACATGTGTAACTAAAGAGGGAATTTGATGTATTTAAGTAATTACGCATGCCTTTGAGATTGGCAATGTTGCCTACCACAACGTGGCAAGCGCGCTTCCGTTCTCCAATGCAGTCGCAATACTGCTGATATAGGCACCAACAAGCGAACATAGCGTAAGACAGGCTTGGGAATTAAGTGAACGCAGTGGCCGATTTTCAGAGGCAACGCCTCCTTTCTTCCGCCGCGCGTTTTGGCCCCTGCGGCGGCCCAGCCGCTTGGAGCGCCTCAGACCTGTACCACGTGAACTACGCGTTGCGTATTAGGGCGACATTGTATCAATAGGTTTCCACATCGTCACAGAGAGCACGATTCTCGATGCGTTTTTGTTTTGTCAACGCGCCACGCGCGGTTCATATGGTACGGGCCTGAGGCGCTCCAAACTGCAAGGCCGCCGCGGGGGCCCAGACGCGCGGCGGGAGAAAGGAGGCGTTGCCTCTGAAAATCGGCCGCTGCGTTCACTTAATTCTCAAGCCTGGCGTAAGATGTAGTTATGCTTTGTATTATTGCAATATAATATATAATAAACCTGTGCACAAGTATCCACAATAATTTTGATATCAACTATAACACCAAATATTTGAAATATTTTTATAATGACTATTACTTAAAAGAAACTGAAAATTGTATCTATTCAATACTAGCTTAAAGTACTCGGCGTTGGCCGGGCTTCTTATATGTATCTCTACATAGTATAAAATAAAGTCTACGGTAAGTGACTGTTTATTCGAGCTATTCTCAAGAACTGCTGGACGGACTGCGAGGCGACCCCCACCATCCCATAGGTAGAACATTTTCGAGGAATACTTCACAAAAATCGTCACTGCTTGGCTTTCGCTTGCCATAGGTTAATATTTCATACACGTAAACTTTCTCCGTGAAATGCTTTATAAAACGGGGAAACCGCATCACAATCCGTCTAGTAATTCTCGAGATTAGCACGAACAAACAAACACAGGCCTACCGGAGACTTTATTTTATACTATCTAGAGATGATGTTTCCACAGACACATGTTTTTAATGTATAGAAATAACACTGTGAGTGGCGCAAGGCTTTTAAGAAATGCTCCTTCAAGTCAGGCAAACCTTTTCGAACGATTGGTTTTGCCGAGAATCTTTTGGTTTATCTCGCACTGAGCAGTATTCGAGGACATACGGAACCAATATTGTCGATGCTTTCCAGAATATATTGACGTGAAATCCCGCCAAAACCGTGCATAAGATGGAAATCCCTTGGCGTAAAAACGTACCGTCACCAAACAAGGTGTTAACTACTTATATGACACTAAAATTGTTCTATTTGTTTATCAATATAATACAAGTATATTACACTATTTTTTTCCTGTACCCGAGACACTGACTAAAAAAATTATTTTACTTCTCTATCACTTATGCTATACATTTTTAATTTCAATCACTACGTTTGAAAGTACATTGTAGAATAGGGCTATACTAACATTAACATATACTTACATTATTGGACATCATTATAGTAAGTAGAGCTTTGTTGCTGCTGTTTATCGCCACATTCAAAGTGGTTGCTTGAAACAGTACCAATATGCTGTGTAATACTTTAACAGTAAAAAATGTAAAAGAAAATATATGTCTATTAACCCAATTTTATAACACTGCTTATTGCTAAATTTACAGGGATTTTTTTAAATATAAATATAAATCTATTCGCGGTAAGCTAACAAAGAAGGTCGGAAAACGGGCATTGCTGCTTTCAATTAATTTCTTCCTAATGAATTTAGAATCCAAAGCGAGGTGTTTGTATTGTCTTGCATTTAGTATAAATCTGTTAAGACGTTTGATAAGTAGAGTGTTGTCCCGTTAAGAACACAGATCCTCCGCTCCGTTAATAGAACATTTGTGTCCGCCCTACTTCTTTTGTTGTCGCCGCGGCGAGTGCAAGAGACTGCGAATGAGCGAAAGGGCACGCAACAGCGACAAGCCACAACTTTCGTTGGAGATAGCGGCGGCATCATATTACTAAAACAAGACGGCAAAGACGTAAAGTGAGCCGAATAGCATACCATTTCGCTAAGGGGACGATCTTAGGATCAGATCGTAACGTTCTTACACTATGCGCCAGGTTGGCGCCAATAGACAAGGATCGTCCCAAATCTGTGACAAAGGATCAACACATAACTTCTCGTTAGGTCCACCTGATACACCTTTCCCATGAGATCCTGGCACTAGATCTTTTCTCCGGACCTTCGCAATAAATCTTGACGCTAGATCTCTCAAGAGGATCTTCCCGCCAGACTTTCTCACCAAAAAGCACAAGAAAGCGTCGTGCCCTCAAGGGGTATAAAACCCAGGGAGCTCCACCGACGCCAGAGACTCCATTACGGACCACGGACCAGTAAAACACATTGTCAACGCGTTACCTTAAGCACGGTTTTAATCTTTGTAATAAAAGTCTATCTACAATAAACTCTAACGTTACTGAGAAAGCACGAGTGCCTTCTCTACCTCGTAACAACGTTTATCATAAAAGCGCTACTATCAGGCATCCGATAAATCTCGAGCTATTGTTTATCAAAGTCGGCAGTAACACGCTTTTATGTTTTTTCGACGGGCATAGTGGAAGGATAGCACAGTGAATGAGAAAGAATAAAAGTGAACGAGATAGAAATAAGTAACTAAATATATTATTTATCTGTTCCGGATATTTAAACTGAACCACGAAGGTATGAAAAATTATGGTCTTCTACAGGGTGTCCGCGGGAAGAGTGGACAGCTGGATATCTCCTAAACTATTGGAGACAAAAATATTTAAAAAATTGGGAATTGCATGGTTCGAGGGGGCCAACTTATTAGCGCGGACGAATTTTTTTTTCGATTATTATTTTAAAAGATACGATGGTCAAGTTCGGTTTTTTAAATGGAACTATTTTTTCTGAAGACCTGAGTTAATAGTGCGTTCTAAGACAAATTCAATAAGCTTTAATGTATACACTTGATGGTTTTTGAGATATTGCGCTTGCAAATTTACTGATTTTCCCTGGAAGAAAACTCGCTGGAATAGCAAGGACCGGGGACGGTCTTGCTGGCGCCACGGGTGGCCTTGCCTGTTGAAACAGATACCTACCTGCCAAAGGTCTACGCCAGGAATGGCAGGCCCAAAGGCTGGACAATGCTTTTCCGTCAGAAATGCTACTTAGGTAGGTACATCTGCGGTATCGAGAAGCGCACAGTTACTTTTATTTCGCACTTGCTTCTACGCTCGGATGGCCGGTTCTTTTGGGAGGGATGCAAGTTCGATTGATTAGGTTAGGAGGTGTAAAAGTTGCTAGACTAAATTTCAACCATAGGGAGCAGGTTATATTAGAACCAATCGAATTTGCATCCCTCACAAACGGCTGCTATCTTGAAGAGGCCCTCCTCACAGCAATACCTCCTCCCCAGTGCCCACCTTCTCTCGCACAGAATACGATAACGCATGCTTTTGTTTTGATATTAAAGCTCGTGTTTATATTCGAGAGGACCACGTATCAACAGCGGGCTACCATCTTTCTTCCCGTGTCTCTCTACGCGGCGTATTGACGGTGGATTGTAGGAGCGTAGATGTCTGGATGCCAGTTATTGAATACAGGAGACGATAGAAACACTTTATTACAAAACACACATGTACTATAATTAATGTAAATCGTATTCCTCTCGGGAAGGAGTACTGATAATCATCGACCTTGCGCCCTACTTCGCGCAGACTGATTACACGGAGGGTAGTCGGGTCATACAGTGCACAAATTATAAGCCGCGTCTAGACATTGCGAGGCTGCAGCGCGAGGCGTGCTTCGCGGAGTGAAAGGTCTGGAGAGTCCTTAGCTCGCCTTGGTCACTTTGCAAAGCAACCTCGTGCTGCTGCCGTGGCGAGGACAACACCCCACAGTGCCTCACCGAATTTTATGGCTTTCGACCCTCGAAGGGTTTGGAATATCATTAAGAAGTGAGAACTGTTCAGGATTTCAAATGTTTGTATCTTTTCTTCATCGTATCGAAGGGGAAGTGGCGGCAATGGATTCCCGGCGTTCCGTCGATTAAAATCATACCAAGTATCATGCAAATCGGACTACCTTGACACAAGCTATTTGTATTCCTTATGTAAAAGTTGTCCGATTTACACGACATTTGTAATGATTTTCATCGGAAAACCACAAGGAATCCATCGGCGACACTTCCATATCCATACGATAAAGAATAAAGAATTATTTTATTTCTGAAACAGGCAGGTACAGGATGATTCTGGAGCTACGCCCGTCAAAAAGTTGCGGCCTAGTACCCCGTGGCGAGGACAGGCCTTCGCATTGCCTCACCCGATTTTTATGGCTTGCTTCGGAAAAAGGTATGTTTCGTATGGATATGGAAGTGTCGCCGATGGATTCCTTGGGGTTTTCCGATGAAAATCATTTGAAATATCGTGAAAATCGGACAACTTTTACATAGGGAATACAAATAGCTAGTGTCAAAGTAGTCCGATTTGCATGATATTTTGTATGATTTTCATCAGCAAAACATAAGGAATCCATTGGCGTCACTTTCATTTCCATATGATGAAGAAAAGAATTCCTTAATCCGCTGTAAGGGATATTTCACCCTCGACTGCGGGAGCTCGACCTCAATTCGCTACTTTCGACCCAGAAACATACCTTTTTCCGAAGCAAGCCATAAAAATCGGGTGAGGCAATGCGAAGGCCTGTCCTCGCCACGGGTACCAGGCCGCAACTTTTTGACGGGCGTAGCTCCAGAATCATCCTGTACCTGCCTGTTTCAGAAATAAAATAATTCTTTATTCTTTATCGTATGGATATGGAAGTGTCGCCGATGGATTCCTTGTGGTTTTCCGATGAAAATCATTACAAATGTCGTGTAAATCGGACAACTTTTACATAAGGAATACAAATAGCTTGTGTCAAGGTAGTCCGATTTGCATGATATTTGGTATGATTTTAATCGACGGAACGCCAGGAATCCATTGCCGCCACTTCCCCTTCGATACGATGAAGAAAAGATACAAACATTTGAAATCCTGAACAGTTCTCACTTCCTAATGATATTCCAAACCCTTCGAGGGTCGAAAGCCATAAAATTCGGTGAGGCACCGCGGGGTGTCGTCCTCGCCACGGCAGCAGCACGAGGTTGCTTTGCAAAGTGACCAAGGCGAGCTAAGGACTCTCCAGACTTCTCACTTCGCGAGGCACGCCTCGCGCTGCAGCCTCGCAACGTCTAGACGCGGCTTATCATTTGTGCAGTGTGTGATTTGACTACCCTCCGTGTAATCGGTCTGCGCGAAGTAGGGCGCAAGTTCGATGATTATCAGTACTCCTTCCCGAGAGGAATACGATTTACTTTAATTATAGTACATGTGTGTTTTGTAATAAAGTGTTTCTATCGTCTCCTGAATTCAATAACTGGCATCCAGACATCTACGCTCCTACAATCCACCGTCAATACGCCTCGTAGAGAGAGACGGGAAGAAAAATGGTAGCCCGCTGTTGACACGTGGTCCTCTCGAATATAAACACGAGCTTTAATATCAAAACAAAAGCATGCGTCATCGTATTCTGTGCGAGAGAAGGTGGGCACTGGGGAGGAGGTATTGCTGTGAAGAGGGCCTCTTCAAGAGAGCAGACGTTTTTAGAGGGATGCAAATTCGATTGGTTCTAATATAATCTGCTCCCTATGGTTGAAATTTAGTCTAGCAACTTTCACACCTCCTAACCTAACCAATTGAACTTACATCCCTCTCAAAAGAACCGGCCATCTGAGCGTAGAAGCAAGTGCGAAATAAAAGTAACGGTGCGCTTCTCGATACCGCAGATGTACTTACCTAAGTAGCATTTCTGACGGAAAAGAATTGTCCAGCCTTTGGGCCTGCCATTCCTGGCGTAGACCTTTGGCAGGTAGGTATCTGTTTCAACAGGCAAGGCCACCCGTGGCGCCAGCAAGACCGTCCCCGGTCCTTGCTATTCCAGCGAGTTTTCTTCCAGGGAAAATCAGTAAATTTGCAAGCGCAATATCTCAAAAACCAGTGGAAATCAAGTGTATACATTAAAGCTTATTGAATTTGTCTTAGAACGTACTATCAACTCAGGTCTTCAGAAAAAATAATTCCATTTAAAAAACCGAACTTGACCATCGTATCTTTTAAAATAATAATCGAAAAAAAAATTCGTCCGCGCTAATAAGTTGGCCCCCTCGAACTATGCAATTCCCTATTTTTTAAATATTTTTGTCTCCAATGGTTTAGGAGATATCCAGCTGTCCACTCTTCCCGCGGACACGCTGTATGTTAAATGTTAATGCTGTGATTCGTTCTATGTCACCACAATTAACTGCACTGTAACGTTTAATATAGAGGACCCTATCTTGTTTCATTTATTGGTCATTTAAGCTGTCTGCGACACGCTATTATATTTGGCGAAAATGGCAGTGGAAGGAAAGAACAGTGAGTGAGAAGCATAGAAGGGTGATTCAACTCACCCAATATTGAACCTTTTAATGAACGCGATTCTAGACATTACGCGAATAAGAGCATCATATATGTATGTACTTACATCGCGGCATTAATATTGAAAAATTTCAATTTGATTGTTACATTTTTACAACACATTTTGATAAACATACAATAGGTACATAGAACGGAATACGACTCATAACTACCTTTACACATTTCAGCATAAAATGTATATAAATAAATATAATAGAAGTAATGATAATATTTTTCGACTGCCTCTAAGCGGGCAAAACATACTACAGTCATAATTAAATTAATACTGCAAATTAAATTTTAAATTAAGAAAATGATTTGATCTTTTATTTTAAAAATTGAACGCTGAATTCTATAGGAACATAAATTGTATTATATTTATTTAATACTTTCATATGTAAACTTTACACAAACTTAAATAAAGAATTAAATTTATTATAAAAAATAAATTTAAAAAAAGGTAAACAATGAAAGAAGAATGCAGTGAGTAAGAAAATCCAAATAGGATTCGAACAGAGACGGAAAAAGAAACATCGGCATAGTAGACGAACAACTTACTCGCGTCATCACGGTATCATCTGCCATACGCTCTTACACTACAGTATATATGGAACTCTTAAAACTTTAACGTTAGATATTTCAGAAACTAGTAACCGTCGACTCTAAAACCGGGCATCATTGACTTCAGTATTGCAAGCTGTATCACAGTGCAAAAGCTCATTAAAGAATAAGCGGGGCACTTGGGAACCTTTCCCTGTAAGACGGGCGCTTAATATGTAAGATACATAGACGTAACTTGACGGACTTCGAGATTACTTTCAAAAGACTAACCCTAGGCCTAAAAAGTAAAGCGGAAGCCAGTGAAAAAGAGGGTTGAACGTGAGGAAACAAATACCGTTGTTGTCGACCCTGCTGAGAAGGAAACGAATAAACAAACGCAACATAAGAGTATCAAGGACCACAAAACTAACAATAAGTTCAAGAAGGTGTAGGGTAGGGTGGGGCTAAAATTCCAGTGCGTAAAAAGTCCCGAATTCAAAATCTCTATTCCTAAAGAATGTATTGAGTTTTGCAGTATACTAAGTAAAAGGCGAGAAGAAACGGAGGTGACAACGGAGTCGCCAGTCGCTCCTGGACGTCCGTGCGAATTACACAACGCCTTTGTTATTTTATGTAAGTAGTATAGCTAGGAGAGTTCTAATCTTGGTCCTCTGAGGGGAGCGCGGGGGCGGGGGGAAATGATGGCGTGCGGGGGAGTGAGCCGGGGGAAACCTAGGCGCGGGGAGAGCGGGGAGTGGAAGACAGGTTGCGCGCGCACGAACCGCGGAGTGAGGGAAGCTGTAATCGTGGAGGGGATCAGTCCTGGCCGAGCCGTCACGAAGACCTTTACAGACCTGAGCCACCCTCGAAAACTTTTTCAGACCCTATCCACCCCCCAGAAATTTTCAGAGGGAGGGGACAACCCCGGAAATTTTTTTTAGACCTGACCGAAGGAGGAGACGACCCCAAAAAATTTTTTCCAAACCAATGTGCAGCATCAGCACCATTTTTCCTCCCCAACGCAGAGAAATAATAATTTTTAATCAACGATCTAGCGAACCATTATGTGGCAAACAGACATATTTTTCAAACAAATATGCAGCAAGCATTCTAAAGCTAGCAAGTTTTAAAGCGTTCCAATTTAACGTCCCAGCCAATCGCGCGATCGCATGTAATCTGAAACCTCTGAAGCAGCCGTGTGAGATGATGTCATTTTCACGGCGCGAAGAACGCTTGAACGAAATATAATACTTTTTATGAAACGTCGTATCTTAAAATTATGTGACAAGGGGAAAAGGAGGAAGACAGATAAATATATGGAGAGAGAATATATGTTTAAGAAATATATATTTAAAATTAAAAGAATATAAAATTAAAAAATACCGATATAATTTAAATTATTTTCCTACGAGCATCAGCCAGAATATCATTGATGGCGCATGCTAAAAGTTCACAATCTACAAGATAATCCTCGCAGTAATGTTCACTATCACGTATGATTTTAGCAGCACGACGCGTATCTAATGTTTCGCAGGCAACACCGCTCTGTTGCAACATGTTAATAGTTTTAAATTTTGTCCTCACAACTCCTACAATTCGATAGAGCCGCGGATACACATAGCTTACACATGGCTCAAGATTAAACAAATATGTTACTGTATTCAATTTGAAATACAGCGACGTAATATCCATTGCCATCTTTACAATCGGTGAATCATAGAAAGAATAATGCGGAGTCGATAGAAATTGGTGAGGAGAGAAGGAGGAAGACATGCAAGTAAATAGATAGCAATATATGTAAAATGATTATATATTGTTAGATTAATTGAAAAAATAGACGTAAAACAGAATAAAATCAAAGATGTATAAAAAGAAAAAATATAATAATAAAATATAAATAGTGTCTCGGCAGAGCCACATGTCTCTCTCTCTCTCTCTCTCTCTCTCTCTCTCTCTCTCTCCCTCTCCCTCTCTCACTCTCTCTCTCTCTGCCTCTCTTTGTTCCTCCTCCTCCCTCTCCCTCCCTCTCCCTTCCTCCCCCTACCTCTCTTTCCCTCCCTCTCTCTCCCTCCCCCCTCTCCCCCTCCCGCCCCCTCTCTCTCACTCGACAACACCACCGAAATCCCCCAAACTTCAACTATTACCCCTTTTCCCCAATCAATGATCATTTAGACGATGTACCGTAGCGGTCCCCATCTCGAGATGGTCAACTACGATATCCCCTTCCCCTCTTCGTCCTACGAGGCATAATCTCCTCCCTCATATCTAATTTTAAACAAGTCCCTCGTCCCAAAAAACCTTCTTAATTCGAGACTACGTCTCACCCCCTCTCCACGACCCTCCAAATCAAAGCCACTCTCATCCCTCTCCAGGCAAAACACCCCAAAATCCACCCAATGGGTTGAGTACCCCCTTTTCAGAAGCCCAAATAAAAACCCCGGAAGTCCTATTCTATCAACAAACACGTTCTAATTATAGACGCATATTTCATAAAAATCCCGGAAGTCCTATTGCGACGCATATTTCGTAAATAGGTCAAGGTGCATACCGCGCATACCCTTCATACCTGACAATCCTGTAAATCGTATAAATACGAGGGCCCGAGAGACCGGAGCTCTCTTCTACGGAAACCACTCCCGCGAAGTACCAAGTCTTATTGACTACTGTGCTATACTTTACTAAAATTAAATTCAGTGTTCTACGGATTATCGATCTACGGAAACTACTGTAAGTGATTATTACTTACCATTGTTAAACTGAATATCATCCTCATTTTTATTATTTTGTATTGCTTGAGCTTTTCATAAAACATATTGACATTTATAATTATCTATTGCTAGTACTCATTGCTTTACACTATTATCATATGCTTATTGCATTATATTTTTATTATAGCTAATTGCTTATTGCCTTCATTATAATTCTTCATTTCTTATAACCATGTGTTTCATGTTCATACATATATTTTACTATTGATAACCATTTATATATATGTTACGTGCTAATGCTTATCGTCCAACGCATTATTATAAACCCTTAACCACTATCGCATTAACAGTGCATGGCATATTTTCGTGTTTCAAATTTAATAAACAGTTTTACTTTAAATCACGTTTTTAATTATTGTGGCAATCCTTCGGTTACGAAGACTCCAAACCAACACAGGCTACCGCAACAGCTGATCTCGGCTCGCGAATGTGAGAGTTCTTATAGTGTTTACCAAGCGTACTTTCGCGTAGGTCTCCCATGACCATACGTGTAGACATATTTCGCGGAAATATTACGTGTGGCTTTTTACAATAATGCAACAGTAAATCCAATTATCAAGCCTAAACAAAACAAAAGTGCTCTAACGGGTGTCTCCACCGGCGCGATCACTGTTTAAACCATCCCTGGTCGTTCAGTGCTACGAATCTGGCATTCGCGCCTGGATCCCTACTCAATGCAGTGCCACGAATCTGGCATTCGAGCCTGTATTCCTATTCACCCGCAGTGCCACGAATCTAGCATTCGCGCCTGAATTTCGTCCAACCCCCAGTGCCACGAATCTGGCATTCGCGCCTGAATTTCCTCCAACCCTCAGTGCCACGAATCTGGCATTCGCGCCTGAATTTCCTCCAACCCTCAGTGCCAGGAATCTGGTATTCGCGCCTGAATTTCCTCCAACCCTCAGTGCCACGAATCTGGCATTCGCGCTTGAATCCCCTTCTTCCCTTGTACCACGAAGCTCGCCTTCGTACCAAAACCTTCTCATATAACCCCACTATGCCATCGTCCTCAAGATCTCCACCCGGGACGTGACATTCTCTCTATACAAATAGAATATAAAAATATAAAATAAAGAGGAAAATATAAAAATACAATATAAAAAGAAAACATATAATAATAATAATAATTAAATTTATTGCTCACTTTCGTGTTACAATTTAACGATCATATACTCTTTCGTGATTGTGTCAGTGTAAATCCTTCCCTACTAATGTAACCTGCCTTGTCTTAACAATTTTTCGATTTTAAAAGTGTTTCCTAATCTATTCTATGTTGCATAATGTTCTTTTATCACTTTCCTGTTCTTCCTATGTTTTCATTCTCCCCATTATCTCCTGTAAAGTAGCCAAGTATTTTCTATTCTCCTCTAATTACCTCTTTCCAATTCCTGCCGCCCTCTCCATTTACTTCACATGCTTCAATCACCTCTTACACTGTTTCTTCCTTTTTCTTGCAAAACCTATATTCCCTTTCTTCTTTCTTTAGCCAATATTTGCATGCTCTTGTTTCACTATCCAGTATGATCTTCCTATCCTTTCTAATTCTCCTCTCATATAATTTGAATGCAGGAGTTTAAATTTTAATTCTGTTCGATTTTTAATATTTTACATGATATGAGTTCAGAGCGACGTGACCCAGATCGGTTTCTATCTATATTTATCTAATAAATTTTTGCAGTACTGGGCTTAATTTATAAATTATTTTTTGCTATATTCAATAAAAATTGGAATTTTATATTTATTATGAACAGGCGTTTACTCTGTGATAATTGTTGGTTGGGCTTCAAATTCTAATTATTTAATATTAGGAGCGATTGGGTCAGTTTCTTACGAAGTCAGTTTATTTTTAACAATATTTTCTATAATTTTATTAATTGAAAGTTATTCATTATTGGATTTATATAAACTTCAATATTAAATTTCAATATTAAATTTCAATGTTATATTAAATTTATTTTAATTTTAATTCCAATAATACGACAATAAAACCGCGGATAGGTCTTTTAAAATCGGACACCAAGTGCTACCGCACGACGAGACGCTACGACGCGGACGGTCAAAAAACTAACACCTGCGTGGATAGGCCCGTACACGATTCAAAACACGCATAAGAAATGTAATTTATTGAGAAAGAAAACGGGAGGGCGAAAATATAAGGATAAGCACCCCAATTAGTCGTCGCCATACCAGCTTTGAAAGGCGCGGCTTGCCTCCAATAGCGACCACAGTCGAGGCCGTGAACCTGGCCCAACAAAAACGTCCCCATGATGTCCTCCAAAAAGAAAGGGGGGAGGACCTAATTGTAAAACTATTACTACACGCACGGAAGTAGAAACATATAATTAAACCTGCAATCACCGGTACAATCAGACACTCACCAAGGAGAGCCTTCAGACCCCTCCTCCTAGAAATCGGCCTCCTGGAGAAATCGGCGCCAGTGCGCCCGATATTCTCTGATCGCCTCCATGTAAGTGATGTTGATACAGCCCGACGGAGCGGTGCACTGGAAACGCTATGAGAATAACCGGATAGATAGAATAATAAAATAACACACACTGGGCACAAACAAACATCACTCGCACGAACAATTAGACGTCTAAGATGACCGGCAACATCTTTGTGCAGGAGATCACATCGAAATAAGAAGCGACCAAGAAAATGGAGCCCCGTATACTCTCACTTCTCACTTCTACCCAGGCCCAGGCAAAAGAAGACGAACTGTCCTACATTAGCAAAAATTTATCTCGCGCACGTACGAGGTAAGACTTTGTGACCACCAAAACGAAACGCCGACTACACCTCGACATTATATTTTCCAGGAATACCATCCTACAAACAACGATACTACTCGTAGGATGGACACCCCTCCCCCACACAGATTTCGCTATAAAAGAATTCCAACACCCCCTCAACATTTACTTCGAAAACCTAGGCGATCTACAGATTTATTGATATAGCTGGAACTCAATATTACACGGAGACATATCTTATATCTACCAACGCGAAGCAAACCTCCAAACTACATTATATGATATATTTGCGCCATGTAGAAACCTTCTACCAACAACTTATAAAAATTCTGCAAAACATTCGCCACGAAAATCCGAGACAAGGTAGGCCGCGTCGCCAAACTCGTTACCTACGTCCAGCAAACTAAAAACTCAGCACAAAAAGAGCGTCGTGGACAAATAGATGGATTAGGTTACATAGGCAAATCACTCTTCGGGTTCATAGATACCGAAGATAGAAAGAAAATCAATGATCAAATAGACCTTTTAAAAGGGCAAGATAATAGACTAAAAAAATACAATCAAGGGAGAAGTGCAAATTGTATGAGCAAATACCGAATTTCTCAACGAGACTATACACGACATAAGAGACAACGAAAGCACACTCTTAAACGCAACTTGGCAAATTCAATACTTACTCCAACAGACAACCGACATTACAAATTTTCGGGAGACAGTAGCATACTAATAACTAGCGTCGCAGAAACACTATTGCACGACACACAAGACTAGTTAGAATTCATTATGGATATAGAGAAAGGAATCCTAAATCTACGATTAATACCACCAGCACAAATCATAACGTACCTTACTTCCGCACTCGCACATATTTCGAAAGGACTAGATTTCCCAATCGGAATAAAATTAGAAAATATGCACTTCCTGTTCGAAATCCTTACGCTCTCCGCATTTTCGAATACCAAATCAATTACTATAGTACTAGATATTCCATTGTTAAACGCGAAAAAAATTAAAATTCAGCAAGGTACACTCGGTACCTACGAAGATAAAAGAATCCTTCTACGCGTATATGGAACCCCTCGACTCATACGTGATACTTGACACCTCGGTGCAAGATTACATACAACTAAGCAAACAGGACTTAACAAAATGTAAGACAATAAACGATCTGTACCTCTGCACCTCCAATTACCCAATGTTCAAAGCGATATCATACGGACCGTGCGAAGTACAGTTGTACACAAAATTAACAAAAACCCCAAACAATTGTAAAATCCGAATTATGACACTGAATCACACGATCCCGTTAGAAATACAACAACCAGGCACATGGACGTATATCGTGCCGAAACCGATACAACTAGCAGTAACTTGCGACGACAAGAACACAAATACGTATAGCATTAAGGTTTCTGGTATAATAACAATAAGAAACAAATGTACAATCACTACCACCGAATTCACAATAGAAACTGGAAAACAATACGGAATAGAAACACACGGATCTACTTACCTGGCTACAATTTGTCATTAGAAGAAATTACATTTCTGCAGACCACTGTAAATTCGTACCGTAACACAAATTTCGATCTTAAAAGGATAATCAAACACCCGGAAGAATTAAATAAAGTTAGCAAACAAATTTCAAGACTCACAAAACGATTCAGAAAAACCCGAAATTATACCAACCGAGTATCACTATAGCTTCGTTACACTATATAAAATAAAATATATAAAATCACATGGGGGTCCATTCCTAAAGCTGCATACGTTGCAAAGTAGGCTGCCTTTGTTCTTCACCTTCTTCTTCATTGACCATCCCCTTCCTCCTTGCATTCGTCTTCTTCGAATTCTTCACACATCATCCTGTCCATCTTTGCACTCATCATTCGGCTAGACCAGGCTAGTACCAACTCTGAACGTGTATCGAACGTCTATCGTACCACTCTGAACATGTATCGAACGTCTATCGCATCACTCTAGACGTTCGATACACGTGCATGTGTACAAATTTGTTTGCTCACTTTATTGAATTCTTCCGGGTGTTTGACTATCCTTTTAAGCTCGAAATTTGTGTTACGGTACGAATTTACAGTGGTCTGTGGAAATTTACTTTCATCTAATGACAAATTGTAGCCAGGTAAGTAGATCCGTGTTTTTCTATTCCGTATTGTTTTCCAGTTTCTATTGTGAATTCGGTGGTAGTGATTGTACATTTGTTTCTTATTGTTATTATACCAGAATCCTTAATGCTTTGCATATTTGTGCTCTTGTAATCGCAAGTTACTGCTAGTTGTATCGGTTTCCGCGCGATATAAGTCCATGTGCCTGGTTGTTGTATTTTTAACGGGATCGTAATAAAGATAACTTCGGTTATTCGAACCTCGAAGAACGAATAAAGATAAAGTATCATTTATTCGATCGTTAGTTAAATAATTTTTTATCTAGATGATGCCAAACTCTCGTACGCTCTACCTCTTCACTCATACATTGTATATAGTCGCGCACGTGGATCGAGCTCGAAGAGATAGAGCTCACGCACATTTATTCCTCGTTCAATCAGGTCGAATAACGAATAAATTCTTATCCGAATAAATCTGGTTCGGATAACAGTACAGATTTAATCGTGAATAACGAATAATTTTTCGTCGGATACAATTGTTATTCGTTATTCGCGAATAAATTTATACGAATTATTACAGGATTTATACGAATAATGCCCAACTCTGGCGGTCAGCGTCAGGGATCGGCGGGCTCCAGCTCCCGCTGATGGACTGGGAAACACCTACAGGAGCGGTGGTTATGTGTGCATGAACTGTGCTTGCGTGCGTCAGTCACGCTCCATAACCACCGCTCCTGTGGGTGTTTCCCCCTCCATCAGCGGTAGCTGGAGCCCGCCGATCCCTGGTCAGCGTAGAAATACACACATCAGAATAGGAGTGCGTTCGCTCCGAAAAAATTCAGGAGCTTCATTGGTCAGAACATTTATTCTTCCTCGATAGCTTCTTCTCGTTTTGGTCTACACATAGCAGCGTTCCCGTTACCCCACCATACCCTTCGGGGGCCCAGCAACTTCAACTGCCAATCCACAATCGTTAGATGGTGGTGGCTGATTTCTCCTCGCGCGCTGCTCGCGAAACCGAACTCACGGGCCAATAAATCTGAAATCTAGTACAGTGTGTGTTATTTTATTATCCTATCTATCCGTTTATTCCCATAACGTGTCCAGTGCTCCGCTCCATTGGGCTGTATCAACATCACTTACATGGAGGCGATCAGGGAATATCGGGCGCACTGGCGCCGATTTCTCCAGGAGGCCGATTTCTGGGAGGAGGGGTCTGAAGGCTCTATTTGGTGAGTGTCTGTACCGGTGATTGCAGGTTTAATTATATGTTTCTATTTCCGTGCGTGTAGTAATAGTTTTACAATTAGGTCCTCCCCCTTTCTTTTTGGAGAACGTCATGGGGACGTTTTTGTTGGGCCAGGTTCACGGCCTCGACTGTGGTCGCTATTGGAGGCAAGCCGCGCCTTTCAAAGCTGGTATGGCGACGACTAATTGGGGTGCTTATCCTTATATTTTCGCCCTCCCGTTTTCTTTCTCAATAAATTACATTTCTTATGCGTGTTTTGAATCGTGTACGGGCCTATCCACGCAGGTGTTAGTTTTTTGACCGTCCGCGTCGTAGCGTCTCGTCGTGCGGTAGCACTTGGTGTCCGATTTTAAAAGACCTATCCGCGGTTTTATTGTCGTATTATTGGAATTAAAATTAAAATAAATTTAATATAACATTGAAATTTAATATTGAAATTTAATATTGAAGTTTATATAAATCCAATAATGAATAACGTTCAATTAATAAAATTGTAGAAAATATTGTTAAAACTAAACTTATTTCATAAGAAACTGACCCAATCGCTCCTAATATTGAATAATTAGAATTTGAAGCCCAACCAACAATTACCACAGGATAAACACTTATTCTTAATAAATATAAATTTCCAATTTTTTATTGAATATAGCAAAAAATAATTTATAAATTAAGCCATTTGTACACAAATTTATTAGATAAATATATATAGAAACCGATCTGGCTCACGTCGATCTGAACTCAAATCATGTAAGATATTAAAAGTCGAACAGACTTAAAATTTAAACTCCTGCATTCAAATTATATGAGAGGAGAATTAGAAATGATAGGAAGATCATACTGGGTAGTGAAACAAGGGCATGCAAATATTGGCTAAAGAAACAAGAAAGTAGGTTTTGTAAGAAAAAGGAAGAAACAGTGTAACAGGTGATTGAAGCATGTGAAGTAAGTGGAGAGAGCGGCAGGAATTGGAAAGAGGTAATTAGAGGAGAATGGAAAATACTTGGCTACTTTACAGGAGATAATAGGGAGAATGAAAAGACGGGAAGAACAGGAAAGTGATAAAAGAAGATTATGCAACATAGAATAGGTTAGGAAACACTTTTAAAATCGAAAAATTGTTAAGACAAGGCAGGTTACATTAGTAGGGAAGGATTTACAGTGACACAATCACGAAAGAGTATATGATCGTTAAATTGTAACACGAAAGTGAGCAATAAATTAAATTATTATTATTATTATATGTTTTCTTTTTATATTGTATTTTTATATTTTCCTCTTTATTTTATATTTTTATATTCTATTTATATAGAGAGAACTAAAAAAAAAGTGCTGAGAATAGGGCAGTGTATTTAGAGATAGAGAATTGAGGCGATACAATAGACACGTAACAGTTGAGGCGTATGTTGTCGAGATACTACTACTCTCTGTAACTGAGCACTCGGGTCGATCACGAGAGCGTGACTTTGTGTATGAGTGTATGTGAGGTGTTGTGTGGAAGAGTATGTATGTATGATGCCGCGAAAAGTAAATAAGAAGTCCATCAGCTCTTCGAGAATGTTCTAGTTGTCTTGCGGCTGATGTGAAAAAGAGAAAGAGAGAGAGAGAGAGAGAGAGAGAGAGAGAGAGACGGTTCTGCCGAGACACTATTTATATTTATTTCTTTATTTCTTTATTTCTTTATTTCCTTATTTCGTTATTTCTTTATTTCCTCGGCTGTCCCCCAACCCCCGTAAAAGGGAGCGGGGGACTAGATCGACCCGTGTCGTTCTAGGTTGAGCACCAATCGAGCGCGTCTCCAGGTGGCGGATAGGAGAACGGCCGGAACGTGAAGCTGCTCCTCCGATCGCCGCGGACAGGATCATCGTGACCGGGCCGAGGTGAAAGGGGGGACAGTGGAAGGTGACGGTTAGCAGGTGCTATAAGTGAACCCCGGGGCTTAACAAGCCCGCGTGGTAAGCGAAGGCCCTCTCGTGGACCAACTCCCCAATCCAAGGTGGGAGCCATCGTGCCGAGGGATGAATAGTACCGGGGTACGGTGCCTCGAACGATGCCCTTGGGGTACCAGGCGACCCCCCATTGTATCAGCCTTACCCCCGCATAGCAGGCTCTACGGGGGTGGACCGTATACTTCCTGCACACTCGTGGGATGTTTATGGAGATTTTCGACAACCACAACTTTAAATATACGGCGGGAGAAGGGCCCTCGCAAGAGAGAACATCTCCCATACACATAGCGGAAGCCATCTTGGAGGGACCGGCGGAGACCGACGCGGCGGTCGACACTGGGCTTTCGGTGACGGACGCTTCACCACGGAGGGCGGATGACGGCATCGGCGGCATCGCCGGAGCAGCACCCGGCACTCCAGCTAAGAAGAGGAAGGCGAACCGCAACGGGGCGGCAAAGAGGAGGGCCCGGAAAGCCAAATTGGCTTTACTCGGGACCACCTCGGAGGCGATCCAAGCGGGAGCGTCGACCTCCGAAAAGGCAGCGGAGGGGGAGGTAGGCCCGCAAGACGGGCAAACAGACCCCTCCGCAAAGCAGGGTGGGAAGGAAGGGGAGACCTCGGGCAAGGGTCTAAAAAGGGCCCGACAGACCGATGTTTCGACCCCCGAACACCCTGCTAAAAGAAAGGGGAAAATCTTCCCAGAGCCCTCTAGATTCAAGGAGGCGCTGGTGGGGGGTAGGAAGATGGCGATAGCGCCAACTGACTACCCCGAATCCATGCTAACACCGGAGCAGGGGGATCTGGTGATGAGAGGGCTCGGAGAAGCGATGGACGCCATCCCGAAGGGGGTGGCGGTACCTCGCTTCGAAGAGTGCAGATTCGCGCAGGGCATCCTCTGGGTCGCCAGAGGACGAGGCCGCCAAGCAATAGCTGAAGGAAGCGGCAACAAACCTGAAGCCCTGGGAGGGCGCATCTCTCCAGGTAATGGAGAGAGAGTGCCTACCCAGGCTTTGGAATATGGCAACCGTCATCCCCGGACCTCTGGAGAAGACGGAAGTCATAATGCAACGGATCGGCCGGCAAAACACGAACCTCCGCACCCAACTATGGAGGGCCTGAGGGAGCGGGAGAGGCTTCGAACGCGAGGGCAGTGCCCAGTGCCGGCGCCGATCCAGCACTTCAGGAACAACCCCAAAGAGGAACAGTGGGGGGAAGGGAAGAACCCTTGACGGGGGCGACCGGGGGGAGACCTCAGGCGCACCCGCGAGGGGAGACCGACCCCCCACAAAGAAGGCAGGCATGCCCACCCGCGGAAAGAGGGGGAGATCCCCGAAGGCCGAAGGGTAGGGTAGGGCTGGACCCTCGGGGACCCGAGGAGGTATCCAAAGGACCACCGCCTCTGGGTCACTGAAGGACCAGTTCCTTAAAATCGCCGGGGTGGCGAGCAAGGCCACCACGGTAAAGCGAAGGGGGAAATAGAAGTGGACCGTAACGCGGGACACACTATTACCCCCGGAGCACGTGCGAGAGCGAGCAATACTGCAGTCAATATGGCTGCAGGATGCATCAGCATCTCGCAGATCAATCTGCAGCACTGCAAAGCGGCGACGGAGTTACTCGACCGCCGCATAGTGGTGCGACAAACAGATATAGTACTAATACAGGAACCCTGGCTAATCAGGGGTCGAGTAGGAGGACTGAACGCGAAACAGGGCACGATAATACACGGGCCCGGTGACCCTGGCCCAAGAGCGTGCGTCTACGCGAGTAAAAGACTAAACGCCTTGAGGCTGGGAGAATTCTGCACTAGGGACCTAACAGGTGTCCTAATAGAGTCAAAAATGGGCGGGAACACGGAAAAAGTCGTGGTCTCCTCAGCATACCTACCATACGAGTCTGAGGAGTCCCCCCCAACGAGGGAACTCAGAGTACTGGTGGAGGCATGCAAAAGCAGGGGGCTGTAACTGGTGGTGGGATGCGACGCAAATGCCCACCACATCATATGGGGCAGCACCGACATCAACAAGAGAGGGACGAGCTTACTCGAATACCTCTCAACCACGGAACTGGAGATCCTTAATCGAGGCTCCAAGCCCACTTTCGTTACCACTAGAAGGCAAGAGGTAATCGACATCAAGCTGGGCTCCAAGAAGGTGGCTCAGGCTACAAGGGATTGGCAAGTGGCGGAAGAGGTAACTCTCTCAGACTACAGGCTAATCGAATTTAGACTGGCGGGAGACGAGAACCACGAACCCACGGGAGTCTACAGGAACCCCAGGGCCACCGACTGGCAACTATACAAAAAGGAACTAGAAGGAAGGCTCACGGGGGACTGCGGATGCCCGAGAATGGGTGGGGGGATCGAGCAGGCGGTTGAGGAACTGCAGGCTGCGATCACCCTATCGTATGAAGCGTCATGCCCAGCCAAGCAAAGGAGGAGCAGCAGACGGGTACCCTGATGGAACCAGGAGCTGACTAAGCACAGGACCCGGAAGCTGCTAAACAGGGCCATGAAGCATAACACGAGGGTCGAATGGGAAAACTACAGGGAAGCCCATATATCATACAAGACGCTCATCAGAGCATCAAAAAGGAAGACCTGAAGGGGATTCTGCCAAGAGGTCGAGGCCCTACCACTAGTGGCCAGGCTTCGAAAGGTTTTCGCATCCGGGCCTCCCGAAAAATTGAACGGACTCAGACTCCCAGACGGGAGGTACCTAGAGGACCGACAACAAATTCTAGAACACCTGATAGAGGTCCACTTCCCAGGCTTGGGACTCTTTCAGCAGGGACAGCCAACAGAAGAGCTGGAACCTCAGAAAGATGGACCGAAGGACTGGGGGATGGCCTCCAGAGTGGTAAACCGAGACAGGATAAGATGGGCCATAAACTCATTTAAGAGATTTAAGAGTCCGGGAGTGGATGGGATCTTCCCCGCCCTTCTACAGGAAGGTGGGGAGGACCTGATAAAACGACTGGACCTTATTTTCAAATCCTGTCTTGCCCTGGGTTATATACCCACAACATGGAGACCGGCTAGAATCGTATTCATACCCAAACCGGGGAAGAAAGACTACGACTCTGCCAAATCCTTCAGGCCTATCAGCCTAACGTCCTTCCTTTTGAAGGCGCTGGAAAGGCTGGTGGATAGGCACATCAGGGAACATGCGCTGGTGGAAAGACCAGTTCAAATCACCCAACACGCGTATCAGGCCGGCAGATCCGTGGAGACGGCGCTCCACCACCTGGTAGGGATGGTAGAAGGGGCCCTGGAGCGGAAACAGTCGGTCCTGAGCATATTCTTGGACATCGAAGGAGCGTTCGACAACACCTCCTTGGATGCCATAAGTAGGGCTCTAGACAGCTTCAAGGTCGAAGACTCGATCGGAAGGTGGATCCGCAACATGCTGCGGACTAGAGCCGTGATGGCCAGCTGGGAAGGGACAACGATAAGGGCTCGGGCCGACAGGGGCTGCCCGCAGGGGGGAGTTCTCTCCCCCTGTTGTGGACCCTGGTGGTGGACGAGCTACTGCGTGGGCTCGGAGAAGAAGGCGTAATAGTACAGGGCTACGCTGACGACATAGTGATCGCAGTCAGAGGCACGAGCCCGACGTGCATGGCCAGGAGAATGCAGAAGGCGCTCACACTGGTTCAGGAATGGTGCCACAACCAAAACCTAAGGGTAAACCCGTCAAAGACGGAGATGGTACTGTTCACGAGGAAGCGGAACATAAAGTTTAAGGCCCCCTCGATCTTCGGAGCGGAGCTCCACACCTCCTCGGAGGTGAAATATCTAGGAGTGACCCTAGATAAGAAGCTCACGTGGAAGGCGCTCGTAACCTACTGGGCCTGTAGAAGGATGTTCGGTAGCACATGGGGGTTAAAACCATGGGTGGTCAAATGGATCTACACAGCCCTCCTGGAACCCCAAATGATATACGCCTCAGTGGTATGGTGGACCTCCATGAGGAAGGACACCAACAGGAGGACATTAAGTAAGGTATATTGGCTGGCACTGCTGGGGATAACGGGGGCGTTCCCCACCACGCCTACCCTGGCGATGGGGGTCTTGCTGGACCTGGCGCCACCGCACTTGGCTGCGGAGGCCGGGGCTAGGAAGGCTGCCCTGAGGATACACTTTGCGGGAAGATGGAAAGGCGCGGGGAACGGGCACGCGGCGATCCTGCAGGACGTAAGGGACTCGTATGAGGCTCTGGACTGCGGGGGAGACCAATGTAACCCAGCCTACCGCTTCCAACACAACTTCGTCGTTCGCTTTCCAAGTAGGAGGGAATGGGAAGAGAGCGAGGAGTTACTCTCTTCGGAGGGGGGGGGGGGCTCATCTGGTACACAGACGGCTCCAAGACCAAAACCGGAACCGGAGCCGGGATATGGGGAGAGAGGCCCAGGGTGGGAAGGTCCATCGCCCTGGGCACACACATATCGGTTTTTCAGGCGGAGGTGCAGGCTATCAGGACCTGTGCCAGATTGAATCTGGACAAGGGCTATGAGGGCAAGCACATATACATTTGCAGCGACAGTCGGGCCGCGCTGGAAGCTCTACACAATACAGTGGTGAGATCCAGTCTGGTGCTAGACTGCGTGGACACACTGACGCAATTAGCTAATAACAACCGCGTCAGTCTACTATGGGTTCCGGGACATGCCAGAATCAAGGGAAACGAAGGGGCAAACGACAGGGCCTGAGAAGGTGCTCGTAGACCGAATCGGGATCCGTCCTGCACCTTAGGTGTCTCCATGGGGACTGTGAAGGAGTGGACGAGGTGCTGGATCAGACAGCAACTCGAACAGCTCTGGGAACGGACCCAACAGATGGGACACGCGAAGGCTCTGTTGAAGCGGCCATCGAAAAACATAGGGGCGACACTCAGCCGCCTAGATAGGTCGCAGTTGCGACTGCTCGTGGGCATGATCACAGGACACTGGCACACGAGGAAGCACCTGGCGTGCCTAGGGATCATCCAGGAACCAAGGTGCCCGTGGTGCGGTAAGGACGACGAAACGCCGCTTCACCTTATGACGCAGTGCGAGGGCATGGCGGGCCAGAGACAGCTGCTGCTGGGAGCTGCCTTCCCCCGCACGGCGAACCTGGAGGACATGACCGTGAGCGGGCTTCTCGGGTTCGCACGAGAGGCCGGTCTCACGGGAAGCCCTCCTAACTAGGACTGCCCGTACGGGCTCGGGTACGAAGGTCCAATAGGACTGAGTGCCCGGCAAGCGCCCAAGCAAAAAAAATTTCTTTATTTCTTTATTACTTTATTTCTTCATTTCTTCATTTCTTCGTTTCTTCGTTTCTTTATTTCTTTATTTCTTTATTTCTTTATTTCTTTATTTCTTTATTTCTTTATTTCTTTATTTCTTTATTTCTTTATTTCTTTATTTCTTTATTTCTTTATTTCTTTATTTCTTTATTTCTTTTACGGGACCTACCGTTTAGATACAATGAAGCATATAACTAAGTAAGATACAGTTGGTTATAGTTAGCCTGTATGACGGACGAGAAAAATATATACACAGATACAGAAAGAGAGAAGGAAAATATAATAATCGTAAAAGTAAAGATAACAATAACGCTATGGTAGTCTACGCTCTAGTTAAAAAATAACTTGCGCCTTGAGTCGTTGAAGCGACCCATTAAAAAGGTCTAAACAAGAGAAGAAAGAGTTCGCCGTTTCGCAGCATCTATGAATGGGATTACGCGTACCGTAATGTGACTTGGGGAAGCCTATCTGAAAATAGAACTTACGACGTACGTTCCGCGACATCGCACACAAATTAATAGACCCCAGTAAATCCTTACAATCGATTCGGCTATTTAAGACGTTGTATAGGAAGCAGATGTCAACTAACTTAAAATGATCACAAATGTTTAGCAACCCAAGCTCAGTGCGTATAACCCCATAATCATGCTCAGTGCGGCTCATAGGAGTTCCCCTTTTAAATGCAGCAAAACGTAGAAATAGATGCTGGATCCTTTCCAGATGCCTGAAATCTTTCACATATAAGGGATATAATATTACGGAGCAGTAGGTTAGATGCGGTAGCACAATAGTCTGATACAATGTTTTAAGCGTGAAAATACGCTTGAAATCGGAAGCTATGCGTTTAATAAAGTAAAGAGCTCTCGATGCCTTGGCACAAGCATGTGAGACGTGTGAGGAGAAGGTTAAATTTCTATCGTAGCGGACGCCTAATCATCAATAGTGTCTACCGATTGCAAAGTTAAGTTGCCAAGGCTGTAATTGACAACAAGTGTCCGAGAGCCACGGTAATAGCGCATGACATAACACTTGCTGTCGTTAAGACCTGAATTGTTACCTATACACCAGCTTTCAATGCGACTCAAATACGCTTGCAAGTTCTGCGCATCATGTAAATATGAGACAGCCTTAAATAATTTAATATCATCGGCGTAGAGTAAAAATTTGGCATTTAGAATAACATTAGCGATGTCGTAAACAAAAAGTAAAAATAACAGTGGGCCGAGGTGAGATCCTTGCGGAACCCCAGATTTAGTGCAGAAACTGGTTGAAGTCGAACTGCCAACTTTTACTACATAAGAGCGCCGGTGCAAATAGCTACTCATCCAGCGCAGAAGATTATCGTTCATACCTAGTTCCTTAAGTTTATTGCATAATATGCCATGATCAATCGAGTCGAAGGTTTTCCTCGCAACAGACTGAGTGAAAGCACATAAATTGGTGATCGTTGATTGTTTTGGCATAAAACCATGTTGTTGTTCAACAATTAGGTTATTAATGGCAGCCGATAGTCTATCTGCAACAATACGCTCGAAAATTTTTGAGATGGTATTGAGAATAGTGATCGGCCTATAATTAAATATGTCTGCCGCCGAACCTTTTTTCGGAATAGGCATAATTAGGCCGTACTTCAATCTAGCCGGAAAGCACCCGGAGGCAAGCGAATGGTTAAATATCAGCCAAAGAGGTCGAGTTAAAGTATAGGTGCATGATTTAAAAAACAGAGGTGGTAGACCATCCTCACCAGGCCCTTTGTTGATAGGTAATTCATTTATGAGGTTGAAAATTTCATCCTGAGTAATGACTATGTCAGTACATGGAAATAAAGAACCATTCATTTCGAGCGTATTGTTAGTAGACTGAAACGAAGTAGGTGTAGCATGCAACGACTGCGTGGTAGTCGAAGCAAAAACGTTCGCACAGGAATTAGCTATATTGGACTCTCCTGAAATTGGCCGCCCGTTCAGCATCATTGTTGAGATCACCATTTTTCGATTTAACAAACTTCCAGAATGCCTTGCTGTCGAGCGTAATAAGGTCCTCGGTGTTATTGACGTACTTACTGTAGCAGCGGGCAGCAAGAGACTTGCATGCACTTCTCAGGTGAGAGAACGCCAGATAGTCTTCATGCATATTAGATAGTTTGAATTTGCGGTGCATAGACTTCTTGCGCCTTATTAGTAGTTGAAGCTCACGTGAGAACCATACCGGACACTTGGAGCTTTTGGCTTTGAACAATGGAATCCACATAGAAATGGCGTAGTTGATGTGATAATACAATAAACCCAAAGCGTCATCCGTTGCCAAACCATTAAGGACTAGGTCCCAGTTAATCGCGCCCAAGTATGAGTTAATGCTTACGTAGTCTCCACTTCTAAAGTTGTAACGATATTCATCATGTGATAGGCAACAAAACTTTACTTTATAGTCAATACTAAATGTGATAACAGGATGATATAGATCGGCATTCAAGAGTGTCTCCTCTGCGTATGTGACAGAGATTTCATACCGATCTGTAAAAAGCAGATCGAATAAAGATCCATGGTAGTTCCTAACTTGATTGTATTGAACAAGACCAAAATGAGAAATGGCATATGCGATTGCTGTAGCAGCTGAAATGTCGTTGGTAGACGCTCCGACGTGTGATAAAAAAAGGCACATCGGCCCGGTTCGTCCATTCAATATGCGGTAAATTCAAATCACCAGTCAACACAATACCATTCGGCTATAAAGTATTCAAAACTTCGAGAAGATTATGTGTGTATTCCTCGTATCTTGCAATAGAAGAGCTAGGCGGGAAATATACCGCACCCATTAGTATCTGGTGATCTTGCGACTTCACAACCACGAGCACTTCCTCAACAATAGTATCCAGAATATTGACTGCATAGCTGACGTACTTATTGCTTACTGCAATTAAAACACCTCCTCCTCTGAGGTGTAGGCTAGTGGTAGGATTCCGATCTTTACGATAAATATTATAACCATGAAGGTTGAGTTCAGCTGTACCAATATCCCCGGTTAACCACGTTTCGACAAGTATTATGATATCATAGCACTGAGATATAGTTGACAAAGATAGTAATAAATCATTAAGCTTCGTGCGTAGGCCACGTACATTTTGAAAGTATACTAAAGGGTACTTTGCCCGTTTCCCGATTTCTGTCTTATGCTGACAATACGTGGAATGCCATTGATATATTTAATCTGCTTTTGATTTTAACTGCTCCCTAAGAGCATTAAGATATTTGCGCTCATTCAAAGTGCGATCACGCGCAAATGTGATTGCCCCGCAATATTTGCCTTTGTTTGAGAAATGGTGGATTGAGCGCGCTGGAATCGGTTGAGGTTATGGTCGACGGTAAGAAAGGCGATGAACACAGAACTTGCAATGAGCACGTCAATTTATTAAAACACTCGTTGAGTGAGCGTGAGCCTTGAGCAATGAATTTTGAGCAGTCACTGAACAATTCGATGAAGTATGTCCGGTGAGGTGAAACACGGGCACAAGCCTCCACGTGTCCACGATCCACAATCGATCACGCACAAACACGAGAATGTAATTGAGCGGTGAAATGAGCGGTTGAGATAAACGATTGTGGTACACTGAATACAATGAGGTGAGCACCGAAAGATTTGAGATATGAAATTCACTAGTTGCTTGTAATAACTAAGTCGCACGCGAAACGTCTTTACTGGCACGCTATGTGAACAAGAAGAAAAAAAAACCAAGAAAGATGATTTCCGTTACGCGCCTTCTCGAACATGCTCGAGAGAGGATCGACGTGGTGAGCGTTGATTGGTGGGTCGAATGACGGTGAGTATTGATTGGCTGATCGATTGTGGATCACGCGTGCGTTCCGCAGCCCAGGAGGTGCTGCCGTGAGCAAAGTGTGGTAGAGAGGTGAACTAGTTGAATCTCAAATAGCCTTTGTTTTTAAAAACTTTAATTACATCCTCTGACGTAGAGAGAGTAACTCTAAGAGGTCTGCATTTGTTACTAACTTTGGGTCCCATCTTGCGGACAGTGATGTCAACGGAACTCATCGGCGTGATAGAACGGTAGTGTAGCAATTTACCAGGGCAACAAGGATGCTTCGAGCGAGCGAGACAGGATTTGCTTGGATGTGAAATGATATCACACCCAGGGCATATCAGTGGATGTACGACTACACTCCCGCAGCCGGAACATACAGACTTCGGCGGCATCTGCCACAATGATTGGGCAATAAATATGCCCACGCATGAATGTCAATAGATGGCCTTATGATTACACGCGCCGTAACCACACCCAAGTATATCCTAACCTCTGCAATTAAGAGTTTCGCAGAATTGGACTAAAAAGGCCACACGCAACACCACACTACACGAATATTAGCACAGATGTAGCCGCACTGAACAACAAAATGTTTAACATTACATGCGACGTGACCCGACTCCGAATACTGCACTTATAGTGACAACTCCGTGCGATCAAGACGATGCGTGACTGCCTGCTTACTTATCGAATTAAAGATCCATATTCTACTTTTATATTTTTTCTTCTTATACGTCTATTTTTTTCAATTAATGTAACAATATATAATCATTTTACATATATTGCAATCTATTTACTTGCATGTCTTTCTCCTTCTCTCCTTCTTTCTATGATTCATCGATTGTAAAGATGGCAATGGATATTACGTCGCTGCATTTCAAATTAAATACAGTAACATATTTCTTTAATCTTGAACCATGTGAAAGCTATGTGTTTCCGCGGTTGTATCGAATTATAGGGGATTTGAGGACAAATCTGAGGACAAAAATATGTCTGTTCGCTAGATCGTTGATTAAAAATTATTATTTCTCTGCGTTGGGGAGTAAAAATTCTGCTGATGCTGCATATTGGTTTAGAAAAAAATTTTGGGGGTCGCCCCTTCCGTTTGAAAAATTTCTGGGAGGTGGATAGGGTCCGAAAAAGTTTTCGAGGGTGGGCCAGGTCTGGAGAGGTCTCCGCGACGTCTCGGCCAGGTCTGATCCCCTCCACGATTACAGCTTCCCCCACTCCGCGGCTCGTGCGCGCGCAACCTGTGTTCCACTCCTCGCTCTCCCCGCGCCTAGGTTTCCCCCCGTCGCACTCCTCCGCCACCGCGCTCTCCTCAGAGGACCTGGGTTAGAAATCTCCTAGCTATACTACTTATGTATCGAAAACTAAAAGAAATACGTCGTCTTTGTTGTTTTATACGAAGTAAACCACAGTTTAAAAACGTATCAACCAAGTACGTTAAGATTATATGTTATGATTATATGTTTACTGCTGAATGATAATATTTTCTAACGTATATATCGCAGAAACTATGGAGGTACCATCGGGGCAAAAAGTCCCTCAGACTGAAAATATATATTTTATTACTTGTTTTCATAATAAGATGGCCAAACTATAAAGAAATGATGTTCAAAGTCGTTAAATAGTATTTTCGTTTTAGTTGAGCGATTTTTTTTTAGTTTTTAATTCAAAGTGAGCCTCTGACTTATATTTTTATTTTTTTGGTAAAGAAGTCATGCTTTCCTTTCAATATTGTATACCAAAAAGAATTAGTTTAATAAATATTTTTTTATTTGAATAAAGTTTTGTACTTATTTATTTAGTTTAATATTGCACGAAAAGACATTAGAGACTTTCTACCCTATGCAATTGACTTTTTACCTCGTGCGTGGGGCAAGATGTCCATTTTGCATTGACAAACATTTTGTGACATAATTCAACAGAAAATAATAGTATCAACAAACGAACTTCATGAACGTAAAGCATAATAGTTATAGTTTATATAAAATAACACCAGATATCTCTAGATTGTTAATACTAAATTTTACATAGGTTTATACGAAAAACGGGACTTTTAGCCCCACCCTACCCTACAAGACGGTTCTCGCGTACCTCACTTCTCCGGATAATACAGACGAACATAACACGCTAAACTTTGTCATGACTAGTATCGGAAAACTCCAAGGCCTACTAATAGAGTCCTTCCTCTTGCAGGCTGTCACGCCCAGCGACTTTAATAAATAAAATTATTCAATTATCAAGTTACCATTCAACGATACATTACACCGCGTGCGGCATTAATTTGATGTAATTTTGTTTCGTTATAAGTCCAACGTTCAGGGGACTGGCAGAACTTCTAACGAAACAGTATGCTATTAAGCTGACCATTGTTCTTTGCTGTTTTCCTTTAGTAAAATGATGACACCGCTATTTCGACCAAAATTTATGGCTTGTCGCTGTCGTGTGCCCTCTCGCTAATTCTCAGTTTTTTGCACTCGCCGCGGCAACTAAGAAAGAAGTAGGGGCGATAGAAGTGTACTTGTAACGAAACAGGGCACCCGGACTTATAACGAGACAACACTGTACAGGAGTGCCTGTCTAACAGAAATCTTCCAGACCTCACAAACTGAAACTCAATTACCCCTACCACAACTCTCGTTGATTCGAGGGACGATTGCGCCTTATTGGGCCGAAAAATTGGTACTTCTTTATGAATTTTTGGTACAAAAATGGTTCGATAAATTTATTTGTGGCAGGCTGTTTTAATGATTGAATAAGTTCTCGCTGTTTTGCAACAGATGGCGTTACCAGAACTGCGTGCGTGTAGTTTAAGACGGTAGCGCATCTATAAAGAAGTACTATATACAAGGTTCAAATTCGGCGTATGTCATTTCCGCCGAAGTGTAAACAACTTTTTTTTCATACTGTTAAATATGTCGAATTTTGTGCCAAAAAGGGTATTTGCGGGGGATTTTACTGCACTACTTTATTAAAAAAAAAATCTGCAGCTGAAGCATACAGAATTCTTGTTGATACTTACGGCGACCATGCTCTGTCGCAAACAACATGCAGAGATTGGTTTAGACGCTTTAAAAATAATGATTTTGATCTTGAAGATAAAGAACGCTCTGGCGCACCGCAAAAGTTTGAAGACGAAGAATCTGGATGCACTACTTGATGAAGACCCATGTCAGACACTAGCTGAAGTTGCAGAATCATTAGGAGTTGATCACACAACAGTTTCAAAACGTTTCAAAGCATTAGGAATGATTTAGAAGGAAGGACATTGGGTACCGTATGAGTTGAAGCCGAGAGACGTCGAACGGCGTCTTTTCACGTGCGAACAGCTGCTTAAACGGCAGAAAAGGAAAGGTTTTTTGCATCGTATCGTGACTGGCGATGAAAAGTGGATACACTACGATAACCCTAAGCGTTAAAAATCGTGGGGTAAGCCCGGCCATGCATCAACATCGTCGGCAAGGCCGAATATCCATGGTTCCAAGCATTTACTCTGCATTTGGTGGGATAAGCTGGGTGTACTTTATTATGAGCTACTCGAACCGAAGAAAACCATCACGGGAGATCGCTATCGACTACAATTAATGCGTTTGAGCCGAGCATTGAAGGAAAAACGGCCGCTATATGAGCAGAGACACGACAAAGTGATTTTGCTGCATGACAACGCTCGGCCACATGTTGCAAAACCGGTGAAAACCTACTTGCATACCCTTAAATGGGAAGTGCTACCCCATCCGCCGTATTCACCAGACATTGCCCCTTCGGATTATTATTTGTTCCGTTCGATGGCACATGGCCTGGCTGAGCAGCACTTCCATTCTTATGAAGATGCCAAAAAATGGATCGACTCTTGGATAGCCTCAAAAGACGTATCGTTTTTCCGACGTGGAATTCAAATGCTGCCAAAAAGATGGGAAGAAGTAGTGGCTAGCGATGGACAATATTTCCAATGACATGTTTTTTCCTAATTTTTGTAAAGTGAAGCATTAATTTAATAAAAAGAACAGCGAGAACTTATTCAACCTCCTAATATTTTGAACTACTGTTGTGAATTTTTGCGTGACAGTGAACAAAAAAAACATGGAAGATATCGAAGGAGCGTTGCAAAATAATCGGGTGGCCTCGGCTTGACGAAAAGTACTGTACGGATTATCAGAAACTCAAAAAGAAAAAGAGATTATTAAACTATATGAATATGGCTATGGGTGATACTGTTTTACGCATGAACTCTGTTGTACTACTTCGTCAATTCTGTTATAGCTTCTGTTTTATCAAATTTAAATTCGCTTGTTACAAACTAATTAGTTAATATTTCAATAAAAAAGGATACAAACATAAGTAAAGGCAAACAGTAAATGTGGCAGAGTACCCAAATGCTGAGCTCCCGTTTGCGTCTTGTATCTAGGTTCTGTAGCAGTCCACAAAAGAGCATCTATCGTGTCTTGACCAAAAGCACTGAATAATCTATCGCCAACTTCCAGCATATTATAAAATATGTACAGTTTTATTACTGACTGACTTTTTACCAAATGATACATCATTGAAGTGTCAACTTTCCATGTGGCTATCCAGCAGCCAATCACAACGATTCCCTTTAAAAGGTCGCAAATCTCTGCTGGCCTTAGATGCTTCTTCCCAAACTGCAGATTATGTCTCTTCTTCCTAAATGAAACATTAATTTTATATTGAATGTGGTTTGCTTAATGTGACTTTCATTGAATTAATTGTTTATGTTGAGTCCCGAATAATGATAGAAGCGGGACGACACGTTAATAGCACACAGAAGGCCTAATACCGGATGTAACAATAACGCTTAGACTTTATTCTATACGTTCGCAGTACACACGTTATTACGCTATGCGTCATGTTGACGCCATTAGATAAGAATCGTCCCAAACCTGGGACGAGAGTATAGATCTTTCAACCCGATCATCATTCCTGACTTTCCCGCCTTATTTTTCCGCCAAATTTTCCTGCCAAAAGGGCCAAGACAGCGTCGCGTCCTCAAGGGGTATAAAACCCCTGGAGCCCTACCGACGAGGGAGACTCTAGTAAGATTCACAGACTTAAGGGTGCCGTTTCATTTTTGTTACGGTCCGAATCAATCGAAGTGTCCCTTGTAAACAGGCGGACCCTAATGAAACTACTGCGGTCGAAAAAAAGAAGTTGTACAGAGGTGACATCTCCGGGTACTATATGTAGACGCATTTTTTACGCATAGTTGCCACATTTTCTGTTCTCTCTGTCTTTGCCGCGCTGTTGCCACAGCTCCTTCTATCGCAAAGTCTTGAAGGAATACGGTACGAGAGCTGCATCTAGGCAGGGATCGGCAGACTCCAGCTACCGCTGATGGAGGGGGAAACACCTACAGGAGGGGTGGTTATCTGTGCATGACTGACGCACGCAGGCACAGTTCATGCACACATAACCACCGCTCCTGTAGGTGTTTCCCCCTCCCTGCCGATCCCTGCGTCTAGGGTGAAAGCCTCGCTGAACGTAAAGGAGGATAGCAATAATGAAAGATGGAGAGGTTGGGTAGTGAATTTAGGAAACATATCAATGAAACAATACTTATTTGCGTATTAATATCTCTTCCACACTTCCCAATTCTTATTATCTTCTCTCATTCTGTGTAATTCCTCTTCTCCATTGACGGTCTTCCTACAATTTTATCAGATCGCTTGGTTGTAAATTGTCGCTAAATTGCTCATGTGGAGCGGCGTCTCGGCCCCTTCCATCGATTCGCTATCGATGGAAGGGGAAGGTGATTCCTTCCAGGAATTCGACCGAGATTTCCGGGAATCGACACTCTTTGTTCGCGTCTCGCTTACGAAACACGCTTTGTACTTGCTCGCACGCTTCTCTTGCTAATCACGGCTGAAACGAAGTTACCTCATCTGCTGAGGGACTAGTTTCGCGCTTACTTAGCTACTAATTAAGCAATAACAATTTCATTGTAAATAGTGTATAGTTTATTTGTGGCTTGTATATACATCTCAATTATAATAGTAACTGTTATTCGTGAACGTTAAAGTTAATTGTCCGTGTGCTCCTTAATAAACTAAGTTTTCGTAGTGCTTCTAGAATTAGCTTCTTTCCATACTGCCTATCCTTTAGCACACTTTGTAACATTTTGGTAATGACCAACAACGACACAATTTAAAATTGGCAGTTTTTGAGTTATTAATATAGGAAAAGCGGTTGTGGTCTAACAAAACTTTTCGCGTTAACAAAACCCGTTTCCCCAAAAATCGTGAATTTTGAGTTACATACAGGGTGTCCGCGGGAAGAGTGGACAGCTGGATATCTCCTAAACTATTGGAGACAAAACTATTTAAAAAATAGAGAATTGCATGGTTCGAGGGGGCCAATTTATTAGCCCGGACGAATTTTTTTTTCGATTATTATTTTAAAAGATACGATGGTCAAGTTCGGTTCTTTAAATGGAACTATTTTTTTTGAAGACCTGAGTTGATAGTGCGTTCTAAGACAAATTCAATAAGCTTTAATGTATACACTTGATTTCCACTGGTTTTTGAGATATTGCGCTTGCAAATTTACTGATTTTCCCTGGAAGAAAACTCGCTGGAATAGCAAGGACCGGGGATGGTCTTGCTGGCGCCACGGGTGGCCTTGCCTGTTGAAACAGATACCTAGCTGCCAAAGGTCTACGCCAGGAATGGCAGGCCCAAAGGCTGGACAATTCTTTTCCGTCAGAAATGCTACTTAGGTAGGTACATCTGCGGTATCGAGAAGCGCACAGTTACTTTTATTTCGCACTTGCTTCTACGCTCGGATGGCCGGTTCTTTTGGGAGGGATGCAAGTTCGATTGATTAGGTTAGGAGGTGTGAAAGTTGCTAGACTAAATTTCAACCATAGGGAGCAGGTTATATTAGAACCAATCGAATTTGCATTCCTCACAAACGGCTGCTCTCTCGAAGAGGCACCTTCTCTCGCACAGAATACGATAACGCATGCTTTTGTTTTGATATTAAAGCTCGTGTTTATATTCGAGAGGACCACGTGTCAACAGCGGGCTACCATTTTTCTTCCCGTGTCTCTCTACGAGGCGTATTGACGGTGGATTGCAGAAGCGTAGATGTCTGGATGCCAGTTATTGTACTCAGGAGACGATAGAAACACTTTTTTACAAAACACACATGTACTATAATTAAAGTAAACCCTACTCCGCTCGGGAAGGAGTACTGATAATCATCGAACTTGCGCCCTACTTCACGCAGACCGATTACACGGAGGGTAGTCGGGTCACACTGCACAAATGACAAGCCGCGTCTAGACGTTGCGAGGCTGCAGCGCGAGGCGTGCCTCGCGGAGTGAAAAGTCTGGAGAGTCCTTAGCTCGCCTTGGTCACTTTGCACAGAAACCTCGTGCTGCTGCCGTGGCGAGGACAATACCCCGCAGTGCCTCACCGAATTTTATGGTTTTCGACCCTCGAAGGATTTGGAGTATCATTAAGAAGTGAGAAATGTTCAGGATTTTAAATGTTTGCTTCTTTTCTTCATCGTATCGAAGGGGAAAGTGATGCCATTGGATTCCTGGCGTTCCGTCGATTAAGATCATACCAAATTTCATGTAAATCGCACTACTTTGGCAAAAGCAATTTGTATTCTTTATGTAAAAGTTGTCCAATTTACACGACATTTGGCATAATTTTCATCGGAAAACCCCGAGGAATCCTTCGGCGACATTTCCATATCCATACGATAAAGAATAAAGAATTATTTTATTTCTTAACCAGGTACAGGGTAATTCTGGAGGCACGCCTCGCGCTGCAGCCTCGCAACGTCTAGACACGGCTTATCATTTGTGCAGTGTGACCCGACTACCCTCCGTGTAATCGGTCTGCGCGAAGTAGGGCGCAAGTTCGATGATTATCAGTACTCCTTCCCGAGCGGAGTAGGATTTACTTTAATTATAGTACATGTGTGTTTTGTAATAAAGTGTTTCTATCGTCTCCTGAATTCAATAACTGGCATCCAGACATCTACGCTCCTACAATCCACCGTCAATACGCCTCGTAGAGAGACACGGGAAGAAAAATGGTAGCCCGCTGTTGACACGTGGTCCTCTCGAATATAAACACGAGCTTTAATATCAAAACAAAAGCATGCGTCATCGTATTCTGTGCGAGAGAAGGTGGGCACTGGGGAGGAGGTATTGCTGTGAAGAGGGCCTCTTCAAGAGAGCAGCCGTTTGTGAGGGATGCAAATTCGATTGGTTCTAATATAATCTGCTCCCTATTGTTGAAATTTAGTCTAGCAACTTTCACACCTCCTAACCTAACCAATTGAACTTACATCCCTCCCAAAAGAACCGGCCATCCGAGCGTAGAAGCAAGTGCGAAATAAAAGTAACGGTGCGCTTCTCGATACCGCAGATATACCTACCTAAGTAGCATTTCTGACGGAAAAGAATTGTCCAGCCTTTGGGCCTGCCATTCCTGGCGTAGACCTTTGGCAGGTAGGTATCTGTTTCAACAGGCAAGGCCACCCGTGGCGCCAGCAAGACCGTCCCCGGTCCTTGCTATTCCAGCGAGTTTTCTTCCAGGGAAAATCAGTAAATTTGCAAGCGCAATATCTCAAAAACCAGTGGAAATCAAGTGTATACATTAAAGCTTATTGAATTTGTCTTAGAACGCACTATCAACTCAGGTCTTCAGAAAAAATAGGTCCATTTAAAAAACCGAACTTGACCATCGTATCTTTTAAAATAATAATCGAAAAAAAAATTCGTCCGCGCTAATAAGTTGGCCCCCTCGAACCATGCAATTCCCTAGTTTTTAAATATTTTTGTCTCCAATAGTTTAGGAGATATCCAGCTGTCCACTCTTCCCGCGGACACCCTGTAGATCGCTGGTTAAAAATTTTAAAATATCTGCGATTGTACCGCTATGTAGTGCTGTCTCTCTCCCTCCTCCGAATTTAGATTTATAACGAATTATTGCTCTCTCTTTCCGTCCCGAAGACGTGGTTCGTAAAAGAAGAGAACGTCGATCTTTCCCGACATCGTCCGAAACAATTTCGGATAAAAAAATAAATTATTAAACAATTTCCGACGCATGTTGGTTTGAAAAAAAATCCTGGGGGCCGTCCCCTCCCTGGGTTAGGTCTGAAAAATTTTTTGGGGTGGGCCAAGGTCTGAAAAAGACTTTTCGGGGGTCATTCCCTCCCTCTAAAAAATTTCGGGGACGGTGGGTCAGGTCTCCGCGGCGGCTCGGCCCGGAGTGATCCCCTCCACGGTTGCGGCTTCCCCCACTCCGCGGCTCGTGCGTGCGCAATTGCTCTTCCACTCCCCGCAGGCCCCGTGCCCATGTTTCTCTCCGCCGCGCTCCCTCGCGCGCCCTCACTCCCCCCGCCCCCGCGCTCCCCTCAGAGGACCTGGGTTAGAACCCGCCTTGCTATACTACTATTGCGAATTATAACTTTTACACGGAAAAAGATCGTCCCCAACCCTCACGGTTGGAAATTATATGTAAAATAACGAAAATTTTAATTTATTTATAAATTGTTGGACGTACAAACATTTCTTTTGCAGCGCGTTATACGGCATCAAACACTGAACATTTTGTTCATTTGCAGTTTTCTTTTACCTCGCACCGTTACAAAGTTATACTCGAAAACGAAAAATCGCTGAGAATTTGGGGGCTGATTTCACCCCCTCAGAGTGTTTTTCCGCAGAAAAAAAATCGTTTCTTACATACTCCGACATGCTCTACAATCGTACAGAGTTTCATTAAAATCAGAATTTTCGGGTTCGATATGTTTCCTTGTCAGTAACTCTGCGCACTCCAGGCGCCTCCACGTTGCTCCGGTGGTGCCTGCGCTTTGTAAACTACATGCTTATACTTACATTTTGGAATATTGCTTATTCGACAGCTATTCATATGCGCTGGATGCCCTCGCCGGTGCATCAGTGACTTTGGATTGCAATTGCTTATTCGACAGCTCTTCATATGCGCTGAATGCACTCGCCGGCGCATTAGTGACTTTTGAATGCAATTGCTTATTCGACAGCTCTTCATATGCGCTGGATGCACTCGCCGGTGCATTAGTGACTTTGGATTGCAATTGCTTATTCGACAGCTCTTCATATGCGCTGGATGCACTCGCCGGTGCAATAGTCACTTTGCATTGCAATTGCTTATTCGACAGCTGTTCATATGCGCTGGATGCACTCACCGGCGCAATAGTCACTTTGGATTGCAATTGCTTATTCGACAGCTCTTCATATGCGCTGAATGCACTTGCCGGTGCTATTGCGATGTTGTCATCCATCGTTTTGTGTACTTTCTTGTGTACTCGTACCTGCTCCTCCTGTTTTTATGTACGAAGGTTCTCTAATCGGCTGTTGTCGATTGTATCTACTATCTATAATTTCTGGCAACATGCAGTCCTCATAGAACTTCTTCAGTTTTTCCTCCATCTCTGTTGCCCAGAATCGATCATCTCTCGATACTGTTGTAACCTTCATTCCTTTTGGCGTCCATAAACAAAAATAAGCCCGTTGCCGTTTCGTTATGTGCAATTGTCCTTGCACTTGAAAATAGTAGTGATGATTTTTATTCATTTTATCATGATCGAAAATACGCCCTATTTTAAGAAGTTGCTTTATTGCTTCAACAGGTGATAAATCCTTGGCCGGTTCAGGACACTTTACTTCGATGATTTTATCATGGTCCACGAGGCCGTCAGGAGTTGCAACTAAGTAAGGTCTGTGCCTTACTGTGTCATCGATGAAGAGGCCACACGGTAGAATATGGATTCCTAATTCTTCTTCCATTTGTCTCAAGGCGTTTGTCTCATTTTCCCTTCCGTATTGGAGAGAATATAAATTTTGGAGATCCGGGTACATTATACCCTTCACGACATTTGCTCGTGGTGTAGACTTTCGTAATCGGCATACCTTGCTGAAATTGGATACAGATAATAATTTTTTCCTATAACCAATCCACTTTTCGCTATTCGCCTGATCGCGAGTTTTCACTTGGATCTCGTCTTCCTTCGTTTGCCAGTGAAGGAGTATATCCGCGTGCCTTTTACACTCGGAAGAGTATACTGACTCTTCCATATCTAGTTTTGCTGCGTAGGGGCCGTAATCCTGGTTGCACGATTGTTTATTATTTCTGAAGGAGGATGCATTCGCTTCTTTTTTATATTCCCTTGCTTTTTCTGCTGCGCGCTTCCGACGTCCTTCCAGCTTTCTTACCATGGTTGGCGGCTCTTTATTCATTGCCGTACTCAATCTGCTGAACGCCTCTTTTGTGTTATATTGGACAACTGCAGCGGAGACTCTACCCTGATACGAGCCCCCTCGTCCAAAGTTTATCCTTTTGCCTCCGATAAATTTAGGAATTATATTATTAAAACTTTCAACGGCATTGTTATTTAGACCGCGCAGCAAACTGTCTGCTTTAACGAAAAGTTGCTGCATCGCTTCTTCGATACTTTGATAAATACCAGCTTCTCTCAGTCGTGGAACGTAGTCTACTCTGTTGGGATCAGAGTATTTCTTACAGAAGTATGCTAACTTCTGACACTCCTTGTGTTGACCGAAAACGTGACTCGGTACATTTGTCAAGACTTGCTTCAAATTTTGTATTCGTTCCTCGAGTGGTATTTCTTCTCGCAACCGGTATTCCGCAGCTTTCTTTATACCAGTACGCAGGCGGAGAGCATTATTCTGTACTACAGCTCTTAGATCTTTATTGCGGCCTTTTGTTCCGATTTCGTTTATTTTTTTACTGAAATTGCGTAACAGGTGATTGGGTCATTCGATCTTTTGTACCATATCTTTTGCACCATATACTTTTCATATGGATTACTATCCAATATCTTCTTGTACACACTGCTATCGCCATCGGCAACTAATATAGAGTATCTTAGGCCGTACATATATATGCTGCAATTGAAGCCTTCGACAATAGCAACACTCTCCATGCCAGTTGAACTCTGATTACGACCCCAGTTCTTGAAGCAACGATGCTCGCGCGGTTTTTCATTCTTCGTAGATGCTACTTGGCAAGTCATGCAGAATTTATTCTTCACGCTGATGTACAGCACTTTCTTCGTGTGGTATCCCATGATGGTTCCTACGCCAGAAAGAGAAATGTAATCTCCTCCGCGGTAGGAACTTCTCATCTAGCTGCCATCCGCGACAACTGGGATAAACGGTAGATTGGATTCTGCATGTACGTCGCCTCTTGCTATAGCTAATGCTTTTTCCTCTTTTCCAGCATCTTCCATTTCGCGTTGTGCGGCCACTTCGAGGGCATCGATTAGGTCACTCTGACAGTTCTCGTAGATCCTTTTCGTCATACAGGACACGTTCATGGCAGTCAATATGTCCTCCAGTTGTTGATATCCGCCGCCCGTCATCATTGTTGCGGCAACAGCGGCGTGGTCGATATCCACAGTGGCATCACTCTTCTGAAAACAGGATATGCGCTCTGTGTATTTGCACATTTTGCACTCTACATAATACACTTTTTCTAATCCAATCTGTTCACATCTAACTATATCAAAATCTTCGATGCCACAGCCAGTAGTTGAATGTTTCCGAACATTTTTTATTTGCTCGAAAACATGCGCAAAATCAACGAAGCCGATTGCTTCTGAAATTGGGTTTTCCGGCTGTTCTGGTTCTGCAGTCTCCACCACCCACTAATCGGCATCATTTCCAACATCTTAACCCGTTTCTTCGTTGATGTCTGTGTTGAAATCTATTTCTTGCAAAATTTCTTCTTCGTTCGACACGAAATGCACTTCTTCTACAATATCCTCTTCGTCCGCATTGAAATGTATTTCTTCTTCAATATCTTCTGCGTCCGTATCGAAATGTACTTCTTCTATAATTCCTTCCTTAATTGGAAAATCTTCAAAATTTCTTACGTCTCCTTCGTGTATGTTGTCCGTAGGAAAATCACCCGCAGCGGATGTACTTGGATGTGTTTCGTATGAGATACCTGCTTCCGCCACGGTATCCTCAATTACCGCGAGGCACGCTGCATTCTTCAATCGTTGTCTGCACGTAAAAAGTGAATAATCAGTAACACGTTGTACATACATATAAATAAGAAAAACATGCAGCAGAAAAGAAAAGCAAGCATAGTAGAAGAAGATATACCGTAAAGTCTCGATGTAAGCGAAAGCCTCGGAAAGAAGCAAGTTTAAATACCCGTGTGCGTGTGAGAAAATGCTAACGCAATCAAAATGATTAAAACTTTTGTATTTTTGGTTCCATTTTCCTGAAACTTTTACCAACATGTTTGTTAGAATCTCCTGAACTAATACGACATAAATCGGACAACTTTTACTTATCGTGGATACGAATCGTTTATATTTATATAATTTATTGTCCAAACCATATCGTGTTTGGTGGCATTTTAATCAGAAAAGCGTCACAAATATGTTGGTAAAAAAATTTATAGAAAAAGAACCAAAAATAAAATACTTTTAATTGTGAACCTCGTTTGCATTGGTGTTGTCTCTCACCGATTTTCGATTTCGGATCTGGTAACACGATCACCGCTCGTGCCATATTACACGCTTCACTGGTTCCAAGGGGGACCACCCCAACTAGGGGTGATAGAAATTAACACCAATGTTATATAGTCACAATTTTGAACTCTAATCGAGATTTTACTATAGATCCTACATTTTTAGGAGTTTGTCGACAGTTTCGAACGTAGGAGAAGAGAGCGAGTGGAAAAAAGGACTGCCGATTGTCTCCATTTTTTTCATTCGCTATCCTTCTCTCCGGCCGAGACTTATTACCACTAAATATGTATTATTCAAATTATACCGTGTTTGGTGTAATTAATCATTACAGAAACATCACAAATGTTACGATGCTTTATTTATTATTATTACATTAACAAATGTTACGATGAAAATATTATTATTATTGCATTACTGTGAACATCATTCTAATATATCTTGGTGATACGAAGAGGGACGTAACGTGATACAAATGTTCCTCTTAGACAACGTGATTCCCTCGCTATGCAAACCGAAGGAAATGCACATTTGGCCAGTTTTCTTTTCACACGCACACATCTGCACAACCGTCTCCGTTTCTCGCAAGCGAAGGCAGCAACAAGCAGACATGTCTGCGTTGCGATACGCGGCTGTGTGAGTATACAGGCACGCGTACACTTGACCGCGTGTGAAAAGAATACTTTTCGCAATTCAATCCTGGGTCATTCCATGCGAATTCGGACACTTTTCGGAGTAACATTTGGGATTTTTGTGAAACTTCAATAAGCTGTAGTCTTTAGTGATATATATACGTATTTCAAAGGATTTTTAAAAATTTTGAAATTTGTGGAAATTGACTTTCTTTCATTAAATTATAACTGTTGAGAATGAGCTTTTGGGTGCTTACACTGGGGAAGTAAGAGTACCTAATAAAAATTATTTCACTGAAAGGAAATAAATTTTTGATCATTTATTTTGCAATTGTTTTAAATAAATGTCATGTTTTAATGGCAGGGCACTATTTAAAAATTTGAAAAAAATGAGGGTATAGTCCTATTTGCCCTCTTTACGGGCCCGTTTTCAGAAATACGGGCACTTTAAAATTTGTCCCAATGAAAATTAATTGAACGTGACGCTGCGTCGCCCAATACCGGCTGGAGTGGCTAAGCCGTGCGGTACAAGCAGCGGCCAAGCGACTATACCTGATATTGTTATATAGGGTTCTCGCAAATGGTAAGTATTCGAAGAAAAAAAACTGAAACAGGAAAACTTTTACAATGGTTTATACCCAACATAATACGGTCAACTTTTGGTGTTCGCGATATTTTCCGTGAACCGGAGATGACCTTCAGTTTTTTAAATGGAATGCTACATATTTCATTACCCGATATAAAAGTGACTGTCAAGACAAATTCAATCACATGGTATACTATAACCTTCAAGGCCACGCAAGATTAGGAATGAAAGACATAAATATTTCTATCTTGTAGCATGCATGGCTCAGCCAGTCGAGCCGGTGCTGGGCGACGCAGCGTCACGTTCAATTAATTTTCATGCGACCAATTTTAAAGTGTCCGCGTCTCTGAAAACGTGTCCGTAAAGAGCACAAGTAGGGCTATATCCTCATTTTTTTCAAATGTGTAAATAGTACCCTGCTAGTATAAAATTGCATTTGTTTAACACAATTTCAGCATAAATGGTCAAAAATTTTTTTTAAGTGACATAATTTTTATTAGGTACTTTTACTTTCCCAGTGTAAGCACCCAAAAGCCCATTCTCAACAGTTACAATTTAATGAAAGAAAGTCAATTTCCACAATTTTGAAAATTTTTAAAAATCCTTTGAAATACATTTATACAGGGTATCCCAAAAATGCTGCGGTTCCTTGTAGGGGGTGATTCGGGGGGTGATTGTAAACAACTTTTTCTTTTGCGAAAATGCTCTCCGAGGTTTCGTTAATGAGATATTAACAAAAAGCACCGACCAATCAGAGTGCGAGTCTAACGGCTGAGTTCCCGCGCTAGCGTGGCTACGCGTCGCGCTGCGACTACGAACAGGCAACTCGGCATGCATCGAAGAAAATTGCGTAGAATGGCAAATGAAAAAGACGTAACAAATAAAATCGAACATGTTGTCATGGATTGTTTGTCATTTAAAGTGAATAATGAATGAAAGATAAATGGATGAAAATCACGTCTAACGTAGAAAGACGAATACACAATTTTTTTTTAGAAGATTCGAAAATAATAATGTCACTGGGTCAGTGAACCGATCCTGGTCATCGATGGACGAGCCCAGTGCACAGTTGGTCCCAGGTATACGACACTACCCAAAGTTAAGGGTCGCAATGTCAGGTGCGTCCGGAGGACCAGGATCGGTTCAGTGACCCAGTGACACAGGTTTTCAAGCTGCAGGTGAATTTCCGACAAGGGTGAGTTTTAGTTACTTTATTGGTGATCATTAATTTTTAAATTTAACGCAAGCCATGGCTTATTTCCGGCGATAATTCTCAAAATTCCTGTATGAAAATATTTATCCGGGCTTTTTAAACAGACTTATTCGTTATCAGCAACAGTGCTGGCCGTTATTGAATTACGGATTTTTATCACAATAACGAACTACTATCACTTTTCGTTAATTTCCTGTTATATTAATTTTTGGTGGCTACGTTATTAACACAAGGAAATTTACGTATTCCTTATCCTCCCACTTCACATAATTATTATTTTCGAATCTTCTAAAAACAAACTGTGTATTCGTCTTTCTACGTTAGATTTTCATCCATTTATCCTTCATTCATTATTCACTTTAAATGACAAATAATCCATGACAACATGTTCGATTTTATTTGTTACGTCTTTTTCATTTGCCATTCTACGCAATTTTCTTCGATGCATGCCGAGTTGCTTGTTCGTAGTTGCAGCGCGACGCGTAGCCACGCTAGCGCGGGAACTCAGCCGTCAGACTCGCGCTCTGATTGGTCGGTGCTTTTTGTTAATATTTCGTTAACGAAACCTCGAAGAGCATTTTCGCAAAGGAAAAAGTTGTTTGCAATCACCCCCCGAATCACCCCCTTCAAGGAACCGCAGCATTTTTGGGACACCCTGTATATCAGTAAAGACTACAATATATCCAAGTTTCACAAAAATCCCAAATGTTACACCGAAAAGTGTCCGATTTCGCGTGGAATGACCCTGCTTGAAAGTTGAGAATACTGTAGAGAGAGAGAGTTGGTAACAATACAGTATTGTCTCGTTAGCGGCTGGGTTTGGTGAACACGATGTGGGCTTTTCGCTATCCCCACCACTTCTGTCTCACTCTCGTCCGGCGAAGGCGAGAGCGAGATGGAACGAGAACAAACGTGATATCAATCGTCTCCTTGTGTTTTCCCGATGAAAATGATACCAAATCTAACATAATTTGAACTTTAAATAACGATATTAGGCATAAAATTAATTTGCAAGATTGAAAGCCCCTTTCGTTAAAAGTAGTCCGATTTAAATATTTTTTTGTCAATTTAATCGGGAGAATGCAAGGAATCCATTAGTGCCACTTTCATATTGATACGACGGAAAATAAAGAAATTCCGTTTCTGTATAATCGATGACACATCGCCGAGTAACTCCGCGCTGAAGTGTATACGGGTGAACTATACAATGTCGCTCGGTTCGAGAAGCCGGCGGCTTCGATCAAAGGCTCTCGAGGCACACCCAAAATTATTTTAACTTCGAATAACTTTTGAAATAAAAGACGCCTGAAACGTAGAAAATCATTTCAAGCTTAAAATGAATTCCCGTCGAATAAAAAAATCATACGTAGCCGTCGAATAAAAAAGTTATTTTGAGGCGCTTCGAATAAAAATTACCCAAAGCTATTTTTATTCGACGACTCTCGAATAAAATTTTTGTCTTTTATTCGAAATCAATTTTTTATTTAAAATAATTTTTTGCCCAGCTCTGCCGCTAAACAGGCAATCTGCTAACATATTAATTAAAAAACTAGAGGATTCTTAGAACGCAGAAAGCGAATATGAACAGTGTTTTTTAAAGAAAAATTATTTACAACCACGTTATTTAGAATTAATTATACATTTTAGCTCCTAACATCATCATGTTTGGAGATAGAATTATTTTAATTATGTATAAAAATTATATAGAGATGCAAATGTTTGCCGCTATAACTTTTGAATATGTACTCTATAAAGCAAATAGAACAAATAGCACAAAAATTTTCAGGTTCCTTGAGGTTCCTGGATATCTAGAGCTTTTCCAACGAAAGTTATTGAAAAATTCCATCATTTTTATGAGTATATTTTAATAGATTTACTACTTATTTGTACCTCTGCAATCTATTATTCAAAATACTACCAATTATCGCGATACAATTGAGCACTTTTGATATATAGCTGATACTGACGCATTCTAACAATCGGGGTTACTATGTATGTAAGCGGCCGACTCGCCGTCTGATTTTACCTGAAGACTGGGCTTTCCAATGAGACAATTTCGCTAAAAGTACACGTATTGGCGTACATATTGCGGTCAAATATCCACAAAAGAAGAAGCAATGTGTACATATTTCGTATTCAACAAGTAACTACATATTCTCAACATCGAATCACAAAGCATCGATGACTGTTGTTAATTTTAAATAGCTACATCACAGAAATAAAATCTGAATTACATTTTTTATCCATTGAAAATTACGTACAAAGATTGAAATAATCACAACTGCATTATAAAGGAAGCATATCTAACGAAACGCGTATACCTACTGGTTTGAACGTCTGATACTAACAAAACACATATAGTTTGTATAACATATGTAACGAAATATAAAATTCCTACATTTCGTCTCATCGGCACGAAAGTTGCAAGAACGTGCTGGTGACATTTTTCACATGAAAATGAGTCCAAACACGGTATACATCGGATTATTAATTGATTAAATAATAATGAACATACGAATTGGAAAAGAATGAGTGGGATAAGAGGGGTAAAGTAATGATATGCGTCGCGGTGCGCATAGCATCGAATATACGTGCCAAAGATAGTGTCAAAGATAAAGTGTCAAAGATAGTTGTTGATATACATATTTGAAGAATATAAATAATACTGTATTATATACAACAAAATACCGTGCTGCTACTACTACATCACAAACTGTAACTGTATACAAATCTGTACCATAAAACATAACTTACATTTCTCGACGCTTTTTATTTTTTGACAAACACTTTGCAGATAACTTGGGCCGCTTCGCTTTTGCATCACTCTTCAAATAGCGATTGTTCCTTGCATCTGCGGCTTCCTTCCTTGATTCCATGACAATGGAATGACCACACACACTTATCAACACTACAGTAACGAACCACGCAGGAATGGAACAATTCACAAATTATGAATATTCCATATGTATCGATACTTGCGCAGTAAATAAAAACCCGATTGCTTTCTACGTCTTCACCGTAGCGCAAACGGCAGAAAACTGATCAGCTAGCGTTGTCGTTGCATTAGTTACAGATGCTGAGATGCAGAACAAAAGAGAGTGGAAAAAGGACGGATACATGCGTTCTGTTCCTCTCTTTCTCATTAGGCCCGGTGCACACGAGCGGCACGCATCATTTTGCAGTCGCGTCAATATGACGCTGCGTCTTGCGCATCCAATTATAACCAATCCAACGTATAACCGCTACCTCTCGAATTTAAATACGAGGGTGCAAGAATTACAAACCGCTGCAGCGGAAAAATTAAATCAGTCCAAAATTCGGTACAAAAAATACTATGATCGACACATAAACGAGGAGACCTTCAAACCGGGCGACGCAGTTTTCGTCCTAATAGTACCGCGAAAAGGGAAGTTCGGAGATCAGTACTCTGGTCCTCACACGATATTGGAGGTAATTCCTTCGCAAAACCTAAAAATATCGTGGAAGGGCAAAACAAAAATAATTCACGCGAACAAAGCGCGTCTTGGTCGAATGCGTGAAAGTCCCGGTTGACCACGTATAATTACCAGTTTATATAACCCCATTGTTTCTACTAGATCGTATTAAAAACACTCATCATGCCTCACAAAAGGGCCCCCAACCCCAACAAGCCTTAACAAAGTGGGGGTGGCCTCAAAAGGAGGCTCTCCCACCTGCGGTGGCTGCACCGGGAGGCCGTGAGGACAGGACGGAGCTTATCGCCCCTCCTCCCGAAAATAACCTCCATAGTGGTCATCAGGGAGGCAGCTCTGACTCCCGAAATTATCACAGTGGATGACTCCCCCCTACCAACGCCGATTGATTGGGACACGCTGCAGGAGGCCACGACACCGAGGCCCCCGTACAGCCCTCCCTCACGTCAGGCAACAGAAAGGGGAATATGCACCCCGACGCCCACTTCTAACAATCCTCTTCCCTACGTCCCAGAGCCCCCCGTTCCCTCCACCATCCCTCCTTGGCCAGGAGTCGTTGAGCTCTTGGACACGGGGTCAGCAACGAAGGTCCCAGACCACATGCAGCTGACACCCGAAGTCCTAAGATGGTTCGATGACCTATACCAAAGCGGTCAGGACCTGACGTACTTCCTGGACCGCTCCGAATTCCTTGAAGACCTATCCTACTCCTATCCCCCGTAAATCCCCTGTTCTTCCACTTCCCCTGTAAATAGCTCCAAATTCCTTCCGATCCTCCCCTGTACATAGATCCCTGTACATAGACCCCTTTAGACTTAATTTCATTATTTCCTTAGATTTTTCTTTATTATTTCGCCCTTTTGGCCACATAAATGAGTTTTAGTTTTTTTTCCCTTTCACACCCATCGCTAACTTTTGTTTAACTTTCAAACAAGTCCACCCCACTCTTTATAATTAAGAAATGTAGCCAATTCTTCACATAAGGGGGGAGGTGTGACGTCCCACAATTTTTCGCGCGGTCCTATTCTAATATCTCTCTCATAAATCTCAACACAACTCCATCAAAATCTATCAAACTCAAGTCTTACCCCTTTTCCCCAAATCACTGATCACCTTGGCGATGTACCTTAGCGGTCCCCATCTCAAGATAAACTACGACCTCCAAATCCCCTCTTCGCCTTACGTGGCATGACCACTTCCCTCCCTATCTAATTTAAACAAGTCCCTCGTCCCTAAAAATCCCTCTTAAATCGAGACCACATCCCACACCCTCTCTATGACCAAAGAAGTCAATACCCCACTTATCCCTTTCCAATCGAACCTCCTAAACTCCATCAAATGGGTTGAATCTTCCCTTTTCAAAAGTCTACGTATAAAAACCTCGGAAGTCCTTGCGGCAAATATTTAGTACAAGGCCATATAAAAACCCCGGAAGACTAATTCTATTTATAATATTACTGCGACGCATATTTGCAAATAGGTCAAGGTGAAGACCGCGCGTACCCTTCATCCCTAACAATCATGTAAATCACATAAATACAAGGGCCCGAGAGGCCGTAGCACTCTTCTACGGAAACCACTCCCGCGAAGTGTCTCGTTGCTTAGAACAATATACCAAGTTTTAGCTTAAAACAATACTAAATTCTGTGATCTACGGCTACAATCGTAAGCAATTATT